>CM070719.1:63404943-64802719 GCA_036346275.1 Otatea glauca | reverse complement strand
CCTGGGCAGGCCACAGGCCTGGGCCTGGGCCTGGGCCTGGGCCTGGGCCTGGGCCACTGGCCTGGGCCACTGGGCCACTGGGCCACTGGGCCAGGCCTGGGCCTGGGCCACTGGGCCACTGGGCCACTGGGCCTGGGGCCTGGGCCACTGGGCCTGGGCCCTGGGCCACTGGGCCACCAGCCCTGGGCCCTGGGCCACTGGGCCTGGGCCTGGGCCCTGGGCCTGGGCCTGGGCCACAGGCCTGGGCCACTGGGCCTGGGCCTGGGCACAGGCCTGGGCCTGGGCCCTGGGCCTGAGGCCTGGGCCCTGGGCCACTGGCCTGGGCCTGGGCCTGGGCCACTGGGCCTGGGCCCTGGGCCTGGGCCTGCACAGGCCTGGGCCTGGGCCTGGGCCACTGGGCCACTGGCCCTGGGCCACTGGGCCTGGGCCTGGGCCTGGGCCCTGGGCCTGGGCCTGGGCCTGGGCCTGGGCCTGGGCCTGGGCCCTGGGCCACTGGGCCACAGGCCACTGGGCCTGGGCCACTGGGCCTGGGCCTGGCCACTGGGCCTGGGCCTGGGCCACAGGCCACTGGGCCTGGGGCCTGGGCCACTGGGCCTGGGCCTGGGCCACTGGGCCACTGGGCCTGGGCCTGGGCCTGGGCCACTGGGCCCTGGGCCACTGGGCCTGGGCCTGGGCCTGGGCACTGGGCCTGGGCCTGGGCCACTGGGCCTGGGCCTGGGCCACTGGGCCTGGGCCTGGGCCTGGGCCACTGGGCCAGGCCTGGGCCTGGGCCACTGGGCCTGGGCCACTGGGCCACTGGGCCTGGGCCCTGGGCCTGGGCCAGGCCTGGGCCACTGGGCACTGGGCCACTGGGCCACTGGGCCACTGGGCCACTGGGCCAGGCCTGGGCCTGGGCCCTGGGCCACTGGGCCCTGGGCCTGGGCCTGGGCCTGGGCCACTGGGCACTGGGCCTGGGCACAGGCCTGGGCCACTGGGCCACTGGGCCCTGGGCCTGGGCCTGGGCCTGGGCCACTGGGCCTGGGCGCAGGCCCTGGGCCTGGGCCACTGGGCCACAGGCTGGGCCTGGGCCACTGGGCCACTGGGCCTGGGCCTGGGCCACTGGGCCTGGGCCTGGGCCTGGGCACTGGGCACTGGGCCACTGGGCCTGGGCCCTGGGCCTGGGCCACTGGGCCACTGGGCCTGGGCCACTGGGCCACTGGGCCTGGGCCACTGGGCCACTGGGCCCTGGGCCACTGGGCCACTGGGCCTGGGCCACTGGGCCTGGGCCACTGGGCCTGGGCCACAGGCCACTGGGCCTGGGCC
Organism: Otatea glauca; assembly: GCA_036346275.1. Lineage (NCBI taxonomy): Eukaryota > Viridiplantae > Streptophyta > Magnoliopsida > Poales > Poaceae > Otatea > Otatea glauca. Next base: position 64,801,417 of record CM070719.1, on the reverse strand, counting down.
TGGGCCTGGGCCACTGGGCACTGGGCCACAGGCCTGGGCCTGGGCCTGGGCCCTGGGCCTGGGCCACTGGGCCTGGGCCACTGGGCCTGGGCCCTGGGCCACTGGGCCTGGGCCTGGGCCTGGCCACTGGGCCACAGGCCTGGGCCTGGGCCTGGGCCTGGGCCTGGGCCACTGGGCCTGGGCCTGGGCCACTGGGCCAGGCCTGGGCCCTGGGCAGGCCACTGGGCCTGGGCCACACTGGGCCTGGGCCACTGGGCCTGGGCCTGGGCCACTGGGCCCTGGGCCACAGGCCTGGGCCCTGGGCCACTGGGCTGGGCCTGGGCCTGGGCCTGGGCCACTGGGCCTGGGCACTGGGCCCTGGGCACTGGGCCACTGGGCCTGGGCCTGGGCCACTGGGCCACTGGGCACTGGGCCTGGGCCACTGGGCCTGGGCCCAGGCCACTGGGCACTGGGCCACTGGGCCACTGGCCACTGGGCACTGGGCCTGGGCCTGGGCCACTGGGCCTGGGCCACTGGGCCACTGGGCCACTGGGCCCTGGGCCTGGGCCTGGGCCACTGGGCCACTGGGCCACTGAGCCTGGGCCTGGGCCCTGGGCCAGGCCTGGGCCACTGGGCCTGGGCCTGGGCCTGGGCCTGGGCCTGGGCCACTGGGCCTGGGCACTGGGCCTGGGCCACTGGGCCTGGGCCTGGGCCTGGGCCACTGGGCCTGGGCCCTGGGCCTGGGCCTGGGCCTGGGCCACTGGGCCTGGGCCACTGGGCCTGGGCCACTGGGCCTGGGCCTGGGCCACTGGGCACTGGGCCTGGGCCTGGGCCCTGGGCCACACTGGGCCACAGGCCACTGGGCCTGGGCCTGGGCCACTGGGCCTGGGCACTGGGCCTGGGCCTGGGCACTGGGCCACTGGCCACTGGGCCTGGGCCTGCAGGCCACTGGGCCTGGGCCTGGGCCACTGGGCCACTGGGCCTGGGCCTGGGCCTGGGCCACTGGGCCTGGGCCTGGGCCTGGGCCTGGGCCTGGGCCTGGGCCACTGGGGCCTGGGCCACTGGGCCTGGGCCTGGGCCTGGGCCACTGGGCACTGGGCCTGGGCCACTGGGCCTGGGCCACTGGGCCACTGGGCACTGGGCCACTGGGCCTGGGCCTGGCCCTGGGCCTGGGCCTGGGCACTGGGCCTGGGCCTGGGCCTGGGCCTGGGCCCTGGGCCACTGGGCCTGGGCCTGGGCCACTGGGCCTGGGCCTGGGCCACTGGGCCACTGGGCCTGGCCACTGGGCCTGGGCCTGGGCCACTGGGCCACTGGGCCACTGGGCCTGGGCCTGGGCCACTGGGCCTGGGCCTGGGCCTGGGCCTGGGCCACTGGGCCTGGGCCTGGGGCCTGGGCCACTGGGCCTGGGCCTGGGCCACTGGGCCTGGGCCTGGCCACTGGGCCTGGGGCACTGGGCACTGGGCCTGGGCCTGGGCCTGGGCCTGGGCCCTGGGCCTGGGCACTGGGCCTGGGCACTGGGCCACAGGCCTGGGCCACTGGGCCACTGGGCCTGGGCACTGGGGCCTGGGCCTGGCTGGGCCTGGGCCTGGGCACTGGGCCACTGGGCCTGGGCCACTGGGCACTGGGCCTGGGCCTGCAGGCCTGGGGCCTGGGCTGGGCCTGGGCCTGGGCCTGGGCCACTGGGCACTGGGCCACTGGGCCTGGGCCACTGGGCCTGGGCCACTGGGCCTGGGCCTGGGCCACAGGCCACTGGGCCACTGGGCCTGGGCCCTGGGGCCTGGGCCTGGGCTGGGCCTGGGCCCTGGGCACTGGGCCTGGGCCCTGGGCCACTGGGCCTGGGGCACTGCAGGCCACTGGGCCTGGGCCTGGGCCACTGGGCCACTGGGCCTGGGCCACTGGGCCACTGGGCACTGGGCCTGGGCCCTGGGCCACTGGGCCACTGGCCCAGGCCACTGGCCACTGGGCCACAGGCCACAGGCCACTGAGCCTGGGCCACAGGCCCTGGGCCTGGGCCTGGGCCACAGGCCTGGGCCACAGGCCACAAGGGCCTGCCACAGGCCACTGGGCCTGGGCCACTGCCCTGGGCCACTGGGCCTGGGCCACCAAGGCCCTGGGCCACCAACCCACAGGCCCTGGGCCACTGGGCCACAGACCCAACCAGAGCCTGAGGAACCCCTGGGCCCAAACCCCAGACAAACCAGACCTGAACCCCAACCCCAAACCCAAACCCAGACCCCAGACCCAAACCCCAGACCCCCAAACCCCAGACCCCAAACCCCAAACCCCAACCCCAAACCCAACCCCCAAACCCAAACAAACCCCCAAACCCCAAACCCCAAACCCCAAACCCCAAACCAAAAACCACAAACCCCCAACCCAAACCCACAAACCCCAACCCCAGACCCAGACCCAAACCCAGACCCCAAACCCCAAACCCAACCCCAAACCCCAAACCCACAAACCCAAACCCAAACCCAAACCCCAAACCCAAACCCAAACCCAAACCACAAACCCACAAACCACAAACCCCAAACCAAACCCCAAACCACAAAACCACAAACCCCAAAAACCCAAACCCCAAACCACAAACCACAAAGCCCAAACCACAAACCCAAAGCCACTGGGCCCCAAACCCCAAACCCCAAACCCCCAAACCACAAACCCCAAACCCCAGCCCAAGCCCCAAACCCAAGGCCCAGAACCCCAAACCCAAGGCCAAGCCCAAACCCAGAACCCCAAGACCCCAGACCCCCAGAACCCCCAGACCCAAACCCCAGACCCCAAACCCCAAACCCCCAAACCCAGAACCCCAGACCCCAAACCCAAACCCCAAACCCAAACCACAAACCCTAAACCCTGGGCCAGGCCCTGGGCCACAAGGCCACAAAGCCCAGGCCCCTAAACCACAAACCCACAAGGCCACAAACCTGAGCCAGGCCAAAACACAAACCACTAGGCCACACAACCCTAAACCCAAACCAAGCCCCCACAAACCCTAAACCCAAAGGCCACCTGGGCCACAAACCACAAACCACAACCCCTGGGCCACTGGGCCAAACCACAACCAAACCAAACCCAAACCAAACCTGGGCCACAAACCACAAACCCCAATGCCCAACAAACACTTGCAACACAACCACAACACAACAACCCACAACCACAAACCCCAAACCCCAAACCCAAACCCAAACCCAAACCCAAACCCAAAACCCTAAAACCCTAAAACCCAAAACCCAAACCACAAACCCCTAAACCCTAAACCCAAACCCAAACCTAAACCCCAAACCCCAACCCCAACCCCCCAAACCCCAAACCCCAACCCCCAAACCCTAACCCCCAAACCCTAAACCCTAAAACCTAAACCCTAAAACCCTAAACCTTAAACCCCAAACCCCAAACCCCAAACCCTAAAACCCTAAACCTTTAGTAACTGCTTTAACCAATACAATCTACTCTATCGAGCTGTTACTTACCTAAATATCTGATCCAGCAAACTGTCATCAAGATTCACACGCGAGAACACCTTATAAGTCCTGTCATGTTCGCTGTACTTCTTCAGAACTGAGATGCACGAGAAAGGTATATCAGGGAGCTCCAAGGTTCCTATCAGCTCCAGAATATCTGACAATGAGCTTAGGCCGAAGAATTTCTGTATCATAACAAATAGCGCAATAGGAGTGACTTCAGATGACAAGCAAGGAAGACTAGGAGAGTCTAGGCTTCATATTTCGTCGACATCAAGTTAGCATGTTATTAGTTACCTGCTGCTCATTTAAGTTGCACGGTGTATTTATGTGAGGAGACTAATTTGTTCCCAAAATGATACAGCAAGTGCAATAACGCTTACATGGTTCAAAAGGCCCCTGACAAAGGTTGCATGGGTATGCTGCATCTTCCTCGGTGGAATGGAGATTGGAGGGCTAAATGTAATGTTCACCTCATCAAGTGGTGTTGCAACCACCGTCACCTTACAATTGTATTCATGCCCTTTACTGGATTTGAGAACGTAATAATCCCCAGCATCAGAGACTGAGTCTATGCCTTCTTGGAGATGCAAGGTGGCATTAGCAGTCTTAAGCAATCCAGCAGCTAGCTGCCAGTTGCCTCCTTTGACAGCCCACAATCCTGACTCAGAGCCAGCTAAAGACACAGCACCCGCGAGGCCACTTATACTCACACTCTGGCCGTAGTTGATTCTTGTTATCACCTGTCAAGGATCGGGGACAGGATACTGCTGAATATACTTATCAGAAAGAGTAATATTTATATGAAAATTAATAAATTCATTTTTTTTTTGTCACGGTACAGCACATCTTGCAGAAGAACACCAAAAACAAATTACACTTGATGAATATACTACCATTTATAATATGCTTGACTGGTAAGGTCTGCTGAGATTTCAACTGTTTGGTTAATTCTTAATTGGTCCTAAGAAATGTTAATAAACATCCGTCTTAATTAAGAGGGGAAAACACTGGTCCAAAACATGTGGGAGATGCTAGAAACTAGATTTTAAGATAATTGTCTTTAGCAGTATATGTACGTAGGAAGTGAATGAAAGGCTACTATTAAGAAGAAAGGAAGTTTGGTGCATATTGTATTCCACTAAATGCAATTATGAAAGCAAAGAGCAGCTAAGGAAAATCCTCCTTTGCCAAAATATAGAAAATTGTGGGCTATCGATTGAGAACTGAGATGAGGGGAGGGGAAATACTGGGAAGAATCATATCATACAGTGACAAGCTCTGATATAGTTTGAGAATTCAGCCCAGCATCAACCAGCTCCTCCTCTAGCGTCCTGCGAGTGAGCTCATAGAGGTCCGACCATTTCAGCATCTCCTCAACCGTGTCAAACACAGGACGGGACTCAAACCCATTGTAGAAAAGCATAAATCTTTGCAACATTCTCTGCATACCGATTTGTAAGTCTTTAAGACACTTCAACGGGTTTCTTACTTTCTTGTTAAACAGTAAAACCACGAGAGTGTTCATCTCAATCGAGAAAATGGTAAGCTAACGTGTAGGCAAATTTTACCAAGCATGATCAGTTGAGCCATTTCCTACAATACAAATTCACAGAAGATCACATATATATTTGTCTTGATGATGCAATTCATAAATAAAAATTGTACTAGTAATAACACTGACGCAAAATAACCTGATAGAATTAGAGGATGATGGGAGTATAGTAGAGCAGGAGGAGGAAGAGTTCAACCTGGACAAATCTGTCCATCTTGAGCAGCGACAGGCCATAGCGCTTAAGAAGCAGCAGCGAGTTGAGAAGGCCGTGCAGCTTGCGGCGCAACCAAGAGCTCCCGGGCGGTGGCGGGCGGAGCGTTTGGAAGACGAAGCGGCCGCCGTCCCAGATCCCAAGCCAATCGTCGTCGCCGCCGGTCTTGACGGCGAGTACTAGGAGATGGGCGAAGCGGCGAGCGTGGAGGTTGCGGGGGTGGATGATGGAGCCGTCGGCCTCAAACTCATCACCGGCGATGGTGACGGTGGCGAGGCGGCCGCCCACCCTGGCCCGGCGCTCGAAGACGCGGACCTGACCCCCGGCGAGGGCGGTGGAGAGGCCGGAGGTGTAGTTTGTGAGGAAGAAGGCGGTGGAGGAGCCGGAGATGCCGCTACCCACGATGCATATGTCGGCGGCGGCGGCGCCGTGAAGAAGGGTGAGGAGGAGGAGGAGCATCGAGAAAGTCAAACACGGCAGTGGTTACTACCGCACTTGGTTGGAGTCGTCACCAGGGTTCGCAAAATCGCCGAAAATCGGCGGAAAATCGCGATTTTCGAACGTATCGGCCCGGTCCGGCTTCTAAAACCGGCCGATAAACCGGTGCAATTAAAAAAATTTAAAAATTTAAAAATTTGAAAAAATTTGAAAATTTGAAAATCGGTGAAAATCGACGAAAATCGCTCAAAAAAAATCGTCCACCGAAAAATTCAACTCGCCTATCGATTTTTCACAGAAATCGGCCGATTTTCCACCGAAATTGCCCGATTTTCCACCGAAATGGGCCGATTTTCCATGAAAACAGACGATTTTTTATTTGTCTTTTCAAATTTTTGGATTTTGAAACTCTACGATTTTTGACGATTTTCGACCGATTTTCGGCCCGATATTTCCGATTTTCGAAATTAGAATTTCGGCCGATTTTTCCCAAACCGGTTTTGTTAACCCTGGTCGTCACTCGTGTGTCGTCTCCTCTCCAGTGTGGGTGAACAACTACCTGCCTGAGGACCATTGACAAGAAAGCAGAGCCATATTGAGGTTACTGAATACTGATACATCGATCCATTCATATGCCGTTTGTTTTCACTTATTCACGGGTAAAAAGTCCATATTGAACTTTTCTCGAAAGTAAATCCAATGTCCCAAACTATAAAGGTAGATGTTTTACCACTCCCTCCTAAACTTTACAATCCAATTCAAATACTACCCTGACCCGGTTTCGTATAGTAATATTGCTCGCGTGGTGTGATGAGTGAGCGATTTTTTTACGTAGGATAACAAGTTGGACAAGTTTAGGTGAATCACACGTGAGGCATACATGGACTTCTCTTCCAAATCGAAATAGAGAGGGGGAATTACATGGGCCGACAACCATAGAAGTATGATTGAGAGCTTGGCGAGGGAGAAGCACATGTGGGCCCAATCTTCATTGGTCTAATTTGGCCAGCATGTCATCTTATACAGAAAAACTACCCACTCCTTGCTCCACATAGGCAATACGACTATGCTAAACCGGGTTAGGTTGTTACCTGAATCGGATTGCAAAGTTTTGGAGGTTAAATATCTAGATTCATAGTTTGAGGTGTTGAATAAATTTTTGACCAAAGTTTGAAGTGTCATATGAACTTCTTCCTATTCATAAATATAACTACCAGTCGTTAGGAATTTAACATTGCGCACTGTGTTGACAACTTCATCGTATTCTTTTTACTAAGTCCCTTCTACTTTTGAACTTTTAAAAAAGTCCACCTAATAATATCAACAACAAAATTAGTTCAATTTACACATTAAGACGAGCTGTAATATCCCAAATTTGCACCAAAATAGAATATTATAATGCCAAGTTATTTTATGATTTTATTTTGCATTTTCAAAAAATTATGGGTTTTCTGGAATTTTGGCGTTTAAGGAAAGTACTTTTTCAATAACCTAGTTATTGTTTCTTATTTCCAAACTTAAAATTTAAATCATAACAAAATCTAGAAATATTTTACTTAAATCTCAAATGGTCTAGAGGACCCCTCTCAAAAATTTCATAAACTTTGGAGTTGAGTTGCTATTTTTAGAAAATCAAATACTACATACTTTATTAAAGCTGAAACACTAAAAGAATTATTGCAGAAAACCCTAGTTTCAAATATTCTAAAACTTTTACACAAACATCACTACCACCTCTGGATCACCCTCAAAACGTTTCATAAAAATTCGTAATAAGAACTAGCTAAAGTTAGAATACGGATTTGTATACAAATTCTAACCTAAAATTGAGATTCAAAATTAAATAAAAAATAGCAATAAAAAACCAACAGATATTCGGAATAAGAAATAAAAAGGAAGTTATCAATTTATTTTCATATGAACTCCAAATTTAAAGACCTACGTAGCTGAAATTTGAAATAAAAATTAGCAGTTGGATTTGTATCTAAATTCTAACGTAACATTGAAATATGAAATTAAATAAAAGACATAAATTTGGAATGAAAAATAATATGAAACTAGCATTTTGATTTTCACACTTACTCCAAATTAAAACCCCCACATAACTGAATTTCAGAATAAATATTAACGGTTGGATTATGTGAATTCTAACCTAAAACTATTGAAATTATAGAAAAATAATATTTTGATTAAAAAAGAGTCTATGTCAAGCACAATAAAAAATAATATAAATTAGAAATGAAAATTATCAGCTGGATTTATGTACAAATTATATCCTAAAACTTAAAAAGAAAGTATATAAGAAGTACAGTCCAAATATATGCAAAAAAAGAATAAAAATCAAAGGAGGAATATAAATTTTAATTTTATTCAAAATTAAGTTTCCATAAATACGCCACACGACCATCATACGTCAAGGTTAGGCGCAGTAGAAAAATCTAGCAACGCGTCCAGTAAATTTAATCTAACAACCCTAAACCAATAAATTTATAAAAATAGTCAGCTCCTCAACTGCAAAAGACACATCATGTGACACATATCACCTACTGCGCTACAAGAGCAAAGCAACTTTTCCTGCCGAGCTACCTCTCCTCAGCAAGCTATCAACTAATCACCTTGATTAGTCATTTAATTAATCATATTAATTATTTAATCACTTAATTAAGTCCCCAATTAATTGACTTTACTTAGTTAAATAGCTAATTAAGTCCCAACAGAGCTATGCAAGCTCGGCATGTGACGTGCACCTACCTACCAGCTCAGCTTGCTCGGTAGGTCCCTGCTACTGAGCCTAGAGCTGTCGCTGCAATGATGGATTGTGGTGCCACGGGATGAGAGCACAACAGGTGATGCGTCTTCCGCGGTCGAAAAGATGACTATTTTTGCAAATCTATTTGGAAGATGGATAGATTTAAAAAAAAATGTGTCGGGAGCAAAAAAAAATGAAAAATTTCAAGATCGGCAGCTGGCTTGGAGGGACCGGTTTTGAAGAAAAATGAAATCTCCTATTGCTCCTTCCAGCCACAAATACATTCATTTCAGACATAGATGCAATCAAAATTTTGAAACTCTCATTATCAATATATTTTTAAATACTTATATTGGATATACAAAAATCATATGTGTAGATTTGTCACAAAAGGTACTTTTCACAATGTTATAATTTTATTGAATTTTATAAATATATTACAATATAAATTAATGGTCAAATTTATGTTTTAGAGAATATCCAAAACAATATGTATTTGTGAGCTGAGGGAGTAGTATATAGGGAGTCATTAATATTCTCTCTGCAAGTATCATCACACCTATAGGCCTCTTTGATTCAAAGAAATTCCAAATGAAAAATAGAGGAATTCGATGCAAAAAAAAAACTCTCGAATTGGTTCGAACAAAATTTCAATGGTATGTTAAAGCTGTCCAATAACCAACGTGTATTGTGTATTAATTGGTATTCTCTTGAATTGGTACAAACAATAATAACGTTATGCTACTCTCGGATGGCTGACAACATGGCTTCACCAAAGTGCCAGTTAACTCCACCTAGCACCACCATAATATAGTTAGCATTCCATGCACACTCTGTATCACTCCTCGTGATGGAAAACAAAACGAAATCTCAGGAAAATATTCCAGTTCATCATCATCATCATCATAGAACGGTGGAGTACATGATGCATGCACATCGTGAAGAAAGGAGAACTTGCAGACATATATTATACAGCCACAGGAAACTCAACACCCAGCCAGCACATCAACTGCAAGGAAGTGACACAAAATACAAAGATTCCAGACAAGATCAAAATTAAGCATCCACCTTCCACATATATTCAGGCCTATCACAGATCCACCCTCCGGGAGGACTCTTCCTCTTGCTAGCTGATTTGATAAGAGCCCCAGCTCGTAGTCGTGGAGGAAGAGGTAGCCTTGAAATGACTTTCTCGAGATTACTGCATTATTCCCTCGTCACCACATCGTACTTTTGCTTACGAATTTCATCATCGAACACCAAATCGCAAAGCCAACACACTGCAGTCGACCAAATATCATGTCATGGACTTTTGTATGCCTTGATGTACTCCAGATTAGAAAGATGCCATGCACATTTTGTTTATTATTTGTGTTGATGTAGTCCAGCATAGACCAAGTATCATCTACTCTAATTTCCTCCGTCTGTGGATGTGGTAGAAACTTGCATTATCTTCTTTTCCATGTTCAGGTCACGAAACCACCACCGCCACCCCACCACAACCCCCCGGAGTAGCAACCAGCAGTCCTCAAGTGCAAGCAGATGCTACCAAGTAATCGGAAGCATCCATTGCATGTTGCTATCAGGAATATCGCCTGATACTGTAACAAGTACAACAGCAGCATAGCATTTACAATCCGGGTTCAATTCATGTAAAACAACATTCACACGTTCTTCTATTCAGCAGTAGTAACCTTGAGATGTACGCCTTGCTGCAGTTTATAGCATTTTGTTTTGTTTCTTTTGAAACATTGCAGCATGCGGCAGAGAAATCCAGATGCATAGAAATTAACCGGCATACTGCATCTCACCGGGAAAAAGTCGTTGATACAAAATTTATGAATGTAAGGTCAAAGCATAGTGGTTCCTACTTGATAGTTGATACAGTCATCAGAAGAAAGTACAAAATCAAATTCCAGTGCTTGAATAAAAGACCCAACCAGATCGCTAATCATCCATAGCTACTACAACCGTATTTTTCTCATATACAGTCACGGGGAGAAAAGTACAAAATCTAGTCAAAATGTTAGCTTTTATTTCTTCTACCAATTTTTCTTCAAATATTATTCTTCTTCTCTTTGTGTCTTCTGAATATACAACATCTATATGCGTTCCCATAAACTCCTTGTCCTCACCTACTGGTGGAATACTAAATGAAGGTGGGGGTTCAGCATTTTAAAACTTCACAACTACATATACACCTGCTCCCGATATTTTGTTAGCTAATATGCTGAAATCATAGTAATTACCTCAGAGTAGTGACGGCGATATTGTCGTTACCCTGGGTTAATTATGCCGGTCACCGCACCAAACAAAAGAAGTGCTAGTGATATCTAACAAACCTTCCGGTTTGAATTAAAATCTCCACAAATCAACATTGGAATGGTTGTACTGTTATCATTAGAATGTGCAGTGCAGGAAATTTCGAGTTGCACAAGACCAACCTGAACAGGAACATGCAAGGCCGCCAAATTTTGAACTATTGTATTGAATGGCATATGATGATACCACGAAAATACTACTCTAGAGATGAATTAAATACTTCTGACGAAATGTGAGAGATGGTATTATCATTTTAAGATGGACTTCCATATATCAGATTAAGCAAAGAGATCGAGATAGAGAGCATTTGAGCAATAGTTGAAGCATACCCTTCAGTTTCGCGGGGGGCACTGCAACTGCTTTCCCTTCGCGTGCACCCGTAGATTAGTGATAAAATCATGAATTGTGTCTACATCCACACACTAATCAAGGGACTGGTGGCACATATGGAACGGGATTGTTCAACTCGACTTCATCCACGTGCATCAAATTCACAAAGAATGCAGGAACAATTAATAATTAATCAGTAGTCACATACTCGATAGTTGTAAGCAGCCTAGCCCCGATTCTTGAAAGCGCAATAAGAAGTAGAAGCAGGAGGTAGAAAGGATGTTGCGTCGCACTCTCAGTCATGAAGCCACACCTACCCGGCGCTGCGCGCCATCTGCCGTGGCCGGTGCCACTGCGCTCCCGCCTGGCAGCCGCCGTCTACCGGCGACGGACGGACCCATGGATGCGGCCTCCCTTGGCAGAGATCTGGATGGGCAGGACATGGGGAGAGAGAGATGAAGGCGTCACCACCGACAAAGTCACGGATGGGCCCGGCGAAGGGGAAGGAGAGGGCAGGCCCTGGCGCAGCTGTGGGGGAGAGCTAGCGAGGGTCGCGCCGCCGCTGACCGAAATTCATGGAAGGGGACTGATCTGTGCTGTGGGCTCGCCGAGTTCGGTCCAGGGTCAGGTTAGGTGGCTAAATGGCATCTAGCTAGCTGCTTAATTCAGAGGCTCTAACTACAAGCTAAGTACTAGTAGAGTAGTAGTAGACTAGTAGTAGTATAGTTTTTCCTTCATCAGTACAGCTTTGTGCCCTGTCTCACTCCACCCGAAGGGTGGCTGTAAACTAATCAGATGCAGACAAATATTCCTGCTTAATTACATCTATGGATATCTGAGTCACGACGACCGTTTAGCTAGCCAGTCAGATATTCATGCTCTCTCTCTCTACCATTTTGAGCTAGATCATATATATAATTACTAGTATAAAAAGGTTGGCTCGTTGTTATTAACTTTAGGGTCCATATGTTGTGGAACACCTACTATCGACATCAAGTTCCTCACTCTGCAACAAACTTAGGTCATTCTGGTGGAGGGATATCATGAGCGTGGCCACTGAATTTTAAGGCATAGCATGTATCAGGTAGGACAGTGACCTTTGGCCCCGTCCCAAAGATACCCAAGGCTTTTTTTTCCTATGCAAAAGAGGAGGATCTCCTGGTCGCAAAATTCCTGCAGGTTCTAGACTGATATCAACACTTCAACCTACCACTTTCTGTCGAGCTTCACCTGGGATGATCATACATTTGGGGACAAACATCATTTTCAATAAAAAAAATTCTACAATTATTAGTTCAAGATGCTTGACACACCGTCGGCCATGAAATGGATTTGGCGTAACAAATGTAGCCCCAAACTTAGTGTTTGGCTAGCTCATGCTGCATCATCGACTAAATACAAAAGACGTGATGAGCCGAAGGAATTGGACTATCCATGACGATACCGCATGTGTTTTGTGCCAAACAGCACAGGAAGAAACAATATCACATATTTTCTTCATTTGCTCCTTTAGCCGTACATGTTGGCAAAAGATCGGTATCCACTAGAACTTTGTAGAGGACATGATGGATATGATTCACCAGGCCCAACAAAGTTTCTGGCACTTCTTCAAGGAAGTATTTCTCATTTCCTCTTGGCACATCTGGAAACAAAAAAATAGAAGGATCTTTGACCAGACACAGCCTTCACTTCGATCTTGGCAGCAGAACTTCATTGATAATGTTGTGCTCCATTCCTATAGATTTAATTCATCTGACAAACAAGCTGTAATCCATTGGTGAACTCTCTGTAATTGGCCTCTCTTGGACGGTCTTTTTCATCTTATTTTAGTAATATATATACATATATCGTAGTAGGAGCCTCTCCTACCATTTTTCGGTCAAAAAAAGAACATATGGTATGGTTAATTTGGAATTCGTTGCAACACACGGGCATTCAACTAGTTTATAAAAATGTACAGGTTTGATCATCATCTAAAAATTTTATGGTATCATTTATAGCCCCCTAGGATCATACAAAAACATTTCCAAAGGAATTAAACTTCATTTGGTATCTATGAAAAATCAAAAACAGAAAACATTTAATTGGAACAGTAGTTTTGTATGAATTTTGTAGAAGTGCTCCAGTGTGATCATGTTCTGGAATTTTTATGGGAGTATAAGAAATGTCTTAGGACCATACACAAAAAGTTTTAGAAATTCTGGGCCAATTCTATTAGCTTAGATAATTCGAAAACCCCTTGTTTGTCCAAATAATGAGTCTCCATTTATACCCTTTTCTCCTTTTTACTCGCAGCCGTGTGGGCCTTCCCCTACCTGGCCCCACTTGGCAGTACCTCTCTGCCCTGGCCAAGTTGCCATGCCCTCTCCTCAGCCAGTCACTGCTCCATTCCTTGCCAAACCCTACTGCGGCAAGCAAATGCCGACGAATTCACTGCCATGGCAGAAATCGACGACATACCCTCTCGGTGTACTCTACGCCAATGTCGAGCTTGCCCAGTGTGAAAGGTCAAAGTTCTCCCGTGTGCCACCTACATCTGGCTCGCCTCCCTATGCCACCATTAATTCCCCTGGCTCGTTGAGCCACAATGCTGCCACGCCTTGGATGTGCTCGCCCACACGTCGCCTCTCTGTGCACTCAGTCTTACCCCATGTAGCTAGTCAGCGCTACACCCCGACAACTCCTTGTTGTGCCCCTACCACGATAGGCTTCCACCTATCCCTACCCTACCATGAAACAAGCCAACATCCGAGGTCAGCACCATGGAGACTACGCCTCACCACCATACATGGTGAGCCCCGCCAATAAGCACCTAGCCGTCACCTCCTCGTTGATCTCCCATGCACATGCGAAGCTCAAGGACATGTGCCCCATGCTGGCGTCTTTCTCCTACCCTAGCCTCAACCCTGAGATCACGGGCGTCACGTCGTCTTGTCTCCCCCTCGTCTATTTAAGCCGCCCGAGTGATCGCATAAGTTCCACGCACCCATCTCAACCTCCTTCGGCCCTTGGCCAAGAATTCAGCTCTGCCAAAACCCGCCATTGCCGGTGAACTCGACCAGGGGGACGAGACTTGATTCCGGTGTTGTGGTAAGCAATAGCCGAATTCCTTGACCTGGGGCCACCTTGGCGAACCATTGAAGTGTTCCCCGACCTCTGTTGTGACTTCGGAAGACCAAAGCCCCACCGCCAAGAAGCTCTTCTTCCCTAAAGCCGGTGACCAATGGTAGCCCATCCTGACCAATCTCTGACACGGTAAAGTAGCAAAATGGAATCCCTTGAACCCACTGAAGCTTTCTTCCATGTTTTTCAAAGATAAGCATGACTAATTTTCTCTTTTCCCCATTCGGCCATGACCACCACCACATCTCGCCACCGTCAGCCACCACCGACCGTCGTGGACTGGTGCCCTAAAGTCCTCTTGTCTTCCTCGAGCTACCTATACCCTCACCCGAGCCGTGCCGAGCTTCCCTCGTTGCCAGCGAGGCTCGCAGCCACCTCCCCTGTTTGGTGAAATCGATAGGTGGGCTAGCCTTATCAGTCTCTATGCTAAAAATCAAAGAAATTGGGAAATATGAAAATAGCAAAATGCTTTTCCCTTTTTGGAAAGCGTATTTCCATTTTTTGTAATTTCCAAAACCGAGAGCATTCAACTGCTAATAACTTTTGCATCTTAAATCCAAATTGAACCAAACAAGTTTCCAAATTCACATAAACTCATGGGATTTCTGAATATGCAAATGTATTTAAAACTTTCCACTGTTGAAAATTTAAATTCAAAATTTGAACAAAGGCCTAGAATGTGCTCAATGTAAATTTTTTGCAAATGAACTTTGAATTCATTGTAACAAATTTTTGAATATTTCTAGGATTACAAGTGTCTCAGTTATATAAAAATATTTAAGATTTGACTTAGTTTGAACTGCATCCAAAAATGACTTCACTTCCAATGCACGCAAGATTCAAATTTGAACAACTTTCACAAATAACCTTTAAATTCAGTGGCACCAGCTTCTAAGAACTCCAGAGGTTAGGACCCTCTGATGTTGCAAAGGTAATGGTATTCAGTCTTGTTTTGCACTTAATTCCTACCGAAAATTTACCTTCTTATAATATGAACTTAAGTATTCATAACATAAGCAAACAAGTTTAAATATTGAGAAATCAGTATTCAAAATATTTTATCACCAGAACCTTCTTATTTTAACCCATATTTGAATCTGATGTTGTTTATTTCATTTGCTTCTTATTGCCGCTTTACGTTAATCACGTGTAGATACCGACGTTCTAGAACCCACTGCTGTCGACCTCCACCTTGCTCCAAAGTTCACTGAGCAAGGCAAGCACTCCCTTTGACCATGTTGATCCCATTATTTTACTTAAGTTATGTTGCTTTGGATAAATATATGTATTCATGCATTATTTTCGGTAAACATGCTATGTTCTGGTATTGGTAGATATAACCTTCATTTTATGGAACTTCCTTAATCAATATTGATATGAAAACCTTGGTAATCCTAAGTTAGGTTTGGATGATTAATATTGTCAAAATGGGTATACTTGATTGGCTTGGTCATGCTTTAGTAATGGGATAATAGAAGGTTGGACAAGCTATTCTTTGTGAATAAAAATGTTGGGCATAATTAAAGATTGCTGGTATTTTGGTAAACATGAAAATATATCTATGGTTTGACGTGGGTGAGTTATGGCAATAGCTGGATGTACGAGGAATGGACTTGCACGTAGATAGGGGGAGTTCTCGCCCTAGTCGAATTAAGGATAAAACTTAGTGTTGTATAATCCAAGATAATCAGTGCAATCACAAGTGCTAGTATGGGATAGCCATAACTAATTAAGTTACTTAGGTTTAACTTTGCACATTAGAAGGCAGAAGTAATATGGGTTTTTTGGGCCGAATCGCTTTAAAGGGTGCCCTCACCGAGGTATTGGGAATAACAATTGCTGATACAACGATGTACGTATTACTAGGGGAGTAGTGGGACAATGAGGTATATAACCATTAGTTGTACAATGATTGCACAAATATCTTCTACCATCATAGTAAGGGTTTGTCATCATCGGGTTGGTATAAAGTTAGGTCTAGGTAATATAACAGTTATGTCATGACCTCCTAGCCACATGCCAAAGGAAGCATGAAAATAGTGGCAAAAAGAGTTAGTCATGTCTTGTGGGTAAAGATGTACGTCTCTACACATTGTAAAACTTTCCAAAAAACCATGCGTGCGGTTATGGGAAACTTGGTGCACTAACACTAGTTAGTAGTTTTGATATTTTCACAAAAGAATTAAATTAGAAATATTTGTTAAAGAGTCTTTATTTTAGAATATAAGTTGGGGAATTAGCATGGAAATAGTACAGTACTCACAATCATAGAGGACTATGAGTTTACATTATGCTCTCATCATTGTTATTTACATATTGATTAAATTACTCTTTAAATACCACTTACAATTTAATACTTGCTATCCATGTTAAATGTCGCATTATGCAAAAATAAACTTAGTAGCCTTTCACTTGACATAGCCTGTATTTACTATACTTTCGCTATACATTACAAGTCTTGCTGAGTACCAATGCACTCACTTTGTTGTTGTTGACATTCAGTAGATGAAGAACTGAAAAATCCCGACGACACATTCTATAACGCAGGTTACAGGAATTTCATTTATGCGCCTTTCTAAGGGTTTATCCTTGTTAGTTGCCTGAGTGTTGTATGTGCATACCACAATACTTATGTATCCACTGTATTTTATATTGGCTCGTAAGAATTTATTGTATAATTACTTTTCGCTATCATATGTATAATATTGTGTATGGATGTGCTATCAATGTTGTAAATGTGCGTACTAGCCACTGATCATAGGACTAGTACTGAATACCCTTCATTGGTATTCCAGGCCATAAAGGAAGGTCCCCACAGTGCGGGGCTCGAGCTTTGGCGTTGCGTTAGTGTTGGCCACCATGGGTGCTTGTTCCGTATAGGCTTTGAATAGAAACCCTATCTAGGATTTCTTTCGATTATTAAATCGATCTAATCTTGTATACTATGATTAATTTATGAGATCAATCTAATAGCATGAAAATTGAATCAAGTGAAAAAGGGGTGATCCCATGGCGACATCCGTTCGGCCTATTGAAGAGATGTCATGCCGATAACATGTTTAATAATCAATTAGTCGCCAACTAATAGATCCAGTGCCAATCACCAAATAGAGAAATCCCAAGGACAATCACAATAGATAAGCATCGGATTACAGGGGATCTTAACTCATTTCTCTTTATCGATTGATCTCTTTTGTACAATAGGGGCTATATTTATAGCCAAAACCTCTTGGGGTAGTTTCAGAGTTCACTCACCAAACCCTAGAGTTCGGTTATATCTCAACGGTAGTTTCTTCCATATGTTAATTTTTCCCACTATTATTATATTAATATTTTTTATCTTGATTTCTCTTTCACCTAGTCCTATCACTGGAACATTATCGATTAATTGTGGGAACATTGAAACCCAACTTGTGGAACATCATCGATTAACTATTGAAACATCGTCAATAAATTGTTGAAATATTGGAACCAAATGCATGGAAAATCGTTGATGAACCATTGGAACATCAAAACCAGAACATTAACAACTCATCCTTGGAACTTAACTCGTGGAAAGCTGTCGATGAATCATTGGAATGTTGATATCAAAAGTGTAGAACATAGAACTTAATATGTATAACATTGGGGATGAATTATTGGAACATTGAAACCAAATTTATGGAAAATCTCGTTTTACCGGTCAGAACATCCAACACCTATATGATTCACTCTCATATCCGATTCAAAAGAGGCACGTTGGAACATCGTCCATGAACTATTGTAATATTTTGAAGTAATGCATGTAATATTTTATTTTATCTTTTGAAACATAGGGCATGTGATGTTTATTACTATCGTCTCTTCGTAAAGAACGCGATAGTTGAAATGAATTGCAAATTGGACACTTGATTTATATGATCATTTGAATTTTGAATCTGGAAAAAGCACCTTGCGCTACGACATGAGCTACTATTGCTCTCCATGCACTGTGCTGCAGAGGCTACTTGTAGAATTATTGTGGACTTCTGGTGCTGTTGCGGAGTAGCACTTGTAGGTCGGGAGGACCATGGGCCGGCTGGGGTGGGCGACATATAGATGGCCCCGCATGCACAAGCACTGTGCTTGACAGCTCTGCTTGATTCTTGGCTAGAGGTGGGCATCAGGTCGGGCTTTTTCGGGCCAGCACGAGTCACAGTTGACATGGCCCGGCCCATAGTTAGGTGGGGTTACCTAGCCCGCGCTGACATGATCAAGTCAATTTTCAAAACACATTTGCAAACCCTATTCACATGCTCTAAGATCGAAACCCATAATCTCCAGCTTATTTGCAAAATACATTTGCAAATAACAAATCCATTCAATTAAAGATAAATCTTGAGCCATGAGATGACCCCAACACTTTGCAAAACACATTTGTAAATTCTTATCTCATGCTCCAAGTTAAGAACCAATAAAACCATATTTTGCAAAAATTCATTTTGCAATCACAAAGCATAGACCTTTCTTAGCCTTGTGATGATCAACACATGATCAAGTCACAAGCTAAGACTCCGATGCATGAGCTTTCTATTTGCAACACATACAAATATCTAGCTCCATGCAAACAACAACCATTAAAATCAAATTGCATGAGCTCTCTCCTTTTGCAACACATGCAAAACTTAGCTCCATGCAAAAACTACTTAACCAAATTTCATGAGCCATCTCCTTTTTACAACACATGCAAATCCATAGCTCCATGCAAAATCCACTTAAATCAGTTTTCATAAGCTATCTTTTTTTTGCAACACATGCAAATCTAAAGCTCCATGCAAAATCCAATTAAACCAAATTTCATGAACTATCTCCTTTTTACAACACATGCAAATCCAAAGCTCCATGCAAAATCCACTTAAACCAAATTTCACAAGCTATCTCATTTTTGCACCACATGCAAATCCATAGCTCCATGCAAAATCCAAATCAATTAAGATTCAATAAGAAGCAAGCATGAGCTATCTTATTTTCAACATATGCAAAATCCAAATAAGAGAGTGAGCTAGAGCGAAACGGATTGAGTTCATCAACATATGATGAAGCTCAAGCTAAATGACTCAACCCCTCTTAATAGTACGGCACTTAACTAGCAACTCGGTCTCTATCTAAACACCAAGATCGGTAAAAAACTAGGATCACATCCTTAGCTTATCTAGTTATACCTTTGCCTCTAACGATCCACTTGGAGCTTTTATGATATCCAATCTTCTTCTCTCTAGAATCGAGTCTCATCTTATCCATCAACACATGATGAACCTGCTTTTCTCTTTTCTTCACTTCGGAATCTCCTTTAAGCTCATTAACACATGATGACTTCTTCATCCCGATTCTATATCATCGTTGGATTTAACCTACTTCACAACTCATGGAAGATTGTTAGTCCAACAAACACAGTTGTCTCAATGATCAATTTGCACTCCATTAACACATAATGGATGCCCCAAGATCGATTGAGCACAACCCAAATCAATTTGAATGATTAATTATGTCTTGAGTACTTTGATGCAACTAATGCTTCATTATACTCAAGAACTTTTCGTCTGTCCTTAATCAACAAAGAATGCCATCAACATATGATGAAGCGTTCTTTGATTGATTGAAAGACAATTGAACTCAATTTAAATTCCATTTAAATTGATACGAGTATACATTAACTACACAAGTTTCATATACTCATTTTGATGGTTACCATGTAATGATCCAAATTATGTTGGAGTGGGGGAAAGGGATCAATACTCTTAATACCATCATCAATAGGATAAATTCCATAAAAACTTGTGCATATAAATAATTTGATTTGAATCAATATGCACAATTTCTATGTGAGAATGCATTAGAGTTTGCCCTAAGATACCATGAGTATACTACAACTAGGCAAGCTAATATATACTCAAAGTTTTGATTCAATGTCTTGATCCTTTATATTATTTGGCAAGAAGACATGGATCAATACTATTGAAACATCAAGTAAAAGTACGAAGTCTCCCTAGATGTGTGCATCCATGTAATATATGGAATTAGAAATATAATGCATATCTTTAATGTATAAGCAATGGAAGAGTTCATCCTTTAACTTGAATCCTAAGTATGCAATAGGATAATAAAATGAATACGATAAGTATGCAATAGGGTAATAAAATGAATACGGGTGCATAGCTTGAGTTTTCTATTTTCCATCCAAATTTGAGACTAATAAGAATAAAACTCAATAAACATGTTAGTCTCATAATGATTAGGTTTTTCATTAAACAAAGATTAAGCATTAATCTAAAACCAATTACCAAAACCAATGGAGCTTGAACTTACAGAGGCGAAGAGGGAGGGGAAAGCGAAGAGGCAGAGGGGGATGCAAGGGAGCCAACGGTGGAGGAAGAGGGAGGCCGACAGAGGCATTAGTCTATGTATATGTATATAGTTACTGTACTCTTTTTCTTATGGGGGTACCCCACCCCGAGGTGTAAAGTTTTAACGAGGTAGTAACTTTGTACCTGTTCAATAATGAATAAAATTTAATTCTTTTCTTCCAATATTTGTGTCTATTGCCTCATCTCTGTGTGTTTTTTACTCCTTTCCTTTGTCGCAATAGTGCAAATGGACCAGGACTGGACCGGCACGAAACGGCATGAATCGCAAATGGGCCATCCCTTAGCTTGTTGAAGACAAGTCAGATCGGCACAACACGATACAATAGGTTGGTCAGACCATAACAACACGTCACGATTTAGACACGAAGCCCGATAGACTCATTGCGGGCGGCACGACACGACGCCCACATCTGTTCCTGGCCCGACTACTCGATTGGCTGTTCTCTCACGAAAAAAAACTAGTTGCCGCCGAGTCATCCGGATCGGCTTATCAACTGATTGACGTGGCAGGCGGTGATTGGATAGTGAAGGACCATGTGGAGGTCCATCCATGTTTGTGATGAGTATTTGACTTTATTTGAGCAGGGTGTGCTCAAGTTTGAGTTTGATTTGGATTGATTTTCAAATTGAAGCAATTTGAGTTGTTTTCGCCAGAGTGGCGATCACAACCGTATGGGCGCGGTAGTGATGAGTTGGATGGTTTATTGCATATCATTGTGGGCATTGCTATGTGATGTGTTTCCTTGTCTTTGATGGTTGCAGGGCGTCGGTGCTAGGTCATGGTGAGGCGGAGGATGACCGGGACTAGGCGAGGAGCATCGGAGGTCCAGACGGTTGGGAGATCGCCGGAAGATGATCGGAGACGGAGTTCGGGCAAGTCAAGAAGACAAGGAAAGGAGATGATGATAGCTAGATGCCGCGTGGATCAATGAGGGTCGTCGGATTGAGGTCTAGTTGATAGGTTAGCGGGTCTAGGTAGTATGCTTTGAAAACCGTGCAAGAAAACCTGGTATGTGTGTGGGTTTTGGGTGAGCCCTTGCATGGCTGTGTGTGTGGGTTAATCCTAGCCCTTAGATGAGTGCTCTAGGGTTGAGGGACTCATCCAAGGGTGGTAGGTGGCCCAAGAGTAGTATAAATAGGGGTGGAGGGGTAGCCTCCTCCCCTTGAAGGTTTTGAGGTTTGTGAATGCTCCTTTGAGCTTTGCCCACATGAAAATGAGGCTTTGTAACCTCTCCTTCCAGAAATGAAAGTTTTATCCATCCATCTCTGAATTTATTTTGCGCATTTACATTATGTCTTTACTTTACGCAATTTAAATTCAGCATTTACTTTCCCGCAATTACATTCTCGCAATTTACTTTCACGCAATTTGGATTTGCCTCCCCTCCTTCTAAATGCTGTTGATCTTGGATGTTTTGAGTGTGTTCATATGGTTTTACATCTCTTTTGCACTCTTGGATTGAGTAGAGAACATCTTTTCTTTCAAGTTCCAACTTTGTTCAGAACTTGTTCTTTACTCAGCATTTAGTATTTGATTTTTATAAAAATATAGAAAAATTATTTTTAAGTGATTATTGTTGGAGGAGGTGCGGGACTCAAATATCCACTTGTAGAAACATTTTGGAGTTCACTTGTTGCACGGTTTGGGCGCCATGAGGTGAAAACTGAGCCCCAAACTTTCTGCTCGAAGTTCTTGACTAACTGTGTTCTTAGATTTTTCCTGTTTTTTCTGTAAGGCTTTTTGAGGAGAAATTTGGTGGAGTTCTTCATGACTCTGATGCTCATAGGGAGAAAAATTCTAAAAATTTTTTGAGCTGCAGAAACCCACCAACCTCCTGTTCAAATTGAGGACAAGTTTCGGAAATTCTGCTTTTGCTTTTCTGAAAGTGACTTTTGTGATTTGAATTGATGTTCTTTCTAAAAGCAAGAGTTGGATTGATTCCTATTTATCTTGGACACTAGACAACCAGGATTGTGACTCAAAAATCCCCACATATTTTATGGTACTTATCCATGAAAGCTTGGGGTACACATAGTTGTGTAGTTTTTCGGGTTTTTCACGATTTCCTTTGAGCGATCTTGTCGAGGTTTTTATTGGAGTATTTTGGGGGAAAATTTATTTGAGACCATTCACCCCCCCTCTGTTCGCCATCTCGGTCCTTCAGATAGGCAAATCCCTCTCATCTGCCAGCCCACTCGCCTCGTGCCACGACGCTTTCATACCTGCCTACCCTGCGGATAGATTAGGTTTAGAAAATCGAATTAATTAAATAGGAGTAAACAAGAGTAGAAAAGAAAGGATAAAAAACCAAGAGCAGCCGATTATAAAAATAAGAGTAAACAAGAGTAGAAAATAATTAAATAGGAGTCAACAAGTGTAGAAAATCGAATTAGAAATTTTATTGTATGGAAATCAAATTGTTGATTTTATGTTACGTTTTATTCATAATTTCAATTATTTTTGTACTGTACATGGCATGAACTCTTTCTTTTAATTTAGACGGTTATAATCTAGACCGACCACCATTAATAATATTGACCTTTCTCTTCTTCCTACGATTGGACGGTCGTCCTCGTACCGCATCCTTGCTATCGCCACTATCGCTATAGTCACCACAACAAACCTTGCTATGCTCGCTGTCCCTCTCATTCGACACCATGTACACATGTCGAGGCGTCATCAGCTTATGCACCCGAGGCTAGTGGCTGTACTGGGGGCTTCTCTTGGAAGGACTTCCCAAATCTCAACGCTTCTTCTTCCTCATTGGCTTAGAGCATCTCCAAGAGACTCCCCATTCAACTCCCTATCTCCATTTTTTAGGTATTGGCAGCAAAAATCCAGCTCCAATAGCCTCTCCATCCTCTTCCCCAAATCTGGCGGGCGGAGAGAGACTCGCTACATCTAGCGAGTCTCTCTCTGCTCGCCATCCTCTCGCGCGCTTGCAGGGACAAATCCCAGAGGAGAGAGGCTTCGTAGGAGACGGCAGCCTGGCGAGGCTTCCTCTCCCCCGGCGCCACTTCGTCTCCCTCGGTGCTTCTTCCTCTCCCCCCGCGAGGCTACGAATCCCCGGTGCGATGCTTCGTCTCTTTGGCTCGGCTTCCTCTCCCCCGGCACGGCTTTGCATCCCCCGGCAGCGGAGGCTTCCTCTCCCCGGCACTCGCCATGAGGTGAAACACTTGTATTGCTCTCCCACAACCCCGTTTTCAAGGTTTAGGCTGCTCCCATTTCGCTTGCCGCTACTATGGGAATCGCTTTTGCTTTCTTTTCCACTGGCTACTAAGATGTTTGATTCGCGAGTTGTCTCTTGCTGCTCATGGATTGTGAGCGGTTCAAAAGGTTGACCTATTTGGGAATCTCGGATCTATGCTTATTTTCAACTCCCGAAGCATTTCGTCGCACTACGCCCTTCCTCGTCTCTGGGTGCCTAGGTATCCACCGCAAGCCTTTCCTCTTTTGAACCTCGCCATTAACGTTAAGGCTATGCCATCCTAAGGTGCTACTAAATGGAAGGATCTTATCAACGTCCATGAATGCGAAATCATAGATCGAATTGCCGAATTGGCAAAATTCGGTGCTATCATAGTATCCGCTAAGTTCACGGTGGAGATAAGCGTGCTCGAACCACGACATCCACCACAGGGTAAACCACCGCCTCTCAAGCCTCCCGACGGGTTCTACCATAGAGGCCAACGATAGACAATAACTCCCCGAACACGACACAACTTTCATCGTCAGTGCTCTCCAAAGAGCAACTCTTCTCAAAATCTCAAAACAAAGGTCTTGAGTTAGAATCCCATTCTAAGGATTCTTGTGGTTCAGGGAATCCACTCTCAGGAGAACCGTGAAAGGAGCTCTCCCCTTTTTCCGCCTGACTCTTTGATTTTAAACTTAAGAATGCTGATTTTAAGAACGAGTGATTGCCCTTATCCGACCCTTACTGCCCAACCGAAGAGCAGATGGCTAATGTGTTCCACTTATTGAACAGGGTCTATTGTCGGTCCATGACCCTTGGATGCCAAAGGCGTCCTTGGGGTGATCTCGTAGTTCCTACAGGGTGGAGACAATGGGGTCGGTCCATGGATTTTCCTTCCTTTTGCCATATTTCGCTCAAAGGGTTGAAGGGAGATAGTGCATCAAGCTATTCGCAAGGGCCAACTTGATCCTCTTCCCCAGGGATCCCAGATGAGGGAAGCCTAGGAGAGCCGCCGACTCCAACTATCGTCCATGTACGATCCATACTAGATGCAAACATGAGCACCCTTATTTGCAACACATGCAAATACTTAGCTCATGCAAAAATCCAACCAAGAGAGTGAGATAGAGTGAACCGGATCGAGTTCATCAACACATGATGAAGCTCAAGCTAAAAGACTCAACCCCTCTTAATAATGCGACAAATAACTATCAATCCAGTCTCTCATCTAAACACCGAGACCGGTAAAAGACTAGGAACACATCCTTAGCCCTAGCTAGTTATACCTTTGCCTCTAGTGATCCACTTGGAGCTTTTACGATTTCCAATCATCTTCTCTCAAGGATCTAATCTTCTTCTTCTTATTCATCAACACATGATGAATCTTCTCTAGACCTTCTCTTCACTTCGGGATCTCCTGTAAAAGCTCATCAACACATGATGACTTCTCGTTCCCGATTTTTCATCTTCTTGGACTCAACCTACTTCATAACTAATTGAAGATTGTTAGCCCAACAAACACGGTTGTCTCAATTATCACCGCACTCCATTAACACATAATGGATGCCTCCGAGATCGATTGAGTACAACCCAAATCAATTTGAATGATTTAAAGGTGTCTTGAGTATTTTGATGCAACTAATGCTTCATTATACTCAAGATCTTTCCGCTTGTCCTTAATCAACAAAGATACACCATCAACACATGATGAAATATTCTTTGATTGATTGAAAGACAACCGAACTCAATTTAAATTTTATTTAAATTGACATGAGTATATATAACTACACAAGTTTCATATACTCAATTTGATGGAAAGTAACGATACATATATGTTTGAGTGATGGAAAGGGATCAATACATTTAGACCATCAATTATAAAATAATCTCCACATAGAGATGTGCATACATATAATTGGATTGGAAACAATATGCACATATTCAATTTGATCTCATTGGAGTTAATCCTATATTAATATGAGTATACTACAACTACACAAGTTATATATACTCAAGAATTGTTTCAATGTCTTGATCCTATATATTATTTTACAAGAGAACATTGGATCAATACTATTTGAAACATCAAGTTAAACTATCAACTCCCCCTAGATGTGTGCATTCATGCATATATAGATTTGGAAACATAATGCACATTTTAATGTATAAGCAATGGAAGAGTTCATTAACTTGAATTCTAAGTATGCATTAAGACTTTATAATAAATACAAGTGCATACCTTGGGTTTTTTTATTTTCCATCTAAAATTTGAGACTAATAAGAATGTAGCTCAATTAAACATGTTAGTCTCATAATGATTAGATTTATCATTAAATAATAATTAAATATTAATATTAAATCAATCATCAAAACTAATGAAGTTTGAACTTACACCGTACAATATCGTACACAAAACTTCCAAGCTGAGGGTAACATGGCCATTCCAACTGAGCCCTATCCTCATTACATGCTCGCCCGATTGAATATGGCATGGGGCAACAGATCCTGTTAAGGAACCTCGCTATCGAATAGTCCGGGGTTCCCGAACAGATCTGAATTGGAGAATAGAGAGAGAAAGAGAGACACAAGTTTAGGGAGAACGGCGACTGAATTCTTTATTTCTATATCTGATTACTTGTACATAGGGGGACCCCCTCCTCTTTATATAGTAGTCGCCTAAGGTTTCGACTAAAGGACCATCATAGACTTTCATTGAGCCAAATGGTTTCTCAACACTCCCAACCAAATTAGTGGCATGCACAAAAATATGCATTTAGACAAGAAATGGATAAGTCTCGATGGCATACAGAAAATTTTCTCGGGCAGGGCCACTAGTGATGGAGAAGACCAACGATAAAGCCCATCTCGAATACACGTCACATAGTGAAAGTAAGAAACTTAAACTACATATATATACTATGTACAGGAGTACACGCCACATAGGGAACGAAACTAACAAACTTAGGTCTGTTTATTCTCTAAAAATTAATTCTGAATTATGGTTGTAGAGAAGTTGATTCTCAAAAAGCTAGAATCTAAAAGTACATATGAAATGGATTGTGGATTCTAGTGTATATTGGTGGGCTGGATTGTGAGAATCAGATTCTAAAATCAGATTGTTTGTTTTTTATTTTACTTTTGGAGCTAGAATCTAAAATCAAAAGCTAAAATAAATAGACCCTTAAACTACATATATGTACAGGAGTCCTACATCGGTGGGTCCCCCTACCCATTGGACACTGACGAGAACACCAGTCGTTGAAGTTAGGGAAGGGGGCCAGATCTGCCACAAAAATGAAGAAGTGGAAGGGCCTAGGTCAAGCGAACGACGAGAGATAAGGGTGGGCTCAACTATTTCACGGTCTTTTCCCAGAAGAGCAGCAGGCTTATAGTCAAATCCTAATGATTTTAACCAAAGATATTGTTTAAAATGTATGGTTTCGATATATGAAATTGGTACGAGTTAATTTGTTATTAAAAATACTTTCATAATATTATATTTTTACAACTTTTTAAAAATAAATGATGAGAATTTAGTAGTCGAATAAGCATCTTGTAGACTTCGGAAAGACAAAAACGTCATTCTTTAGTGGGAGTAACTTGTTGCTTGCTCGTTTGCTCGTGGTCGATGTACACACTCCATAGCAATTGATGGAAGAAGTGCTCGATTGGCCACGCTACATTCTCAAACCGCTGCATTCATGCCTGTACACAAAACTTGTTCAAAATCGAGGAGAGCTGCATGCATCCATGCATATATGGGGACTCCAAATATAGGACACTCATAAACTAGCAAGGTACCTCCTACTATTACGCAAACACCACAAAACAAGTCGTCTGCTTTCTCCAATTTCACCATTATATAACATCTATGTTTCCCACACCCATTTTGATCATATAAATCGATCGATAGTAAGGAGAAGAAGAGAGAAGAGGGTCAACAATAAGAAAACAAACTAAATTAGCTGAATGGCAGTAGGCAACAAGAACATGACGATGCACATGGCCATGGTGAGCCTGGCCCTGGTGGGGATCCTCCTCCTTGGCCACCTTGCCGCCAACGCCTTCGCCAAGAACAACGTCCACCTCAACAGCTTCAAGATGACTGGCTCCGAATCCGAAGGCCGTGTTGTCTACGCCGACATGAAGATGGTCAAGACCTCTGCCTCTGATGCGCCAGCACCAGCGCCGTCTCCCAATTCCAGCAACGAGGACAATGACTGATCCATACATCAAGGCTAGCGAGTACTAGTTACTTACGTACGTACATACGCATGCACCTCTAAAATGCACCATTGCAGAAGAGCGTGGCGTTCCTCGAGATTGATGCAATAATCGTATTCTTATTTTTGGTTTAATTCTGGTGTTTTTCATTTGCCAATTCCATCGTTGCCAAATTATTTTTCTCTTTTCTGAAATTTATCTATAAAGGAAATACATATTCATAATTTTTATACAGATACAAGCATGTAATGGTCATCTTTGTGTTGTTTACCTAACAATTGGTCTATAAATTTTTTAAAAAGAATGAATAATCTAGTTGGCTTTGCGTACATTAGATTGTGTTTAATTTGGATGTGTTCATGTATGAAGACATCTCCTATACTTCGTACCAACCATATCTAAGGGTGTGTTTGTTTGATTGTATCAAATGGCACATGTATGAGATGGTTCAAGAAAAAAGTCATTCATGTGTTTGGTTGCTTGAATAAAACCATACCATCCTAGATGGTGGGATACAAATTTAAGGAATATTTCCTATAGATGCTGAACCATTCCATTCACTCAAAACAATGGAACCAAATGGTACAGAACCAATCCATCCCATTTAACCCCATCCCACCAACCAAACACACCCTAAATCGGAGCCACATCAAATTTTAGTTTAGGTACGTAGAGGCGAGAGAGTGAAACCATATCTTGCACGTGATATGTCCAATTTCTTCTCGCTGACTAAGGGTGTGTTTGGTTGATGGGATGAGGTTGAATGGGATGATCATATACCATGTGATTCTGTTGTTTTGGGTGAATGGAATGGCTCAGCATCTATAGGGAATATTTCTCAAATTTGTATCCCACCATCCGAGACGAGATGGTTCCATTTAAACAACCAAACATATAGATGATATTTTTCTTAAATCATCTCATATATATATACCATTTGATAAAGTAACTAAACACACCCTAAGGAGCAACCATGCAAGGTACTGCTTGAAACCGCATTGGAAAGGAAGTACCTTGCACAAAAGAGATGTGGCAAAATTATGTGATGTGTCTTGAACGTGGTTGGTCCGGTGAGAGAAAAATATTTATTAGTCATATGAGTTGTGTGGGTTAGTATCAAGGTACAAAGGTTTGGAGTGGTGGTAGTATCTAATACTATCCAACTGAAGTACGAGATGCCTGAAGTATTTAAGTATCGAGTGTAAGGCCTTTATTTTTGGCAATAAATATTAATAATGGAATCTATGTGTATACAGTACTAGTTCTATGATCAATAGCTAGTACGTATATTTACAAATTGAACTCACATCCATACACGATGAAATATATATAATAGCGGAAACCGTTTATACAATAGTCTTGAATGACAAAATAAACTGCAACGGGAATACAAAAGTCTTGTAGTGTACCATGTAACTCTCAGGCAAGTGACAAGATATAAACCCTAGAAAAACTTATCATAATACTCCCCGTGTACTGCGGTACAGAATATTTTGTAGGGGTAATCTGATTCTTCACCTGAAAACAACAATAATAGCAAGGTTAAGTACATAAAGTACTCCGTAAGACTTTTACAAACCTATAATAAATGCAAGTTTGTATAAAGAGAAATGCTACTACGGTTACTTTGCATAAGCCAATTTGAATTGTAAATATTGAATAATAGATTGCAAACGGAATTTTGTAAAAGCAATTTGATAGGTATATGAAATAACAAGTATGTAAGCATAAGTATAGTAACTCACAGTCCTCCGTGATATGAGTATCGCGTCATCTCATTACCATTCTCTGGCAAATAATCTGAAACAAACACTTTCCAACAAATGGCTCCAACTCATTCCTTTTTGAAAATAATGAAACATCTAACTATGTGATGACTTTACCAAGTACCCTTGACCACGGATGCGGCTTTTTGAAAAGATTTACACTCTACAGAGGTGTACAGCTTTACCCACGAGAAATGATCAGCTCTTTATTCAAGCTATTAGCACACTTTTTTTGGTGTGCTGCAAAGAGATCAAAATAAAACCGTTATATTACCTAGCCCTAACTTTGCACCAACCCGGTGACGATAACCCTTGCTATGGTAGTAGAAACTCACAATAAAGACATGACAGTCCATCCTTGTCATTCACAAAGTAATTCTAGTAGTCCATCCCTGCCACACACGTTTCTCCCATAGTAAGGCATACACCGTTGGATTGGTATGTATTTATTCACACCTCGGTGTGTAAGCCCCTACAAGCAAACCTACCCGGAGAGCCCGTACTATTTCAGCCTTTCAATGTGCAAACTAGTTCTAAGTAACTTAATAGGTTAAGCCTGTCCCATACCAACACTTGTGGTTGTACGGTTATCTTAACCTAAAAATAACATAGTAATTCGGTCCTTAATCCGATCTGAGAGAGAAATCTCCCCCTACACTACGTGCAAATCCATCCCTCGCACATCCGGCTATTGCCAATACTTGCCTGCATCAAATCATAGTTTTATTTTCATTTTTATCAAAATACCAGTATCACAATTCCCAATATGTCCAACATGTCCATCATGTCCAAAATCATTATTCATAATGAACAGCATAACCAACCATTCGTTATCCTAATCTAAAGCATGACTAAGCATGTGCAAATATAATCAAGTATACCCATTTGATATTATTAAAATGTTTATCCCTAACTTATGGCTACAAAGGATGTCATGTCAATATTTATTAAGAAAGTTCCATCAATGAAGGTTATATCTACCATTACCATAATATAGCAAATTTATTGAAAATATACGCATGCATAAAGAGTTTTAACAAAACAATTTTAAAATACTGGTATCAACATGATCAAAAGGTTGTTTGCCTTGCTTTGTTGATTCAAGAATCAATTCAAGATCGAGGTCAGTAGTCGTAGCTTCAGATATGATGGCGTCTACACGTGTAAGTTGTATAACAACAATAAGAAGGAATAACAATCAAATTAAACAAAATTCATAATGAATTAGAATTGAAGGTTTTGGTGATAAAAATATTTTAATTACTGATTTCTTGTTATTTAAGTTCATTTATTTGTATTATGGATTTTAGGGTTTATATTACGCAGGGTTATGCTTTTAATAGGATTCAGATGCAAAGCATGTTGTTATGGAATTAATTTTACAGAATAGGACGGTCTTGCTTTAGAGAGCATTTCTAGGCTGCTTCTATTAGTATTAATGTTTATCCATTATTGTTCTATTCCTTTCTTAATCTTATATATTTCTAAAGTTTACGTTATAAACTATTAGATTTCGTTTTAGATTTGCGACTGCAATTTACATAGATATGTAACCATTTTTGTAGCATTAGCAAGTTTTGTCCCTACAAGTGTCTTGAAACTAGTTTTACTGTAACATCCCAAATTTTGCCCTAAATATTATTTTAATATCATTTGTGCATTTTATGATTTTCTGGAATTATTTGGATTTTTCTGGGGATTTTATTAAATATATTTTGTGTTGGACTTTTATTGAAAATTATTAAAATACATACAAAGTTAATATAAATTTTTGTCAAAAATATTTTATTTGAGTTCAAAATGTCTCAAAGTATTTTTGAGATTTTTGGGGGATTTTTCCTAGTATTTTTATTGCCTAAAATAAATCAAATGAATTTCTGGAATTGTTTTAATTAAGAAAATTAATGAAAATGCTTTAACAGTGTCGGGCCGGCCCGTTTTCTGTGCGGCCCAATCAGCCCATCTCACCTAACCCTAGCCGCCTTTGATCTCAGCCATTGGATTTTGATCGTGCGATCAAGATTTGTCCGCGTCATCGATGCTTGTGAGCCATCGGATTGATGCCTCGTGGACGCGCGGGATGGAGCCACGTCGCTGCTCCGTGCTGCCGTCGGAGTCCGTCACTGCCACGAGATCGTCTCCGACTTCCGCGCTACGCACGCCTTCTCAAGCCCCCTATTTAATGCGCCATAGCTACCCCTGTGTTGCGCTTAGCGAGGCGAATCTCTAGCCCTAGCGCGCGCCTCCCGAGCCGCTGCCGTTTGGCCGCACGACCTCGTCGTAGTTAGCTTCTTGCGCCGCTACGGTTTTTGCCGTTTTTCATCGTCTCCAAGCCATTCTCCGCCACATCGGTTCCAGATCCAGACTCCACGTTCCAAGACGCGTCGAAGCCGCCACTTCATCACGCTTGAGTTGCGCCAAAACGCTGTTACGGTGGTCTTCTTCCTCTGCTCTGGTGGAAGCTCGCCGCCGTGCTGCCATCTGCTTCAGAAAGCTTCATCGGCCGTTGGATCCTCTTCGGACCGCTGGGATCGAGCCACGTCACCGCGTCTACAGTGAACCTCATCTGCTAATCTGAGCCGTCAGATCATCATCGCACGCTTCGGATTGTGCCACGTCTTGGTAAGCAGCTCGGGTATCGGTAGTCGTCAGATTCGGATCGTGTGGCCAAAGTATCGCCACGTATTTCCTTGGTTCGTAGCCGTTAGATCAGATCGGAGGGTTCAGATCGTGCCACGTGTTCCCTGACATTAGGCTTGCATCAGCCGGTCCATGGGAACATTGCCGTTGGTCCACAGTGGACTGAGTCCACGGCCACGTGGCAGCATCTGGTTGGTCCGCTGACGTCAGTATGATGCAATAAATCGGTTTTCCAGAATAAAAACAAATCGGGAAATTCATATTTTTTTATTTCTGTATTTCCAGTATTTATTCAAACTTCAAAAGGCTATAACTTTTGCATTTTAACTCGGATTTGGGTGATTCAAATTTCTAAAAATTCATAAAATTGAGATCTACTTAATGGTGAATTTTATTTAATTTTTAGAGTTTGTTTACTCTCTATTTTGGTGTTTATTTTGCTTTCTCTTCCGTTTCACGTAGACGTCGTATTGTGCAAAACATTCGAGGAAGATCCGTCGACTCAAGACTAAGGTCCAGAGTAAGAATAAGAGCTTTATTAAGGAAAGTTATGCTTTGATCATGTTGAGCCTATATTTGCAAAACTGCTATATTGTTTTACTCTATTGCATAATATTTCAAGTATACAATTGTTTCAAATTAAATTGGGACTTAGTTAATATACCTTTTGATCTATACCCTACCTTGTCATTTGTATGCCATGATCTATTGTCACCTTAGATTGGTTCACTATAGTTGGTTTATACTAAAATCAACATGGGATGGTTAGACCATGTAGTTGCTCAGACATGCCACGTCATCACATGTATATGAATAATCAATGATTAATCTTGACTAATGAAATATGGAACAATGATGTGAACTTGTGCATCATGTGAGATCACACAATGAGATTGAGTTGTAGTGGCGAGTCATGACGCAGCGATGTTGAATTGTTGATGGCACGTGATGCTTGGTAATCAACTGGGGCGGTAATCACTTAGATTGGGACAAGTGACAAGGGGCGAGTATGCCAAGGTGGGCCTAATGGGCAGAGAGTATGTGAAAGTCTTGCTCCAATCATCCTAAGGACTTAACCTTGCAAGCTTTTGACCTGAGTCAATCATGCAACCACATGTCTGGTATGGGACAGCCTAGCTGATTAATTTGCAATATCTTAGCTTGGTACTATCAATGGCGATGTGAGTTCCCGAGTTATGGAGTAATTCACATGGTGCAAGAGGGGGGCCCTGGATGGTGCAAGAGGGGGGCCCTGGATGTGGTTTTCAGACCCGCCAGTGTTGAAACATTAGCGGGTAGTACTAGGTTAAGCCAGAGCATTATAAAGGCTTTATCATGATTTCTCTGCCAGCACACTAAAGGAAATGTGCTAATGGCCAGGCACAAGGAGAACATCATGTCATGTGGGTAAAGTGCATAACCTCTGCATAGTGTAAAACTATTCGGATAGCTGTGCTCGCGGTATTGAGCAATGCTCGGGAATTACAGTTAAAGGTTAGTTTAATTAAAAGGAAAACTTGGTTGGGATGGCAAGATAGCCATGTGGAAGGTTGGAACTTGACTTAGGATTGGAAACTTGGTTTACTTGAGAAATGCTAAATCTATCTATTACTGTTATTTGTTTCGTAGTCTTTACAATCTATTTATTATATTTGTTCATAAATGTCGTTTATTGCAAAATATCCACAATAGTCTTTTCCTTTGGAATAAGCCTTGCATATAGTTACATAGAATTGCATTTTGTGCACAACTTGTTGAGTGCTTTAAGTACTCACCCTTGCCCACAACAACATCATCAGTTGAGGAGTCTACATCCATGCTGGAGAAGGAATATCAGGAGGAGACGAATGTTTAGGGCGCAAGCCTTGTTAGTTGCCTGTGGTATACTGAAGGGTTGTCTACGTTTTCATTCCGCTGCAGTTTAATTTGTTGTTCAGCCTTGTGAGGCATATTCATATAAGTTCGACCATAAGGTCATTCAACAAGTATTTATCAATATATTAAGTCTTTTATTATGTATTCGCTGTGTATGATTATGATATACATCTATGTTGAGTCTGTATGCACTAGCGTGATCCTGGACTAGTGCAGTATACACAGAGGGTCCGGATTTGTATATTCGGGTCCCGACATTTACATATTTTAACTTTTATTTGTGAAAGTTACTAATGTTTTGGTTTCCATGCACCTAGATAAAGAAATCTATTATGAACTTATTTCAAACTAAATTAAACATTGGGTCATTTTGTAGGTTAATATAGTCTTAGGAATGCTTCGACACTAGTTCTATGATATTTTATTTATATTTGTTCATTTCTTAAATTCTTAAGTATATGTTCTACCTATTACATGAAAGCATGTGTGGGCTAAGTTAAGTGCACACTATGGTTAGTTATAATGATTTTTACGGTATTGGTGGTTTTAACCTATAAAGCTTAAACCAACTGGTTTCTATTATATTAGAATATATATATATATATATATATATATATATAAGATTCATTTTTGGTGCAGTTCAGAAAGATGGTTCCAATGTTGCCCTTTCCTGAACTTATCTTGCTTGCGATAAGGATTAAAGTTTGCTTAAGGTTCTGTTATTTGTGTTTGAAGGTTAATTAAAGCAATTGAGTTAGTTAATTTCGAATTAGACTATATTCAAACTAACAGGTTATAACTTACCCCCTGCCTTTAGGTTCTGGACCATCTAACTCATCTTATGACCAATTGGCCCCATCTGTCAGGGAGTAAGGAGGGTAACTTTAAGTTACTAACACAGGGAGTCATTAAATCTGGGTGCAGTAAGAAGATTGTTTCTTTGTCTACCTGTTGGCGCTAAAAACTTGAAGTATGGTGTATCATCAACAACACACCGGACGAACACCGGATTCCGTGGTTCAAGACGTGCTAACCGATTTGATCCAGCAATCGGTAAGGAAATATAAAATTCGCTCAAAGCCGATCTTGTAGAATAATTAGCTTCGATATGATCAGCTAAAAGCCGATCAAATCGAGGGTAATTGATAAGTCTAATTAGCCGATTAGGGCTAATCAAAGGATAAAGGTAGATCAACTCCGAAAAAGGCGATGCGCAATAAGATCGGAGAAAATCAAACCTAATTGGCGTAATAGAAGATGATCAACAATCGGCGATGTGCAACTTTATTGATCAAATCGAGTTACAAGAAAATCTAGATTATAAAAGCTACTCCTAGTCAACAGAAAAAAAAATAGAGTATTGGTTGATTGGATTGTGTGTTGTCTTTGCCTACCCATAACTATCTTTTTATACCTGTCGGGACCCGAATTTGCAAATCCGGACCCTCTGTGTATACCGCACTAGTCCAGGATCACGCTAGTGCACACAGGCTCAACATAGATGCTATCATAGTCACACACAGCGAAATATAGCATAAACTTCATTAATTAATAATAACTGTTGTCTTACATGAATAATGCCTCACAGGGCTTAAAAGAGTATCAATGAGAAGCAATGAAATAGAATAAACGCATGGCGCTCGATTCGCCACGAGCAACCGACGAGGCTCGGACCCTAAGCATTCGCATCCAAATAATCCTCATCCATGGTGGCGTAGATTCTTCCTCTTCTGAAGTTGTTGTTGATGGGGTGAGTACATAAAGCACTCAACAAGTTGTGCAAAATAATGCAAGTCTAATATTCTATATGTTTGGCTTAATCCAAAGGAATGGCTAGTAAGGGTATTTTTGCAATAAAGCAGCATTTAACAAGAATACAATAAATAGATTGGAAAGCAGTAAAATAAATACAGTAATTAATAAATTCAGTATTTCTGAAATACACCAAGTTTCCAATCCTAAATTAATTTTCCACTTTCCATGGCACCTTGCCATCCCAACAAGTTTTTGTTTAACAAAAGTCTAACCCTTAACTGTAATTCCCGAGCATTGCCCAATACCGTGAGCACGGCTATTCGAATAGATTGTACACTCTGCAGAGGTTATGCACTTTACCCACACGATACAACCAAACACCACCAAGGCGAGTGATCATAACAAAGCCTTTACAATGCTACACCTAGACCCGAGATCGCTCGCTAAGGTTTCAACATCAAGGGTTAAACCACCACAACAGGCCCCCTCTTGCGCCATGTGAGTTAAACCGTAACCGGGACTCACTATTCACCACGACAAGATCAAATCTAGGTTTCACAAATTATTCACTAAGGTGTCCCATTCCGGACATGTGGTTGCAAGAGAGACTCAGTCAAAGGCTTGCAAGGTTAAGTCCTTAAGGTGATTAAGGCAAGACTTCCACATACCCCGCCAAACTGGCCCACCTTGGCACACCGCCCTTGCCACTTGCCTCAATCTAAAATCATTACCACCCGGTTGATTACCAAGCACCACATGCCATCAACATTTCAATCCCGATGTGTGACCTCCTCGCCACGACAACTTGATATCATTGTGTGACAACACATGACACACCAATTCATAAACATTGTTCCATATTCCATTAGTCAAGATTAAGTATCGACATTCGGACACATGTGATGACGTGGCATGGCTAAGCAATCTATGACGATCTAACTAGCCCATGTTGATTATCAACTATAATTCCACATCCTAGGGTGACAAATAGATCATGGCATATAATTGACAAGGTATGGTTTAATTCAAACAGGCATATTATCTAATTCCCAGATTAATTGAAATCATTTATACACATAAAATATCATGCATAAAGTTTAAAAGACAAAATAGTAATTTGGTGAAAATTAGGTGCAACATGATCAAAGCACAACTTGCCTTGGAGTAGGTGCTGGTCTTGATCTGAGCTTGGGTCTTGGGCGACGAATCTTCTTAGGATCACCGAGCGGTTCAACGCTCTACTAAACGATGCCAAAATAGCAAATAAACACCAAACCAGAGAGCAACCAAACTCCAAAAATAAAATAAAATTCACCAATAAATAGATCTTGATTTTACAAATTTTTAGAAATTTGAAACACTCAAATCCGAGTTAAAATGCAAAAGATATAGCCTTTTGAAGTTTGAATAAATCAAAATACGAAAATAGAATTTCGATTTTTCAATTATTTTCTATTGGAAAAGATTTTATTGCGCAACGCCGACGTCATACCGACTCGGACCAATCAGGCCGACACGTCGCTGGTCCATGGACTCGGTCCACGGAACCGCCTCGTCCACCGTGGGCGCGCCCACGGCGCCTCGCACCACGCGCCCGACACGCGGCGCAAGATCGATTGGTCTGCGACGCCGCCCGCGCCGATGCTCGACACGCGGCGCGCATCTGCGCGATGATCCGACGGCTAACGCTTATCGCGACACGCGCGCGATCTCACCCGAACAACCCCGATCCAACGGCCACGCTTACCCGAGCTGTTTTATCGCAGACGGCGACGTGGCTCGATCCGATGGTCCGCTGAGATCCGGCGCCAGGCGCTTCGGCACGGCGATGTCGCGGCGGCGCTGAGTTCCGGAGACGAGGACGACGACGACCAGACGGCGCTCGCTCTCGCCGGCGACGAAGAGGTAGCTGCTCCGGTGCGGCTCGACGTGGCGAACCCGAAACTGGAACCCACACGTCGAACGGCGGCTTGACGACGGCGGAACGGCGAGAAAACGAGCGGCGGCGCTAGAAAACTACGGCGAGCTCTCGGGGCTAAACGGCGGTGACTCAACGGCGAAGGCTAGCACTGGCGGATGCGCTCTGGGATGAGGAACCTCGGTGTGCGGGCTGCGGCTTTTATAGCCTCGGCATGCGCGCTAAAACGGCAACCCTAAATCACGCGGCGGCGGCAGCAGCGGCGACGGATTCGAAAACCGAATCGGAGGCGAAGGCGATACCGTCCGACGGTAACGAGCGGCGAGATTAGATCCGGTGATACGATCCGATCCGCTCTTTCCAAAATCAACGGCGAGATCTAAACTTACCAAAACAACGCGAAACGATCCCGACCGCCGATCTCAATCCAACGGCCGAAGGCGCTAGGGTTTCGCGAAGGAGACACCGTCCGATCTTCATCCAACGCCACGCCGCGAGGCGGCGGCGACGAGGTGATCGGCCGCGACGTCGATGGGCGCACGACAAGATCGGGCTTCGGCCCGATCGCATTCACTCGATTTTCAAAAGCTTTTGATTTAAAATAATTCCGAAATTAGATTAATCTACTTTAAGCAATTAAAATATCGGAAAAATCCGAGAAAATTCTCATAAATACTTTGAGACATTCTGAGCACAAATAAAATATTTTTGGTAAAACTTTATATTAACTTTATTTATATATATTTAGTTTTCACAAAAGGTTCAATATACTTAATTAAATTCAATTCAATTAATTTCTGGAAAAAAAATCCAATAAATTCAGAAAATCACCAAAAAGCATATGAGCGAAATTATAAGCCAAATTTTTGGGATGTTACAATACCCGTCGGTCGATCATATCCTTTTCCAACATGTTACAAAACACGATCCGTATCGGCCTTAATCCGGACGGTTTTTCCTTGAAATCTTCACTGCAACCAAATATCTTCGAAGCTTTCCATACCACACGTCGGTTATGATATGTTGGACTACATCTGCCGAATCTTGGTGTAAACACTACCATAAAAACCTTTTTCCATTCAAAGTCATTCTCAGGTACCTTTTTCCTGGTTAGCCAATCTTCAGAGAATGAAACTTAACTCATCTCTAACTTGTCCTTAAAAGCCTAACCTGAAGACATCTAGTTGCCAAACTCCCATGTTCAGAAAACTAATGACTTTCTTAAGATAGCTATTACCTTTAAGAGGTATAGTTCAGAGAAATGACTTCAGTGTTGCCCATTTTCTACTGACCTGACTTATCCTTACTTGAAATAATGATTATGTGAATCAATAGTCTGTTTTAACTTATAGTTTTGTCATTTGAATTAGAGGTTATCTTAACTAGTTAGGTTCTGTTGAGCTGATCATCTGATTGTGAATTGAGGCTTAAATCAGAACTCACTAATCTATTTGACATTTGAATTCAAGAAGTAATTTAAACTAACTGAGTCTGCTAACATCATGTGTGTTGTCTTATAAATTGCTTTAGATGCATGGTAACTCATTTAAAAGGAGACTGTCTATAGTGAAGGATGGAGTAGAGTCAAGAATAGATGTAAGATTTCTGTATCTGGTATTGATTATTGTCTCGGTTAGCTTTTGAATCTCCTAAATTAGCATCAGCCTCACTGGCTTTAACTAGAATTGCTGAGCTCTAGGTTTTAACATTTCAGTTAGAGATTAATCAAACTGTGGATTCATTGAAGATTCTGAGAATTGAAAATTATTCAAGGATTCTCTTAATCTTTCCTTGCTCCTTACCCCTTTGCCTAACTAGTCAATTATTTAATCCACTGACATGTGGCCTATTTGTCATGGCAGCAAAGAAATCTAAGGTGCCTGATTAAATTAAAGACTAAATCAAATGGGCTTATGAAACTTATGAGCTTACTAAGGTTTTACTTGACTTAAGATTATGATGCTCTGGAGGAAATACATCCAGTTCATTGACTGATCCTCTTTGAATTGAAAATTTTCAAAGAAGGGCCAAGCTCAGTGCACTTACTTTCTATCAATTGCTCAGGCTCATCAGAGGCTGGTCCCATATGACATAGAATTGACAGCACTAGTGAGTCATTAGTGAAGGAAATGAATACAGGAAAAGAAGAAAACAGAGCAACAGAACAAGGGCATGGTGCCATGGGTGCAGCTCGGATGAGTAGGGCTGGCGGCAAAGCGAGCACAGGGGGCTACGTCCGAGGTCTAAAATGGAACCTTGGGACTTCACTAATGCTAGGGATGGTCTTGGTTTGAGCTCTGGTGCCCTATAGTGGTGACGCGACTGTGATGGGCGGCGCCGACAACAGAGCACCGTGGTAGTAGCTCTCGGGTGAAGGATTGGTGAAATTGTATAGGGGGTTTTGATCGGTGGAAGACGATGAAGCTTTATGCCAAATTAATTTGGGGATGGAGTTTTGTAGAGGGAGTTATAGCTGCAGCTAGGTCATTCGGCCATGGTGGAATTGGAGGAGATTTGATTGAAATTGAGACTTGTCTTTGGAAGAGGAGGTACTAGGGAAGGTTCGGGAGTGGTTTGGGTGCTTGGTTGGAGCCAGAGCTCGCTTAAATAGCCAAAATGGAGGTGTCAACAGTGGCTGCAAGCTGCGGTGCTTGGGGGGAGAACTTGATTGTCGGGACCGGATTTTCAAATCCGAACCCTCTATGTATAACCTGTGCTAGTTCAGGAAAAGCTAGCACACACAGTGGAAACAGTGATGACAACACATCCATATCACGAATCAAATAATATTAATTAAGCAAAAGAGTATTAGCCTTATGGCCAATTTTTACAAATAAGCAGCCTCTTGGCTTGAGTTCGATAAGAAACAGCGGAAACGAAATAACAGCAATAGAGTAAGCCCGTCCATTTGCCCATCAGGCAATCGACTGGGGTTCACGTCCTAGCATTCCGGATCGCCTTCATCATAACCACAAGCATAGAACTCGTAGTCACCTTCAACTTCTGCGGGCTCTTCTGTGGAAAGTTAGGGATGATGCAAGGCTGAGCACAAAAATGTACTCCGCAAGTCTTGGAAACATAATGCATGATAACTATATGCAAGGCTAAACAATTGAAGGCATAATATGGCTCTTTTAGCATAAAGCAATGTTTCACTTTAAATACCAATAGTAATTTCATAAGCATCATTTGACCAAAATGTAAATAGCATAGTAATTGAATTTGATATGACAACTAAAGCAGGTTCTAGTTGCCTGACTGGCTCCATCTGCCAAACCATAACCCAAGAGTTCCATCTGCTCACAGATTCCCAAACCACCATTTTCATTTAAAATAAAACCATGAAATCTACAATGTGCAAGCGTACCTCGCCTGCCCTTGACCGTGGGCATGGCTACTTAAGTAGTTTTAACTCTGCAGAGTGTGTACAGCTTTACCCACAAGACATGATCGACTCTTTTTGCCATGCAATTAACACACTTCCTTTGGTGTGTCAGCAGAGAGATCATGAAAAGGCCTTTACAATGTACAACCCCACTATTAATCTCGCCCGCTAAGGTTTCACCGCCGATGGGTTCTAGCTGCCCAGTCGGAAGCCCCCTCTTGCGCATGCCATCATCTGGCACTCACCAACTCGCGAAGCTAATAACGAGACGCACAAATTATTTAGCCAGGTCGTACCCATATAGACTTGTGGTTGTACGGTAGTGCTTGGTCCATGATAACACATGCTTCGGTCCTTAATTGACTAGGGCGGAACATTCACATTCCAAGGTCTCGTGCTTTCTGCACCCGCCAAACATCCATCTGCCCTGATCTAAACCATATTTTCCACTTTATTTCATTTAAATAACAGCAGCAACACCAATTGCCGCGACATCACAAATAAGTTTCAACGATGTTTGAAATGATTCCCATAATGGCATAATACCGAAACATTTAAGCTGGACTAAGCAGTTCTAACGTCCCATGCTAATCTACTGGTTATCACCAAATAAAATAGCTAGTATCATCTAGGGTGACAAAGGTCCATCATGATTAATGTCAATGAGGGTATAACAAAGCTCGTATTTAACTAAACCGTAAAACTATATTAAAAGTACATTGCATAAAGTAAGCATGCATAATTTAAAACAACATAAGCTTTTCATAAAATTTGGGATCATGTTCAAGGAATACTTGCCTTCGCTGCCTCCTGCTAGTTCTACCACCAACTGCTGATTCGCTTGTGCTTCGACTGCGTCGTCTACACGCGAAACGAGAGCAAATAAATAAAACAAATTCAAACAAAATTCAAAAAAAGAAAAGAATGGTACTGGAAGATAGATCATGAATTTAGAAATTTGAATCACTGGAATCAGAGCTCGAACGAAGGAGAACGGGCTCCTAGAAGTTCCTCGGATCAGAAAATCAGAGAAAATTAAGAGACTGATACGTGGTAAGATCTGATTGGCTGGAATTTTTTGATTTCTGGAAAATCAGAAAAAGAAAAAGAAAAAGAAACGCTGACTGACATGTGGGTCCCACATGTCAGCGACTGGGCTCACGGTGGAACGGGAACACCGAGAGGACTCGCGATGACGTGGCGGACCACGCTGACATGGACGCCACGCGGCACTGACATGGCTTACACGCGGGGTTAAGGCAGACGTGGCGCAGCACGTGGCGGCCAGCGCACGGCTGACGCGGCATGGCCGACGCAGCGCTGACCAGGCGGAAGGCGGACCGATGCGGCGCCGAGGTGGATCGGATGGCTGGAACGTGGCGGGGCGGCGACGACGGTGCAACGGTTGCACGGCCACCGGAGTGGGAGAAGAAGACTTCGATCGTGCTCAAAAACGCGACAAACTGAGCGGGACTAGGGGAAAAAGAATGCGGGCGGCACGACGAACTCGATGCGACTAAAATCGGCGATGGAGACTCACCGACGGGGAAGAAAAACGGCGGAGAAGTGCACGGACGGCGACGGAACTTCGGTGAGCTCGCGGGAGAAGACGGCGGCGCCTCAGGCAATAAGAGTTAGGGAAAAGGAGGCGGCACAACGAGGTGAACCTCGGAAGGGGGTCATCGGGGCTTTAAATAGCCTTGGGAGGCGTGCCAAATCCGAAAACCGAGCGGTGGGGCAGGATCGACGCGGTTAGGGTTAGGGTTTCGACGGCTGCGCGGGGTGATGCCGGATGCATCCGGACCGCGCACGTGGTGCGCATCGGACAGTTCGCCAGGCTGGGCTGGTTGGGCCACGCGCGGGCGAAGCGGGCTGAGCGAACGTGGGCTGGG
Organism: Otatea glauca; assembly: GCA_036346275.1. NCBI lineage: Eukaryota > Viridiplantae > Streptophyta > Magnoliopsida > Poales > Poaceae > Otatea > Otatea glauca. The sequence goes on along the minus strand of CM070719.1, from coordinate 64,758,214 downwards.
GAGATGGGACGCAGAGTGGAGCTGAGCTAGGGCGGCGAAAAAACAGAATGGGCCAGCGGGAATTCGACCCGGGAGGATTCTCGAAATAAAAATATTTTCTAATTTAATAAATTCCAAAAATATGATTAAAATCAAATAAATTCAAATAAATAGCAAATAAATTCAGAAAAATCTCCAAAAATACAAAAAAAAAATCTCTAAAGCACGATGAACCCAACTAAAACTGGAAATCTTTTGTTTGATAAATAGTTTAGTAGAATTAAATCCTTTCATTCCTAGGTAAAATCAAATTAAGCTTTGACTAATTCAAAGAAAATGCAAATGGTTCATTTTCGAATTCAAACATTCCAAAACTCAAATTTTGGGATGTTACATTGATGATTGCAACCGGTTTTTAGGGTGCTAGGGGCATGGGCAAGGCTAGGGGAATCATTTCGATGCATCATTGCTTGCGTAAGCTTGGATTTGGTGAGGACAGAGGAAAAATGGAGGCTATTGTGTGCTGGGCGTGTTCAGGTCATGAGGAAGAAGAAGACTTGCATGTGAGCCCCACCCGTCATAGACACAAGCTTTTCTTCTCTAGGACAAAGAAGAGTCCCCTTACTGGTTCGATCTAGTTAAAATTTTGAAACTTTTTGTGCATGAACCTAAGACAATTATCAACATGATGTAAAACTTTCAGGCCTAGATCATATCTATATAATTTTTAAAAAATCTGATAATCTAGCTGCCCAGATTTTGCATTCTCTATCTTTGAATTTTCTGAGGATCAAAACTTTCTTACAAACTTTTGAAACTTTTTATGGAAGTTAATAATTTTTTATGAATACTACTGTAAAATTTTCAGATGATTTACTTTCATATTTATTTTATATAAATTCTGACCATGCATTTTGGGAATTTCTAAAGTTTTTTATTTTGAATTCTTAAATGTATTAAATTGACTTTATTATTTTTGATAATTTTTATGTAGATCATTGTAGACATTTATAAAATTTTATAAAATTTTAAAATGAAGATAAGGTCTGTATAATTTTAATTAATCTAGATAAAGTTATTATTGATAGTCCAAATTACTATTTTACAACCCTTATCCATATTAAAATTGTTCACACATTCTTGGGGTTTTGCAAGGGGTTTCTAATAATGGCCTTGTATTTAAATATAATTTCTATAATTTTTTATTATGCAATTTATTTTTCTCAAGTTTATAAATCAAGAATCAAATGTTGAAAACGATTTCCATTAAGACCAAACTGCAATAAATTAGAGAAAATAGTGGAAACTCAGAATTAAAATCCTAATGCCACATGATTTCTTATTTTATCTATTTTTTACTTTGGCTTTCTTTAATCATTCTATTTGCAAAAAGGTTTTATAAATTAATAGTTCAATGTTGAAAACAATTGTCTAAAGACTTGAAAATCCAAGAAATGATGAGAAAGATGGAAATTCGTAATAACATTACAACCCAAAGTTGATTTTTCATTTTATTTATTTAATTTTATATTTTTATTTATTTTAAAAATTTTGGGATGTTACATCAAGATTAGCTAAATTTTTCTCTTTTAGTAGGCACCACGAGACAGCTAGTGGTGAGCAAAGTTGCACTAACAAAAAAAATAGAACGACAAAATTGGTTGCACAACACGCTGTAAATTTCTAGCACTTGTCCTAGGACACCACAAAATTGTGGACACATTGGTCCCATTAATGATGAAGAAGAACAACAGTAGTATTCTAGAACATGTGATCATAATAGAATCAATAAAGAAACACAGAAAAAATATGTAATTACAGAAGAAGACATATAAATGTTCTTAGAAATTGAAGGAAACAAAAAGAAAATCAAATAGGTTTGAAAAAGGCACAAAAGAAAGTGAAAACAATCAACAATATCAAATAACAGAAACAAGCATGTTGGTAAAAACAGATTGTCAGTATGTAATGGTTGTCACAGATAATGTGTATATGGACGATCACAAGGATGGATTTAAATCACAATCATCAATTTAGTCTATACTCAGAGACACGATTTTATCGATCAAACAAATACATGTTAGATGAAGAGAATATAATGATAAGAACATTGAAAGAGGCTTACATACCGACAAGAGGAATGATTGCTATCATGTCTTTACTCAGGGGTGGAAACACAACATTACCATACACAAAAAAAGATGTAACCAATGTCATATCAGCAATAAACAGAGAAACAACTCTAAATGATATGATGCGGGTGTTACAATACTTTTGCAATGCGCAATTAGAGGATCTTGAGTTTTTTACTCATTTGACTTGGAGATGAAAACAACAAAGTAAATATCTTATTTTGGATAGATTCATGATCAAGAGACTACTATGCAAGTTGTGGAGATTGTGTTAGTTTTGACACAATATATCTAACAAACTACTAGAATTTGCCTTTTGCACCATTTGTTGGAATAATTGGACATGGAAATACATGTTTTTTTGGGTGTGCTTTCCTAGTAAATGAAACAACGGAGATATTTAAGTGGGTTTTCACAACTTTCCTAACAACTATGGGAGGAAAACATCCTAAGATAGTAATAGCAGATCAAGATGGAGCTATAAAATCAGCAATAGCTCACATATTTCCAACAACAAAACACTGAAATTGCTTATTCCATATAAAAGACAAAGGCAAATGAGAAAGCAGGACTAGCATTTCATGCAAAAAAAAAAGGATTGTATGATGAGTTCAAAGATATCATCAACAACTCACTTAAAATAGATGAGTTTGAAGAACTATGGCTGCAAATGATTGAAAAGTATGAGGTCCATAATATCAAATACTTCCAAAAAATGTGGGATATGAGAGACAGATTCATACATGTATACTTCAAGCAACACTTCTATCCATTCATTCCGAGCACAACAAGATTTGAGGGCACAAATGTAAGGTTCAAACGAAATTGTTGTAGCATCAAGGCTAAACTGTGGTTATTTTTGTACCCTTTGTCATGAGGAGACCACATGAGAATGAGAGTTGAGAGAAAAAAATGAAAGAGAACCCTCCATGCCCTCCTTGGGATGCTTTATATAGAGGAGAGGCGGAGGGAAGCCAACTGTCGGCGTTTCGAGCACCGGCAAGTAAATTTGTAAGTCGGAAGGGGCCGCGCGTTTCCTCTCCCTGAATGGTTATACTCAAAAGCCCAAGATGTATACTGGTTCGAATGTCCCTACTCCAGTTCGTGTGGTGGTGTTGTATTGCCTTGGATGCAGTCGACTACACCACGTTTACAAGTGGGGGCTGAGGGCTTGAACACGAGAGCGTTCGTTGTCTGTTTGTAAAGACTTAGTGAGAAGAGGAGATCCCCCTCTCCCAGAGGGCCCTGCCCCCCTTTATACAGTCGGAAGGGGCAGGTTACATTGAGAATTGAGTGAAGGAAGGAAGGAGAAACCTATACTAGGAGCCCTAGTCCCTCGTCTTGGTGATTGGTCGCCGTCGGCCGCCCACGCGGGTTTGGTAGGCTTCTTTCGAGCGAGCGATTCGCCGCTTCCTTGGGAAGCGGCGACTGTCCTCCGGGAACCGGCCAGTAATCGATGTTGCGGCGTGGCCTCGCGCGCCTCGGGAGGAAGCGCATCCCCATACTTCGTGTGGTAGGCGATGGGTGGAGTTTTGACTTGGGCAACCTCGTGTTGCCTCGGAAAGGGCCACCGCCTCAGACGGTCACTTGAACGATCTCGCTCAGGGGCACGTGGCCCATGATCGGGAGGCCCGACACGTGGCCCATGGCGAAGGTTGCCTCAGCTTGGTCGGGGCTCGGGGGAGCCCGACCTGTGACGGGGGTCGGCGTCCCACTTGGTCGGGATTACTCGCCCTACTCTGATCGGGGACGAGCGTCCTTTTGTGGCCCCGCAGGTCTCTTGGTCGGAGCTGGGCCCGGGGGCGGCTTGTTAGGTCAGAGCTGGGCTTGACGCAGCCTGCTTGTCATCCTGGGCCGTTGGGGTACCCCTGGTATGAGTATTCGTCAGATGTATTCCCCAAAATGCCCCTCAATTATATGACATAGGGAAAGCCATCTTGGTACATTCCTCCTTAATACAACCAGGAAATTGAGATATATGTTAGTAATATTCCTTAGGACCTTTGAATATCCCTAACAGTCCTAGGGGCTAGGCCCCCTACAACAGTACTCCCTCGTTTGGAAGCTTCAAGGTTCCAAGAGGCGAGCAGACACAACATGTTCCCGCCTCAGACCCTTAGGAGTCGGAATAATCAAGGTCTTTAGGTGGTGAATTTTGGGAGGCAATGCTTGCTGTGATAAGGATAGGCCCGGGTGTGTAAACCAGGTCACCCAAACGAGGTAGCAAGCTCAGGGCCACACCACTGGGAGATATCCCTCGAGGCAAGTGGCCATTGGAGTGAAGCATGTGGAGGCAAAGTTAGGGGTGGGCATTTTTAAACCGAAACCGAATTACCCAACCGAACTGAATTAACTAATTATTTTGGTTTTTCGATTTTTGGTTTTTGAGTCGGTTTTTGTTTTGGTATAATTCGATTTTCGGTTTTCAGTTCGGTTTTTCACTTTCAAAAATCGAAATAACCAAATAACCGAATAGCCCATGTACAATACCAATTTTATAATGTTCTTCCTAAAGCCACTAAATAATTCTCATGTTCTAATACATTTATGCATATGTTTGGTATATTCATATGTTCTATTATGCTTATATTGTAATGATCTATGAATATTGCGTTGGTTTATCCCTAATCTACCTAGTGTTTATTCATATTTCAGTTAACCAAAAAACCGAACTAACTAAACCGAAATATTTCGGTTAATTCAGTTCGGTTTTTTATTTTGGTCCGAGAAATTCAGTTGCAGTTTCTAAAAACAAAATTATTTTAAAACCGAAAAAACCGAACCGATCAAACCGAAAAAACCGAACGCCCACCCCTAAGCAAAGTCATCAAAACAGTGCCACCATACTAAGGCATGGCCTTCGAGGTAAGCGACATGCCAAAGCCAGACCCATGGAGCTAAAGTCATCGCTATGGAGCTGCCACATCGAGGCATAGCGTTCGAGGCGGGTGGCGTGCCAGAGCGAGGTCCAAGGCGAAGTCGTCATCATGGAGCCGCTGCACTGAGGCATAGCCTTCAGGATGGGTGGCAGGCTGAAGCCAAGCCCGTTGAGGCGAAGTCATCAATGTGGTGCCACCACATCGAGGCATGGCCTTCGAGGTGGGTGGTGTGCCAAAGCGAGGTCCACAGAAGTGAAGTTGTCGATGTGGAGCCATCGCACTGAGGCATAGCCTTCCAGGCAGGTGGCGTGCCAGAGTCAGACCTATTGAGGCGAAGTCATCGACGTGGTGCCACCATACCGAGGCATAGCCTTTGAGGCGGGTAGCATGCCGGAGCGAGGCTTGTTGAAGCAAAGTCGTCGATGTGGTGCTGCCACACTTAGGCATGGTCTTTAAGGTGGGCGGCGTGCCAGAGCGAGGCCCATTGAAGCAAAGTCGTCGACGTGGAGCTACCGCACTGAGGCATGGTCTTTGAGGTAGGCAACGTGGCAGAGCTAGGCCCATAAAGGCAAAGTCATCGATGTGGAGCTATCGCACCGAGACATGGACTTTGAGGCAGGTGACGTGCTAGAGCCAGGTCCGTAGAATCATAGTCATTGATGTGGTGCCACCACACTGAGGCAAAGCCTTTGAGGCTAGAGACGTGTCGAAGCAAGACCCGTTGAAGCTAAGTCGTTGATGTGGTACTGTCACACCGAGGCATGGCCTTCGAGACAGGCGATGTGCCGAAGCGAGACCCATTGAAGCAAAATCATTGACGTGGTGTCGCTACACCGAGGCATGGCCTTCGAGGTAGGCGGCGTGCTGGAGCTAGGGCCGTAGAGGTGAAGTCATCAACGTGGAGCTACCGCACTGAGGCATGACCTTCGAGGCAGGCGGCATACTGGAGCTAGGCCCATAGAGGCGAAGTCATCGACATGGTGCCGCCCTACCAAGGTATGGCCTTTGAGGCAAGCGGCATGCCGGAGTGAGGCCCATTGAAGCAAAGTCATCGACGTGGTGCCACCACACTGAGGTATGGCCTTCAAGGCAGGTGGCGTGCTGGAGCCAGGCCTGTAGTCATTATTTTGTTGTGGTCATACGTCTTGCTCTTTTTAGATTCCTAGTATTGTCCCCTCTTTAGCCACGTATAGGTATTTGCACAGGTGTCCTAAGGTGGAGAGAAGGATCATTATGAGGTTTCTTGGCAAGACACACCGAGTGCCATCCCCAAACATTTTTAGATGCACACTAGCACAGCGAAGGATTCGAGGGGAGAGACGTAGCCGAGCATTATCCCCAAACCTTTTTAGACGTGCCCTAGTGCAGCGAAGGATGCGAGGGGAGAGGCATAGCCGAGCACCGTCCCCAAACCATTTTAGACGTGCCCTAGCATAGAAGGTAATGAGGGGGAGGCAAAGCCGAGCGTCGTCCCAAACCATTTTAGAGCACCCTAGCGCAGAAGGTTGCTAGGGGAGGCATAGCGGAGCGCTGTCCCTTAACATTTTTAGATACGCCCTAGCGTAGAGAAGGGTGCGAGAGGGGAGACATAGCTAAGCACCATCCCCTAATCTTTTTAGACGTGCCCTAATGTAGCGAAGGGTGCGAGGGGAGTGGCGTAGTCGAGCGTCGTCCCCAAACCTCTTTAGATATTCCGTAGCACAACGAAGGGTGTAATAGGAGATGCATAGCTGAGCGCCATCCTCAAAAATTTTTAGATGTGCCCTAGCATAGTGAAGGGTGCGACGGGTGAGGCATAGCCAAGCGTCGCCCCAAACCAGCGCAGCAAGGGTGCGAGGGGGGAGGCATAGCTGAGTGTCATCTCCAAACCATTTTAGACGTGCCCTAGCAAAGCGAAGGATGCAAGGGGGAGGCATAGCCGTGTGTCATCCCTAAACCTTTTTAGATGTGCCCTAGTGTAGCGAAGGGTGAAGGGATATGCATAGCCGAGCACTATCCCTAAAACTTTTTAGATGCACCCTAATGCAACGGAGGGTGCGATTGGGGAGGCGTAACCAAGCGTCGGCCCCTAAACTTTTTGGACGCACCCTAGCGTAGCAAGGGGTGTGAGGGGGAGGCATAGCCGAGCACCACTCCCTAACCATTTTAGACATGTCCTAGCGCAGTGAGGGGTGCGAGGGGGAGGCGTAGCCAGGCGCCGCCCCAAACCTTTTTAGACATGCCTTAGCGCAACAAGGGGTGAGGGGGAGGTGTAGTTGAGCACCATCCCCAAACTTTTTTAGATGTGCCCTAGTGCAGCGAGGGGTGCAACATGGGAGGCGTAGCTGAGCCCTAGCCCCTAACCTTTTTAGACACACCCTAGCACAGCGAAGGGTGCAAGTGGGAGGCGTAGCTGAGCATCGTCCCCTAACCTTTTTAGATATGCCCTAACATAGAGAGGAGTGCGAGAGAGGAGGCATAGCCGAGCACTATCCCTAAACCTTTTTAGACATGCCCTAGCGTAGTAGAAGGGTGCGTGAGGATAGGCGTAATCGAGCACCGTCCCCTAACATTTTTAGACACACTCGCGTGTGGGTAGGCGTAGCCGAGCGCCATCCAAAAACCTTTTTAGACGCACCCTAGCACAGTGAATGGAGCTAGGTGGGAGGTGTAGGGTGAAGCCTTCGAGGCAGGGGAATCCCTAATCACCGAGGCCTAGCCTTCGTGGTGAAAGGATGTCTCATTGCCGAGGCGAAGCATCAAGGTGTACACCAGGGCTCTTGGGCCACGAGCGACGGTTTTGAGTTTATATGCCGAGTGCTCACGTGGGGCATCAAGTGTACGCCGTGGCGTGGAGCCACGTACAACGTTTTTTATTTATACACCGAGCGCTTGCATGGAGCATCAAGTTCATGACGAGGCTCTTGGGCCATGCATGGTGGTTATGAGTTTATACACTGAGCAATCTCGTGGGGCATCGAGGTGTACGTCGGGGCACTTGGGCCATGCGCGGTGGTTATTGTTTATACACCGAGAGCCATCGAGGTGTACACTGGGGCTCTTGAGCCATGTGTAGCGGTTTTGAGTTTATACACTGAGCACTCTCGTGGGGCATCGATGAATCAACCCCAATTATTATCAATGCAAAGAGGATCATCAACACAAAATAATCACTCATATAATTAAATTGATCAATAAAGATTAACCATCAACCTTACTCATTTAACAAAAATCATACAATGGTATCAATTACAATACTCCTAAATATTCAATTACATTCCAAAAGTAAAACTTACAAGAATGTTAAAATTCCTAAAATCTAAGCTTCACTTGATCTTCGGATTTAATCCCTGAAATATATTAGTAAATCATTTGTGTGTATAGAACCAGAGGCAATAAATTCAAATGATAAGAAAATTTAAAAAGAGAGTTGTCGTCAGACCCATAAGAGTTGGTATCGCTCACCAAGATACCAGATTCGTCCGGGGCCAAATTGGTACCTCTCATAGCTTAGGATTTCATCATCCAGCATTAGAACAAATGTGAAAATTTTGGGTAACCATGTCCATACAAGAGTAGTGCCCAAAAGATCATAAGGTAGAGAGGTAAAGTCTTCCAAGGTAAAAGAGTAACAATCCAGAGTGGAGGGGACAAGCTCAACACAATTAAAGAAGAAAGAAGACAACACCAGCCTATTCCCAGCTCACTTTCCCCACCTCCACTTTCCCAACTCCCTGAAACCAAAGCACCAAGGAACTCTCAAGCTCAAGCCAGAGAACCCACACACACAAGCTCCTAGGAGGCAAAAGCACGACAAGCTTAAGGGCCAAGACCACCAGGAAAAAGCCACCAGGAGGCAAGGCCACCACCACCAAGCTAGGGAGCAAGGAGCCAGGGGCTAGGTAGCAGCCCTGGGGTGGCTCAGGTAGGCAGAGGCTGATGAGCTATGGGCACAGAACACTGAGCAGTGCTAGCTATGCAAAGGGCGAAGGGGTTGGGTCAACGGCCTTACACGGGGCTGAGAAGGAGACAGGCTGGGTAGGTAGGCCTAGGGTGCAGGACCGATGGATCGGCTGAGCAGAGGGGCCTGGGACGAGCAGGGGGAAGGCGAGTCCTAGAGGGCTGGCCAGGAGCAGGCCGAGAGGCGACAACCGGGAGGGAGAGCAACACTGCTAGGGCGCGAGGGGAACCGAAGGGCGGGGAGGGCGGGACCGAGAGGCCGATAGGATAGCGTCCGGTGCAGGGTAGAGCCGAAGAGGGGCAGTGCTGAAGGGAGCGGCCGGTGAACCGACGGTGGCCAGGAGGGTGCCCCAATCGGGAGAGCACAGGGAGAGAGAGAGCATGAGAAGCCAGGGGAATGGATAAGGCTTAGTCGAGTGGAAGGAAAGAAAAGGAGAAAGAAAAAGGAGAAAGAAAAAGGAAAAAAGAAAAGGAAAAGGATAATATATATAGATAAATATAATAAACTGCAATAACACCTATAGGAATTCACAGCAAAATTTTGAAAATATAAAAAGAGGATAAATGCTGGTGAATAATTAAGTAAAGAAACATATACCTTGCAACCGCCATGATGATTAAAAATAGGAAAATAATACTTCTCTTGGAAGGAAATCATGAACCAAAAATATAATGAGCAACATAGAATAAAATATGCTAATTAAAAATGTGGCAAGCCAAAATGTCCTACATTAAAATGCACCAATTTAAATTATGATAAGTCAAATCTTACCAAACTAAAATACGCCTAGTTAAAATACATCAAATTAAAATTCCCTAAAAATGGAAGCACGCAATATACATATATTAATTTAAATCAAGTTAAGAAAGGGTCGAACACCGTAAAATATGTAAAAATCTATTAGCCCTTAAAATATGGCATCATTGTATTTCAGCACACCCGATGTGCATTGAAGTCGAGGCACCATTAAAGTAAGGAGTTCTGTCGATGTGCATTGAAGTCAGGGAACAGTTAGAATTTGATGTATCATCGATGTGCATTGAAGTCGGGATATAGTTGGTTTTAAGAGTACCGTCGATGTGCATTGAAGTTAGGGTATAGTTAGGAGTGCCGCCGATGTGCATTGAAGTCGGGGCACTATTAAAGTTAGGAGTTCCGTCGATGTGCATTGAAATCAAGGAACTGTTAGAATTCGATGTATGGCTAATGTGCATTGAAGTCGGGATACGGTTGATATTAGGAGTATCATTGATGTGCATTGAAGACAGGATACGGTGGGTATAGGGTGTACCGCAGATGTGTATTGAAGTCGGGGTACAGTGGGTATGGTATATATGAGGAATGGTAGTAGCATGTTTGATAATTGAAAACTAGAAATGCAGATTTTCATAATTAAAACCTTATTTTCTGAAAAAGGATTTGAAGAAGGATTCATGACATGGTTTTGGAGAAAACTCATATGATGTATTTTGTTATTAATGCTTGTTTACAACTTTTGTACTCACTCTTCCTTAACCCTCCCCCTTCCCATTTGCTTAGAAAATTGCTCCGGTGGTTAAGCGGCTGGTTTGGACTTGCATCACAAGGGTGCTTGTGAGGCAGGGGTGAGGGTCACCCATAGAATCAGATATACCAAGATGTAGGCTACCAAGAGAAATAGGATGTTGGGTAGATGTACACCCGCTTTTGTTGGACCTTGGATGATTAGTACTTTTGTATTATATTTTTATTGTCCTTGGATCCTATGTTTAATTAATGCATTGGAATTGTAGCCCTACGTGGCAACAGACTGTAATAAGTTTCAATTTCTATCTCTAATTATTGTTCTACTGCAACACTTTGAATATGGTGTACTAACTGATAAAACATCTGTTAGGTCGAGGATGCCGACTAGAGGGGGTGAATAGGCAGTTTTAAAAATTATTCTCTATGACTAACGAATCAATGCCTATTTAAAAACCTAAATAATATGTAGAAGCGTAATTCTAAGGTTTTGACAATTAAAGCCTAAATCAACTATATTCACTAAGTGCACTAATAAACTAAGTCTCTAACTATGATTTACAAAAGACAAGCAATCAATCAATTTAATTCTATGAATATAAATTACTTGTAGTAAATGGGCACAAGAAAGCAAACCACAATGAGACACAATATTTGTACCATGGCGTTCGGAGATTTGCCGGTTTCCCCTAGTCCACATTGAGGTAAGCCCAAATAAATTGAACCGGCTCCACGAATTGAGCACCCATCTTGAATCTACTAGTGATAGTTGTTTCCCCCTCTGGATAGGCGAGCTCCAACCTTCACAACTTTGTCGGGCCTTCTGACAATCTTCTTAAGAAGGTCACCGTGCACGACGCCTCCAACGCTGTCTAGGTGTCGGCAAACACCAAGAGAAGAGGTCAAGACTCCTAGCTTGAACCGCAACAAGTCCAACACATGCACAATGGTGATCACCGAGTGCAATACATGCACAAGGATCTCCTGTAAGTGCAACACACGTACAAAGAGCTCTCAATTCACTTCTAATTTACAACACATGCAAATTAGACTCACTATTATCTCAAGAAGCAAATGTGAAGGTGCAACATATGCCCAACTCATCCCAAATGCTCAACAAAGCAACCCTTGAGCCATGTAAGGATCAACATATATCCTGACACTTTGCAGAGAACATTTGCAAATGCCAGCACATGCTCCAGGAGCAATCTCATAAACCATCAGCTTATTTGCAAAATACATTTGTAAATAACAAATCCATTCAATTAAAACCAAATCTTTGAACCATGATATGATCAACACATGATTACTACACTTTGCAAAACACATTTGCAAATGCTCATCTCATACTCTAAGATAAAAAGCATAAATATCAATATTTTACAAAAACACTTTTTGCGAACACCAAGCAATAAACTTAATTAGCCTTGTGATGATCAACACATAATCTCTAGTAATTTGCAAACTTTACTAGTCACAAGCTAAGAAAACCAATGCATGAGAACAACTATTAAACCGAATGCATGAGCTATCTCCTTTCGCAACACATACAAATTAATAGCTCTATGCAAAATCCAAATCAATTAAGAAGCAAGCATGAGCTTCCCTTATTTGCAACACATACAAATATGAGTATCATACAAAAACCAACTTAAGAGAGTGAGCTAGAGTGAACCGGATTAAGTTCATCAACACATGATGAAGCTCAAGCTAAATGACTCAACCCCTCTTAATAATACTACAACCAAACTAGCAACCCAGTATCCCATCCAAACATCGAGACCGGTAAAAGACTAGGAATACATCCTTAGCCCTATCGAGTTATACCTTTGCCTCTAGCACATCCACTTAGAGGTTTTATGATTACCATCATCTTCTCTCTAAGTTGGGATCTCATCTCATTCATCAACTCATGATGAACTTCCTTTGCTCCTCGCTTCGGGATCTCCTCTTGACGCTTATCAACACATGATGATGTTCTTTGTCCCAATTCTCGACATGGTGGCTATCAACACACGATACCATCTAAATCTTTATCTCCATTGGACTCAACCTACTTCACAACTTATGAAAGATTGTTAGTTTAACAAACATGATTATCTCAATCATCAATGCACTCTATTAACACATAATGTATGCCCCAAGATCCTTTGATCTACTCATTTGATGATTGACTATAACCCAAATCAATTGAATGAAATATTAATTGTGTCTTGAGTATACTAGTGCAATTAATGCTTCATATACTCAAGAACTTTCATTTGTCCTTAATCAACAAAGAGCACCATCAACACATGATTGGTTCTTTGATGATTGAACGACAAACGAATCATAATTTAAATCAAATTTAAATTGTTGCAAGTATATGTCAACTTCACAAGCTTCATATACTCAATTTGACAGATTCCAAGTAATGATCCAAATTACATGGAGTGGTGGAAAGGGATCAATACTGATGAGGTTTAAACACCTGTCTTTTAATTAAAGCCCTCAATATTATTCGTGACTATACACTATTAAGAGGCCTACAAGACATAAAGCCCATAATACATTGAATAAAGCACATCCCTATCTGAGCGGTTAGATCTCAAGCCAGTTCAGTCAAAGATGGTCAATATCTTGCTTCAACCAGTGATCTAGTCGAGGACAAGCTGTTATCCCCATACATGTCTTTGTGTAAACAGTTGATTGACAGGTATGCATAGCCACTCAGAAGTTATCACTGGAAAAGGCATAATTCGGCGAGAAGACACCATTTGGCATCTAGAATCTGAATTCATCAAGTATTTGTAATCAGTTATTAGCATCGTACGATCGTTCTGATCACTTTGTAAACTGTGTACTCTGTCAAAGTCGCTTGGCTAATAAAGAAGCATTCCCTATTGTCTACATTTTGATCTCTAGGAGCCCACAATTTATATTTCTGTAAGTTCAATTAAGGGACCCAAGGTCTTGGACAACGACAGATACTATTTCAACCATCAAGCATAGAATAAACTCTATTAAATATGTGCATATAAATAATTGACTTTGAATCAATATGCACATATTTAATTTTAGATTGCTTTGGAGTTTATCCTATATTTCCATGAGTATACTACAACTACACAAGTTTTTATATACTCAAGGATTTGTTTTGATGTAATGATCCTTATTTTATTTGACAATATGAAAGGGATCGATACTTATGAAACATCAAGGTAAAGTATGAACTCCCCTTAAATGTGTGCATTCATGTATATATGAAATTAAAATATTATGCACATCTCAAGGTTAAAACTATGGTGGAGTTCATCCTTTATTTTGAAAGAAGGAATGCATCTAAAGATAGTAGAGTGAATACGAATGCAACCTTTGGGTTTTCCATTTTTCCTTTTTATGAGACTAATAAAAAATATAATCAATAAACACGTTATTCTCATATTTAGATTTATCAACAAATTCATAACATATTTGATATCAAAGAATGCAACAATATATACTATGCGTTATCGAATGCATACCTTTAATGATTCCATCCTTTTATCCAAAAGAGACTAATTAAGATAAGCTCAAACATAATGTTAGTCTCACAATTATTAGATTTGTCATTAAATAGTGATTAAATATTAATTACCAAAACCAATCACCAAAACCAAAAGGAGCTTGAACTTACAATCTCCCCTGTTTTGGTGATTGATGACAAATCCTATATTAATTACCGCATTTGGATGAAAGACTACATGGTGAAGTTTGGAAGGTCAAAAAACACGACAAAATTTTTAAATTTTTAAATTCTCCCCCTTTTGTCAATTTCCCCCTTTTTAGCAAAAACATCTCCCTTTTTTGGCTAAGACATGAAAACTAAGGAAAAAATGGGGTCTTTCAATCAAACAAATCTTTCTCCTCTTTTAAACAATTCTCCCTCTTTAAATCAACCATCCAAATGAGGGGAATTAAGATCAAAATACTTCTCTCCCTTTTGGCATTAAGCACCAAAAATGGAAAAATAATCCAAAAAGGAGATCTCTTAAGGTATCGAAGATACCATTGAGAGAACGAATATAGAGCTTGGCATGGGAAGCATTCAAATACCACTTGCAAAACATAGATGATTTTAAATCTTCTCAATATGGCTGAAAAGGAGTAAATCACTGAAAAGAGGCCATATTTTGAGGTAAGCACAATAAAAGATATTTGAACCACATTCAAATAAGCTCCTAATTTTATTAGGCTTTTCAACAATACAACACAACTCACTTAAAGAGTCCTTAAATGCCTAATAGGGCTTAAATGAGGAATCCATCCAAAAGACATTCAAATTTTCAATGAAACCACTTGAGAGAAAGCTTTTTAAAGAAGTATCACTTGTAGTACAATTTTTGAAGCAAACATAACACTTGTACCACTTGTAATGCTTATTTTTCAATTGATACCTCATGTAAATATTTCTTCTTCAAGAAATACCACTTGTGAAGATCATCCAGCATGAGGGTACTGAGAGCATCTAGGCTCCCTATTTTTATAAATTATGCTTATCATATAGGTTTTGGTGTTGATGACTAAAAAGGATAATCAGTGTAAACTGAAAATAGTCAGATTTGATGACCAAGGCTAAGGTGTTTTTCTAGTTTTGGCTTGGGAGTTGATTAAAGCCATATAGTTAAAATCACCGTACTATTAAGAGAGATTATACATAAGGAATGATCTTGGTTCATATGCAAAATCACTAAGATTACTTGGAGCATAGTACTTTTCATGTTTCTCTCTCAAAAATCCAAAGCTTTATCTTGTTAGCTAAAACAATTCTCTCTGGACCAAACTTCATTCTATTCAGGTGCTCAAAGATCCTAAATTCTAATTCTAACCGAGCGTACACCATGTACGCCGGACCGACATTTTTGGTCCGACGCTGAGAACTTCCTTCACCGAGCGTACTTCATGTACGCCGGACCGATTTTTGATGGTACGGCGTTATAAATTCTCCTTTGATTCTTTTTCAACCAAGTATAACTATGATCGTCGGACCAATCTAAATTCTTTCTTAAAATTAGTCCGGCATAAGTTATATTTTCACTCTAAATAAAATTCTAGTCTGTGTTAAAATTTATTTTAACCAGAAATATAAAGTCTGATGCAGACCAGAATTCCTTGTGTACGCCGAACCAACTTTTTCAGTCCGGCGCAAACTTGTTTCTCTCTGTTTAAACTAGCTGTTTTCCCATGTACGCTGGACCAACTTTTTCAGTCCGGCGCAAACGTTATTTGCTGGTACTCAAAAGAAACAAAAACATGTGTACGTCGGACCAACTTTTTCGGTCCGGCGCAAGCATTCTCTTGCTGATATCAAAATCAAGCAATGCATATGTACGATGGACCGATATTTTCGGTCTGGCGTAAATGGGTCTCTCTGAGTTCAACAATGCTTCTCAATACTATGTACCCCGGACTAAAATTTCCGTTCCGGCGTGTGTGTAGTTTGACTTATGGTTCATACACCATAGAATTCTTGCAAAAAGGTAGCCACTGACCTACCCCATCTAACCTACCAACCCCCAACGGGCAAATGGCAGGGGTAACGGTTATTTCTGTTCAGGATCTATATATAGAATGACTGGGTTCACAAACGAATACAGAGCTTTGCACATTCACATCTTTTGATATCCTGAACATCTTTGACATCATTCAAATCATATACAACTCTTGATCTTTAGAATTCCTGAGCTTCATTTTCATCAAGAGTTTGAGCTTCAACTCAGAAAATCACAAACATTCATTCTGAACATTTAGAGTACTTGCTCCAAGCTAAGTTTAGGTTACATCTAGCTACTGAACCAAGAGACAGGGCTTGTGGATAGTCTATTACTCTTGGAATTAGCTGTTCCTAGACGGTTGGAGAAGTTGTTGGTGCGACCTATCCAACAGAGATTGTGGAAGGCCACCATTACTGTGAAAGGTTGAGACTCACCTCACTGGAGTAGTGAAAGAGTCAAGATTGTGGAAAACCAAAAGCTATTGAGATTGGCTGTTTGGTGGAGCAATACTTCTGAGGAAGTGCTCTAACGGGGACGTAGGAGTGATCTCTGAACCTCGGTGGAAAATCATTGGGTTATCCTGTGTTTGTTTTTATTGCTCATTATTCTCTTATAGTTTCTCATTCGAAATTCCCTTTCTTACAAAGTTTTCTTGAACAAGTGTTGTTCTGGACTTTTATACTAATTGCTTCCATTTCTGCTTTTTATTGAGAAAATTTTTTCATAATAATAATAATTAAAAAGTTTTAAAGTTGCCTATTCACCCTCCCCCCCTCTAGGCCAACTTGGTCCTTACAGGTACCACTTGAGAAAAATATTTTCATTTTATTTTAAAATTAGGCCATATGGAACACTCCCCTTTAAACATTTCAAATTACAAAGGATCTCATACAAAGTCCTTGAGAGATTGAACTTACAATATAGGTTAAAATGGGAAACTCATCCATAAAGGTTTGAAATACCATGAAAATACTCAGAAAGAATAGAGGATACCAATTGTAAAGAATCGATACAACTTAAAGGCTTGTTTTTTAATTTTTGAGAAATTTAAATCATTTGAAAGATACCACTTGTAAACAAATACACAAAACTTTATTAAACGAGCACAAGTTTTGTCTTGAAAAACTCTTTCAAATTGAGACCAAGTTGATACTAATAGAAAAAAATATCAAAGCAATCAAAGATAAATTCATTTGAGCTTTGAGTGAGGACTCAACAAATTATTCTTTTTTATCTCCAAGAATTGATAAATTTTTCATTTAAGACCACTTAACGGAGAATCAATTTTCATATCATGAGTTCCTCGAAATAGCTCAAAAACATAAAAGTCTGATACCAAAAGAATTATAACACTTGAAAGATTCAAATATTTTTCAAATGAGATTTTGCAAAAAAAATACTTTGGGATCATAAGAATCTTTTCCAAAAAGAATTTTTGAAAAAAGAAATTCCATTCAAAACATATCCCAAAATTTACTTCGAAAATCAAAATTTTTAGAACAGGAACAGCCTAGACCAGTACCATCGCGTACATAACATCAGTATTACCGGGCTTCAGTGTTACCACTACACAAGCCAATAGTACCAAATTTCTGGTGCTATCGATCATGGGGCACGGTAGTGGAACATATTAATCAAAAACTTTTTAAATGAAGTCTAAATGATTTGAAATTTTCAAGAAATAAATTTTGGACTAATTTAAACTATTCAAAATACCTTTTGTTCAAAAAGAATTTTCTTTTGAAATCGATTTTGGCAAAAAAAAATGCACTTTGAGGCAAAAAAAAAGAAAAAGATTTTCATAAAAGGCCTCAAGGAACTCAATTTGGATTTCATAGACATTTAAATTCTCGTGGCTTTAAAGATTTGTAATACTCATTTAAAACAATATACCACTTGTAAAAACAATGAAATCGAACTTGAATACCATAATCCAACAATAAGCATAAATAGGCCTTTTTGGGTCAAAATAAAGATTTTGGCTAAATTTGATTTCAAAATAAGATTTTCAAATTTGAAAGCTTATAAAACATTTGAAACACATATTAGACTACTTTTACAAAGGTCTTCACAAATTTCAGCATTTTAAACAAGATTTTTGACTTTTGACCAAAAGGGGTCTTTCGAAATAACCACTTGTAAAAATGGTCAATTTTCAAGACAAAAACCAAATGAAGCAAAGATAAGATAGTAGATTTGAATTTTTGTTTATAAGTTTAGAAAGCCATTTGGAACCAAGATATAGCAAAGAATCCAGTCTAAAAGGTGAAACTCACAAATTACAATAGTATGACCATTATGGGTCAACTATAGTTTTTGAGTGAGTTTTAAAATCAAGTAACTTTTGTGTAACACCCTGACACAAATTTTGTCCTGAATGTTACTACAACAAATATTGCTACTAAAAATACTTGGACAAATATTCTTACTTCGACAAATAGTGCCATTTTGGCGACCACAATGAGCATTGTATGACCATTTTCAACCAATTAAAATGCAAATACATGCATAAACAAGAAATAGCTCCAAGTACTCAACCGAAAATCGACAATACCGAACGAAAATCGAGCACTTTTCGACGAAAACCGACTTGCTTTCTCGAAATTCATTGCCAAACTCGAAATTCGCTATAGCCGTCAATTTTTTGCTACAAAGTTTCGGTTTTCGGCGCTTACCGCTTGAAAATTGCTTGGTGTCCGGCGAAACGACAGTGAGTGGTGGCCGGATCTGAGCGGAGACAAACGCTAGATAGGGAATTTTTTAATGTAATGAATGTGTCGGTTTGAGCCTCCCAAATAGTCGCCAAATGATGGCTACCGAGGTGGGTCGGAGGCCCAAAGGCAGCTTGGCCTGTGAGCTAAAAGCTTGCAGGCCAAGTTTTTTTTGGGAGGTTTTCTATTATTTATATCCATGCGAGAGTTCATAAAGCTTTTAATACTCATTTTACAAAAAAAAATTATAATTTTTTTAAATTTTCTGAATTTTTAAAATTTAACTTCACCGATATACAGTACTAATTTGCAAAAGGGCACGGTATTAACTGTTTTTACAAAAACCTAGTTTTCGACACGAGACGACCATGGCGGCCAATCCAATTCACTCCCACCATCGGTGATCCCAGCCGTCTGATCAAAGGCCAATTCGGATACGACCCCACAAAAGGTCACCTCGGTGGCTTCGCCTCGATCCGCACTGAAAAAGAAAGAAAGAGAAATTAATAAACGGGGAAAGGCATATTCAGCAGCGACCGGAGGCGAAATGGTCGTCGCCGTCGCCTCACCTTCGTCGGCGCCGGCCGCCACGGCGGGCCGCTCCCACCCGACCTACAAGGAGGCAAACTTCCCAGCTACTCTCCCTCTCTAGTTCTACCTTTTCCCTCTTGTTTAGATCTTGCTGCATCTGGTGGCTGTGGTTCTTACTTGTCCTGAATCTTGATGTGCAGATGATCATACAGGCGCTGACGGAGCTGCGCGAGCCGAGCGGGTCCAGCCGCCGCGCCATCGCCATGTACATCGCCGACCACTTCTCCGGCCTCCCCGCTCGCCACGACGCGCTCCTATCCGTCCACCTCCGCCGCCTCAGGTCCCGGGGCCTCCTCCTCATGTCTGGATACTCCTACCTCCTCTCCTCCTCCTCGCCCACCGCTGTTCCGCAGCAACACCGAGGCCGCGGCCGGCCGCCCAAGAAAGGGAACCCCGCCCCCTCCTCGTCTTTGGCGCCTCCTCCTGGTGAGAAGCGTCGGCCTGGGCGGCCTCGCAAGAATACAGCTTTAGCCGCCGTTCACGTTCCTGTGTTTGGGGCGAAGCGGGGGCCCGGGCGACCTCGGAAGAACGCCGTGCCTGTGGCTTCCTCTGCTGCGCCGCTGGGAGTGAAGCGGGGTCCTGGAAGGCCGCGGGAAAATGCTGCCTCTACCGTTGATCCGCCGCTTACATTTGGAGTGAAGCGGGGGCCTGGACGACCACGGAGCAATGCCACTCCTGTGTCAGTGCTACCCACTGCTGTGTTGGGAGCGAAGCGGGGTCGTGGTCGCCCGCCTAAGAGTGCGCCAATCCTGACTGCAACTCCAGATGCGAAAGGAAGGCCAGGGAGGCTGCGGAAGGTTGCAGGATCTGTTGCTGTCGTGCCCAGTGGGAAAGACCGGCCTGGACGGCCGCGTAAGGTTGTGGTAACTGTTGCTGCTAAGCTGAGCGGGCGACGCGGACCTGGACGGCCACGCAAGAGTGTTGTGACCACGGGTGCTGTGCAAGGTTCCTTGGAGAACGCTGTTGTCAGTACCAGTGCGTCTGGTGCAAGGCGGGGCCGTGGGCGTCCTCGTAAGGCTATGCTGCCTGCTCACAGCGGCATTGCTGCTCCAGCAACTGCAATGCCTTCTCTGATTGCTGGGAAGACAAAGCGTGGCCGAACTCCTATGGAGAACAGAAGGCCGGGGCGACCTAGAAAAGATAAACCATTAGAACCTGGGTATGTGCTGTCTGGGGATGCTGCATTGACTAAGAGAGGGCCTGGGAGGCCAAGAAAGGTGAAGGTGTTGGAAGTTGGGCCCTCAGAAGCTGGAAGTGCTGTGGCCGCAGAGATGACTGAAGCTGGACACATCGAAACTGCAGGTGAGGCTGAGCCCGCACAAGCTGTAGGCGAATCTGTGGCTGTTCAAAATGAAGGTGAAGCTAGGTGTTTGCAATCCGGAGGCGCTTCTTTGACGGAGAAGAGAGGGCGTGGGAGGCCAAGAAATGATAAGCCATCAGCAGCAAGGTCTACCGGAACTAGAGATGATCCGTCAATGGGGAACAAGGGAGGGCGTGGGAGGCCAAGAAAGCACAAGTCCTTTTGAAACTGGATTTGTGCAAGCTGCGGATGACGTGCCTAGATACTTGACAGAAGCTAGGCCTGAAAAAGTTGAGGATTTGGTGTCTGAGGAGTGAAGACAAAACAGAGACTGAAGGTGTAGTTTTGGAGGAGAGAAAGGAAACTAGGCCTGCAAATGCTTGGGGGTGTGCTTGTGTCTGGAGAGAAAGCAGCAACTGCTCCTGTGGAGGCTGGAGGTGCAATGTCAGGGGAGAAGACAGGAGTTGATCCCATGGACACTAACCTTGGCACCGCGAATCTGTAGATCAACGGCGGCTGCAGCTGCTCGCAAGAGAGGGTCTGGAAGGCTGGGCAGGACCTGCAGCTGTGAATGTGTGTGCTCGTTGATTTAGCTGATGATGTACTGTGAAGATTGGTAGATGTTGCAACCGAGAATACTACTCTTATGTTGTTAAGTATGTTCTCAAAATTAGGGTTGGATTATGCATTTGATGAGATTTACTTTGGGGGTAAGTTTAAATTTATAATCCTTAGGGTAGCGCCACCGATTGAAAAGCTTGTCCAAAATCATCTGAGATAGTTTAGACATCTTCAACAGAGGCCTTCTAAGGCACCGGTGCTTAGTGGAATTTTAGGTCGTCTTGAAAACATAAGAAGAGGTAGAGGTCGACCGAGATTGATGTGGGAAGAAACAGATAGAAAAGACTTGGGATTGGAGCGTTCCTAAAAATTAAATATTAGATAGGAGTGTATGGAAGTTAGCAATCCACGTATTAGAACTATGATCCAAGATCGAAAGTTTAGGGGTTTTATTGATTTTCATTGGTTTTTTCCTAGCCTACTCTAATCTATTTGGGACAAAAGGCTTAGTTGTTATTGTTGTTGTTGTAGGGTTGCACATCTGATTCCTTTAGCCAGGGTTGGAATTTTTGTTGCTTGTAGTGATGACGAGGTTTATCAGATTTTATTTCTAGTTTGAACATCTATTAGTGATCCCCCCGTTTGGTGATTTTTCTGATTCTATTTCAAGTAATTTTTGTGTAGTGCCTGTTTTTGAGTCATCAAACCAATTTACTTAGTATGTATCGTCTGTGTCTTGCTAGCATATTACCTGCACAAATACTAGCATGTTCAAATTCCTCCCATCAATGTGCTCTATGCGTATGATATGGAGCTTTTGGTGCCTGCTTGTTTGCTCATGGTTATCGATATTTGTGGTGTTTAACAATTATAGATTTATTTTGTCTGAAATATCTTGTTTGCATGGTCTAATGAGGTGAGGTACTCTGTCATTGTTTGTCAGGATTCAGTATATTCTAGACTCTAGCCGCGCTCAATTTGGATGTTCATTCGACTATGCACAGCGAAATAGCGGATTGTATTGGTGTGTGTTGTACAACTGTTAGGGTGTGTTTGGTCGTCTGTATTAAGTGGTATATATATAAGATGATTTAAAAAAAAAGTTATCTATATGTTTGGTTGTTTGAATATACAAATTTAAAGAATATTCTCTATAGATATTAAATCATTTCATTCACCTAAAACAATAGAACTAAATGGTAGAGGATCATCCCAATCCATTTAATCTCATCCCACCGATCAAACACACTCCTAATGTGAGTGATTCCATGCTGTATAACGGTTTTTCATATGCCAGTTTATTGTTTAGCTATACTACATACACTTCGATTGTTGAGTATCATTCACACGTCTTCTGACATTGAAAAGTGAAGTACTCCGACGTAGATATGGTTATTCTCAAATGAGTACTCTCTTTAGTCACACTAGTATAGTGCTCTATCTTCCGGTTTTTTTTTCGCAGCATGTAATATATGGTCTTTTCCTTTTCTAGAATGTTTGTTTCCTTTTCCTTAATTCCAAGATATTTGTTTCCTTTTCCTTGAGATGATGCTGGAGGTGAGGGGGGAGATCTGTTGTGGGCCACAGGGATGAGTTAGACACATTAAGGGTCTGTTTGGTAGAGCTCTAGATCCCAGCTTTATCTAAGATCTGAAACTTGTATGCTAAAATAAAGTGAATTA
Source organism: Otatea glauca (assembly GCA_036346275.1). Classification (NCBI taxonomy): domain Eukaryota; kingdom Viridiplantae; phylum Streptophyta; class Magnoliopsida; order Poales; family Poaceae; genus Otatea; species Otatea glauca. The sequence goes on along the minus strand of CM070719.1, from coordinate 64,735,423 downwards.
AGTTTATATTTTTGGTCTAAAATTTGAAAAGATGATCCATCTAAACACTCTCAATATACTCACAGATCCAGCTCCACGGATCTGATTAAGCTAGGAATACCCAGCTTCACCAGATCCACGAATCTGATGAAGCTAGAGCTCTACCAAACACACCCTAAACAATGGCCATCGGATGTGGGTGAGTAAAGCTGAGGAAAGATCTGAGAGATTAATTTTGATGAAGGCAAGTTTCTGGGGATGTTTCGTTGGGTGCATGAAGGTTGGGTCAACTCTAGTGGGGTGCATTATTTGGGGTGGACGTAGAAAAGAATGCTTAGATGCATTATAAAGGGATATAGATGTAGTTTTGAATATCAATACGGTATTTAAAACACAATTTTAACCATTAATTTTTATTATAATATATTTGTAAAATCTAATAATATTATAATATTATGAAAAGTACAAGACAAATCTACACATGATTTTTGTATATCCAATGTAAATGCTTAAAAAGATATTAACAGTCAAAGTTTTGAAATTTTAACGGTAATTATGTCCAAAACGATAACTATTTATGACTTATGGTACGCCCTAATAGATAAGCACGGCACTGACCTAGCTTGCAACAGGCAGAGCCCACTTATTTGGTCCCTTCCTTTTTTCCAAAAATAGGTCCTCTAAAAAAATGGTCCCCTTCCTCAATGTGTAAGGACCAGTGAGTGACACCTGGCTCCTTCTACGCTACAGTATCGCGGGAGTTGAGATGTCGTGCTATAGTACCGCGGAAAGTGGGTGACGCGGAAGACGGTGGCTTGCCACGCTCTGGAGGCGTGGAAGGTTGGTTGTTGCAGAGGGAACTCACACAGGACGAGGCGTGGCATGCGCGGGAGTGACCACGAACCAAAGCGGGGGATGCATTCTATGGTACTGTAGCACTAGGCAGGTCCTCCTAAGGTACTGTAGTACATAAGGTATAAGGTATTCCCGCGGTATTGTAGTACAGGGGTCATTTTTTCAATTTTTTTTGTGAGGGAGCTATTTTTTACAAAAAGAAAAATAAATAAAAGGGATCAAATAAGTGAACAATCTCAGGCCATACTTGCTTCGGTATTCTCGTAAAAATAAAATCACTTTAAAAAATTAAAAAAAGAGAGAGAAAAGAAAGAAAAATGCGGAAAATGAGACTCAAAGAGCAGAACTACCATGAGGCATGATTTCGGCAGAGTCCGTACCACCCAGGGTTCACAAAACCGCGAAAAACCGCTCGGTTTTCGCAAATTTCAACCTTACCGTGCCGGTTCGAGATCCAAAACCGTTCGATAAACCGATCTAATTTTAAAAAAAAATAAAAAACTTGAAAAAATTAAAAAAATTATTTGTTGAAAACCGCGGGTTTCGCAAAAAACCGCTCGAAAAATCGTTTTCCAGAAACATTCAATTGGTCGGCTAGTTTTTTGTTGAAAACCGAACAGTTTTTTATTTTTCTGAATTTTTTCATTTTTTTATTTCTTAATCCTTCGGTTTCTGACTGTTTTCAAACGATTTTTCGAGCGATTTTTACGGTTCTTACGGTTCCGGTGGTTTGAGGCCCTCCCAACCCCGATCTGTGGCCGCGCGACCTCTCTTCCCAATCGCCGGCAGCCTGAAGTGCCTCCAACCTCATCCTACCTAGCAGATCGCGAGCAAGCGAGGGAGCACGGTAGAACAATTGGTGGGAGGAACCAGCTGTTCGTTCAGGTATGCGGCGAGCCCCATCCCACCCCACCCCCACTCCACTCCACTATTTCGTTTCCTCACAAATCATACTAGAACAAGTAGGAGACATATTGGTTTGGTTCCGCTTACCTTAAAAAGAAGAAAGGCTCAATTAAGGCCTAAGATTTAATTTTGATGCTCCTCCTGCGCTGCAACCTGCAATTAAACTTCGCCTTCGTATCTATAAGCTAGCTCAGTACATTCTCATTGTCTCAGAGCTAAGACGCCAAGAACAGCAAGGCCAGGAGGAGCATGGATAAGGAGGAGCCCTGAGATAAAAGGAATGATTTTGCCACACAATAACCCATCGGGTTGCTTCCTATTTATATATATATGACAAGATGTATACATGGTAAGGATTCAGGAGTAAATCCTGATTACAATCAGAATAGCTACAATCAAGGACTTTCTATGCATACAAAGAATATGTCTGTAGCATCTCTAAAACATGCTGTCAAGAATGTTTAACATTCCCCCTCAATCTCAACCGGTAGCCACTAGGTTGAGATTGCGTTTGAAGCGGTCAAGCATTTGTTTTGTAACCGGTTTGGTAAATGCATCAGCCACTTGATCAGCAGAAGAAACAAAACGAACTTCAAGTGCTCCAAGTGCAACCTTTTCTCTCACAAAGTGAAAATCGACCTCAATGTGTTTTGTTCGAGCATGAAACACCGGATTGACTGTGAGATAAGTTGCACCTAAGTTATCACACCATAGAACAGGAGGCCGTGACTGTGAAAATCTCAATTCTCGCAATAATGACTGGATCCATGTGACTTCAGCTGTACCATTTGCGAGGGCCTTGTATTCTGCTTCGGTGCTTGACCAAGATACCGTAGGTTGTTTCCGAGAACTCCAAGAGATAAGATTCGGCCCTAAGAACACTGCGAATCCGCCAGTCGACCGACGATCATCAGAACAACCAGCCCAGTCAGCATCGGTAAACACACTAAGAAGCAAAGAGGATGACTTCCGAAAGTTTAGTCCAGTAGTAAGACTTCCCTTGATATATCGCAATATTCGCTTTACTGCCTCCCAGTGCACATCAGTAGGCTTGGACAAGAACTGGCAGACCTTGTTGACCGCGAAAGAGATATCTGGTCTTGTCAAAGTAAGATATTGCAGGCCTCCAACAATGCTTCGATACTTGAATGCATCATCATCACTGAGTGCTTGGCCAAGTTCACTAGATAACTTTCCCGTGACTACCATAGGCGAGAGAGACGGACTTACAATTCTCCATACATGCACGATGAAGCAAATCAATTGCATACTTGTCTTTGAGTGAGTGTCATTCCCTGAATTGTAAGCGACCTCAAGACCAAGAAAATAGTGCAAGCGATCGAGATCTTTAACAGGAAATCGCAGAAAGTTGGTGAATGAGAGTATTAAGCGACTTTGGAGGAGGAACCAACAATGACAATATCATCAACATAAACCAAACATATAAATGGTGACATCATCGTAATGAAGCATGAAAAGAGATGTGTCCGCCTTGGAGGAAACAAAACCCGGTGATGAAGCTTATCACTTAACCGCGAATGCCAAGCTCTTGGAGGCGCTTAAGACCATATATGGCTTTGTTGAGTTTACACACAAAATGCGGATGGTGATGATCCTCAAAACCAAAGTGGTGATGCATGTAAACATCTTCATTGAGAAAACCATGCAAGAATGCATTCGATATCCACTTGACGAAAGTGCGATTCTGAGCTATTGCCAAAGATAATACAAGGCGAACTGTTCTTTGGTTTGATAAGCTGGGTGAAAGTGTCGAATAATCAATACCATAACGCTGTGAACCCCGAGCAACCACTGGCTTTGTGTTTATCCAGAGCCATCTGCCTTGTGCTTGGTTTTAAAAACCCATTTGCAGCTAACAATATTAGTGCCAGGAGGTCGAGACACAAGACTCCAGGTCTGATTCTGTTGCAAGGCACGAAATTCTGCCTCCATAGCCTCGCGCCATATTGGATTTGCAAGAGCAATACGATGAGATGTAGGTTCTGCAAAGAAAGCCCGACACGAAGGATCATAGCGAACAGTACCATCAGTGAGTTGCCGAGGCCGCACAACATTGTTGCGCAGACGAGTGACCATCGGATGTACCTGCTCACGAACAGAAGACAGAGCAGTTTCTGAAACCGGGGATGGCGGCACAGGTGCTGGAGAGGCAATCGCATCGGACTCAGGACCTCTCGTCGAGGCTGAGTCGACGGAAGCCTGATCCATTTCAGGCGCTTGATGAGCTAAAGAAGGCCCAGGTAGATCGCCGGTGATGGGAGACTCACCATGCGACTCACCATACACTCGATGCATGTCCCCCGGGCGAACATTGATCAAAGCTGCAGCTGCATCAGAAGAGTAAGTGGGTAGCAACGACAGATTGTAATTGCATACATGAGCATTCTGTACAACTGGCTCGGACACTGGAAAGGAGACTGGAGCAGTGAGATTGGATAAATCTGAAGAGGTTCCAGAGGCAAAAGGAAACACTTTTTCATCAAAGATTACATCACGGGAAATATAGATTCGTCCCGTGGACCGATCCAAACATTTGTAACCTTTATGATAAGGACTGTATCCTAGAAAAGTACACATTTTAGACCGAAACTCTAATTTTCTAGAGTTATATTTTCGAAGACTAGGCCAACATGCACATCCAAAAATGCGAAGAAAAGAGTAATCGGGTGAAATATTCAAGAGGCGAGTCATAGGTGTCATGTTCTGAAGAATCTTGCTAGGCATACGGTTAATAAGATAACATGCCGTGAGAAAAGCTTCATCCCAGTAGCGAACTGGAAGGGAGGAATGAGCTAGTAAGGCAAGGCCTGTCTCAACCAAATGTTTGTGTTTGCGCTCGGCAATTCCATTTTGTTGGGATGTGTGGGGACAGGAAATGCGATGAGAGATACCAGTGCGCTGAAAATAACGATGAAGTCTATGGTATTCGCCGCCCCAATCAGACTGAACAGCACGAATTTTGGTGTTGAGGAGGCGTTCAACATGATTTTGAAAAACATAGAACACTTGCTCTACATCAGATTTATGTTTAAGGAGATATATCCATGTGTATCGACTGAAATCATCAACAAAACTAATATAAAATTTAAAACCTCCTGAAGATGCAAGAGCGGGACCCCAAACATCAGTATGAATGAGTTCAAGCGGTTTAGTGGTTACATAAGTAGAAACATTGTAAGGCAACTGATGACTTTTAGCACGCTGGCATGCATCACATGCAGAAGACTCGGTTTGAGAGGAACATGGGAGTTTATTGGACCAAATAATAGAGTTAACGACATTTTGTGAAGGGTGACCTAGACGTTGATGCCATTGATTCGACGTAAGTTTGACTCCGGACCAAGCTTGACGACTTGAAGTTGATGAAGATGACCGGTTTATAGGAAAAGGATAGAGTCCACCACGGCTTCTACCTTGTAGAAGGATTTTCTTCGTTGTTCGATCCTTGACAAAGAAGGAATGAGGGTGAAATTCGATAAACACGTTATTATCGGAAACAAGACGATGTACAGACAAAAGATGTTTATGGATTTGTGGTACGTGGAGAATATTTTTAAGTGCTAAAGGAGAGCCAGAAAGTTTAGAATGCCCAGTGTGCAGAATTTGCGAACCTGCGCCATTGGCCACTTGCACTAGATCCTTCCCGTTGTAGCGCTCATGGATGGTCAGGCGGTCAAGATCACCTGTAAGATGATCAGTAGCGCCTGTGTCGAAATACCAGTTGGCATCGCTGTCAGAACCATGAGTAGTAGCTGAGTTGCCGGTGTGATGCTCTTCAGCGTGATACGCATGATTAAAACGATTTCGGCATCGCAGCGCTTCATGCCCATATATGCCGCACACCTGGCACTTGAGCCGATAACGGCTACCTCTACGGCCACGACCGGATCCTCGAAACTGTCCTCCGTCACGGCCGCCACCGCGATTGTTATTGCCCCCACGACGACCAATGTTGTTGTTGTTGTTGTTGTTGTAGCGGACAGCATTGTTGGCAGAAGAAGTGAAGTCGCCCGCCTGTGTATGAAGTTCTTGCCGCGCTTCGTACGTCAGGAGCATTGCATAGAAATTAGTAAGAGTGACAGGAGCATTGAAAACTGTAAGCGATGCCATGAGAGGATCATACTCTGGCCCTAGGCCAGCCATGATGTAGCCAATTATTTCATCATCAGCCAATGGATAACCAATGGTTGCCATAGTATTGGCTAGATTCTTCATCTTCTGAAAATACTCAGTGATGGAGCTGTCCTTCTTCTTCATCGTTGACAACTGGGTGCGAACGTTGATGACGCTCGCCCGACTCTGGGCTGAGAACATCGCATGAAGGGTTGCCCAAGCTTGGGCAGCCGTCGTGACGTTCATCATCTGACCAAGGACGTCCTCAGTCATGGATGAGTTGAGAATGCCGAGGACCGTCTGGTCTTGACGATACCAGTTGAGATACGCTGGATTCACCACCTGATGAACAGCGTCGCCGGTGACCTCAGTGATCATTCGTTCGGGAGCGACGATAGATCCGTCCAGGTAGCCAAAGTAATTGGCACCGGAGAGAATTGGCACGACCTGAGCCTTCCACAACAAAAAATTGGTGCGGGTAGGAAGTGGAGATTGTGGCGCCGGTAGTTTGTGAGAGAAGAAGACCACCGGAGGCCATGGTGGTAGATGAGATTCAGGATGATTTGGATCAGGGCTCTGATACCAAGATAAAAGGAATGATTTTGCCACACAATAACCCATCGGGTTGCTTCCTATTTATATATATATGACAAGATGTATACATGGTAAGGATTCAGGAGTAAATCCTGATTACAATCAGAATAGCTACAATCAAGGACTTTCTATGCATACAAAGAATATGTCTGTAGCATCTCTAAAACATGCTGTCAAGAATGTTTAACACCCTGCGCCAATGAGAATAAGCAAGCGTCGGTGAGCGTCAGCAATGTGGACGAGGACGATGGCACGGACGCCAATGATGTGGAGGACGAGGATGACGACCATGGGAAGCACACCATAGTGCTGGGCCCTCAGGTTCCCCTCAAGGACCACCTCGAGATCGACAAGGTACTATTAACATACTCTCTTTATTTATACCATGATAAGGCACCTTTAAAGCATCTGTACAATGCAGTTGAAACCTTCCTTGTCTCGTGCATGCGGTTCTCCTACTCTAAGCAGCCAAAAAATAGTTTTGATGAATGATTGCTGCATTTTAAGTTGGAATGTTCGCGGTCTTAACGCGCCCGTCAGACGCGCCACGGTAAACCAGACACTACGAAACTCTCGGCCTGCGATCGCATCCAAGAATCAAAGCTTCAGCTCATTGATCAAAGCATAATTCACCAGATTGGAGGGCAGCGTCTAGCCTCTGCATCCTTCTTGCCGGCACAGGGCGTAAGGGGAGGGATTATCCTGCTTTGGGACGATGACAAGGTTCAAGTGACGAATGTAGTGGCGCGTAACTTCTCCATCACAGCGCATGTTATCATTCGGGCAAACGAGGCCTCTTTCCTGCTTACCACAGTGTATGGGCCAACGGCCGAACACGAAAAGCAGTCCTTCTTGCAGGAGCTGACATCGATAGCGCCTACCTCGCAAACACCTTGGATTCTCCTAGGTGATTTCAACCTAATCTACGAAGCGAGAGATAAGAACAATGACAACCTCAACGGTCGCTCAATGGCACAATTCCATGCTGTCATCGACCAATGTGCGCTGCGCGAGATACCGCTACGCAATAGAAGATTCACTTGGAGTAACGAGAGGAATGAACCGACGCTAGTCCGGCTTGACCGAGCTTTCTGTAATCACGAGTGGGATGCTCTTTTCTCAAACCATGTCTTTGCGAGCTCTCTCCTCGTCCATGTCGACCACCGCGCTCATCATTAACAAGCGATAGCGGGCAACGAGGACATGGGCCTTGGTCGAGAATTTTGGACCCGCCTCCGGGCTTCCGGCAGTGGTTCACGATGCATGGACTATTCCAAGCGCACATATCGACCCTTTCAGCGGCGGCACATAAGCTTCAGCGGCAACAAGGGCATTCTGCGCATGGAGCGGATCACTCTTGACGATGCGACCCAGCAATTTCATTTGGCAAATACCATCATCTTGCATCTTGACATCGCTCAAGAATCGAGAATCTATCTCTTTTTGGCGGCTACGCATAGCGCTAAAAATCAGGGTCACGGGCCTGGCTGCGGTCGAAAGAGCACGCAAGAGGCGGGCATCGTGGTCACTGGCTTAGAGAGGGGATCACGAACACCGCTTTTTCCATCGAAGGCCAATGGTCGCCGTCGAAAGAACTTTATCCAATCGCTCTGAATGACCGAGGTATGGCCACTCGCATGCGGACAAGGGCGCATTCTTTCCACCATTTCTCACGACTCATTGGGAAAAAGAATGCGCATTCTAGGGACATCATCTGGCCGAACCTCAACATCTTCGCTCACGACTTGGCTGGCCTAGAGGCTAACTTCTCAGAGGAGGAGGTTTCGTGCGCTGTTCAACGTTTGCCGGCTGACAAGGCACCGGGACCGGATGGCTTCACTGCATCTTTTTATAAGCATTGCTGGGAAATCATTAAGAGCGACGTCATGGCTGTGCTGTGTGCGTTTCACGGCGGAACCTCCTAGAGTTTCGCAACACTCAACAAAGCATCCATCGCACTCATTCCAAAGAAACAGGGAATGGCTGGCCCCGCGGACTACAGACCCATCAGCCTTATGTTGGAAATATTAGGAATTTTCTCAATATTTTAATCCACAGAATTATGTAAATCATGATTAAACAAAGATGCAATTTTTGTTCAAAGCCAAAGGTACTAGATAACAAATTATCTATCTCATACGCAAAGACTAATGAACAAGAAATCAGCATGATTAAAACACGGTATAAGTTAATATACCCTTGAGCCGGTGCCACCGTTAGCACAAAGCAGTGTAATATTCTCGTTCGCCATGGCGGTGAAGTAGACGATCACAAAGTTGTCGCGGTGAAGCCTTAGTGCGATGAAGCGGTTGATCTGATGCGAGAGCGTTGCGGTGCGAATCGCTTCAGAACACTTTTCGGCGATCGCGTGGTCGCTCCCAAAAACCTTATCGGCCCGGTAGTGACTCTCCTTATATAGCCTCGCATCATGCAACGGCGGGAGCAGGAGTTACCACCATCAACTCATGTAGCCGTTACGATGGAAGCGATCATTATGCGACCATCAACCACGTCCGTTACAGTGGCGGCGGCGATTCATGGTCACATTGATCACTGCGGTTACTGGTCATATTGACTACTGAAACGGCAAAACAAACCGGCCCAACCGTGGCTCTCCTTATATAGCCTCGCGACATGCAACGGGCAGGAGCAGGAGTTACCAGCCATCAACTCATGTAGCCGTTACCAGTAACCGACGATCATTATGCCAGCCATCAACCACGTCCGTTCGACTCGACTCGACTCGCACACGCACACGCCACGCCTCGGCTCGGCGCGCGCGCGCGTGTGGCACAGCCTTTACCCTTTTCCACCTTGCTAATTGAGAGACACACAACTCAACTATTTAAGTTGGTCAAACCTTCTCTCAATTACCCATATGGTACTAAACCAATTTCATGACTCCTAGTATTCTAATGGGCCTTTTGGAATTTCTATTAAATTAATTATGGGCCATCCCATGATAATCTAACAATCCCCGCCAAATTTCAAAGGCACATTTGAAATACTCTCAGTTCCAATGTAGTTTGATATACCAGTTTTTCGATGGAGACTGTTAAGTTGAACTTCCATCTAGAACAAAGGTTACGCTCATCCACAACTGAACAATGGACTATGCCTTGAATTGACAGTTTTGTGCGAACAAGTTTCACCAAAGTCCTTTACTGATACTAGGCTGCTAAATGCATCCCCTCGGTTTGGAGCTTATAAGTCATACTCCTTAGCCTTTCATGAGCCTCTAGAGATCACCCAATCTCATAAGCTGTGACTAGCATCGAACTCATATAGATGTATTCCTCATAAGATGTTACAGTAGGACAACATCTACGCTTATCAAAGCCACTCGGAATACATTAAGGTATAACCAACTTTGCCATACTGAGAATAGGAGAGTTATTGCATCTCAAGCGGAGTGGGCCAAATCTGAAGTACTCTCTTCTCAGCCAGTCACTAGCTTGTCTCAACATCCTAATTCACGGGATCTCCGATCAAATAGGATGAGTTACCACTAAGACTTGACTTTATGTGGGTCTCAAGCCCATCTCCCTCGATGCTTCATCTATCACATTCCGTGATAGTCCCTTTGTAAAAGGATCGCCAAGTTTTTAGCCGTCGGACATAGTCCAACGCTATAACTCGGAGTTTCTCATTTTCTGACAGACTTCAACCGCCTCTTAACGTGCCTTGATGACTTCATGTTATCCTTAGAATCATTTACCTTGACAATCACCGTCGATTGTCACGGTTCAAAAGAATAGCGAGCACCGGCTTCTCAACCACCGGTAAGTCCTTCACAAGTTCACGCGACGATCGGCTTCCACAGAGGCGGTATCTAATCTTGTGAGTTACGCTTCCATTGTAGACCTCGTTAAGATGGTGCGCTTGCAAGACTTCCAGAAACGGCTCCACCACCCAATGTGAACACATATCCACTTGTGGCTTTTATTTCATCGACATCGGATATCGGTTTGAATCACTATAACCCTCAAGTACCTAGGGTACCGGTGTAGTGAATTCCATAACTTGATGTCCCTTTTAGATAGCGCATTCTTGTCTCAAGAGCATGCCAATGATTATCTCCGGGTTTGAAACAAACCGGCTTAGTTTGCTCACGACAAGCGAGATATCGTGCCTTGTTGCACTAGCTAAATACATCAATGAACCAATGATTTGGGAATATCTCAATTGATCCTTTGCTATTCGTTGGTTCTTTCGTAATAGCACACTTGGATCATACGGCGTTGGAGCGGGTTTGCAATCGCTATAGCCAAAGCGACTCAACACCTTTTCCACATAATGGGACTGCTCAAGAGTAATCCCTTTGTCACCTTCTCTTATCAATTTAATGTTTAAGATGACATCCGCTACTCCCAAATCTTTCATTTCAAAGTTTTGGACAAGAAGTCCTTGACTTCCTTAATCACATTAAGGTTCGTCCCAAAGATCGAGTATGTCATCAACATACGGACACATAATCACTCCTTCACCCCCACCATAGCGGTAATACACACATTTGTCGACTTCATTCACAACAAAGCGGCAGATGTTAAAGTTCTGTCGAACTTCTCGTGCATCGCTTAGGTGCTTGCTTAAGGCCATACAAAGACTTCAACAACCTACACACTTTTCCTTCATGACCCTTTACTACAAATCCATCAGTGATCCATATAGATTTCCTCTTCCAACTCTCCATTAAGGAAAGCCGTCTTTACATCCATCGATGGATGATCGGACCGTAGAAGGCAGCCAAAGACAGTAGTACTCTAATAGTGGTCAATCGGCAGCGGTGAGTAAGTATCAAAGAAGTCATCGCCTTCTTTTCAGGTATAACCCTTGGCCACAAGCCTTGCCTTGTACTTTTCAATCGTACCATCAGGCCTTAGCTTTTTCTTAAACACCCACTTACATCCTCTGTGTTTACACCCATATGGACGTTCAACAACTTCCCAAGTTCCATTGCTCAAGATGAAATTCATCTCACTCTGGACCGCTTCCTTCCAATAGTCGATCACGAGATGAATAAGCCTCCTCAATGGTTCTTGGAGTATCATCCACTAGATATACAATGAAGTCATCACCAAAAGACTTTGTAGTCCTTAGTCTCTTACTCTTACGAGTTACTTCATTGCCCTCATCTATTGGATTTTCCTCAAAAATAGGCTCAATTTGTATAGGAGTGGAAGGTTTAGGAGAGAAGATAGATTCTTAGCCAGATGAGCTAAGTGTCTCTTTCATAGGAAATAAGTACTCAAAGAATGTGGCATCATTGGACTCAAAAATTGTACCTTCATTCATATCGGTACTCAGATTTCACTATTAAGAATCTATATCCAACGCTGTGAAAAGCATAACCAATAAAGACACAATCAATGGTTTTGGTCCAAGTTTACGCTTCTTTGGGACAGCACATTCACTATAGCCAAATGCCCCAAATGCGTAAATAGGAGAAATTTAATCTTTTCCTCTCCCATTCCTCGAATGGTGTGATTTCTTTATTCTTTGTAGGAACCTGTTTAGGACATGACATGCGATCAATATAGCCTCACCCCACCATCCCTTGGAAAGTCCATTGTTTCTAACATGGCGTTAACCATCTCGATTAGAGTACGGTTCTTTCTTTCGACAACCCGTTTGATTGGGGCGAATAGGAGGCATCCTCTCATGGATTATTCCATGTTCCTCAGAATAAATTAAACTCATTAGAAAAGTATTCTCCACCACGATCGACCTAACCCGTTTGATTTTTCTCTCAAGTTGGTTCTCGACTTGACTTTATAGATCTTAAAATAGTGAAAAGCCTCATCTTTTGACTTTAATAAATACACATAGCAATATCTAGTAGAATCATCAATCAAAGTCATGAAATACCTCTTACCACCCTTTGTCAACTCCCGTTCATCTCGCATAAATCGGTATGAACTAGTTCTAACGGTGCCAAGTTTCTCGCCTCTGTTTGCCTTGTGAGGCTTGCGAGGTTGCTTAGATTGCACACATACTTGACACTTAGAACCTTTGACTTGGGTAAATTTTGGGATTAAATTCATCTTGGCTAACGCATCATGCAACCAAGATTAATATGACAAAGTCGTGAATGCCAAACATCAGTCTCATGATTACAAACATGATTCACAATTTTATTCATGTCCGTCAAAGACAAGCGGAACAAGCCTCCGCTCTCATAGCCTTTTCCAATAAAAGTTCCAATTTTAGAAACAACACATTTATTGGATTCAAAAACTAACTTAAAACTGTCTCTACACAATAGAGACCCGCTGACAAGGTTTTTATTTATCACGGGCACATGATGCACGTTCCTTAGTCGCACGACTTTTCCTGAAGTAAACTTCAAGTCAACTGTGCCGACTCCACGTACAAGTGCCTGCGACCCATTCCCCATCAACACAGAGGTAGCCCCTGCGACCGGTAAGAAGAGAATAAGGATCTGTCGGCAAACATGTATATTGGCCCCGTGTCAATCCACCAATCGTGAGCGACATCGATAGAGCGGTAGGTATTGAAACATACCGGATGTTCCTCCTCGATATTACCAATAACAACGTTGGCGGACTTTTTACGCTTATTGTCTTTGCGATCGGGGCAATCCTTTGCCCAATGATCGATACCATTCTGAACAAGCGGTTTCCCTTTCCTTTATTCTTCTTCTTCTTGAAGCTAGTAGTTTGAGCGGCCTTGTTCTTGTTTTCGGGCTTTTGGACTTATTTTTATTCTTCTTGTTGAATTGAAAGATTTTCTTTTGTACCACATTGGCACTAGAACTTTCTTTCCCACGTATATCTTTTGCCCTCGCTTTCTCCTCAACATTTAGAGACCCAATGAGACCAAAGAACGCTGAACTCTTGTCTCTTGTGTTTTAGAGTAGTGGCAAAATCCTCCAAGAAGGTGGCGGCAAGAATGATGATGCATCCATACAAACTTGTCGGGTAATGCACATGTAAAATTCTCAAGTTCTTTCGCAAAGCTTGAACCTCATGAGCTGTTCTACTACTGAGTGGTCATCAACCATCTTGTAGTCATGAAGCTGCTCCATGACATAGAGTTCTTTGCCGCGTCGGAGACTCGAATTTTGCCTCAAGTGCATCCCACATTTCTTTACCACTTGGCAAAATCATGTACACATCAACAAGATTTTCTCCAAGAACACTAATCACGGCGCCTCTGAACAAGTTATCGCGGTAGTGAAGGCACTCTCTGCTCGGAGAGAGCCCACCCTCGGTGTGGCTTGCCTTGCGTAACGTGATACGTTCATGGCGATCAACCACAAAATCATCTTGGCGCGCCAACGCTTGTAATTTGCGCGTCAAATACTGGTTGGCTTAAAGCGCAAATAAACGATGGTTGTAAAATTCCTAGGATAAGGTTTTGGATTGTTGGAAATATTAGGAATTTTCTCAATATTTTAATCCACGAATTATGTAAATCATGATTAAACAAAGATGCAATTTTGTTCAAAGCCAAAGGTACTAGATAACAAATTATCTATCTCATACGTAAAGACTAATGAACAAGAAATCGGCATGATTAAAATACGGTATAAGTTAATATACCCTTGAGCGGTGCACCGTTAGCACAGCGCGCAGTGTAACATTCTCGTTCGCCATGGCGGTCGAAGTAGAGCGATCACGGGTTGTCGCGATGAAGCCTTAGTGCGATGAAGCGGTTGATGCGGTCGCAGACGCGTTGCGATGCGAATGCGCTTCGAGAACACTTTTCGGCGATCGCGTGGTCGCTCCCCAAAAACCTTATCGGCCCAGCCGTGGCTCTCCTTATATAGCCTCGCATCATGCAACGGGCAGGAGCAGGAGTTACCAGCCATCAACTCATGTAGCCGTTACGATGGCAAGCGATCATTATGCGACCATCAACCACGTCCGTTACAGGTGGCGGCGGCGATCTTGGTCACATTGATCACTGCGGTTACTGGTCATATTGACTACTGAAACGGCAAAACAAACCGGAGCCGTGGCTCTCCTTATATAGCCTCGCGACATGCAACGGGCAGGAGCAGGAGTTACCGACCATCAACTATGTAGCCGTTACGATGAAAGCGATCATTATGCGACCATCAACCACGTCCGTTCGACTCGACTCGACTCGACTGCGCCACGCCTCGGCTCGGCTCAAGGCGGGTGGCACACCTTTACCCTTTTCCACCTTGCTAATTGAGAGACACACAACTCAACTATTTAAGTTGGTCAAACCTTCTCTCAATTACCCATATGGTACTAAACCAATTTCATGACTCCTAGTATTCTAATGGGCCTTTTGGAATTTCTATTAAATTAATTATGGGCCATCCCATAATAATCTAACACCTTATTCATTCCATCTCAAAATTAATATCCAAGGTGCTCGCTCTACGTCTGTCCTCCCATATGGACTCACTAATCTCGCCATGTCAGAGTGCTTTCATCAAGGGACGAAGCATTCAAGAAAACTTCTTGGCTGTTCGTAACCGGGTGCAATTCTATCATCGAACGCGCACCCCGGTCCTAATGCTCAAGCTCGACATTCACAAGGCCTTCGACTCTGTATCATGGGAATACCTCCTGGGCTTCCTGCAAGCTCGCGATTTTGGCCATCGATGGCGTCGGTGGATATCTACCTCTCTCACGACATCTTCGTCCTCCATCCTGCTTAACGGGGTGCCAGGGCCTGTGATCTCGCATCAGCGCGGCCTGCGGCAAGGCGATCCGCTATCGCCGTACCTATTCATCCTAGCCATTGACCCGCTACACTCCATCCTAAAAAAGGCATCTGAGGGGGGGTCCTTTCGCCCTTGAGAGGTTGTGCGCCATCGCTCCGTCTATCACTATATGCAGACGATGCTGTCATCTTCTTAAACCCAGTCAGGGAGGAGCTGCACGCCATCATTTCAATCCTACATTGCTTCGGAGAAGCCTCTGGTCTGCGAGTCAACATACAAAAGAGCTCCATGGCCGCAATTCAATATCAAAACCTGGACCTGGACAACATCCTTCAACCCTTCACAGGGGCGGTCACTCAGTTTCCCACCACATACCTTGGGATGCCTCTCACGCTAGGCCGTCTACGGCGGATACACCTTCAGCCCATACAAGACAAGGTGGCACGACGTCTAGCTGGATGGCAATCCAGCCATCTCACCCTGGCAGGGCTACTTACGTTGGTCAAATCAGTACTATCTTCCATACTACCACGTCTTGTGGCGCTTAAGGTGCCAAAGAAATTTATCACAGACATTGACAGGATAAGGAGGAAATTCCTATGGGCTGGTAATGCGGCCATGTATGGCGAAAACTGCAAGGTGAGGTGGGCGACAGTTTGCCGGCCGCTCAATTTGGGAGGCCTGGGAGTGATAGACCTTGAAAGATTCGCGAGCCCTCGATTATGTTGGATGTGGCTCAAACACACAAACCCCAAAGGCCATGGAGCGATGCTGTACCTGCGATCGCATTGATCAACAGCTTTTCATGACGGCAACCAAAATAAACATTGGCGACGGACATCTCGCCACCTTCTGGACTTCCAGATGGTTGCGGGGTAAAGCGCCTTGCCAGATTGCGCCGCGACTCTATAGCCACTCCAGGAGGAAAACAAGATCGGTAGAGGATGCACTGCAAAGCAACAACTGGATTCGTGACATCCGTCACCACCTTGACCCGTAGCTAATAACAGATTCCGTTCGCTTATGGTCAGTCATTCGGTCAGTGCCTATCCAACCGCACCAGGAGGATGCTATCACTTGGACGCTGACCTCTAATGGCGTCTACTCGGCGGCCTCCGCGTACCGCTTCCAATTCAATGGAAGCACAGCAAAACCTTTTCATACTACAATCTGGTCGGCTTGGGCGCCCATGCGCAGTAAGATCTTCTTCTGGCTTGCCTAGCAAAATCGATTATGGACAGCACAACGACTGCAGCTCAGGGGTTGGCCTAATCAGTATTTTTGCCACATGTGCTGTCGAAGTCTAGAGACGGTTTCCCACTTATTCCTTTACTGCCCTGAAGTCCAACGCATGTGGACATCCGTTGCTCAGTGGGTTCGCGTGCCGACACTGCGTCCAGACCGATGGGATTCTTCAGTGCCTTTCGACCAGTGGAACCTTCAACGGACTGCGGGATGTACAAGGTTTAAAAAAGGGGTCAAAACCATCATTATCCTCACTGCTTGGCGGTGGTGGAAGGAGCAAACGAGAGAATCTTTCGGCGAGGCACAGGCGACTCACGACCAGATCCTCCAGTCCATCAAGGACGTCGCTGCTACCTGGGCTTTTGCGGGGGTATCGCAACTACGCGATCTGATTCAAGGACATCCTTAAAGCCTGTTGTTCTTCGCTTTCCCCTTTCCCTCCTTCTTTTCTTTTCTTCTTCTACCTTCTCTGATCTCGCCGTCTTCCTGTAAACCTCTCGGGTGCGATCTCTGCGCCCCTCCTTGTACTTTCTTTCGTCTTCTAATATATTTAATGGCGTTCGCCATTTCAAAAAAAAAATCTAAGTGTAAGGTATCATGGATTTTTTCCCATAGGATGATGATGGCAGCCTCAGAAGGTGGAAGGAGCAGCTCCTTGGAGATGTTGATACCACTAAGCTTGGAGGTACATATATGTTGATCACTAATGCTTCTACTTGTGTTTGAATGTCATAAACAAGAATTGAATGGGCACGCTAGAGCACAAATAAGTTGAACATTTTATTTCTTTTAACAAATTAGATGTGATTTTATTAAATTTTCTATTCAGTTAGAATAGATAAAGTACAACATGGCCTAGAAAGTGCAGTCAAAACAAATTTCTAGATGCTTAGACTGATTGTTCCTTCATATTTTCAGAGACTGCGGAACCAGGGGTGACCATATTGAACTTGACCATCCTGACACCGGGCCGGCCTGATCTGGTTCTGCGGATCCCATTCATGTTGGATGACAAGGGTACGCATTTGCACTCAAGGACGGGAGCACCTACAGCTTCCGTTTCTCCTTTACCGTCTCCAATAACATTGTGTCCGGACTCAAGTATACACATACCATCTGGAAGACTGGAGTAAGAGGTGATTCATAATTAAACATATCTATGGATTGTTATGTCCTCCTTGTTGGTTATGCTCTGAAGCTGCCCTAAATGAGAATGAACCGGATTTTTGTTTGAAACAAGTTTAGTGAGATGAAGGGCTGAGTTGAAAATAGCTCTATGCAATCCTTGTTTTGATCTGAATCTGCTTTACGTTTTTAGTGCTAGTTTATATGAAGCACCATGGCACTACATCTTTGATCAATGAGTTTGCACTACATCTGATTGACTTCTAGGCATGTAGTCTTAATCACCATTTTCCATTTTGCTCAATGAGATAGTATTTCTTAGTAATTCTTATCTAAACCATGGAGTCATGTATTCCTGCTATAAAGTTTCATCAAAGATCTTTTTCCTCTCTCAATAAATATGCTGTCAGTTCAAGATCTTATGAGAGATGGTGATTATTTCATGATACGGAATGAATCAACTGATTTTAAGGCAACCTTATGTTGTGCATAGCAGCATGGTTCATGATTCTCAGTGGGAAAAAATGGTGTGCATAGTATGCTGAATGTGTAACGTTTGGTTTCTGTTTATTGAGTTCAATTAATCGTGCAATGATCTATTGAGATCAAGATCATAGTCATGTAGTACAGGAGTAGTATTTGCCGCTGACTTTGCCCCCTCTCTATGTTTTCTCTAAAGAGTTGAGTCCCTATTCCTTTTTGCAGTGGAAAATCAGAAGGTGATGCTTGGGACCTTCAGTCCTCGGCAGGAGCCTTACATTTACGAGGCTGAAGAAGACAACACCCCAAGCGGTATGTTTGCAAGGGGTTCGTATGCTGCTAAATTAAAGGTAAGGCCATGTTCAAACATAAACTTTACAAATTTCGAAAGAGTCATGACAAGATCAAAACAAGAGCTAAATCAATGAATATGGTCTGGCCTAGTCCTAGCACCTTAATGATAGCTATTTCAGTCAACCTTATATTTTTCATCTGTGCAAGTGTACTAGCTCACTTCTGTAATACATTTATGTGAATTTTGTTTCCAGTTTGTGGACGATGATTGGAAAGTCTACTTGGACATGAGCTATTGCTTTGAGATTAGGAAGGATTGGCCAGCCTAATAGTAACATGTTTAGGTTAGAGGTAAGGACATGCATGTGTGCTTACGATGCTTCCCATATGATTAATTCATTGTGGCAACCTGAACAGCTTTTGCTCTGAATTTGTCTATTTGTCTTTGTCTCCGGCTCTCCGCCTTAATTTGTTATGGTTGTTCCTTCCAAAATCATTAGCATCTCTGTGGGGATACTTCAATTTGAGGGTTTACTAGTTATGTGTCCGTGCGTTACAACGAAAACTCAATTTGTGACAATTTTTTTTTTTTTTTTGCAAAGAGCACTAATTCTGTCTGAATAATTA
This sequence comes from Otatea glauca, assembly GCA_036346275.1. NCBI lineage: Eukaryota > Viridiplantae > Streptophyta > Magnoliopsida > Poales > Poaceae > Otatea > Otatea glauca. The sequence goes on along the minus strand of CM070719.1, from coordinate 64,716,519 downwards.
GGAAGCAGCAAGGGATTGCCAGCTTAGCCAAAAATGTGTTGATCTATGCAGTCAACTTTATGGCTAGGCGTAAGCAGCAAGCGTTTTTTTTTTTGGCTTTACCGTAATCATAACACTCTACCGTCAATAACTGCTCGCAATTCATAAGTTAAGGAATAGTGAATAGGCACTTTTTTTGCTTACGTATCTATAATGCTGGTAAACAACAACTCGTTGTTGCCCATTTCTGATAGGTCTAAATACAATGGAAACTACTCGGAAGCTGGCACGCATGACCAAAGTAAAACAAAAAAGGTTCAATAACAGATATTTCAATGCAAATGCAGAGAACAAGATATTTTAGTACAAATAAAAGTCGTCCTTTATAGAAATGTGATAAGGAAGCTTAATGTCGAAAGCCAGCAACATCAGCGCAGAATGACAGGGCATATGTTACCTGTGGGAGTGGAAGCACAACGAAGAAATCAAGTAAAAAATATCCACGAAGATAGTGGACAGTTATTTTCTTTGGCTCATGAACTACGCAAGCAGAGCAACTTCATGTACACCAACAGATCTTAGGTAAGCAAAGTGGAAGAGCAAGAAATGCACTTATCGCTCGCATGCGCAAACAACGCTGATAAAATCCATTGCAATACTGTAATATACAAGAGAAAAGCAACTCGCAAGATTGAGCATTTGAAATCAAAGTAGACTATTATTCACAAATAAGCCAGCTATCTATATTAAGATTAGAAGAGAAAAAGCACAATCCACAGGTGCTAAATGATGTTATTTCTAGACATAAGAAACGGGTGATAAGAATTAGCTTTGTAGTTCTGATAGCTATCCAACTTATTTGGTTTGTTTTTTTATATTCGTAGTATGTAAATTATCCTAAATTCCTAACAAAGTAAATTAGCTAAGCCAAATTGCAACATTTTGTAGATTCAGTTAGTCAGCTTTCTAGCGATGACTTTTTTTAAAAAAAAATCAGTGTACATTGTCAGGAAGCTATGGTTCTTACGACTTACGGGATGGGCATTGGATAGTGTTCCATGCAGTATGCAGCTTTGTTTTAGGCCTATGGTCGATTCTGGAAGAAATTGACTTGATGTCAGTTCTTTTTTGAGGCTACCTTACATGACATATAAAGTAATTACACATTTCCCATTTCAGAGTCACTTGGCTCTTGATCTAGCTCAGTAACTAATGAAAAATTCTTGCTTGACCTTGGTTGGACAAGATTATACTAAGGCCTAAAACCATCATAATCAAGTTACATGACTGTCTCAAATCCTACTGAACAAAGAAAGTTCCTTTCTACAACTGCAAGTTGGAATTCTTCATTACTAAATCATTCCAGTTTTCAAGTTTGAAAACTACCAATAGCATCAAATGATGTTAAGTCTATTGAATGATAATGAATTCAAGACAAAAAAAATTCCCCTAGTCTTGTGCATGACACAAGGCAATCGATCTCAGAAGTCAGAATACTATCATGGAGATATACTCACTTGTGCTTCTCCTCTGTCCAAGGGACGCCCTTCTTCCTCTCCTGCTCCGGTGTGCAGCCGACGTGCCGCTTCCCGCAACCTCCCCCAAACCGATCCTCATGTCAGAAGTCCCCGATTCCATGGCTACCATTGCCGTCCCACTGCAGGGTGAACGATACCACTCCGTTGGTGCCACCGCTGTCGCCGTACATCAGGGAGGGAACCATGACAAACTTGATTTGCTAGACGTCGACATCGAGATCCTTGAAGTGGGTCATGATCTCAAAGACCGACTTGCCCAGGGTGGCCTGCGCCACCTTATCCCAGTTCGGGCTGCGCAGGAAGAGCCCGGCTAGCGCCCGCTCTTACCACTTGTTCTCCGTCGGCGTCCAGCTGATCTACCTGTAGGATAACATTAAGAAAGCAATTGTTGCCAAGATTTTTCAGGCCTCCAGTCAGGGTTTGAAAAGCCGGTGATTTTCGGTCGAAAATCACGAAAATCGCCCGTATCGGTTCGGCCCGGCTTTGCGTATCGGTCAGCAAACCGGTCGGATTCAAATTCAAATTCGCAAATTTTGAACAATTTGGAAAATTTTGTCCTGAAATTTTCTAAAATTAGTATTAACATATTTATGATTTATAAGACGAAAATTTTGGAAAAATTCGAATGTTCGACACAGATTTGAATGAAAAGATGAAAAATAAAATTAAAAAGGACAAAAAAATAAAATAAACAGTAGTGGGCCGTGCACAAACAGTGCAGGCCCACTTGGCCCGGCCGGCCTGGTGAACATTTGTGCGGCGTTATAACCCATTCGGCTGTGAATTCGGGCACAATAATTGCATCTCCAGACTCACCTCGAGACCAGCTTTCCCGACCGGGAGGACTCCGGCCAGATCCGGCGAATATGGCAGGAAAATCACCGCCGGAGCTGCGATAATCGGCCGATTAGGCTCGAAAATCGCCGCCGGAGACCCCCAGCTTCGGCCTCCTGTAGAATCAATAGAAATCGTCCGATTTTCGCGGGGAAACGACCGATTTTCGCAGGGAATCGACCGATTTTCGGTAAAATTTCGCGATGTTCTGATTTTTGTGATGAATGTCAGTTGATTAGCTCATTAGCATGTGCTTTATTGTTTATTTGTTAACAAGTGGCAGTATGACAGTGCATGTTTTGTTAGTGTTAGGGTGAGGTTTATAGTTTAGGGTTAGGGTTAGTAAGGACTTGAAGGTGTTAGACTGTTAGTGTTAGGGTTAGGGTTAGGTTAGTGTTAGGTTAGTGCTTGTAGACATGCTGTACTTACAAAAGATGGGACATGTATTTTGCTATATGTTATATTCGTCGTACAATACATGTTTGCTTATGTGTGTCCGTGTTGAATTATTCTTAGCATTAGAGTTGTTAATGTAGCATTTCTCATTACTATGCTCAATCCTAGTGGCAATCCTAATGTTAAATTACTTCTTCTTGTTTTGATGTATAGATGGCGGAGCAGGGTGACGTTGTGTGGGAGCATGGCAGTAAGATAGGGACCGGTGGACTAGCCCGTGGACTGGGCAAAGTTGGCATGAATATAAAGCGGAGTTGCTAGCTACACGAGGTTTGCTGATGATGTCCACAGAAGAATACAATATGGCCAACCAAGTGCACAACCAACAATATTACTCGTAGCCTGTAAGGTAATATTTCATTTGTACGTTCCATTTCATTCCAACTCGATTTTTTACTAACATTGAGCAATACATATAGGTACACCATGCCATATGTATCATCATGGAAGACCGACGAAGCGGTGTCAAATGGGAAGATTCATTTTAGGTGAGAAAGGCACAATTCAAATATCATTTGCTATGCTACTGAAATAAATGTAACTGGAATGTGGACTTCATCAATTGATTTGTGTTTGTATTGAAATGAAATATTATTTGTTGACAACTTCACATATTAGCCTATTTCACAACTTCACATTGTCCAAAATATAGCAAAAGTCATGCCGAAATTTTTTCAAAATTATTCATATTTTCCGATAGTTGTACTATAGGAATTTTGTTATATTTGCACATAATCTTTTATGCATTTTAAATATTTTTTTGATTTTTTTGTAGGCATTCCACTAGTTTCCCACATTTTTTCTGAAATTCCCCCCTTTTTTCCTTTTTTACCCGCTATTTCCCATCTGCAGATAATTTCGGCCGGTTTTCGGCCCATTTCGGCCGGTTTTCGGTTCTACCGATACGGCTCAACTCAATTTTTCAGTTTGAATTTGAATTCGCAAACCATCCGATTTTTACCGATTTTCGGTATCGGCGGCCCGGCAATTTCCCATCCTTAAACGATAATGTTAACCCTGCCTGCAGTGTAGTATGCTTTCTCTGATTCTGAAAAGAACTTCTTCCGAGAAACACATGGTATGGCCAAACTGATATTAAGTGCTTTGCACAACACAGCAACTCCTATTCCCAAGCCAATAGCAACAGCTGCGAGACTATAATGATGTCGATGTCCTTGACTAAGAGATACCAATAAATTGCCGTGCTCAAATTTTCCCATGACTCAAAATCATGCCCCACTATCTTTGCATGGAACAAAATCAATACTCAGGTTCCTAAAATGGTCTGTCAGGGGCTTGTGTTTGCTTATCCACTTACGGCACCTGAATCAATACAAATAATTTGCGTCAAATTTCATATTCAGAATGGTGAATAGAAAATAATAACACTCATGTCAGGGGTAGCTATTTACTAAAGATCAAATGCATGCGAAAGGAATTTAGAGGGACAAAAAAGCAGGCATAGATGTATATAACCGATCCTGATTAGCAAGTTCACTTATCATCGAACTATTGATTATCATAAAAAATTTAGCAGGGAACTCTGATCATATCAAATACTAATTTCACCAGAAGCTCCAATCCCAGGCTGCCCAGCTAGAAAAGAAGCATATAAATCGACAACGCCATTACCCCCAAACCAATTTTTTTTCTTGCAAGATTGTACAATATATCTCCTTTGCCTAACGGAGAGTGCATCAAGTTCTCCTGCTAGCGAAGTCCACACAAGCACAACACGCTTGTTGCTTGTAATCTAGTACTCCAATGCTAAAAGGAGGGTTTCTTCTATTGCACCAGAGCAAGCCAACTCAATCACTGCGAGCATCACAGGGGCGGGAACTTAACCCGGGGACATTGGGGATTCAACTTTGGAAAATAAGCATCACCTGCACCTTGGCCACGAAGTCCAATGGAGTCAACTCAAATCGACCTTGCACACTGCAGAACAATAAGCTAATCGAACCATGGACGGATGGATTAGATTAGTAGGGAACCACGCAGCAAACAAATCAGTAACTAACCCAACGGAGAGAAAGAATGATTTGGATTTAATTGCTCACAGAGCCGCAGCAAAGAAAGAATCCGCAACAAATCGAACTCTTAGATCAATCCTCCAATTAAGCTAGGGTTCCTTACCGAGGATGGAGAAACCAATCCACGCCAGTCCAGGACAAAGTAAGCATCATGCCTGGTGCCACTTCAATTTGACCAGACAGCGAGAAAGCCAAGACACTCACTGCCACCGGCTGAGGACGAGAAGTCGAGGCCGACGCTGGCCCCGTTGCGGCCGTTCCCGCCCAAGGAACCTCCTCTTGCACCGACGTCGTCATCACCGCTGTCGACGCAAGGGCGCTTCGCCTCGGCGGTGCTAAAGATCCTAGCCATGATCTCCTTGGCGAGCTCCTCGGGCAGCTCCCTTCTCTCCTCGACCACCCAACATCGTCCCGGTCCCCGCGTCCTCAGCCCCCGCTTCCGCATCCACGAATCCCGACAAGTCTTCGTAGCTGTTGGCCTCAACGTCAGCGTCGGCGGTAGGGGCGAACACAGCCAGATCCATCGACGGGACAAGGGGGGAGAGGCGGGAGGACGCGTAGCCTCAGGCCGGCGTTGGGGCTAGCGTTGGGGCCAGGCAGGAGGAGAGCGGCGAGCGGAGTCTGAGGCAGCGATGGAATCGAGGCGGGCTCGGGATGAGGAGGCGGCGGCGGCAAGAAGAAAACGCGACATGCCGCGTAGCGAGGGAAGAGTAGTAGAGATGCATTGAACTATGGGTCTATCTGAACAGACTTAAACGAGGTAGTGTCTTTTCCTAAATTTTCTATCTGCAATTTACTTGTCTCTTAATTAATTAATAAGGTTTACTTGTCTCTTAATTAATTAATAAGGTCATTGAGAGTGATTGGATTGAATTGAATAGCTTTTTTCCCCTGGAGAGACTTCGATTTTATAGTTTGGTTCTGTTACTGTTAGCTAGGTCGAATACACATAGGTGGGAATTGGTTATCTTTGTTACTCGTATATCTTGTTGCTGGGCGGGCAGTCCGATACCCTAAGTCCTAACGATGTTGCTAATGCTGGGCCATTCACTCAACAACTGATCACCGATTGGATTGAATTGAAGTAAAGCACACAACTACAAGCAATGAGTGAGCCCGTAAGACTAAGCAGAAACCAAACGTAGGAGCAGTCAGAGCACTGGTGAAGTAAATAGTAGTACTGAATTACATTACGTTATATTACAATATGACAACTAATTCGATTATACATAAGCAGCCCAAGGAATTGAGCATGCAGATCATGCTATAAGTATATTGCATTATTGCTGGCTCTATGCGTGGAAACCCCAGACTGAAGGGCTCTGTTGCTAGCTCCTTTTCGATCTTGATCACACCAGATGATCACTTTGCTTTGTGGTTGCATCTTTGTCCATCCTTGTACTGGTAACCGCGGCCTCCTCATCTTGCTCGTCATGAGCAGTAGTGGTGGTAGCAGCAGCATCATGTATCCTGATGAGTCTGGATGAGGGGGTGTCATTCTGTTGATGAGCAAATGCATGGGCATGGCCCTTGTAACGGTAGTAGTGGGAGCAGACAAGAAAGTAGAAGAGGTTGAGGAGCCCCATGATGGCAATGACGTAAAAGTAGTAGTCCACCTTGGAATCGTTTATGTTGTCAGTTAGCCAGCCGGTGAGCTTGTTGGTGACGCTGACGAGGGCGGTGCTGAGGTAGCTGGAGCCGGCCAGGCTGCAGAAGAAGAGAGAGCCCGCCAGCGTCTGCATGTGCTCCGGGAACTGCTTGTTGTAGAACTCGATCTGCCCCACCGCGTTGAAGGCCTCGGCGACGCCCATCAGCGCCAGCTGCGGCGCGAGCCACATCACCGACATGGGCGAGACCCCTCCGTGGACTAGAGCCGAGCTCCTCCTCCTGCGCTCCACGAGCCCCGCCACCACCATCGACATGGGGGCGATCACCAGCCCTATGCCCTGCCTCTGAAGCAGCGTAATTCCACTCTCCAACCCGGTGAGCCTGCGCGCCGCGGGCACGAGGAGGCGGTCGTAGACGGGGATGAAGAGGGTGAGGGCGAGGAAGGAGATGGAGAGGATGGAGCCTGGGGGGATCTCGAAGCGGGGTCCGAGGTGGCGGTCCATGTTCATGGTCTGCAGGATGACGAAGGTGAATTGCTGCGCCAGCGCCACGAAGCACAGGACGCCCGAGACCCATATGGGCACGATGCGGATCAGGCACTTGACCTCCTCGATCTGCTGGACGCTGCACAGATCATCGTTGCTCTTGATCCTGCTGTTCTTGTCCTCCTCCGGCTCCGATACGCTGACTACGATGGCGGCCTTGTTGAGGAAGGCGAACTGGGCGGTCAGCGGCAGCCTGAAGACGCGGTTGCTCTTGCTGGGCGGATTGTAGTATAGCCGATGGTCATCAGGAAGCTCGAGGCGTCTGTTCCTGAAGGCCGCCATCAAGACCCGGGCGATGCCGGAGATGATGCTGCCCTCCGGCGGCACGTGCACGTAGAGGCCGACGCCGGCGAAGAAGAGGGCGATGGAGAGCAGCATGAGTGAGGTGGGGATGGCGAAGCCGACGGCCCAGCTGACGTTGTTCTGGATGTAGACGAGAACGGTCATGGAGAAGACGAGCGCGGCGGTGGTGGTGCCGTAGTACCAGTTGAAGTAGCTGTTGAGGCCGCGGAGGCTGTCCTCGCCGGTCTGGTCGAACTGGTCCACGCCGAAGGGCAGGCTGCACGGGCGGATGGCCCCGGCGCCGACCGTCAGGAGGCCCAGGGACAGGTACAGCACACCCTGCTGCGCCGGCGAGGGCGATGCCCCTGCCGGCCGCAGCGCCGGGACCGACGCGGACAGGGTCATACCCAGCAGGCCCTGCATGCACATATAGAAGGATCGGGGAATGTCCAAGAAGAAGAACTGATGGGCATATGTACGTTACGTACGAGCAGCGTTGCGAATGATCCGTATGCGAGGGTGCGGAACCTGCCGAGGTAGGCGTCGGAGACGAAGGCGCCGAGCAGCGGCGCGAAGTTGCTGCTGCCGAAGAAGATGTTGGTGATGTTGGTGGCCTGCAGCTGCCCGACCTTGAAGCGGCTCACCAGATACACCGTCAGGTTCGCCGCCACGCCGAACGAGGCCGCCTTCTCGAATGTCTCGTTGCCTTCCCGCCGGCGATCATCATCATTCATCAAGCAATGATTAAGCTGCGGAGAGAGCAATATATGGCCAGCAACCAACCATGCAACCTACCTACCAATGATTAAGGGCATGCACTTCCATCCTTGTGCCTTCTTGTTGCCCCTGCTTTTGGCTGCAGCCACAGCCACCGGCACAGGCACATCAATCTCTTCCTCGCTGCTCCCTCCAACCATCGATCTTAATTTCTTAGTAGTAACCGGCCTGCAGCCTGTAAACTATTCCACAGACACATGCATATATACTCTCCAACCATGTATACGATCGAGTGGGTGCCAGAAGACAGTGACCTCCTCTACTATACATACTCCCGTACGAGTATATAGCTGTATAGTGTACACTACTAGATTGGAGTGTTCCCTTTCTCTTGAAAGTTACCTAGCTGAGAGTGCTTCTTTTCTACTTACTAATTAAGTACTCGTGCTTGCTTTGCTACAAAAATTCTTAAACACAACTTTATTAAAAATATTTTTTCAAAGTACCAGCCAAGATGGTTCAATCGCTAAATAGCAATCCTTAAACCACTCAAATCTAGACATATTCTATTATCGCTATAACCCTCGCCAAACTAACGCCGAGACGCGCATCAAACTTGCAATCTAGACAAATACAAACGAGAACAACCCAATCTAAACGCTAATCACGCAACGGAACCCAGAATTGAGAATTGATGGCGTCACTATATCAGGATTCAGGGCTACGAAAGATGCACCAGATGCGACTTGGACGTGGCCGCCATTACGCGCGATAAAGAAGAGCGACAAAGTGAGTACGAAGAGGAACACGAAGACCATCACCTGTGGCAGCACGTCGGAGCGAGACGCCGCGCGCCTCCCTCCTCCGCCTCCGGCGGTGGAGTACATGAGCCTCTTCGGGGTTAGCATTGGCAGCAAGGCGAGGGCAGGCTCCGGGTCCGAACCGACAGTGAGGAGGGGCTCGTCGGAGGACATGTACGCACGCTTTCCTTTCCTCTCGCATGGCTCCGAGGGTGGGAAGTCAGGATGGGAAGGGAAGGGATCGTCTACGTCTCTCTCGCGTAGTTTGGGTGTTGTGGCATCTGGGCCGACCGTTGTTTATTTAGCACAGCGAAAGAGCTTAGTATTGATCGCAAACTTGATCTACGATCCAAATTTAGATAGGCCAATCGGGCCCAAGGGAAACAGTGCACATACATAAGAAATACAAATAGTGGTCTGGATATGCACGACTCTCAAAGCGCGCAACCGACGGTGGATGCAGTGGGTACGTGCCCCCAAAGAAATGCTTTCCCCCTTTATCTCCGGAGTATCCAGTAGTATTCCATTGATGGAGTATTACGTGCACGAATTGAATGCAAATTAAGAGCAATTAAACCATAAATAGAAAAAAGCATACATATATAGAATTTTTTAAAAATAATAGTATTTAATGAAAAATTGCAAAAATAATATACGTTTTTGAAAAAATTGACAGGTTTCTGTCACCCTTTGGTACGGCGACAGATCCCCTGTCCTGCAGCTAGTTTCTAAAGAAAGTCACAATTTTTTCATATGATCTTGGATGGAGATGAACTTTATATGAAAATTATATCTCTCGACGAGATCTACAACTTTGGTATACAAATTTTTTTCATTTGAATCCATTTAGATGACCAAAAACTGGATAGAAGGGTCAGATCTAAAAATCAGATCTGAACTTTCTACCCAAATTTTGGCCATCTAAATGGATTCAAATGAAAAAAAATTATACCAAAGTTTTAGATCTCGTCGATAACTATAATTTTCATACAAAGTTCATCTCCATCCGAGATCATTTGAAAAAGTTATGATTTTCTTTAGTAACTGGCTACAAGAAAATGACGACAGGATGTCTATCGTCATTTAAAATGGTGACAGGCATATGTTTTTATAATTTTCTAAAAACGTGTGTTACTTATGTAATTTTCCATTAAAATACTATTATTTTGAAAAAATATTCTACATATATAAGGCACGCTACCTAAGTATGTATGTATACATACTCTAGTCACAAATACATATCGTTTGAGAACGTGTGCAGTTAAATTTTTAAAATTTTGGTCATCGATATTTTTTATAATATGTAGATTAGATACATAAAAAACAAATGTATAAATTTGTCTTGAATAGTAGTTTTGCAATATTATAATTTTATTAGGTTTTATAAATATATTATTTTTGTAATATTATAATTATATTGGGTTTTATAAATATATTATTGTATTATGTTTTAAGGACCATATCTAGAGGTAGGAGTTGGGCCAGGCTATGCTGGCACGGCACAGCCCAACGGGCTTTGGCCCGTAGCATGCCATGCTTGCCTCGCCATGTCATGCTATGCCAGCCCGTCTGGCCTCTGGTGAGGTCTAAGCATGGGCCAAAGCACATCGTGCCGCTATCGTGCTATGCCGGCTCAAGCCTTATTTTGCTGGACTTGTGAAGTTGTGGACACCTTCACCGTTAGCTAGTTTCCATGAACAACACTAAGGACAAGGAGTGAGCGTCGACTGCCGGTAAAGATTTGGTACACACAATTATTTAGAGGAAAAAGAACTAAAAATTTATTTTTTTCACTGGGCACAAATATAAAGTTATCGTTAAAAAACTTACACCCAAGAGTGGAATTCCTCTTATATAGAAAAAAATACTGTAACAATATGCATACATACTTCTTATTCCCAAATGTCGATATCGTTCATACGTTCTATGTCAGCGTACACCTGATGTGGTCACGTGAGGCGAGTGGGAAGACGGTCGTACATGGTATTGTAGGCACGCTCAGCAAGCGGTATGGCCGGCTCAGTGCGTACCCTTGGTATTGGTGAGTATGTACTCTCCAGATTCCAATATCCATCTTTTGACATCTCTATGTCTTCTCTTTCTTTACATACGAGGACAACATGCCACAGTGTCGCGATAGGACACCCTACGGCATGTCGTGCCTACTTTGGGCTTGTTTCGTGCCCCGTAGGTCTATGTAGGTGTGTCGTGTCGTGTCGCCTATCATGCCCAACCACAAAGCATAGTGCAACTCTATTATTCATGCTGCGCTGGCTTAGGCAGCACGCACACGTGCAGTGTCGTGCCTATCATGTTACAGGCCAGCCCAAAAAACCCTGACCCAAGTCTCACTTCTAACCATAACGATGCCTAAAATAATACTCCGTGTGGTCACAAGTAGTTATCGTTTTTGACATCGATATGATCTTCAAAAGATAAATTTGACCACTAATTTTTATTATAATATATTTATAAAAATCCCATAAAATTACAATATTATAAAAGTAATTTTCAAGACAAATCTATACATATGATTTTTATATATCTAATTTAAATATTAAAAAATAGTGACAGGTAAAGTTTTAAATGCTTTATATAACTATTTGAGACCGCAGGAGTGCCAGAAGGAGCAGTACGCGCGTGATATATGCATGCGGAAGAAGCACGCGTATGATGTCGATCGATCACGCGCGCGTAGATCAATCGGCCGGGTCAACTATAGATAAATAGATAGGACTTGCTTTTTTTTGACGTATATCCCCACCCACCAACATATATATATATATATATATATATATATATATATATATATATATATATACATATATATACATATATATATATATATATATATATATATATATATATATATATATATATATAGGAAAATGATTCCATACTCCGGGTATGCATACTCCCACCTCTAGTATACCGTTTAAATGATGTTGTTATACCTCTTTATCCTTTTGAGTATACTCTAGTACTGATTATAAGATACTCCAAAGTGAGTTCAATGAAAAATTTCATTGAAGTCCACCATTTATAGCATAATTTGTTTATATATTCGGTGTACGTATGGAAAAGGGTACGTAGCAAAAAAATAAAATGCTCTGATGAAATTTTTTCAACCATGCCGCATTGGAGTATATTAGAATTATTATTGGAGTATACCGAAAGTGATAAATGTGTATAAAGCATTCGTTTAAGTGATATATTAGTGGTGGGAGTATATACTCCTGGGAGTACGGAAAAGGCTTCCTATATATATATACTAGTATAGTACCCGTGCTAACGCTACGACGGCAGTACACCCGCTTATCAATTAAATTAGAAGATAAGTATAAATATAGCACTTAATAATAAATAATCACAGTGCTCGTATGCGAGTATAAAAATGAAGATATAACACTCAATAATATTTTTCGCTAAATATTTCCCGTATGCTCTTAAGACTTGTTTTTATGTCTTGAGGGATGTTTTGTGCGCACTCATTCCACTTGTATTTCAGTATTTCAATTAAGAAACACTTCCTGATGATAGTTGAATCCTGTAAGTACATTGTAGAGCATCATCAGTATAGCAAGTTGATTATTGCATAATGTGTATATATATAACGCAAAAATATCAAAACATACGTAGAACTGTAAATCTAGGTAGTGGCATATGGGATCCCTGAAATACATGGTTTCATCGCTTGCGAGCATACGCACTCTGCATTAAAGCAATCAATGTTCATAGGTTTTCTGCCATCAAGTATTTCTTGGAGTTTCTCGACAGTTATGCTTATAGGGTAAGGCTTGGAGTTTCGCACCAATTCTTTCCTGTAAAAGATGCTTTGTGTTAGATATTAACACTAATCAGCTTAACACGTACAAAAGAGTAGCTATGTGTATGAAGTCACGAAAAAATAGTAGAAATAATAAGAATCACATACCCCAAAACATCTCCGTTAGTTATAGATATGATATAGCCACAAATCGCATGGGCCATCTCTTTAAAGCTAACACAATTCACTTGAGTGTTGATGATGTCATAAAATATTTTTCACAAAAGAATTTCATTTTTCTCACGACAAATTGGCCTCGGGTGGTGGATCGGGTTCACGAGCCACCGGTGCACTGCACCCGCGCAAGACGGCTGGCGCCAGTCGGCTTGGGCCCGAGACGGGGCGGCGTGGCCGAGCAAACGCGGCAGTGTGGTGGAGCTAGGCGACGGCGCAACGGGGCGAAGGCGGCGACGCCGAAGGAGGCTGGACAGCGATGCACGGCCGAAAAAAGGGCGGCACGGCCGGAGTTTTTACCTTGCAAAAAATGACGAAACGAAGACGAAACAACTTGGGAGAAGTGGCAAAATAGAACGAGGGATGAGTTGTGCACCCGGTGCTCCCATTTATAGAGCAGGAGGAGGACCGGGGAAAGCGCAATCACAGAGAAAATGGTGGTGGGCGAAAATGGGGAAGACGTGATTTTTGCTCGGACTTGGGGGGATTAAGGCCATGAATGGCAAAAGGATGGCGACATGATCCCGTTGCGAAAAATTGGAAAGTTTTTGACGCACAAATCACAGAATTTTGAAGCTTCAAAAATCGGTTTTCATGGAGGAAAGAGAGAAGGTTTCCTTCTCTGGTTTGGTCTGAAGGTGGAAGAAAGGGCTGATTGGTGGGGTCTGGTCCCACTTGTCAGTTGGACTTATATTTATTTATTTTTGAGCTGAGAACAAATTGTGTTAGTAAAAATAGTAAAAAGGTTCTAAAAATCTTGGAAAAATGCTCAAAAATGATTTGGAATATTTTGTACCAAATAAAATTATGTTTGGAATTTTTAAAAGCAAAAATTTTCTGTAGAAATTCTTTTTATTAAAATTGAAAATGCGAAAAGGCCTTTATAAAATCCACAAAAATCAGCAAAATTACAAGAAAATTCTAAATAATAATTAAACCAAAAATATGCAAATTTCTAGGATGTTACAGAATTTCACGTCACGCGCCATTAATCCATGAGAAAGGCATGCACCTTTGTTGCGACACAAAGACCGCAAGAAAACATTTACTGCGCTAGGGGTGTGCAGGAATATTCCTCATGCCATGAGACATTAAACACTTTCCCTTTATTTATTATATATCTAGCAAGCTTAATATATATGACTACATATATATGACACAAGAGATACATGAAATATCTTCTTTCCTTTTCCCAGCACGTAATGTATGGTAATTTTCTTTTTTAGGACGTTTTGTTTCCTTTTCCTTGATGATGCTGGAGGTGCAGGGAGATCTTTTGTGGGCCACAGGGATGAGTTAGACACACTAAACAATAGCCATCGGATGTGGGTGAGTAAAGCTGAGGAAAGATCTGAGAGGTTAATTTTGATGGAGGTAAGTTTCTGGGGACGTTTCGCTGGGTGCATGAAGGTTGAGCCATCTCTAGTGGGGTGCATTATTTGGGGTGGACGTAGAAAAGAATGCTTAGGTGCATTATAAAGGAGTATAGATATATATATATATACTCCTCTTTTCAAAATATAATTATTTTAATTTCTGCGGTATTTTGACTGAGATTATGTATAATGATATACTAAAAAAATAATAAAATGATGTATTACAAAAGAAAAAAAATACGATGACATTATACAATCAACCTATCTATCTACTGTATTATTGAATCGATAGAAAAAAGTCACCGTGTCCGCCCTTAAAGGCTACAAACTCAGACGCGAATAGGAGGAAACATATATTTTTTAATTATAAGCATTAGAGTTACAGAATGGACTTATATTGGAGGATGGAAGGAGTATATAGCAGCCGCAGCTTGCTTAGATTAATTTTTGCTCATGGATAGATCGTCTGATCTCAGATAAGCTCATCAATTAAGCGGCATTAAGCAAATATCATATCTCCCAATTGTGCGCGACTGCGCGTGCATAGGTGCGGATTCTATCGGTCGATGGATCCATCCATTCATGGATCTTCCACTTAATCTCAACAGTCGAGCTCGGTTCACTGTATACACTAGTACTGCACATACAGTGGATTGCATTCGCACGCGCGCGTGGTCCTAGTTATCACAAATATACTCGCAAAAAGTCGGTGTTAGACTATTAGTGTTAAAGTTAGTGTTTGTCAATAGCCACAATGATAAAGTTAATATTGAAGGCCCAAATTAAATTCTTAGTGTTTCTTTACAAATAATTTTTAGAGATAGTTATTGTTCAAGTTGATTTTATTGCGTATTCTAGATGATATATATGAAAGATAGAGTAAGGAGTGTGTTTTGTTATTATACTTGCGCTAATGTCAAGAATACTCTCATGGTAGAGTTTTCATTTTTTATTAGTGAATTTTGAAAGAGGTTACATTTTTTTATTTATACATTGTTTTTTTCTGTTTGTTTTGTTATTTTTTAGAAAAATCTACATGTCACTGTATAATTCTTGCACGAGGGAAGCGAAAAATGAAAGCAAATGAACCAGTACCACTGCTTTAATTTCAAGTAGTAAAGATACAGCTGTACACTGGGGCACTCGGGAGAGGTTGGACATTTCAGGGACAGTACAAGAGAGAGAGTGAGAGTACATGGAAGTAAAATATTCTACTCCGTACACATGAGAAAACTCTGTGTGTTGAACTGGTTGATGATACGGAGATCATCTATTTCCTTGTTTTTGATATTTTATTTTATTAATCTAGTCCTCTTTCAAATACAATTACAAGAATAATCTTATCTTTGACATGAAAGCGCAAATAGACGACACTATCACTTGTTACGTTTCTGTAAGTTAGGAGAGTTCGACAAGCTATGCTGCAAGAGCGCGGAACTTCCGCAATCGAGAATATAGCTATTTTACAATTACATTTAAAAGGGTCAGAAAAACTTTGAGGGGTTAGAATAGCGACATCGGTGATATGGGGCAGAATCATAATGGCCTTGATTTTTTTCTTTAATATTTTTTTTTCTTTTTTTCAAAACTAGGCGTCGGGGTTCCGAAATTGCAAAAATACGCTCTGGTCGCCCGTATATGGGGCGATCGCCCCATATACGGGCGATTATTGTCGATTCTAACGGCCAGGTAACGGCAGGAGGTGGGGCACCCACCTATCGCCCGAGGCAAGGGCGATCGCCCCTTGCTGGGGCGACATGTGGGCAGGGCCGGTTAATTTTTTTTTAAAATTTTAATTCCTAATTAATTTTTCAGAATAATTAATAGGACAGAAATAACGAAAATGCTCATAGTACTGATGTACTTTAATATTTTAAATCTTTAAAGAATTGATACCTCTTAGTATTTATTATAAATAATTTTTAACGAAAATGCTCATAAGTTACAAACACTGATCTTTAAGTACGTGATACCTCTTATTATTGATTTACTGTAATATTTTATATGTATTGGCCAAAATATTCCATAAGTTAGAAGCACTATATGTATTGGCCAAAATCGTCGGTTCCGGACCAACAATCGATTAGGGGCAGTCGCATTACTAGGAAGGTCCAACTAGAACAAGATAAATTTTGAAATATTAATTAATATATAAGGATTTGAATTATGTTGTGAAAAGTACTATGTGTCATGCAAATTTAAATTGTATAAATCAGTTTTACTTAAACACTATTTAGTGCATTATGAACAAACTATACAAACCATGCCTCGAAAAATCCTAAAATAAATATGTCTTGTTCGTAGGGTGTTAGGTGTCCTATTTTAGGGAAAAAAAATTAGGAATAAACTCAGTTGAATAAACCAAATAACTGTAAGTAGCCTCATTTGCATGACATACTTAAGCCTTTACGGCAACCCGTGAAATATCATTTTTAAATGTAATTTGTTGGGAGAACAGGCCAAAGTTGCTCTTTGATATATGCAGTACCCTATGGTGGAAAAATATTTTATTTACACCTTTCTTTGCATATTAATTCTGCCAGTGCAATAACCCAAAATATTATGGTCGAGGCAACAATGAAACGCTGAAGCCTTTTCGGCAGCCCGCGAAATATCATGTTCAAATGTAATTTGTAGGGAGAACGGGCTAGGTTTGCTCTTCGATATATGCACTACTATATGTGGGAAAATATTATATTTACACCTTTCTTTGCATATTAATTTTGCCAGTGCAATAACACAAAGTATTATGATCGAGGCAACAATGAAACGCTTAAGCCTTCTCGGCACCCCGTGAAATATCATAACGAAGGTCGAACCGTAGCTTATTGCGGAGAATAAGGTAGGCCACACTCTTTATTACGGCTTAAAACTTAAAAGAGTACCACGAATAAGGAAAATAAAAGTTAACACTAGACGTCTACCGAGTGCTTCGAGGCCACTTCCCATTCGCCCATGCCTCCGGTGGGGCTTCTCTGGCACGCCGCGCTCTCTCTCGGCCTCCTTCTCCTCCGCTTCCTTCCTACGTGCCTCCTCGCGTGTGGCATCGCGCTGCTCTTGAAGCTGCCGCGTGAACTCCTCCTGTCGGTTGGCTTGATCAAGGAGCCTTTGGTCTTCGGGGGTTGATCTCCGTATCAAACCACTGCTCAAATTCACAGTGGCAAAGGTGACTACATGAAACGTAAATTAGCAAAGTTTCATTATCAAATATTACGTAACCCGTGCGATTGTTACCATGTGGCGATCCTTCAGGCTCTTCTCTGGCGGATCGAAGGCGTAGTTGCGGCACTTCCAATACCTCCTCTTCCAAGTTAGAATTCCCCAAGAGCGGACAAGCCTGCAAGGATCTTCGCACATACACATCGGTGCTATAGCTCCACGAGGTAGGAAGAGATCTTGGTATGCTAAATTACGCGGGCATGCACTTCCTTCTTCCTTTACTTTCCCCTTTCCCCTTCCACTTGCACGCCTCGGCATTTTCAATTGGTCCTGTACTTTTTTTTTCTCTCCCTCCTTCCCTCCTCTCTTCTATTCTTTTTTTGAGACCGCGAGCAAGAACGAATGTTATAAAGGGCAGATGTCGCCGGGATATGGAGCGATCGCCCCATATTAAGACGATCGCCCCTATGTAGGGCGATAGGTGCACCGAGGCGTTGGTGTGTTGTCACGCCGTGTGACAAAGGCAAAGTAATGACAACACAATTAATAAAACATACATGGATTTTCACAATTTAAAGTGATAAGGCACTCATGTTACTAACTCAGATAGTTATGCAATACACTGCTGAACGTAAAGGCATTACAAAAATACTTCTGTACAACTAGTCAATCACGGCCACGCTTCCTGATCTGGCTCGTGGGGTACGTGAGTGGCGATGGCGGACGGACGTCCCTCCTAGGCCGACCCTGTGGCGCAGGGGTAGAGTGGTGTGGCGGCGACCCGAGCGTGTCCTGTGGCGGCGCTCCCGAGAGCTGAGAGGGGACGAGGTAGTCGGTCGACAGGTACTCCTCCAGGTCGAACTCGACGTCCGCAAGGTCGTCGAAACCACCCTGGGGTCCTGCTGGGGCGCGAGACAACGAGGGAGCCTCCTCAGCCCACTGTCCCTACTGCTGCTGTGTGGGAGCGTAACGAGGAACCGGCGAGGTAGGGCGAGACGAGGAAGGAGCCTCCTTAGCCCACTGTCCCTACTGCAGCTGTGTGAGAGCGTAACGAGGCAACGGCGGGGTAGGGCGAGGTGCTGGACCACGGGGACGTGGTGTGCTGCGTCCGTCGACGTCTGTGATAATAGATCGAGGCTGCAGGTGCGGATTGTCCACGATCTGACCATAAAACACATTTGCCACCCAAGTGGACGACAAATTACGGTGTCCCTGCTCCGCTTCTTCCAGCTCACAGTTATGCTCCATCACTATGGAACATTTCAAGTAGTCCTTTCACTTCCCCTTGTACGCATGCACCCGCCATGGGCACGAATCAACTACGCACTTCACGTCGTACTCCTTCTTGCTGGACTTCACTACCCTGAATTGCCGTCGGAAAGACATTGCCCAGTACTTTACTGCATCCATCACAGCCTCCTTGTCTTTATATATGGCCCCCTCCGTCACCTCGTTCTCACAATACTCCCATGCATCAATGTTCCCTTCATTCATTTTTAGGTCTTCGAAACTGTAATTGCTCCACGCACCAGGGATAGGCACCTCAGGAGCATTGTCCTCCTCGTCGGAGTGCTCACAATCAGGGACTTTCTCATCTGCACGGTCCTCCTCTTCCATCAGGTGAACTATGTCCTCCACCTCCTCCCCCTCGTCGACCACCCCTCGCGTCTCCACCACTGTCTCCTCTGCCCCCCGATCCCTTCGCCACTGCTAGTCTCGTGCTCCTCGTCTCTGAGCTCCTCGCCACCTTCCTCTTCGCATCCTTCTACATTTGACGTCCTCTCCCCCGTAATGTCCACCCCGACATCACGAACTTGCGACACCGATGGAGCTCGGGTAGCATCAGACAACAACATGAGCGCCAACCCCGCCTACAAGAAACCAATATAACTCCTCCATGTTGATGTCGAGTTAATAGGAATCAACTCTCAGAAAAACAGTTTTGCACGGTTTACTATCGCTCCGATCCGCAACGAACGATCGGGCATCCAAACCGAACATCCGAGATATCCACTCCAACAAACCCTCAGATGTCCTATCGCTCGCTTACATATGTCCTGCATTTACTCTTGAAAATGATGATAAATCCACCCCATCCGCACCCTGTGCTATCTCCCCACCTCCATAAAATATTTGGAAATACAATTTCTCCGACATGCTGCAACGTCCGACGAAAAAATATTACTCTAAAATAGAATATACAAAACGCACATTGATCGTACTACAAAATTCGACTATAAATAAGTCATTCGACTTGCCTACCATACGGCCTAATATTATATTTGTGCCACATTACATTAACCCTACCAAATTATATTTGTAAATATTGCCTACTATTTCCACTGTATTCAATTTCTATATACTGAATACTACATTAAATTTATAAAGTACTAAATACTACACAATCCTGAAATTTCTAAAAACTAAATACTACATTAAAGTTCTAAATATGAACTGCGACATTAAATTTCTAAACAACACTCTCCGAAAAATTCTAAACGCTACGCAATCCTAAAATTTCTAAACACTACAATAAATTTCTAAATATTAAATGCTACATTAAAATTCTCAATACCACACAGTCCTAATTTTTTTCTAAACACTACAAAATCCTAAAATTTTTAAACATTACAAAATCCTATAATTTCTAAATAATAAATGCTACATTTAATTTCTACAAAACTAAACAATCATAAAAAAAATAAAAAATTTACCTTCACAGGCTCTTCTTCTTCTTCTTTTCTCCTCCTCCTCCTTCTTCTTCTCCTTCTTTCGGCTGGCTCTGCTCCCTCCCTCGCCCGAACGGGCGGGATAAAATCCCACCCGTCGATCCGTTTTTAGATCTGAACATTCTATCCCATTTTTGATTATCTAAATGGACTCAAATTGAAAAAGTTGTATATCCCGTCGAGAGCTACAATTTTCATATAAAGTTTATCTCCATCCGACATCATATGAAAAAGTTATGATTTTTTTTAGAAATTAACCGTAGACAGAGGAAAAATCGCGCGTTTAAAGTAGTACTAATCGTCCGTATGTGGGGCGATCGCCCGTATATGGGGCGATCGCCAGTATATGGGGTGATCGCCCCATATACGGGCGATCGACGCCCAATTTTGTATTTTTTTTGCCGCGACGTCTAGTTTTGAAAAAAAGATTAAAAAAAATATTAAAGGAAAAAAATTTCTCAATTTCAATATGGCCTGCCTCGTCCAGGCCAGGCAGTGTCCCCGGGCCTGGAGCCTAAAGTGGCGTTCCACTTCGCTCAGGAACCGAGCAACGGCGGGGATGTGCATCATCGGACGGTCAGGCCGCGCCCTGAGCCTTTTAAAAGGCCGCCGCAGCCAGTCCCATCCCATCCGGCTCCTCGGCCTCCTCTTAAACCCTAGCAGGCACGAACGAGGCAGCGCTCCTCGTTCTCCTCCCAGCGTTCAGCTAGGGTTCTTCTCGTTCGCCGCCGCCGCGGATTCCTATGGAGTTCTGGGGTAACCTCTTCCTCCCGCTCTCTTTCCCTTCCCCTCTCTTCGGATCCCCCGTCCTCCCCCGTTGGCATGGCATGGCATGGCATGGTGAGGGGAACTTTGACGGCCGGTGCTCCAATATTTTGGCTACTCCACTCCAGTACAATAGTCGGTAACTCCTATCAATTTTAGGGTTTAGGGAGCATGCCATGGTTAATGTTGCTCTGCCGCATGCCCGCATCGCCTGATTATCGCCTGTGTCTGCATGCTCTCTAGTCCATCGATGCATCTTTCTACCCTAAAAATTAATCTGCATCTTTCTTGTGTTAAGAGATGCTGAATTGAACCCAATAGGGGGTGAATAACTAAATACTGAATATATGGAGTAACTAGCTGCTGTACTAGCAGGAATGGCATTGCATGCCCTTGAATGAACTGATGTACCAGAACCCCCTGTTCTCTTCTACCCCTCCCTTCAACTTTCTTTGCTGCTTGCTTGCTTGCCTGTCTGTATCGTATGTTTTTCTTACTCCATCACTTCTTGAATACATTTCATTCTAGCTTTCAAATTTTGTTCCTAAATACATGCAATTCTACAATTCCGAGACAACTTTTAACCGTTTTTTCCCCTTTACATTCCCCTACCATTCATTATTACCAATGCATACCTCTACCATTCATTATTACCAATGTTATTTATTACTGTAGAATAGAGTAACACATCTTCCGAGAGCAATAAGTGAGCTAATAAAGGAGGGCGATTTAGACATTTCTACACGTGTCTTGGTTGAAGTGCAAAATCCTAAAACGTCATCTATTCAGGAACGGAGGTAGTAGTTGTGTAGGATCAACTTGTAGCCATAATCAAGATTTAGCTGTCATACTTCATAGCTATGCTGCTGTATATGTACTTCTCGTTGATGTTACTTACATAGTTTGGCAATTTTGTAGCCATTATTGCTCAGGACACAGAACAAAGGCACTTAAGTAGTCCGTTTGATAGTGTATGGAAGCGGACCTTTCTAGTTTTACATTACATTCTGTAAAGTCGAATGTAATCATAGATTGTTTTTTTACACTTGTTATTTGCAAAGCGAAATTAGATTCTGTGTCTTAGCTTCCACTGATCGATCAAAGTTGTGCAGGTCTCGAAGTCAAGCCTGGACAGACTGTTAAGTGTGAGCGTGAAGATGAGCACTTTTTGCACCTTTCTCAGGTCCAGATTATGCCTACCCTTTTCTTCTCTCAACCCTCATCGTTAGAAAGTGTGTGCCTGTAGTTGTGCCTTCTGTTATGTGTTCTTTTCTATGGTCATTGAGCAGTTCCTTTTTTGTATTGTTCAACAACTGTTTGGTAGGCTGCTCTTGGGGAGTCAAAGAAAGGAAGTGACAGTGCTGTGATGTATGTTAAAGTTGATGATCTGAAGCTAGCCATTGGAACCCTCTCAGCTGAGAGGTTTCCTCAAATTCAATTTGATTTGGTCTTCGATAAAGAGTTTGAAATATCACACACTTCAAAGACTGCCAGTGTGTTCTTTTCTGGTTACAAGGTTTACCAGCCAGCTGAGGGAGATGAATATCCTTTATAATGCTTGGTAAAGTCCTTTAAATCTATATGTGTATATTTTCTTTTTCATTCACTAAAAGGTATGAAAGAACTTGTATATTTTTGCTTCCTTGACCTCATTTTGTCTTGTTCCACAATGGATTTTGATTCTGAAGAAATTGAAGGTATGGTATATGACTGTGTTCTGTAGTATTTGTGTTCTCGTAACCAACAAGGACTTAACCAGACTGTTACAATTTCAGATGAAGAGGAGGAAAAGAACATTCCAGTGATCAAGGAAAATGGTATTCAAATTTCTAATTCCCGTTGCACTTATTTGAAACATGGGTACCTGTTTTGCACCTCTGTTTTGAAACTTGATGAGGTAATACTTTTGAATGCATATATACTTCTGTGTAGGCAAAGCTGAAGGAAAGGGGAAGGAGCAGAAAATTCAAGTGAAGATAGATGCTGCAGCTTCAAAATCAAAGGCTGTTGCAAAGGATGTGGGAAAGAATAAGAAGGATGCGGATGATTCTGATTCTGACGAGACTGATGATTCTGATTCTGATGAAGGATTATCTCCCGAGGAAGGCGATGAAGATGTGAGTTTTTGACAAAATAATTTATATTTACGTATGGTCTGCTTTATAGATTGTAAGAAGAGTTTTTCCATGCCTACCGTTATGGCCTGTTGTAGGAAACAAGCGATGAGGATTCCAGTGAAGACGAGAGTTGTGGGGATGATCAAGAAGAAACTCCCAAGAAGGTATGTGCTTGATGTGTTTACCTTGTTGTTTACTTTTCCTGTGCTGTTATCAGACACCAACGCAATGCTATGTTTCAGGCAGAGACTGGGAAGAAGGGGGCAGCTGAAAGTGCGTTGAAGACACCTGCTTCAGATAAGAAGGCAAAGGTTGCAACACCATCTGGCCAGAAGACAGGTGCGAACTTGTCAACCTGCTAATTTGGAGGTTTTCTTTTTCCGTCATGTTGTTTTGGTTTCTAATCTGTACGCCCTTTGAGCAGGTGACAAGAAGGGTTTCCATGTCGCGACTCCACATCCGGCAAAGCAGGCAATCAAGACCCCTGGAAACAATGATAAGTCACCGAAATCGGGTGGGTCAGTTGCGTGCAAGTCGTGCACCAAGTAAGTCTCTCTTTCTATATACTATATGGACACTGGAATGGGACACCATAGTGACGTGGCACTATGATTTCAAATGTGCAAATTCAAGCCAAATTCGGGTATTTCTTTTTTAAAAATTGCAGTTTTAAGGTATATACCCATCAATAACAATTCAAATGAAACATAAACATATACTTGAATTCAAAGTTTTTGACCGAATTTAGTTCATATGCTTCGCTGATTTATATATATAATTAACACATATCTGCAATCAAACTACCATCGGAAAAGGCAACTCTAATCTAAAGTTTAGTCTAAAGAACAGTCCAAACTTGTTTGAACTAGTTAGGAAACTAGTCAAACTCGACATAAAAAATTTAAAACTATTGTATATTTTTTCCAAAGGTGTGCATTTCATTTGAATATATATATATATATATATATATTATAATTACTTGGAACACCATGGTGCCGGGCACCATGATCTAAAAATGATATTTTTCCTATGTATTTTCATGCGATTTTTTTTGAAATTTTTAGGATACTGAGTTTAACCAGTTTATTAACTAGTTCAAACAAGTTTGAATTGAAATTCAAACTATAGTTTCCCTTTTTGATGATAGTTTGGTTGTAGGTATGTGCTGATTTTATATATAAATCAGCAAAGCATGTGATCCAAACTCGTTCAAAATCTTTGAATTCGAGTATATTTTTTCAAAGGTATGTGTTTCATTTGAATTGTTATAGATAGGTATATACCCTAAAACTGAAATTATTGAAAATTATACTCGAATATGGCTTGAATTCGCGCATTTGAAATCATGGTGCCCAGGCACTATGGTGCCCCATTTCGACTTCATATATATATATATATAGGAAATGATTCTATACTCCTGGGTGTACGTACTCCCACCTCCAGTATATCGTTTAAATGATGCTATACCTTTTTATCCTTTTGAGTATATTCTAATACTGATTATAAGATACTTCAAAGTGAGTTCTATGAAAAATTCATTAAAGTCCATCCTTTGTAGCATAATTTTTTTATATATTTCTTTTACATATAGAAAAGGGTATGTAGCAAAAAAATAAAGAGCTTTGATGAAATTTTTTCAACCATGTCGCATTAGAATATTTTAGAATTATTATTAAAATATACCAATAGTGATAAAGAAATATAAAACGTTCATTTAAGTGGTATATTAGAGGTGGGAGTATGTACTCTCGGGAATACGGAAAAGGCTTCCTACATATATATATATATATATATATGCATACATACATATATACACACATATATGTCTACTACTTTTAATTAAGAGTTGGTGGCGGTCGTCCGTTCTCTTTCAGAACATATGGTCTGTTGGATCTGACATGAACGACCGAGATGTTATTGAGATATGCTTCGCTTGATGTGTGTATGAAAGAAATTGTATTTCATTGTATGGCTTAGGATCCTTCCTACTTATATTATGTATCACTCATTTTATGATTTCGTTTATCCTAAAAGTAAAATGAACACGTTTTTACATAAAATGAGCACGTTTTTACAGAGTTTCAAACATGTTTCGTCTAGTTTTAGAAAAAAAAAAACAGAAACAAAACGAAAGCTTTGTTGCAAGCGGCCATCACGCCATGCTTGCGCACCGACGTAACGCCTGCTTGGACTCGCTGCCACTGACGAGATGGGATGGAGGTTTTTGAAAAATATACTTGAGTTTTGCTTGAAATCGTGTATTTGAAATTATGGTGCCTTGACATTGTGGTGTCCCATTTCAGTGCCCTGTACATATACTTGTCTCACCAATGATTTGACAATAATTGATTCAATCTTAATGTTTATTGCCCTTTAGGACATTCAACAGTGAAATGGCTCTACAAGCTCACTCCAAAGCAAAGCATGGCGGCAAATAAGATTGGTGCTGCTTTGAGTATTTATGTTGGTTGTCTGCCGTACCAATATGTTATGTTAGGCTCTCTTTAGTCAAAAAGTGTTCTAAGTCTGAGAAACTGCAAACTTTGCTGTGGTATCGGCGTTTATGTGATGAGTCGCAAAGAAGAGGTATTATTATTGTTATTTCTATTATTGTGCAAACCAGTTTCCCTCCTCATGTAGTTATTCTTTATGTCTATCTCACAACGTTAGTAAAATCTCTCTATGTTGTATCTCATAACCTATGTAAACGTAGGTATTATCTCGTGTAATAAAAGTGTATATATATGTAGTATAAAAGTATATAAGCTCATATAGGTAGTATGTATTTTTTAGAGGTGGTATGTATTTTTTTAGTGGTGGTATGTAGATTTTTTTAGACACCCTTTTTTATGTGCGTATATGAAGGTAAACTTTTAAGGACGTTTGAGCTTAATTAGTTTAAACAAGTTTGAACTAAAATTCAAACTAGAGTTTTTTTTCTTATGATAGTTTGATTGTAGTTATGTGCTGATTATATATATATCAATAAGACATGTGATCTAAATTCGTTGAAAATCTTTGAAGTGGAGCATGTTTTTTCAAAGATATGTGTTTTATTTGCATTGTTATAGATGAGTATATACCTTAAAACTATTTTTTTTAAAAATATACTCGAATATGGCTTGAATTCACGTATTTGAAATCATAGTGCCCAGCTATCGTAGTGTCCCATTTCGACATATAGATATACATACATATATACATACATTATACTTCTGGGTGTAGTTACTCTTATATGTGATATATCATGTAAGTGAACTTGAAATACACTTTTATCACTTTCAGTACACATATACTAATTATAAGATATTTTACTGAAAAATACATGAAATTTTTTAAGCTAGTTCATCATTTTAAGCGTATTTTCTTATTTGCAAAAAAAGATGTATGTTTAAAAAATATACATACTTATTTGAAAAAATGTACATATCATGTAGATAGTCTTGTATACGTATACTACACGTACATGCTCTCTATTGTGCAAGATGACCTTATGTTGTGAGATATGGTATAAGGAGTAACTATTTCCAGGAGTAGAAGTGGAAAAAAAGGCTTAGGGTCCGTTCAGTAGGGCTCTAGCTCCTGTTGATTCTGATCTTCTGAATAATCAAGAACAGTTTCTGAAAATGGTTGGCTCCAGATTCTTAAAAGAGAGGATTATAAAGTAATTGTCCAATTTGCCTTTGTCTGTAATACAGTAATACCTAACTTGTATTTGTAACTTGATCTTTTGTATTTGTGTGGATTATTTGTGAGATATGAGAAAATAAAAATTAGAATCATACAATATATTGAATATTCGAGTAATTAACATGGTAATAAAGTCAAAAATTAGATAGAAGTCTGATTATGATATATTTGTGATTACAAAAGATAACAAAAGAAATAAAGATACGCTCATTAGACCATCCTAGATTGAGTACTTGCCTTTGCAAGATCATCACAGAATCGGCCTATTGACCTATCATTGGAATGTGACATTGACATACAATATTATTTGTGATTATACAAGCTATTGCATAAACACAACAAATATGAACTCACTTATTAATATTTTGTCATAATCCTAGACAATCCCCATAACTCCTCCAAAAATTTTCAGGAAATTTTGAAATCATTTAATGCCTCCAGAAAATAAAAAACAGCAACTTTACAAAGAAACAGATGCACTGTCAGCATTTATCGCGGATTGGTAACAGAATTTCTGGAGGAAAGATGGTAACACAATGATCAGAAATTGCAATAAATGGATGGATTCATCATAGAAGAAATGTCGACAAGCAATGGTATGCACTTTCCTCTATCCATTTAGTTAGATTACAACTCAAATTCTCGGATAAAAAAGAGGTTTTCCTAAGCTTTCTTTCCTCGTGACCGATTTGAAATGCAATTCAGTAGGTTTTCCTAATCTGGATGCGGTTCAGCAGGAAGTCTCCTTGCTTGATAGTTGCCTAGTAGAAGGCGTTCCTCGCGTTAGATCGGTTCGTCTCCAAGACACCAGCAACTTTATCAATCTTGCAGTGAAGTTTTCTAGCAGCAAAAAAGCGAGACAATTCCTTGCATCAGAGGAAAATGTTAGCAACACCCAGGTCATGCACAATATAAACACCGAGATATGACATGTCAGAATAATATCAACAAAATTTAAGTGACTGCACTTGCTGGTCTATGAAATCAACTATCGTGCTTCCGTCGTCATGCTCTTGTATGACCCAAGAAATTGTGAATAGACAACGGTGCGCACTTCACACATGTAGTAGTGGAAATGAGGCTGCAAGTAACAGTCTAGCTTGATCTGCTCCGTCAAACCAGCTGAAACAAACATGAACCAGATCAGATATGATAAATCCAACGAGAGCTAGCCCCAAGAGGACAGTCATACGAGCATTACTAATCATGAGAACAAATTAGACCTCGCAGCCAGGAGAACAAACATGAACCAGATATGATAAATCCAAAGGGAGTTGAGAAAACTCAGAGAGGTGAGGTGCTTTGCCAATGACAGCCAGGATCTCAGGTGCATCTACAACCTGTCAAGATACTCAACAAATATGGCATTCAAGCTAATAAAGCAGACTTGAATGGACAAAGTTGAATTAATACCTTTTGTTTTAGAGATACACGATCCAATGAGATAACACTCGTAAGGACTGTGTAAAAGATGAATGTATCATAGGGGAGCAAATCATACGTCGTGAAAGTTGAAATGGAATCCAAAATGAAGTTTCTAGTGGCCATGCAATACAAGCCTTCATACACTTTCAGTCTGTTGTGAAGTAAAAAAAACTCAGCATACCGCAACATAGGCATCTCAGTGCAATTTACAAACCAATTTTATGCTTTAGATCTCTGATTGTATTATGCCAGCCTGGATTTCTGCACTTGCTTCCACAGCCAGTCCCACCACTCGACGGCACAAACAGTCAAGCACAACACATAACCATTATCCAGTAATGTTTCAGCAAATTTGAAGAGAAGCATAAACAGGGTATTTCCAGTGTGATCATATAGCTTCCTGGATTAGTTTAGGTGTATACCTCATTTATTGGATAAGGAAGCATAAACAGGGGTCAAGCATAAACAATGTAGTCCATTAGAGCCTTTTGTCTTATGCTGTATTGACCGTCCAGACTTGAAGTTTTTGTCAACTGCCTGGTTCTTTTCAAGCTCTTGTTGTTTGCAGACATTATCCTCAGTCGATTTAACAGCTTAAAACAACAACAGCAGCTGAATTACTGAAATCATCCCCAGGTTGGCTCTTTGAGCTCTTCCTGCGATGGCTGTCAACGAGAGATGACAGCAAATTAACAGAACAAAGTAAATTAGGATTGTACAGCTCCTTGATGTATGAAAATTCTTTGTTGTTCATATTGACCTGCGCACAATTAAACTGAATTTCTGCCACAATTTCCATGATAAAGCTTGTAGCTTGGGTGATTTTTTCTGTACATACTATGTTCTCATGTGTATACATTTTATTATGAGGTCAGATGTTTCTTTCAGCTGTTATTTCAATTTTTGAGATTGTATGCTCTTAGATTAGCTCATTTCAGGTCGTAAATTGTAAATGTAAAGAAATGCTTAGTTTCATACTACTAGCAACTTGCAACTTGGTTTCACAGCTTGTTTTCATCTGAGAAAAATCAGGTTTAAGATTAGTGTGTGTTTTCATCAAGTCCATCACTAAAATGGGGGCAAATTAATTTGCAAAAGTTGCGTGTCGACAGATCCTTCTGTGGTTCAAGAACAACGATCATACATATCCTGATGAAGGCAGTGAACCTAACACTATCTGGACTGAGACCAAGCAAGAATACAACACTTGGATTCCCCACTGGGGACAAATTCTAGTGCCTCACCATTGCTGCTATATGAGACGTAAGATCTTGATGCCCAGATCTGGAAATTTGGGCGTTAATTAGGGTTATGGGTGTTGGTAGCTGACCTCTGTGAGACTCCGCCGTTGACGCCGCCTCGCCGCTCGTGGACGCCGCCGGTGGAAGCCGCCCGGTCACCGCCGTGCTCGCCTGGTCTCCTGGAGTCCTGGGTCGAACTGAGGCCATGCAAATGGGGTTTGGGCCTTTGGAGGATGGGTGAGCACTGAGCAGAAGGTGGAGTTTTATACCAGTGGCATATTGCGGGTAAATATTACCAACTTGGAGGGGTATTCTCATTTGGATGCACCCGCTCCTCACGGGAATCAGGCAAAACGTTGCTTCTCAAGTCTAGTTCAGTTCGTGGGGAGCACTCCGCCAGATCCTTGAATCCAATTTCGCGGGAGCTGGGCTGTTCGGTTGGACTCTGGGTGCTCCGGCTGAGAAGTCGGGAGTGGGATCAGTACTAAACGCATCCTTAGTTTTGATATGAACTAGTACCATGTTACTATCATGGTGCATGGAGATTGAACCTGCACCCTTACCACATTTCCCCTCTCCACTACGTACATTCACATGCAAGATTCATGGTGTTGATAGTTAATACTAGGGCACTAGGTCATACCAACATTTTTACTATATATAAACATATTTTTACCCTGTACACACACTATTTTGCACTTGAGCATAGAATAGGTTATTATATGCACCATCTTTTGTGAGTCAAAACCCACATCCTATCTTGGTCAAAGGTTGTTAAAAGAAAACTCACCATCCGTGACTTCCATCTACCTCTATGTTGCTCTCCACCTATTTTTTCTCTGTTAAAATGATGCAGTAATTATCTAGCTTGGATACCAAAATCTATTCATCAAAACACTTCAAATGAATCGTAAATAGGATAAATATTTTTAGAGACATCATCTTTCAAGTTCGCAATCAGCCCACGTTTTCTCTCTACCCACCCCTCTGCGCTCATGGTATCTATTTATATTGCAGCTATCATATAGCCATCATGCGCCATGGCAAAGTGTCACAATAAAATATAACAAAGTGTCTAGTAAATTAAAGTGTGTTTGAATGTAAATGTTCTATCCATTTTGTACCGTCGCTATCACATGACCATCACTTGCCACGGCTAGGTCTTACAGTAAATCTAATAACGCGATCAATAAATTGAAATGTATTTAAACGTAAATGCAGTATCTATTTTGTACTACCACTATCATATAGCCATTATATGCCACGGCTAGGTACGACAATAGAATATATCAATGCGTCCAATAAATTAAAATATATTTAAATGATAGTGTGATCTCCACATTAAATGATAGCACAAAATTGGAGACATCGCCAAAGAAGACGACAAAGGGTTGCAGTACGTAAACTGCCAGTGAATAGGGTAATGAAGATGTATGGCTTCAGGTAAATCTACATTTGCCTGGATGTCCATTGTAGTTATGGTTGCATTGTATGGAAATTTTTTAAATAGTAATATTTTTAAAATAACAAAAATATTATACCGAAACTAAAAATGATAGAATATACTTCTATCGTTGTTTGAAATGATGACATTGTATCTGTTGCTATTTGAATTGGCAATCGGAATGGCGATAGAGACATGTCGCCAATAGGACAGCTCTTTGTCGCCATTCGAAATGGCAACAATATCGCGGTTTTTTTTGTTCGTGTAGTACACTGGAATAAAATTATGGAAATAATATGTCGGAAGAGAAATTTCATAGGATGATGCAATGAGAAGGACATAGCTAAGGTTGGAAAAATTCAGAGCGGTTTTGTCACTTGATGGTGAAATTCGTTGTATGCATATATAATAACGTGAAGTGACGTTTAATGTTGGAAGAAACGGAACGAAGAAGGACATAACATTTCGTAATAAAGGTGGGGGGGTACATGGTGCATACGATTCAGATCGGTGTCGTTGTTCGCCTTACTAGTTGTATAGTACAAATGGCGACACAGAGGAACCTTAAATGTAAACTACATGTAAGATACGTATGGATCGTCAAGAAGGTCTTCAAATCTTCAAACGCTTGTTGTGCCTCAGGTGTCTATCGGAACTTGTCCTGCTTCTTAAGGAGTTTAAAGAAAGGCATACCTCGCATACCCAGTCGGGAAATAAACCTGCTGAGTGCCGCCATGCATCCCGTAAGCTTCGGACGCCCTTCCGTAAGTCGGTGGTTCCATATTTGATATGGCCCTCGATCTTTTTCGGGTTGGCCTCAATGCCTCACAGGATACGATAAACCCGAGCGCTTTTCCAAGATACTCAAACACACTTCTAGGGATTGAGCTTCATGCTGAAAGTCCTCAGACTCTCGAACGTCTCGGTCAAGTTAAGATCCTTCCTTTCCCAAGTCTTCACCACGACATTGTCCACATATGCCTCCACGTTGTGTCCGAGCTGGGCGTGAAAACACCGCTGAATTGTGCGCTGATACGTTGCACCAGTATTTTTTAATCCGAACGCCATCGTGGTATAGCAAAAGGCTCCGAAAGGCGTGATGAATGAAGTTTTGATGTGATCTTCCGTCTTTAGGCGAACCGTGGTACTCGAGTAGGCATCGAGAAAACTCGCATTTCGCACCCACGGTCAAGTCAACCACCTGATCAATTCGAGGTAGCCCAAAGGGATCATTCGGACATGCCTTATTGAGATCAGTATAATCAATGCACATGCGTCAAGTTTTATTCTTTTTTGCACTAGTACAGGGTTTGCCAACCAATCGGGATGATACACCTCTTTGATGAAACCTGCAGCTAAAAGCTTGGTGATCTCCTGCTTGATGGCGTTCCGGCGGTCCGGAGCGAATCGCCGAAGCCTTTGCTTGATTGGCTTTGCCTTTTCGTCGACGTGCAGTGAATGCTCGATCACCTCCCTTGGAACACCGCAAGATGTCGGATGGTTTCGTGCAAAGATGTCCTTGTTAGCCTGGAGAAAGGTGACGAGCGCGCCTTCCTATTTTTCATCGAGCCCTAACCCGATCAGAGTCGTCTTGGACGAGTCGGATGGGTCGAGGGTGATTCTCTTGGTTCCTTCGCCTGGCTTCATCCCTGACGTGGCCTGCTTCTTGGACGGGACGTCGTCTTCTTCCTGCAACGTGGCAGCCTCCGGTTGGATTTTCTTCCCTCCGACGGTCGCCTCCTGCAGCTCGACAAGTTCAAAACTTTCTCGGTTGCATTCCAAAGATCGCTTGACGTCGTTGCGAACCGTGATGACGCTTCTGGGTCCCGACATCTTCATTATCAAGTAGGTGTAGTGCGGGACGGCCATGAATCTAGCCAGACCGGGCCTTCCCAAGATAACATGGTACGCTGTCTCGAAATCGGCCACCTCAAAACCTATGTACTCGGTCCGGTAGTTGTCCTTGGTACCGAAAGTGACAGGCAAAGAAATCTGCCCGAGTGGAAACGAAGAAGCCCCAGGGATCACTCCGTGGAACGGCTGAGTGCTCGGCCTTAGCTCGGAGCGGGGGATGTTCATATCGTCGAGGGTTTTGGCGAATAGGACATTGAGTCCACTCCCGTCGTCGATCAGGACCTTTCTTAACTTTACGCTGCGGATAACAGGGTCAGACACTAGTGGGAACTTACCCGGATGTAGAACCCGGTTAGGGTGATTCGAGCGGTCAAAGGCGATCGGTACCTCGGACCACTTTAAATATTTGGGGCTGCTGGTTCCACCGCATTGATCTCCCGAGTGGTAAGCTTTTGCTTCCTCTTGACTCGATCCGTGGAGCCCCGTGAATGTAGTTCACCGTGCTCTGCCTCAAAATCGCCCTCACCAGAGGGTCCTTCTTCTTGGCAACTTCATCCTTCGCCGGTGCTGGTTGTTCGTGGCTTTCACGCAAAACGCTTCAGAGTGAAGCGCCCTGGCCGCAGTGCTTTCCGCTTGGGTGGAAAGGGCGCATCGCCCATGACAGATTATAGCCCGTGCCTCCTCCGTGGGCCTGGGCCGGTCGCGTTCCACATCGCGACTAGCTCTCGCCTTTCCACTTCTTATCTTTGTGCTTGAGGACTCGGGCTTGTCGCTTTGTTCTTCTCGCATGCGGCGATCCTCTTGGCGCCGGCCAGGCGCCCGAGGCCGTGGCGAGCAATCGGCCAACAGCAAACATCTCCTTCACGGAGGTAGGGGTTTCGGATATTTTCTTGATTAGGTCGATCACTTGCCCTTTTTGAAGGCCGCCACCACCACCGCTTCAGATACGTCCCTGACGGTGTTCTTTTTCTGCATGAAACGCCGAATGAAATCTCTCAGCGTCTCGTCCTTCTTCTGGTGAAGCTGGTATAGGTCCTACGGGGTGCCAGGCCTCTCGTAGGTTCCTTGGAAGTTAGTGATGAATTGATCGCAAAGATCGCTCCAGGAGTCCACCGAGTTCGCAGGAAGTCCCGTGAGCCATGCTTGAGTCGAGGGGGTGAGATTGACCGGCAGATAGTTTGCCATCACAGTCTGATTTCCCCCGGCCGCCTTAACGCCAGGGCGTAGACTTGTAGCCAAGCTTTCGGATCTCGTTCCCCGTCGAACTTTATGATGCCTTTGGGATTGAATCCTTCGGGCCATACCACTCGGCGTAGCCGAGGAGTGAACTCTCGGATCCCATCAATAGATCTCTCATCTTGATGAGGGGGAGACCGGCGTGGCGAGTCTCTGGCTTGGTGATTGTCTTCAACGTGCCGGGCGGAGTTCGACGCGGCGAGTTCATGGCTCGACGGTCGTCGTCGTTTCGACCCCGGCGATGATAATCTCTATGATCATCGCGGTCGTCGTACCTTTGATCACTTCGTCGACCGTGGCCGGTGCCGAAATGCTCGAGTCGCCGCGGGCGCCGCGCCGCTTCTTCCTCGTCCCGCCTCGCCGCCCGCGTGATGTCTTGGCGGAGGTCGTGGTTGAGAATTCGCGAGCGCCTCGACCGGTGGTGTATGGCGCCGATCGCCAGATTCGACTAGTTGCGCTCGATCGCCGGCGACACGAAGTTGCGCGCTGGGAGCGCGAAAGCGCTTCACCCACCGCTTTTCCCGATTCTCACCAGATTGCCGCCACGACGAATACTAATAAAAAGGATACCCCAACACCGGCGACGAGCCAAGAAATTTCAAGCATATCTCCATTTAACAGCCGCGCCGCCCGCCACGACCGAATCACCGCGAGATCGCTGAAGGCATCCGCTCCGACCGCCGGGAAGCGAACCCGACAGACAGCGGCCCCGACTTCTCTTGGCGGGCGGATCTCCGACTCCAACCAAACCAAGGTGGTGAACGCCGAGTGCCGCGTGTCGTCCTCACCGCCTACCGCCACGCACTTCTGATAAGGTCAATCGTGAGCTATACGAGGCGTGTGGCTCCTTCCCAAGAAGATCCGTGATCAGAGAAGACAAAGCTTCCACCCCATCAACCGGTCACGACAAAGACGAGCGCACGCTCCTCCCGAGGCAAAGACGGCCACACGCACTCGACGCCAAGATTCGCAAGGATCACAGAGGAGGGCACGCTTACTTCCCGGAAATACCTAACCTCCCCGACCACCAAGGCTACCAACCCAAAGATGGGCAAGACGGTGGCGACTCACCCACGTGACGAAGGACCGAGCTCCTAGCGAGGTCACCTCGCTTCCTCCCGACTCGATGTAACCCGCCCCTTCCTTCAGATAAAAGGAGGGTGGCTAAACGATTCAAAAGACAACGAGCAAGAACAAGAAAGGAGAGAGCGCTATCAAACTCCTCTCGCTAAGCCATTGGCATTCTCGCTTGTAAAACTTTGTGCACTATCCGTACTCAAGAGTAATACAATACCACCACACACGAATCGGAGTAGGACCTTCACCAACCAAGATACATCTTGGACTCACGAGTCTAACCATTCAGGAGTGGAACGTGCGACTTCTAGACTTACAAATTTTACTTGCCGGCGCCCGAAAATGCCGGCGGCCATGCGCTGTAGGGGACTTCGCGCCTTCATCACCATCTCCGATTCCGCTTGTCTCTCGATGGCATCCACCCATCGCGACGGCATGATCGCGCCGGGAACCGATCCGCCTGGCCTCGATTTCGCCATTACCCCGACGGAGGGCTCACGCTGCCCCCGCTCTCGAAGACAGCGCCCGCCGAGAGCTTGGGCGCCCTCTCCGCGGCCATGCTAAGCTCCGCTTGGGGCGCCGCAGCCCCGGCCGAACCCGAGGAGTGCTCCGCCGCGGCCGGCGAAACTCCCAGAGGCCCGGCGGTGACCATGTCACCTCGTAGGCTCGCGATCGGTGGCGATGGTCGCTACATGCCAACCTCTCGCCCACGAGTTGTCGGAAGACTCTTCCACCACGGCCCAGCCCGACGCGAGTATCCCGCCAGCAGCGACTCGCGAGTGCAACGTGGCGCACAGCCGATTTGGTCGTGAGCCACCGCGTTACGACGGTCCCCGTCCCGCAGACCGAGGCACGTGAGGGGGAATACAGCCAGCTCGAAGGCTGAACGCTGGCCTCGCTCACTACCGAGCCCAACGGCAACGCTGAGAGCCGGAGGAGCGAAGGGTCGAGCTCGACCGCCTGTGCCGACTCGAGCAGACGAGCCCGAGCCCGCGCAAGTGCCGGGCGACGCAGACGGGCGCAAGCGCCAAGAGCACCACAAGGTGGGGCGTAATCCGCGCCCCGCTTTTTCCCTCACGCGAGCTAAAACGTGGTCGCGGCCGCACGCCGCCCGAGGCCTTCCGAGCCCGCAAACCCGGAGGCCGAGCTACCTACCGTGAACCTTCGGGTCAGGAGCGCGCGTCGTAAAGACATGCAGCCTCCGGCCCTACCACACCGGGCGCTACTTCCGCCACCGGCCCAGACACACATGGAGCACTGGGCGCGCCAAGACCGCACCACCCAGTGCCTCACGCACTCCCGGCGCCAGCCGCAGAATGTTTACGACATCCGCGCCACCTCGAGGCGCCGAAGAAAGATGGCGAGGACGCCGCCACTCACGTGTTGCGATGGTGAGCGCCACTATCGCAGCCCGAGCCCCGACGGTCCCGACCACTGCTTTTTGCTGGGATCCGCTAGGCGATTTCCCGCCCGATTCCGGCGCCTACCAACATTGCCAAGTACACCGGGCCACCAACCTGTGTCCGCTCAAGATTACCGGCCGCATGTCGGGTCGGGGAGCGACAGATGATCTCTTCATCATCCACCATCTACTCGCGGACTCGGGCCGAGCCTCGCTCGAGTACTTGCCGCCAAAACCGCCAGAACTGGCCGACTTGAAGAATCTCTTCGTCGGAACTTCCGTGGCACTTACAAGCGCTCGAAACTCTCGACTCAAGGGCCGCAAACAGCAGCCTGTGGAAACCTCCGACTACATCCGCGGTTTTCCCGCCAGGTAACGAGCTCCCGACATCTCCGACGCCGATGTCGTGGGAGCCTTCATCTACGGCACTTCGCAAGGCCTTGGTACAAGCCGGGCCGCCAAGCCCAGACCACCAAGGAACTCCTCGACATCGCCATCAACCACGCCCGCGAGGAGGCCGAGGGCTATTTTCGAAGGAGGAAAGGCCCAGCAGAGCCCGGCGCCCAAACTGGTCTTCTCCGACCGCCGACAAGCGGAAGCGCACGGAAGCGATCCGTGAGACCCAGTGGTCGCCACGGCCGACCGCCCGCCAGCAAGCAGCGCGCCGACCGCCGCCTCCACCACTTCGAGAAATTGATGGACGCCCATGCCCGAACCATGGGTTCTCCGCTGCACAAGTACCGGATCGCAAGTCCCGAGGCGCTATCTCTAGCGCCCCCACCACGCCGCGAGCAAAGGAAAGAAGCTCGCCGCGCCCCGCGAACGGCGGAGAAGAAGGCGACGACGAGTTCCCGAGCCCGACGGCCGCCTCATGATCTTCGAGGACCGCTTGCTACGCCGATGCCGCCGACTAAGCTCGCCATCGCGAGGTCCACACCGCCACGCCGGGCGCCCCCAATATCTTCGTGGTCGGAGTTCCCGATCACCTTTGATCGGACCGATCACCCGATCGCGCCCCACACCGGAAGGTACCGCCGGTGGTCACCGCCGTCGAACGGCGCCACGAAGGTGCGGATGGACGGGGCAGCGCCTTAACATCCTCACGCTGAGACGCTCGACGCCATGGGGTCCCGCGCCAAGCCTCCGCCAAGCAAGGCACCTTCCATGGCGCTATCCCGCCAAGAAGCCCATCCGCCGGCAGTCGACCGCCCGTCACCTTCGGGAGCCGGAAACTTCCGCACCGAGACCTCACCTTCGAGGTCGTGGATTTCCCGCGCCTACCACGCCATCCTCGGGAGGCCATGCTACGCCAAGTTCATGGCGATCCCCACCACGCCTACCTCGTCAAGATGCCCGACCGCATGGAGTCATCACCGCGCATCGCCCTTCCAGCCTTGCCTTCAATCATGAGCGCGGCACCGCGAAGCTCGCCTCGGCGGTCCTTGCCTCTCGGAACTCAACAAGCTCAGAAGGAAGCCGCCGAGTCCGCCCTCAATCCAAGAAATCAGGGCGGATCCTTCAAACCGCCGAGGACACGAAGGAGGTCACGGCCGATCCTCGTGATCCGACCAAGACCGCGGCGGGTCGGAGCCACGCCCCGCCAAATAGGAAAGCGCCGCCGACTTCCTCCGCACTAACAAAGATGTCTTCGCATGGAGGTCCTCCGACATGCCGGCATTCCAAAGGAGGTCGCCGAGCACTCCTGAGCGTCCGACTGTGCTCAAAGCTTGCCGCTTCAACGCCGCGCCGCTCGACGAGGAAAGGCGCAGGTTATAGGAGGAGATCGCCAAACTCTTGGCGGCAGGTTCAGAAAGAGGTGCGCCACCCGAGTGGCTAGCCAACCTCAGATTTGTAAAAAGAAGAACGGCAATGGAGAATGTGTTGACTATACGAGTCTCAACAAAGCATGCCCCAAGGACCCATTCCCTTACTCGTGATCGACTAAGTCATCGACTCCACCGGGTGCGAGTCTCTTTCCTTTCTCGATGCCTACTGGGGCTACCACCAGATTGCGCTAAAGGAGTCCGACCACCGCGACTTCCTTCATCACTCCGCTCGCTCGCTCGCTATGTCACAATGCCCTTCGCCCAAGAACGCGGGCGCTACATACCACCGATGTATGCAAACGTGCTTCAATGACCGATCGCCGCAGCTGCTGAGGCATATGTCGACGATATTGTCGTAAAGACCGTAAAGGTCGACGACCTTATCGCCGACCTAGAAGAGACTTTCGCGAACCTTCGGCGCGCCGCATAAAGCTCAACCTGCAGAAGTGCGCCTTCGGGTCCCCAAAGGAAAGCTCTTAGGCTTCATCGTCTCGAGCGAGGCATCGAGGCCAATCAGAGAAGATCTCGCGATCGCGAGGATGGGCCCGGCCAAGAACCTCAAAGGGGTCCAGAGGTCGACCGGATGCCCGCGGCTTTGAGCTGCTTTCGTGTCTCGCCGGCGAACGCGAATGCCGCTCTACAGTCGCCAAGAACCGACCGCTTGGGCTTGACACCGAGGCTCAGGAGGCCTCACCCGCTTGAAGGCCTTCCCGCCCTCGCCGCCACCCCGTCGCCGGCAGACCAGTGAACCGCTGCCTCTACATCGCCGCCACTACCTGCCGCCGCGGCCCTCGTGGTGGAGCGAGCGTAAGAAGGCCGTGAGCTCAAGGTACAACGGCCGGTCTACTTCATCATGAGGTACTTTCCAAGTCCAAGACTCTGCACCACAGTGTGGTTACTTCACGCGTGCTCATCGCAAAGAGGAAACTCGCTCACTACTTCGATCAACACGCCATCACCGTGGTGACCACGCCCCACTAGGCGAGATCATCCACAATCGCGATGCCTCGTGAAGGATAGCCAAATGGGCGCCGAGCTTAGCGCCATGGCATAATATACGCCCCTGACGGCGATCAAGTCGCAGTTCGCCGACTTCGCCGAGTGGACCAAGCCTGTGCACCACTAAAGGGTCGAAGACCCCGAGCATCGACAATGTACTTCGACGGTCTTACACCAAGAATGGCGCGGCGCCGAGTCGCCATCATCTCCCACCGAACAAAGCTTCAATATGCCATTAGGTTGCTCTTCGACGCGACCAACAACATTGCCGAGCACGAGGCTCGCCAACGGTCTCCGGATCGCCGCCGACTCGGTGCTCGCCGGCTTACGCCCACGGGACTCCAAGCTTGTCGCCGACCAAGTCATGAAGGCCGCGGAGCCCCGAGACGCCGCATGGCCGCAGCATCGCCGAGAAGTACGCCGGCCGAGGAGCGGTTCAAGGGTTTCGAGCTTCACCATAGCTACCGACGCTACAATGGCGAGGCCGATCACCGCCAATCTTGCCTCCAAGAGAGCCCGTCCCGCCCGGATCTTCGCTCGACCTCCTCGCGCCCATCGTCCACCGACTCGGCGGTCGGGCGCCACCCGACCAATCCAACACGGCCGCCCGACCGACGCGCGGTCGGGCGAAGACTTGGCCGGATTCGCCGCGGTGTGCTAGCACTTGAGTCCGATCGAGGAGGCCCTACATCGACCGCTTGACGGACGGGTCACTTCCCGACCGACCGAGGCCCGCGCCGCCCGCGGACAAAATCCTTCGCCCCGATCGCCTGCATCTCTACAAAAGGAGTTCCTCCGGTCCTCCAAAATGTATCTTGACCGACCAAGGAAAACAACCGGCCGGACGACATACACAATGAGTCTCGCGGTCACCACGCAAAGACTCGATCTCTTGTGGGAAAGGCCTTTCGACAAGGTTTCATCGCCAATCGCCGTCGGTCGACGAGCATATCAGACGACCGTGAAGGATGCCGCTTTGCTCGGCAGACGATCCGCCACCCTGCTTTACAGACGATCCCCATCACGTGGCCTTTTGCCGTCTGGGACTCGATTTGGTCGGGCCTTTCAGAAAGCGCCGGCTTCACCCACCTACTCGCCGCGGTAGACAAGTTCACCAAGTGGATAGAGGCCAAGCCGGTCGTGAGCGCCACGCCGGTACAAGCGCCATCTTCTTCCGCGACATCGCTTTTAGGTTTGGAGTCCCAAACTCCATCATCACCGGCAACGAACACGCTCACGGGAAGGAATTTCGAGTTCGCGGACGACTTCAACATCCGTGGTCGATTGGGCGCAGAGCCCATCCGCGACTAACGGCCGTGTCGAGCGCACTAACGGCATGATCCTTCAAGGACCTGCCGCGGATCTTCACCGGCTCGAGCATTTCGCAGGCGCTGGTAGCCGAGCTGCGCCTCCGTGCTCGAGTCCGCGACCACGCCGAGCCGGCGACCGGGTTCACACCCTTCTTTATGGTGTTCGCGCCGGCCGCTTTTGCCCATCGACCGAATACGGCTCCCGAGATTGCAAGCCTTCGATGAGGCTCGGGGCTCGCCGCAACAAGACGCCATCGACCACCGACGGCGAGGCGGCGACGTGGCCGCCCTACGGCCGCCGATATCAACAAGCCTCGCGCGCTACTACGTACCGCCAAGTTCGAGGATCGATCCTTCGCCGGGCGACTTGGTTCTGCGTCGGTCCGCATAACCAAAGATAAGCACAAGCCGACGCCGGAGGGTCCTTTCACCGTCGTGGAAGTTCTCCGACCGCACCTTCCGACTAAGGACGCCGATGGTCGATCCTCCCTAATGCCGGAACATTGAAAAGTTAAGGCGATTCTATCCCTAAACTCTTTCCTCTTCCTAGCATGCTCTTTACCTTCTTCCTTTCGAGCACTGGTCGCTGCAGTGACGACTGGGCTGCCTTCGCGCCTCTGCTCAGTCGCCCGGCCGGCACTTGCGCTGGTTGATGACCCAACCGACCACAAGGTCCTTCCCGGCGGTAACTCCTTTGACCCAAGTGCTAAACCTACGCCCAAATGGCTATGGTTGCTAACACTTCGCGGAAGAAGGAAGTACCCGAGTGGAGTGACCTTTGGGTCGGCAGGAACACCTCCCCGCACGAACTCGCCTATCCCACGCGCTTATGAGGGCACGTGACCCGACCGTCATGAGGTCCATCCCGAGCAGTAACCCTCTCAACCCAAGTGTTACTACCACGCCCCACGGCCACGGTTGCTAAGTAGCACTTTGCGAAGAAGGAAGTGCCCGAGTGGAAAGATCCTCGGCCGGTCTAGAACACTCCTATCCTCACAAGTGCGCCTAACCGCCGTGATAGCCAAGTCTCCAATCCACCTCGCCTCCCAAAACAACCCGACCCACGCACAAGTGGCCCTGCGGTCCTTAGGGCTATGGTCGCCAAACGCTCATCCTAAATACGAAAAAGGACGAGGGACGATTCGGGACTTGATAAGTTCAAGATTGTTTAAATAACGGTCTTTACAATCTAAGAAGGATAAAGCTAACTTTTTCTACTCTTCTTGACGGCGACCGTGGCGGAGGAGAGTTGGTCGCCTCGCTTCTCGAAGGCGGCTCGCGGCGGATGCGGCCGGCGATCTCCGGCGCGCGGCTCAACCAAGAGCTCGAACCGATCGATCTCCTCGTCGATCCGGCTCCAGCCACGCCGCTCCCCACCACCGCGAGGTCGATGCCGTCGTAGTACGAGATGGTGTTGACCAATACCGATGAAGCTCAGCGCGCAGCACGGTGACCACCGCCTCTTCTACGGTCCGCACTCGGGCGGCCACAGGG
Source organism: Otatea glauca (assembly GCA_036346275.1). NCBI lineage: Eukaryota > Viridiplantae > Streptophyta > Magnoliopsida > Poales > Poaceae > Otatea > Otatea glauca. The sequence continues at coordinate 64,674,583 of CM070719.1, read as the reverse complement.
CAAGGGCACTCGGGCCCGCCCGGCCCAAGGATGCGGTCGCAGACTCCCGACCGGCCTTATGGAGGGCCTCCACCGGCGCCATCTCGCCCGACCGCCTCAAGAACCTTCAACGCCGCCGGCCTCGCCCCGCCACGATCGCCACGCCACGGCGGCCGGTTGCTTCTGCGCCTCCACGGCGACGCCGATTCTTCTGCGCCTCTGCAGATTGCGGAGATTTTGATAAGTTCGCCTGCGGGTCGCACCCCAAACTTAATTGAAGAATTGAGACACTTACCGCCGCGAGTTGGTCGATTGCCGCTCCGACTTCGCCAGATGAAGTCTTCACTCGGCCCACTCCTTCGAGCAACGCGCACGAGCGAACTCGGCGGCGCCCCTCGAGCCTTGTTCCGCTCGGTCCGCAGACGTGTTACTGCGTCTCGCGATCCTCCAAGGCAACAATGCGGCATCCTTGGCCTCGGTGACTCCGTCGTGAGGACTCAGCTCGCCACTTTCGCCTCAAAGCCTTGGCTCCTAGGCGCCATCATGAAGGGCCTTTGTGGCCTCTTCAAATCCTTGGCGGATCACCACCGCCCGACCGCCTAATACGCAGGCCTCCGGCTAGGCGCACAAGGCGCACTGATCGCACTCCTCCGCCGCCTCGCCACGATCGTTTGAGCGCCGCAGAGCCCTACCGACGCGACGGCGATCCCGCAAGTGTCGCGAAATGTCGACACTCCGCTAGTCGCACGCGGAAGAACTATCAAAAATGTGCAACGAATCGAACTTTTTCACCGACCTACCGGGCGATCGGGCCGACTTCGACCATCATATCCAAATACCGGTGGAAGACTTGAGCAAGGGCTAGACCTTCACGGATCCGCCTATCTCGCTTCGCGCCGCGCGCTTGCCGGAAGGGTGGCCCACTCGCTCTCCTCCGCTCACCCATGATGCCCGACCGAATTACACCCGCGGCGCACCTCCGCCGCCTGCTCGGGCGGACGCCACCCGCCCAAAGCACTATGGGCAAGGGTGACGAGGTCAACCTTCAGAATCCTCGGCGACCGCGCCGAGGGGCATCGGCCGCACTCTCCCGGGACGAGGGGTCGGCACTCCGCCGCCGGCCCGCCACGATCGGGCGCGATCACCGCAACGCCGTTGTCTCATCCTCCAAACGACGATCACGCCGTCCGGAGGGGTCTCACGAGGCGGCGGAAGTTCTTCTTCGTGCACGACCTCGGGTGGGGCTCTGTCCTCGAGGCGATCGACGCCGACGCCGACGCCGCGACCTTCGCCGACCCAACCGGGTCACCAAATCACCGGCGCCGCATTTGCGGGCCGATGTGGCACGCCCACGATCACCCCAAGATAGGCGCCGCGACGCTATGCGAAGATTAAGAGTCGCCCGCGGCTTTGCCAAGAAGAAAATGCTCCAAAATAAAATAATAATACACTTACAAGGCCGAAGGGTGCGTGGCACGCGCGCTCTCTTTGCCGCCCCGCCAAGGGGCAGTCGGCCGGCCGCTTCGGCCACCTCCACCGAGACGCCGCGACGACCGCAAGCGCAAGATCACCCCCACCGAGGATCCGTGGCCACGGGCCCGTGATGCCGCCTCGCCGAGTCCACGCCGGGCCGCCGCCCGGCAGTCGAAAACCCACCATAGGGGTGGCCGAGGCACTCCCGCCGCTCGCTGGAAGTTGTCCCCACGGCAGCGGGTCTCGACACATCTCGCCGCCAAGGCTTCACCGCTGCTTCTTTACTTTTCTCCTCCTCCTTCCTCCTTCCGCTTCTTGCGGGAGGAGTCACCGCTGCCCTCGCCGGGCGGCCGCCGCGCTTCCTTATCCCGGGAGCGGCGCCGAAGACATCCCCATGAGCCCCGAGAGGATGCAAGAATGTCGGCCAAGTGCGAAGGATGAGAAAAGAGAGGCGTAAAGGAATTTCACCGGCTACAGATTCGGCGGAAAAGCCACCGAGAATGGCTCGGTGGCCATCCGCGCCACGCAGCGCCGCCGCCAGAACGGCCGCCACCCGAGCCTCCACCTCGACGCTGCCAGCTCGGGTTCGCCATCTCGCCCGGCCGGACGGCCCAAGATACCGAACAGGTGCGGCTCAGGCACAAGTGGTTGCACGCGCATCCCCATGAAGGCGCCGCACAACCACGCCCCGGTGAGCCCTCCTCCTTTGAGCCCCGACCGCTCCACGATCGGGCCGCCTTGTTCTTCTCCCTCTTTCGGCGCCCCGGGCCCACCGCCTCCGCCACGGAAGCTCTCCGGTGAAACGAGGGCGCTGCCGCCGACGTTTGAACGTAGAGCCATTCGAACGCCACCCTTGTTAGACGAGGGCGCTTCACCTCCAGTACTCGCGTGTTCGACCGGGCGAAGCCGAGGGCCAGCCACCGAGGCGCCGCGGCCCAACAGCGGCCCGTCCTTCCGAGCCTTGCTCGAAGAAGTGCTCCACAACGCCCAAGCGCCTCGATCCCCAAGAAGGCTTTCGCACAACAGTGATGAAGATGGCGATGTGGAGGACCCCATTAGGTTAAGATGGTGCACCTCCACCTTGTAATGAAACAACAGTTCCCGGACGAACGGGTGCAATGGCAGAGCCAAAGCCGCGCCAAAAACGAGGCGGCACCACGATTCGTTGCCCGCGCGCTGGGGTGATAGCCCGATCGGCACCTCCACCGGAAGGTCTCGCGGCATGAGGAAACCCTTCTTCACTAAGCCGAAGACGGGTCTGTCTTGCGCGAGCACTCCGCCACGACATCTTCACGGGGAGACGACCGAAGGTGAGAAAGAAAGGTCGGGTTTTTTTTCCTTAGCTCTGGTGCTCTTCTTGTTTCGAGGCGAGACGAAGGGCAAGAAAACGTGACCACTCAAAGCACCCAACGGGCGATGATAGAGGACGAACGAACGCCGCCAAGCAGCGCCCGTCAAGCGAGCGTCGCGACCACCCTCGCTCTGTCGCGCCACCGTAACTCCCGCCAATACCACTCCGCTTTTAATCCTCGCCTTGTCAGCGAAGGGCCATAAAGACGCCGCCCGAACAACGTGTCCCAGAACCTCTCGGTCTCGCTTTAGGCCGAACGTTGCTCGGCGCGCGAGAAGCCCATCGGGGCGCGCCCCAAGACAGCAAAAGCTTTGTGGCTTGCGCCAGGCCCAGCCGAGGAGTGGGTTCAAAAGGCCTACCCCACCAGATGGGTATAAAGCCGCCCCAAAGAAAAACTTGAGCAAGGGCGGTATGAGGTGAGCCCCACGGTGGGCCCTGCTAGGTCGGCCGACGGCCTAATCACCTCTACTCGCCCGAGACCATACTTCACACTCTCCGGGAGCTCATCAATGAGCGACACCACCAGTGCTCGGGTCGGCAGACGACCCAGAGTCCATACTGGGATTGAGTAAAGAAAGGTTTTTATGGGTCGCCCCCACACAGGCCAGACACCCTACTCGGGACCGTCCGCCGGAAGGGTCCCCTTGGGCGGACCTCCCAGACCCACTCTGACTACCCGCTATTAGCTCCACGAGCACGGCGCTCAAACCAACGCAGTAAACGCGCGCGCCATCCTCCAGTCCCACACCGCGGATGGGGTATACATGTGGGATAGACGGCGCCATTCCTCTCGCAGCTACCCTCGCCCGACGAGGACTCGAGAAGGATGCCCCACGCCCAGCCACGACGGTAAACGAGCACTCACGCCCGGCCACGACGGTAGAACGAGCACTCACGCCCAGCTACGACGTAAACGAGCACTCGGACACCGAACCTCACAGAGGCATCCGGCCGCCCCGCCGACCAAGGCGCTCGGACACTAGAACCTCACGGAGGCATCCGGCCGCCCTCGCCGACCAAGGCACCGTCTAGCTACGACGTTAAACGAGCACTCGGACACCCGAACCTCACGGAGGCATCCGGCCGCCCTCGCCACCAAGGCACCGTCTAGCTACGACGTTAAACGAGCACTCGGACACCGTAACCTCACAGAGGCATCCGGCCGTCCCGCCGACCAAGGCACTCGGACACCGAACCTCACAGAGGCATCCGGCCGCCCCGCCGACCAAGGCACTCGGACACCGAACCTCACAGAGGCATCCGGTCGTCCCGCCGACCAAGGCACCGTCTAGCTACGACGTTAAACGAGCACTCGGACACCCGAACCTCACAGAGGCATCCGGCCGCCCTCGCCGACCAAGGCACCGTCTAGCTACGACGTTAAACGAGCACTCGGACACCAACCTCACGGAGGCATCCGGCCGCCCTCGCCACCAAGGCACCGCGTCTAGCTACGACGTTAAACGAGCACTCGGACACCGAACCTCACAGAGGCATCCGGCCGCCCCGCCGACCAAGGCACTCGGACACCGAACCTCACAGAGGCATCCGATCGCCCCGCCGACCAAGGCACTCGGACACCGAACCTCACAGAGGCATCCGGCCGTCCCGCCGACCAAGGCACTCGGACACCGTAACCTCACAGAGGCATCCGGTCGTCCCGCCGACCAAGGCACTCTGACACCGAACCTCACAGAGGCATCCGGCCGCCCCGCCGACCAAGGCACTCTGACACCGAACCTCACAGAGGCATCCGGCCGTCCCGCCGACCAAGGCACTCTGACACGAACCTCACAGAGGCATCCGGTCATCCCGCGACCAAGGCACTCGGACACCGTAACCTCACAGAGGCATCCGGTCGTCCCCGCCGACCAAGGCACTGTCTAGCTACGACGTTAAACGAGCACTCGGACACCCGAACCTCACAGAGGCATCCGGCCGTCCTTGCCGACCAAGGCACCGTCTAGCTACGACGTTAAACGAGCACTCGGACACCCGAACCTCACAGAGGCATCCGGCCGCCCCGCCGACCAAGGCACTGACACCGAACCTCACAGAGGCATCCGGCCGCCCCGCCGACCAAGGCGCCGGACACCGAACCTCTCGAGGCATCCGGTCGTCCCGTCGACCAAGGCGCGGACACCGTAACCTCACAGAGGCATCCGGCCGCCCCGCCGACCAAGGCACTTTGACACCCGAACCTCACAGAGGCATCCGGTCGTCCCGCCGACCAAGGCACTCTGACACCGAACCTCACAGAGGCATCCGGCCGCCACGACGACCGAGGCACCATCCACAACGATCAAAATTAAAGCAAACTCATCGCAGAGAAATTTTCATAAAGAAAAGAAAATTTCATTATAGGCCAACAGCTCAAACTTTACCCAACTTTACACACAAGACCGAGCGGATACAAGAGTGGCCACGCCGCACCACAGCGCAGACTCTACCCACGCCTAGAACCTATCAAACATCCGTGCGGCATCGGTGGCACCGACGGCATGTTTGGTAGGCCCTTGCCAGTCGACGGACACCGCCACGGCCGCGATGCAACACGCCGATGCCTCTGCTGCCGCTCAGCGACATCGACGCGGCCGCACTAACTACGGTCGGCGCCTTGCGCCATCGCCTCCGTAGGGCCCCTTACCACCTCGTGCCTCTGAACGGCCTCGAAAGCAACACAACGTAAGCGGCGTCGCTGGTCGCAGCTTCTTCCTCCTCGAGCTCGCCATCGCCGGTCGAACTCAGCCCAAAGCTCGCCGAGGATCTTCTTCTTCACCGTGACGCCATCGCGAAGCTAAAGACTAGAGGATGTCTCAAGCCATTTGAAAGAACAAAAGAAAAAGCTCGCCCCTTCAAGCAAGCTACAGCACGCACGATATATATATCCGACTAAGGAGGCTAAGCGCCTCAGAGTAAATGCGATGCCGAAAAACGAAGCATCCTTCACCGTAAACCCGAGGCGATCAAGAAGACGAGCAGCGCGGCGCGCTAAACTACGCCGCATGCGCAACGAGGCAAGTAAAGCCCCCTGCGGCTCAAATGCCCCGCCAAACTCCGTGACACCGTCAAGTCCAACGGCACACCGACGGAAATCGCTAACCGGATCGGTGGACCGACCTACCGAGCCCGCCACCACTTTCGTCAAGTTCAACCCCAACCGAATCCGCCAAATCGCTTGGGAGTTCGGGGCTACCGACGAATACTAATAAAAAGGATACCCCAACACCAAGCGACGAGCCAAAGACCTCAAGCATATCTCCACCAACAGCGCGCCGCCGCCGCCGATCGAATCACTGCGAGACCGCGAAGGCATCCGCTTCCGACCGCCAGGAAGCGAACCCGACAGACAGCGCCCCGACTTCTCTTGGCGGGCGGATCTCCGACTCCAACCAAACCAAGGTGGTGAACGCCGAGTGCCGCGTGTCGTCCTCATCGCCTACCGCCACGCACCCTCGGATAAGGTCAATCGAGCGACTATACGAGGGCGGTGGCTCTTCCCAAGAAGATCCGTGATCAGAGAAGACAAAGCTTCCGGCCCCATCAACCGGTCACGATAAAGACGAGCGACGCTCCTCCCGAGGCAAAGCACCAGCGTCACACGCACTCGACGCCAAGATTCGCAAGGATCACAGAGGGCAAGCACGCTACTTCCGGAAATACCTAACCTCCCGACCACCAAGGCTACCAACCCAAAGATGGGCAAGACGGGTGGCGACGATCCACGGGACGAAGGACCGAGCTCCTAGCGAGGTCACCTCGCTTCCTCCCGACTCGATGTAACTCCGCCTTCCTTCAGATAAAAGGAGGCAGGGCTAAACGATTCAAAAAGACAACGAGCAAGAACAAGAAAGGAGAGAGCGCTATCAAACTCCTCTCGCTAAGCCATTGGCATTCTCGCTTGTAAAACTTTGTGCACTCATCTGTACTCAAGAGTAATACAATACCACCACACACGAATCGAGTAGGGACCTTCACCAACCAAGATACATCTTGGACTCACGAGTCTAACCATTCAGGAGTGGAACGCGCGATTTCTAGACTTACAAATTTTACTTGCCGGCGCCCTAAAACGCCGATACCGCCGTCACCATAGCCTTGATCCGCCACGATCGGGGCCGCGGGCCGTCGATGCAATCATCGGGTCGGCGGTCGAGAAGCGCCTTGAAGCGACGACGCTCGCATCGGCGGCGCGGAAGACGGATTGGTCTCCCAACCTGGACTGCAGGATGTCCTCGTGGACATTGCGGCCGCGCGATCGAAGAGATCGCGCCTGCACCTCCTTACCCTTACGAAGGCGATCTTCCTCCGCAGCCTCTTGGTCTTCTTGATGGAGATCGGTCCTCTGCTCCTCAATCACGAAGACGCCACGAAAATCGCAGCAGTTCCTCACAATGCCGATCGGTTTTCGGGTGAGTCGAGCAAAGATACCGAGATGGGTTGGCTCGATCTTCACCGATTGATCCGCTTTGGACCAGCGGATAAGCTTTCGCGCAGATCTGCGATGAAGTCCAGGCTTCCAAAGCGGAAGGCCTGGCAGGAGACGAAGGTAGTGATTAATCCGCCGATTGCTGCCATCGAGTCTGTAGAAAAAGATTATAGCGCTTCCCCTACCTAGTGCCCCAAATGTCGACTTTTGTAGTCCGCAATAATTTTATGGGGTAAGCGCTAGATCTCAAACTCGAAGGTCACACAAGACAAGGGATTAGACAGGTTCAGGCCCTCGACGATGGAGGTAATACCCTAATCCTGTGTGCTAGGATTATATGGATCTCTTGGATCAAAGGTTGCTCAAAGCGTAATGTGCTCTAGGTGATATGGTGTGTGCTCTAGTGCTCGATTGCTCTATGCTTGAATGATCGGATGATTGGATGTCCACGTTGTTGCCCGCCCTCTCCCTTATATACTGGGGGTGGGGCGGCTTAGAGAATCCTGATCGGTTAGGAGATTCCGATCGGTTGCTATATTCTAGTTGGTTACAGGATAGGGTTTACATCTTTATCTATCCTAATAACGACTCGGATCACAACTGTATCTTTTTATATCTAAATACATATTCGACTCTCTATAGGACGTGCCCCCTTCCGTGCGACAGCAATGCTTGGCGTGGGGCTCATCCTTTGGGCCTTCTGCTTGGGCCTGTCTCCTCCTTAGGCGATACTGGGCCAATCATGAAGATACCTGGTTTCATATATTCCACACCCTTTGAGCTACCTACTCTATCTGTCATAATAATGGTTTGAAGAAGTTTGGTTGAGGCGCATAGGGTATATATTGGTTGAATGGGATGTGGAGGTGAACTTGCAGAGAAATACGGTATGAGAGTTGGCAGTGTGTTGTCACATCGGTCTGACAAAGCAAGGGTCAGTGTGTTCACTTCGGTCCGACAAAACAGGAGGTAGTGTGTCATCACTTCGATATCATGTAGCACGTGGAAGTGTGTTGTCAAATTCGTCTGGTAAAGCAGGTTGCGACGTGGTGTCATTTATGTGTTATAAAGCCGGTGGTAGTGTGTTGTTACTTTGGCCTGGTGGAACGGGTTGCATTTTGTTGTTTGTAACACGGATTGCAGCAGTTAATCACATGACATCAATAACAGGACTAAACAAAGTGATTAATGAGGAAGATTGTATACAACATGAGCATGCGAATATATTCGTCCACATAAAAGTAGAGTAATGAAGACAGTACAAACACGAGCCGTGGTTCTTCCACGATGCAACACCTTGTGTGGTCCTAGGTCTACGACATCATTGTACATGTCCAAGTGGGTACGTCAGCTGCCCAGGTAGGACTCCCTAAGTGGTCCTCGTTGAACATACCGATGCTGGTGGAGTAAGGAAGGCAGTGTCGGTTGACTGGGTGGGTCCTACCACATCCGAGAGCTGCAAGGAGCCAAGTATTACACCTGTCAAGTGGGGGTCAATGATCCAATCGTCCACTAGGGCATCATCGCCGAAGTCCAGGTTACCAAAGTGGGTCACGACATCGTCGTGGGGTGCATAGTCTGCTGCTGAAGGAATACATGATATGTTTTTGGCATAGTACACAATAGAATGTAGACAATGTAATACACAAAATGGTAACGTATTGGTTTACCTGGAAATATGTGGCCATACAGTGCTGTACGCTGCCAACTGGAGCCCCTGGGCACGTTGGGAGGAGATGCGCTGTGCACATGCGATGTCCCAGCTATGGTGTGAGGCGCATGTTGACCATGTATGGAGGTGGAACATGTGTGAACCTGTAGCACATTGTCCTCCGTAAGCCTCCTGCAAGCTGTAAGTTGGACGATGCGCCTCATTTTGTCATGAAGACGCTGGATAATTCATGCTGAGCTCCAACCTGTCTCTCAGGCCAACTCAAGACCTAAGAGAGCGAGCTCCGTGCAAGCCTCCCTAGCAAGGTCGCTCTCCATACAAATAGAAAAATGTACTAAAAGGAGCCGTAAACATTGTATGAATGGTATATTGGAAGATATGTTAGTTGTTGTATTGATCGAGTGATGAAAAGTAGAGTCAGGCTGGGTAGGGTATGTGTAAGATCTAGGATGCCAACTAGAGGAGGGTGAATAGGCGGTATTAAAAATTTATCTCTAAACACTCTTTGGCCAAAACCTAATTTATACGCGAAAACAATAAACAAACGATTTTGACCAAATAAAGCCTAAATAAACTAGTCTCAACTAAGTGCGCTAGCTAATTATGTCTCTACTCAAGAATATGCAATACTAAAGACAATCAAGCAATTTAATTCTAGGAATGTAAATTGCAACAATGTAAATAGAGAATTTGTAAGTAAACACAAAGAGACATACCGATTTTTTACCATGGTGTTCGGAGACTTGCCGGTCTCCCCTAATACATGTTGAGGCAAGCCCAAACCACTTTGGACTGGCTCCATGAATTGAGCATTCACCTCGATTCCACTAGTGGTAGTTCTTCCCCCCGGTAGGTGAGCTCTAACCTTCACAACTTGCCGGGCCTTCTCATAATCTTCTTGAGAAGATCACCGGACTACGATGCCTCCACGCCGTCTAGGTATCGATAAACACCAAGAGTAATAGATCAAGCCTCTTATTTGATCCTCACCAAGTGCAACACATGCACAAGGATGCTCAATCCTTCTTTAGATGCAACACATGTAACTAGAGATCTTCTCTCCTTACTCATAAGATGCAACACATTCACAATTGAGAGGAGATGCTTTCACTAGCTCAAGAAAAAGCAAATGGAACACCAAGAGTCATCAAACAAGAAACTCTAGCTCAAAAACTTCTCAAATCACTAAAACATGGCTCTTTGAGATCTAGAGGTTTTGCTCTCAAGTGTATGCCTCAAATGGGTGCAAAAGCAATAGCAAAACTCTCTCCATTCGGCCTCTTATAAAGCTCCTCAAAGAAACTAGTTGTTTGGGGGCAAAATCGAAAAAAACATGCAATTTTCGGTAATACCACCATGTAAATCCCGGTAGTACCGGCCTCAATGATAACGGATAGTTCTGGGCATTAAATGCACCAAAAATAACCGTTGCTGTAGTACCCCCGGTACTGCCGCTGTGTAATTCCCGGTAATACCGACATTTTTGACCTCAAAAACTCAAAAACACGGTTCTGAGAAATAACTACCAGCCTTCTGGAGCGGTACTACCGCTGGGGCAGTACTACCGCTGGGGCAGTACTACCATCATGTAAAAGTCGGTAGTACCGATACTACCACCATGTAAAAGTCGGTAGTACAACTGTTTCAGTAAGTAAAACGTTCATAACTTTTTACTCCGAAATCCGATTTAGATTATCTTGGACTCTATTGAAAGCTTATAAAGAGGGCTAAAATTTTCACCCCTTTTCAAGATTTAAGCAACCATAGATATTTTCAAATATCACAAAAATCCAATGTAGTCATTCAAGTCTAAAATCTGATTTTCTCGAAATCCCTCACATAGACTTGATCAAGAGCTTGATTACAAGTTGGCAAGAGTCAATAAGATCAAACCTTGAGCCATGTGATGATCAACTCATGATCAAAATAATTTTGCAAAACACATTTGTAAATTCTAATCACTTGCTGCAAGATCAAATGCATGAACACCAATATTTTGCAAAACACATTTGTAAATATAAATCTTGCAAACAAGGGCAATCAAGATCACATCTTAGAGCCATGTGATGGTCAACACATGATCAAACCAATTTGCAAAACACATTTGCAAACTTTAGTCACATGCTCTAAAGAATTTCACAAATATCAACTTGTTTGCAAAACACATTCGCAAAACAACATTAAACATGAGCTTCTCCTATTTGCTAAACACATTTGCAAATCAAAACTCTATGCAAAGAACACATCAATAAAATTACAGGCATGTGCTACAACTATTTGCAAAACACATTCGCAAATATTCACTCTATCCAAAAACCAAATCAAGAGAGTGTGAGCTAGAGCAAACGGGATTGAGCTATCAACACATAATGAGACTCAAGCTATAAGACTCGACCCCTCTTAATATTACGGCAACCTATACTAGAAATCCGGTCTCCCAATCAAGCACCGAGACCGGTAAAAGACTAGGAACACACCCTTAACCCTATACTAGTTATATCTTTACCTCTAGCACATCCACTTGGAGATTTTATGATTACCATCATCTTCTCTCCAAATCGGGATCTCGTCTTATTCATCAACACATGATGGACTCCCCTTGTCTTAGCTTCGAGATCCTCTCTTAATGCTCATCAACACTTGATGACATTTTTATCCCGTTTATCTATCTCAACCTTGGACTTAACCTATTTCAAACTCATTGAAAGTGTTAGTCTAAAAAACATGGTTGTCTCAATCATCAATGCACTGCATTAACACAAAATTGATGCTCTCCAGATCCTTTGACCTTATTCTTTGATGATTGACCACAACCCAAAGACAATTAATTGAAAGATTAATTGTGTCTTGAGTATACTAATGCAACTAATGCTTCATATACTGAAGAACTTTCGATTGCACTAGTATCAACAAAGTGAACCATCAACACATGATTAGTTCTTTGTTGACTGAATGGCAACCGAACATAATTTAAATTGACTTTAAATTGTCATGAGTATATATTAACTGCACACGTTTCATATACTCATTTCGATAGAATCTAAAAGAAATGATCCAATTTATATGAAGTGGTGGAAAAGGATCAGTACTCTTAAGACCATTAATTATAGAATAAACTCCATTAAATGTGTGCATACAAATAATTGAACTTGAATCAATATTCACATATTCAATTTTTAAGATTGCTTTGGAGTTTGTCCCATATTAACATGTGTATACTGCAACTACACAAGTTTTATATATATACTCAATAGTTTGTTTCAAAGTAATAATCCTTGATATAGAAAGATGAATAGATCAATACTATTGAAACATCAAGATAAAGTATGAACTCCCCCTAAATATGTGCATTCATGTATATATGGAATTGAAACATTAATGCACATCTTGAGTTCTAAATAATGGTAGAGTGCATTCTTTAACTTGAGTCCAAAATATGCATTAAGATATCATAAAATGAATACGAGTGTATACCTTGGGTTTTACATTTTTCAATGAGAAGAGACTAATAAAAGATATACTTAATAAAAAAGTTAGTCTCATATTAGGATTTATCACTATTATCATGAATATTATATCCAAGGGATGCAACAAGATACGATAATATGAGCTCGAATGCATACCTTTGATATTTCCATCTTTTTCATCCAAAAAGAACTAAATAAGAGTTAAGCTCAACATAAGAGGTAGGAAACGTGCCTCAAAGGATCGTCAACAACACGCATGACTCGAACGCTTGTGCGTGTGTTGTACCAACGGTTGTAATCTTCGTACATCCCGTGGTTGTATAGGGTAGTCTTGTTGTGGACATCCTTCAACGCATGCGCCCACTACTGAGCATGAGGCAACATGCATGTTGCCTAGCCCCTACGTCCCGTGACACCCTTCCATGTGTACCTGCAAAAAAGATTAACAAGTCAACCTCATTAGACAATGAAGTAAAGGAGAGCCTATGTGTGGACGATTAACAGAACAAAATCACCACTGGGGACCGACAATAGTTGCCAGAGTTCGAATTGCCGCATCACATGGTGAACAATGTACGTCTCGACAAACACATCGTAGACTAGGCGACGACAAGTGAGCTAAAAGGCGGCATCACAAGTGCATAGGGGCATGCCCATAGGTGCTTGTGCGGCGACAACCTATGGGATGTACAACCTCCAAATGACGTGATCATTCGAGAGCTGGTCGAACATCATGACATACTTGGGGTGTGATGTGTGTGACATAACTGTCGTGAAAGTCGGCTGCACAAGTAGCAGAACAGGCGAAGATTAGTAAAGAACATGGCAAGCTGTTGTATAATTGATGAGAGTAGAGTACTAACTAGTCGGTGACACTACAATGTCCCTATGGTAGGACAGTCCACATCAACCCTAGAGGCCCTATAGAAGACTAACCCATAAAGAGCCAACTCGATATGTGGGCATCCGATTTGAAAGCGTTCGAAAGACCACAACTGAAGAAGGAGAGGGCATCCGGCGAGAGTGGACTTGTCCTCCACGCGACGACACCCATCGCAAAGGGCATGGTACATGGCGGACAGTATAGCTAAGCCCCAAGCTAGCTATGGGATGTCCTCCACGCCTGCATCCACTATTGTCTTCGCATACTGGATCATATGTTTGCCCATACTGTCCCCGCGGGATGAGCAGAACATGACCCAGCCGAAGAATTAAAGCAGGTACGCCTCAAAGTAGTGATGCACAACGTAATCCCCTTCATCGTCCGCCATCAGCTTCGGCTACCAAATAGGAAGTTCCATTGGATAACGTAAATACAAAACAAAATGGAAATACGAAAATGAATAACCACTTACATAGAACTATGTGAGCCACTTCTGAGACGGTCTGTGTGCACTAGAAAAGGGTGTGTAACCTGCGGCAGTGGGTAGCACGCCCGTGAACCTGCCTAGTAGCTCAGCACGCCACTTCGGGTCAACGTCCTAGGGCACAATCGCGCCCCTGGTGCATGGAAGACCAGTGAGGTAACTCATGTCCACAATTGTTGCGTCATCTCCTTACATAGGAGGTGAAACATGTGCATCTTCGTTCGCCAGAAATCGATGAAAGCCGTAAGTAAGCTCCTAACATACAAAAACCTTTGGGAGGCACTACGCCTATCCTACGGATCGACGCTCGTGACCTCCACCATCATTGCTAAAGGGGGCAATCCTGACACCCTCAAGCTTCATGACGACATAGTTAGTATGTATATCTCACATGACCCAGCCGAAGAAATCCATAGGCCAATGAAGTTGAATGGAATGGACCTTGGTCAGACTCAGAACCAGAATGGACTAGACGGGTGAGGCATAAGCTCAAGCATGCTTCGCAGGTATTCTCTCTTTGACTGCAATTGGTTTGCTACCTCAGATTGTCCACCATTTGTATATTGATTTTTTTGCAAAATTTTCACATGTATTCCTCAAAAAAAGACATCACAAAAAAAAATGGTACTAAATCCGGTCATAAAATCATGGAAACTAATCCAAAATACCAAAATTTCTCGAAATCACTGTAGTAATCTGAAAAATTTCAAAAAAAATTATCCATCCGGGATTTGAAATCCCATCTCTGGCTGAAATTTGAAATCTCGACCAAAATTTCGCCGCGATTTTGAACCTTGATCATAGAACTGTCGATGTATCCCGCTCTTAATCTTTTTATTCCACAGAGGTCCACCAAATAAAGAGTCATAATATATATTTTTTAGAATTTTTATCTTACCCTATAGATCAATGTCTAGAAATTGAAGTTCGAGCGCACTGGTACAAGAGGATGATTGAGAAAGGAAAGCTGGGAATGACCGCAGTAAGTAGACCAGCGGTCAAGCCAAGAGAGAGAAAAGGCTGCCCCACGCCTCTGCTTCTCCTCGTCCTCGGGGGGGGGGGGTAATCTGCTTATCTCCATCCTTCGTCTCTATCTCTGCATATGTTCCTGCGAGATTGTGTTGTGGAGGGGAAACTAGGAGGACGCGGCAAGGAAAAATTGGGTTTATTTTTCCCCTTAGATGCATCGATCAGATATTCTTGATTGCTTGCTACTCCCTCCGTAGAGAAATGTAGGACGGCCATTTATCTCGAGATTTGAAGTTCATAAATATCATCAATAATTAGTCCATCAATATATATTATATGACGCAAAAATGATACAGTTGGATTCACATTTAATAACACTTTCTTATAATTATGACTTTGTGGCTATGAACAAAGTATTGTAAAAGAAATTAATGGCCAAAGCTCAATCTTAGAGATCATGCCTACTATTTTTCCGCGGAGGGAGCAGATAAAAATGACTTTTTTTTTTCTTGACCTCTAGCATGTCTATATGGTAGGAAAGAAGAAAGATTGTATCTTTTGTATGATGTAACTAGATAGTATAGCACGCTACGCTGCGCCGCGCAAATCTCACTCCGGAGTTTTCTGTTGCAAAAATGGTAGGAGGACCTAAATGTAATTTAAATATTTTAGGCTTAAAGAACCGACGCCCGTGCCAAATTTGCAGAACCACTGGTTTTTTTTGCAAAATACTTGACCTAAATATAATCTTACATCTTTTGGATTTAAAGAACCAGCACCTGAGAGGACTTAACGTAATTTTAAATCTTCCGAGTTTAAAGAACCGGCGTTCGTATCAAATTTGCGGAACCACTGGTTTTTTTTGCAAAATACTTGATCTAAATATAATCTTAAATCTTTTGGATTTAAAGAACCAGCACCTAAGAGGACTTAAGCGTAATTTTAAATCTTCCGGGTTTAAAGAATCGACGCCTGTGTCGATTTTGTAGAACCACGGGGTTTTTTCGCAAAATAAGCGGACCTAAGCGTAATTTTAAATATTTCGGGTTTAAAAACCGACGCCCGAGCTGAATTTGCGAAACTACGGGGTCCTTTTTGTAAAATAACCGGACTGGACCTAAACGTAATTTTAAATCTTTCGGGTTTAAAGAACCGGCGTCCGAATTGAATTTGCGAAACTACGGGTCCTTTTCGCAAAATAACAAGTGGAAGGACCTATTCACGATTTTGGATTTTCTAGAGGGTTTTTTTTGCAGAAAAACGTACCTTGTGCCTTAGAATCTCCTTCAACTCCGACGTTTGTTTTTCAGCAGAATTCACTACATGCACCCGAAGTGTACTAAGGGTTTTTCCACGTTAAATCTTTGTCTCTGTTATTTGTTGTGCTGCTATCCCTAACACGTGGTATAAGAGCCTAGGGTTTCCAATCTAAGCCAACACGGCAACAACGCAATTCCAATCTACTGTTGCCCGCCGTCTTTCATCGCGTACCGTCCTCCAGCCTCTGGCGCCTCGGCTGGCCACTGCACCCCTCTGGCTATCGTCGACTCTCCGCCTCTGTGGGTCCACACCCCGTTGACCTCTGCCTGGGCCTCCGGCCAGCCCATGCCTCTCGCACACCGAGCGCCTTGCTCTCTGGCCGCTCACCTCTCGACCCTCGAGCATCAGCCGCCCTAGCGCCAACCTCCGATCCCCGCTTTCGCGACGCATCCTCTAGTTGCTCTCCGCCAGCGACCGTCTGGTCCCATCTCCAGAGTCCATCCATCCTCTCCTCGTCGCATCGCAGCTTCCTTACCGACGCGCTGGTCGCCGTTGCGCCCAAGACTAGAGATGGCAATCTTACCCGATTACCCGTGTACCTGCGGGTAAAAACCCTAATAGAAGTGGGTATATTCCTCTTTTATTACCCGCGAGTATATTTATAGGGGCTAAACTTTACCCAATGGGCAAACGGGTATGGGTATGGGGGAGCTTCACCCGTACCCATTTCGCCCGATTACCTGCCACCTTCTATTGACATATGGGCTAGAACAAGCGCCTAGTTGCCCCCTGATCCCCAATTTGTGGTACCTCATTTCGGTAATTATTGAACTTGGGCATCTGTGTGTTATCTGTCTGCATGTGTTATTTTAATTCTCATTCTTTTGTACATTTGAAATTTTGAATTATTAATAATCATTATTCAATCCACAGAATGTAGCTAATGCCCATAATTTTATCAAAAGAATTGTATTAGTACCATAGCTCATTAGCTCCTAGTGCTATTTGGTTGGAAAGATTGTTGATGGTGGTGGTTAAACGGGTATACTCGCGGGTATCGGGTACCCGCGGACGACGTATATGGACGAGACTCTTCGCCTGTGACCCTTCGCGGGTATACCCGTAGAGAAAATTTTGATTCGTGAGTATAGGTACGGACAATCACTACCCAAATCCGTCATACCTGATTGCCATCCCTATCTAAAACCGAGAAGAATTTGTGTCTGAGGCCACTGAGATCACCCAGTCCAACTGGACTCCAAACGGAGCTCGTAGGCAGATTGGATTCTTGTTTGGGTGATTGGTTTCATCGCCTATGCTCGCTCGTGGAGAAGCTCTGTGACCGAGAAAGCCAGGAGTTTTTTGGATCATGAATGATTGAAGTTTAAGCGCCGGATTTGAAATAGATCAGGAGTAGCATTTGATATTGTTTTCGGCTCTGGCTCCAAAGCCGAGCAGCTTCAACTTTCAGTTTGTCTCGGCTCTGGCTTCCATTTTTTCCTGTGCGGCTTCAGCTTTCAGTGGCTTCTCAATTTCAATGTAGCTCGTTGGCAATTTTCTATGTGCACCCGAGGTGACCAGAACTCATCTAAAATTGCTACGTGCACCTAAAACTTATCATATCAAATGAGAGCCGTTCTCAGTGGGCGTGAGGAAAGAATTGCTTTTTACCTCGGTGACTGTTTCAGTGCCAATAAAAGTGAGATTTTTATCGCAATTCAAATTATTATTGACAGGATATTTTATGTACATTTTCATGCTTATTATTGGCGGAATTTCATATGGATTTTATTCATTGCAATTAATGCTTTTATGCATATTCTTAGCGGATTTTCATACAATTCAGGCAGAATTTATCACTGAAGATTTATTCGACGTTTTGTCGTCGATTGAGCATTGGTGGATTCTTGGGCATTTTTCTTTGACAGATTTATTATTGGCGGATGCTTGGAAATTTATTCGACCTTTCATTGTCGTCTTTGGAGAAAAAAATGTTAGTTGAGGAGACAACCGAATTTGGTATTTCATCACCATTAATTAGAATTTGGTGTTTCATTACCATTTGGATATGATGACCATTATGGAGGTTTTTGCAACGTCAACTTGGAATTCGACGACACCCTGATGGTAGCATTATACTCTTGGAAGTTTTTCTAGTGAAGGTTTTGCTCTAATGTCAGTTTGAGATAAAGGTTTAAAGTACAAGAAAGAGTTTATTTCTGCGTGGATACTACAATGTTATTTTGTTGTCTTTGCTCGATGTGAGGGGTCTACTGCAATTTATACTCCATTGATAGCACGAATTGTTTTCTTCACATTGACATTTTTTTAGTAGTTTTAACCATGCTATGGATTTTTAGTAGGCAATTTGCCGAATTTATGTTCCAGATGGAGCATGCCAAAAGTCTATATTATGTGTTCTTAACTATCTACCCAGAACCACATGTGATGCCTTGGCTTGTGCCATTTGATGATTAAGGGTTTGTTTCAGGAGGTTAGTTGCATAGACTCAGACTTTATTGGGTTATGAAATCTTAAAGACCCAGATTCTTCATCTGCTCTGTTATGGCTGTGTGTTTGGATTAACTATTCCAGTCTTTCTCTCAACCTATTGGTGGTTTGCTCAATCTTGCTTCTTGGAATCGTTTGGATAAGATTGTTTCAGTCTTTTACACCCTTTGTTGTTTTTCACACTACAAGTGTTTGGATTGACTGTTCCAGTCTTCTTTGTTCAATAGTCCTTTGGACTTTTAACGCACTTGTATTCATGTGCTTTATTACCTTTTGGGGTTTTTCGGAAACAACTTCGTTATAAATTTTGAGTTAATGGGAGGTTTGTTGGAGATAACTCAATATCTCTAAATACCATATCTTTTGATTATATCCAAATAGGTTGTTAGTCAAAGTCGTCTACAACTAGGACTCTTTGGTTGTATAAGCCAACCCCTTTGTACTTGTAATCTTGAAGCATTATAATAGATTGTTTTCTGTAGTTTTTTCCCTCAAGGGTTTTTTCCTATTAAATCTTTGTCTCCGTTATTTACCGTGTTGCTATCCCTAACAATGCAGGGTGCATTGTCCGGGAGCTATTGGTGGCGGTGGTGTGCGCGGGCGCGGCTTGAGCGTACTAATTGCAAAGGTGAAGCCATTGCTAACTGTTAAGGTTAGAGGAGCGCATCATACACAAGATTTTTATGTGAAAAACCTTTACGGAAAAAACCATAGGAGACAAAATGTGCTATTTCAGTTCATTGTTTACATATACAGAAGGGTGGCTTTTATAGTAAGATTTAGCCTGAGTCTTAAGAGATAAGGACTCTTATATATGGATATTTTGAGGAATCCGAGATTATCTCTAACAAACCTCTCCTTGACTCAAAATGCATAATGAAATTGTCTCTGAAAAAAACCCGAAGGGTAATTAAGCACGATGAATGCCAACCAAGTCTAGGTAATACTTGAACTTGGTATTGAAAAGTACCTTTATGAGCATGCTTATCAGCAGGATTGTCATCAGTGTATATCTTTCACATAACAACTTGTCCTTCAGCAACAATATCATGAATAAAGTAGTACTTGATATCAAAATGCTTGATCTTCGCATAATACATATCATTCTTGATCAAACAAATAACATTCTAGTTATCACACACATACCATTCTTGGTCAAACAAATAGCATTCTAGCTATCACAATAAATAGAAATAGTATCCTATGAAATACCAAGTTCAGAAACTAGACCTCGTAACCAAATAGCTTCTTTAATACCTTCAGTAGCACTAAAATTCTTAGCTTTAGTAGTAGAAAGAGCTATAATAGGCTGTAAAGATGCTTTCCAACTGATTGCAGAACCACATAAAGAGAAAATATATTTAGAAGTTGACCTTCTTTTATCAAGATCACCAGCATAATCAAAATCAACAAACCCAACAACATTATTTGTCTTCACTTTATTCTTATAAAAATCAAGCCAAAATTAAAAGCCCCTTTCAAATAACGAAGAATCCACTTAACAACATTCCAACACTCTTTGCCAAGATTATGCATAAATTTGCTAACCACACTAACTGCATGAGCCAAATCTGGTCTAGTGCAAATCATAGCATAGATGGGGTTTCCAATAGCACTAGAATAAGAAATACGAGATATATAGTCTTTGTCTTTTTCATTGGTAGGACACTGATTTGAAGATAATTTAAACTGTGGCGCAAAAGGTATAGAAATAGGTTTGCAATCACTAAGATTAAAATATCAAGAATATTCTCAATGTAGTTTTTTCTGAGATAGAAATAATGTACTTACTTTGTGGTCACGCTGAATTTCTGTCCCAAGAATTTTCTTAGCTGGACCAAAATTTTTCATCTCAAATTCATAACTAAGTTGAGCCTTCAACTGTTTAATTAGTAACTTGTCATGAGAAGCAATAAGCATGTCATCAATATAGAGCAACAAATAAACAAAAGATCCATTTGGAAATTGTTTGAAGTAGACATAATTATCATAACTGTTACGAGAATATTGTTGTGCAATCATAAAGGAATCAAACCATTTATACCATTGTCTAGGAGTTTGTTTAAGATCATAAAGAGGCTTTTTCAAATGACAACTAAATGCTCCTTTCCAGAAGTTGCAAACCCTCATGTTGCGTTATAAAAATCTTCTCTTCTAAATCTCTATGTAAAAAAGTAGTTTTAACATGTAGTTACTTTAACTCCAAATTAAATAAAGTAACAAAAGCAAGCATAATCCGAATGGATGAGTGGCGTACAACAGGAGAAAAAATTTCCTTGAAATCTATACATTCTCTTTGGTCAAAACCTTTTGCCACTGAACGAGCTTTCTAACTTGCATGTTCAACTTCAGAAATACTATTATTCTTCTTATATAGCCATTTGCACTTTAAATGTCTCTTACCTTTTGTTAGGGTCAGAAGAGCGCATGAGACACAAGATTTTTACGTGAAAAACTTTTACGGGAAAAAACTACCGGAGATAAAATACACTATTTCGGTTCACTGTTTACATTTAAAAGAGGGTTGCTTTAATAGGCGGATTTAGCCTGAGCCTTAAGAGATAAAGACTCTTATATATGGATATTTTGAGGAATCCGAGATTATCTCAACTAACTGGGATGAGAGTGCCCGGAGTAGGGCGAGTGTTGGCAACAAAGCAGCGAACCAGCAAGCTGGAGGAGGAGGGGGTACTGTTCATGGAGATTAAGGAACGGAGCAATGTGCTGCGGTTGAAGACGAAAAAGGCGTGTGCTTGAGTTGCGCCAGCTGAAGAAGGATGTCGCGCTGGGGAAGATTGATGAGGAGGATGCGCTGCATCGAGAGGGTCTGGAGTGTGAACTGCGGCTGTCCCTCTGATCGATCGAGCTCCAACCCTCACATCTGTCTGTTTATCTATCTGTCTATGATGAGCTCTCTCTATTATCGACCCATGATTGGAACTCAAACTCAGTTGGAACGCATGGTGCATCTCTTTGAGGATCTATGATTTATCTTGTTATGTAGCTTAATTAGCTGGGCAATATACGACCGATCGAGCAACTGGCTAAATCAATACTCAGTCAATCCTGTACCAGACTTGTTCTAGTCTTAGTTCTTTATTATATCACAATTCTGATTCTTAATTAGTCCTTTATTATATCATGCATATTCTCAGTATGCTGCAGCTGCCTGGAGCAGGGTAATTAAGCTGAAAGTTTAGCTCCTGACCTGTTGCCTGTTGGACTGCAACCATGCATATATGCTAGCTGTAGTTCAACTTGTGGTCTTGCGCATTATCGAATAATAACGAAACAATTTAGTGCCGGTTTGGAACATAGGAATTTCACGTGATTTTCACAGGAACCAGTTAATTTCCTGCAGAATTAACAAGTTCCATGTTCCAAACGGGCCTTGATCTGTTGGGCACTTTCTTTTTTGTTGGCTTTAATTTCGGCCAGCTGTAGGTTCATACTTGAGACTTGAGAGGAGGACTAATTCACTGCATTAACAGTTAGCTTAATCAGCTTCTCGGTCTTACATTAGAACTTCAAAGCCTGATGATGGTCTTAAGGAGGACCGGATTGTTCCGTATGTTGTCATGCATGATTCAGGGCCCACATGCAAACAGTATATAGCATTAGACGACAAGAAATCACATACATGGAAGTATCTATCTATACTAGTAGCTAGCTCGGTACACAAATTAAGGATGTGAATTCATTCTAGATATATAGCGCTCATAAGTTAAGATTACACTAATAATTTATTTAGCATTCTGTGGTACAGTAGAACTGGCCGGTGCATAATGGATCAGCAGGTGAGTGCTTAATTTCTGCCAATTTCTCCGATCGGTCGATGAGATCCTAATATATATATATATATATATTTGCTGCATGTCTTCCTGTTTCTCCGTTCCGGCAATACACACCAGAAGCAAAGAAGCAGAGCTTCGCAAGAACAATCGCTAATCCTGTTCCTCTGAACTTCCTTTGCAGCAATACTGCACTTCGCACAGGACAATACGTTTTGGTGAAACAGGCAATTGCACAAAGTGTTTTGCGGTGCTCAACTTCCACAATGTACCTGCTGTGATCATCGACTATTAGCAAAAAATAGCTATTACCTTCTGGCGTAGATGGAGTAATTGGGCCGCAGAGATCACAATGCACTTGTTCTAGTGTTTCCTCCGACCGGTACTGTGATTCTTGCGGAAAGGGCCGGCGGTGCTGCTTTCCTAAAGCACACCCGGCACAAAACTGCTCCAGATGCTCTATAACCGGCATAACTTCCACCATGTGCTTAACTCCAAGATTTCTTAGTGCTCTGAAATTTAAATGCCCAAACCGGTTGTGCCATAGCCAGGCACTGTCGGTTGTGCTAGCTAGCAGGCACACTGGTTCCGTGATCTTCAAGTCCAGTGCATAGAGACGATTCTGCGTTCTGTTCACTCAAGCCAACAGCGAGCCTGCCCGGTCATATATTTGCATAATGCCATCTTTGATTTTTATCTTGCTGCCGTTTTCATCTAATTGTCCGAGGCTAATAATCCTGCTCTTTAATTGCGGTATGAAGTACACATCTGTGAGCAGCCTGTGTTCATCGTTTTTGCAATTCAACAATACTGAACCTTGCCCACAAATGCTCACCTGCGATCCATCTCCAAACCTCACGGTGCCTTTCACTGATTCATCTAGATCAGCAAAGAGGTCTCTAGAACCCACCATATGATTACTTGCTCCTGTGTCAAAGAACCAAGTACCTCCAGATTCGGCTGAATCAATTTTGTGATCAGGAAATACCTTGTTTTCATTAAGCACTTTAAATGCCCTCTGAACTTCATGATTGCTCATGTTCTGGACGACTTGGTCCTTTCTAACCGGAGCTACTTCATGTTGGCTGAAACTTGCAAAATTGTTCAAGTTGTCCAAAACGCAGAACATATTGTGATAATAACCGGGCCAAACATCTCAGAAATTGCGAAGTTTAAAGATCAGATGAGAAGCATCTTCAAGATGAGTGATTTGGGATTGTTATCCTACTACCTTGGCATTGAAGTGAAACAAAACTCAAAAGGTATTTCCCTTACTCAATCTTCATAAGCCAAGAGAATACTTGAAAAATGTGGGATGAAAGATTGCAATGCAACATCCACTCCCATGGAGGCTAAATTGAAGCTCAGCAAAGAAAGTAAAAATCCTCCCTTTGATCCAACATTGTACAGAAGCATAGTAGGCTGCTTGAGGTATTTGGTTCATACAAGACCGGATATCTCATACGCAGTTGGCACATTCAGTCGCTTCATGGAAATGCCTACAACGCAGCACATGGCAGCCGTAAAACAAATTCTTAGATATGTGAAAGGAACATTGAATTACGGCTGTTTATACTGCAGAAAATTAGCAAGTAATACCTGGTTGGTTGGGTATACGGATAGCGACTTTGCGGGAGACATCGATGATGACAGGAAGAGTAGCTCTGGAATTGTGTTCTTCCTTGGAGCAAATTTGATCAGTTGGATGTCACAAAAGCAAAAGGTGGTTTCTTTATCATCTTGTGAAGCCAAGTACATTGCGGCAACAATAGGAGCAAGTCAAAGGAGTTTGGCTTGGAAGGATGTTAGCAGATTTGATGAATCGGAAGGTGGAGAAGGTGCTGCTCAAAGTAGACAATAAGTCAGCAATATCGTTGTGTCGAAATCTGGTTCATCATCAAAGCAGCAAACATATAGATACGAAGTATCATTATATAAGGGACTGTGTTGAAAATGGTGAGATAGATGTTGAGTATATTAGTACTCAAGATCAATTGGCAGATCTGCTAACTAAAGCGCTTGGAAGAGTTAAGTTCTTCGTGAGAAGATTGGTGTGGTGGAGATAAAATGAGTATTACAAGATTAATGGGGAGATTTGTTAGTACTAATCTTGTAATCTGACAAGTTGTAACAGATAAGAAGTCGGTTGTTAAGTCTCAGTTCAAATTCGTTTGGAGTCTGCAGGCGTCCAGGGTGTTGGTGTTATTGTTGGATAACGAATACGAGTTAGTTAGTTCGTTATTCTGTTAACTTCAAATTGGAGTCGAGTCGGACAACGACTTATGTAATGCAGAGTCTTTATAAGTAATAGAAAACCCATAAAAGACGTGAGAAGTATTGCACGTCGAAAAGGACTGCCTGAGCTGATCTTTCGTCTTGATTAGGTGTTCAAGCTTTGCCCTGAGCATCTGTTCTGAAGTTGCGTTTGGCTGTTTCAGAAACTATGTTTTGCTCTGTGTCGAAGAGCAGTTCTGCGACTTGGTGTTCAGGTTTTATGCTTTACTACTCCTCCAGAAGTATTGTTGAACTTTACCGCTGCATTGTCGTGTTCAGTTCAGAGCATATTAGAAGTTCTTCTCTGTGTTTTGATCTGCGTTATCTGAAGATCGATCTGAACAAGTTCTGTCTGTTTAAACAATTAAAACTAGTAAGCATGCTTAAATGAAGTCTAGACTAGAACTGCAAGTAGAAATCGCGTGCATGCATCTTAAAATTTTATGAGTACATGAGCTCCTGCTGGCAGCAGAAGGTCTGCTGAACCTCCAACGCAAGATCATCGACGCTGAGCTGGCACTCGAGACCAATCTGCCAAGTAATGATCCGTGGATCGGAATTAATTAAGGTTGCATAGTATGAATTTACGTAGTAAATTAAGCTAGGTAATGAATGAATGAATCTAGGTAGGTAGGTTTAGGTACCTTGATGACGAAGGATTGGAGAACGGTGTCTTCCATGGTGCTGACGTTGACGTGGAGCACCTCGAGGTCGAGGCTCTCGAGCAGACCGATGATCTTGACGGCCTGGCCCGGGATGCGCCTGGAGAGCGTGCGAAGCAGGAGGTTGGAGCCGGAGAACTTGGCCTCCACGTCGGCGACTGGCGAGTTGCAGCAGGCGGCGAGCTCCTTGATGCAGCTATTGCTGCTAGTATTGCTGTTGTTGTTGGCGGCGCTGGCCGGGGAGACGACGGACGAGGAGCCGGCGCTGCTGCCGGTGGCTGGCGAGCAGGTGAGGAGGGATCGCGGGCTGGGCGTGGGGCTGAGGCTGAAGCAGGAGGGGGCGGCGGCGCTGCGGTGCTGCTTGCGCTTCTTCTTGGCCTCCAGCGACTCGAGCACCGTCTGAAGCTCCTTGATGAAGTCGATGGCGCCACCGATGATGGAAGCTTGGTCGTCCTTTGATTTGATTAATTAATTGCACATGCATGAAGGAGGAGAAGCAGCAGCTAGATTTTTTAATTACGAACCCGCTTGATGTAGAACGCTGGCGTGAGGGAGCGGAGAACCTTGAGGTGCTCGTTCATCTGCCGCCGGCGGTTCCGCTCCACGGCGATGTGCGACATTTAATTCTTGCTGGTCGTAATCTCCTAGATTTTGGATTCTTCTTCTTCTTCCGCCGCCGCCGCCGCTGGCCGGCGATACGATCGAATGGAAGGAACGATGGATGCTGATCTGCAAAACGAATCTCGCTTGCCGTGTGTGCTTTATATAACTAGGCAGGCGCCGCGCGTGCGTGGAATGTTCTGCTGACGTGGGGCCCATCGCTGAAGCACATAGCTAGCTAGCGGCCGTACGTGTGAGAGTTGCATTGCTCATGGCCGGCCTGGGCCTGGCAGGCTGCTTGTCCCCGTGAGCAGTGATTGACGAGCATGCAGCGTATACTGTATTCCAGCTCGATCGATCGATCAGTACGGTTGTGTCTGAATCGCATGATCAGATCAGGTGGATGTAATTACATCCACTCATGCAGGATGAAGGAAACATAAAAAATGGGTTTCTCTCTGATGCAGAACCATGAGATGCGTAAACAAGCAACCAAACAATTCAACCTGCATCTACTCATACAGACCAAAACCAGCCTGAATAACTCATACGGGACAGACTATGATGGTGCAGACAACCAAACACATCCTACGGAACTGTATATACGCTACGCCTACGCATGGTACTCACATGATCTGACGGTGACCGGAGTACTGGAGTATCCATTAACTTGCCGGACGGGACATACGTGCCCCGCATTTACTCGCAGCTGGCCTCAATACGTGCCACCATTTACTTATTTTTTAGAGCCGTTCTTCCGTACTTTCTCCATTCTCCACGTCTTGTTTAACAGGATCCCACCATCATATTTTTATAAATTCGATTAAGGGATCTCAGCTCCTCAACATCCACACTACTATAGTTAGTTTACATCGTGTTGGTTAGTTAGTATGTAAAGTTAGCATTGAACAAATTTGCTATGCCAACAATCTATTCGACTTAACGAAGGAACGAAAGCTGCATGCTCTTAGATTGTATATATATATATATATAGCGAGAATTATACCACACGTAGATTTTACTATCCGTACATATAGATTTTACTATCGGTATATATAGATTTTATTATCGATACATATGTCGTTTATTAGCGAGACTTATATCAATGTGTTGCTCTCATCGTTAGTAAGCTATTGGTGAAAATCGTTCGTGAATCAGAGCTGTTAATAAAAATTTATGGCTAAAACAAAGAAAAATCATATTCATATTACATATACAAACAAAGAAACACATTTATTAGTCGGTCTTGCGACGTAACTAGTAATGTGTTTCCTTATTTCAAATAGAATCCATTTTTTTATTTAACCATAATTTTTTGTTGATAGCTCCGATTCACGAACGGTTTTCACTAGTAGCTTACTGATGACGAGAGCAACACACTAATATAAGTCTCACCGCATGAATCATATTTTACTATCGGTATATATAGATTTTACTATCGGTGTACCTAGATTTTACTATCGATACACACGATGTTTATTAGCGAGACTTAATCATTATTGTCGGGACCCGAATATGCAAATTCGGACCCTCTGTGTATTCCACACTAGTCCAGAATCACGCTAGTGCACACAGGCTCAACATTGATGAATATCACAATCATGCTTAACGGTAACATAATAAAGACTTCATCAATATTAAATATAACTGTTGGACGACCTTATGGTCAACCTTACATGAGTACGCCTCGAATGGCTAAGACTGAAAAGTAAATAAATAGCAGCGAAAATAAACATAAATGTAGAAAATCATTCAATTTGCCACAGGCAACTGACAAGATTCGAACTCTAGTTATTCGCCTCCTCCTGGTACTCTTCCTCAAAAGCAGGCGTTGCTTCTGTCCCATACTAGACTTGTGGTTATATGAATGACTCAGTTCAAATTCTTGCAAGGTTAAATCCTTAATTGACCAAGGCAGGACTAACTAAAAATCATCATAACCATGAACCAACAATTATCATAAAAAACAACGTAACCGCCCAAGTGCCACATTGGCCCACCACAAATACGTTCCACTTGCCTCAGTCTAAATCATTTTAACACCTCGGTTGATATACCATGCACCACGTGCCATCAACAACAACAATATTGTGTGACAACACCCGACACACAAGTTAATAAATATGTACTATAATCATTAAGCAAGATTAATCAATTTTCACATAAAATGATGACTCGTTGCATGACTAAGCATACTACATGCATTCTAACTACCCACATTGGTAATCATAGCTATGAATTAATATTAAACCATTCTAGCGTGACAAATGAAATAAGACATACGACATGGCAAGGTGGATATATCACAATTGGGTGGATAACTATACCCAACATAATTGAAACAAGTAATAATTGAATTAGTATGTAATACATTGAAACAATATAATATTTTAAACATGGGTTCAACATGATCAAAGCACAACTTGCCTTCAAATAGCCTTGACTCCTGCTCTGGACCTTGCTCGGGTGCTGGCTCCTCAACCACAAACTCACCGGGCAACTCGATGTCTACGCGCAACGAAAGAGAAAACAATAAATACCAAAAATAGAGAGCAATATTAACTCTAAAAAATAAATAAAATTCACCATTAAATAGATCTTGATTTTAAAAAAATTTAGAAACTGAAATCACCTCAATCGGAGTTCAGATGAAAAATATATTGCTATTCGAAGTTTGAAATAAAAGAAAAACAGAAAATTGGGAAAACCGAATTAACCGAATTATTTTTATATTGAAAAATAGCATTTATGACGTCATGCTGATGTCAGCACCGAATATGATTTTCGGTCAAATTATTTTTCTATGGAAAAAGTGATATATGACGTCATGCTGACGTCAGCGGACACGCGGCCCAATCCGACACTGACATGCGACGCAACCACAGCACGACACGTGTCCCGGCGTATGGACTTGGTCCACGGTGGACTCAGTGCATAGCGCCTCGGCTATGGCACCCGACACGCAGTTGGCCGCGGCGTTGGTGCGATTTGATCCACACGGATCAGATCCAACGGCTGGTATTGTGAACACACGGAGCGATCTGGAACATCCGATCCGAATCGAACTGCGAACAACGACTGACATGGTGGCGCATGACGGTGACACGCGGCGACATCCTAGCCCTACACGCCGGATCGAACGGCTAGCGCTACTCGACACGAACTTGCGACGTGGCTGCCCCGGCGCTCAACACATGGCGACATCTCGACCGTCTGCGAGACGATCCAACGGCCACGACGAGGCAGATTGGCGGTGACTTCTCGCGTGGCGGCGCATGGCCGGACACGAGGAAGGCGACCCTCGCAACGGCGAAATAGCGATGAGTTTGGCCCGGCTTTGCCCGGATCTGCAAGACCTCAACACGATGAACTCAACGGAGGCGGCGGCAACAACGGAGGCTCGCCACAGGCGGCGGACGGTGCGGAAGAAGACGACTGTAGCGTTGAGCACTCCGACGAGCTCGCACAGACAGCAGACGACGGCGCGGACGATGAGACCAGAGGGGAAATGCGCAGCTCAAGATGGCGGTCCCAAAAATCTATGTGGCGCCTTAAATAGGGGCCCAGGGAGGCGTGACGGGCGAGGAAACTGCGGCAAATTCAACGATGGTGGCGGAATCCTGTTGCGATACGGTGAGGTCGACGTGGCTCCATCCCACTCATCCACGCGGTAGCAGATCGACGACACAGAGCGCAGCGACGACGCGAAGAAACGATAGCCACACGATGTGGATCCTACGGCCAAGATCCTAGTGTTTTTGAGGCAAGCAGGCCGAGCGGAGCTAGCGGCGCAGAAAACAGGCCGATGTACTGGGCTGCGACCCAGCACTATTTACTGAGATTTTTAAATCATTTTCAAATAAAAAATCATATAAATAAACAAAGCCCAAATAAATAGCAAAATATCAGGAAAAATCCAGAAAAAAATCCAAAAAATATTTTAAGACATTTAGAACTCACATAAAATATTTCCAACAAAAGACTATCAATACTTTTCACTAAATAAATTAAAGATAGCAAAAGGCTTAATCCAATGAATTCAAAATAAATTAAATAAAATATGAGAAAATTCAATAAAAAGGAAATACAATAATAAATTCAATAAAAGTAAAATTTGGGATGTTTCAATTATGTTGCTCTCGTCGTCTCTAAACTACTGGTGAAAACCTTTGTGAATCGGAGCTAACAATAAAAAGTTACGGCTAAAACAAAGAAATTGGATTCATGTACAAACTAGTAACGCAATTTACTAGCGGTTGAGATGACGTGATGTATTAATTACTTATTTTGGTCTATTGTGTACATATTATTAATTACTTATTTTGGTCTATTGTGTACATATTCTACTACAGACATATGTTCATAGTATACGTTTGATCGTAAAATGGTTTAGGTGATGCGACACATTAATTAGTTGGTTTGTCCAAGTAATTAGGGCAGTCCGTTGCACTAATTATTGCATTGGAAGACTCGATCTGACTAGCTTAAATAGCCCAAGCGTAGAATAGACTATTATACACACAACTACAGAATATATATATACATATATATACATGTACATATGATAGCGCTAATCTGCGCTTATGCACATATTAGGTTATTCCACGCGTTGGTAAGCGCATATTAGGTTATTCCACGCGTTGGTCGAAACGTACTGAGAAATGCATGCAATAAAAATCATATTAAGAAATGCAACCTAGTAGTAAATCAGGAATACATATTATTGTAGAACAACATATGCAATTACTATCAAATCTGTTACCAGTTAATGCGTTGGTCAACACAACTAGTTAATGCGTATTGTAGTTTGTACATGAATATATTTTTCCTTTACTTTAGCCATATCTTTTTATTGGTAGCTCGGATTTGCAAATAGTTTCCACCAGTAGCTTACTGATGATAAGAGAAATAAAATGATCGTTAAAAGAAATTACTATTTTTATAACATAAAATTACTACATCTACGACTAGAAATTACTATCATACAATGTAATCGGAAAAATCCTACACAGATTAGTTAATTCATAGTAAAAGTCCATAAAAGCTATATGACTAGAAATTTCTAGTTGTATTTGTAGTAATTGGATTTTACTATTATACTATGATAGTAATTTCTACAAATAGTAATAAGAATATATTTTTAAACTCGTATGAGACAGCAAGTAATAAACTTAGTATGAGATGTACATATTTTTAAAAATTCTCAAAAAAATTAACATAAGTAGGGGAGGTGACATTCTACATCTCTATAAAATTTGAAGACCAAAATCAAGCTCATTTGAAAGATATGAAATTGACAAGCGCTAATTAGTGATGAATAGTAAATTTATCATTTTTCATATTATTCAAATGCGGGTGAGTTTGGTGTTCAAATTTTATAGGGTTGTAGAAGCTCACATCCCCTACATATGGTAATTTTTTGAGAATTTGTTAGAACTTGTACATATAGTTTTCACGGATTTTACACGATAAATATGGTTTACTGCCAAATGACTGATGTGTGCAGGATTTTATTACGAATCAGATGCTTAATATTTTTATGAAAGGTTCTTAGTTGATTTTATCATCTATTACAGCAACGTTTACGATCATCTATACGGTGATTCACGTATAGTACAAAAGCTTGCATGATAGTAAAAAAGGTTAATTGCAAAGTTGAAAAGGTACTATTGTCATGAAACAATTAATTACTACCCTTTACTAGTTGTAGTAAATTTACTATGGTGTGAATGATTTTACGGTGCTATAAAATTTTACTATAGTGTATCTCTAATTTTTCTATTTCGATCATTACCTTTTACTGCAATAGAAATAACCTTGGTACTAACGGTCAGTGTGTGTATACAAATGAGAATGATTTACTATCGTGCTTTGTACATTTATCTTCTTTATATTTTACTATTACTACCGAATCAGTTACCTTATCAACCCAGCTGGTTAATGTGTTCTGTAGTTTGTACATGAATCTGTTTCTTCTTTATTTTAGCGATATCTTTTTATTGATAGCTCAGATTTACAAATGGTTTTCACCAGTAGCTTACTAATGACAAGAGGAACAAAATGATATAAGTCTCGCTATTAAATAGTAATTTTGATGAAGGGTAACAAAAATTACTATTTCCACAACATAAAATTACTACACCTAAACTAGAAATTACTATCATAGAGTATAATAGGAAAAATCTTACGTAGATCAGTCATTTGTCAGTAAAATTCCGTGAAAACTATATGTACAAGTTATGAAAAATTCTCAAAAAATTACCATGGGCAGGGGATGTGAGCTTCTACAGTTCTGTAAAATTTGAATACCAAACTCAGTCGCATTTGAAAGATATGAAAATGACAAATTTACTATCATCACTGATTAGTGCTTGTCAATTTCATATCTTTAAAATGCGACTGAGTTTGATATTCAAATTTTACAGGACCGGAGAAGTTCACATCCCCTACATATGGTAATTTTTTGAGAATTTTTTAGAATTTGTACATATAGTTTTCATGAAATTTTACTGCCAAAATGACTGATCTGTGTAGTATAATAGTAAAATCCAATTACTGATACAACACAGATCAATCATTTTTGCGATAAAAGTCAGTGAAACTATATGTATAAGTTTTGAAAAATTCTCAAAAAATTACCATAAGTACTTGTCAATTTCATATCTTTCAAATGCGACCGAGTTTGGTATTCAAATTTTACAGGATTGTAGAAGTTCACATCCCTTACGTATGGTAATTTTTGATAATTTTTTAGAACTTGTACATATAGTTTTCACGGACTTTTACTGTCAAAATAACTGATCTGTGTTGTATCAGTAATTAGATTTTACTATTATATTGTATGATAGTAATTTCTAGTTGTATTTATAGTAATTTCATATTATAGATATAGTAATTCATGTTAACAATCGATAAAATTATTGTTTAATAGTGAGACTTATATCATTATGTTCCTCTCATCGTCAGTAAGCTACTGGTGAAAACCATTTACAAATCGAAGCTACCAATAAAATGATATAGCTAAAACAAATAGAAAACATATTTGTGTACGAACAACAAAACTAGTCGAACTAGTCGGTTTGACAGCGCAAGTAATAAATGGTCCATGCACCCATGTGCAAGTAATAAATACGGGTAATTCGGTATGATCGGACTAGCGTAAACTGGCCGACGTGTAGAATATACTATTCTACACGCAGATATAGAATAGCATCTATACACACACACATATATATATACTAGTTAAGTGCCCGTGCGTTACTACGAAAATTCTCAAACACAACTTTATTAAGAATTTTTTTCAAAGAAACAGCCAAGTTGGTTGATGAGAAAGACATGCATGAAGCGAACTTATTAGCTACTTAAGAGTGCTTCAAATTATCAGTTAATCATTCATGCTAGTATAATTTTAATAAGCCTCAATATGAGGTAAGAACCTATCTTCGCACAACCTCCATAGGAGTTCCATTTGCTATTATTACTTGTTAGATGACAGTCTATACTCTACTAAGAAAAAACGTCTCCGGTCAACATCCCAGAAATAGAAAATACATGAAGAATGGCCATAAAACTTGATGAAGAATGGAACAAAGAAATTTTAGTTTCGCTATTATTTTTAGCCTTGGAGGCAACTCTTTCAGAATGGAACCTTGTCACTCAATGAAGCTACGAAGTATTAAGTAGTACACATATCCAAATCTTGAATGACATAATCAATCCAACTTTGCCACCACCTGTTTTGAGTCAACCAACAAACATGTATGTATAAGATCCAAATGAGTAAACAAATGAAGCAATCGGCAGGCTAACAATCAGTCAAAAATGCGATCTGCATTTCAGAACACATAGTCACATATAAAATATGCAAATCAAGGGTATAGCTAAAGCATTTGATATCCAAATAAAAGATGTCAGAAGCTATCTATCATTCAACAAGGTATGATCTCTCGTGTTATCGAGGCATCCTACCAGTAGCCATGCCTTGACTGTCCCAAATTATACTCTTAAAATATCCTAATAACATGGCAGGAGAGATCAAAAGGATAGCTCAAGCAATTTATCGAAACTGGCTCAGATTAACAAGGTCATAAAAATGAGTTGACTCCAACTCTCAATAAACAAGAGATATTACTGAATCAAGAAGAATATTTGATGTCTTAAAATCCCTGTAAATAACTGGTTTGGGACCCTCCATGTAGGAAAGGTAGACCTTTAGCAGCACCAAGAGTAATCTTCATTCTACAGGACCAAGGTAGAGGAAGAGCCACTTGAAGATTAAGCATAGTAAGATAATAGCAACAACCATGGGAGAAAACAATATAAGATATTTACCAATCAAGAAATGGTGCCTAGCGCCTTGGTGAACACTGATTCAAAAGTCCTAGTTTTCAATAACAGTTAACAATTGAATGGACAACACCTAGAATAAGTAGATAGGTCAAATCTTAGGGTTCAACAAACGTGTTTCTAAGATTGTGTCACTACTACAGAATGGTACATCACTATCGCTTCATCTGTGTCGGTTCTTAAGTTTTTTGGAAGAAACGATTGTGATAGATGACTTAGGAGAGGCATTAATCATAATCACTATCGGTTCTCAGGTTAGAAGTGATAGTGATGTAGCACTGGGAACATTACAATCGGTTCTTATGCGAGAAGTGATAGTGATGTGCATTATCATCACTATCGGTTTTCATATAAGAAGCGATAGTGATGAGACGCACACATCACTATCGGTTCTTATTTAAGAAGCGATAGTGATGATAATCGCACATCACTATCGCTCTCACAAAAGAAGCGATAGTGATGAGCACGCGCTTATCACTATCGGTTCTTTTGTGAGAAGCGATAGTGATGTGCATTATCATCACTATCGCTTCTTAAATAAGAACCGATAGTGATGTGTACGCGCTCATCACTATCGCGTTTTATGTGGGAACCGATTGTGATGACTATGATAATCACTATCGCTTGTCTTGTAAGAACCGATCGTGATGTGATGATCACATCACTATCGCTTTTATATGAGAACCGATAGTGATGTACCTCGTTAGGTTATTTATACCACTCGAATGAACTCTTCTCTGTTATTATTCCGGAGGAGGTTTCTCCGCCGCCACCGGAAAAAATAGCTCATATTCTCGTGGT
Organism: Otatea glauca; assembly: GCA_036346275.1. Taxonomy (NCBI): domain Eukaryota; kingdom Viridiplantae; phylum Streptophyta; class Magnoliopsida; order Poales; family Poaceae; genus Otatea; species Otatea glauca. Next base: position 64,639,631 of record CM070719.1, on the reverse strand, counting down.
TGGAAGCAATACTTGGGTGAGAAAATTTGAAATCCTCAAGGGTGGGTGTTAAGAGGGTAAATTTGAAGCCCTAACTTGAGGAGATTTCCCTCATTTTGCATAATTTGTGGTTTTCTTCAAAATGTGAGCATTCCTTCAAACCCCTTTAATTTTGCACTATGTAATTTTGATATGTCGCAAGAAAGTTTAGATTGCTTTGGTATTGTGTATATCCTATCGATTTCACACCCTTTATTCACAAGCATGTACACATGTATTTAATTATCTTAATTTGTAGTGCTTTGATGTTAATATGGAATTATTATTGTCACACCGATGAATGCTAGAGTTTAGGTGCGGAACCTACGCCTCCGCTCGAGGATGCTTGTTTATAAATATACCGAACGAAATGGCATATTTTAAGCTTAACAGTCTCGAATTGTCCACGTTTGATAGCTGAGGATATGTGCTTGGGCAAGTTCTCGAGCTATGTTGTACAATCTGCGAGTAGAGATTTCGTAGCGTCTCTCGATATTCTCCGGATACACACCCTCTTGACCTGTTGTCTAGACGTATATGGAGAATAGCGAGATGTCTGCCAAATTTTCTCCGAGTTGTACAACGGCTTAGGAACTTGTCGGAACCACATATCCTCGAATGGGATTAGGACCAAACCTATTTAGAGATTAGGAGTCATCGTTGATACCCTTGTATTGTTTCGTTGTAGTCAAAAGATCATGAGGCTAATGCACTATATAATTAGATTGTTTGATATCATTGTTCATGTTAAAAATGTATGTCTCTTATCTAGGAAATTGGAAGCTCTAAACCAGGGAAGAATCTAGGTATCGATCGGGAGTACATATTTCATATATGTTGAAGGAAATTGTCATCTATTTTGCAAAGGTAATATTAACCGAAATGATGTCTCAATATTTCAAATAGCTAGCTTGCTGTCGCTCCAGTTTGTGCATAATTTATTGGGTGAAGTTTAATTGCAAATGAACCGTAAGGAATGGATGTATGCAAAAAGTCGTGTGAGTGCTGAATTTCAGAGGGGTGTTAAGGAGTTCAAAAAAATTGCCGAAGAGGACATGGTGAGGAGGGGTGTAAACTTCATATATTGTCCTTGCATTGATTGCACTAATCGAGAAGATTTAACAACTCACTCAAATTGAGGACCACCGATTCGACGTGGCTTCGTGAGGAATTACACGTGTTGGATCCATCACGGGAGACAGTAGTACTCTGCCGGTATGCAATGAAGACACGGTGGAACCGGATGATGAGTTGCGATTTGATATGTTTGAGGAGGAGAATTTGGAGCAAATGTTGCGGGATGTGGAGGGTAATTACACGTAAAGAGAGTTTGGAAAGTTTAAAAGCTTGATGGAAGACGATGCGAAACCACTGCTCACAGTCGCAGCGAATACACCAAGTTAGGTTCGGTCCTTGCATTGTTCGAATCAAGGCAAAACACCGCTGGATGATACAAGTTTCAATGCACTTCTAGTTCTTCTATCGGATCCGCTTTCGAGGAAAACGAGTTGCCAACAAGCATTTATGAAGCGAAGAAGCTACTATGTCCCATGGGAATGGAAATAGAAAGGATACATGCATGTCCAAATGATTGCATCTTGTACCGTAACGCACATCGAGAGCTGCACATTTGTCCGGTTTATGTGTGCCTCTGCACAAACAAAAGGAGAAGCGAACGACAAGAAGCGTAAGAGCCGGGCAACGAGGGTGAAGAGGTCACTAAAGGTGCACCGCCAAGGTATTGTGGTACTTGCCCATCATTCCCGTCTGGAGAGGTTGTTTGCAAATCCTAGAGAAGCAAAATTGTTGCGTTGGCATTATGAGTCTCGAAAGGAAGATGGCAAGTCGAGACACCTCACGATTCGCTCAATGGGGAAACATCGATTGGAAACATGAGGAGTTTGGTGCCAAATGAGGAACATAAGATTTGGATTGAGTACCGATGGAATGAATCCGCTTGGTAACATGAGCATCAAGACAAAGACGTGGACGCTTCATTGTGTATCTACAACCTCCTCCTTGGTTGTGCATGAAGCGGAAGTATATCATGATGTCGTTATAATCTCGGGACCCAAACAAATGGAAATGATATTGATGTGTACCTCGCTCCATTGATCGAGGATTTGGTAAAATTGTGGAATGACGGGTCATTGTGTGGGATGCGTCATGAAGAGAGCATTTCACCCTACGGCTATGGTATTTTGCACCATAAATGATTTCCGGCTCTTGATAATTTGGCGGCTCTGAGACGAAAGGAGCAAAAGCGTGTCCTATTTGTGAAGAGGAGACCGAGAGCCTATGGTTGCCGAATTCCAAGAAAATCGTGTATATGGGTCACCGTAGGTTTCTACCTCAAGTCATCGATACCGTAAGATGGATGACAAATTTGATGGGAAGAGGGAAGTCCGCTCGCACCGCAGCTTTATGAGTGGAAGGCAAGTATATTCACGTGTAGAGGATATCGATGTTCAAGACGGAAAGAGCCAGAATCTGCTCGCTCTAGGACCATTTGGAAGAAGAGGTCAATATTTTGGGACTTACCGCATCGAATGAGTTAGATGTTCGCATTGTATTGATGTCATGCACGTTGAGAAGAATGTCTCGCGATAATTTGGTTGGTATCCCACGAACATACCGGAAAGACAAAGGATGGTGTGAATGCTCGTCGCGACATGGCCTACATGGGAATCGTGCCAGTGCTTGCGGTGATAGAGGAGGATGGAAAAGGTCCGTGATATGCCCGCCGCATGTTACACCTCGTCCAAGAAGGAGAAAGAGGACCTTTGCAAATGTCTCCATGGTATTAAAGTTCCATCCGCTACTCCGCGAACATTAAGAAGCTTGTGTCCTTGGATGATTTGAAGTTGTTGGGCATGAAGTCCCACGATTGCCATGTCTTGATGACCCAAATGCTCCTGGGTTGCAATAAGAAATATTCGCCAGAGGATGTCGTTTGCAATCACGGCCGTGTTACTTCTTCAATGCGATCTCTCGCAGTTATTGACCCCGACGTGCTAGACAACTTGCAGAGTGAGGTGGTGCGGACTCTATGTCACTTGAGATGCATTTCCCACCGTCGTTCTTCGATGTCATGGTCCACCTTGTTGTTCACCTCGTTAGAGAGATTAAGATATGTGGACCGGCATTCCTACGTTATATGTACCCGCTCGAGAGGTACATGGGTATATTAAAATCCTACGTGAGGAATCGGTCAAGCCCGAGGGTAGTATTGTGGAAGGTTATGGTATCAAGAGGTTATTGAGTTCTCGCGTGGACTATCTCTGAAAAGACAAGCAATCGGTGTTCCTCTATCTCGCCATGAGGGCGGACTTGTTGGCAAAGGAACCGTTGGATCAAACTAACGAGGCCACGGTTTGATATGTATTGCAAAGCGATCTCGATAGCCTTGCGCAGAGCGCAGAAGTTGCAGTGGTACATCGAGCAAAGACAAGTCGATATTACGGAAGAGAATCCACAAATGGATGAGCTTTCCATCACACGAACACAACGATAGATTTCTCACATGGTTCAAACAAAGGGCGAGGTCTCGTTAGTGAGACTATCAAATGGTTGGTCGACGACCTAGATTTAATGTACGCATATGGTGGGTACGATATTAATGGGTACACCTTTTACACCGAAAGTCGATGCGAAGAGTACTGCTCAAAACAAGTGGTGTAAGCATAGATGCTTTTTCCGATGAACATCACTCAAAGGAGGATCCTCAATGGCAATGAACTCTTACTTCGGGTGATCAAGAAATTTGGGAGCTCGATTACGGAATATACCAAATTCCATTGTTCCGATGTAAGTGGGTGGGACTCCTACATGGAGTGAAGGTCGACAAGAGAGGTTTTACTCTTGTGGATCTCAACAGACTCGCTTATAAAGATGACTCCATTTGTACTTGCGAAGCAAGCAAATCAGTCTTCTATGTGCGTGATTCGCCAATCCGAGGTTGCACGTCGTTCTTCATGGCAAGCGCGGATCGTTGGAGTCGAAAATGTCATAGATGAAGAAGAATACGCCAATTTGATGAAATGCCTCCGCTTATGGATGGGGCTGTCTTAGTGGCACGATGACACACATGGAAGAAATTACATGCGTGTAGATCATCGTGAAGGGTTGTATTGTAAATAAATAGACTATTATAATGTTTGTTGTTAATCTCATTGTTGTATTATGTATGTCAAATAGTTTGCAATGCTTTCGAAGTAAAAATCCATGGTGAATTGCTGTTGGAGGCCTTGATGGAAATGCAATGTCCTTTATGCCTGCACTTTGTGCCATATGTTTTGAAAGAAAATTCTATTTGATTTAAATTATTGTTGGGAAAGCTTGTAAATAGTCAAAACATCATTTATGGAAATTATCGTGCAATTCGGATTAATTTGAAAAAGTTTTGACTTTTCTACACTTTACGCACAAGTCATGTCTACGAAATGAATTTTGGCATATTTCTTGAACGAGGTCGCTTTTTCCCAAAATTCTTTTATGAAAAGATTTGCAAGATCCCGAAATATGTTTCTCGCAAAATTCTAATAATTTCAACAACGAACGAAAATGTTATGGCATTTTCTCTCCGATGAAATGTTGAAAATTCGTAACTTGCGATTCTCAAAAGGAATAGTGCAATGAACTACATTTGTGTCGGTTTTCTTTAAAAAGTGATACGGATATTGAGCTTATCGATTGTCGGTTTTCCTAAAATAAGCGACATCGACATATACACACGTGTCGGTTTTTTACAATAAGCGATATCGATGACTATAAACATCCGTGGTCGGTTTTGTGTGAAAAAGCGACATCGATGTTGATTTACACATCCGTGTTCGGCTATTGTAAAAACGACATCAAGATTGACACATCCGCCGGTTTCGCTTTTTTAAAATAAGCGATATCGATGACTATAAATATCCGTGGTCGGTTTTGTGTGAAAAAGCGATATCGATGTTGACTTACACATCCGTGTCGGCTATTGTAAAAACGACATCAAGATTGAAACATCCGTGTCGGTTTTATTCAAGAAACGACACGGATATGTATATTATCGTGGATCGGTTTTCCTAAAAACGACATCGATGACCCCGCCATTTATTTCCCGCTAAGTCGATTCAGCGCGCGCACAAAGATACTCTCATTAACCTAGCGAAGCCGCCTCCCGCCCCCGCTCGCCGCCACGCTACCTACGCCGCCCGCCGCGCCGCCGCCGCGCTCGCCCGACCGCCGCCTCGCCCGACGCCCACCCGACGCCCGTCGACCGCCCGACTCCGACCTCCGACCGCCCGACGACTCGCCCGCCCGCCACCCGCGCCCCCGACCGCCCGACGATCGGCCGCCTCCCGACGCCTCCTCACGACCCGCCCGACTCCGACGCCCCGACCGCCCCTCCGACTCGCCGCCCGCCCGCCACCGGCGCCCCTCCGACCGCTCGACGACCGGCCGCCTGCCCCCGACGCCGACTGACGCCTATCTTGGTAACTTTCTAAACCATCCTTTCTTCAAGATGTGAGTTGGCTTGATGTTCCTCACTGGTAACACAAGATGAAATCAACAAGCTAGTTTCTAGCAAGATATAACTTCCAAACTGTTGATTTTATCGCAATAGAGTATGAATTTGAATAGTAACACTAAAGGGTAGAAAGATCACTTGTAAGGGTATAGAACAATCACAAGGTTATACTTTCACACTAGCGTATGAATGGGACACGAGAAAACACAACTCCTATTCAAAGATTAAGGGCATACAGAGACGTAATGTGGAAATTACAGATGCTTTACCATGCCCACACATAACACAAATTGTTGGTGCGAGAATGGTAACCATTTTAGTGATATATTATTTAACGTCGCCTAAAAAAGATTCATAATCGAGTTTGATAACCAACAATGCCAAGCACTTGTGGTAGAAATTTTAATTTTCATAATCAACTTGCATAATTGCGTTGTGTAGTTTGTCACTCCTAAGGAGGAAAATTTTAAGAATGACCAAGAGATGTAGTGCCGTTTCTTATAGTTGATAAAGAAAAGAACCAATCTTGATTATTACAAGGAAAATGCAGAGAGCAACAAAAATGGAAATAAATGTGTTGTGGAAGCCCTTGCGCACTTTCCGATGGCAATCAAGCTTGTTTCGCACATTATATATGGAAGGTTTCACTTGGGCATCATTCGATGGAGAATATGTACAAGTACACTAGAATTGCAAGATGTACATTATTGTCCTTACGACAAAGTTACGAACAAGAAAATTATTTCTCTAATTCAAGTTTGAGAGCAAACATTTCGAGTTCAAATTTCACAATGCATGCTTTCATCATCTAACGCAAATACTGAGAATATGATCTACATGTTATTATTGTTCTTGTAATATGATCTACGTTAGAGTTAAAAATGCGTAACCTCATGCCTCCCATTCGAGAGTGCTTGTTTATGAATATGCCATTTCGTCACATTCATAAGCAAGCATTCTCGAATTGTCCACGTTTTTTGATTCGAGGATATGTGGTTCGGCAAGTTCTGAAGTGTTGTACAATCTGCAGAGTAGATTTCGTAGCATCTCCCTACGGTGTTCTCCGTATACACCCTCTTGACCTGTTGTCGAGACGATACCGAGAACAGCGAGGAGATGTGCCAAATCTACTCGCAGCTTGTACAACGGCTTAGGAACTTGCTCGAACCACATATCCTCGAATGGGATTAGGACCAAACCTATTTAGAGAGTAGGGGTTATCGTTGGTACGTATTTAGGTGATCAACAGATAAACTTTTTTGAAGATCGCTCGCTCATTTGTTACTCTACCAAATATGCTAGAACAGTTTCATCTTATTACTTATCTATTCAGCTATTGCTTTACATGATTTATTGTCAAGTTCACAAAATAGGTACTAATTGCTTTCTCTCATGTCAAATATATGACCTTATCGATAAGAAAACTCAAAATGTCACAATTAGAGAGCATCGGCTCCTCGCGATGCAGTAGAAGGTGCTCCCGAGGGGCCGAGCCAAGTTCCAAATGTTGAGAGGCTGAGTAAGGTGAGGAAGGCCCGAGGACCGAACAAAGGGGCCACAGGGAGAACACCGCAGGTTCTTCACTTCAATGCCACAGGGGTCTGCACAGGCCCTCCCAAGTATAAGGGGCGATACCGTTCATTCCTCGGTCAATTGGTGAGGGAGAGAGTGCCCATAACGATTAAGGATTGGAGGAAGGAAGTCAGCGCCGAGCAGAAGAATCGACTGTGGGATGAGGTTAAGGGCAAGTGGATTATAGAGGAGGAAGATGAACGCAACGCGAGATGGTACGCCTTGAAGAGGATGGGTGTGGCCTTGAAGCACTTCAGGGTCCTCATGCACAGTGAGTACGTACTGAAAGGTCGTACACCATTCGAGAGGTATCCGTTCGTTACTACAGATGTTTGGGTGGAGTTCACAACGACGAAGGGTACGCCCGAGGCAGAGCAGCTAAGAGAGAGAAATACCGCTATCCAGAGGCACAACACGCACCCGCACCACCCTGACAAAGCGGCTATGAGGGGAAGAAGGCGAGTGGGCGCGACTAGCCGAGGATTGCGCGAACTCGGACGACGATGCCTTACTCCCACATATGTGAGGAACGGCACGCAATCGGGTATTAGCGAGGACAAAGAAAACCCTAACGGCAGCTTGTAGTCGCAAACCCCGCCATCGCGCACGCCGCCTCTCGCCATCGTAAGACATCCGACTTAGTACATTGCGCTTGGCCTAGCTTGTTGTATTTCGGATCTAATTCGCACTCGCTATTGCAGGAGGAGGTAAGCTACGGAAAGAGCGGGGACCTTCGAGAGCCAAGGGTCGAAGGATATCCGTCGTCGCGATCGGGAAGCCCGATCATAAGGGCCGGGTGCTCGGCGCAGGGTCGGGGCATATGAAGAAGTCCTACTTCCAAGATGACGCTTCGAGTGCTAGATCAAGATCATGGGAGGCACGCGCGAGCGCTCAAGGAGACGCCAGGAGCAAATTGAGGAGGAGATCAAGGATGAGATGAGGGGAGATGATGGCACGTGAAGATGAGATAAGGCTGAGATGATGGCACGTGAGGAGCGCTGAGGTCCGAGATGATGGCGATGATCTCCTGCAGTCGAGCGTAATCCTCACCTCTTGTAGAGAAGCTCGTGCCCGACCTAGCAGTTGTGGTTCCAAAATGATAAGACCGATCCCCATCCAAGGTAATAATTAATTTTTCCTAAATTAAATCTATAAGTGTAACTCCCACAATGTTTCTCCTCGTTGCGTACATCTTGCGTGCCCTCGCTAAGTGCCACCACCACCTCGACGAGGATGGATTTCTGCCGAGGTCGCACGCGGGTTGCATTTCCGCAAGGAGACCGACACTGTATGGTCACCTTTGGGAAGGGCTACATGAGGGTGCAGTGGACTACGCCCACGAACACTTCTTATCACATGTGCTCGAGTTCCCCCAACGAAGATATCAAGACTCTCGGGCAAGCACGCATGTCGCTCATCAAGTGGCCCACGACGGGTGTCGATCTTGGTCAAGGTAAAAATCCCGCGCCTTCTCTACCATTCCAAAGAGTACCGCAATAAGTTAAATATGCGCTGCTTTGTAGGTTCCTACCGCACTGCGGCTTACTCGTGCTCCTCGATTACGCTCCCACCACCGTGATGAGTCCTACACGAGTGCAGAGCTCACGTGTAAAAGGACAAGCACGACACCAACAGTAACCACAAGAGGCCTCTCGAGACTCCTTCCGCCAAGAAGGCAAAGCCGATGAAGGCCACAAAGCCCCTTGAGGTACTTGAAAAGCCAACTACCCTCACCTCAAGACTCCTTCGCCCGTAAAGAAAAGTCAAGACAGCCACAGACATCCCTTATGATTTTAAGGCCTATGTACATGGAAAGCCCCCGCTTGCATCCAACGAACTAAATGGTCTAGGGTGGACTCGCAAGCTCCATGGATGGTATATTGATAAGGTGAATGAGGAAGAGCGCCGAGTTGACTTCAATGTGATGTATAAAAGGGTACATTTCCACCGTGACGAGAATGGGATATTCCCGCCGCTTTGAGGATCTGTTTCTTGTGTACCAATTAAAAGCCGTCGATATTTCTACTTTACGATCTTGGACGTGTGAGTATCGCACCATACAACATGAGTCGACGACTTTTATAGGATTTTGCATTATGTTTTCTAATATCAACACGAGTTGCGTGGCAATGAGACAATGAGCCGTGATTTAATCTAAACCAAGTTGGGTTAAATCGACCCGAGCTAGTGTCTGCATCACGGCTAGGATACATCCGTGTTTGTTGTCGCTACGCCAAGAGGGTATTGCATACCGAGTCGACGAAGGACTTCGTTGTAATACCGCATCACGAGGAGTAAGTAGTACAAACCCTTCAATTACTTGTACGCACTTAAACCGTATGCGAACTTATTTCCTTGCACTACATTCCATTTAATAAGCAACCATTGGGTTCTACTCGTCCTCGCTCCGAGTGAAAATACAATCTATATTTTTAACTCAATCAAGAAGAGACCGATGGCCTACGCGATCAAGTGTCCTTTGCGTAGTAAGTACATTACCGTAACCTAACACTTTCTCGAATTTAACTATATTTTTTTACTCAATGGCATCTCTCCAATATATGTAGGGGTTTCTCGGACTATGTCGATGAAGGAGGGTCACACAATAACAAAAGGGCAAGAATTTGGAGTATAAGAAATTCACAGATAAGTGCCTAGCATATATACGCTTAATTTTTTTGACATCTAATCTTCGTGTTAATTTCTTTTCTCTCTTCACGTTGTCATCAACAGTGGCAATGATGACCAGACGGCTTCTATGTCATGCAACACATGTTGGTTGTGGTCGGCTCACACCTTTTTCCTAAGGTATATGTACATGCATACTTAGCCTTTCACATACAAATTTTGAAACTTAAATTCATGCACTCATTTATGTTTTGCGGATGATCAATATCCCGAGAAGAGCTTAGACAAAGAAAGCACTTAACAATTTACGAGATCACTTATGCCAATGGTACTGGTTAGAAGTTATATCGGAGGACGGTAGGTTTAGAGATCCTGAAGCGCCCTACTAGTCCATATAGAAACAATATTAATTGTATATGTCAATGTGATATATATGCACGTGTACTGATTGTTAAGCATGTTTGTGTTTGTATGTTGTGAACGAATGGGCTATATGTATTGCAATTTACGTATTCGTGTTCTGTGAATGTGATATGTGCATTCTGTGTTATGTATTGTCAATGTGATATATATATGCCCAATGTTAATATGTGTGTTATTTTGGATAATATGCAAAATTGAAACACCCCCATGAGGGTCATCAGAATCGGTTCTTATGAGGAACTGACAGATGACCTCTCATCGAATCGGTTCTTTTAAGAAAGCGATTGTGATGACCACATTAGTAGAATCGGTTCTTTTTACGGGGCGATAGTGATAACCATACCATTACAATCGGTTCTTGGAATAAAGCGATTGTGATGATACATTATCGTAATCGGTTCTTTAAAGGAAGCGATTCGATGACTTCATTAGAATCGGTTCTTTTGTCAACCGATTTCGATAACTACACCGATTACGATAACGTGGTTATCGTAATCGGTTCGGCAAAAGAACCGATGCTAATGATGAGGTCATCGTAATCGCCTTTAAAGAACCAATTCGATGACCCTTTATCGTAATCGGTTATTAGAAAAACCGACATTGTGATAATGTGTTCATCGAATCGGTTTGATCTAAGAACCGATTCTAATGAGGATTTATCACAATCGGGGTAAAACCGACTGTGATAACTCCACCTCATCACTATCCAAAGACTTCGTATCGCCACTTGAACCGACTGTAATGACAAAAAAGAACCGATTCTGATGTACAATTCTGTAGTAGTGTGTTCATAATTATTGCGAAGTTTGCACTCAAAAAAATAATTCAGGGACATGACAACATGCATATCACTTTGGAATAAAAAAGATAAACACGCAATTGGTCATCTTCAGATCATTTTGTCTCTTTGGAAAAGTTTTTGTTTTCTTTTAAGAAATTCAATATGTTTAACTTCACCACTTCAGCAAGAACGGTTCCTCAATATGCAAGAATATCTAAATGCTCAGAATGCACTGTTCTTTTTTTTGGAATGAAAGACTATGAGAAATTGCTAATACATTGGAACATGGTAATACACATAGATTGCTTTCATGAATTAGTAGTACAATGTCAGTGTCAATACAAAATGAGATCTTCCATTTTTTAGGAATAAATGTAGTAAGACTAAATCTAAAAATAGTAGCAACAAAGTACTAATGCCTGCAATTGATTGCTTACTTCTGAAAAGATTATTTTGAAAACCTCCTCATGCCATGAATTCATACACAAACATCTTTTGATCATCCTCGATTCAATATCCAATCAGCGTAACAAGGTGTTCGTGATGCAATTGTCCCTAAACATTAAGCATTCGTCATCTTCAGTGAGTGCCCAATCTGTGCGCAACCCTACTATTATTGGCATTCCAGCTTCACAAAGGAACACAATACATTGCATTAGGATGATTTACAAAGGGTTAAGCTAGGTCAAGATTCAGTTATTGACTCATGGTTATAGTACTTAAAGGGCATGATGAAAGCAACACATGCACTTATGTGAGGACGGTTGTCGGCTGTGGCTCCTCGAGTACTTTGAAATAGGAGTTATCAAAAACATTTGGATGGACAATTGTGTGAGCTCCAGATAACACAACCATCTCCTGTGTCCTGGCAAGTATCAATGTGAACTTCAGACATGGATGGACACTGGCTGCTTTCTGAAACAATTGGTAGAAAGATTTGGGGATCACCATATACAAATAACCAATTCTGGCTAATCATTGCTAAATTTCATTGTTCTATTACAAATTTCTATAGGAATTCTAAAATAGGCACCGGAACTTAGCAAAAGATGTTAAAGAAAATGAGAACTCACGAAAAGCCCTTTCTGCTGAATAATGTTTTTGAGGCAACAGCATCCAACGTTTCTTTAGGAAGTTTACCGGCAGGATCAGCAGTACTACAGAGACAAATGCGTTTTTTCAGAAGAAAATAGGTAGGTACTAAATAGAAACATCGCCTGGAATAGCTTATAGTTTGGCTAATAATGTAAGGAAATTGTAAAATGAACAAACCACTGGATGTTGCACCTGGAATCTAATCGGCCTAGTCTTACTGAAATATCAGGCCCTCCATAGAGTGCAACTGACTTAGCACCATCCATGGCAATCAAGTCCGCCCATGGCACTATTAGCGAAACAATAGTAGACTTGGCTTGAGGATACAAAAAAAATGCAAAATTGAAGTTCAATACAGGAAGCACATGTGCAAAGCACACACCTTGCTGAACAGGGTCAATTCCTTCTTTTGCTTTTTACAATATCTGTTCAGATTTAAAGAAATTAAATAGATATGTCAAGTCAGGTGTTCTTCAGTAAGGACATGGCACTATTCATGGCAATAAGGGGGAAAAAGGTCTGCTGTAATGGTTCTTTTAGGAGGGAAAAGACATTTGTAGATTTATTTAGCCCAGCATTTTAGCCATTCATGCCACCTGCAAGATAATGTCACCAATGTTTGTCTATTGTCTTCTACTTCACATAAATCCATTTTTAGATATCTTGAACTGTACTTTAGCCTATTTCCATTTACAATTTTCTATCATATATCTTTTACTCACGTGCTAAAATTGATGTTCGCCTCATCTAACCCTAGAAAACCAGACCCTTTCAAATATAAGCCAACAACTGTGCAACCAAATTTAGATTTCACAATAACATGATTTCGCAGCATATCAAGATTACTACCAAAACTGCTATCCGCCTCATCTAACCCTAGAAAACCATACCCCTTTCAAATCTAAGCCAACAAATGCACAACCAAATTTAGATATCACAGTAACATGATTTTGCAGCATATCAAGATTATGTATGCACTGCCCGATCTAACCCTAGAAATCAAACCCCCAATTCGATCCACACAAGCACATAAATAAGCGAATTTCTCGTAAAAACATCCGGCCAAAAATTGCCTGCATCTAATACAATCGGTGAAATGGAAGTTTTCACCAACCTTGTGGAAAGCGAGGTCACGGTTGACCAATTAGCTCACTGGCGACGGCCACCTACCACCCGTTGAGGGCCAACACCACTACACTGGGACCTCATCTTCGTCGGTCAGCCTGCGATGTCTCAATAGGGATCCGTGATTAGGTCACTGTGGAACAGGGAGTAGAGGCAGCAAAACCCTAGAAATCAAATCCCCAACTCGATCCACACAAGCACATAAAAAAGAGAATTTCTCCTAAAAACATCTAGCCAAAAATCACTCTACTTCTAATACAAACGGCGAAATGGAAGTTTTCACCAACCTTGTGGAAAGCGAGGTCGTGGTTGACCAATTAGCTCACCGGTGACAGCCACTGAGGGCCACCGCCAACCACTCATCTTTGTCGACTGGGCCTGCGAAATCCAAATCAGGAGCCGCGATTAGGGCAACGTGAATAGGGAAGTGGAGGCTGCCAAACACGCCGTAGATTTGTCGCAATCATCGCGTTCCCAATACCTGCAGAATGGCGTCGAAGTGCGGCCCGGAAACGACCTCGTTGAAGATGGCGACCAGGAAAGTGCCCCCGCCGTGGCCATGGATGTACGGCCATGCCTCCCGTAAGAACCCGACGAACTCCTCGCGCGCAGCCACTCCGTCGTCGCACCAGATGCCGCGCCACAGGCTCCTAATGCACCTTCCCTCGCCGCAGGCAAGGGAGGAAAGCTCCGGGGAGACGTGCATCACGCTGGGAATCCGGTCGGCTGTCGAAGCAGATCGGAGGAGAGGGGAATCCGGATCAGGAGGGGGTGGGCTGAGCGAACAGTAGATCGGGAGGGGAGGGGAATCCGGATCGAATCGGGAGGGGCGGGCAGAGCGAACAGGGAGGATGGCGCCATTTTTTCGATCGCGCGGGGGAGGGGAAGGGGAATCCGGATCGAATCGGCGAATCGCGAGGGGCGGGCAGAGCGAACAGGGAGGCCGATCGCGCGGGGGTGGGGAATCCCGCGGCTGGGGGACATGGAGATGCCTCGGGTCATGGAGAACGGACCGCTGCCACCAAGTCGTAATTAGAAGTAATAGAGATATACACACATATATACATATGCATATACCTATGTATATATGTATATACATACCTATATATACATACACACACATACATATGTATACATATAATTATATATATATATATATATATATATATATATATAGCAATCATGCTTGGCACTAGTAAAGCTGCTGTGTTCCAGCATATTTCAACGCACTGTAATTTATACTAGCCCTCCTTTACAAGTAATGCTTTTGTTTTCCCTTTTGAATTATGTAATTTTGTCTCACTTTTCCCTCATGCATGCTCCTTTTTCCATAGGTGAAGAGGTGGCGGTGTGTGGAAAGCTTGCCGATGGCCATCGTCCTAGTCGTCATGTCCGGGCTCCGTTGGTCATGATCGACCTGGATGCTGTAGAGAGAGATATACAGATTGCAGGCATATATGGACAGAGTTAGGAATGCCATTGATTCATTGATCATTTTTTCGCGTCCAATTCGTATGATTCGTCTGTACGTCTTCATTATAGCTGTGTAGAGGAAGAAGATGTAACATCCTAAAATTTGAGTTTTCGAATATTTGGATTTAAAAATGAACCATTTGTATTTTTTCCAAATTAATTAGAGCTTAAATTGGATTTTCCCTTATGTGAAAAGATTTAATTTGATTAATCACTACATCAAATAAAAGATTTCCTGTCAAGGTTGGGTTCCATATGTTCCAAACAAATTTATTGTATTTTTTTGATATTTTTCTGAATTTATTTGCTTTTATTCGAATTTCTAAAAATTTATTAAATCGGAAAATATTTTTATTTTGAAAATTCTCCCGGGCCGAATTCCCACTAGCCCATTCTGTTTTTCCTCCGCCTTGGCCCGGTCCGGCCTATCTCCGCGGCCCACCTCCCTCGCGAGTCGCCCTGGCCCGCTTCGCCAGCCCATCGTCCCGGCCCAGTCGCCTGCCGCCGCAAACCCTAACCGCATCCACCACCGCGCTTGGAGTCTGGGTCGGACACGCCCCCAGGCTATTTAAGGCGCCGCCAACCCCTCTCCGAGATTCATCGTTCTGCGTCGCACCCGTCGCTCCAGTCGCAGCCTTTGCTTCGCCCGAGCTCGCCGAAGTTCCGCCGCCGTCCAAGAGCTTCTCCACCGTCGTTTGGCCTCTCCGGTCCTCCTACACCGCTGCCGTTTGCGCCTTCGGGTTTGTCGCATCGTCATCTTCTAGATTCGCGTGAAGATGCGCTCAATCTAGTCATGTTTCGCCGTGTGCCGTGTCGTTTTCCTCGCGTCTGGCGGAATAGCTCCTCGCCATCGCTCCTCGCCGCGAACCCCAACCGTCCGATCCGCAGCGGAGGCTCCGGATCTTGCCACACCTCTGTTGCCAGCGGCCTTGCTTCCCTGCCGTCTGATCCTGCGCCGCCACTGGATGCGCAACGCATGGCCCATCCACGTCAGCGCCTCGCCAGTCGCCTGCATCAGCCCTACCACCCACGTGCCGCCCCGTCAGCAGTGACATCAGCGGTAATGTCAGCCCTAGCCGCTGATCCCATGAGCCCGGTCCACCGTGGACCAGGCGAGACCGTGGACTCGGTCCATGGACTTAGAATCCCGCGCGTCAGTTGTACTGTCAGCGTGACGCAATAAACCAGATTTTCCTTTAGAAAGATAATTCCAGAAAGTTGTCTTTTTCTATTTTCTTTAATTTAATCTTTCGGAGACTCGTTCTCTTTCATACGAACTTCGATTGAGGCGGTTCAAATTTCTAATTTTTTCTAAAATCAAGCTCTATCTTCCAGAGCTATTTTTCAATTTTGAGCTTGTTTGAGTCTCTGTTTGGTATTTGTTTGGTTTCATTGCTTTCTTTTCCGGTAGATGCCAATTCCAAAGAAGCGAACAGAGACTTCAAAGGTCAAACTCAGCACTAGATCAGCAAGGCAAGTCGTAACCTTTAATCATATTGATCCTATGTTTGCAAAGTAATTTTTTTATACAATTGCATGCTATTTGAGTATCAATGATTATTTTATAGGAATAGCTATGTACCTAGTTGACATTATGCCACCTTCATCTTTGGAATGCCATGTATCCATTGTTAGTCACTAGATGGGACATTACTAGTTGATCATGATTATATTACCAACACTGGGTTATCATAGCTATGCTTAGACCTGCTTAGTTGTACGATAGGATTCATATCACATGTTGAATAATGTTAATCTTGACTTAATGAGATATTAAATTGTGGCCGATAGCCACTATTGTAAAATTTGTTGTACTATAGCAGGGTTGCCCTTGTTTTGTTGTCTAAAGTAATACTGTTGAATTTAGTAGTTTGATAATTGTTTTGGATGGTGTAGGGTGATGCTTCGTCATTCTGTTCATGTTGTCTACCATTGATTTACCAGTTATTTATTATATTTTTCATCAATATGCTTTCAATCTATTTACTGTATTTCAATTCAAGTTATTGCTTTCTTCAAATGAACTATATGGCTATCCTTTGTCAAACCTTGCATGAATATATTGCACTATTTCCCTACGGCTTGCTGATTACTTTTGTACTCAAGGCTTTACGCCTTTGTTGATCAGTTGCTGAGGAAGGACCAACAAACAATGAATCATGACGAGGAATATTATGAAGACTACGTAGACTAGGAAGGCGTTTCCCCAGACGATTGCCTATGCATATCGAATGGACCAAGTTATCTTATTTTCGTTGAAACAGTTTATTTGTTTCTTAAGCCCTTAAGGCATAGTGATGTAAACTTTGACCATAAAGTCCGCTTTATTTAATAATGATTTGCTTCTTTCTTGTTTAATTCATTGTATAGAATGCTATTTCATCTATGTTTCCACTGTGTGTACTAACGTGATCCTGGACTAGTACGGTATACATAAAGGATTTCGGATTTGCAAATCCGGGTCCCGACAGAAGAGATGTGATTGATATACATGGATGCATGCTAGCTCCTACTCCAGTTGATCCGATTCTGATTCTAATTATAGCGTCTTCTCCCACAGTAATATATATATATATATAGTAAAATTTATATATACGGATGGTACGGGTATTTCCCCTATGTATCTGTGCAAAAAAATTTAATTTTTTTATGTCGAGTTTAACTAGTTTAAACAAGTTTGAACTAACATTCAAACTAGAGTTTCCTTGTTTATAGTAGTTCCATTTGTAGGTATGTTGATTATATGTATAAATCAGCAAAACATATGATCTAAATTCATTCGAAATCTTTGAATTTGAGTATATTTTTTCAAATGTATGCATTTCATTTAAATTGATATAGATGGGTGTATACCCTAAAACTGACACTTCAAAAAAAATATCTGAATTTAGCTTGAATTCACGTATTTGAAATCATAGTGCCTTGACACCATGCTATATATATGAAGCCTTTTTTCTACTCCTAGGAGTAGTTACTCCATATACCGTGTCTCACAATGTAGAGAGTATCTCGTATAGAAGAGTATGTATGTGTAGTATATGAGTATATAAGATCGTCTAAGTAGCATGTATATTTTTTCAGAGGTGGTATGTACAGATTTTTAAACATACCCATTTTTATGTGGGAATATGAAGGTATTTGTAAAATACACTAAAACCATGGACTCCCTTACAATTTTTTTCATGTCATCACATTGGAGTATCTTATAATCAGTATACAGGTGTGCCCAAAATGATAAAGGAATACTTCAAGTTTGTTTAGATGATATATTAGAGGTGAGAGTAACTACACCCGGAAATAGAAGGTATTGTTCCTCTCTATATATATGTGTGTATGTATATATGTATATATATGTATGTATATATTTACGAAAGCACTATTCTACTACCGAATGTAGAATAGCTTATCCTACGTGCCGGTCAGACAAGTGCTTCCAACCCACCCCACATGTGCCCACTTTGTACAAAGACTAAGCCAACTAAGGATGTGGTCAACCAACCACCAAATATGGTTTTCTTATCAAGACTAGAATCTTTATTTTATTATTTTAGTCATAACTTTTGATTGCCAGCTTCGATTCACGAATGATTTTCATCGGTAGCTAACCGACGATGAGTAGAAAAGAACGATATGAGTCTTGGCAGTAAATATCAAATGAATGAGATTTTACACCAATTTACTGGACACATTGTTAGATTTTACTACTACTCCTAGTCGTGACAAGTGACTTACGTCTGATAGTAGAAGTACAATGGATACAACATTTACGTTCAAATATATTACAGTTTACTAGACATGTTGTTATATTTTACTACCACACTGTGGCGTGTGGCTGCCATTTGATAGCGGGAGTACAATGGATACAACATTTATGTTCAAATACATTTTAATTTACTAGATGAGATGTTAGATTTTACTACCACACTTAGCCATGGCGCATGGCCGCCATTTGATAGTGGAAGTAAAATGGATATCATATTTACGTTCAAATACATTACAATTTACTAGACGCGTTGTTAGATTTTACTGCCGCATCTAGCCGTGGCACGTGATGGTGATGTGATAATGACAGTAAAAAATAGAAACTATATTTATGTTCAAATACATTCTAATTTACTGCCACGCTGAGCACAGAGGGGCAAGTGGAGGGAGAAGCGTGGGTTGATTGCAAACTTTTAATGAAGATATCACCTAAACCATGTGTCATATTTGCAATCCGTTTAAAGCATTTTGCTGAAAAAAGTGCTCAAAAAAGGAGATACATTATGAATATGTTTTAATGTTGTAAATAATAATTACTGTATGGAAAGTTTGTATTTACCGTATCTAAGCCAGTCAAACAATGCATCGTCTGAGCACGAAAAAGGTGAGCGGAGAGTAACATAAGGGTTGACCAAGGTGGTGGATTTTCTTTGGCTTGCTTTTAACAAAGTTGAAATATAAGTTTTGACCAACTGGAGGTGGTGGAGCTTGCGTGTAGTACAAGGTTCAAAATCCCGGTGAAATTTCAGAAATGTTGGCCAAGACTTCGAATTTCGGTTGAGGATGAGATTTCAAATCCCGGACGAATAAAAAAATTGAAAAAAAGAAAATTTCAGAAATTTTGGCCAAGACTTCGAATTTCGGTTGGGGATGAGATTTCAAATCCCGGACGAATAAAAAAATTGAAAAAAAGAAATCAAATTGCTATAGCATTTCAAAAATTTTACCAAATTTCACCAAAATCTCTATAATTTGACCAGATTCCAACTTTTTTGGACCGGATTTGGGTCAATAACCCTTAAGATTGTCATCTTCCATGAAAATATTTGAAAAAACTGAATTTTTGAGACATTTTATAAAAATAATAGAAACACTATCATATTTTTATAAAAATTTACAATCTTGATCATACTCTAAAAAATTTATGGTATCATATTTATCAGTCTTGGATCATACAAAAAAATGCAAAATAATTGAACTTCATTTATTATCTTTAAAAAATCAAAATAGAAGGAACATAAATGAGATAGTAACCTTGTCAGAATTTTATAAATTCGCTCGAGTGTTATCATGATCCAATATTTTTATGAGAGTTTAATAATTTCCTTAGAACACCTATATAAAAGTTTAAAAAATTATAAACCTTTTTTTGTTCCTCAATCAAATCTATGGAAGCAATATAGGTATTCAGCCAGGCTTTTATGAGGACATTAGCAGTATTAGAATTTTTTAAAATTAATGAGGCTTGATCATAACATGTAAATTTGAAGGAAATATTATTGATGTGTTAGAATGATCCACAAATTTTTTTAAAAATTTCTAACATGTTTTTGGACCAATTTTCATTCATTTGAAATTTGCGAGTAAGGCTTTTATCAGGATAGTACTACCGTCAGAATTATTGAAAATTTCTCAGGGTTGATCATCATCTAAAAATTTTATTGAAATATTAACGATGTGTCAGGACAATCTAAAAAAAATTCAAAGTTTTCTAACATGGTTTGAACCATTTTTCATTCGGTTCAAATTTGCTAATAAGGCTTTTACCAGGACAAAAGCATTGTCTGAATTTTTTAAAATTTTCTCAGGCTTGATTATCATCTAAGAATTTTACGGGAACATTAGTGATGTGTCAGGACCATCCAATTTTTTTTAAAAAAAATTATAACGTAGTTTGAACCATTTTTCGTTCGTTCAAATTTGCCAAAATCTTGTTAATTTTGACCGGATTTCAACTTTTTTGGACCGGATTTGAATTTTGCTTTTTGAATTTCAACCAAATTTCTTTCAAAATTTTGAAATCTCATCAAAATTTCGGATTTCGGTCCCCTCCAAGATATGATCGAAAACGAAATTTGAAACCATGGTGTAGTATAATGAACTGGGACAACCTGGTGCATGGGGCACCATTGTCTAAAACGGGTATATTTTCTATGTATTGTGTGCGAAAAAATTAATATTATTTAGATGTTGAGTTTAACTAGTTCAAACAAATTTGAACTGAAATCCAAACTAGAGTTGGCTTTTTTATGGTGGTTTAATTGTAGGTATGTGCGGATTATATATACATATAAATCAACAGACCATGTAATCTAAATTCATTCAAAATATCTGGACATGATTATATTTTTTCAAAGGTATGTATTTCATTTGAATTGTTATATATATATATATATATATCTCGTAAAATTGAAATTTCCAAAAAATATACACGAATTTAGCTTGAATTTGTGTATTTGAAATCATGGTCCCCTGACACCGTGGTGACCAAGAAGAACAAATATATGGTCTATAGTTAGTGGTAAATTAAACACGAAGCTGCTCTTTGATATTTTCATTTTCTCGAGAATTTTGGGGTGGGTCTGGAGTTTGGACCCGGGTTCACAAAACTGTTTCGCCGGCGGTTTTTGTGGAGTCGACGGTACCGGTTTTCGCGGTAAACCGCTCGAAAATCGCGAAAAACCGAACGGTTTGTAAATTTGAAATTTTTGAATTTTGGTCAAACGAGATCGAGAAAACCGTGGTTTTTGACAAAAAAATCGCTCGGTTTTCGCGAAAAACCAAGCGGTTTTTGGAGAAAACCACCCGAGGATGGAAAATTGGGGAACAAATCGAAAAAAATTGGGGAAAATGCAAAAAAAATATTGTAAAATTTGTAGAAATACAGGGAAGGTTAAAATTGAGTAAAAATGTAATAAATATATAAATAAGGTATGTGAAAACGAGAAAAAAAATTCCAGAATGGTCTCTCCTAAATTTGGAAAAAAATCGACATTACCTTTGCTATATTTTAGAGAATTAGAAGTTGTAAGTTTTGTATTTAGCAATAATATGTCAATAAATAATCTTTCATTACAATACTACAATCACACAAGTGCAAATATCGGCATTTACATAACTACAAAGCAAAATCATTCGCAATTTCACTACCATTTACTTATCAACACCATTAACATTATAATGCATTTAAATTGAAGTTGTGGACTAGTCATAAGCATAGCTTCGTCATTCTTCCATTGTCGCAAAAATGACATGTTCGACCTACATGAACGGAACATCGAAAACCGATGACAGAAGGAAAAATGGTGAAAATATAAGAACAAATTGCAAACATTGCAAAAAAAATTAAATGTAACAAAAAACCCAATTAATCTATAAAACACCTAAGAGAAATTTTTATAATTTTTTAAATCATTTATTTCTTCTAAAAAATCTAAAATAGAAATTAATGAAAAGGAACAAATACACTGTCAGGTTTTTATAAATAGTAAAATGATTTATTATATTATAAAATTTTAATGAAAATATAAATAGTTCTCAAGGATCATGTACTAAAATTTTCAGAAATATTAGACTTCATTTATTTCCCATATAAAATCAAAAATAGAAGAGCATATACAATGATAATAGCACTTTCAGAATTTTTAAAAAATAAACATATCTGATCATCATCTCAAAATTTACATAATCATTTTATTGACGTTATAACATCACAAAAAAAGTTTAAGAAATATTAGACTTCATTTTGTGCCCCTAGAAAATAAAAAACTGAAAAGCATATATTGTGACAGTATCACTGTCATAATTTTTACAAAATTTACTTATCTGATAATAATCTAAAAATTTTATAGAACCATTAGGATTACCTCAGGAACGCACAAAAAAATTCAAAAGTTTTTGACATATCTTGCTAAATTTCTTCAAATTTTTTAAATTTATTGTTCATCTGGCCGGTTTTCCGAACGGTTTTAATTACCGAACCGGCTCGGTACGGACGGTTTTCGACGGTTTTTTGTGTTTGCAAACCACATGGCCCATTGAAGGCCCATGTTGGTCCCTTAGCCGAAACCCTAGGCGACTACTATATAAGGAGGAGGGGGTCCCCCCATTGTAAAAGCAACCACAAAGCAATAAAGAATTCTGTCGTCGCTCTCTCTAAACCTGTGTCTCTCTTGTCCCTCTGTTCTCCAATTCAGATCTGTTCGGGAAACCCAGACTATTCGATAGCGAGGTTCCTTAACACGTTATCAGCACGAAGCTCTACCGGCGAACAGATTGAAAAGGTGAGAAGAGGTGAGTTTCAGCGATTGAATCTAAACGCTTACTGATCCTATGCATGCATCTACCCTGCGCATCTGTATTTTGTGTTCATCGCATGGCAAGAAGCTACAATGACATGGATCTATAGTATTTTACTATTCATCATCACAAAGAGAGAGAAAAAGGGGAAATCGTAGACGCCTCGGTATGCGCGCTTGAAGCGCCGCTCGTCATCGGCCATTCAGCGGATCGTCGCCGCACGCTGCCGGTCGGAGATCGCCTCGCGCCTACTGGCTGTCGTCGCGCCGCCTGGCCCGGCCTCGACCACCGCGACAACGCCTCGGCTCGGCCACGGCCCGCGACCATGCGCCGCCCCTCGGTCGGCGCGCCCGCCGCGCCATTGCCTCGGCCGCCACGCCAAGACGCCGCCGCCACGCCGGGCTCGACACGTAGCCTTGCCGCCGCGCATTCCGGCTTGAAGGCGACCTCGCCGCGCCGCAGTTCGAAAGCCGTCGCGATGATTCGGCTTTCCCGCCGGCCGCCGGGCTACGCTGAAGCGCCGCGTCGCATCGGCTCCCACGCCCGCAATCGACCGACGCCTCGGCTCCGCGCGTGTTGTAACCAGTTCTCGCGCTCGCCGCTGGCAGCCGCCGCACCCGTGAACGCCACTGCAACCATCGGCGCCTCGCACCTGTGCGTCGGCCGCGGTATCGCGCCGCCTCAGCTGTGCTGCACGCCGCTGATCGCCCGCCGCCGCGCCATTGCCCCAGCCCGCCGCCTCGACTCTGCCACCACTCCTCGACTCGAAGTCGCCGCCACGGCGGACGCTCGAAATCACCGGCGCAGCGTGCACTTGAAGCCACCGCCCTGCTGAAGCACACGAATCGGCGGCCGTCACCTCGACAAGCGCGCACGAAGCCGTCGCCTTTGCCTCGGCAAGCGCGCACAAAGCCGTCACCTTTGCCTCGGCAAGAGCGCCCGAAGCCTTCGCCGCCACCTCGGCTTGTGCGCTTGATGCCGTTGCTGCCGCCTTGGCGTGCGCACCCGGAGTAGCCACCGCCGTGGATGCCAGAAACGCCACGCGCCGCCCACCGCGCATCTCCCGGCAGGGCACGAAGCCGAAGCTGGCAATCGGGGAGGCGGCCCGATGCGTGGAGGAAGAATGGCGGCTAAGGGTGAAACCCTAGCCGCCGCGCACTTATGGGCCGAAGGAAAAACGGGCGCAGCCCATAAGGCCGTTCGGCCGAAAGAGAAAAGAAAGAAAAGAAAAAGAAAAAAATAGCAGAAAATTTTGAAAAAATTTGCCAGAAAATCTAGGATTGGCTCTGTTTTTATTTGTTTTCTAGCTTTATTCTCTGCATTTATGAATATTCCTTATGAAATTCGAATTCATTGCTTTATTTGTATACTGCAATGTATGGCTATTTATTTTCTGCACTTTATGCTTTTTGCAACCATTTTCTATTAGATTACATGCAGTAATCTAATGTCGAAATTTTGAAATCATGCAGATGTCCAGCATCGTGAATCGTGAGTTTGAAGAACTGGCCCCGCAAGGTCAGAACTACCTCACTTGGGCATCGGACTTGAAGATCATTCTTGGGGGCAAGAAGCTCCGTGCAGCGATTGGTCTAGGGTCCTCGCAGGACGCGAAACCTACCGTCGAGCAGAACGATCAAGCCCTGCACTTCCTCAGGCACCACCTCTCAACCACTCTAAAGAATGAATATATGGCTGAGGAGAGTGCACTTGAGCTTTGGACTGCACTTCAGAAGCGGTTCGAGAAGCTCAAGTACACCATCTTGCCCCAAGCACAGCAAGATTGGGTCCGCCTGAGGTTTGCAGACTTCAAAACAGTGGCCGAGTACAATTCTGCCTTGCACAGAATTTGTACCAATCTCTCTCTATGTGGCAACAAGATCACTGATAAAGAGAAGATTGAGAAAACTCTCTCTACCTTCCGCCCAAATGCTATCCAGAGTGCATGCAGCTATCGTTAGGACGCATACAAGGAGTATAGCGAACTGATTGATGTAATGCAAGTTGCGGAATCGCAAGACGATGTTCTACGCAAGAACTATGTCTCGCAGCCACCTGGAAGGGGCACTAGCACATAAGTCAATACCAATAGCTATAAGGTGAGAAAACCCATTCATAGAAAGAAGGGCAAGCAGGGTGGAAAAGAGAGGAATCAAGCCAAGGAAAAGTCTAAAGCTCCAGTGAAGAAGGATGACAAGGCAAAGGCGCACGCCAAGCCGTATGGACAACAGAACCAAACGTGCTTCAGGTGCGGCACTTGGAGACACTGGTCGAAGATATGTCGGGGATCCAAGGAAGTGATCAACGCATATCAGGCTAAGAGGAAGGCAAAAGAAAATGCCCCAGCAGAGGCGCACTTCGCCAAGATTGGTGATGATGATGCCATGGATGAAGATACCCCACTTGACTCATCCTCACAGAATAGCCTAGACATCGATGCAGCAGCCAAACTTATGGAAAATGAAGAGAAAACTTCTGTCGATGACATAGAAGCAGAAATTAATGCATATTTTACAGATTCTGTTTAATGCATGTTTTATTCAGTTTATGGTTGTCAGCATTTTTCTTTTGAATAATGAATTGTAAGCTCTAGAAGAGCATACTTCTCTCATGAATAAATATGCAATTTATTATTTATTCTAGTATTCTTTCATTTACAAGCAATATTTGAATTATTTTGCCACTGTTTGATTGGAATTATTTTCCTTTTTAGAAATCGTGTAGCGCCCAAATGGAAGAGATATGCATTGTTGATAGTGGCACAACAAATACCATCTTAAGAGAGTCTAAATACTTCCAGTCGATCACGAAGAACGCTGGAAAGATTACTACGATCGCAGAAAGCGATTCATATATAATAGGCTCTGGAAGAGCCACAATTATATCTATACCCCTTTATAATGCATCTAAGCAATTTTTCCTACGTCCACCCTAAATAATGCACCTCATTAGAGATGGCCCAATGTTCGTGCACCCAGCAAAACGTCCCCAGAAACTTACATTCATCAAAATGAACGTCTCAGATCTTTTCTCGCTTTACTCACCCACATCAGATGGCCATTATTTAGTGTGTCTAATCATCCCTGTGGCCCACAAATGACCTCCCCACCTACATATTTGGAAGGAGAGCGAATCAAACAAGGAAATAAATAAGGAGGATCCGCATGCAAGGAAACCAGACTTGAATTTTTTACTGGCCAAAATTGTACGTACTACATATTTGGAAGGAAGGTGAATCAAACAAGAAAATAAACAAGGAGGATCCGCATGAAAGGAAACAAGACTTGAATTTTTATTGTCACGGCATTGTGAGCGTATTTTTTTGAATATGACCCTTCTCGAGACTTTTTACGGATCTAGCCCCATAGAGCCTAATTTCACGCATACGAGAGCGCTGAATTTTTGTTTTTATTTTTATCTAAGGAACCAGCGGTCTGTGAGTCTTTGCTTAATTTTTTCAATTTTTCTCGCGGAACGATCGAGCGAGCCTCGCTTTAATTTTATCTTTTTTCCTTGTGGATCCGGTGATGCGCAGCTTGATTTATTTTCATATTTTTCCAAATCATCCTCAGTAGCCCACAAATGGACCTTCCCTCACCTCCGGCATCAACAAGGAAAAGGAAACAAACGTCTTGGAATCAAGGAAAAGGAAACAAACGTCTGAAAAGGAAAGGACCATACATTACGTCTTTGGAAAAGGAAGCGGAGATGGGGCAAGACGGCCGGAGAACGCAGTCCGCAATATCTCCACGGCCGCCATCGGTGGCTTTTTGCCGACGCGGCGAGTTCTTTGGTCAGCGACCTCGCGGTCGCCGTGCCTCGGCAAATTTATAATTTAATTTTTTTTGAAAATAATTTTATTAAGTACAAAATAATCGAAAGTTTTTTTGAGAATTTTTCTAGAGTTTTTTAACCTAATGCGCTATCTTTTCAAAAATCCTTCTATATTTAAAAAAATGAAGGCAACTCACCTGTAGCTTCTTCTAGCTGCAGCCTAGACCAGAGAAACTTCTTCTCTTCCCTCCCTCCATTAAAGCAAGAAAGAAGCTCCAAAGCTCTATCAATCCCGCACCAAATCTCCTCTTTCCATCTATGGTGTTAATTCCCCAAATTTCGTGCTCTATTGCCAAAATTTCCTCCCAATCTGATTTGATCCCAAATTATGGTTTCCATAAATATGCTTGTTTGGGGCTATAAAAGTCGTGAGCTCTCCTCCACCCCATCGTATTAAGTAAATCCCCAAGTGCTCCCTCTTGTAAAGATCGCGGATTTTGAAGGTAACCCAAGCCATCACCGTCATCTTTCTCGTGAAATTCACCGCAACAGTGACTCTCCTCATGAAGCGCCGGTGCGGCGATCTCGCCGCGCTGATCTCGATCCATCGCGACCGACCGACCACCCTGGCCTTCCTCCCCCTTGCTTGGCCAAGCCAGAGAGCACGCTCTGTGGAAGCCGCAAAAAATCTAAAATCGAAAATTCTTTTTCTTTCTCTTTCTTGATTTAAAATCTTTTGGGAGCCCGTTTTCGCCCATTCGACCTCCATTTAGTTCCGTTTTTCTTTCTAAATTCATTTAAAATTCTAAATTTCTCTTTTATTATTAAGTGTTGTATTCATACTTATCTTCTCATTTAATTGATAAGCGGGTGTACTGCCGTCGTAGCGTTAGCACAGGCACTATACTAGTTGCCAATGGGTACAACTTTGGTAATTGAAGAAGCCCTTTTGTACCCTGAATCAACGCGCACTCTCTTAAGTTTTAAAGACATCCGCGCCAATGGCTTTCACGTAGAAACCAACTAAGAAAATGGCAAAGAATACTTGTGCATTGGGAAGCACGCGGTATGTGGAAAAATGGTATTAGAAAAATGTCCCTCATATGAATCTGGGTTGTACTACACGAATATTCATGCACCCGAAGTGTATACTTCCTTGAAGACTGTCTTTAGAAGCTATGAGTTATTTTCTTTATGGCATGGTAGATTAGGCCATCCTAGTCTTAGAATGATGAGAAATATAGTGAACAACTCACAAGGTCATGGCATTAATGTTAAAAATTTCCCGAATCATTAAGATTTCGTGTGCCCTGCATGTGCCACAGGGAAATTAATAACTAGACCCTCTGTCATGAAAGTGCAAAGTGAAATCCCTGCATTCCTGGAACGCATCCAGGGGGATATTTGCGGCCAGATTCAGCCCTTGTCGAGGGCGTTCGATACTTTATGGTGCTCATCGATGCTTCCTCGAAATGGTCGCATGTATGCTTATTGTCAACAAGAAACCATGCTTTTGCAAAGTCGATCTCGCAGATCATAAGAAATAAGAATGCTTTCCGATCATCGCGTGAAGTCCATTAGAATGGGCAATCAGGAGAATTTACTTCAAAGGCATTTGATGATTATTGCACTGCAGCGGGGATAGCAGATTGAGCACTCTGCACCGCATGTCCATCGCAGAATGGACTAGCCAAGCACTAATAAAGAGGATTAAATTCATTGCGGACCGCTTTTGCAGAGTTGTAACTTGCCCAACACTTGTTGGGGACACGCGATCTGCGCACGCGGCACTCATCAATTTGGACCTTCGCCTACAACATCCATTCTCCTATGCAGCTTGTGCACGGGACATCCCGAAAATCTCCCATCTCAGGAAATTTGGGTTTGTGGTATATGTTCCTATACCACCCCTCAGCGGACTGCAATAGACCCTCTCAGCAAGTCTGGGATATACGTTGGTTATGAGAGTGCATCCATAATCAGATATTTGGAACCCATGACTGGAGACTTGCATACAACCCAATTCGCTGATTGCATTTTTGACGAGGATCGTTTCCCATCATTAGGGGGAGGAAATCAACCTTTGGATGAAAAATGCCGGAAAATCATATGGCATTCCATCGATCCCGCGCATGACCCCGCACTAATGAAGCAAATCAAGAAGTCTAGAAGATAATTGATTTGCAGAATTTAGCAAATGAACTGCCTGATCATTTTTGTGATCTGAAGGGCGTGGTTAAGTCGCATGTACCGCAAGAAATGCACCGAGAGGGTGGAAATACCAAAGAAAATGAAGGTATCCTCATCCTGCTCGAGAGGCCTCAAAGAAAAAGAACAGAAATCGGCTCCTCAAACCCAAAGTACCGGAGGCGTCCGGAGAAAAGCTGGCGAGAGGACTTACCACAACCAATCACGAAAATAC
Source organism: Otatea glauca (assembly GCA_036346275.1). NCBI lineage: Eukaryota > Viridiplantae > Streptophyta > Magnoliopsida > Poales > Poaceae > Otatea > Otatea glauca. The sequence continues at coordinate 64,610,747 of CM070719.1, read as the reverse complement.
CCCAAGGAAAGAAGGGAGCCGTTGAGACACAGCTTTGGAAAGAAGCCGACGGAAAAGGCAATTCGGACTTGAATCTTCCAACGCAGAAGCCAGGAAATAATGTGTGCGCACACAGGCGATGAAAAGCTAAAGGAACTTGCTCCTGCGATAGGGAATAGCAGAGAAGAGCAAGTAGAAGTGCATGAAGCACCCCATGATGAAATGGCCATAAACTTTGTAATTACAGGAGAATCCCTGAATAGAGCAACGGCCAATGTTGATGCATACTTTGCAAAGAAGATTGCCTCGATCATTGATCATGATCCCGAGCCTGCATCTCTAGCAGAGTGTAAGAAAAGGCTAGATTGGGAAAAATGGAAGAAGGCAATCACTGCAGAGTTAGTCTCTCTAAACAAGAGAGAGGTGTTTGGGCTCGTATGTCGCACACCTCCCCATATAAACCACAGAGGTCACAAATGGGTCTTTGTTCTAAGATGAATGAAAACAATGAAGTTGTAAGGTATAAGGCAAGGCTCGTAGCTCAAGGTTTGATCAACGTCCCGGAGTTGATTATGAAGAAACCTATTCTCCGGTCATGGGAGGAATTACCTTTAGATATTTGATCTCAATGGCGATCAACTTGAAGTTGAGAATGAAGCTAATGGATGTTGTTCTGAGATATTTGTATGGAAACTTGGATTGAGATATACATCAAGGTACCGAAGATATTCCTATCCCGAACCAAGACGGAGCAAATAGAAACACATGCAGTGTGAAATTGGAGAAATCAACGTATGGGCTAAAACGATCGAGAAGAATATGGTACAATCGCTGAGCGACTTTCTCTGTAAGAAAGGCTATAAATAAGCGTGAAGATTGTCCATGTGTGTTTATACAATGATCCCGAATGGATTCTCAGTATAATCTCCGTCTATGTAGATGACTTGAACATCATTGGGACGGATGAAGAAATTGAAGAAGCATGCTCATACTTGAAGTCTGAGTTTGAAATGAAGGATTTGGGTAAAACCAAGTTTTGTTTAGGCCTGCAGCTTGAGCATGTCCAAGAAGGAATCTTGGTACATCAATCAACTTACACACAGAAAGTGTTGGAAACATTTGGCTTTGAAAAGGCATATCCTGCAAAGACTCCAATGGTCGGAAGGTCACTCCAAGTAGACCTAGACTCATACAGACCTAGAGAAGAGGGGGAGGAAGTCCTGGGAGCATAATTCCCATATCTGAGTGCAGTTGGAGCGCTCATGTACCTTGCGAATAGCACGGTAGGACATTGCGTTTCTTTGTGAATTTGCTAGCCGATCTGAGGCGAGAACCCACCAAAAGGCATTGGAAAGGGATCAAGGACATCTTAGTTACCTCCAAGGAAGCAAAGATCTCGGTTTGTTCTTTAGAAGAAACAATGAACTGAATTTGGTTGGCTACGCCGATCTTTGGTACTTATCGGACCAGCATCGGCAAGTCCCAAAGCGGCTATGTTTTCCTATGTGGAGGAGCAGTAGTTTCTTGGAAGTCGTCTAAGCAGACTCTTGTCTCGACGTCGACAAACCACTCGGAAATCATTGCTTTGTATGAAGCCTCTCGTGAATGTGCATGGCTCTGAAAAATGGTTCACCACATCCAGAAGTCATGTGGCTTAAACATTGAGCAAACTCCCACGATCATTTATGAAGATAATGCAGCTTGTGTTGCCCAAGTACAGATGGGTTATGTAAAGAGCAATCTCACGAAGCATATCAACCCCAAGTTCTTCTATGCTCACGAATTGCATAAGATGAACGAGATCAAGATATTGCATACTAAGTCATGTGAAAATCTTGCAGATTTGTTCACTAAATCACTCCCAGCATCTACCTTTGAAAGATGCGTTAAAGGAATTGGAATGATGAGACTTAGAGAAGTGCAGATTTCAGGGGGAGATATTTCACATAGTCCCACATGAATCTTGAACATGAATTTTGAGTACCCAACATGAATCTCGAAGATTAGCAATTGAAGTTTGGGTGAATTGTACTCTTTTCCTTAGCAAGTTTTTCATGAAGTTTTCTTGCATAAGGTTTTAATGAGGCAACTCGTGCAACGCAATAAGCGTATGCTATGTACTCTTTCTCCAAGTATTTTTTCCACTGGGTTTTTCTGGAGTTTTAATGAGGCATATGCATCTCGCGGCAAAGGGCCCAAGGAGGAGTGTTGGGAAACCACATGGCTCATTGAAGGCCCATGTTGATCCCTTAGCCGAAACCCTAGGTGACTACTATATAAGGAGAAGGGAGGTCCCCCCATTGTACAAGCAACCACAAAGTAATAAAGAATTCTATCGTCGCTCTCCCTAAACCTGTGTCTCTCTTGTCCCTCTGTTCTCCAATTCAGATCTATTCGGAAACCCCGGACTATTCGATAGCGAGGTTCCTTAACATTTTGAACCCTGGTCTGGACTCAGATAGTACAGGTAGGATATGATGAGAGGGCTGGCTGGAGCAGTCGGTGGGTGGACTAAATGGAGGTGGACCCACATTCCAGCTCATATCAATCCTACCAATTGGGAAAGTTGCATCCGATCCATCGACCAAGAAAAGAAAAGCCTTGCTTCCTTCAACCCCCTTGTTCTCCAGTCAAGTAGCCCAATCCGATCCAGTCCAGTCCTCCGTCGATCCAACCACGGAAGCAAGCATCATCGTCTATCCGTCAGCATTTTTTCTGTTGATCACTCACTGTTTCTTGGGTGGTTTTCTTCACTGTATTCGTTCATGGATCCCCATGCTGAAGCCGCCGGTGGCGTCGCAGAATTCGGTAGGCATCTCCTCAGTTCAATTTCAACGATTCATCCATCGTCATCTCTCAATTATATTCCTTGGTTTTCTCTACCCATCAATCAATCACTCGATAATGCGAACAATCGAGTAATTAATGATGAGAGCACTATTGCAGTTGAGGGCGTGGTGCTGTGGCGGCGGGGCGACGTGAGCGCCTGCGTGCTGGCGGCCACCGTCTCCGCCTGGCTGCTCTTCGGATCCAGCAGCTACACCCTGCTCTCCCTCGCCTCCAACGTGCTCCTCCTCCTCCTCACCGTCCTCTTCCTCTGGGCCAAGGCAGCACGCCTCCTCAACAGGTACGTGCCTTCAGCCTTCCCCTCCCCTCCCCTCCCCTCTATGCTAGGAGTATACTGCCTATTTCTATCCCATATTGCCATTCCGTCGGCAGTTACTGCTGCGTCCTATGCTATAGACTATATAGTGTTCATGGCTCATTGCCCCTCCGGTTGATCTACTAGATGGAATTTCGAATCCTAGCTAGCTAACCTCTGCAATTTGCACAAGATGGATAGACCGACAAAAAAAAAGGGTTGACAAGAAATAATCAAATTGTGAAAAAAGATTACAACTTTTTCCCCATGCCCAGCAATACGCTTTGTGTTGTTTCCCTGGCACACTTGGACATGAGCGACACACTTCACTTCCGTTTTTGGGATCACCAGTTAACTAACACAAGCACATGAGACTAGCTCTTTGTTGTTGCCCTCATCACGCCTTTCACCGTTATCCTAACATTCTTCCATCAATTCTCATCGTTACTTCACTAACAGAGTAGGTAACTGCTGCCCTTTCACCAGTTTCTGCTAATAGACAGTCTAACAACTAACCAGACGATAGGCAAATGCTGTATCCTAGTTAACCAAGAGGCCTCGTTGCCTATTTAGTATTTGGCCTCTTCTTGTTTGAAATCTATCAACCCTAACAAAATTACTGCCATCGTATGTGACAGAGAATTTCTTTGCAAGAGCTCAAGTGTAGGACTAGATAATAACGTTGCCTTGCATACAGCTTACTATTCCCTTTTCCCTTCAGTAAGATGAGTTAATCCCTCATCACTTTGGACTTTTGGCAACATATATATTTAAAACGATGCTGGTTGTGCAAACAAATGACGTGCAGACCAGAGCCACCTATTCCAGAGATGCATGTTTCGCAGCAGGTTGTGCATGAAGTGGCAGTCCTGCTGCAATCTGGTCTGAACACAGTCTTCTCCGCCTTCCATGATATTGCACTTGGGAGAGACTCGGTGCTATTTTACCAAGTCTTCCTTTGCCTGTGGATCATTTCTATCGTTGGCAGTCTGACTGATTTCCCCACTTTTTGTTACACAAGTAAGTTGCTTCCACTTTCTTTTTCAGTTTAATTTTGTCGACTTTTAGCTAGCATTGGATTGATTCTAAGTAAGCATGCACACACTGCTTGTTTGTCTATATGGTGGACAGGTATTGTTGCTGTTCTGACCATCCCAGCATTGTATCAGAATTATGAAGAATGCATTGACATATACATGAGGTTCGCGTACAGGAACCTGCAGATGTATGAGATGGTGTACGAGAGATTCTCCATGAAGTGCTTCCTCAGGGCTAGGAATTGGGTTATAGAGGTACTGAAGGAGCCATGACCTGATTGGTTTTTACAAGGATTTGAATTGGATAGTGGTTGATTTGCTGCTTGTTGAGCATAGCAGCCAGAGTAACCCCCAAAATCTGGATAGTGGTTGAAATAGTTTGATTGGTGCTGATGGTTAATCGATTGATTGTTTGGAGTGGTGTGCTGTTAGTATTTTGTTTGCTTCATTTTCAGTATGATGCAAGTGGCATGCGTTTCAATGTTGATGGAAGCGCTGGTAGTTTTGCTCTATGTGCACGTTCCTCTCGATCGGTTGTCAGGCAGCTTTTTGGGAGGTAGAGTTGAGAAAAAATGAAGGAACAGGAATTAAATTCAGTTAGATGTTCCTCGATCGAGATGCATGTAACAATTACGTTTGTACAGACAAATTGAATTCAGTGTGAAAGTTTTGGTTTTCTTTGATGTTACTATTTGTCTGTCGCAACCATTTCTAATTTGTTGTGTATGGGCTGTGAATTGGAATCAGAGTGGCGGGCTTTAGCTATTCGATATGGGCAACATGTCAAATGCAGTAGTGCTGCAATGGTCCGGTCCAGCTACGGTGCACACCACACCCACCTTGATTAGACTAGCTAGTGTTGCTGCAGTTCAATTTGCTGGTTGGAATCAAGAACCGAAATTGAAAGGCACTGGTACCCTTTTTTTTTTCTTTGAACGAATTACATTCTGAGAAGATAAACTAGATGGAGTGGTCAAGTCAAATACTACTCTAATTTGAGCAGCGTGGGAAATTGAGCTATCCGGAATTCCGGATTCGTTGTGATTTGCGACTAGAATCTGCGATAAGATTAAAAACAAGCAGTAAAGTAGGAGTACTAGTATATAGTAGTAGTACCTATATATACTGTGCACATGTTTACTCGACTTAGCAATTTGTTTGGCTCAAGAATTGAATTGAATTGAAGTAGCACATATGTGCGTGGCTTCTTATGAGTCGAAGATTAATCTCTTATCGCCCGGCTCCTTATCCATGCACATATTAGATGGAGCAGTACAAATAAAATTATATATGTGGTAGTATACTATATTCTTTTTTGCAGGTCAGGTCAAACAGAGGGCGGGCCTTTTTGGAACGCAAGAATTGAGAAATACAGGAATTAAATATCATACCTGGTTAAATCCTACAGAAATAGAAACACATGAATGTGTAATAAATATTATTTGGTTGGACCACGGGAATTAAGAAATACAGAATAGGAAAAACGCAGGAACTAAGGGCCTGTTTGGTAGAGCTCCATATCTCATCTTTACCTGAGATCTGAAACTTATAGATTAAAATAAAGTGAATTAAGTTTATATTTTTGGTCTAAATGTAAACAAAAGGATCCCTCTAAACAATCTTAATGTACTCACAGCTTCAGCTCCACGGATCTGGTGAAGCTGGAGCTCTACTAAACACAGCCAAGATGTCGTCATGTCTTGTTATCCTACAGGAATTAGAAATACATGTGTGTAACAAATATTGTTTGGTTGGACCGTAGGAAAAACACAAGGATTTTGGTGATGGGTGTGTTTGCCATATACTCAAGAAAAACAAATTCCAAGAGGTTTGAGTATATGCTTGGTTTCCGCCAAAATTCCCATAAAAGTGTGTCATTCCACAGGAATTTTAAAGAAACTCTTATGGTCTTTCCTTTGAACCAAATGCCCTGCGTAGGAATTTTTTTCATGACATGGACGGTATATACAAGCCTGAACACAGAAGAATACTTTTAAAAAAAAAATCTTAGGAATATTTCATTCGTGAAGGCACATGCTTTTTTGCGGAATGCTGCCTCAGTATGATATCAAGAACTCGGAGAGCCCCCTGGGAGTTCCTCTGATTCTTGACCTCTCATTGCCTGAGCAATGGCACTCATAGGGATTTTTGATGCAAAGCACAGCTCCACTTTGAAAGTCTTGGTCCGGTATGTCCTCAATCTCTTCCGGTCACCACCCCCAGGACTGTCATTACCTCCAGGGTTCCCATTGGCAGCAGCCCTACAACCAAGTGAGAATTAGACAATATGGAATACCAACCAAACACAGTTCTAGATAAGGACAAACAGCAAGAAAGCGGGTCAAGGAGTAAAACTAACTTTCCGGTTGTAACATCCTCCAAGACCACAGTGAACTAATTGTTTACTTGTGGAAGAGCACCAATTGTATACAGGCTTTTTTTCACCATCATAAGCGCAGTCCTTGTCTGAAAGCTCAGAATGGTGGGTCTGTTATCAATCACCTTTCTGCCTATCCCCTTGCCATCAACCGGTCCATCATCCTGATACTTAAGATTAACCTATTCAACAAAGTAGAACAGAACTATCCAATCAGCCAAGACATATATAAACTAAGGCCAAAAAATTTCTCTATTTTTAATATAAGATCATAAACAAGGGCATCAGACATACATAGTAGTGGAAGAAAAAGTCTTCAGTACTCTTCACAGAGACTTTAAAGTGATTGGCATAGAGGGGGACAGATAAGGTTTCCTCTTGCTGCTGCTGCTGCTGCTGCTAGTTTTGTTCCTTGCTCGATCTGTAGATTTGGGTCGGAGCTGGATGTGCCACCATGGGAGGGAGGCATGGAGCTTGGAGCGAACAGCGAAGGGAGGACGACGAAGGTTCAGGCTTGAGGATGCTTAAGGCGTGGGCTGCTGAGTATTCTGAAATAGGGTATTTTCCAACGATTAACGAACTGCCTTTGCCCGTGTAAATCATACCTCTATTATTTCTGAAAGAGTCCTGGCCCTCCCGTGTGTTTGAGCCGGCTCGGCTCGTGGTTCGAGCAAAGAAAAAAATTTACACTTAGATCATTTTTCGGAAAAAAAAAACGTTCAAATCATTTTTAGAAAAAAAAACGTTACATTTAGATCTTTTTTTTGAAAAAAGATATATTACGTTTATGTATTTTTTGCCTTTTTAAGCATTACGTTTAGGTTTTTTTTTCTCCTCTTCGGAAAAAAAAACTATGTTTAGGTCTTTTTGAAAAAAATATTGTTAGATCATTTTTCGAAAAAAAACCGTTTAGATCTTTTTGGCCATTTTTTACTTGGGGCGCAGCGTTCGCAGCGTGGCACGCCGCAGTAACTCATCTAGGTTTTTTTTTCGAAAAAAAATGTTACGTTTATATCTTTTTGCCGTTTTTTACGCAGGGAGTGGCGATCGCGGCGTGGCACGTACCGAAAAAATAGCTTCGTTTAGGTTGTTTTTTGCGAAAAAAAGGACCTTTCGTTTCAGCGAAATCGCAAATCCTTCGTGAGAGGACCTCAAATAGATGCGAAAAAACACAAATACGTTTGTATTCTTTCAACCGTTTCGTGTGTTTCCTCCATTTGCTCGCGTAGATCATTTTTACCGTTCTTTTTTAAAAGGACCTTTCGTTTTAGCGAAATCACAGATCCTTCGTGAGAGGACCCCGAATAAATGCGAAAAAAAACGCAAATTTGTTTATATCCTTTCAACCGTTCCGCGATACGAAAAAAACGCAATTACGTTTGTATCCTTTCAACCGTTTCGCGTGTTTCCTTGATTTGCTCACGTAGGGAGCGGCAGTCACTCGTTTTCTCGATTTGCTTGTGTGGGGAGCGGCGGTCACGGCGTAGCACGCCACAGTCACTTATCTCGTGTATACTTATACCTGGATTGATTGATCACAGATGCATTATAGAGCTAGCCAGCATGCAAGTTAGGTCTCCATGCATTCCATTCCATCACCACCTGCCTGCATTATACAGTACGGCACAAGAAAATAATAAAGGTTTGAAAGCCACAGATACACACATCGATCGATCTTGCACCACCAAAGCGAGCGAGCGATCGAGCGCCCTCTCCCTCACGACAATCCAATCTTCCCGATGTATCCTACCTCTATTATACTTAGTGAAATCCCAGGTGAGTTTGAGCCGGTTTGGTTCCAGCGAGCCACGAAAAAAAAACATTTAGATCTTTTTCAAAAAAAAATTACGGTTAGGTCTTTTTTGCAAAAAAAAATTACGTTTAGATCCTATTTTGGAAAAAAAAATATTACGTTTATGTCATTTAGGCCTTTTAAGCAATACGTTTAGGCCTTATTTTGTTCTTATTCGAAAAAATGGTCCTTTTTATGTCTTTTTTCGAAAAAAAAACCGTTTAGATCATTTTTTTCATTTTTTACGTGTGGAGCGGCAATCACGGCGTGGCACGCCACAGTAGCTCAGATATATTTATATCCTTTCAACCGTTCCACCGAATAAATGCGAAAAAAACGCAATTACGTTTGTATTCTTTCAACCGTTTCGCGTGTTTCCTCGATTTGCTCGCGTAGGGAGCGGCGATTGCGCATTTTCTCGATTTGCTCGCGTGGGTAGCAGCGATCGCAGCAAGGCACGCCGCGGTTGCTTACCTAGTACGTTACATACATTGCAATTAAGCCTTAATTTGTGTTAATCTTCAGTCAACACGAACCCACAAATTACAAAGCCATCTATATCTACATCGTCCTTCTTTCGCTCACAGAATACATGAGTAGGATACACCCTTGGCGGCGGCGGTGTCCATGGTGTGCTCGTCGACGCCGTGCGATGTACACGGTGTGGAAGAGGTTCGACATGGGCTTCGAGGCGACGGCTTCTCCGTCTCACGACGCCGCCGGCCCGGCTTTCCTCATCGACAACTACTCACGCCGAAAAGCTTTCTCGGTGCTCTTTGCTCATGGATGGCCACAGCACGCCTCTTCTATCCCTCAGGCCGCAGGTGATTGTCGATTGCCTCTACCGTGTTAATTTTGCCTTGTGAATCATAATAACTAGGATCGGAAGCGCGGCGTAGGGGCTGATGTGCTATTAGACTCCGCATAGGTTAGAAGTATGGCTAATATAGAACAAGTATGGCTAATATAGAACGCAAACGTACCTAAAATCACAGCCTAAAGTTATCTTTCAAGTATAATAATGTAGAACATATAAGAACCGAAATAGCAGAAGCTATGCGCGCAGGTACATTCATGTTTTCAAATTTCAAGACAACGCTAGTATGCTTGATTAAAAATAGAGGCAACTGTAGGCTATATAGCCAAGAACTTATGAGTAATATATGGATGCCAGAATCCAATCTAGTTGATAGGGAACCTAAAAACATAAAACATTGTATCATCAAAACGTGCAACACAACTGACTTGCTTCGTAACGACCTCACATCATTTGGGTTTAGTGGACAGCAACAAGACTATTTATTAGCTGTAAAAAGAACGAATGTACCTATGATATATATTAGCTCATTTCAAGAAAATAATTATACGAAAGCATAGCTCTCATGTTTCATTAATACAAAAAGTGTGTAAAAAATTGCATAAAATCTAGATTCTCTATAACAAGTCTAGCATGTTCGTTAAGGTAGAAACAATTAGGACCCGAAAGAAGTCGAAAGGCTTGATTCGGTAAGGTCAAAGCGGCACTAGCTTTGCCATTTGTGATCAACAATGGTATACTATGTGACTCTGAGTTTATAGTGTCCTAGTAATAAATAATCAAGTGATCAACATTTCACAACAAAACGAAGTTATCTTCAATCGGAAGAAAAAGCACTTATCGAAAAGAAGCGTGCCTCTATTGGAGCCTCGAAAAATCGGATATACTGTGAACTGTGACCTCATTAACCGCATATATGTGGGGATGCACTGCAATCAAAAGAAGAAGCATCAAGCCAAAAGAGGAGCGCCTTTGCTACAGGGTTGAAAACGAATATATGTAGAACTACGATCTGAGTAACCGCTTACACAATTTGTCGTACTGCAATGAAAAGAAGTGTCTCTATTTGGGAAAACGCATATACCTAGAATTGTGTTATCGCTGATTCCTTGTACGCGGTGATAAACTGGGCTGATTGTCCTGAATGTTAGTGCAAAAATGTATCAGGAGATAGAGCTAAGGCAAAATATCAACCAGGGAAAAGTGAAACAGCAATATAGCCTGTAAAGTAAGGACGGTTTGTATTTATATGAGAAGTTATAAACAAGAGAGGGTGCACAAAACACTACTAAGGCTAAAAAGATCAATAAAACTGTCTGAGAATTCCTATTCAATATATGGCAGATAGATCACCACAAAACCAAAGCTACTTTTCGAACCTATTTTTATTCCAAATTATTATCAACAAAAAAGCATAGAGCATGGGCGCGATGTTCGAAGAAAATGTTATTGGAGTTTATTCTTTAGAAATAAATAAACGGAGCTCATGATGCCGGTAGTGTCTGATCTTTCTATCTCATCTTCTAGACTGTATAACTTTTTAGGATTCAATTTGTAGATCTAATATGGAAATACTTGTTAGTATTCTAGGAACGGGTAGGTTTCATGAAAAGGTATCTGTGTAGGTACATAGAGGAATGCATAGGACCTCAATAACAGCATGAACTCAAAGCTATATTAGTTAGCACGAAAACATTGTAAGGGAAAGGACCTATCCAGTGTGTGCATGGGGGGTTTTTCTTTATGAAATAAAGCAACAGTAAAACATTGATTGTTGAGGTGAGTTGTAATTTGAATATGCTGATGAGGGCAAAAACAGATCATGCGAATAGGAAAAAAATAACACAACAATGGAACGATATGCAGAAGTAAAGTAAATCTTTGAAGATTCTATTTTCAGTAAATAAAACTAAAACCGTTTTGAATTCCAATTCCCTATTTTGATAGGAATACATACAGTATCTCTATGGTAGGTTTAAAAGATTGGAAAATGATGAGCATAATCTAAGTGGGGGCATGCTTATGTAAAAAAGGAGCACATATATATGAAATACAATCAATGAGTCGAAAAAATAAATCTAGCAGTAGCAGCACTACTTACTCCCATGGAACATCACCAACAAACATCCAATCTTCATCCTTGTCCTTATAAGCAAGCACAAGCTCAGCCCTATCTTAACGATCCATCAGTAGATTTGTAATTAACACAGATGAATAAAAGGGCTATACTGCTATCACCATGCGAACCTATTGGTACGGAGCTCATAAGCAAAAGCGAGGGCATTTCTACTTGGAAGTGATTTCAATACGCATTGGATGACAAAGAAATGTGCACGACAAGCATAGCTTCAGCTTCAAAATAGGAAAGCAATACAATACAAAATGTAGAGGTTTACTACATGTCGTGAAGGACAATAGGAGAGAAATAGTTCACAGGCACATATCTCGTACAAGGTGCAACAGCTAAACGGTGTCGTCGGAGGGGGGGGGGGGGGACGGTGTGGACACGGTCATCAAATGGCCCCTTAATCTCTTCTTTAGAAATTTTCTCTAGTAGGTTCTTCAGATATATAGTCTTCATCTGCGAATCAAAATGTGAGTGCGACAAATGGTCTCAGGACTCAATAAAGAGTGATATAGTGCAAAGGTATTCTGATGTCAACTTGTACTTAACAAAAGAAAACCATCAGGCTAGGAGTGCCTTAAACAAATAGGAGATTTCATCCATAACAGAATAGCTTATAAAGGTTTAATCTATGGCAGAAGCTAAAGCTAGAATGTAGTTATGGCTAAATATGTAATACACAAATACATTATGAAAAGGATGACTAAAATCTGAGTTAGCTGACCTAACATGCAACAGGATGGTTGTTTCCCTGTCTTGATCAAAGGATGTGTTGGCCAACAAATGTTAAACCGAAATTAAAGCTGTAGGATTTATGAAGTCTCTGTGCTTGTAGCCATGTTTGCTACACAAAATTCATTGAAAAGGGGCTACTAATACGAATGAGAAATGACTAACAAGAAAATACATGCTTGAAATACTTTAGATTTCTTCATTTCATTTGGCAGTGGTTTTAGCTTTTGTGCAATGAATAATGGCTTTCAAAAAAACAAGCGGAATGCTTATTTTACAAACAAACTACCCAACCTGCAATATAAAGAGGTTTGTATACAGGCCTTGCCATCAAATCACAGAGCTACACTGTAAACATCTAAGTACAACATGCATGAATATTGAGTTTTACATGTGCGGTGTTAACCTGAGTAACATTAGAAGAAGAATCTGATGTATCATAATAAACAGCTCTAAATAGAAAGCATACCTTGCATCTATTACTTGAAGAAGCTTCTTCCTTTGGGATTTTATCCCCCAAACCTACAACCGAAATCATATCATATACACACCTAATAACAGAGAAATCCAACTGTGAAGGCTAATGTAACAGCCCAAAAATTCAATAAAATAAGAAATACAATATTAAAAATATTCATATGATTTATTGTTATGTTTTATGATTTTTTTCTGAGTTAAAGATTTTTTTTTGGCTTTTTCCTATTAAAAGAAATCCAAATGATCCATATAGTAAAATGGTAAAAGGTAAAAATCTAAACACATAAAAATATGTAAAAATCTCAGATGATCCTAGATACATCCAGGATCCTGTTTTTCCACTTGCTCTGATCTGGAATTAATAAAATAAATTAAAAAGACAAAGTAATCATGAGAAGATAGCTACAATCTGAACCCATAAGATTTCTTCAGAATCTATCTTACCTTAACTAGGGTTGAAATTTTAACCATGCCGACATATTAACATAACCCATCCCTGTTAAAAATATCAAGAATTTATCTCTACATTTGTTAATTTTAGAAATTCAAAAATAGACAATTAGAAAAGCTAGAAAGTGTAATGTAAGAATTTTAATAAATAAAATATCAAACATAAAATCATGAAAATTTTATAAAGGTATATAATATTAATATAAACCCTTTAAAAAAGTTTCATAAAATAAAAAAATTGATACTAACCCTAAATTAAATAAAAATTATAACCAGTAAAAATCTGTAGCAGTGCATTGTCAGATTTTTAATAATATTTTTACTCATGCATTTTGTCTGGAAATTTTACCAAACCATTTTATTTTCATTGCCAACCTCTGTAAATTTTTTCATAAAATCTGAAGTTTATATTTTAACCCAAACTCCGGTTTTACCTCGAGTTGACCAGAATTTTCCTGAGATTAACCCCAGTGTCTCGCTGACTTGTGGGCCCGCGCGGACAATTGTCCCCTCTGCCGACTTCCCCTTCTCTCGCTGACAGTTTGGCACCACCCATCAGCTCCATCTCTCCCGTTCTTTCCTGTTTTCTCGCGCCTCTCTCCGTTCTCTCGCGCAGAACTCCGCCGCCTCTCCGTTAGTCGTCATCTGCGCCGCAACTCGTCGCCCGAGGTTGCCAGCACATCGCCCTGCCACGCCGCTTCTGCCTCGGCCAGTGTGCTCTCTCGTGCCAGAACACGGCCGAGATCTCTCGCGCACCCAGTCGGTCGCCATTGCTCGCCCGCGTCCAAACCCTGTGCCACAGCCTCAATTGCCTATTTAAGTGTTGCAAACCCGTCGCTGGCACTCGTGCGTCCTCCTGGAACGCGCAGAGCCGAGCCAAACCGCCTCAACGCCGCCAGAGCCCACCTTCTTCCCCAACTCCGGCCAAACACCCGAAAAGGGGGAAATCGTTCAATCTCCCTCTCCCCCGCACCATTCTTCGAACCACTTCGGCCGAAGCACCCTCTTAGCCTCCTGAAGCTTCCCGCAACCCCAATTTTTGGTCTTCTTCCCCGACGAGCCTATGCACCGAGGTCCTTCCGCCGCCGCCGCAGCCGCACGGTGAGAACACCTCCCCGATGCCTAATTCTTTGAATGAAAGCCAAAAACCGAATGCTAGCAACTCACTGATGCTCTCTGCGGTGATCTTTCACCTCGGGAAGCCATAGTTTAGCCGTTTCGTCGCCGGTCGTGACCGCCGCCCCCCCCCTCACGGTGGCAGGCCAACTCCGGCCACCTCCGGCCGAAGTGACACCACCCCTAGATGCGCGTAAGCCCACTGAGCACGAAAGTGGAACCCATTCCACTTCTCCGGCCATCCCTCGCCGTCGGCGAGCTTCGCAACCGTGTTCTCTGTCTCGGGTCACTGACAAATGGGACCAGCATGTCAGTTGCATGCGACGCGCAGCTCACTGCCATGCGGGCCTTGGTCGTCAGTCTCTCGCGACGCTCGGTCAGCACGGTCCCACGCGTCAGCCGCTCCGCGCGCAAGCGTCTCATCGCCATCGGGCCCGCCACTGTCGGCGCCTCGGTCGGTCTGTGTGAAAAAGGAAAGCGTGTTTCCAAACTGAAAGCGTACTTTTCGTTTTTAGTAAATTTTCTAATTTTCAGAATTATCAAAACCGAATACATTCAAACTTGAATATCTTTTGAACTATCCAACCAAATGAAGTGAAATAAATTTCTAAATTCATCTAAAATCATGTAGATTCAGAATGTGCAAAAATATTATAAAATTAACTCTGTTTGAATATCAGATTCAAATTTAAAGAAAGAATTTGAAATATGTCATCTATAGAATTTTTACAATTTAGCTCCAAATTAGATGAAACAAATTTTGTTAGACTCCATGCTTTGTTAGGAACCTGAATATGCAAAAATACTTAGGGTGTACCATGGAAAATACTTGAAGTATTGCTTAGGGTGAGAAAGTAGTCCAATGATAATAACCCAAATAATTTCAGAATTTAAAATATGAAAATCCAAGATAATAAAACATATAGAGTAGTCTCTGGAAATGGTGAATAAAGGTAAATAATTCAAGAAAATAAGATTCATTATTACTGGAGTCTAATCGGAAAATATTCATATAACATATAAATAAACAATCAACATGATATAATCATATACCCAATCATGTTTAAATTATGCAGTTGTTTTTATTTGGCTCTTACATCTGATTCTTTCATTTTATTGGAATTACCATGTTATTATTATTCGACGTATAGAACCCGACGAGTCCGGAGTAGTCGACGACGAACAAGAGTTCTACTACGCAGATGATCAACAAGGCAAGCACCACCCTTTGATCATATTGATCCCAGTTTTATAAATGTTTTCATTAAATGTTTTACTGTATACGTTATTTTTATTAAAGTCTGCTATTTTATGGGTATTGATAGTTGTACCTGTAGTTACATAGAACTTCCTTGATAAACTATGGATTTGTGAACCTTGATAACCCTAGAATAACATAGACAATACTTGATGTTAATTTGGGTTACTCACACTTAGTGTCGTGCTTAACCATACTTAAAGGAACATAAAATCTTGACATGATTAAAAATGTTGGATATGACATTCAATGGGTATGACCTTTATTTATGGTTGGTATTTTGATCAAAAATGAAAACAAAACTATGGTTTTGATGCGGGCAATTATTGGCAATAGCCGGGTGTACAAGGGACTTGTACGTAGTGTAGGGTGGAGATTATTGTCCGTGTCGGATTAAGGACCGAACTACGTGTTCGTTAAACCCAAGAATTACCGTACAACCACAAGTCTTTGGTATGGGACGTCTTAACCTATTAAGTTGCTTAAAACTAGCTTTGCACATTGGTAGGTCGGGTAGTACGAGCTTCTTGATGTTGGTTGCTCGGAGGGCGCCTACACCGAGGTGTTGGGAGTCACGTTCTTGATACAGCGGTGAATGCCATACTATGGATATGCTTATTCATTATTGTGCGATGATTGTGCAAACATTTACACCATAGTACGGGTTTGAAGTCAAATTTGGTGCAAGTTAGGGTTAAACAATGTAACGGTTATGTTATGATCTCCTTGCCGACACACCAAAGGAAGTGTGTTCTTGGCCCGGCAAAAGGGGTTGATCATTACTTGTGGGTAAACTGCACAACTCTGCAGAGTGTGAAACTTTTCAAAAGCCGTTCCGCGGTTATGGGAATCTTAGTGCGCCAAAGACAAGTTATTATTTTATTTTTATAAAACTGGATTCTACCAGGTGGTGGTAGAAGTTGGCTCTTGAAAATGGTCATGAAACCCAGGTACTTGAAATTTGTTTATGCTTATATCTTATTACCTTCAGAATTAAATTGCTTTTACTTAAATTCCGTTTTGCAATCTACTATTCTGTATTTACATTTCAAATTAGCTTTGTGCAAAACAACCATGAGCCTTTCCTTGAATTGGCCTGCATGTATGTTAGGTTTTGCAAAAGTTTTGCGAGCACGTAAGTACTCAACTTGCCTATGTTGAATTTTTAGGTGAAGAAATAGATTTCCCCGACGATACATTTTATAACGCAGGATTCGGGGACATGAACGATGAATTCTACTAGGGTTCTCCTTGTCAGTTGCCTGTGGGGATATTGGGTTAAAGGCATACTACAGAAATATGTGTCCACTGATACGTCTTTACTTTTGGTATTGTAAGAATATTATGTACTTTGCTTTCGCTGTAATAATAAAGTTTGTGTATGACTGTGATATCAATTTGTATTTGTGCGTACTAACCACTGATCGTGGTATCCATTTTTGGTATTAATTATAAAAAATGGGGGCCTTACAGCTAAATAAGACCAACACAGTCCAATCAATGCCATAGTAAAACAATCGGAATCGTGAGAATAATTTGCGTATACCAACAAACGCTGTATATAATAAGGAAATACAAAACGCAGTCTCCCAACAGAGCCACCAACATTGCCCAGCATGAATCGTGGCACTAAGCCTCAGAGACCAAGCGCACCAAACGGGAAAAACACACAGGGATAATACATTCAGACGATGGAGGAGCTAATCTGGAAGCAGACATAGTACATGCACCAAGCGGAAGGGATACATAGGATCAACACAGCTAGCCTAGCCAGCAGAGAAAATCAATTCCGAACCAACTAAAACATTACGGAAGGCAAATACTAAAAGCCTCAAAGACCAAGCGCAGATAAACACAGCTAGGCAGCCGGCAAAATCAATTCCGAACAAACTAAAACATCACGAAAGGCGGACAAGGGCTAACCGGTGGGGAAGCCCCCGGCGGAGGAAGAAGACGGAAGCAACGCATTGCTAGTGGGCTCAATAAATAGAAGGCAAGGCCCAACGCCTACGTCACCTCCGAGCAAATCCCTAACCTCTCCTCTCCCATGGCGGCCGCCCGCGCCGCCAAGCGCCCCAAGCTCGCCTCCGCCTCCACGCCACAGAGGTCGGTCACCCAATTAGTCTCGCCGCACGATTTTCCCCATCTCATTTTTCTCTTTTTGGTTCCTGCAGAGGCGATGACGACTACGTGCCGGGGAACATCGTGGAGATCGAGCTCTGCAACTTCATGACCTACGACCGCCTCACCTGCCGCCCCGGTCCCCGCCTCAACCTCGTCGTCGGCCCCAACGGCTCCGGCAAGAGCTCCCTCGTCTGCGCCATCGCACTCGCACTCGCTGCTGACCCAAGCGTACCCTACCTACCCTCCTCTCCATTTCGTTTGTTACTCCGCCGATTCTGCTTCTGCTTCTGCTTCTGCTTCTGCTTCTGCTTCTGTAACGCAAGATAAATTTACTGTCTGTACCGCCTACAGGTTCTCGGCAGGGCATCCAGCGTCGGAGCCTTTGTCAAGAGGGGGGAGGAGTCCGGCCATGTCAAGATATCCCTCCACGGGGATACACCCGACCACACCATCTGCATCACCAGGAAGATCCACACCGGGAACAAATCCGACTGGCTGCTCAACGGTACCCCCACTACCACATGCCTAGTTCCTTCAAATCTTGCCAAAACAAAACACTGAAACAAGACGGATGCCTGTAATGTTTTGCTGTAATCCTATAACATAAACTACAATCCGTATAAGGCTTCATTCCATCCATTCAGAGTATTACCTATTCGCTCATTTGCCTTCACATCCTTGAGGATGTTAATTATAACGTTGTCCCTCAACATGTAATTTTGACAATGCCTTTCCTCGTTCTTTAACTGCTTTTAATGTTTGTTTGGTTAGGTCTGCAGTTTAGGTGTTGCCTTATGTTTCTTTTTCTTTTCTTGGAACCTGAATACTTGTATTTTGTGGTTTCTAATAATAGACATCCGGAGGGTTTCCCCTTCTGTCTCCAAAAAAGAGTAATAAAAAAGACAATGCCTTTCCTCAAGAAAATGATGTCTCTTCAAGTTTGTGGATAAGTACTCTATTGTTTATGTGTATCGCTGTTCTTTTGAAATATGTTGTTTTTGTTGAAAAAGGAGTCCGTCCTATGTCACTAAAACTTGTTTCCTGCAGGTGCAAGTGTCCCAAGAAAGGAAGTCATTGATGTCATCAAGAAATTCAATATTCAAGTTAACAACTTAACTCAGGTTAGTCTTTTATTTGTACATGTGTGCCTTCAGTCCATATTAGCTTCCAGTGTTTTGACATTCTATGTAATTTATTTTGTATGTTCATGGTATGTTAATCCAGAGGATTCATTTATCCTTCATGGAAGCAAACTGTAAAACTATACCTGATTTGTGTTGTTCTGTGCTGAACTCCCTTTAGTTCTTGCCACAAGATCGGGTATGTGAATTTGCAAAGCTGAGTCCTATTCAACTTCTAGAAGAGACCGAAAAGGCTGTTGGTGATCCAGATTTACCTATTCAGCATCGGCAGCTTATACAAAGGAGTAAGGAATTGAGGGCTCTTGAAGTGGTAAAGCTGAATCTTTCACTTTTTTGTTTATGTTGCTTGAACTTTTGAAGCTTTTCCGACTTCTTTACAAATGTTATGTTAGATATCAGCCTCTGTGCTACTGATCCACTACCGAATTTATGTTGGATTTTAGGCTGTAAAGCAAATGGAGCAGACTTTGAATAATCTAAAGGCCCTCAACTCTGAACAAGAAAAAGATGTCGAGCGTGTCCAACAAAGAGATAAACTCCTGATAAGGGTTTGTATTTTTTATTTTTATTTTGGTTATGAATGGAATGGGCAGTATTTTTTCATGTTATTACAATACCCCTATTGATTGTGCCATAGGCTGAGTTAATGAAGAAGAAGCTGCCATGGCTAAAATACGACATGAAGAAGAAGGAATACATAGAAGCACAGGAGCAGGAGAAAATCGAGAAGAAGAAAATGGAAGAAGCAGCCAGAACCTGGGAAGATTCGAAAGGCCCTATTGAGTATGTTTCATGGTCAAAAAGCTTCAGTTATTCATTTTCTTCAGTTATAAGTTGCTTTCTAGACGTTTCTTGGAAGTGTTGTGTACTACATTGTTTGTTATTTGTCCTGATGGGCTGTATTTGGTATAAATGTTTGCTTATTCAGTGTCCTTGAGTCACTCTTAATTTCCTGTTTTGATAGATAGTTAGATACTCGCTCCCCTTTTATTTGTCATGATAATGTTTTTTCTACTTGATTAATGCTAATTAAACAGGCTTACATAAAACTTAACTGAAACAAAATTATCGATTAACATCATTTGTTAAAGCTAAGCATCTGTTTTTTTTTAAAATAGAAGAACTAAACAACTTGTGAATTTGACCACTTTATCTAAAATTAGAAAAATGCAAAGTTCCCCTCCAAAAGGTTTTAGTTAACAATATGTTGCTCCAATCAAGTTTCAGTATATTGCTTTTGAGCTTTCTGGTCATGCTTGCAACCACAAGCTTATAGGTTTCCTTGCAAGTTCCTCAATTCTCATCTACCCTTAACTTTTTACATGGATTCATTCAATTTCTCTAATCAAATCCTTTTGATTCCATCTCAACAAAATACCCTCTATTTTGCTTGACACTATATTTACGATTGCTGCTTGTGCAGTATCCATGTGGCACCTTAAATGGAAGAGGAAAAACCTAACAAATAGAATACATAGATAGAAAAAATGTTCTTAACTTATTCAGAGAAAACAATAAAAAAGAAAGAAAGAGAGGGAGGCAGGCAATTAGGGAGAGTTTCAAAAACACATTTCAGTAACACAAATGGTATATAGCAAAATGCCAATTTTTCTATGTTCCATTTCCAGTTCAATAAAAATTTGTTCCTCACAATTTAGCTTTTTGTGGCTGGCTGAAATAGCAAATGTTGAGGTTTTGAGTTCTAATGGAATTCACATCTTCTTGCTTTTCCCTATTTTGTAGAGAGCTCAAGAAAGAAAAAACGACACATGCTTCAAATACTAAGAAGATAAGCAGCCAAATGACTCAAAACATGAGCAAGCGACAGGAAGTTATAGATGAGGAATTGCAACTGGTACGCTCTTCTTTACCTAATTCAGGTTTCCAATACTATTTGACTGCTGCTGGCCTTTGACATTTTTTTTGGTATCAGAATGCACGATTGAAAACCACATTTGATGGCATAGAAGATCTGAAAAGACAAGAAAAATCTCGTCAGCAAAGGATCTCTAAGGCTAAGGAAGCTCTTGCTGCTGCAGAAAGGGAAGTTGAAGATCTACAACCTTATGAACCACCTAGAGCTGAAATGGTTAGTTTTTTCACCTTATTTCCACAAGCTTTTGCTTTCTGTTCATACTTTTTTTTTGTTTGCGTGTGTAACCAACTGTTATCTTGTCCAGTTTATGTGCTCAAGTAACACAATCTTCGTGACTGTTGGTATTTACGCCTGTTGCTAAATTTATGTTCGTTCATAGGCAAAACTCACAGAGCAAATTGCACAACTAACTTGCGATATAAACGAGCTAAGAACGGAAAGGAAGGTGAAGGAGTTCCAGTTAGCTCAAGAGAAAGAAAGACTGAGGAAGTGTTCTGATAGGTATCCAGCTTGTCAACTAGTGTCTACTCCATTCGATACATGGCTACATAATACTTATTTAGCTATTTATTACAGGTTGAAGCAAATGGAAAACAAGAACAATAAGCTACTCCAAGCATTGCAAAATGCTGGTGCTGAGAAAATCGAGGAAGCATACAATTGGGTGCAAGATAACAAAAATAAGTTCAGGGGAGAAATTTATGGGCCTGTTCTCCTTGAGGTTTGTTTAGTTGCATGCTTGTCAACTGTCGTTTTCTTTACAGACAGGAAAGCTAAGTATACCTGCTTTGCACTGTTTTTAGGTAAATATCCAGGATAAGATTCACGCTTCTTACTTGGAAGACCATGTTCCGAACTATATATGGAAGGTACCAATACTATTGTAAAAATTTCATGTTTTGATTGTGCTAAATTGTGTTGCTCATACTGTTTAATGTTTCCCTTTATTTGAGCATTTCTATAAAAATGTAGAAAGTAAGGAGGGGCACATATTCTACCAATGGGTGCAGGTGCAGGGTGTCTGCTGTGCCATCGCACATTGTGCCCTTATCTTGTGCATGACCAATGTGCAGATGGAGTTTGATCCTCCAGTACTGTAGATGATAAGTTCCAACAGAATGACATCTCCATAAACTATTTCTAGTTAAAGATCACTTGCTTATTGTCTTCATTGACTTGTAAATCATGAAACCATCCTGTTTTTTTCCTATGGAAAACATTATATATGTAAATAAATTAATTGCCATTTGTCTGCATGTGCCAGTCATTCATTACCCAGGATGCTTCCGACCGTGACCTCTTGGTTAGACAAACGAAGCAATATGGTATTCCTGTTCTGAACTACACAGGGGACAAAGGCACCAGGCGAGAACCATTCGAGATTACTCCGGAGGTCAGCAGATATGGACCAGCCATTTAGCATTTGAGAACATCAATATTTGTTATTTATTACTCCATCCTTTTTGTTTTATGAGGTTATTTTGTTTTGCAATCTTGTTGCAAATTATAAGGTATGCATGTAGATTTAATGCTAATTCTCTATTTTGCCCTAGTTTATTTCATCCTCTTTCCTAATTGTTTATGCATGGGCACCCACACAAACCATCATCTCTCATGTTTCCTACACACTTAATGTAAGGGCACTATAGTCATTCTCTTTGGTGACTTTATCAACCTTAGAGATTTCCTAATGTTTGTGCCCGGTCAAAATGCGCCTTATAAAAAACAATAGCTGGAGTAATATTGAATGTTCTGTTTATTTCCCTTTTGACAGATGCGGCAGCTCGGGATCTACTCACGACTTGATCAAATATTCGAAGCTCCTACTGCTGTAAAGGATGTTTTAATTAGTCAGGCTAATTTGGGTCATTCGGTATAACACTGCTTACGTTCAGTTCACAAATCTGCACCAAGTTGTGCTGGTTATTACTTAAATCTTCCACTCAGTGTTCCTTTCTCCTTTTTTTTATGTCCATGTAGTATATAGGTACAGATGAAACACATCACAGAGCAGATGATGTACCAAAGTTAGGCATTACTGACTTTTGGACTCCAGATAACCATTACCGTTGGTCCAGATCAAGATACGGTGGTCATTTGTCAGCATTTATAAATGCAGTCAATCCTTCCCGCCTTTTCTTGTGTGGTATGTGTTATAATCTCAGCCTTAATAGATTTGTTGATTATATGATTCACCTGCCATTCCTGATGCTTGTCAGCTTATTCATGCAGATCTAGATGTTGGTGACATTGAAAGGCTTCGATCTCAAAAAGATAAACATATGAAAGATATTGAAGGCATGGAGGAAGCCTTAAAAACGCTTCACAAAAAACAGATGCAATTAGAAGATAGAGAGGCAAAAATACGCAAGCAAAAGGTTTCATATTTTTTTGTTTATTCACATAATTAGATTTAATTAGTTTCCAGTTGTTTCTAATAATGCTTATCAATCTGTTTTTTTTTTCTGATACTGCTTATCTATCCAGTTGTTTCTGATAGTGCTTATCTTTTTAATTGTCATAATTCCAGGAAGGGATTACTGACACGATGAGGTCCCAAAAGAAGAGACGAGAAGAAATACAAAGGCGCGTTGGTATGAGAATTTTTCCTGTTCTTCTGCATGTAGCTTGTATCATATGTTGCTCTTCTCTCTAGATATTAAAAGAAGAATGCTGGAGGACATATATAAAGAGGAAGATGTGGAATCCAGCACAAGAAAGCTTGTTGATCAGGTGGCTAAGTTAAATGATCAGCGATTTCGAGCAGTGATGAAACTCAAGGTTAGTAGGGCTTGTAATTTCATAGGCTAACCACCGATATTTTGTTTTATCTTGAATACCACCATCAAAACTATTTGTAGTTTTGTACTTCAATTTGATTTAAATTCTCTCAGAATTTGCTTATTGAAGCTGTTGCTCTCAAATGGAGTTACACAGAAAAGAACATGGCTTCCATTGAGCTTGATACAAAGGTATGCTCTGCAGGAAACTAGTTACATTTGCGAAAATAAACTTCTTAGAAGGGATTGCACAAAACTCCTTGCATTTGCGAAAATAAACTTCTTAGAAGGGATTGCACAAAACTCCTTGCATTTCCCATCATATTACATAGGACACATTAGGTCATCACCCAAAAATAGCTAATCATTTTTTGGAAACTTTGCAATTTACACCCAATTAATCACGTTATTTTAGAATGTGTGCAATAAGATATACAAATAACTGATGCTAGTAGTTGGTGCCATATTTACAAGGCACACATACTTATGCAATGCTGTTCCTTGTATCTAAACACTTACCACATGTAATTATTTGGTCTGGTGTTGTCACAAGACAATTTTAAAAGTTTTTTGTATGCTTTCTGTTTGACCTTCATTGATAGATATGGGAGATGGAAAAGGATGTGAAGAAACTTGAAAAAGATGCTATTCGAGCTGCCAGAGAATATGAAAACAGTGAGTTGGTGTTACAATAAATTCTTTTGCTGCTTCCAAAGATTTGTAAACTAAAAATGTTATTAGTTGGTACAATATTTAATGGAGGGAAAGGACTAGGCTTCCTTGATATTTGGCTTGCTATGAAATATGAATGATGTCTTGGTCTTTGGATCTACAAATTTTCGGTACAGCTTTTATGTCATGCTCACCATGGGGTCCATGGTACGTAGTCGATTACTCAATTGTTTTGTAAGGCATGTGGCACTATATATTAGTGCGGTAATTTATTTTGAGTTTTTTTTACTTTTAACATGATTTTTTTTGGTACTGCTCACTGTAAAATGTTGTCAACACTACTTTGATGAACCGAATTTCTACTCTACTATTTAGTTTGTATCACTGTATGATCATGTAATGTAAATGTGCTTTTTACAAAAAAAGGAGAATTAGTGAGTCATTGTTTGCAATGTGAATGATGATATACTGGATGACGAATTCTGCCAAAACTAACTATTGTAATTGCAAACTAGTCCTTGAAATCCAGCAGTACCTACCTGAGCTTCAAAATGATGCTGGGAATTTTTCAATTGGAACTTTTACTGAGAACTGTTATAGCTGGTTTTGAAAAGATAGATGCCGTTTGGGGGTGGGGTGGGGTGGGTAAGTTATTTATTCATTGTATATAAAATAATGCATTTTCATTTTCTGAGACATTCAGAGCATCCGCTGGCAGATCAAGTTCAATAATGTTTTGACACTTGTACTACAAATGATCAGAAGCAGTTGAGGTTGCCTGGCCATTTTCTAAGGATTTATTTGAAAATAAAAATCTCAGTTGCTATTCGCTAATAATGATTGAGGAATAGTGTAGCGTATGGCCGCATGTTGTTTTCATCATCGTTTTTTTATTTATTTTCCCATCAGGTAAAAAAATCACTCAAGAGCATAAGCAGCGGCTGGTTAATGCAAAACAGCATGCAGAGTCAATAGCTATGATCACCGAAGACCTTGCAAAAGAGTTTCTTGAGGTATAATTTGAATTTAATTTTAAATAAACTGTGCTCCGAACTTATTTCAGGATTTGAATATTTTAGTAGTAAAGTCCAACACAAATAAATTGAAATGGATAAACTAAGCAAACCAGACATTTGGGAACATAACAGAAAAATACCGTAATATGTTTGTTCTAGCTCCCTTTTCTAACAAAACTGTGCTGTGCTAAAAAGAAAGTTCACTAGGAATCACCAAGTGTAAAAACCTTTAAGAACTGCAACTACTGGAATGTGTATTTTGCCAGTTGAAATAAAAAAATGGGGGTTTTGTGCTTCCTAAGAGAATGTTTGGAGCTCACTAATCGTACATTATTTTCCAAATTTCTGTCACCCAGAGTGTTAAATTTTCTTCTAACAAGACAAATCCCTTTAATCTGAGTTCCTTAGGTTGTTAGAATGCTCCCACTCCACAAATCTTCGTTCTTTGTTTACTCTTGAGGATTTATCATGTCCATCTAATAATGTATATTTGTATTTCATTATTGTGATCATCTGGATTTGTTAGCCCGTTTCCTTGTCTAGTGCGTCCAGTATTCCTCTTCTTTGTTTGATTATGCTATATCCAATGTGCTGGTGCTTCGTTGGTCCAAATAAACCACTTGATGTCTTAGCAGCACATGTTAGCACCCATTTGTTGATGGTTCCACCCCCTTTCTAATGGCAGATGCCTACTACCATAGAAGAACTGGAAGGTGCAATACAAGACACTGAATCTGAAGCAAATTCTATGCTGTTTCTTAACCAAAACGTTTTGCAGGAGTATCAAAACCGTCAACGTGAGGTACATCAGTTCTACAAGTTTACTGAATTTGAATGCATAGCTGGCTTTACTTACACAGTTGCACCGTACTCCAGCTGTTCAGCATCAGTATGTCCCATCAGGAATATAAAGTCCTTATTTTGTAAAATTAGAATGTCTGGTTGGTGACTGCTGGCCAGTTAGCAGGGATGTTTCTTTCTTCATATTTTTATAATGCCGTTGGCAGAGTTCTCTCTCCACAACATAGAAGTGGCCTTGTGTTGGGAGTATTAAACATTCAAATGTGAGTTTCTTAAATCTTGCTCTAGAACATAACTGATTGAGGGATTCAATTGCGGCGTTATGAAAGGGGCATTGGAATGTGGAGAGGTTGCTTACGTGGTCACACAAGAGTGATCTCCCTTCAGACTTCCCCTCAAGGGAATGCTTTGCTTTATAAGCAGAATATGCCACTATTTGAGCAGAAAAGATACTCTCTAGAGTATTTCTTTTAGATATTTGTGTTATTATACTATCTTTATGTTAATAAAGTAGCATTTAGTAGATAAAGGGAGCTCGGAGCCTTAAGACCATTTCAAATAACCAAGTTTGAGCTGATAGATTTACAACACAGACATCTCTTCATGTACCAAACCATAACATGTTCCTTTGAGCTACTCATCAATCTGCTACTAAGCTACTTCTACCTGGAATTTTTGCTGACAGTTGCAATGCCTATTTAAATTGTATAGATAGAATCAATATCAAATAAACTTGAAGATGACAAAGGAGAATTTGAGAGATGCTGCTCTGAAATAGAGACCACAAAGGTTTGGACATTTCATCTAGTCACCTATATTGCCAACATTTTTTCAACCTTTTGGGGATCTTGTCTCTCTTGACTTGACTTTGACTATTTTCCAGGGCAAATGGCTTCCAACTCTGCGAACTCTTGTTTCAAAAATAAATGACACATTTAGTCATAACTTTCAAGAAATGGCTGTTGCTGGAGAAGTTTCACTGGGTATGTATGGTGATTCTGTTTTGTCATTATTTGTACACTTTTCTATAACATACCAATTGTTCTACCGAAATTTCCTGGCAGATGAACATGGCCTTGATTTTAGTGAATATGGTATTCTCATAAAGGTGAAATTTAGGTGAGTTCCTTTTATTCTCATAAAGGTGAAATTTAGATGAGTTCCTTTTCCCAAGTGAGAGCACTGCTACTAATGATATTTGTTGAAATTGAGTAAATAATAACCAGCACTGTTTCCTGATGGTAACCAAGCCAGATACTGCTGACTCCTAGTTAAATTAGCCTGGAGCAGGACAGGGCAACCGAGCTTAGTCTTACCGAATTACTGAGTCATAGCAATTATAGGGTGACTTTTGATTGATTCTAGAATGTGCTCACTCATAATCTTATAATTAATAGTCTGTAATCTTCAAATTATCTATTAAGAAGGAAAAAAAAATATTTGAGGGGAGGTATAAGACAAACGGTCTTTGTTCATTTGTGCTGACCAACTCTCCACTTTTTGGCATCTCCATATCTGAGTGCAGTTCTGTTATGTGAGGAGGACAGCTTCTTTCCTACCAAGTTATCTATTTTCTAAATAGTTTGGTTAGTTTCCTAAGGATTTGTTGTGTAGCACCTTATCTATTAGTTAGGAAGGTTATCATTAGGATTGATCTTATCTATAGTTGTTAGTTGTTACTTGTTAGGAGAGCCCTCTATATAAGGAGGCCTATTGTAAGGGAAAATTTTGTTGGTGCCACTGAAAAAGTACCCAATTTCGCTTCTGCCACTACTCTTTTCCTCGTTTCATTTTTGCCACTACTGTTTTCACTTCATCCTCCTTTTGCCATTTCCGTCAGTTGACCGTCGATTGACTGTGAGTTGGTCGTCAGTCGGAACTGTTCCTTATGTTTCTGATTTTTTAAAGATAACAAATGAAGTTCAATTCTTTTGGAAATTTTTTTTGTATGATTCTAGACTGCTAAAGATGATACCATAAATTTTTCAAAGCATGATCAAGCTTGTACATTTTTATAAAAATCTGGAGTTGGAGCCAATGACTTCATTTTTATAAAAATGTATAAGCTTGATCATGCTCGGAAAAATTTATGTTACCATCTTTAGCCGTCTAGGACCATACAGTAAAATTTTCAAAAGAATTGGATTTCATTTGTTATCTTAAAAAAAAAAAAACAGAATGAACAATTCCGACTGGCGGTCAACTCACAGTAAACTGACGGAAATGGCAAAAGGAGGAAGAAGAGCATAAACTAGTGGCAAAAATGAAACTAGGAAAGATTAGTGGCAGGAGCGAAATTGAGCACTTTTTCAGTGGCACCAGCGAAATTTGGCCCTATTGGGGAATAGTAATCGTTGGCATTAAGCAAAGAAATAAGAAAAGTCTCTTAGTCTGTCTCTCCTTTCAACTGGGCCTCAGAGTCCCTCTACCGCGGCCAGGGAAAAACCTTGCCGGCGTCTAGATGAGGGCGAGTGCCCAACCCTCGGACTGTACCCAACCAACACCCAGAACAAGTTCACTATTCATTTCTGTTTCTTCTAAATGTGTAAAGTGGCCATGTTGATTAATTGCATCTGGTTCTCAGTCAGGAACAACGTTAGATCTTCGATTTGGCAGTCTTTCTCCGATCTTCTGTTTTCTCTGGATTCATTCTGTCCTAGACTCCTAGCAATGGCCCATAACAGTAGATTTCAGTTTCCAGATCTATCACTTATGTGATAATGGTTTAACACTGGAAATCTCAGTAATTTGTTCAACAAAGCCAAGTTGGTGCTAATCCATGTTCACCAAGGCGCTAGGCGCTAGTCGGACGGCAGACCGACATCTAGCGCCTAGGCGGGCTAGGTGGCCGCCAACGCGGGATAAATCGGCCTAGGCAGGAGGGTGGAGCCTAGCACCTAGGTGAACTAGATGGCCGCCTAGGGGAACAGCGGTGCTAATCCCATGTAACCGGTGCATGCCTTTTGTGTCACAATGAAGTTGGGTAGAGACTGAGAATTCACTGAAGAATAGCTACGCAACTGTACACATACTGTACAGTACTACAGTGAAGAAAACGTTTCCTTCTAACCGTATATTTTAAACAAAATGTTTTTGACAAGAAACCAAAATTCGTAGCTGAAGACACCTATCCTTTTTCGAGTCTATTTTATCCTTTCCTGCTTGCTTCCTTCTTTCTAAGTCCATAGTCTCTGTCAGGAGCTTTAGGTGGATGCTGGCATGTTGCCTCCCTGTATGCAGTTCCATACTTCCATTTTGAGGTCTTTGATTTGCTGTTAGCCTGTTGCTTTATTGTTAAACATCCATTGCGGTGACAGTGACCAAGATATAGGCAACGTATTATTAGTTATTCTTTTCAGAAAAAAGTCTTCTTTATTTGCATGGTGTTGTAAAAAATCTTTGATTTCCTGTTTATTACTCATTCCTTCCGTGTCTTACCTTTATGGTGCTTCTAGTATATAGTTTAAGGGCTTCAGCAATGTTTCTGTTGGGCCTTATTTTGTGATTTTATTTTCTTTTTTTAAATGAATTTGTGCTATTATTTTCTTCAGGCAAACTGGTCGGTTGCAGGTGCTGAGTGCTCATCACCAATCTGGAGGGGTATGAAGAAATATTTTACGATAAGTATTGTGTTAGTACTTTCTTATACCTACTTATAATTACTATTATTTTATTGTTATATATAGGAACGATCAGTTTCTACCATCCTGTATCTTGTATCACTTCAAGATCTTACCAACTGCCCCTTTCGGGTGGTTGATGAGATAAATCAAGGCAAGTCAACCTGCATATGTTGTGTTCCCATGTGCACTATTGGTCACTGCACTAATATGTTGAAATGATCTGGTAGCTTGTAAGCATTGAAAAGGTGTAACTCTTTACCAAAAATCGCAGGAATGGATCCGATAAACGAGAGGAAGATGTTCCAGCAGCTTGTGAGAGCTGCCAGCCAACCAAACACACCGCAGTAAGTGACAGTAGTATCAATATTTCGGACAGCACATAGATGTGTCGCTGGCATGCAGACCATCTGCTAATTACCCCGCCTTTTGTTTGTTAATTTGGCTGTAGATGCTTCCTGCTGACACCAAAGCTGCTGCCTGATCTGGAATATAGCGATGCCTGCAGCATCTTGAACATCATGAATGGCCCGTGGATTGAGAAGCCAGCGAAAGGTAACTGACTGGCTGGCTTGTGCTTCATTTTTGTAGAAAATGCTAGTCAAGTCTGAGGTGATATCATGTATATGTACAATGCCTGCAGCTTGGAGCGCCGGAGATTGTTGGAGAACAGTGATGAACGTGGGTGGGCATTAATTTGGTTGACCCGATCGAGTACTGACCGAATACAGCATGCAGCAGACAAGTTTTGTAAAGTGAGGAGTGTATGTTACTCCTACTTGGGAGCTTTTGCTTTCGGGTGGTGCATCCATGTATATATATTTAGGGCCTCTAGTCTAGGAGAGCTACCTGATGACTGCTTTGATTTCTTGGAGGATCCAGAACCAGAAGTTGCTACGATGTACTAGCTAGTACTAGTCTTGGTCTTGGCATGCAGTGCAGCTCCTCTTTTGTTTGTTATTGGAGTGGCGCCTGACCTGAACCGTTGGCATTCCGATGACCAGTTACTTTATTCAGTGTATGGATATATAGTACTGCCTCTGTTGATAAATATATCAACATATGGTGTATTTTGACTTGGCATAAGGATTAAGGTTGTGGTAAAATTGAGAAAAACATGAGAGAAAATGACTTACCTTTTAATGAGAGATAATACTTTTTTGTAGGTAGTAATGAATAAATGCATATGGTTGAGAGAATAAATAAGGGTATATGTGGAAAGGCTCGTTAAATCTACATGCACGTCTTATATTTTTCAACAAGATCATCAAATTATAGGTCTTATATTAATCAACGGAGGGAGTATTCATCAACCAGTGCGGGAACGTACCGACAAGTGTTTCGACAATAATGATCCATTTGGTTTGTGGAATTGAATTGGGCTCGTGGAAACGAGTTCCAGTTCAATTTTAAGTGGAAAGGGAAATGGATTACAATTCAAATTCTTTTGTTTGGTTAACGAGGAAACTGCTTGAATGAAAATTGGATCCAAATAAATTCCAATTGTTGTTTGGTTGCACGCTTGGAGAAATCCAAACGTTAGCACATGCTCGGCGGTGCAGGGTGGCAGCTGTGGAGTCGGGGTCTCAGGTGTGGGCGGCGGCGGTTGACGGCGGAGCCACCGTAATCGGCGGTTCTCAAGAGGCAAGAGGCCGCAACAGACGGCAGAGCGCGAGGTTAACGGCAGATCAGGGCATCGCCGTGGTCCATAAGCCTTCCAGTAACAGTGCATAATTAAATTACACTTTAAAGAAAATGAAAATAGCTTGAAAAGGGTAATGGGAAACAATCATCAGACCAAAACAAATTAAGGTGGTCACAGCTTTACAGGAAATAATGCCAAATCACACCGCAGCGGCGGAGGCGGCCACCATGGGAGGGAGGCATGGAGCTGGGAGCGAACAGTGAAGGGAGGACGACGAAGGCGCTTGGGGATGCTTCAGGCGTGGGCTGAGTGGAGAGACATGGGCAACATCAGAGGTCCAAATTTAACAACTTAACCAGATTTGAGATTCCTCTGTCACCCGGTTTGGCTGCAGCTATTGGCTTACGAATCATGAAATTGGAATTCAATTCCAAGGAAGAGGATGTTTAGCTGCTATCTAGAATACAACTAGGGGCAATTCTTTAACTTTACCTGTCTATTGTGTGGAATTGAAGAAGCGTTGAGAAAACTTCTAGCACTCGTAACAT
Organism: Otatea glauca; assembly: GCA_036346275.1. Lineage (NCBI taxonomy): Eukaryota > Viridiplantae > Streptophyta > Magnoliopsida > Poales > Poaceae > Otatea > Otatea glauca. The sequence continues at coordinate 64,579,221 of CM070719.1, read as the reverse complement.
ATCCCAACTTTGCATGCGCCGCTCGATAGAGGGTGGTTTTAAAATTCTGTTTAGCTAAAAATGAGTTTTAGGCATAAACGTAAATCCAATTGATTTTTGTACAGCTAAAACTTAAAAGTTATTTGCATCGACAACCTATGTCTAGGGACCTGTTTAGGGAGCATGGCTGTAAAGCAGTTGGAAAGTTAAGTCACAGGAGAAGCACCCCTAAAAGTTGCAGCTGCTGAGGAGGAGCTTTTCAGCTGTGGCTTCGCTTGAACTCCTCCTAACTCGCTCGCTCCGCCTTTCCAACCTTTACCACCCCGCCTCGCCGCCTCCACGTCACCTCCCCACTCGGATGCCGCTGTACTTCACTATGTTGCTACCTTCCATTTCGGTTAGCCCTCAAAAACTACAGCTGCAACAGGCAGTTTGCCAAACAGCATAACAAGAAAAGTCACAGCTGTCAGCTACAGCTACTTTACAGCCCAGCAAACCAAAAGCAACTTTTCAGCTCAGCCACAGCTCCCTCAAACAAGCCCTAAGTCAAAGCTTGCAATCCTAGGGTTACAAGCAAGTCTAAGAATGTAAATTGCACGGAGTAAAGCCACAAGAGAGCAAACCAACACAAGACAATACAATTTTTTTCACCGTGGTGTTTAAAGACTTGTCAGTCTCCCCTAATTAATACTCGTTGAGGTAAGTCCAAATGAATTGGACAAGTTACACGAATTAAGCCAACACCTCGAATCCACTAAGGTTGCTCTTCCTCCACTTTGGAACTCACAAGCATTATTTAAGAAGATCACCGGCACAACTCCTCGAAGATGTTTGGGAATCGGTACACCAAGAGTAAACAAGTTAGAGACGCTCACTAGAACTAATCAAGTGTCGAAGCTTGATGGATACACAGTTCACTACAAGAATCAGGGAAAAATTCGTGGGCCAAAAACCCACGAATTTAAGCTAAAACCCACGAATTTAACTTAAATTCGTGAGCAAACCGTCGAATTTAGTTCACGAATTTAACTCGACGAAATTAATTAATTAAATTCGTGGGTACCCACGAATTTAAGTTAAATTCGTGGGTTTCTACTAAGCCCACGAATTTAATTGGGTTTCTGAGTTAAATTCGTGCGTTTTTTAAACCCACGAATTTAATCAGATTAAATTCGTGGGTTTTAAAACCCATTTAATTTATCGATTAAATTCGTGGGTTTAAAAACCACGATTTAATCGATTAAATTGTGGGCTAAGAAACCCACAATTTAATATCATTTTATAAAAAAATGTATATTCCAAATGTATGTTTATATATATATATGTATCGCACTCAATACATATATGTATATATATCCAAATGTATGTATTTTTATATATATATGTATCGCACTCAATACATATAACAACTAAAGAAGAAAAGAAAAGACAAAAGAAAATTGAAACTAAAATTGCTAAGCGAAGAATAAATAAGATCATCTATTTTGTTCAAATCGATCGAATCAGAACACAAAAGACAAACTCCACAATGAAGTTGAAGCGAACGAATAATTAACAAACGAGACACTAAACCTATTACCGATTACTAAAATATGAAACCAACCTTTTATCTCTTCAAACCGGCTTAAAACTAAGTCTCCAAAATGTACAAAATTTTGGCATGACCTCTCTTGTAAATAGGACATCCACTCAGCAGACAAAAAAACATTTGCAGTTATAATATATATCAATCTCTCAAACCAGAAGGAGACATTCTAGCAGATCCTTAGATAATCCAAACACACATCCAACGGCAATTTGTAAACTACGCAATGACGTACAACACATTACAACCACAATAGATACAATCCACATCCATTAAAATAAGTCCATCACAATAAGTCGATCACAACGTATCCATCACAACAAGTTATAAAGTACAACAGCTTATACACCAATCGAGCTCACAATGGAATTCATGCCTCGGGGTTGTTGGAGTTGTGGCGCTACCACCACCGTCGTATTGTTGAAGATGTCTTCTATGATGTCGTCGTTAGAACGTGCTGGAGGGCGTGACCTAGAAACCTGCAAGTTCAAGATTAACTTAGGTTATGCTACAAGTAACATTATGCTGATTCACATGAATGTCAATATGAGAATATCAATAGTACTATTCAACCAAGACACAATATGAGAATATCAATATGACGGGTCAAGCTAAACAAGAATAGGTATTATATATAAGAACTACACGTATGAGCTAGTCAAGATATGCTGCAATAATCATATGAACATCAATCTCATATTCAATGAAGTATCAAAGTAATACTCTCTAGTATTAACATAAGGTCAAGATTACAACTACAATTATTTAATTCAACTTCCAAAGACCCCAATTGCATCACTGAGTATTCAAAAGATAACAAACAGTGAAAATAGTTCAAAGAAGCAATAAGAGTTTTGGTAGTCATTTTAAGAGTTCGATATACAAAGTACAAATATAAAGCATTCTAAAAGGATAAACAATCAGATTGTACATGGGCAAACAACACTCTACAAGGATGCCATATGAAGCATTTAAAACATAAGTTCACAATTGAACAAGTTGTCTTAAGATAACTTTTCAATTCCAAGAAGTCAGCACAATATAAGGTTCGAAATCAAAAAGTTATTGACAGAAAGAAAAAATCAAATAGCACATAATGGGTTCATAGTTTGGTAAACCATCACTTATCTACAGGAGCACAGCAATGAACTTTCATAAGCACACAAGTTAACCTTTCCAAGTATGAACATTGAGATGATTTGTGCAAGGTTTAAGAAAGAGTTGCCTAAATATCCTAAAATCGACTCAGTTGTGCATTTCAACAAAAATTATCACTTTTGCAACAGATTACTAAGATTGATATATACTAAAAGAATGAACTAGATTTCCTACGGAAGTATATGTCCATCCGCTGCACACGTAATCTCATATTCAATGAAGCATATGTAATCTCATATTCAAAGAATGAACTAAAGTTCCTACGGAAGCATATATTTCTAAATTTGAGCAAGAGAAAGGAAGGGATGGGGCAGGTAGCTCACCAAGTAATCAAACTCCACAACAAAGTTCAAGCTAACGAAAAATTAACAAATGAGACACCAAACCTACTACCTCTACTAAAAGACTGAAACCAACCTTTCAACTCTTTCAAACCGGCTTAAAACTAAGTCATTGAAATGTACAAAATTTCGGCATGACCTCTCTAGTAAATAGGACATCCACTCGTGCAGACAAAGAAACATTTGCGATTATAATATATATACCAATCTCTCAAACCAGAAGGAGACATTCTAGCAGATCCTTAGATAATCAATCACACATCCAAAACGGCAATTTGTACAAGAATTGACAAACTTAGCTCGTGTCGCAAACTTATAATATTTTCGACATCCATACATGTGGTGTCGTCTGAGGTGGCTGCAGGGCCCACGGGTTGAAGTACATAGGCATTCCTTGGCTTGGCATAGGTGGTGGGTACATGTAGAACGGGTTTGAAGGCTGGGAGCCCTGTAAGGCATAGACAGGTATCGTTGTCATGGGTATCGTTGTCATGATCCTTCCTCATCTACCACCTCAACGAATCTGCACTTACCGCAATGCATACAATGGGTATCGTTGTCATGATCCTTCCAGAACAGCATGCAATTATTCTCGGGTAGAACGGGTTTGAAAGCTGGGACCCCTTCCTCATCTACCACCTCAACGAATCTGCACTTACCGCAATGCATACAATGGGTATCGTTGTCATGATCCTTCCAGAACAGCATGCAATTATTCTCGCACACATCAATCTTCTGGTAATTCATCCCGAGGCCGGCCATCAACTTTTTCGATTGGTACAAATCCTTTGGCATCTTGTGGTTAGGCGGAAGGACATCATTCATTAGTTCAAGCAAAGCGTTGAAGCATTTGTTCGAAAAGTTGAACTTCGACTTCATCGACATAAGCCGTGTAACCGCCTGCAGGACGGTCACATTGGTCAAGTCATGCAGCTTCTCGTCCAAAGCGTCAAGTAGCCTATAGAATTCCTTAACCTCCTCCTTTGTGACCCTCCCCGGAGTTAAATTCAGTCCCTCTGCCAAGATCATCCAGCATGTCTTCCATCCGGTCGTGATCCTCCACATGGTCCAGCATCTCTTCTGTCTCGATAGCCTGCCCTGCGGCCTCTCCATGACGGTGCCACACCAAATAGTTAGGCATGAACCCGTTTTTGCAAATGTGATACTGCACTATATCCTTCTTTGTAGCATTGTTATTCTCGCAGAGGGTACACGGGCAATACACATATTCAGCTCCTCCAGTGAATGCTTGCTTCAAGAAAGCATCCGTGATCCGCCCCATTCCTTGAGTGCCCCATCACTCCTCCATCCGTCATACATCGCCCTTCGATCGTCACCCATTATCAAAGCTAAACAAATGAAACAATGTCAACGCATTTAACCGTGGCTTAGGTGACAAAGACAACCTATTAGGAAAGATTTGTCCTAAACCCACCCAAGAATGGAGGCTATTGCATGCGACCTGTGACGTGCGCTACGAACCGAACGAAATTTCAAGAAGATAACCCATTGTTCTCCAAACGCACGCACGATCTTTGGTGCGTCGGAGAACAACAGGTTATGTGGCGAAATCACGTTCGGATCGCCGCACGCCACGTGCCCTATGCAACAACCAACATTCTCGGCCGTCCAAAATACTTTGGACAATTCGAACCGCGCACCTCACAAGCAAATGTGAGATGCGCCGTTCTCCAACAGGTGACACCTATGCTCTCATCGCTCGACACAAACCCTAAACTCTAACGTTATATACAACGGCAGCGAGAAAATAAAAATATATATATCATATGCAATGAATATAAAATGAGATGAAATAACTTTAAACGAATATAAAAAGAGACGAAATATACCTTCTCCAACGCGGTGCGCTGCCGCGAGGGTCCGGGAGGCCGGGTGGCGCTGGCGACGGCGAGGCAAGACGGCGATGGCGATGGCTGGCGCGATGGCGGCGGACAGTGGCGGGCGGCGTCTCGGCGGCCGAGCTGGGCGATGGCACGGCGCGGCGAGATCGCAGCGGGCAGCGCAGCGGCCGGCGGCGGCGGGCGGCTCGCGGCGGTAGCGTGGCGTGGCGGCCGGCCAGTGGCGGTCGTGGTGCGGGCGAAGCGGCAAGGCGGGCGGCGGCCGGGCGGCGGCGATGGCGGGAGGGAATGGCGGACGCGGGCGGCGGCAGGAAAGTGGGCGGGCGACGGCGGTGGGTGGCGGCGCACCACGGCGGACGGTACGGGGCGAGGGGGTATGGCGGGCGCAAAGACGGCAGGGGTTTGCCGGCGGCGCTGGCTGCGGCAGCGGCATGGCCGGGCGGCCGGCCGCGCGGCGGGCGGAGGTCGGTCGGCGGGCGGAGGGGCGGCGCCGAAGTTGGCGGGAGGCGTGGCGCGCGAGCGGCCGACGCCGGGCGCCGCGGCGGCGGCCGGGCGGGCGCGGCGGCGGCGGGCGGTCCGGCGGGTCGCGGCTGGCGGGAGGTCGGCCGGGCGGCGGGCGGGCAGACGTGGCCGATCGGGCGAGGGCGGCGCGGCGGCCACGGCGGACGGGTCTCGGCGGCAGGCGCGGCGATCTGGCGCGGCGGCGGAGGGCGCGGCCGAGTGGAGCGGCGCTGGCGGGCGGCGGCAAAGAGGCGACGGCGGCAGCGAGCGGGGGGCGGCCGGCGGCGGCGGGAGGCAGGAAGAGGCGGGATGACGGCGGCAGCAGCGGCAGGTGAGGGGGGAATGAAGCGGGCGGCGGGCGCTGTGGTGGCGGGCGCGTGGGTGGGGATTTTTGGCTCTACTGGGTGCGTGCGCGGGCACTGTGGGTTATTTTGCCTGTAAATTCGTGGGTTAGGTGGGGCCCACGAATTTAAAAATTTAAATTGTGGGTATTTGGTGGCCACAATTTAAATTTTAAATTGTGGGTAATTTTAACTGCAATTTAAATAATTAAATTGTGGGTTACTTCAGCGCACGAAGGTTTCATTTCGGCCCACGAATTTAATTAAAAACGTGGGTTTTTTACAAACCGACGAATTTAAATAAATAAATTCGTGGGTGTTTTTTTGGGCCCACGAATTTAAAAAACCCACGAATTTTTCTCTGTTTCTTATAGTGGTTCACCACTAAGTACAACACATGCCAAGGATTTGCCTATCTAAGCTTACTAAGTGCAACATGCACATACAAGAGGAGAGAGTACTTACTCTTAGCTTAAGAAAGAAGAACAGAACAGGACATGAGCAAACTTGCCCAACCGACGGTAAGGGCAGGGCAAGCTATCTTGGACGAGTGATTTCGATCGATCAGCTGTTGACATTAGGAGTTGGACGTCTCCTCATTAGATTCAAACTAATTACTGTACGTAGGAATGGATTGCAGCAGCATGCAGCTTGGTCCATCCACGCCACGCATGTCATGCTCACGCATGCCTTTTTAGATATCTTCGACAAGGACACGGCCACTAGCTACTAGCATTCATGCAGAGCCAGCTGCCTGAAACGACGCCTATTTGCACCCACCAACATATATCTAATCAAGTTGGGAGCAGAATAATCAAGAGGACACACAGTTTCGACTAAATCAATCAATGCAAACCCCAAATGGACAAGTCAGACTCGTCATCGCTCAACTGATTTTGGCATCGTATCGTACTACTACACTACATGCATATCATCGCCCCAGCCGCTTTCAGTTTCAGGCTAGCAAGCATTGAACCGAACCATTCCTGCTTCTGCATGCATGAGTTGGCCACGACGACAACAGCGCAAGCTTCAAGGAAACTAAGGGAAGAGAACATATTTAATAAAATAAGTGACACCATATAAATTATGGAGAGGATCGGAGCAAATACGGAAGTGAGTGCGTGCATGCATGTTCATGCTGGACATGCCTGTGGCGCGCTCATGATGAAATACTGCCTATCCTAAACTTGGTGGAAATCGCGCCCCACGTTCATTTGAGCCGGGCGTTCGGGTCTTTTTTTCGTGAAAACAAATTACGTTTAGGATCTTTTTGGAAAAAACGTTACGTTTAGTTCTTTTTTTTGTGAAAGAAAAATATATTACGCTTATGCCCTTTTTGTGTTTTTGAGCCTCGCACTCAGGTCCTTCGGAAAATCAAAATTACGTTTAGATCCTTTTCGGGGAAAAAAACACGGTTAGGTCCTTTTTACGGGAAAAAAAAATATACTACGTTTAGATCCTTTTTCCATTTTTTTAGCGTTCCGTTTGGGGTCCTTTTTCGAAGAAAAAAAATCCGTTCAAGTCCTTTTCCGCCGAATAAATGCGAAAAAACGCGATTACGTTCGTATCCTTTCAAATGTTTCGCGTGTTTCCTCGATTTTCTCGCGTGGGAAGCGGCAATTGTACGTTTTCTCGATTTTCTCGTGTGTTGAGCGACGATCGCAGCGTGGCACGCCGCGGTCAATTATCTAGTAGATATAAAAAACTAGGGAAAACAAGCGATGGATGAGGTGAACATGAGTGACATAGAGAGGAAATCAGATCCATCTCAATCGTCTCATCTATGGTAATCTAATCCTAGCTAGCTAGTTCCATCTGTCTCGAGCTAGCTGTCGGGTTTGGATCCAATTAGATTATTACTATTTTTTGTCAAAACTCAATTAGTATTATACCACTAATATATTATATTATTAAAAGGACAGAAAAAAAAAGTCAACATATTCACTCTCAATAGCTAGAAATCACCATGTTAACCGGAAGAGAAGGAGAAAATATCTAACTTAGAATGTTTTAGATTAAAAGAAATAGCGGCCAAGTACAACAAAAAAAGCAACTGAAATTCAATATAAAAAATAAACAAATAGCAATTTAATTTTCATACAAACTTCAAAGTAAAACTGAAATGTGTAAATGAAATTAAATAAAAGTTAGTAGTTGGATTTTTAACTGAATGTCAACATAAAATTGAATTTTAGAATAAAAAATAAAATTAGCAATTTAATTTCTATATGGACGTCAAATCAAAATCTCTAAATAGTTTAAATTTAGAATAAAAATAAAATAAAAAATACAAGTTGGATTTGTATATGATTCCAACCTTAAACCGTAAAAAAAACTTAATTTCATGTACAATCCAACAATATGCAAGTTTGAAATAAAAGCAAAGGAAAATTAGCAATTTCTACATTCGCTCTTAAGGCTAGAGATTTCCGAATTAATCGGAGGAAAAGTTGTAAAAATATCTAGCCATCCATCTCGTGAACTCTAGCTATAACAACTTAGATTAAAAAAAGAGAGAGTCTATGTCAAGTATAATAAAAAGATAACTAAAATTCAGAATAAAAAAATAAAATAAAATTAGCAATTTGATTTCATATGAACTTCAAACTAAAACAGAAAATAAAAATAAAAATTAGTACATGTGTTTGTAAACGAATTCCAACCTAAAATTGAAATTTGGAATACAATAAAAGAAATTTTATTTCCATACGAATAGTAAAGTAAAATCTTTAAATAGCTTAAATTCAGAACAAAATGAGATGAAAAATACAAGTTGGATTTGTGAGGTGTTTCTACGCATCACTATTTGGAAGTTGTACAAATATTAAAACATTGATGAAGAATGAATGATAATTACTTAACTCTTTCTTTGCCTCAAGATTTGTACAACGTGTATTGAGATGTGATGCATAGAAGCGTTACTCAAAAACTTCATATCATATACAATCCAACCATATGCAAATTTGCACTGTGATGTACTCAAAATTTGTTGTGTGTCCATATTATCTCACGGGAATCAATAGAAACTGAAGCAAGAAGCGTTGTTGGCAACGATATCGAGCTATTCCAGTAGGAGGCAACATGAGAGGAACGTAATCACCTCGAAATCGTTCATGCCGCCATTGTAGACCCCATATGCTTGGTCTAGATGTTCATGGTGAGGAGAAAGAACACCTATAACATCGTGTTTGTATGTGTATGTATGCATCCGTACGAATAGAAACATGAACGTACAGAAACAAAGGAGAAAAGAGCTCGGAGTAGAAATGGAACAACCGTAGGAAATAGGCTCTGTGTCACCGGAGAGAGTGTGACAGACAGGTGTGTCCGATAGGGATCGGTAATGGTTGCATGTGAATACGTTTTTGATGTCATGCCGATCAACATTAAGTAATAATTGGAGAGAGACAGAAGATAACTATATAGCAGAGTATTTCATTGGAAGGGGTGACAATTGAGTGGGATTGATCGAGAATTTAACTTGCTATTGGAGGTTGAAGCAGAAAAGCAATAACGTTGAGAAGAGGTAGAAGACACACGGTTCGATGGGGTAGCATGTGTGTTTGCATTGGAAGGGCAGCAGCTGAGCGGGATTGATCAAGAATTAAGCTTTCTGTTGGATGTTGAAGTAGAAAAGCTATGACGATGAGAAGATGTAGAAGACACATGGTTTGGTGAGGTAGCAGGCGAATGAAGAAATATAAGTTCAATGTAGGTGGCCATGGTATATTGATGTATGCATGAGTAAGGCACTCTAATACCATGTAAACTAATATTGTCGCACATATAATCAACATATCGGTTTGAAATTAAATAGAAGTATATTTGCATGTATACATTTTAGAAAAGAGTAAATAATGGAGAAAAAATAGGAGTATGTAGCTACATAATCCATGTGTAACAGAGATGCATACATTTTGGAAAAAAGAAACTAATGGAGGAAAAAAACAAGGGCATGCAGGTATATAATCATACGTGATGGGGAGTGGTTATGTTTCTAAAAACCCCAACGACTTATCTGTGTTCTTAATAATTTTTTTCTATTAAAACTCATACTTCAATTATAACCAACCCTCGAAATAAAGGGACCACCTTGATAGTTAGTATATATAGCCGCAGAAGCAGAAGAAGCAATGGATATATACAGTAGAACTCCTTTAGTCATTTCTGGTGACTTGTCTGTGGCATTCGATCGTCGTGACAATTTTATTTACAGGCAACGTCAGTGATAGGCAGATGGCAGCTAGAGTCCAAGGAGCAGTTGAGTTGCGCTTGCGAGCTAGAGTAATCACTGGAGTAGTGCTCAACTGTTTACTATTTAGGATGGATAGATGCAGGTTAATTAATTTAGAGGGAGGAGTTAAGCTTAATTTCCATTCCCTTTTCATACTCCCGCTGACCTAAGAAAAGAAACTGAAGATGACTCATGGTCGGCCTCTCTCTCTTCTACGCAGCGTTATCTTGAACAGAACAAGATCGACGACAACGACTAGTGTTTCTGAGTTAAAAAATGAGAGAGTAAATTCCGTAAAACTACGGATATTTTATATAAATTAACAGAAAATTATATGTTTTAGCTTTTATTTTATAATACTATAGATTTTAGAAAAACTTGTATCATAAAATTACATGTTTTAGAAATAATTTTTTTATTATAACAACCTCGCGGACGAGTGAAACAAAAAATAAAGACGCGTAAACCTACTATGTGGACTCACACCGTCAAATATATCATAAGAAACAGTTGATTACTCGAAGAAGTTTAACAACTCTTGAGCAAGTTGGCTTTCCTGCCCTGTTGCGTCATAATTGTGACTATTGCGCGACATGATCATATTATTTGTTGTAAAACGTAGTCGTTCACCCATGATCAATCAACATTATACCAACGAAATCACAAGAATAAGAACCGGAGCACACACAAAATAGAGGGCATACCTCTCTCGCTTTATTAGATTGATCTCTTGTACAAGGGGGTGCCCAATATATAGAAGAAGATAGCAAGAGATAGATTCGGATTCGCCCACACATAATAGATAGAGTCCAACCGAATACAGTTAAGAATATCTTATATCATAACACTCCCCCTTGGGCGAATACCGCGTAATGTACATGTCTCGTTAAAAACTCCTCCCAAAAACCCAGTGGAAAAAAGGGATGGAGAAAAGAGTATATTGCACTCACACTACTTGTTACACTAGTTGCCTCATTAAAAACCTTCATGTGAGAAAACTTCAGGAAAACTCACTAAGGGAAAACGAGTACAACTCACAATCTTTTGGATTTAAAATATGACCTTCTAGATCATGCAAATGGTCATGGTTCAGGGATTTACTCCCCCTGAACTTTGCATATCTCTAAGTCTTCTCACTCCAATGCCTTTAACACATCTTTAGAATATAGATTTAGGCAAGAACTTTGTGAATAAATCTGCAGGATTTTCATATGAATTAGTTTGAACAATCTTTACCTCAATATTCTAATGCCATTAACACATCTTTGAAATGTAGATTTTGGCAAGGATTTAGTGAATAAATCTGCAAGATTTTCACATGACTTAGTTTGCAAAATCTTTTCCTCACCGTTCTTCTGGAGTTCGTGAGAATAGGAAAGCTTGCTTTTCACATAACCCATTTGCATTTGTGCAACACAAGCAGCATTATCTTCAAGATAATTGTGGGGGTATCGACGGCGTTAAGACCACATGACTTCTGGATATGGTTAATTACACGTCGTGGCCAAACACATTCACGTGTGGCATCATGCAAAGCTATGATCTCTGAGTGGTTGATAGAAGTAGTTACTAAGGTCAGCTTAAAAGACTGCCAATAAACGGTTGTACCACTGCAGAGAAATACAAAACCAATCTTAGATTTGGCACTGTGGGGATCAAACAGATAACCAACATCCATATATCCCACCATGGTTAAGTCTTGGTTCTTCTGGAAAAACAATCCAAGATCTTGAGTACCTTGGAGATATCTGAGTAAAGTCTTGACATCAGCCCAATGTCTTCTGGTTAGAGCTGCACTATGTCTTGCTAGCAAATTTACTGCAAATGCAATATCAGGCATTGTGCAGTTCGCAAGATACATCAGTATGGGACTTCAGGTCCTAAGACTTTCTTATTTTCCATCCTTGGTCTGGAAAGGGTCTTTATCCACTTCAAGGGATCTTACGACCATGGGGTTTTTAATGGATACGATTTACCCATATTAAACCTTTCCAATACCTTCTTGGTATACAAAGACTGGTGAACAAGGATTCCTTCTGGGAAATACTCTAGCTGCAGGCCTAAGCAAATTTGGATTTACCCAAATCTTTCATCTCAAAACTCCATCATGAGGTAAGCACTTGCTTCCTCTATCTCCTGTGTGGTTCTGATGATATTCAAATCATCGACATAAAACAGAGATGATACAGAATCCATTTTGGGATTTCTTTATGAACACATAGGGGCAATATTCCTTCTTCGGGAGGAACTCACTAAATCGGTTATACCACATTCTCCGTGACTGTTTTAATCCGTATAGCGATCTCTTCAATTTGACGCTATACATGTTGCGATTATTAGGATTCGGAATTGTAACTCCTTCAGGGATTCTTATGTAAATATCTGTATCCAGTGACCCATATATATGAGGTCACTTCATCCATCAACTGCATTGATAAGTTTAAGCTTACTGCCATTAATATTAAATTTCGAAACGTTATTCCACTCTTTACAGGAGAATATATTTCATCGTAATCGATGTCGGGTCTCTGCGTGAACCTTTGTGCTACAAGCATCGCTTTATATCTCACCACCTCGGTATTTCATTTCTCTTCCGGATGAAAAACCCATTTGATCCTACAGGGATTACTTTAGGAGATGTTTGATCAATGGGACCAAATCTTTCCTTTTAATAAGTGAGCGCTGCCTTAATTGCTTCTTTTTATTTGACCCTATATGAGCGCTTCTTGCACTCTGCCATGGGCTTTAGTTTTGGATCCAGCTTTAGCAATTTTAGAGGCAATTATATATCGACAATTGTAGTCTTTCTTTTATACAATTCTCCTGCATCACTTCAGGGATATCTCTTTATAAATTTCTTCGAGCTCCTCGTGATTTCCCACAACAATGGAGTCTGAGTTTTTCGATTTCCTAACGTGGGATTGTGCGCGCAAATATACGCTAGGGTTATCATCTTTAGGATGGATCACTTCAGGGATGTTACCATCTCCAGGATGGCTCACTTCAGAGATTTTCTCAACATCAGGTTGAGCTTTTTCCATTGTCATGGGTAGTGTTCTCATTTGTTCGGTTCTCTACTTCTGCAGATGTCTCCGCGGAATTGAGTCCCGTGCACTTGGAGGCCTCCCCCTCTTTTATCATGAGGGTCAAGAGTGGGTTCAATATCCTTTTAGGGTATTTCCACTCTTTCAGGTACATATACTGAAGGTATATGAGATCTTTTCACTCACTTATGAATAGTGAAGGCATTTGGCAGATTATAAGCTTATTTATTGCAGATTTATTATCCTCCGAACTTCAAGTTCGATCTCTGTAGTGCATGGATCTAAGGACTCGGCATTCTCTAATGTGGTACTTATCTCCCCCTAATGCCGAAAAAAGTTCTTAATACAATCAACGTACCAAGCCGTGAACAGATCCCCTGTTATAGGCTTTAGGTATTTAATATTTGACAGAGATTCATAACCTATATAGATCCTCAACTTTTGGTAAGGTCCTATGGTGGTACGCTGTGGTGGAGAGATTGGCATGTATACAATACAACCAAAGTTTCACAGATGAAAAATACTTAGATCTTTTCTACGCACTATCTGCAACGGGAAAATTTCATAATGTGCAATTGGTCTGAGTTGAATTAAACCCGCAGTATGCAGCACTGCATGGCCCCAACAACTGATGGAAAGCCTACTATTCTGCAAGAGCGGCCAAGCAATAAGTTTTTATTCTTTTAATATAATGACTCTGCAAGCCCATTTTAAGTGTGGACATTAGGTACGAGATGCTCTGCATTAATTCACAGAGCCATACAATAATCATTAAATGATTTTGAGGTAAACTCGCTAGCATTGTCTATTCGAATAGACTTTATCCTTTCTTAAAAAGTAGGCTCTTAATTTAATAATTTGGGTAATTAATTTTGGTAGAAGCATGATTCCTAGTAGATAAGAGACACACATAGGACCATCTAGTAGAAGCATCTATCAGTACCATAAAATTTCTTAAAAGGAGCCCAACAGGGGTTGAACAGGTCCATAAATATCATCTTGAATTTTCTCTAGAAAATTCAGTGATTCTTCCCTAACTTTTTAGGTAAGAAGATCTTTCTCCTGGAAATTCAATAATTCTTCCATAACTTTTTAGGTAAAAAGATTTAAAAATAAGCTTTCCTTTAGCATAACCGGGCATAAGAAAACTTCAAATCTAGGAAAGTCTTTATGCTATGGCCAGCAGAATTATAATTATTCTTCTCATAATATTCAACTCAGGGTAACCCATTCGATCTGTCAGATCTTAAATATTTCTGGAAACTTAGTCATGAGTAGTATTATGTACCATCCTCATTCTTTGTCTCCATATGGAAACTAGACCAATATCTTTAAAACTTAAGGGAGTACGACTGGACTCAGGGTATAATATGGCATTCTTCCAGTGCCAACTATGAGAGTATCGCTTCTGGCGATAGTCATAATATTTTCAATTCACTTAGTGTAGTACAATTATCTTCTAGACAGATTTTCTCCTCCGCCATCGGATTATACTTTGTTCTATATTGGAAGAATGATTTAACAATCAAACAATTGTTGCATCAGGAACAAATTGTAGAATATAGAACAAACATAGCACAATTAATCAAATATCTGGGAAATATCATTTTATTCAATTTTTGAATGATAATCGCTCAACAAAAGAGTAGACCAAATGTTCATTCAGAAACTAGGGCTAAACTGATAAGGAGACTTACAAGGAATATGTAACATCGACTTAGCAAAGTGAAGGGATATTTAGGAGACTAATCCAGGTCTCCATATGAGATGTAGGTGCCCTCCAGGGACTCCTCGAACTCAATAATTTCAAGAATCATGTCATCACACTTCTCAACATTCGTATCAACAATAAGTTGAACGGTGAAGTATGACTTAATAATATTTCCCTAAGTCTTATTTAGTTTTCCAGTGGATTGCATGTAAAGGTCTACCACATGCTTCGGGATGCGATAGTTGCATGGCCAATGGCCAGTGCATCCGTTCATAAAATAAGGTTATTCAGGGTTGGCAGCATTACTTCTGAAAGCCCCTGTCCCTTTACCTTTACTTTTCCACTATGAATTGCCTCTTCCCCTATTTGATTTGTCATTCTTCCACTTATCCCTTATATTCCATTGGCCCTTTCTACGGCTTTGGCTATTACTAGCCTGTTGAGCATTTGCATATGCTTCTGGCATTGCAAAACTCCCATTAGGAAGTACATTATGATTCTTCACCAGGAGTTCATCATGCTTTTCTGCTTCTAGCAAAATGCATATAAGCTCGAAGTACTTTTTGGTACTTGGCGATGATACTGTTACGGCAATATCCTCATATTGGGGTGGAATGTGCACAATATCTTGTCGATCTTTTTAGCATTAGTAACTTTCTGGTTACATAATGTTAGATCAGTGACAAGCTTGTGTATGACAAAAATTATATGCTGTCACTGCCTTTAAAATCCTGAAAGCGCGGGAGGACCCATTCGCGTTGTACTTCTGGTAACATAACGGATCTTTGCTGGTTATATATTTTCCTTTAGGGAATCCAAAAGTATCAGCTGGTCATCTTCCATCAATTATTCGGCCTTTAGGTCCGTATGTAGATGGTGCCTCAGGAGATGTAAAGTCGTACATCTAGCGGCTTCGGGAAGAGCAAGGGTACCAGCTTCAGGCAGGGAAAACAGTAGCTCTAAAAGATCGAGCTATCAGATTAATCATAGTATTCATTGCCCGAGTAAGGTAATTGTTGCCATTCAGAGCAATCTTGATAAATTCCTTTGCGATGTCCAACATATCCTTTTTCTATTTATGCAAAATGAATTTTACTACTGGTAAAATCATTATATTGTACGCTCACTATTCAATCAATAAAGCTTGGTCTATATCTATTCAGTAGATAATTATCTTAATTTTTTCCAGAATTTTTGTAGCAATTTTCATGGCATTCTGCCAATTATTCAACCATTTTCAGAATTACCATGTAACACAAAAAATAAATTTCAATATATATCAATATAGAATTATGCTAGAACAATCAATGCAGAGATATAGAGCTTTCAATATGCTCTATGAAATTTTCCTAGCATTTTCATACTTTTCTGCTAATCATTAAGCAATTTTCAGAATTACTGATTAACAGAAAAATAACTTTCAACATGAATTAATCATGGCATAATACTAAGAATATTAATCTAGATACTTACATTTCTCAAATGATATCTAGAATTTTCTGGAATTTTTCTAGCATTTTTCATGTTTTCCTGTTAATTACTAAGTAATTTTCATAATTACTAAATAACAGGAAATAATATTTCCAGCACATTTAAACATGAAAAATATGCTTATAAAATTAATCTAGCAACATGACACTGATCAATGGGTCATACATAATTTTCTTGCATTTTCTGTTAATTACCAAGCAATTTTCAAAATTACTTAAATAACAGAAAATAAATTTCAGCACATTTAAACATGGCATAAGGCTAGAAAATAAAACCAAAGGATGGAACTTTCAGGGTGCTAAATATCATTTTATCAAAATTTACGAAAGCCCATAACATAGAAAAAACTAATTTCTAGGATATAAAGCTAATTTTCAAATTTTTATTTAATTAATTCTGAAAAACTAGCGAGCTAGGTGGGCCGATTCGGCCCAAAGAGCCATATCAGCCCACCGGGCCTACAGGGCCTAAAACGGCACCTCTAAAGCCGGCGGCTAGGGTTTTGGAAACCCTAGCCGCTATCTCCATTTTGCGCGACGCGGGCGGGCGATGCGGTCAGGTGGAGTCCCCGGTGGTGTCCACGTCGGATGCTGGCCGCGTGAGCGGCGTCGCGGCGAGGTCGCGTCGCAGCGGGCAACATGCGAGCCACGGCCGCAATGGCGACTCGAGAGTGCCGTGGCAGGCGGCGGGCGGAGTCAAGAACCGCCGCCGCGGACGAGGAGGGCGAGGCGCGGCATGTGCTTCGGGCACGAGCCGCCATGGCTCAGGCGTGGAAACCGAAGTAGCAAATGGCTCGGTACGCGAAGCGCAAAACGAGCAGACGCGAACACGAGGCGGGGTCACAGCCGGCGTGGGAGCTCGGTCGCCACCGTGTGCTGGGCGTGCTGGGCACCCCCGGTGCGATGTGCTGGGAGGTCGCGACGATGGGCGCGAAGCCGAACGACCGCTACCATGGCAGTACGGTGGGTTGTGCCACCTCAGCTTCCGGCGAGGATGGCGTCGATTCGGGAGTAGACATGGCCGTCACCGCCGCTGATTGTTTTATTAATGATGAACAGTAGCTCACAATTTCGCAATTTAGGTGTGAACAGATTAATATGTAAAAGAACGATCCGCAGTATCGAAGGTTTGCGAAAGACGCGATTAGCTTACGTAGGGCTTGTTGTAGGATGATCGCGTGTAGCAGGATGAAAATCGATGCCGTGTAGATTGTCGCAGGCAAACGATCATAATCAGCCTCGGCAGAGCTTCGTGCTGATAACATGTTGTAAAACATAGTCGTTCACCCACGATCAATCAACATCATCCTAACGAAATCACAAGAATAAGAACTGAAGCACACACTAAATAGGGGGCATAGCTCTCTCGTTTTATTAAATTAATCTCTTGTACAAGGGGTGCCCAATATATAGTAGAAGATAGCAAGAGATAGATTCGGATTCGCCCACACATAAAAGATAAAGACCAATCGAATACGGTTAAAAATATCTTATCTCGTAACATTATTATTATTATTATTAGACACCGTCAGCATGCGAGGAGGTCCGCCGCGCGATCAGCAGCCACCGCCGCCGCGCCCTCTCCTCCTCCGTCAGCCCTTCCCTCACCGCCGCGCGCAGCCGCGGCAGGCTCACAATCTCCGACACGGAGCGCACCCCGGATGATATCATCCTCGCCACGGACGCAGCAGACACATGCTCCCTAGCGTCCACTGCCTCCTAGCTGCCGCAGCCTTGCCTGGTGCCCATGACACTGGCCTTGCTCTCCAGCAGCCGCTTCTTCTCCATCTCCTCCTTGGTCGTAACACAAACAATGCCGCCGCCGCCGTCGCGCTTCGGCTCCTCCGTAAATAGCTGCGCCTGAGAGTCGTCGGGGGAGGTGAACCGCCCGCTTGACATGGAGCGCAGCATCTCGGTGTCGAGCGCGAGGAGGTCGGCGGAGTTGAGGTCGCTCCACCGGCTCTTGAACAGCACGTCTGACACGACGATGCGGTGTTTGTGCCTGTCCAAGCACCACGCGTGCGTGGGGCGTGCTCCTCCTCCTCGAACCGCGATGACAGCACGCGCTCCACGAAGATGTCCAAGAGGTCACGGCCGGCCTGAGACGCCGGGGCCAGTGTCGAAGCGGTCGGAGGCCCCGAAGATGAAGCCAGCGCTGGCGGCGTACTTGAGGCCGAGCGTGGCGTCGTCGGCGTCCACGCGCATGCGGCACAGCTGGCAGGTCGCGTTGGACTCGAGCCAGCGGTCGACGCAGTCGAGGTGGGGTGGGGTGGGGTGTGGAAGGAGGACGGAGCTGAGCTGAGCTGGCCGGCGCTGCCACGTTGTTTTTCTATCTTATAGCATCGTCCATCCATCCCATGCGACTCCTGAAGCGGCGGTGGGTGGGTGGGTCAGCCATAGCCCATAGGGATAGGATGCTCTTTGCGATCTGCGCTTTCTGATTTGGGGCTCCATCACCAAACTTAACCCGTTAAGATCCCAAATCAGTGTTACTTGTCAGCAGCTGTGTAGAGATTTGGCTACATTGCTTTTGCATAGCTGCTCATGCATATACGTACAATCGTGTATAGGTTTGTTAGGAAGGATAGTTTACTTATTAAAAATTTCTCAGTGCCTGTATCCCTCTTTTTTACAAAGGAAACAATTTATTAGCTGTTGTACCCGTGTTATCTACCTCAGCGTCAAATTGCGACTTGTCTGCACAAATATTGCACTACCAAACTAAGTGCGATTTTACATTTATTTGGGTGCAATTTTTTCTTCAAACATATTCTTGTTTGTTGTTGTATCTGTCTAGGATTATGTCACAAGTCTCCGTTATTATTACTGCATGTATATATGTGCTGTCATGTGAGTATCGATTTACACAACTTGCAATCTTTGCTGCTTTAATTTTGCTAAGTATGCAGTACTTACTCATAATGACGCCGGCATGTTGTATCATGTAAGTATGCAGTACCCCATATACATTGACAAATACCTTGTGAAATAAGATGTAAACATTTTTTGTTTGGTGTTTTCAGTCAGGTTTGGAGGAGGAGGGAAGTGGTAGTGCAGTAGAGTGCTGTTGCTATCGGAACAAATTAAGGGAAGCAAATGAGTGCTGATTAGTACCTTAGTGAATGGCATAGTCTTTCTTCTGAGATGTTTGGTTAGTCTCTTGGCTCTTGTCGCTGTTGGTCTCCAGACGACACCTGCATAGGAATAGAGATGTTACATGCCAAAGCGGTACATGCATGTTTAGTTGTAGCAAAATTGTCGCTTAAATATGATCATAGGGAATTGATTTTTTCTTTCTCTCTCTCTCTTTCTTTCTGTCACCGGAAGACCAAAGTTGCTAATTTGATGGCTGAGGCGAATCGACGGAGTAAATTAAGGGAAATTCAAGTTTGGGGAACGAAAAGAAAAGAAAAGAAAAGGTGAGCCTGAGCCCTGAGGAGATACGGTACGGACAAGCAAGCGAAGCGAGCAAGCAGTGTACTACATCAGGATGAAAGTAGGATAGGATGTGGGTAATGCGGCATTTGTTCGCATAAGCCGCCAAAGTTTATACGGGCTTATGCGGCAGCTCATCAACGGTTATAATAGCCAAAGCGGCACCCAGAACCCGCGTAAACTTTGGCGGCCGGTGCTTCAACGTTAAGAAACATTCAACCAAAAAAACTCCCAAAATGACTCAAGTAGCGTAGGTGGACGGCCAAGCATCGCTGCTCTCCTCGTCGGGGGGTAGTGGAAGCAGAAGCATCGCTGTGTGCTCGAGCAGCCGGCCAGGGAGGATGACACAGACATGGACGCCGCCTACATGGTGATCGCGCCCGACCGTGAGTCCGCACTACTAGATGAGCTCTCGCAGCGCCGTGCCGATCACCCCGCTCGGGCTCGACGGCGGCAAGTGCAGCCATGCCGCCATGCATTTGTGCTTATTGTCGGCATCGTCAGCCATGCAAAAGCCCATGAAGCCCGCTGTCGCCTCCTCGTGGATGATCTTGGTGCACTCCACCACCTCGTCCTGCGGCACTAGTGACACGCACAGCCATCCGTTGAGCACATATACACACACTCCATGGTCACAACTATGACAACGAAGAGTAATTTGATCATAGTACAACAAGAAAAGCAATAAGTGTGCCAAACACTATTGACAACATGCAGTGCGCCGCAGTGCTAACCTTGGGGGCATTGATAAGCAACAAGAGCTCGGTGTCACCGCCACTGCAGGCTATCGTGAGCAATGCTGCGGCGGCCCACGCCAATGGTGCCGAGGCCATTTGCAATCTATTGAGATTAATCTTGTGCATGAAATCCAGTTTTGGTTAATGTCAGGAGTCTAGTCGGTTTTGGTTTTGTTTTTCCTGTTTAGAGTCTTCTGATACTTAGTTGCAGAGTTCGTTTTGGTTGAGTTTTGTTGTCGGACAAGCACAGTAGTTTTTGTCTCGGTTAGAACTTGGATGTTTGAGTTAGAGTCTAATTAGTTCATGCAATCCGAATTGTTATCTGTAACTGAATTGAGTTTATGGTTTTGTAATCTCTAACTATATAAGCAATAGAGGAGAAAAACAGAAGCTGCAGGCAGTATTTGCAGCACCCAAAAAAAGATACTTGTTTGCCGATACATTATTCTGCTGCATGTTTGATCTGCTGAACAGAGAAGAATTAAGTCTTCCCGTCCAGAGAGATCAGGCTTAGCGTTGAAGTATTATTACATCTGCGTTGCCATTGGTGTTTACTGCTTCACGTATTGTCATTGTCATCTGCCGATAAAAGTATAGCTGTGGTTCTGTTGCATCTTCAGAATAACAGAACTTGCAATACAAAGGCGTTTTCAGGTTACGGCAAGGAAGTAATCTGACAGCTATCAAAGGAAGAGTTTCAACACAATTTGCGACGCATCCACAGGCATAAATAAAGATCAAGCCTTTGCTCGGAACACGTAGGTGTCGCTGCACTTGGCGGCGCAAAGTTGGAAGTCGAGGAGCAGCGGCACCCGCGTCTCCTCCACCTTGGCGACGAGCGCGACGTAGGCGACGGCGGCAAGCCACGCTATCCAGGGGCTGCCCCCAGTTGGAGGACGCTGCCAAGGAAGCACTGCACCGCAACACGGGTGCGATGTGGACTACACGAGTTGACCGCAAATGCCACTTAATTTATTAATTAGGATGTGGGTGTCCATTTAATAATATTTTATACAGGCTAAATTAAACGGGTTAATGGACAACCCGCACCCACTTACATCCTTAGCACTACACTAGCAGAGAGAAAAAGGAAACCCACGGCCACGGCACGGAAAGGGCAATTACCGGAGAGCCCTCGTTCCGTCCTCTGCCGCTGCCCTGCCTGCGAGCAAGGGGAAGGGGAAGGGAAAGGCCGGCCGGCCATGTCGTCCTCCTCCAAAGCCAGGGCCGCAATCGGTTCCCCCTCCGGATCCACCGCTAAATTCGAGGTTCCAATTCTAATCCTCTATCTGTCTAGTACTGGCTCTCTATGATTCTTCTTTTTGCCTTAATTAGGAATTGTTCGTCCGGATCTTCTTGCCTGCATCTGCGCAGATGTATGCCCTAGGATTCATGGGGTGGGGTGGGGACAGATAAGATTTCCCCTTGCTGCTGCTGCTGGTGGTTTTGTTCCTTGCTCGATCTGTAGATTTGGGTCGGAGCTGGATGTGCCTATTCGTTTCGTCTCCATCGTTGCCTTCTTGCCAAATTAATCGATCGATGGCAAATCTTTCTTCTCATCACCCATCTATATATCTGACCTGCCAATACGTGGTGTACGAGATACTCCACTGGATTTGTACGCGCCTAATTCTGTTTGTGCGCTTGTAATTAAATCTATATATATATACTACCGGTCAGGTACTCAACGAATATATATATATATATATAGTATGTATGTATGTATGTATGTATGTATGTATGTATGTATGTATGTATGTAAAAATCTTTCGTTGCACACAGTCTAAAGGCAAACCCTCCTTAGCAAGCTCGTCCAGAGCCAAGACCACAACCACCACCAAGCAAACAACCACCAGAGGCAAGGCCGAGAAGAAGGTCTACTCCTTGCCCGGCCAGAAGTTTGATCCTCCTGAGGAGGTGCATGCATCGCTCCACTCTCCCCGCATCAATTTCTTTAATTAATTGTATGAATGAATCTGGGCTGATGCCACCTTTCTTCCTTTGGTTGATTTGTGGCAGAGAGAGCCCCTCAGGATATTCTATGAATCACTGTCCAAGCAGATACCCTCCAGCGAGATGGCTGAATTCTGGTACACTTCTTCTTTCCATTTTCATAATCAAGATAATAATAGCCACCTTCTGTTCTGCTGCTACCCTGCTACAGGTTTGGGTAGATGCCTAAGCAAAATGTAGCGTTTTCCTTTTATGTGTTAAGCTCCCCATTTCATTTCTAAATGTAAAATCATGCCTCTTGTTTTCATGTGGGGGCATGGTAACATATATTGTCATTCATGTGTTAAGGTAGGTAGGATTCAGATGATTATGCAAGGAATAGTAGGCTGAGTTCATAACAGCTGGTCATTAAGAAACAAATATTTAAAAGGCAGGATACAAGTTAACATTCTAAAACAGTTCTCCCCCTCGTGTTAACAGAAGTTCAGTTGTCATGCTAAGGTAAGAAGGATAATAAATGGTAACAGGGATGGTTGTAAATTGCAATGTACTTACTGCAGGACTTATACATTAGTACAGAATTAACAGGTAAACATCCTAACATGGCCTAAGTAAGTCCAAAACCAATCCCATTTGTGAGAAACAGGCACTCAGGCACCTTACATGAATGAGCACAAATATAGTTGACACTAGAACAGCAATGTAGATGAGGTGAAAGAAAGGGCAGGTTTGTGGACAAGAGGGTGCAAGGAAATTAACTGGTTCGTATTATTTAAGATAGAATGGTTCGGGTTCCCAAAGGAAAAAAGAAATCCTTACGGCAGCATAAGGAGGTGTAACTTCTTACCCTCCCCATATCTCTAAAAGTAGGGAAGAAAGATTATTACATTTCCTTCATACTAAGAGTGTAAGAATTTACAGCCAGCAGTTAACAGTTAATGCCAGTTATTCTGTTTCTGTTTCTTCTCTTTTCCTTCCTTTCTGTTCTTCATCCAGAGGGAGTGCAAAGGAAGGCTTTATTACTATAGAGTAGTGACTGCATGCATGATTTGTATATCATGCTATCTCAGCGTATGGTCCAATTTAGCAGACTGAAGTATGTCTGTTCTAGACCATGTAATCTCATGGTACCTCACATGCTAAATACATCACAGGTTAATGGAGCATGGGTTGTTATCTCCGGAGAGAGCAAAGAAAGCATATGACAGAAAGCAAAAGCGGCAGCAGCAAATACGATTGGGGACCCCAATTAAGTTAAGTGTAAAGAAAGATAAACCTGAAAGTTGGAAGAAACCAATCACATCGAACAATGTGGATTCGAAGGCAAAGAAAAGAGTTGATTACAGCGATGATGATGATGACTTCATTGTAAAAATGAAGAGATCCAAGGGATGATATACGAGACGGATGTGGCGTAGTTTTCAGATAGCAGTATGAGGTGGCTGCCTTCAAATCTACAAGAACCAATGCTCAGAGAAAAAACAATGAGCTGACGATGATTCTGAGGAGATGCTTCTATTTAGAGGAATTATCCTATATTTTACAAAGAAAAACAAATAGACATTCCTTACAACGGTGAAATAAATGTCATATTGGGCAGCATTCTGTTTGTGTTATAGGGACATATATGCATTTTTCTGTAACTTAAAAAAAGATAGTTTGGTCGCGCTGATGTCTTGTGCAATTGTATTTGTATCTTCAATAGATAAAGTTGGCAAGTTATTTGGGTTGTTATTGCGTTGGAAATGTCTAGTATTATTCTATATGCTTAAGTTTTCTAGAAGATATATTTTGTGTACAACACTACACAAACATACCCTTGACATGGGTGGGGATCACTTGTGTTTCACCTCTGACTTGCGTGGATATTACTAATTAGTTGGGCGCTATATATACATTACATGATGAGCCGTAGCTGTATGGTATAAACGTGCACATATATGTATAGTACATGATTACATACAGAATTGCAGATCGATATGCAGCTTCTTTTGCAAACACAAGCTTGGGTTTGGGTTAATAATGGAGTGATGGATGATCAGTAGAGCAGAGGAAAACGCAGACTTAAAGTTAATTACAAGATGATGGATGGATGGATGGATGGATGGATGGAATAAACGTGAAGCAAACAAAAAGAATTGGATGGGTTGGGATGAGTGGATGATTCGTTTCAGTCGTGATGGTTAGGAGAATTGTTTAGCTGATGGTCGAGGCACTTGTCCTTCCTGAACCTGAGCTTCGCGGCCATGTGGTCGAACTCCCATATGTGCTCCTGCATCAGGACGTTGCCGATGATGGCCGGCCCCTCCACCAGCCGCCGGAACGCCAGGCACGCCACCCCCGGCACCACCTCCGGCATGACGATGCTCTTGGCGTCCGGCTCCAGCCTCGCGCCGCCGTCCAGCTCCACCACCAACTTGGGTATCGTCACGTTGTGGGCCGGGTCCACCCCGTCGCCGGCGAAGGTCCAGTTGTAGCAGAACTCGAAGCCGGGCACGTCGGTCATCCTCTCCAGGTGCGCCAGGTGCCTGTCCAAGGCCGTAGTCACCGCGGCGTACGCCGGTCGGAGGAGGCCAGTCACCGACGTGCCGGTGTCGAGGACGACGCCTGCGCCGACGATGGCCTGGTCCCACACCTCCGGGGGGATATCCAGGAGGTCGCCGCCTACGAGGATGCCGGTGACGCGGGCGCCGTAGGCGACCATGTCGGGGTTGTAGATGAGCGGAGTCTCCATGGTGGCGGGGCCCTTGACGGCGGGGTTGGGGCCGAAGGTGAGGTAGCTGGAGGCGTTGCGGCCGCTGGCGGTTGCGAGGAGGCAGAAGGAGAAGCGGGCGCCGAAGCGCCTGGCGGCGATGATGCCGAAGGAGATCTCGCTGTTGCCGAGGGAGAGCACGCCGTCGTGGGAGTCGACGGCGCCGCCCGCCTCGAAGGTGGAGCAGCCCAGCACCAGGCCCGGCAGCTTGGCCATCCGGCCGCCGGAGAGCGCCACCGTCGCCTTCTCCTGGCCGTAGATGCCGCTCGTGGTGGTGCCGTCCTGAACCCTGCATGCATTGGCATGAATCAAGTGATTAGTTGATCCTTAATTTGGTGCGGCAGCAGATGGATCGATATGATGAGCTTCCTTCCGAGGCAGGCGCGCAGGTGCTTGGTTACATTTGGTAGTAGGTGCACGACGTGGTCTGGTTGGGGCTGTCGCAGGTGTTGTAGGGCAGGCGGCCGCAGACCGGCTGCGAGCAGCGGTACCTCCGCCACGACGACGACAGCGCCGGCCGGTACCAGTTCTTGATCACCTTGACGGGCGTTCCCTCCGCGTCCAGCGACAGAGTGGTGGTCGTCGGCGACTGCGGCTTCACGTGGGGCCGCCCGGGGTGCTTCCCCTTCCGGCGGCGCAGCCGGCAGTTGATCCAGGTGAGGTCGTTGGCGGTGTCGAGCACCAGGTTGTAGGGGAGCGCCGGCGTGCCGATGCGCACGGACACGATGTACATGCCGACGTGCGCGATGTTGACGGCGCTCCGCATCGGCAGCTCGAACATGGACGTGTTGGACATGACGTCCGGCACCTTGGACGACTCCCACGCCTGCCTCCTGCCTCCTGCGTCGCTGCCGCGCTCCATCGTGATCTGCCGGTGCCGGAGCAGGTCCTTGGCCTCCATGGCGCGGTAGTGCTCGCGCCGCTCCTCCGCGGAGTCCGGCACCACCGGCGGGGAGAGCGGGAGGTGGAAGCTGCTGCCGGCCTCGTCGTCGGAGCACAGGGCCACCAAGGCCAAGCAGAGGAGGCCATGGAGGGAGAGGAGGAGGCGGACGGCGACGACGGCGGCGGAGGTGCGATGCATCGTCTCGATCGACGCCGCTTGTAATGCAATGTAATGTAATATAATACGTACAATGCAACAAATTAAAGGATGGATGATTGATATCTTGCTGCTGCGAGAGTGTACGTACGTAGGAAGGAAGAAATAATCGTGCTACGTAGCCATGGCTGCTGCCGGCATTGGCGCTGCTGCCCCGTGCATGTGTTTCGTTATGAAGAGGCAGCTAGCGGACGTGAGGTGAGGATTAATTGGATCCCTTGCAGGCTAAACCTGTGCGGCCATGAGCTCTTTCCGGCTGCATGCGTCTCTGCTATAATAAGATATAATTTTCACAGAAATAGAGAGAGAAATTCATGCATGGGCCTAATCGGCCATCGAGTATATTGCCCACATCTCCTCGATCGTCAGCTTAATCTTCTGGTTGAATTAGTTAGTTGGTGTCGAGTATACACTACATTACACTACACTACACTACACTACACAACACACGAGAGAGAGAGAGAGAGAAAGACGATCAGATTCAGAGGATGTTGCTTTGCAGTGTATCGAGCAGCACCTTTAGTTCTAATTTCCTCCCTCACTGGCAAGCAGGCCCCCAAGCTAGCTAGCTGGGCCTCCTAGATAGATGCTGCAAACTGGGAAGCCATAAAAGTTTGGGCTACGGGAAGAATCCTTGGTGGTGAGGTGATCGAAAATTTAGAGGTCAAGGGATCAACGAACAGCTGCAGCGTTCTTGGTCTGAAAAGAAGGAGAGAAAAAGGGAACCACACTCGACTCTGTCTGCTTATTGAAGGTGACGGTACCATCCATGACTGAGCACGAGATAGCAGCATCAGCTGGTCTGGTGTTTCCCCAAGCGTTGGCATTGCGGCAGCTGTTGTTCCATCGCTAGTATCAATCGCGCGGCCACATGCCAAAACTTTAGACGCT
Source organism: Otatea glauca (assembly GCA_036346275.1). Classification (NCBI taxonomy): domain Eukaryota; kingdom Viridiplantae; phylum Streptophyta; class Magnoliopsida; order Poales; family Poaceae; genus Otatea; species Otatea glauca. The sequence continues at coordinate 64,552,108 of CM070719.1, read as the reverse complement.
AGCTACTTGTATATGTGTATGCATTAAAAGGAGATCTATGTATGCCTTGTCGCCGGTAAACTCCAAAAATTGTTCATAAAGAAAGACGGACCAGGAGACCGGCCTAGGACTTGCATTCACCGACTCATCATCTTACTGATTCAACAGCTTGCCCGCGTGCAAGCACAGCGGATACATAGTTTATGATCATCTATCCGTCCAAATAAATTCGAATCTTATTCAGAGCATAAAATCAGATAAGACTCCGGCTACACTACACCATGGCACACTTTTGCCAACACTTTGTACGGTTGGCGTATGGAACTTTCGCCGACGGAAAATGTGTCGGCAAATTTTTTTCCGACACTTCCTAAATTGTAGTGTTTGAAGCCATGGGGAAAAGTTTTGCCGACAGTTAAACATTTCGCCGACAGACAAGTTGTGAGCAAAATGATAAGCTTTGCCGACAGTTGGTAGCTTTGTCGACAGTGATAGCTTTTGAAGCGGTTGATACCTTTCCCATTGTTGGTGGCTTTCCGACACTTTTCTTTGCCAAGATAGCAACGAACCGACCAATGCCGGTTGGTACCTTTCCGACACTTTTCTTGCCGGGATAGCAACAAACCAGACCTACACAATTAGGCCAACATTGATAACAATAAATCTATCGGTGTCTGATGAGAGCATTTTAAATACTAATGCAATATTAAAACTTCAATAGCACAGTATAAACACCGTGACACAGATTTTTAAACAGTCATAAGTCCACACACATTAGTGATTCATGTAATTAGCATGTGCATACTCCATGCATATCGCAAGTCAGGTATACTAAGTACATCCAAGTCAATCTCCAAAGATACTACATACATCCATATTTCAAGAGTGAAGCTTGACTGAAAAGCTTAATGCTTCCTTGCCTTGCTGCCCGAAAGGTCCTCTTGTGGCCCAAAAGCTCCTTCTCTTGCTGCCCAATAACTCCTTCCCTTGACGCCCAAAAGCTCCTTCCCTTGCTGCCCAAAAGCTGAGTGTCTCCTTTCCTTTGTGCCCAAAAACGTCTTGCTGTCCAAATAAGCTAAAATCAGTTAGTTGGGAAGACTGACTATACATAGCCAAGCTATGTTGCAACACAAATAAACTATATATAGTCAAGCATGTCCTGTCAACGTTGCAACCCTTCCAATCATATTGTCACCTTACAAATCAACTAGAATGCGCAACAAGCTTACTAGGTTGTAGCTGCTAGCTCATGAAAGCACTCAACAAATGAGTTATACTTATTGAGTACAAATATGCATAGAAAATCATCTAAGACACAAGAAGAGTTACATATTTTTAAGACATACAATAGAAAAATGGATGGTTGCAAGCCAATGTAGTGGTAGTTATATCTTTTTGCACTTACTACTGCACTCTGTCTCGGTTGATCTGAACTAAATTTGCGCATCTTATGAGTAAGCTAGCTAGTGCTGGAAGCTAAAACCTAAGAGGGTGAAGTAACTCTGTAACTAGTCCAACACTAATGGCCTGCATATACATGTATATAAAAATGAGTTGTTCAAGATCTTCAAGATCCATGTATATAAAAACTGAACAACAGCATATACATGTATATAAAAACTGGACAGCAGCATATACATTAATCTTATGTTAGCATTTTCTTCTTTGAACAGAACTTCAAGATCCATGTATATAAAACTGGACAGTAGCATATACATTATTCTTATGTTAGCATTTTCTTCTTTGAACAGAACTTCAAGATCCATGAGCAGATTTGCTGCTTGAATATAAGCATATAACTTCAGTACCTTCCCAAAATGTGATAGCTTTGTTCCAGAACTTAAGTCTTATTTATGCGCTTGATGTCCTGTTGTCATCCTTCATCTGCCACAAATTACAATAATTTAGTAGTTGTTGACCAACAATTCACTTGAATTAGAGGCAGATCAGGTTATTACTCTGTCATGTGGCCATGCAATGGATCACCGCGAGCATCTCCAATGGACGTCAGTGTTCCATATGGACGAGGCAATATAGCATCCCTCACAAATACATGATTGACAACCACTTCATAGAACTGAACCCCAAGACGAGTACCCCCGACAATAGCCCTTGGGTTTGTTGTTTGAATAGTTGCCTTTACCACAGGAGTATCATAGGGTCTCACAACACTAAACAATATTACATCCCTTCCACCCTAATCCACACAGAATATTTTAGAATCTATTCAACATATTGTAGTAATTATTTGCCACATGCAAGTCAAACCATAGCAGATTAAGTATTACCTCTTCATATTGCTCCATTGGTGGGACCACTCGCCTATTCAAAGCTAGCTCTTCATCCACATCATTAGTAGCATATGAATGAGCATCATCGTCATGGTCATCTGCTTCTACATCATCATTAGCTGGTTCATTCCTTGAGTTCTAAATCAAAATACAATAATAGAAAAGTTATTGCAATAAGAAGAAAAATAGTAATAGAAAAATTTAGGTGAACAGTTACCACTTGTGGTGCATTGTTAGATACATTTGGAGTGCTGTTAGCATTTTGAGAAGACATTTGTTGTTGAATCCACTTATTCATTTCTTCCCGAAGCAGGTTTACTTGACTTGACAGCTCTTCCACCTTCCTATCATATTGACGGCGAGCTTCTATTTCCATTTGAAGTCTTGTTGATGTGTACCTTTTGGCTCCAGGCAATTCCAAATCAGCTGGAGTTGGTCCCAAACCTACACAACGTACATATCCATTCTTCTCTGGTCCACAGACATGGTAATATACATCGCCTTCCTAGATAGTGAAGGACCATGTGGAGGTCCATCCATGTTTGTGATGAGTATTTGACTTTATTTGAGCAAGGTGTGCTCAAGTTTGAGTTTAATTTGGATTGATTTTCAAAATGAAGCAATTTGAGTTGTCTCGCCAGAGTAGTAGCGATCTGGTCGTATGGGACGCGGTAGTGATGAGTTGGATGGTTTATTGCACCACTTTGTGGGCATTGCTATGTGAGGAGTTTCCTTGTCTTTGATGGTTGCAGGGCGACGGTGCTAGGTCATGGTGAGGCGAAGGATGACCGGGACTAGGCGAGGAGCGTCGGAGGTCGAGACGGTTGGGAGATCGCGGGAAGATGATCGGAGACGAGTCCGGACAAGTCAAGAAGACAAGGAAAGGAGTTGATGCTAGCTAGATGCGCGTGGATCAATGAGGGCCGTCGGATTGAGGTCTAGTTGATAGGTTAGCGGGTCTAGGTAGTATGCTTTGAAAACCGTGCAAGAAAACCCGGTATGTGTGTGGGTTTTGGGTTAGCCCTTGCATGGCTGTGTGTGTGGGTTAATCCTAGCCCTTAGATGAGTGCTCTAGGGTTGAGGGGCTCATCCAAGGGTGGTAGGTGGCCCAAGAGTAGTATAAATAGGGGTGGAGGGGTAGCCTCCTTCCCTTGAAGGGGTTGAGGTTTTTGATGCTCATTTGAGCTTTGCCCATATGAATGTGAGCCTTTGTAACCTCTCCTTCCATAAATGAAAGTTTTATCCATCCACTTCTGAATTTATTTTGCGCATTTACATTATGTCTTTACTTTACGCAATTTAAATTCAGCATTTACTTTTCTGCAATTTACTTTCATGTAATTTGGATTTGCCTCCCCTCCTTCTAAATGCTGCTGATCTTGGATGTTTTGAGTGTGTTCATATGGTTTTACATCTCTTTTGCACTCTTGGATTGAGTAGAGAACATCTTTTCTTTCAAGTTCCAACTTTGTTCAGAACTTGTTCTTCGCGCAGCAGTCAGTGTTTGATTTTTGTAAAAATATAGAAAAATCCTTTTTTAGTTATTCATGTTGGAGGAGGTGCGGGACTCTGATATACACCTGCATAAAAATTTGGAGTTCACTTGTTGCACCGTTTGGGTGCCATGAGGTGAAAAGCGAGCCCCAAACTTTCTGCTCGAAGTTCTTGACCATACTGTGTTCTTAGATTTTTCCTGTTTTTTCTGTAAGGCTTTTTGAGGAGAAATTTGGTGGAGTACTTCACGACTCTGATGCTCATAGGGATAAAAATTCTCAGAATTTTGTGAGCTGCAGAAACCCACCAATCTCCTGTGCAAATTGAGGACAAGTTCTGGAAATTCTGCTTTTGCTTTTCTGAAAGTGACTTTTGTGATTTGAATTGATGTCCTTTCTAAAAGCAAGAGTTTGAATTGATTCCTCTTTATCTTGGACACTAGACAACCAAGATTGTGACTCAAAAATCCCCATATATTTTATGGTACTTATCCATGTAAGCTTGGGGTACACATAGTTGTCTAGTTTTTCAGGTTTTTCACAATTTCCTTTGAGCGATCTTGTCGAGGTTTTTATTGGAGTATTTTGGGGGAACTTTTATTTGCGACCATTTACCCCCCCTCTGTTCGCCATCTCGGTCCTTCAGATAGTCTTGTCTTTCAGTTCATGGTTATCTCTGACTGCATCCTTAAATGCATTCTACAACAAATGAAAAAATTAGTAAATAATATGGGCTACTGCATCTATAAAACTGAATTAAGTAGTTGGAATTTTCGCATTTACAATTGTAGATGCAGCTCCTTCATGAGGTAATCCATTCTTATGTGTATGTGTATTGATAAAGAGTTCATCTCTACGAGGGTGACGCCCAAGCTCTTGAGTCTAAATCCAATAGTTTTCTTTTATTCACATAGTACCATCAGAGGATACACACAGCAAATACAATACATACCATTTCATTATCAACACATGCATGACTCTTGCTTCCAGTTGTATGCAAATCGGTTAGCCTTGCACGATTTGCTTTACCCCTCAATGACCGAGCCTATAATCAAGTATTGTTAGTTTGTATAAATCATATACACTACTTAAGATACTTTGTAACTTATAACCGCTTACGAGTTCTCCAATGGTTGATAAGCCACTTCCAGTCCTCTTCATGAACTCTATTATCACACAGAGCAAGAAGTTCATCATCTTCCATGTCCTCTTTAAACAATCTCCTCAATTCTGCCTTGAACTCCTTCCATTTTCCCGCTGCTGTCTTCATAAACCAATTGAAGACACCATAGTCTAAATCCCAATAAAGCTGTACAACATATAAGAAGTTAGTACATAGATAAGAAATTGGATAATAGAACTAAAAATTAGTAACTTTTGCAACCTCTTTCAGTACCTGTGCATCGGTCCACAGCTTATACTTTTCACGCGCACTAACCTTCCTCCAATCATCATGTGCAATTGGGAAACCCTTTGTTCTCACAAGTGCTCCAATGAAGTTAGAAAATTCAGTGCATGATGGTCCACAGGGTTGACCATTTTCATTGATTTCCAGTTGGAGTTTAGGCTTATTTTGCCTTGCAAATATATTAGCCTTTTTAGTTGGTACTCTAACATTCTTCTTTTGCTGCACATGTATGTCTGAAAAACAACAAGAACAACAAAAGGATTTGTGAAGAGAAAATGCAGCAAGCTATTTTTAAGAGGACTTCATTAGAGCAGCAAGCTATTTTTTGTATCCTAAAGAAAATAGAGAAATGATAGCATGATTATATATTATGAAGATACCTTCAGTGGGAAGATCCGAGGATTTCCATTCCTAGCTGCAGATCAACTTGTGGAGCACTAACTCTCGAGCTTGATCGTAAGTTATGCCCAAATAAAGCTTCACTTGTCTCAACACGAGTTTCACGGTTATGTCCAGATTAGCCAAAATATAAATTGTAAAATGAACCAATTAGAGCTAACTAAAGACTTGATGTCTTCTTTGAAATTGAAATAAATAATCTTTTCTTTCTCTTTGGTGGTTGTACTTCTTGTGCAAGAGAAGGAATATTCAAAGTGCAATCCTCTCCTCATTTCTCAAGATGTTTCTTGACCTTTGAATTTCATATTCATTGGTTCTATGGTTTTTCTTTTGGATCTTGCATTTACCATCTTGCCTCCTGCAGATAATATTTACAAATGATCAGCAAAAGATAATTCATTCAGCTATATCAATACAAGAATGTAAACATGTACAACAATATTTATCTCAGCCACAAGTATGCAATAATGTAAAGTTTCTAAGACTTACTTCCTCTTTTTTTCAGCAACAATAATCCCATCTATATCTTTCCTTAGATGGACATCTTCAACAAGAACATTGAGATCAATATTTGTTGTATGAAGAGAGGGCATCAGGTTATGTATTTGCATTATCGTGCTCTATATTTTCGTTGTCTATAGCAGCCATGTCATAAAGGTCTTGTGGTTTTGCCTCGACCACAACACACCATTTTGTATCCACCGGATCTTTAACATAGTAAACCTGTATGGCTTGTGATGCTAAAATAAAGGGTTCATCTAACAATCTTTCTCCAGTATTGAATACACGCTTCAAATTAACAATAGTGATCCCAAATGCTATAAGTTGAATTTAAGGTCCTAAAAGGATTAAAGCCATCGCTAGCTACAGCAAGTCTAAGATTTCGACTATCTGAGGCAAATTCCGGATGCCTAGAGTCAAAATCCTTCCAAAAAGGAGCATCAACTGGATGCCTCAGCAAACCATCCTTTGTGCGTCCTTCATCATGCCATCTAGCGTCCGACGCTATTTTAGAACACATAAAATACCTCTGCAGCCTTTTCTTTATAGGAAAGTAGCGTAGCACTTTCATTGGAACTCTATGCACACGCTTTCTATTAGGACTTTTCTTTTCTGATTTCCATATTGAAGTGTTACATTTTGGGCAATTGTTTTCCTTTTCATGCTCCTTCCAGAACAAGATGCAATCATTTTCACAAGCATGAATATTAGTGTACCCAAGACCAAGGCCTTTTACTTTATTTTTGGCAGCATTGAAGTTTTTAGGAAGTGATGATCCTTCAGGTAAAACATCCTTAAGTAACTCTAGTAGCATGTCAAAACTTTTATTACTCCATCCTCCAAGAAATTTTATATGGAGTAATCTAACAAGGAAACGCAGCTTTGAGAAGTTTCTGCATCCAGGGTATAGTTCTTGGCCTGCATCATCTACCAACTTGTAAAAAGATTCCATATCCCCATTATGTAACCCCTGTAGGATCAAGGATAACCGACTAGAGGGGGGTGAATAGGAGGTTTCTAAATTTTCTCAACTCAATTTAGAAAATACAAACAACACTACAAATATTAGATAAGAATATGAAGAACGCACTAAAGTCTCTAGCAAGGCTCAAAAAGCTATGACAACACAAGTGAAGCAAGTATACTTATGAGCACAAAAACTAAGAAGAATATGGTATTGATCAAATGGATTTCCAACAAACAAGAATACCAAGCACAATAAAATAGGAGACAAGGAATTTTAACCCGTGGTCTCGGAGACTTGCCGGTCTCCCTACTCCACGTTGAGGTGACTTGATCCACGTCAAGCCGGCTCCACTCGCTGAGCCTTCCTCGATCACTAAGGTAGTTCTTCCCGCCTGGGTAGGCGAACTCCGGCCTTCACAACTTGCCGGGGCTTCTCACAATCTCCGTTGAGAAGCTCACCGCGCACAATCGCCACCAAGCCGTCTAGGAGGCGGCAACCTCCAAGAGTAATGAACCTTGACGCTAGCTTGAGGTCGAATGTCGGTGTCTAAAGGCTCAAAACACTAAATGCAACACCAAATTTGCTTCTCACACTCACAAATGGAAATTGAATGCACACAAGAGTGGAGAATACTTGCTAGAGCTCAAATATCATCAATGAGGACCAAAGTTACTCTAGAAGGCGGTGGGAGGTATTTATAGCCTCCACCAAACTTTCTAGCCGTTGGAGCTCGAAATCTGCAGAATCTGTTTTTAGGTACTCGCGCCATGTAGGACCGGTAGCACCGACTCCATTTCAGCGGCTAGAAACGAGTGCATTTAATGCACTTGCAGAGACCGTTCTGAAGTCGGTGCTACCGCCCAACTAGAATTTGGTAGCACTGGCTCTATTTCTTTTCTTTCGTGAAACACACCTCTCTGGAAATATAGCACCGGACTGAGATCCGGTGCCACCGATGATCCGGTAGCACCGGGCCACTATGTACGGTAGCACCGGGCTTCCAAAAGTTCAAGAAAGTTGCTTCTCTGGAATTTTTACACCGGGTTAAGGTCCGGTGCTACCGATGGTCCGGTAGCACCGGGCCACTATGGGCGGTAGCACTGGGCCACCAAATCACCCAAAAACTCACCCTCTGTGATTTTTACACGGGCTAGAGTCCGGTGCTACCGTGATCCCGTAGCACCGGCCGCCATCAATGGTAGCACCGGGCCATAAAATCGCCCAAAAGCCCTTCTCTGGAATTTTCACACCGGGCTGTTGAGCCGGTGCTAACCGCGCACCCGGTAGCACCGCGCTGCCATAAGCGGTAGCACCGGATTTCCAGAGACTTGACATAATTTAAGGTTTTTCAAAAGATGGAACTTGTCTAAGATTAAGCAACTTAATTGAATATGCATTTGAGCCTTTAAACCCTAATTGACATCAAGATAATCATCAAGATCCCTCTTAATAGTACGGCCCTAAATCTAGTAAACCGATCTTTCTTCCAAACTCCAAGATCGTTAAAGGACTAAAAGAGAGCCTTATGTAATTACTTACAAATGGTCTTGCTATATCTCTTGATTTGCTTGAACCTTCCTTGGTATTCCCATGACCATCAATCTTGGAATTGACCTACTTTCGATATTCTCAACAAAAGCGTTAAATCATACGGCAGAGTTGTCATTAATTATCAAAATCAAAATTGTAATGGGTGCCTAGATGCTTTCACCCCCATCCCCTTCTAAATCTCCCATGTCATCTAAACCTCCTGCTAAGTCTCCAATTAAATTATAAATATCATCCTCTTCATTTGACTTCTCCACTTCTACCCTATCAGACTGCTCCACTTCATTTGCCAAAAAATTGGAATTTGGTTCCCCATGATTCACCCAAGTTACATACCCTTGCGTAAATCCCTCACATATCAAGTGCTCACGTACAACACTGCTAACTCTCAAACAAGAGTTCTTACCAGTCTTGCAGGGACATAATATCTTGTTTCCTTTGGTTGAATTACTAAAAGCAAACTCTAAAAACCTGTCCACTCCTTTTATGTAATCATCATTGTGCCTACATACAATTAATTTTCATGATGTAAGACCAAACACTAATGTCTTATAGGCATGCACATAATATTTGTTGAAAAGTGTCGGCGTTTCAAGCACCGGCGAGTGAATTTTTAAGTCTAAGGGGCCGCGCGTTCCCTCTCCTTGAATGGTTAGACTCAGGAGCCCAAGATGTATACTGGTTCGGGCCGAATGTCCCTACTCCAGTTCGTGTGGTGGTGCTATATTTCTTCGGGTGCAGATGACTGCACAATTTTTACAAGCAGGAGCTGAGGGCTCGAACAGGTGAGAGCGAAAACGACCTATTCGTGAAGACTGAGAGGAGAGAGTCCCGCCTCTCCCAGGGGATCCTGCCTCCCTTTATATAGCCGGAGGGGGCAGGTTACATGGGAAGTTGGGAGAGGAGAGGATGAGGTGATCTATGCTAGGAGCTCTGGTCCTTCGTCTTGGCGATCGGTCAGCGTCCGCTTCCCCCCACGCCGGGTTGGTGGACTCACTGAGCAGAGCAGTTTGCCGTTTCATCGGGAAATAGCGCACCTGCCCTTTGCAAGCCTGTCAGGCGCTGACGTTGCCTCGGGAGGGAGCGCTTCTTCACGCCGTGCGTGTCTGGATGATGAGACCGGAGCTTGACTTCGGCAACCTTCTTGCCACCTCGGGAAGGAGCCACACCCCCTCCGATCACTCACGGTATGCCGTGTCCGTAGGGCACGTGGCTAATGGCCGGTGGAGGCCCGACACTTGGCCCTCGGCGGAGATCGCCTCAGCTTGGTCGGGGCTCGTGGGGAGTCCGACCTGTGGTGGGGGTCGGACGCCCCATTAGGTCGGGGACGAGTTTGGTGCAGCTCGTTAGGTCGGGGTCGATCGTCCTTCGTGGCCCTGCGGGGCCTTTGGTCGGAGCCGAGCTTGGGGCAGCCCGTTCGTCACTCCGGGCCGTTGGGGTACCCATGGTATGAGTACTCGTCAGTAGCCCCCGAACCCCCGAGCGAGTTCGTTAGATACGGTCGGGGGTTTAGCTTGGTCGGCGAAATATGGTCAAGTGTGGCGATCGGACTTGGTCGGCCGATCCGACTGACCTGGTCGGTTGGTTCCAGCCTGGTGTGCTCGAGCGCATCCGGCAGCTGCCGGAGAACTGGGCGGGGGTATCTCTGCCGCGGGAAGCCTTTAATTACTTCGTTGCACGTGTCGCGAATGGTTCGGCACATCTTTACCATATGTCTTCTCGCCCGCTTTGGAATCTGGCGAAGGCCGCTTCGTCTTCCCGCGTTTGCGTTTACTAGGAACCGTTTGACCTCCCTTCATTTGGGTATATAAGGATATCACCGCTCGCTTGAACGGTTGTCCCCAGCCCAGAATCCCCCTTTGCAACCTCTCGATGGCTTCGTCGCATCCGCTGGTTTTTAGCTTTGGTGATGATGATGAGGTGGAGGAGGAGGATCCCTTGGCCGAGTACTGGGCAAATCACGACCGGGTGATGGCCAAACTCGCGGAGGAGGAGGCCGTGGCCCGCGATACTGCCGCCGTTGACGCGCTGCTTGAGGTCGTTCCACGGCTATCCAAGGCGAGGAGCGCCCTCATCGAAGCAGTAGGGCGCGTGCGCCGGGCGTAGACCTTAGGTTCTTACATAGCATTGTGTAGTGTTCGAACTGGGGGGTCTATAAAAAAAATTTCTCTTTCTTTTTGATCGCTGCATCTGCGTGATGACTTCGTTTTAGGCGCTTTCCCAGGCTACTCAAGCCCCCGAGGGTCAGCAGTCGGTACGTGGCCATTTCTCTTAAGCACGGGTATCCAGATGCCTTATGCGCCGCCTTGGTCGGTGCGGTACGTCGTAGCTGGACGCGGCTTCGGTCGGTGCGGACGACTAGATGCCTCTCGGGAGGTTCTGGTGTCCAAGTGCTCGTTTAATGTCGTAGCTGGACGAGTGCTCGTTTTACGTCGTAGCTGGACGCGGCCTTGGTCGGCGCGGACGACCAGATGCCTCTCGGGAGGTTCTGGTATCCGAGTGCTTGTTTAACGTCGTAGCTGGACGCGGCCTTGGTCGGCGCGGACGACTGGATGCCTCTCGGGAGGTTCTGGTGTCCGAGTGCTCATTTAACGTCGTAGCTGGACGAGTGCTCGTTTTACGTCGTAGCTGGATGCGACCTTGGTCAGCGTGGACGACTCGATGCCTCTCGGGAGGTTCTGGTGTCCGAGTGCTCGTTTAACGTCGTAGCTGGATGCGGCCTTGGTCGGCGCGAACGACCAGATGCCTCTCGGGAGGTTCTGGTGTCCGTGTGCTTATTTAACGTCGTAGCTGGACGCGGCCTTGGTCGGCGCGGACGACCGGATGCCTCTCGGGAGGTTCTGGTGTCCGAGTGCTCGTTTAACGTCGTAGCTGGGCGAGTGCTTGTTTTACGTCGTAGCTGGACGGGGCCTTGGTCGGCGCGGACGACCAGATGCCTCTTGGGAGGTTCTGGTGTCCGAGTGCTCGTTTAACGTAGTAGCTGGACGGGGCCTTGGTCGACGCGGACGACCAGATGCCTCTCGGGAGGTTCTGGTGTCCGAGTGCTTGTTTAACGTCGTACCTGGACGGGGCCTTGGTCGGCGCGAACGACCAGATGCCTCTGGGGAGGTTCTGGTGTCCGAGTGCTCGTTTAACGTCGTTGCTGGACGGGCGCTCGTTTAACATCGTAGTTGGACGTAGGGCATCCATCCTGAGTCTAACCATTCAAGGAGAGGGAACACGCGGCCCCTTAGACTTAAAAATTCACTCGCCGGTGCTCGAAACACCGACAAAAAGTTTGAAATTTACCTAGGCTGGTGTGTCCAACTTTTATCCATGACACACCTTTTAACCAATCAAGCAAGTTTCTTTTCCTAGACTACTGCAATACGACAACATTAATTTTCCAATCAATCAAGCAAGTACCAATCAGCATTGCAAATCAGTTCATCGGCAGTCTAGTAATACTTCGATCATGAGTTGATAGCACTATGTAGTAATACTCTGATCAACTCCAATGCGTGGTAATGACCATGCAGTCTAGTGACAAGCCAGCAAAAGAACAAGGGTCCTCACCAGGGGCTTGTTGTCTTCCCCTTCTCATTTTGACGATGGCTTCCCTTCTCACCGCAACAGCTTCTCGTCAGATCCCGTGACTCCCCGTCTCGCGGCAAACATTCAGAATTCAAATATAAGCGCTGGTAAAGTAATAAGTCAAATTACTGATAAGATGTAGTTGCCACTGTAAATATCTTGAGCAAAGTAAATAATTACAGCAAAAGAATGGAACATAAAACTTGACATTTATCAGAATGCACAGATTGATGTTCTTGGTATATTCAGTTTTTCTTGTGAACCGGTTCTAAAATTTGGTCAGAAAACCGGAATTGCGATGTCTTATTTTTCTCATGGGAGATGTAGGAGATTAATAGCATTTAAACGATCTATATCTTTACATGATCCCATGACCCTATCTTGAATATCTGTTGGACTCTAGGATCATTATGTTTCTCTCTGAGTTGATTACTGAATCTACAATGATCTGACAGAAGCATTCATACCGTCTAAAGACACTATCTTTGATAGAAAACTAAAAAACATGGTTCAGCATACTCGACTTATCAGTAAAATTTCTAACATCAACATCAACTGTGGCTCCCAAAATAAGAGCAGCACCAGTGCGGCTCTCAAAATTTCTATATGTGGTCTTGCATCTCAAGTTTGCCTGCTTACCTCCGGCTCCTGGACAGCAGCAGAGGCGCACCGTGCACCGGGAGGTAGATCCGGGGGACGGGCGAGGGCAGCACCGTGCACCGGGAGGCAGATCCGGGGGAGGGAGAGGGCAGCACTGGTGGGGGGCCGATTGGACTGGAGACAGCGGTTCACCGGTGGGGGCGTGACTCGAGACGATGGCGCACCGGGAGGACGGCCGAGGGCGGAGCCGGCTACGCCGCTGCGCCGCACCAGGGGGAAGACAACGCCACACCGGGGGAAGAGAGGCGTGGCGGGCTCGACGTCGCCTCGTCGGTCGTGCGACCAGTCTTTTGGTGCGCTGGCCGTCGCCTCGTTGAGGAGACTGAGAGGAACTAGATATGGAACGCCATGGCCATGAATCAGGAAGGAGGATGGAGCTACCGAAGAGCAGCGCGAGAGATTGGCGAATTTGGGGGCCTGAGGCAGTACGCGTGGAGAGATTGGGGAATTTGGTGGGAGCTTGTGATATAAGGGTTTCAGGAACGTGGTTTTTTTTCCACGAAGCGCGCCACTTTGTTTTTCCCAGATACTGTTTCGCACACTTTAGCGCGCGCCTTGAATTTTTTACTTTTCTAGATGAATGTTTCATAGTTTTTACGAAAATAGCCCCTTGCGAGACGAAATTTTATAAATAGCCCGTGAACAGTACAATCTAGCGAACTGGGTTAGCCGAAATTAATTCATTAAAAATCTAAGAATTTTTTGGGATTCAGTTAAAAATTCCTCAGATTTTATAATCATCTAAAATTTTTTTGGGAACATCATTGATGTGTCAGGAACCTCCACAAAAAATTTTAAAATTTTTCGACATCGTTCGAGTCCTAGTTTTATTTTTTCTTGCCGCTGATTCTACCCGACAAACAAAAACGATTTTTTTTTTAATCCAGCGGATCCCAACAGCTAGAATTCACAAAAAAAAAGTATTTTTTAATTAATCGGTGAATTCCACCAACCCAGTTCGACGCATTGTACTGTTCATAGGTTATTTCTAAAATTTCATCTCGCAGGGGGCTATTTTTATAAAAACTACGATACATTCGTCCAGAAAAGTAAAAAATTATGATTTTTTTAGTGTACACTGACACATTTTGCCAACACATAATGTGTGACTACAGTACTTTTGGCGACAGATAAGGCATCGAGAATTCTTTGCCGACACTTTTTTTGCCGGAACCATCAACGCCGACAGAAAATATGCCAACACATGCGATCAATGCCGACAGATTGTCTATCGATGTAGTCTATAGATTTGCCAACACATTTTGTGTCGTCAATAACGCACCTTTGTCAACACATCATTGTCGTCAAATGTGTGCCATGGTGTAGTGTTGTGAGCCATCCTAATTTTATTTTGTATTATGATTGTTTCCTAATTCAAATATGTCGATGGTATATTTTTCCTTGGCAAAAAAACTCAATAGCGGACAAGTTACTGCCAATTGATGCGCTCTGTTCAACTTATCCTACCATCTTCAGTTCTGTCATTTTTACCCTTGATTGTTAAGTGACTATTAGGACTTCGGATTACCGTGCAGCAGAGATAAAGGTCCATGCTGACTTCGTTTTTAGCTTAGGACAAATTTTGTCAAACTTTTTCTTAAGTTATCCAGTTGGTCTGTTCGATACCAAGAAAGCTATTTTAATAGCTCTAAGCAGATAACATTGCTAGCATAGATAAGGCGTCCTTGTTTCCTACTTGAAGTAATTTGATAATATGGAACACAGTGCTTAGACCGATGGAGTCTGCAATTGGATCGGATATTTGCCGACCGACTGGATACCTTCGGATCGGATTTGGCCCATTGAGTCAGATAGTTATCGATTCGGATTCGGTTTCGGATATTTTTATTCGGATTCGGCATTGGATTCGGGAGAATACTATCCGTCTGATCGGGATTTTTCTAGATTATTCTCGGATATTTTCGAAAAGCTACATACCATATATCTGAATTTAGTCTGGGCCTGACTAGGCTCTGGCCGAACACAGCCCAGGAAGTCTCCTACTCCTCATCTCCTGCCTGAGCCTAAGTGACTTCCAAAGTCTCCTCCCACACCCTAACGCCTAACCTAAGTTCATACGCCGCCGCCACCCAATCTCCTGGCTCCCGAGTCCTGCCACCACCGTCATCGTCGCTGGCTGCTCCTCTGGCCGTCGCCCTTGCGCAGTCCCACCAGGTCGCCGTTGTCCTGCTGCCAACCCTCCAACTCTAAGTAGTCGCCATCGCCTTCCCTGGACGCCGGCTGCCGCCATCCCCACCGCCATCACCCTCCCGTGGCCCTCCGTCTAGCCGGCCGCCGCCATCCCTACCGCCAGCTGCCGCCATCCGTCCTGCCACTCGCCCTCCCTCACGCTGCCTCCCTCTCGTAGCTCTCCCTCCACGCTATGAGTCCACAGGTCCACCCTCCTACCAGGTTGACAGCGTCCCATCCAGATCCAGGTATGTCATGCCCTTGATAGTGGGAAACACAACTTGCGTTCTAATCAACTTCATGCTATTCAATTCTTATACTCTGATATTGTCATTAAAGATGTCCTGAAATCTTTGTGTGATGAGGTCATCCTACCACTTGATAATTGATTGTGAGTTTAGTTCCATATAGTGATGCTCTCCGGACTGCTATCACCAAAGAAATGGCGATTTGTGTGTGTGTGGGGGGTAGGAACCATGCTTAAACTAGTTGATACCTTGTGGGTTGCCGCGGGCATTGTAGAGTAATTTTAAACAAAGTATAAACAATTGAGCTGGAAGAAAAGGAACATCCAATATGTGCTGAGAATTTTGCTTATAATAATTCAAGATCATGTAAACTATTGTTTCTCCAAGGCTCCAATTGTATAGCAGTGGTGAGCAAATGCAATTGCCTTAGGAATTGCTGCTATAATTTTTTGGTTGTCGAATAAAATTTGTACTAAACAATGTGTTGTGGTGGGAATGAGTATTTCGGTTTAGAGGGATTGTTCTCTGTTGTTATTCTCAATATGGCAATCAGATATTTTCATCTCATCATTGGCCAGACACGGTAAAAAGCAATTGAGTATGTGTTAGTACCAGCTCAAAATTAACAATTTCATGTCTTTGTCAACATGTGAACAGGATTAGTTAACTTGGCCCCAGAAACTTGAACAACCAATCAAGTAAATTACTTTGACAACAACTAGTGACCTCAGATTATATGACATGTTCATAGCATTAGAAAAGAAAAAAATCATCAAGATGCGTCAGATCTACTCATACACTGATCTAACAGATTGTTCGTTTGATTACAATGCAATCATGTGTGGGGTGATTGAATAACTAAACGAAAAGGGCATGAAAATGGTCACTTTCAATTTATTCTGAATGCTATGATAGTGTTTAGGACCCTATTTAAATGTTCCTATTGGATTCTTTTGAGAACATGTTGATCTGCCAGGAACTATCGGATTCCTATTTCATCTATGCTCATGTCCCTGACTGCCTCCTATTTCACTTTTTTTATTAATGTTAAACATATCATGAACTCTTGTTCTTAAAATATTAACGTATACCTTTTGTTTTGTAGGATGAGACTATGGTCGAGGCTGATAATGACTGAGTGATTCAGTGTTGAGGACAAGTAACCGCACTCATGGTCTCATTTGAGATGTTGCCAGCCTGTTTTGGCCACTTTGGTTTTTAAACTCTTCTACAAGATTGTGTCATTGTTAAATCTTGTGTCTGTATGTCTGTATGATGTAATCCTAATATTGTTTATTTGTCTTATTATCTCTTTCATGGAAACATGAAGTCATAGTCATGTTATTGTGATATTATTTACGTATTGTTCTATATTTCGTAACCTTTCATATGTATACCGTTCAATGTACTTTTGCAACTTTCTTGGACTATCTGATAAAATAACTTGTTAAATTACGATAAATCTGTTGCGTTCAAACTCATACGGATGATTAATCATTGCTATATGTGTGCTACATGCGGTATCTATTCTCGCGCGATATCCGATAAAAAATATCTGGTATCATATTGATTTCGCTCCATATTCGCTTCGAATCCGTGATCGATATTATCTGCACCGTATTCATATCCTGTACTATCCGTATCCGATTCTGAATCTGGCAAAAAAATATGGTTTAGGATAAGAAAAGAGCGATATCCGACTGAATCAAAGCCGATTGCAACCCTACCGATGGTAATGTCCCCGGTCTTAGAGGTGCACAAATATGTTATATCTTGTGAGCTCCCGTGGATGGATTCCTCTCGACCTGCAGGTTACTTAAGATCAATTGATCTTGCGTTCTTGAAAAATATAATACTACTAACATGTTATCTCGTTCACATCCTTACGACCCCTAGTTTATGCTTTTGCCCTTGATGAGGAACTGATCCTCGCTTATGTAATAATGCAGCACACGTTTTAGGTTCATCTCGCTTATGTAATTTGTTGGTTTTATTGCTATTTGTAACCTGTAGGGTATTGAGAATTTGAGATGGATGCTGAAAGTGCAAGTGCAAGCATTTGTGAAAGCACATGAGCATCCCTGCTACTATTGCCACAGTAGTTGGTACGGGCCACTCGGTGCCACCGCCACCACCACCGAATGCCAGTGCATTGGTGGCATATGACTCTGAGAAGCCGTAGCCATGGGAGGTGAGGGCGTGTTGTTGTTGATATAGATGAAGAGACTTGCACTGGAGAGGTTGAGCCTGCTCCGAAGAAGCGGAAGAAGTGTACCTCCAAGGTTTAGGAACACTACACTAAGTACTTGGTGATCGCCAAGACAAAAGATGGTGGAGAGAAACAAGTTTGGGCAAAATGCAAAAAATATCCACACAAAGCTCGAGCTGAAACCTCAAGGGCATAAAGGCCTTATGGAATCATTTGAGATTCAAGCACGCCGTAAAGCAAGGCTAGCAACAACTCCAATTTGAGAAAGGTGAAGGTGAAGAAAATAGTGTAACTATTCAGACTTACAGATATGATGTTGAAGCTAGCATGAGAAAGTTCTATTTGGCAATAGTTATGCATTAATATCCCTTTGCTATGATTGAGCATGAGTACTTTATTTATTTCATCAAGTCTCTACGTCCTGCTTTTTTATTCAAGTGTCACACAACCACTACAAAAGATATATTGGAAATGTTTGGGAGTGAAAAGAAGAAGTTGTATTACTGTTTAATAATTGTCAATTTGTTATGGATCACCTACTGTATTACTGTTTTTTCTTTCCATCCAAATTTCAAATAACCATTCCTTCATATCATTTTGTATTCCATTATCACATACTTGTCAATGGTATGAACTATGTAGGCTTTGTAGTTGGCCTTTGTCTTTGTTTTTTATTTTGAGTACCTTTTCACTATTTTTTTGCGCCAATCAATATATTTTTTGTAGGATGAGAGAATGAATGTTGCTAACATCGACTAAGGCATGGTCATAAGAATGGCTCGCTACTGGCTAGTGGCTGCTGCTAAACAAGTTTTATGCACCACCAATGAGCCACTACCAAGTGCTTACTACTTGCTGTTATGTTATGCTTTTATCCTATCATATATTGTGATCTTGTGAATAATGAACTAGTGATGTACTTGGCAATGGAATATGGCTAGTTGAATTTTGGACCATGTAACGGTTTAAGTTGCGAGGGTTGTGACTTACTACAATCCTACTTGCTAGTTACTACTGGCTTAACTAGCTCCGGTCATATGCTTGCTTAACTAGCCCATGTTATCGAGTGATGTACTTAAATCTACATGTTAATCTACTAATGTAGCTGTATTTTGGACATATAGTATGACTGATTGATCCTAATATGTGAGACATATGGTTTCTGTTTTCACGCATTGTCTGACTAAATATTCATGACCAAGACTAACCGTATTCAGAACAACATGTATTCGCTCTGTATTCATGACCGAGATAGCCCGCATTCATATTCGAATCTGGCACTGTTCGTATCCGACTCCGATTCTGAGGAAAAAAAATTGGAATAGGATACAAGGATGAGCAAAATCCATCCATATCCACTTCGATTGTGCCATTACCGATGAACTTATGTAGGTATGTGGAAGCTTACATATAATCATTTAATAACACCAGCACATAAGTATATATATAGGATGTCGTAAAAAAAGTAAGTGTATAGGATTAATTAAGCCTCAACAGAACATATACTCTAAGTATACTCGTAGCATGCATGGTAAATACAACGCCTTGGGGGCGTTTAACTAATTTTACTACTCTTACCGCATCCATGCATGCATGTTTAGGAGGAGACTAGAAAACAACATACCGTTCCAGTAGTATAGCAATAAGTTTAACAAAAACATTTATAAATTATGTTCCGTGTTACAATGAGTTTCGTGCGTTTCTACGAGATTCCAATAAAGTTTCGAGCCAAAGATCGAATGACTTCTAGGTTATGGAACTCAAATTCCAACAAGTTTCTGCCGAAGAGTTTCAAGAAAATTTAGCCTAGTTTCAAAAAAATGTAAAGTTTCATAGAGTTTAAACAAGGGTGGAAAAAACAATCGAGTGAGTTTCAAGAGAATTTAGATCAAGTTTCACAACAAATCAAAGAAGTTTCAGTCAAATTTTAAAATATTTCAGCACTAGACATACAAATCGGAGCATCATTGACTCGTGCTTGCCAATGGCCAAAGGACAAAGTACATGGCCAAGAGTGCATGCACTTCGAGTAAAAACGATAATAGTTTAGCGCTTCTATCTCACGATATGTATAATGTTTTTTATACACAGAGATAGGATCTTTCCGAATACAAGACTCATAAGTGCAGATATTTTTCTCTATAGGGTTACGACCTTTCTAGATGACAAAACCTAGTGGCGGGTGTATTGAGATGAAATTTTATGTCATCATTACAACGTCTCAATATTATGAGAACAAATTAGGCCCTGTATGAGGCACATAATTTTTTCTCAATTTCTACACAAATTGAACTGTTTTATGTAAAATTCCTATGTTCCAAAAAGATCTTAATGAGAAAGAAACAACAGACTATATTATTATTAAAATATGCCCAAATTATATCAATATGATCCTTATTACAAATGTTCAATTCAACTTATATGAAAATAATTTTTAAATGTTTCTATAAAAAAATTGAAAAAATATAATTAAATCGGTAATTGGGAGGAAAAATGGGATCCGAGCAGTGTTGTTGGCTTTATATATTACCAATAAAGAGAACCAATACATATCACATAGATCCTAAAGAATATATCCTAAATAAGAGACAAGATATGGCATGACGAAAGACTTCATCAACTAGCTTAATCCCTACTTGAGCACTTTTAACACCTTCTTGCAAACACCAGAGTGCTCATTGAATATGTGGACTTTGATGTTTGAGACGTCTTTTTTCGTGATGTAATCATTCTCATGTTCGATGACATTTTTTAGAATTTTTGAAAACTTGTATGAGCAATTTTAATGAAATCTGTACTGTTTTTATAAAAATATTCTTTTTCATACGAGAGATGGCTGATTGTCGAGCACTACAAGTAGAATACACTATTTTTCTGTCTAATCCATCTACTTTGATGTTATTTCTATTTTTTAAGAGCGGGCAAATTGACTAGGATAGGAATTTTTTGACTTTGTGTAGGCCTTTTTGTTAAAAAAAAGTATTTCAGCAAATAGCATACAAAATCGAAGGGGAGCACAACACAAAACTGCATCCTCCAGCAACATCTGCCCACAGTGGCTGTGTATGCGCTCACTGAGCCGTCGCTCGTGGCTATGGCTCCTGGAGATATGTCCTAGAGGCAATAATAGAGATGATTATATTTCTTTATATTCATGATTTATTATATTGTTCCTCGAATAATGTCACTATTATTTATTAGCAAGTATGTGACTTGTTTATGAAACATTGTATATAACTTTGTAATGATTATTCTGAAGTGATCCCTAGTCAATAAACATATGAGGACACATATGAATAGACTAGCATATGTATTGGTTGATGATCATATTTCACGGGTCATGGATATGGAGATATCAAACTAATAATATGGATACATGTTAGAGAACATGGAGTTAGATCGACCCACTTTGAGACACTTCAAGAACGTTGTAATCTTACTTGTCATCAGTTGGTCTCATATACAATTTGTATGTTATATCTTTAGACTTGAGGTTGAGGTATTATACTCGAGATGTGTAGTGACTTACTTAGGAGTTGCCAAACGCTACTCCATAACTAGGTAGTTATAAAAGTGGCTTTCAGGTTTGTCAAACGCTACGAGGCATGATCGATTAAGAAGGGATTTACCCTTCCATACAACGGGAGAGATATCTCTAAGCCTCTCGAGTTATCGGATTCTGGAAATGCATGGCCATGCTACTCGCGGTTAAAGAGCTAACCGTAGTCGGGGATTCTGAGTCACGTAATCAAGAAAGAGTGGTCCAGCTAACTAAACAAGGATGGCACATACTCATCTTGAGTTTGACCGATACCATGAAGCAAAGGGAAATACATATAACTAAGTATTGTTAAGATTCGTTCGATGTGATCTTTACATATGCTCAGAAGTAGGCACGTCCTGCTAGGGACCACTACTGATTAATGGTCTAGTAGAGTACTCGGGTTATGTCTAAGTATACGTGAACCTATAGAGTCGCATGTTTAAAGGGTTAAAACTTAATTCGGATGGTGATATGAATTATGATGGGCTTCAAGTTTCTAATAGGTCTCTAATGTAGAAAAAAATCGGATGGTGATCTGAAGTAAGAGTATGATGCATTTTTTGAGGGATTTCACGAAAAAAAATTCTAAATCCAAATCGTTTTTTTTCGCGAAATCCCTAAAAATTACATCTATGTACGCTTTTTACGGAAAGATCCTCCAAACTTTTTGAATTTTCGACAGAAAATCGTCTTTGAACGATGTCACACACCTGCGCAGCGCGGCTAGTATATCCAACAACAGCAAACTATCCCGTTAGTTTTGCCTCTTAACGACTTAGTGTTGTTAGATAGTTTTTCTCCGTACGTAAACATAAATTGATTATCAAGTTTTTGAATACTGTAGTACGTACTTTTGCGGCCACTAAAATGGAGTTGTGAATAACCAGTACTTGTATTTCTATAAGAAGGATCTAGCTAGGTAGCTAGATGAATTGTCGTTTTCAGTTGTAGCTGTGACTAAAAGATGCCCGGCCGGACCGACCGGATTGAAACAGCGCACGAGAGAATGCCACGCCACGCACGCGAGAGACGCTCTGCTAGCTGCATGTCTAGCTTGGTCTTGTATGTCGACAATGACACATCGGAAGAAACAGTAGGAAAGACTATATGGATGGTATACATCTATCTACTGATATATCTACTGATATATATATATATATATATATATATATATATATATATATATATATATATATATGTGAGATGGAGGTAGCATGCTATGCTATGCTATGTACGTATACATACATACTGGCTACTGCGTGCGTTTGGATTGCGATGGCATTCTGCCATTCCCACAGCGCGGCGGAATGCGCTTTCTCGACTCAATGGCGTGCTTTTGCTTTTGCTCCCTCCCTCTAAAAGAAGAGAAAGCCATCTGCCGCGGCTCGACTCTGATCAAAGCAAATTAAGGGTGTGTTTGGTTGCTCGTATCAAGTGGTACATATATGAGATGATGGTTTAAGAAAAAAGTTATTTATATGTTTGATTGCTTGAAGGAAACCATCCTATTCTGGATGATGGGATACAAATTTGATAAATATTCTCTATAGATGTTGAAGCATTCCATTCACCCAAAACAATGGAATGAAATATTACAGGACTGTCGCACCAACCAAACACACCCTAAACAACGCAAGCAGAGGCATCTCCTCCCCGGAGAGGCAGAGGCTGTCTCCTCCGCATCTCTTTCACATAAGGCCGGCCGGCCGGCAGGATCACCACCCGCGAGCAAGCAGAGCAGAGGACATGGGCTTGGGCATGGCTCCTCTCATCCTCTCCTTCCGCCTTCTTCTTCCTCTCTACACAGTTACGAATACGATCCCACTGCTCTTCTTCTCCATGGTCCACTTCCAGCCCTCCCCTTGCCTCGCCATTGCATCTCACCATTACTCTCTCAGAAAGCAGTCCGCCATCCTGCTCTCCATCAAGGACTCCTTCTCTCCGCCTACCCCGCCGCCGCTGCAGGTCTGGACCCTTGCCAGCTACGCCTCGCTCTGCTCCTCCTGGCCTGGCGTCGCCTGCGACCCCGCCGACAACCGCACCGTCGTCTCGCTCGACATCTCCAGCTACAACCTCTCCGGCGCGCTCTCCCCGGCCCTCGGCGACCTTGCCGACCTCCAGTTCCTCTCCGTCGCCGCCAACTCCCTGGCCGGCCATCTGCCGCCGGCCATCACCGCCCTCAGCAGCCTGCGCCACCTCAACATCTCCAATAACCAGTTCAACGGCACCTTGACCTCCCTCAACTTCTCCGCCATGGTCAACCTCCAGGTGCTCGACGTCTACGACAACGATCTCGCCGGCCCGCTCCCGGACACCAGCCTCCCCCGCCTCCTGCACCTCGACCTCGGCGGCAACTTCTTCTCCGGCAGCATCCCGCCCAGCTTCGGACGCTTCGGGGCCATCGAGTTCCTCTCCGTCGCTGGCAACAACCTCGGCGGGGCCATCCCGCCCGAGCTCGGCAACCTCACCACCCTGCGGCAGCTCTTCCTCGGCTACTTCAACCAGTTCGACGGCAGGATCCCCGCCGAGCTCGGCAGGCTGACCAACCTGGTCCACCTCGACCTGGCCAACTGCGGCCTGCAGGGGGAGATTCCCCCGTCTCTCGGCCACCTCACTAGGCTCGACACGCTATACCTCCAGACCAACCAGCTCAACGGCACCATCCCGCCGTCGCTCGGCAACCTCACCGGCCTCGAGTTCCTCGACGTCTCCAACAACGCGCTCACCGGGGAGATCCCGCCCGAGCTCGCGGCGCTCAGGGAGCTGAAGCTGCTTAACATGTTCATCAACCGCTTCCGTGGAGGCATCCCGGACTTCGTCGCCGAGCTCGAGTCCCTCCAGGTCCTCAAGCTGTGGCAGAACAACTTCACCGGGGCCATCCCCGCGGCGCTCGGCCGCGTCGCGCCGCTCCGCGAGGTCGACCTCTCCACCAACCGTTTGACAGGGGAGGTGCCGCGCTGGCTGTGCGCGCGCGGCGAGCTCGAGATTCTCATCCTCCTCGACAACTTCCTCTTCGGACCGGTGCCGGAGGGGCTCGGAGCGTGCCCGACGCTGACGCGGGTGCGCCTGGGGCAGAACTACCTGACCGGCCCGCTCCCCCGCGGCTTCCTCTACCTGCCGGCGCTGACCATTGTGGAGCTGCAGAACAACTACCTGACGGGGCAGTTCCAGGAGGACACCAGCAGCAGCCCAGCGAAGCTGTCGCTGCTGAATCTCTCGAGCAACAGGTTCAACGGATCGCTCCCGGCGTCCATCGGCAACTTCTCCTCCCTGCAGAAGCTTATCCTCGGCGGCAACCAGTTCCACGGCGGGATCCCGTGGCAGGTCGGTCGGCTCAGGAGGTTGCTGAAGCTGGACCTGAGCGGAAACAACCTCACCGGCGAGGTCCCCAGGGAGGTCGGCGAGTGCACGTCGCTGACGTACCTGGACCTGAGCGTGAACCAGCTGTCCGGCGCGATCCCGGTGCGCCTGGTGCAGATCAAGATACTCAACTACCTCAACGTGTCGTGGAACAAGCTCAACGAAAGCATCCCGAGGGATATCGGCGGCATGAAGAGCCTGACCGCAGCCGACTTCTCGCACAACGACTTGTCCGGCCGCGTGCCCCAGAACGGGCAGTTCGCTTACTTCAACGCGTCGTCGTTCGCCGGCAACCCGCGGCTGTGCGGGCTACCGTCCAACCCGTGCAACCTAACGTCAGGGCCGCAGCAGCTCTGGCCGGACGAGAGCGGCCAGGGCCAGGGGAGGAAGGGGGGGCCGAGGTTCGTGGGGCGGCTGAAGCTGTTGGCGGCGCTGGGTCTCCTGGCGTGCTCCGTGGTGTTCGCAGCGGCGGCGGTGGTGACGACGCGGTCGGCGATGGTGCGGCGGCGTCGATCGTCGTCGAGCAGGTGGCGGATGACGGCGTTCCAGAAGGTGGCGTTCGGGTGCGAGGACGTGGTGCAGTGCCTGAAGGAGAACTGCGTGGTGGGGCGCGGCGGGGCAGGGGTGGTGTACCGCGGGACGATGCCCGGGGGGGAGCGCGTGGCGGTGAAGCGGATCGTGGCGGTGGGGGACGGGGGGTTCTCGGCGGAGGTGCAGACGCTGGGGAGGATCCGGCACAGGCACATCGTGCGGCTGCTAGCCTTCTGCTGGAGCGGCGGCGGGAGGGATGGCAAGGAGGCGGCGGAGACGGGGACGACGAAGCTGCTGGTGTACGAGTACATGGTGAACGGCAGCCTGGGGGAGATGCTGCACGGCGGGAAGGGCGGCGAGTACCTGACGTGGGAGATGCGGCTGCGCGTGGCGACGGAGGCGGCCAAGGGGCTGTGCTACCTGCACCACGACTGCTCGCCGGCCATCCTCCACCGCGACGTGAAGTCAAACAACATACTCCTGGACGGCGACCTGGAGGCCCACGTGGCGGACTTCGGCCTGGCCAAGTACCTCCGCGGCAACGGCGCAACCGAGTGCATGTCCGCCATCGCCGGGTCATACGGATACATCGCGCCAGGTATGCGCGCGCTTCTTCTTCATCATCTTCTTCGATTACTTGTTGTACGTAGTATCGGTCGATCTTGATCGCTCCGCCCGTCTCCTGAGCCAGCGCGCTTGCATCCATCCATCCATCTTGCGCACGTTACGTATAGCTGCTCCGCTCCGCATGCATTCATGCTCATGCAGCTGCATCGATCGGTTCACTCTGCATTTCATCTGACAATGCATGCATACACTACACACGTACGTGTTGTCCACTCAATGGTGGTGGGGTTGACATGGCCTCCTAGCTAAACATGCGCCCATGCATGCTATTCTTGTGATGCACGTGGGGAGAGAGAGAGAGAGAGAGAGAGGGGGAAGGAAGAAAGGAGCTCGCCAGGAGAGGGGATGCTGCGACAGATGTGATCATTTTTCTAACTTTTTTAACTTATTTTTTTCAAATCTATTTTTCTCCCGAGCGGAATTATAAAACTAACCCCCTCTCCCACTACGAAAGGCACGACAAACGACACTTGTAGCTTGCCGCACCCAGAGAACACGAGGGTGGGAGGTGGCCTGACCACGTTGTTCTGCGGTGGGGAAAGGCTACATTTACAATTCTAGTTGGAAGGGGGCTAGATTTGAAAAAAAAAAGAGGTAAGTGGGATAGAAAAGTAATCACTTTGTTGTGACAACTAAAGTCCTATTTGGTTTGGCTGTATTTTTTCTGTGAAGTAGCTTTCGGCTAGGTTGCATGGCTGAAGGGATGTACGACGGAATTGAAGAGATTTGGTGTTTGGCATCTTGGCTTTTAAGTACTGATAGGGAATAGGGGTAGGGTTTGGGATTTTATACTTGGTAGGGCGGAGATTTCCTTCAACTTTAGTGGTAAAGTTAGAATCCTAAATTCCCAATCCACCGAAGCCATGAAAGCCCTGCTTGTTTTGGCTTAAACTTTTTGGCTTATAACTTAAAGTCGATTTTTAAGCTTAAACAACTTAAAAGTTGTCTACTTTTAAGCCAAACCAACCTGTTTGGCTGACTAATTTTTATTGGGTTGGCTTATTGTTATGAAACAGGAAATATCCAAAATACCATTATTGCATAATTTTGGTTTTGAGTGAACCTCGATGAGCACATAGCAATCATTAGAATTGAATATCAAAATTCTCAATTCATAACGGGAGGAGAAAAGGAGGATGGGGAATGGAACCTGCTGTTGTAAATAACTCGAACTTCAGTGGTAAAGTGTTATTTCCAACCCACAAAAGTAAAAAAAAAAACCTCTAGTTTAGCTTTTAGTTTTTAGTTGTACGAGGGCTTTAAGATTTTTCAAAGTCCAGCTGAAAAACTAGTCATTTTTTTTGGTTTTGACTTTCTTTTTCCTTTGAAACTAGTGAAAAAACAGGCTTGAAAAGCTAACCCAGGCTCACAATTAACTTTTGGCTTTGAGCTGAGAAGGCGAAGCTAAGTTTAGACCTAAAGCAGAGGAGAGGAGAGCCTCTGGTCGTGATGACTAGGCTCCTCAAACGAAGAGCCTTGCGTTGCCCCAGGCTCCCAGCAGCAGCAGCAGCATATGCATATGGATCTCTCCTTTTGCTTTCGCTTTTGCTTTTGCTTTTGAATGCTCACTGCACTCGTTCCTGCTCCTGCATGCTCTGCTGCGTATATGGTTACACCATGCCATGCAGCTGCAGACTTTGCTGATGCACCCCTCTACAGCTTGTCACAGCCTCACAGGAGTCCTAGCTTTTTCCTGTTTTATTACTCAATCCACTGCTTTTTGGCCTTGATCATCTCACCGACTAGTTGGCGCGACTGCTTTTTCACCACACTAATCATCATCCCAATCACTTACCGCACGTTTTATACTGAAAATAATCCACACTTTTTACAGCTCTGCATCCATCCATCACTTTCTTGATGGAACCCAACAATTACTTGCTTAGCTGCAGAGGTTCATATATGTGCCTACTTACTGAAAATATATGTATATGTATAGTTCAAGACAAACGTCATACCTACTTAATTAACATATGTCGGAAATTTATCGTATCAAAAGGTTTGTACGTATCAGCAACATCGGGTGCCCACATGCATGCTTTACGTACTATGTGTAGTGTGACCTCTTTAAGCTTTAGATGCTTTGTTATATGTAACACAATGGCGTTACGTCATGGACTTTTTTTAGTCTTAGACAGGAAGGAAGCTTTATATATATACTGGCTTTTAAATCCTAAAAAACAAGTCATTTTTTTAAGTCTCAACACGAAGGAAGGGGAGTTTCGTCACGTCGGAGTGCGTATATTCGCTTAAAACGTTACAAATGGAGTTCTACGATGATGTATTTTTCAAAAAGCAAAATCACACATATATTACCAAATTATTTAAACATGCTTTAAAGACGATGCACGCGACCATCTTGTTAGTTGCGATAAAAACAAGTGACTTTATAATTTTCTTGTATCGTCAATTAATGGCGGCATGCATGCAAATGCAAAAGAAGAAGGAAAAGGCATGACTAGCTAGTATTTGGGCATGCAATTTAATTATGGGAATGCTAATTCTCAATTGAATGGAACTTTTTTTTATCTCTAGGTCACTAAAAAATTTGCAAGGCTAAGCCTAAAATTGCAGTGCTAAGTAATGTTCGATTTTAGTACCACTCTAACGTAATTTTTAGTTATATTTGTTTTTGCATTTGTAGGGTTCACCTAGGTTTATTTTATTTTTTCTCTTGGTTAGAATTTTTTTTATTTTTGTATTTTGTAGATGTTCACCAAGGCTAGGTTTACTTTATTTTGTCTAGGTTAGAATTTTGTTGTATTTGTTTTTGTATTTTGTAGAGGTGATCGAGTGTGGGTAAAACATAGTAGCCATGGAATGTAAATTGTATGGCTCAAAAAAGTGACGGAGATAGACTTATGAATAGACAACCCCATGCTATTTAATTAACACGTATGTATGTGTATGGATGGATGCAGAGTACGCGTACACGCTTCGGGTGGACGAGAAGAGCGACGTGTACAGCTTCGGGGTGGTGTTGCTGGAGCTGATAACGGGGCAGAAGCCGGTGGGGGAGCACCTGGGGGAGGAAGGTATGGACCTGGTGCAGTGGGCGCGGGCGCGGGCGCGGGCGCGGAGCAAGGAACCCGGGGTGGCCGCCATCCTGGACCCGCGGCTGGCCATGGCTGGGGGCGTGCCGCCGGGCGAGGCCATGCAGGTCCTGTTCGTTGCCATGCTCTGCGTCCAGGAGCACAGCGTCGAGCGCCCCACCATGCGCGAGGTCGTCCAGATGCTCGAGCAAGCCAAGCAGCAGCAACCACCCATCGCATAGTATATATATATATATATGCATGGTTCGCATTCGATCGCCGGCCGCATGCACTACACCACCGTCACCGTGCAGGACGTACGTCTCATCAGCTCGATCGCCAGGAGGCCGGTCCAGCGCCATGCAGCCGCTGACATGCATATGTCGCGCCTAGGCCGCCTACCTGTGGTCTCTGAGCCGGCCGGCCGGCCGGCCAGCCAGCTGCCTCGATCTGATGAGCTGAGGGGCAGGCCATGCCTCCTCCTGCCTGTCTGCTCTGCCTGGCCGGGTATACCCTGTCGACTGAAGGAGGAGATTGTTCCCTTTGTCTCCATCCCATCGGTTAACTGACCTGCCCTGGCTGTACGTACGTACTCGCCACTGATGTACAATTTTATCACTAGTATTCTTGCTACCGTTGTTTCCTTACACCTATGCATGTACGTACGTACGTTGTCTCCTTAATTAGTTTTGACTCGTGCACACGACTCCATCTATCGAGGCAATTCATTCAAGTTTTTATAGGCAGGAGCAGGAAGTTGAGTTGAGGGTGATGATTCTTTAATCAATCTGTTGAGCCAGCGACCTGCCTCGGGTCATCTGCACTCTTCCTTTTTATGCAGCCGGTGCTGCTACGTGGACCCGTTCAACACATGCCAAGTGATCACTTCTTTGTCTCATTTTTTTTATAAAATATGGTTCCCTTTCGAACCAAATTGTAAATATAATCCTATTCCGACCGCGAGATGTACCTTCTGCGCTCTGTCGGCTTTTCCCTACAACGGCAGGAGAGCGTGGGAGGGGATCTGCCATAGCCGATGAGCGCAAGAGGTCTCCTCCCGTGGTAGGGGAGTACGGGAGGCACGTTCCGCGGTCGAAACAAGTTTATATTAGCAATTCCACTCAAAAGAGGTCACATTTGCAAAAATAAAATAAGGCAAATGGGGATAAAAAAAGCGATCACTTCAACACTGCTTCCCCTCCTCGACACACCCGGCTTTGTGTCCACACACACACAAATCTTTCTAACTGACTTCTAAGGGATTTCAGGTCGATTCAACAACTCGAAAAACTTGATTCAACAACTTTCATCTTAATAAAAAAATCAACTTGGTTCAACAAAAATCGCAACTCAACTCGGAGAGCTTTTCACTCCAAACAAAGTCATGAATCTAAAAAAATTTCCACTTTCAAATTAGAAAATTTCAACCCAGGGTTCACGGCTTTCACCTGTACTTTTCCCTCTTCTTCCTACTTGCAACCACGAAGCTCGTTGGCGCTAAGAACGATGGTGGAGGCAACATCGTTTATTGGTGGTAGAGGTGGAAGTGACGGAGACAACGGAAGAGAGGTACCTAAGGGGGTAATTGACCTTGCTATCCCTAACAATATCCCTCGTATCATCTGCCAATTGTATAGATTAGAGACAACTTCTTCAACTATAAGGCTTTGTTTGGTGTTTGGGGGGTTAAAGTCAGCTCAAGCTTTCGAAAAGTCGGTAAGCTCCCCAAAAGCTCAGCTTTTAAACGGTTTTTTGTATAAGCTAGAAGCCACATATAACTAGCAAAAACTGAAAACTAGCTAGACCTGTTTTTGCAGCTTACTGCTAAGAAAAATTTGCTATTTCTCAAACGACCACTTATTAAAAAGCTATAACTGCTTTTCAGTCCAGAAAAACAAAAAATAGCTTTTTTTTCAGAAAAGCTACTGCTCTCTACCCTAGTTTACTGGGATGTTAGAACTAGTGGAATGCGCATAAGGCCATCTCCAAGAGCATTCCCTAAATCTGGATTTCTATATCCTTATATACAGAATTCCCTAAAAAGATTCCTTTCCTATATCTCTTCCCTCTCCAACAGCATTCCCTAAACCCCACTCTCTAGTTTCTCCCTCCTATATTATATTGATATTTCATAACCGCCATATGATCTACGTTTATTTTTTGCGAGAAATTCGAACGGCTATTTTTAAATACAGGAATTTAAAATTTATTCTAATGGGAATTTAAATTTTGAACAGCTATTTTTAAATACGGGAATTTGAAATTTGAAACTAACCGAGAAATGTTATGTCATGATGACAAAATGACAGGTCGCACTATATGATCAAATGACCCAATTCCATTTGATTCTAGCATCACTGACAATCGTATATGATCAACTGACACCGTTCACATATCAAACTAGAAAGTTAGGGATGACTGACAGTAAAATAAGTTGAGAATTATACATGGTAGTTTATACATCTCAAAAAGATGTAGCAGAGGCAGTATCATTACACCTAAAGTATTGCTCAACATGAGAAACCAAGAAACATGAGAGAAGGCGTCAACGTGTCAGGGCAAACCGGTGAACTGGATGCTGCTGCCACCTTGTCCACAACAACTTGAGAAGGTCTGTAAGATGCAATAGATTTTGCAAGTTAACTGTAAGATACAATAGATTTTGCTAGTTACTGTCACTGCATATCAAGTCATCGATTAGAACGTAGTTTGTGTGTTATTCTCAATTCATGAAAAAAAGAAACATATAATTTTGCCCATATTTGGCAAGCATAGCAAGTAGACAATATGAGCACGACACAGTTGATTCTTTAGGATCAAGCGTCACAAAGAATTAACCCACCAGGATCAAGCGTCACAAAGAATTAAACGACACAATTGCTAACCAAGGCTAATTTTTCTAATATGAAGTACGACTCAACTCTGAAAGAGCACTTTCAGCTTGTTGCAGATAATAACAGAAGCATGTTATGAAAGTAGAAAAATAAATTTATTCAGAGAAAAGATAATGGAAGGAAACAATCAATCAATGACAAGTTGAAGCTGCAGAATCTCAATTCACAATTATTTTAACTTTTGACCATTATGGTAATCTAACTAAAGTATTTACAAGTTCATTGCTAGCTCCAGATTGCCTCCTAGTCTCATACCACTAGGTTCAAGTTTGAACTATTGGGATTATCATACATGCGATCCCTAATTAGATCAAGCAAATAGTTCAAGTAGAGATTCAAAAAGGTGATTGAACAAAGTCATTGTTCTTAACTCCCCCAAACAGTCACCAAAATAGAAAGCACAAACTGAAGGCTCTATGGCTGTTTCCAATTGGCAGGGAGATAAAGGTCTCTCCTCAGCCACTGGCACCTCTACTCCCTGCCATTACAAATATCCCAAAATTGAAACTAATTTCAACCTACAAGTTCATGTAAAAGGCCTTAGGGCTTCTTAGTTCTTAGACATGTCACTTTTTGAGTTACCAGCATGTTTTAGGTTTTTCTACCACCACCATGAAGCTGTTAACATTAGTTTCAATATTAGCCAATGCCCACACAGCCTTCGAATTATTTTCAATGAGTACAACATTAACGACTTCAGTGTGTACTCCACAATATTATAGGGTACAAAAGGCATAAAATCATTAGTCAAGGAAGCGATCAAATACCTGCTCACGAACATCATCACTAGAAGACCCAAGAAGCTTCACAAATATTGGAACAGCCCCATGATCAATGACAACCTTTGTATTCTCCAAAGTACCTGATGCAATGTTTGTGAGTGCCCATGCTGCTTCAAACTACAAAAACAATTCCAAAACACAATGATAAGGATCCATTTTGATTCAAGGACTACCAGATTGTAAGAATAAGATTATGTATACACACACCTGGAGTTGGGGGAAATCCTGTCTGGCAAGAAACTGCACAAATCGAGGAACAACACTTGATTGGATAACCTCTTTGATTGGGGGGCTCCTTTCTGATTAATAGATATTGTGAACTCGGTAAAAATCCAATCCAAGATTAGTTTTACAAGAAAACTAACAAAAACAACTGACAAATTAGTACCTATAGAAAGCAACTTGTGGAACTGTGTCGTTGCCTCAAGCTGAAGGTTGTTATCATCCAAATAAACCCCACCAACCATAGCAGGAAGGCTTTCAAGCTACAAAGGAACCATCTTTTTTTTCTTCTTTGCTTGCCAAGAAATGGGGAAATACAGGGGAATCTTTGAAATGTAGAATACATCTGCAAGGATTTTGGAGCAAAACCCATATCACAAATTCTTCAAATCTCGCATTTACGAACATATAGATCACCAACCATAGCAGGAAGGCTTTCAAGCTACAAAAGAACCATCTTTTTTTTCTTCTTTGCTTGCCAAGAAATGGGGAAATACAGGGGAATCTTTGAAATGTAGAATACATCTGCAAGGATTTTGGAGCAAAACCCATATCACAAATTCTTCAAATCTCGCATTTACGAACATATAGATCACAAGGGTACCAGCAAGGGAATCTGAATTATAAGCGCAAGGAATGGCTAAGGAGATGCAAAATATACTAAGGAAATGTGATATTCTGCATGGCATCAAAACCTCCCAAATCTACTTAGTATATGGAAAGCATTGCGCAGATTCACCAAATGATGATCGAAAGAACCGGAGTGACCTTGACGGCGGGGTAGGACACGAGCTGGAGCAGGCCAATGACGAGGAAGAAGATGCGCATGACGTCCTTGTAGCAGCAGAGGAAGGCGACCGACTGTAAGGTCGAGGATGCCGACTAGAGGGGGTGAATAGATGGTTTTTAAAATTACTTTACTAATTTCTACAAACCAATTCACCCCTAATTATCCTAATGCCAAAACCTTAACAATTATTAATGCGGAAGTAATAAACTAAGATTTTGACAAATAAAGCCTAAGTCAATTAAGCTCACTAAGTGCACTAGCTAATTATGTCTCTAACAAGAGTATGCAATCCTAAAGACAATCAAGCAATTTAATTCTAGAAATGTAAATTGCAACAATATAAATAAGAATTGCAAGCAAGCACAAAGAGACACAATACTTTTTACCATGGTGTTCGGAGACTTGCTGGTCTCCCCTAATCCACGTTGAAGTTAGCCCAAACGAATTGAACCGGCTTCACGAATTGAGCACCCACCTCAAATTCACTAGTGGTTGCTCTTTCCCCCTCCGGGTAGGCGAGCACCGACCTTCATAACTTTGCCGAGGCTTCTCACAACCTCCGTTGAGAGCTCCCACGCACGACGCCTCCACACGCTGTCTAGGTGTCGGCAAACACCAAGAGTAACAAGTCAAGTCCTCTAGCTTGAACTTCACCTAGTGCAACAAATGCACTCTGGTGACCCCCTAAGTGCAACACATGCACTAGGCTCCTCCTCAAGTGCAACACATGCATAAGAGGCTCTCAATCCTCTCCTAATTACAACACATGCAATTAGAGGCTCACACTAGCTCAAGAAGCAAATAGGAGAGAGAAACACATGCACACAACTCCCACACAAGCACAATAATACCAGCATTTGCCATTGCCCCCCAAGGCCTCCTTTTATAGCCTCCAAGACAAAACTAGACGTTGGGGGAGAATCTGGAAAAACTCAGAAATCCTGGTGCTACCGCCCTACTAGACCCGGTAGCACCGGCCTACAAGCCAACGGCTACAAAACTAGTCGTTACAGGAAATCCGGTAGCACTGGCCAACTGGGAGCGGTGCTACTGCTCGGGCGGTAGCATCGGACATATGCCCGGTAGCATTGGCCCCGAGCCGACCGCAAAAACATCCCTCTCTGGATTTTTCACACCGGCCAGAGGGGCGGTGCTACCGCTCGACCGGTAGCACCGGGCTACAATGGGCGGTAGCACCGGACCGCCAGACCGCCCAAAACATCCTCTCTATTATTTTCACACCAAGGGTTCATCCGGTGCTACCGCTCATCCGGTAGCACCAGGCTACCATGGCCGGTAGCACCGGCCTGCCTGAACCCCGTAAATACCCTCTCGGGTTTTTACACACCGCACTAGGGCCGATGCTACCGCTTGGCCGGTAGCACCGGGCTACCATGGTCGGTAGCACCGGCTACCCAGATTTGAACCAAATTTTACACAAAAATCTTTTCTTTTCGAAACAAGCACCAATAATGATTGATTCTTTTAGCAATGTGATGATCAACACATGATCAAGTAATTTGCAAAATATATTTGCAAACCCAATTCACAATCTCCAAAGAATCACATTAAGCACAACTTATTTGCAAAATATATTTGCAAATAAATCAAAGAACTTATGAGATCAATCCTCTTAGCCATGTGACGATCAACACATGATCAAGTCAATTTGCAAACCCTATTCATATGCTAGGATCGAAACTCATAACCTCAAATTCATTTGCAAAACACATTTGCAAATAACAACTCCAACTTATTTGCAAAACATATTTGCAAATAAACCACGAACATATGAGTCAATCCTCTAACCATGTAAGGATCAACACATGATCCCGAGAATTTGCAAAACACATTTGCAAATACCAACACATGCTCTAGGATTGAAAACCACAACCTCGAGCTTATTGGCAAGGTACATTTGCAAATAACAAATCCATTCAACATTTTGCAAAAACACATTTTGCAAACTCAAAGCACAAACTAAGCTTAGCCTTGTGATGATCAACACATTATCCAATCACAAGCTAAACTCCAATGCATGAGCTCTCTATTTGCAACACATGAAAATCTCTAGCTCTAAGCAAACCACTAATCAAACTCAAGTGCATGAGCTCTCTATTTGCAACACGTGCAAATATCTAGCTCCAAGCAATAACCACATAAATAACATTGTATAAGCTATCTCCCTTTTGCAACACATGCAAATCCATAGCTTAATGCAAAAACCAAATCAATTAATATTCAATAAGAAGCAAGCATGAGCTCCCTTATTTGTAACACATGCAAATACTTAGCTCATGCAAAAATCAAACAAGAGAGTGAGATAGAGTGAACCTGATCGAGTTCATCAACACATGATGAAGCTCAAGCTAAAAGACTCAACCCCTCTTAATAGAACGACAACCTAACTAGCAACCCGGTCTCCCAACCAAACGCTGAGACCGGTAAAAGACTAGGAACACATCCTTATCCTTAGCTAGTTATACCTTTACCTCTAGCGATCCACTTGGAGCTTTTATGATTTCCAATCATCTCCTTGCCAGGATCGAATCTTCTTCTTCTTATTCAGCAACACATGATGAATCTTCTGGATCTTCTCTTCACTTTGGGATCACCTCTTGAAGCTCATCAACACATGATGACTTCTCGTTCCCGATTCTTCATTTTCTTGGACTCAACCTACTTCACAACTCATGGAAGATGTTAGTCCAACAAACACGGTTGTCTCAATCATCACCGCACTCCATTAACACATAATGGATGCCTCCAAGATCGATTGAGCGCAACCCAAATCAATTTAAAAGATTAATTTTGTCTTTAGTACTTTGATGCAACTAATGCTTCATCATACTCAAGAACTTTTCGTTTGTCTTTAATCAACAAGGAGACACCATCAACACATGATGAAATATTTTTTGATTGATTAAAAGACAATCGAACTCAATTTAAATTTTATTTAAATTAATATGAGTATATATAACTACACAAGTTTCATATACTCAATATGATGGAATGTAATGATCCAAATATGTTTGAGTGATGGAAAAGGATCAATACATTTAGACCATCAACTGTAGAACAAACTCTGTTAAGTATGTGCATATAATTAATTGAACATGGAATCAATATGCACATAATCAATCTTATATTGCATATGAGTTTATCCTAAATTAGCATAAATAAACTTACAACTACACAAGTTATATATACTCAAAAGATTGTTTCAAAGTCTTGATCCTTTATATTATATGGCAAGAGGACATGGATCAATACAATTGAAACGTCAAGTTAAATTATCAACTCCCCCTAGATATGTGCATTCATGTATATATGAATTAGGAACATAATACACATATTTGGACTAAAGCAATGGAAGAGTTCATACTTTAACTTGAATCCTAAGTATGCATTAAGACAATAGAAAGAATACGAGTGCATACCTTGGGTTTTCATTTTTCATCCAAATTTGATACTAATAAGAATGTAGCTTAATTAAATATGTTAGTCTCGTAATGATTAGATTTGTCATTGATTAAACATTAATCTAAAACCAATCACCAAAACCAATGGAGCTTGAACTTACACCGACGAGAGCCGCACCCGCGGTTGCAGCTTGTAGGGCGCGACGGCCCCCGCAGGCGCAGCTCGAGGAGTACGACGGGGAGCGGCGCGAGCGTGAAGATGACGAAGAGGAAGAGGACGACAACGATGCAGACCGGGTCGGGGACGGAGCGACGACTGGGTCGAGGACGACGGGGACGAGGCGATGCAGACTTCCTCCAGGGTGCTCGCTGCCTCCAAGATCCAAGCGGGCGCGGGAGGGATCGGCCGTTAGCCTCCTTGACGATGGGGAATGGAATGAGGAATGGAGAGAGAATCTTGAGATTTCGGGATTCTCTCTCCTATCCCTAAAAATACATAACGCGATAGGGTATATATTGGAGTTTTGTTTCCAGCATTGTGCGCTTCGCTTGCTCTATTTTTTTCCGATAAGTAATGGGGATGGGGAAGCTGTTGGAGCTGCCCTAAGCGCCGGTCGAAAGGAGCTTATAAGAGTTGACCACCTCCCACCTCACTCGCTCTGCTTTTCCGACCTCCGCCACTCCGCCTCACCGTCTCCACGTCACCTCCCCACTCGGACGGCGCTGTACTTCGCTACGTTGCTACCTCCCCGCTCGGTTCGTCCCCAAAAGCCACAGCTGCAGCAGTTAGTTTGCCAAACAGCGTAACAAGAAAAGCCACAGCCGTTAGCTACAGC
This sequence comes from Otatea glauca, assembly GCA_036346275.1. Classification (NCBI taxonomy): domain Eukaryota; kingdom Viridiplantae; phylum Streptophyta; class Magnoliopsida; order Poales; family Poaceae; genus Otatea; species Otatea glauca. The sequence goes on along the minus strand of CM070719.1, from coordinate 64,514,602 downwards.
TGCTTTACAGCTCAACAAATCAAAAGCAGCTTTTCAGTGCAGCCACAGCTCTCCAAAGATACCCGAAATTAAGCTTATTCTGATTGTAGCGCGGCGCCTAATTGTAAAGTTGGGCCCTTGGCACGGTGAAATAAAGAAACAATTAACGTGACTTGACAACATAGAGCGTTTTCCATGCCACGATGCTTCCTTGCCTTCCTCTACCAACCAACCAACCAACCAGAACCAGCTCGTCTTCCCAGCCAGAGGGAGGAGAGGCGGCGGCAATTACTGTCCTGCAGCCGGAGTCGAGACCGCAGCGTAAGTTGGGAGCCTCCGATCGCCCTGGCCGGATTGGCATCTTCCCTCCACCTGCGGCCGCCTCAATCGAATTGAATCGCTGGCCCGACTCGCCGCCGCCTCCGATCACATCAGGTTCGGTTCGATCCCCTTACAAGCCAGCCAGATTAATTCTCCTCGATCGGTTTCTACTTCCCATGCAATCGCCGCTCGTCTTGCTGCCATGCCGATTCCCGTGTGGGACGGGGAGGGGAACCACTTCAGTTGGGGTCAGGGTTGATTCCGAGGGGTGGGTCTCCTCTCCTCTCGCGCGGATCATTGCGCCGCGCCGCCCCGCCTGCAGCTGCCACGCCAACTTCGCCGCTAGTTGCAGATCTAGTTACGCAGATAATTAGTACTAGTAACCCGATTTCTAATTCTGCCCTGATTCACTAGCTGTCTGGGAGGACAGGCAGCCATATTCACAACACATTTTTCCTCTTGAATTTGACCGATAATTTCAACTTACTAGTAACAATCTATTGGCGAGGTAACAACTACATGACCATGTTTATGTACTAGCACAAAACTGGCATGCGCTGACACTACTGCCCATCGCTCATTAAGGTAGCTTGCAAGAGACACTATTTTTTGAGTCTAAGGAGGAACTCCCCTCTTTTTTAAAAAAAAAAAAAAATTGCGAGGAGCACTGTCATTCATTAAAGAAGGAGAACAATAGCCAGGCGCACACCCACCCACACACGCACACCCCACACACGCACCTCGCATGCACCTGGCTATCGCGAGCACGCGGGTCGAGCGGAGCTCGAACCCGGGTGGGCGAGGCGCTCACCTGCACCTTGGCCAACTGAGCTAAGCTCAGTCCTCAACTCCTCTCTCTTTTAACAACTGAAGGAGGAAGCTGTGCTATTTTCCATATCATAACCTTAATTAGTAAAGGGAATACTGAAATCGAAAACTGGACGACAGAAAAGAGACCACCTTTTTTTTCATTCCTTCAAAAGGATCCATGCTTGACTCAATCCAGAAATCACTGTAGACAAGCTGAGGTGTATTGCATATGTGCCTTTTTGTCATCAATGTCTGCACTTTTCTGATAAACTTATGGTGTTATCAAGTGGCCTCTATGCACGTATATGCACATCACTTGATATGCTTGCATATACCCAGTAACGGTAGGAGATGATCCCACCGTTGAGTCTTCAAAAAAAAGTATGAGGCGATGTACACTTTATCCAGAATACTCTCTAGGCTCTAGCGCCGCGATTCTTATGGAATAATGAAAATGAACACCTAAACATGGCTTTTTTTTTAAGAAAAATGAAGTACTTGTTGTTGACAACTAATATTTGGGCTTCCAATTGTGTCCTGAAGTAGGTTATGAGGTCCCTCTTGGTGTATGAATGATAAATAGTGACGAACGAATAGTCTAATGTAGCACTTTAGTATCAGCTTATTTGACGACTCTTTACATTGTCTTAAACAGAGTATGCATTTCTAGCACTCACGCAGTTGGATGGATGATGCTTATGGTAGAATAGAGGTCTTCCCCGAACATTTCCTACCATCGAGAGAATCCATGGATACTGCTGATGGTTTATCGACAAGTAAGAATAACTTGGATACTTCCCCAAGGTGATACTTATGGCAAAAGGAATTCTGTTGCTGTGAAACTATTTTTGCCTTTATTGGTGTAATAACCTGTTGTTCTTGTTGTGTAAACAGTTCACGTAGACGCTCTTGGACCCCAAAACGAGTTATGGGATCTGCATCACTACTGCATTTGTTGTCTCTTCCTCGCATTAGGTGGTCTTCCGGCAATGAGGATGGTGACAAGGTTACTACGTTATCAGTACAAAAGTTTCATACCCTGCTTCTGTCTGATATCATGAGTTCTCTCTTATAACAATAGCATTTTTCATTGGTAGCAGATCGAATTGACCAGAGCTGAAGTAGAATCTTTACGGACCGAAATTGCTGATGCTGATGAAAGGGAATCCCAGTTAAGAGCTCGGTATGATAAATTCCCCTGTTTTTTCACCTGCTAAGATACAAAATTAGTGTGGACAATTAGACGTACGCCTGCTTTTTCACCTGAGCTCAAGTGTTTTTATTCTTTGTATTCATGTTTGGTCGTGTGCGATTAATATAGATCAGTCTTCCAGGTTGGAAAATATTGATGAAGTTTTGAGATATGCACGCCTTTCCGGATATCTCTACATTAGAAGTGTAAGAAGCCTATGCACTTCTGTTTTTTTCTCCCCATTGCTTAATTCCTGTGGAAACTGTTCAAGAATTAAGACTGATGATGACTATGATCTCTTGTTGCATATAGAGATGGACTCAACTTCCTGGAGAACCACCTATCATAGATGATGCTGACATCGATGATTGGCTTCCCCGCTTTGTTGTTCTACAAGGGCAGTGTATATACTACTATCTGAAGTCTACAGGTAAAAGCTTTCATTTTTGGAAATACAACGAGTTGCTCATCCAGTCACAGATGAATATACAGCATATGTGTTCAATACGCCACAAAATTTATGTCACATTTCTCTTGGTATGCATGCCGTACATGGGCAGATTGACTGGTTACATAGAGACTTTTGGTGGATGTCAAGTAGTTATCATGCAGTTGTCTTACTGAACTTGAACCTTTAGCTGATACTGAGCTTGTAATGCATTTCAGATTTGAGTCCACAAGAATCCACGCTGCTATGTGATATTGTTGAAGTAGGACAGCTTCCGAACTTTGTGCCGGAAGATGAAAAAACAAGATATGCATTTTACGTGTTGACCCGACAAGGTTTGAAGTTTGAATGCTCGAGTATCTCTGAGATACAGGTGAGGGTTGTCCTCCTGAAATGATTGTTTGTACGCGCGGCCTTATGCCATCCATCCCATGAGGGGGGACAGACACTGATGAGTTTGCTGTATGTGTGACAATTTTGTTTTGTTATGTATCAGGTGGATTCATGGGTAAGAGCACTAAGAAGTGATTGCAAATTGCCAGACGCTTGTGATTGTGCTGAGATTGAGATGAAGAAAAGTAGGCGAGAAGTTGGGTCATGGTAATCAAGATATCTGTACATGTAACATTTACGAAGTGCCTTTTGGAAATTGTATGTACAGTGAAGGAGTCAGTGCTTTGTACTAGTAGCAGTTGTTATTTCAGATGGAGTGCATAATACTAGTGTATAGGCGTAACTACCGTGTATACGTACATAACTGAAAGACCATGTAGAGGACTATCCTTGATGGTGATGAGTAATTGACTGTGGTTTAGCATGTTGTGCTTGAATTTGAGTTTGATCTCTTTGGATTTTCAAACTAGAGCAATTTGAGTTGCTGTGTGGAGATCAGTCGTCAGATCTCGAGTGGTCGGGGCTTTGGCAGGTCGGAGACCAGTCGTCCGACCCCGAGTGGTCTGGGTTTTGGCTGGTCGGAGACCAGTGGTCAGACCTTGAGTGGTCGGGACTTTAGCTGGTCGGAGACCAGTGGTCAGACCTCGAGTGGTCGAGGCTTTGACTGGTCGGAGACCAGTGGTCCGACCCCGAGTGGTCGGGATGGAGACCAGTGATCAGACCACGTGAGGTCGGGGTTTTGCTGGTCAACATAGTGTATATCATTCTGTTGAGTTCAAAATATGATTACATGTGTTGTTGGACTTTGCTATGTGATGTGTTTCCTTGTCTTTGATGGTTGCAGGGCGACGGTGCTAGGTCATGGTGAGACGGAGGATGACCGGGACTAGACGAGGAGCGTCGGAGGTCCAAACGGTCGAGAGATCGCCGGAAGATGATCGGGGACGTAGTCCGGGCAAGTCAAGAAGACAAGGAAATGAGATGATGCTAGCTAGATGCCGCGTGGATCAATGAAGATCGTCGGATTGCGGTCTAGTTGATAGGATAGCGGGTCTAGTTAGTGTGCTTTGAAAACCGTGCAAGAAAACCCGTTATGTGTGTGGGTTTTGGGTGAGCCTTTGCATGACTGGTTGAGTGGGTTAATCCTAGCCCTTGATAAGTGCTCTAGGGTTGAGGGACTCATCCAAGGATGGTAGGTGGCCAAAAAATAGTATAAATAGGGGTGGAGAGGTAGCCTCCTCCCCTTGAAGGTTTTGAGGTTTTTGATGCTCCTTTAAGCTTTGCCCACATGAATGTGAGGCTTTGTAACCTCTCCTTCCAGAAATGAAATATTCTCCATTTATGTTCATGTTTCATTTACTTTACGCAGTTACTCTACGCATTTAAAATACGCAATTTAAATTCTGTATTTACTTTATTGCAATTTACATTTACGCAATTTGGATTTGCCTCCTCTCCTTCTACTTGCTTACGAATCTTTGTTGAGGTTGATGTTTGATGAATAATTCTACTTCTAAATCTTTGTTTCAATCATCTAGGCTATCCATGCGTTCTTATTGCAAGAAGTTGATCTTTTGCGTTCTTGAATGTTTGATCTTGTAGATTGCGTATCCTAGATTTTCTTTGTGTTCTCTTGCTTGCTGGGACGTGTGGGAAGTCATTCAAGATCACTTTGATCATCAAAACTCCACGAGCAAGCCTTGATCGAAGTTCTTTCGATTTTTATCGAAACTTGGTATGTTCTTCGTTCTCGGGCATAAAGGTCGGAACTTTGACATCAATCCTTGTGATTGAAGGTTGGAATAAGTTCCTGACATTCCAAGGACCTTATCTACCAAGTTTGGTTGTGTTTGGATCAACGGATCAAAAGATACATCAATTCTCCCACTTGATCCCGTGCTGAAATCGCTGTTCTTTTGTCTGATTTCACTGTAGCTATAGTACCCGGTAGCACCGGCCCTAGAGCGCGGTAGCACCGGACTCAGGATGATTTTCTTGGAAATTGACTCTTTCGCTTCCATTTGATTATCTAGGGGTTTGGCTTGGTTTCTTTGGGTGAAAATCTGCATTTGTGATCCTCCTAAGGGATATATTTTTATTTTGGGATCATTCACCCTCCCTCTGATCGCTATCTTGGTCTTTTAATTGGTATCAGAGCAGGTTTTGCTCTTTCATAGATCTTGACCGGTCTCTAAGAGCCATGGCGATGGACAAATATTCCATCAAGCCTCCTATTTTTTTTGAGTTGATTTTCAATTTTGGAAGTCTCGAATGGAGTCGTACATCACTGCCCAGGGCTTCCTGATTTGGCAGAAGGTGAAACTCCCGTATGAGGTTCCTGCTGATGAAAACGTCACAGACGGCAATATGGCTGACGTTGAGGCAAATGCTAAGGCAAGGAACATCCTCATACAGGGTCTTAGCCGCAGTGAGTGTGATAGGATTTCTCACCTTTGTTCTGCTCATCAGATTTGGGTGACCCTCGATGCTTACCGTGAGTGTACTACTCAAATCAAGACGGTTCGATAGGACCAATTCAAGCGTGAGTTCAACAAGTTTGAACAACATGTTGGTGAGAGTCTTGACGAGTGTTTTGGTCGGTTTACGAAGATTTTGAGCGACCTCCGATCAGTCGACTGCATATACCCTGACTCGGACAATGCTCGATATTTCTTGACTGCACTCGATCTTCGAGTTCGGGAAATGAAAGTGACCACCATCAAGGACACTACCGACTTGTCGACCTTGACTCTTGATGGGCTTTACTCCCATCTCAAGACTCATGAGATCGACGTCGTCTCTCGCAAGACGAAATCTCAGTCAATGGCCTTGGTCACCGATCCCACTTGATCTTTCTGCTGGTTTCTCTCTTTTCGCCCTTTGCGAGCTAAGCGATGACCAACTAGAAAATTTTTTTCAGAAAATGAGCTTGCTCTTATTGCTCGCAAGTTTTCATATGCATACAAGAGGGTAAGAGAGAGGAAGAGAGGTGGGACGATCACCTATTTCGAGTGTGGAGGCCCCAACCACATTCGAGCAAATTGTCCCAAGCTGGAGAAGGGCAAAAACGAACAAAGCGGTTCGGGCAAGAATGACTACACCGATAAGAACCGCAACAAGAAGGCCCCAACTCATGAACCGACAAAGAAGAAGTACCGCAACTTTGTCAAGAACAAGAAGCTCTTTCACCGGGTCCTCGCCGCACTGGACGACATCGAGCTCTCTGACACGGAGAATTGGAGCGATGCAAGCGAGGACGATCCGCAAGAGAAGGTGAAGGGCAGCGACGACTTCTCCGGCATGTGCTTCATGGCAGGCGCCATTGAAGTAAGAGACTCCATTTGTCTGACAAATGACACGGATGAGGTACCCACCTACAACGAGTTAAATGATGCCTTCTGTAAATTAGGCAAGTTTCATGCTAAGGCTAGGTCGAGGTGTTCTGAGTTAGAGAAGGAGGTAGATAGCCTGTCTCGGGAGTTAGCTTCACTTAAATCATGTTCCTCCCGAGACTCTAATAGCTGTACACTCTGTGATGCTTTGCTTATGGAGTTGGAGAACCTAAGGACTATGCATAATAGTGTGTTGTCTGAACTAGATAGTCTTAAATTGAAGAATGCTAGCAAAGAGTCTGTTGATGCTATATCTGTAGATGTTAGTCTTCTTCATGATCACTCCACTCCTTCATGTCAAAATCGCCCTAAATTACTTGCCGAAATTGATGCCATGAGCGATCACCTTAGGAAGCTTTCTTTTAGAAACGATGAACTTGAAATGCATGCTTCTAAGGACCCAGTCAGCTCATGTGTGGGCTGTAGGCAACTAAAACTTCACAATGATGCCTTGAATGTCAAGTGTGATCAACTTGCTAAGGACTTACTAGTTAAGTCACAAACTGGTTGCCTGCTGTGTACTGGGGTTAAGGATGATATGGATAAAATCCATGTCGAACTTTGGAAGAAATTAGAAGACTAAGCCTATAGGATTAGAAATGCGTCTTGCGTTTCTTGTGAGGCCCTCAAAATTGAGGCAGCCGTGCTGAGGGAGAAAAATGCACGTGCTGGTAGATCTTCTCCTGGTTTTTCTTCTCCTCCTTTCCCCTGTTCTTCATGTGCCTCGTTCTTTCGGGAGTGTGAGTATCTCATGAGCACTTTCGAGAAGTTTGTTGGAGGCAAGAAGAAGCTCAATCTCATCCTAGACCAATCCAAGATTAGTCGATTCAATCAAGGTCTAGGATTTGACTACTTGGAGCACGCTCGGGCGCATCCTCCCACCATTGTGCGCAGCTCCAAGAGTGGTGAGATCGTGGTAGCTCCCAGGGTGATTACCACTGTGTTTAGGTCTGCTGGGGTTGTCCATAGGACTTATGACCAGAAGGGTGTTACTCCTGTTGCTTCTGCCTCTAGCAAGGCGAAGTACACATGCACCTTCTGTAAGAAGGATGGTCACCTAGCAGATTTTTGCTTCAAGCACGCTAAGATCACTCAGCGTGAGCGTGTTGCTGCTCTTAGGGTTATTCAGGGTCATCCTCAGACTTTGAGTGCTCCTAAGGTACACACTGCTTCTAGACAGGTTAGAGAGTCGCTTTGTTTTTGGGCGTCCGAGGACTCGATTTTCATCTTTGGTTCTTCGAGTTTTAGTCTTGGAGCTGTTCGTAGTCAGTCTTTCCGCCGTCCTTTTGATATTCCTCGTTTTTTCCATCGAGGTAGATATCAGCGGCTTGAGGTGTTTTCTAGTAGGAGATTTAGGAAGCCTCACTAGGATGGTCTGGCTTTTGCACCACGGGGAGCTAACCCAGTTCCAGCTCCTAAATCATCTACTAGAGTTGCTACTGATCATGTTAAGGTCAAACAGCAGAGAGATACTCGAGTTCAGTCTTCTTCTGTGGCTGGTACTCTGAGGCGTCGTGTGGTTCAGTATTGGGTTCCTAGATCGTCTCTTTGTCCCAGTACTGAGTCATCTTTCTCTCTTGTGTCTTGATCAGGTTCGTCGGATGGGGAAGGGAGATGTTTGGATTGTCGACTCCGGTTGTTCTCGTCATATGACCGGAGATTCTCGATGGTTCTCTTCCCTAGTCCGAGCCCCCGGTGATGAGTTGATCACTTTCGGGGATGCTTCTTCAGGTAGAGTTATTGCTAAAGGTACCATCTGCATTAATGATAATTTCATTCTTAAAGATGTTGCCTTAGTAAGTAGGCTGCAATACAATTTGCTTTTTGTTTCTCAGCTTATTGATGACTCTTTCGAGGTGAGTTTCAAGAGTAGTGCTTGTAGAATCCTCGATTCTTCAGGAGGGTTAGTTTGCGGGATTTCTAGATATAGGAGTCTTTCGTGCTGATTTTTCTGCTTCTTCTGGAGACTCTCTTCGTTGCTTGATAGCTTCAGAGTCCCGTGATCTCTCCTTTTGGCATAGGAGACTTGGTCACATTGGATTTGATCATTTGACCCGAGTTAGCAGTCACGATCTCATTCGTTGTTTGCCCAAACTCAAAATGGTCAAAGACTTAGTTTGCTCTCCCTACCGACATGGCAAGATGGTTGCTGCTTCTCATCCCCTAGTCACTGTTATGATGACTGATGCACCAGGACAGCTTTTACATATGGACACAGTTGGTCCAGCTAGAGTGCAGTCAGTGGGTGGGAAGTGGTATGTTCTTGTCATTGTTGAAGATTTTTCGAGGTACTCTTGGGTGTTTTTCATGTCCTCGAAGGATGAGACTTTTTCTCATTTCAGGGGTTTGGTCCATATGTTGTCTTTTGAGCTCTCAGGTGCCTTACGAGCTATACACAGTGACAATGGCACGGAGTTCAAGAACTCCTATTTTGAGAGTTTCTATGTGGAGTCTGGTTTAGAGCATCAGTTCTCCTCTCCCTATGTCCCTCAGCAAAATGGCGTAGTGGAAAGGAAGAACAGGACCCTGGTAGAGATGGCCAGGACGATGCTAGACGAGTACAGTACTCCTGGGAAGTTTTGGGCTGAGGCTATAGCTACTGCTTGCCATGTTTCTAATCGTGTATTCTTGAGAGCACATTTGCATCGCATTTCTTGCGAGTTGAGGTATGGGCGAAAGCCTAGTGTTTCTCATTTTCGTGTGTTTGGTTGCAAGTGTTTTGTTTTGAAGTCTGGTAACCTGGATAAGTTTGAGTCTCGTTCTTCTGATGGTATCTTTCTGGATTATTCGACTTTTTCTCGTAGCTATAGGGTCTGGAGTTGCGATGCACATAGGATCATAGAGACCTGTGAAGTGACCTTTGATGAGGCTAGCCCAGGAGCTAAACCTGACATTTCAGGCTATTTTTCTTCCTCCGAGACCATCTTTGTAGAGGATGAGGATGATGGAGATGATGGTGTTCCACCTGATCCAGTCCCCTCTACACCTGAGGTGCCTCCTGTTTCCATTTCTGAACCTCAGAAGGGCCAGCCCTTATCTTCTGTCTCTCCTGCAGTTAGTGGCTCTGCTCCTACCTCTTCTCTGCACGAGGTAGAGGCCACTTCTGCTTCTGGACCTCCCCGTCCTTTTCAGCATTCTCATCCACCTGATCAGATTATTGGCGATTTATTTGAGCGGGTCACTCGCTCAAAATCAGGTTTGTCCAGTTTCTGCCTTCACTCTGCCTTTGTTGCCTCGTTTGAGCCGAAGGATGTGACTCATGCATTATCTGATGAGCCTTTGACTAATTCTATGCATGAGGAACTTGAAAACTTCGAGAGGAACAAAATCTAGCAGCTTGTAAAACGTCCATCTGGTCATAATGTCATTGAGACCAAGTGGGTGTTCAAAAACAAGCAGAGTGAGGATGGGGTTGTCATTCGCAACAAGGCTAGGCTAGTTGCACAGGGCTTTTCTCAGGTTGAGGGTCTTGACTTTGAGGAGACCTTTGCCCCTGTAGCTATACTAGAGGCTATTAGGATCCTGCTTGCATTCTCTGTATCCCGGGGCTTCAAGCTCTATCAAATGGATGTCAAGAGTGCATTCCTCAATGGCTATATTGAGGAAGTGGTTTATGTCAAGCAACCTCCAGGATTTGAGAACCCAAGTTTCCAAGTCATGTATACAAGCTTTCCAAAGCTCTGTATGGACTCAAGCAGGCCCCCAGAGCATGGTATGAGAGGCTCAAGTCTTATCTTCTCAGACATGACTTCAAAATGGGCGTAGTAGACAAGTCTCTGTTCATCAGACACCATGAGTCACATTTTCTTCTCGTCCAGATTTATGTGGACGATATCATTTTTTGTGGCTCATCTCATTCGCTTGTGTCTCAGTTTTCTGAGGTGATAAGCACAGAGTTTGAGATGAGTATGATGGGCGAGTTGAGCTACTTTCTTGACTTCCAAATTAAGCAGACTCGGGAGGGTACTTTCTTGCATCAAGGCAAGTATACTCGTGACCTCCTGAGGCTCTTCGATACGTCTGATAGGAAGTCGGTGATGACTCATATGGCCACCTCTGCTGTCCTCGAGCCGGATGAGGATGGTGAGCCGGCTGATCAAAAGGAGTTTCGGAGCATGATCGGCTCCCTCTTGTACCTCACTGCTTCGAGGTCGGACATACATTTCGCTGTGTGTATGTGCACTTGATTTCAAGCTTCTCCTCGCGCTTCTCACAGCCAGACGGTCAAGCGCATCTTCAGGTACCTTCGTGTTACCACTGATTATGGTATTTGGTACTCTTCTTCTTGTCTATCTCTTAAAGCCTTTTTCGATGCCGACTTTGCTGGCTGTAGGATAGATAGGAAGAGCACTTCTGGCACTTGCCAATTCATTGGTACTTCTCTTGTTTCTTGGTCATCTAGGAAGCAGTCCGGAGTTGCCTGATCCCACCGAGGCCGAGTATGTTCTTTGCGACCGATTCTTTGTAGTCGAGTTCTCTGGATGAGATCGATCTTGCGTGACTACGGGTTGGAGATAGAGAGTGTGTCACTTTTCTGTGACAACACTTCTGCTATTTGCATTGCTAAAAACCCAGTGCAGCATTCCCGGACTAAGCACATTGATATTATATATCACTTCCTTAGAGACCATGTGGAGAAGGGGGATATCGCGCTTCAGTTTGTAGAGAGTGACCTCCAGTTAGCCGATATCTTCACCAAGCCTTTGGATAGCTCCAGATTTATTACCTTGAGGAGTGAGCTTGGAGTCGTGAGCCCTTACGGCTTTTCGTGAGGGGGAGCTGGTTTGTATATTATGTATAATATATTCTCTTCCAGTTTTTCTCTTCTTTGTGTTTCTTCTGGGTGATTTTGTGCTTATTTTCTTGAGTTGAGTTCACTCACTTAGACTTCTGGCATGCCTTGTATGGACCTCTTATCTTGTGCTTTAGGTTGCTATCATGCGTGATTAGCTGTTCTCTCTTCTCTCTAGGTTGAGTTCCCTCACAGTCTTATAAGTCTAGCAGGTATTGGGCCTCCTGAGTAGATAGGGTCTGTGTGCACTCCTTAGTTAGGATCTGTCAGCTTCCCTATGTCAGTCATTGGGGAAGATAAGAGCGAGTCTAAGCCGTAGTGAGTCTCTTATATCTTATCTATGCTCAATAGCCATCAAGTTTTGCAGTTTCTCGACTTCTCCTCATTCTGTTTTTCTGGTTGTTATTGAGTTTAATGCCTAATCTTGATAATAACTCAATTTTAACCAAATTTGAGCTTAAAATTGATTAATTTGTTGAGGGGGAGTTTGGGAATCTGTTCATGCATTGCATTTAGACTGTATTTTCTGTTTTATGAGCTTTGTCTATTATGCAATTGACTCAATCTTCATGAAATACATCATGCTATATCTTTTGAAGAAAATCACTAGTTTAGATATGTCCAAGTCCATTTATCATACTAAGCTTATTAAAATCTGAAATGTTTGAAAGCTTTAAATGAAAACTTGACGAAACATGTTGCTTTTACTTACTAAGTTCTTCTCTAGGAGTTTTTACTATGAATTGTGAAATTTTGGATTTCTCTAGAGTCTCTATAGCAACTTAGGTGAAATTTGTTTGATCCATATTTGAGTCCTCCAGAATTGCTCATATGTGCTAATTTGAAAATTATATAAAAAAATTTTTAACTCTTTTGTACAAAATTGATCTCAACACTTTATATTCATGAGATTGCTTCCTACTGCACTTGGGATGAACTTGGAATATATTTTGTATAACCAAAATCATCCTCTTAAGAGTTATTCTTGAGATGATCGAAAATGGCTTGAGTCAGTCATTAAAAAGAAATGCAAATAACCAAAAACATAAGTGGGTAAAGAATGCAAATAATGTCAAACATTTGCACCCCACTATGTCTTTCAAGATTTTAAAGAAAAATTTGCATGCATTGAAAAATGAGTTCGAAGTACCCTATATGCACTTCAAGATTCCCCAAAGTGTTGAGTAGGTTGAACTCTAGGTTTTCCATTTGATCCTATGAGTGGTGTTTGCTTCTAGCTTTGAAACTTTTGCTAAGTTTTGCACGTGTTCAAATCTTGCCAAAATAAAATCTTGTAAATAAAGCTTGTGAGCAAAATGAATTTGTTCTTAGAGACATCCTAGTTCAGTCATTTTCTAAATTGACTAGCTTGGTGTCATATCTTGCATTTATGATCACTTGGATAATTCTCAAAGCTCACTTAGGATGCATTTCATGCATACATATATAAAGGGGGAGAAAAAAAACGCTTTCTTGATGACTATATTGCCAAAAGGGGGAGAAAATGTAGAAAATGCATCTTCAAAGGATTGTGATAATTACAAATTTTTATGATCATAAGCATATTCGAATGTTCCTTATGAGTTTTTATTGGATCTTTGAGAGCTTTTGTTGAAAACTTGCTCTCTCTAAAGTTTAGCTCTAAAATCCCTTTTCTGCCGATGGTCATGATCTTATTTCCTTATTCTGGACCAAGTCTGGTTTTGCATTCAAATTGCTTCCTTCTCTCTTTTACAAACTCAAATTTATGTCTCTTCGGGTGTTTGTCAATATACTCATCAAGGGGGAGATTGAAAGATCATGTAGAGGTTTATCCTTGGTGGTGATGAGTAATTGACTGTGGTTTAGCATGTTGTGCTTGAATTTGAGTTTGATCTCTTTGGATTTTCAAACTAGAGCAATTTGAGTTGCTGTGTGGAGACCAGTCGTCAGACCTCGAGTGGTCGAGCTTTGGCTGGTCGGAGACCAGTCGTCCGACCCCGAGTGGTCTGGGTTTGGGCTGGTCAGAGACCAGTGGTCAGACCTCGAGTGGTCGGGGTTTTGGCTGGTCGGAGACCAGTCGTCCGACCCCGAGTGGTCGGGGCTTTGGCTGGTCGGAGACCAGTGGTCAAACCTCGAGTGGTCGGGATGGAGACCAGTGATCAGACCACGTGAGGTAGGGGTTTTGCTGGTCAGCATAGTGTATATCATTCTGTTGAGTTCAAAATATGATTACATGTGTTGTTGAACTTTGCTATGTGATGTGTTTCCTTGTCTTTGATGGTTGCAGGGCGACGGTGCTAGGTCATGGTGAGGCGGAGGATGACCGGGACTAGACGAGGAGCGTCGGAGGTCCAGACGGTCGGGAGATCGCCAGAAGATGATCGGAGACGGAGTCCGGGCAAGTCAAGAAGACAAGGAAATGAGATGATGCTAGCTAGATGTCGCGTGGATCAATGAGGACCGTCGGATTGCGGTCTAGTTGATAGGATAGCGGGTCTAGTTAGTGTGCTTTGAAAACCGTGCAAGAAAACCCGTTATGTGTGTGGGTTTTGGGTGAGCCCTTGCATGGCTGGTTGAGTGGGTTAATCCTAACCCTTGATGAGTGCTCTAGGGTTGAGGGACTCATCCAAGGGTGGTAGGTGGCCCAAGAATAGTATAAATAGGGGTGGAGGGGTAGCCTCCTCCCCTTGAAAGTTTTGAGGTTTTTGATGCTTCTTTGAGCTTTGCCCACATGAATGTGATGCTTTGTAACCTCTCCTTCCAGAAATGAAATGTTCTCCATTTATGTTCATGTTTCATTTACTTTACGCAGTTACTCTACGCATTTAAAATACGCAATTTAAATTCTGTATTTACTTTCTTGCAATTTATATTTACGCAATTTGGATTTGCCTCCTCTTATTCTACTTGCTTACGAATTTTTGTTGAGGTTGATGTTTGATGAATGATTCTACTTCTAAATCTTTGTTTCAATCATCTAGACTATCCATGCGTTCTTGTTGTAAGAAGTTGAGTTGATCTTTTGCGTTCTTGAATGTTTGATCTTGTAGATTGCGTATCTTAGATTTTCTTTGTGTTCTTTTGCTTGCTGGGACGTGTGGGAAGTCATTCAAGATCATTTTGATCATCAAAACCCCACGAGCAAGTCTTGATCGAAGTTCTTTCGATTTTTGTCGAAACTTGGTATGTTCTTCGTTCTCGGGCATAAAGGTCGGAACTTTGACATCAATCCTTGTGATTGAAGGTTGGAATAAGTTCATGACATCTCAAGGACCTTATCTACCAGGTTTGGTTGTGTTTGGATCAACGGATCAAAAGATACATCAATTCTCCCACTTGATCCCGTGCTGAAATCGCTGTTCTTTTGCCTGATTTCACTGTAGCTACAGTAACCGGGTAGCACCTGCCCCAGAGCGCGATAGCACCGGACCCAGGCTGATTTTCTTGGAAATTGACTCTTTCGCTTCCATTTGATTATCTAGGGGTTTGGCTTGGTTTCTTTGGGTGAAAATCTGCATTTGTGATCCTTGTAAGAGATATATTTTTATTTTGGGATCATTCACCCCTCTCTTATCGCTATCTCGATCTTTCAATAGCATACATGTAAAGTACAACAGGTAAGTCTAGTGAAGTTTGTGCGGAGCAATTGAAGGAAGGAACACTTGATTCCTGCATTTGTAGCAGCCAAGTTTCTTTCTTTACCTCGTTGGTTGGTTGGGCAGAATGGCGAATATCATGCACGAGGGATTTCTTTCTTTATTTTGGCGTGAATAGATCCTCGCAAAAGCTGAAAAGCAGCTAGCGAGGGCCGCGAGATGGATCGATCTACACCAATTTGTCCTTTTTTTATTATTATTATGGTTGCGAGGAACACGAGGCACATTTTTTCAGTGTGTGTGCGCGTGAGCACTGGAGTCGACGAGAAGATGGGATCTAGGAGCACATGTAGCATATGGCCGTGCTTGGCGATCCGATCCGTCTGGAATGGATCGATGAACAAGGCTATTTCGCTGTGTGCTTGCTTACTTTAGACGAGCAGAGCTTGCGAGAGGAGAGGAGAGGAGAGGAAGCCACGCCACGTTGTGGGCAGCTACTTGTTAATAGCGGAGCGGAGGGCAGAGGAGGAAAGAGAGGTGAAGGTTAGAATCAGTCCCAGGGCCAGGGCGCCGACACCGACACCGACACCGACCATGAGCTCCTCCAAGCTGTACCAGTCGGCGTGCAGGGCCGCCAGGTCTTTCCTCTCCCCGCGCTCCTCCTCCATCCTCGCCGGTCAGTTCCCGGACTCCCCTCCCTAATTCTTTCTCACCGGCCATCACCATTGTTCGCTCCTACCGATTACGTACATCCTCGACTCCAATTTCCTTTCTTTTTTCCCCTGCTGGTACGGCACGGCACTGCTGCAGATGGTCGGAACGCTGCGCTCGCCACGCTCACCAATCTGGGGAGGAAGACGGTCCCCACCGCCTACTCCTACCACAAGACCCAGGCCGCCGCCTCCCACGCATGGTCATGGCTCCCCACCATCGCTGCCGTCCCCGCAGCTGGTTCGTTCGTACATATCCCCTATTAACTTTCTCCCGCTACTAGTACCAACCCCATATATATTCAGATTGATCGATCGATCGATTTGTCTCACTCCTGTTAATTCCTCATGTTCCTGACCTTCTTGCACTTTATTTTCCTCGCGCGATGGCTGGCTGTCATGTCAGTCTACATGCTCCAGGACCAGAAGGCGCATGCTGCGGAGGTCCGCACACACGCTTGCTCTCTTTTTGACTTTTTACTCTCTTAACAGACATGGATTTGTTAGCCACTCACTCACAGTGACCTGGGCTCCCTAATCCTAATGTAATATAATGCTCACACACCCCTCCTCTCCTCTACCTGCAGATGGAGCGCACCTTTATCGCCATCAAGCCTGACGGCATCCAAAGAGGCCTGGTGAGTAGCAGTAGCACCACCAGATTGCTTAACAACCAATTCGCACATTCATACTGTCTGTGTATTCTTCTGCGTCATCAGTTCAGTTCGTATACTGTCGTCACAATCGCCACACATTTGAGGACTTTTTTGAGGCCTTGTGTTCTTTTCTTGGATAGGGAGTATATATCAGTGGCGTAGCCAGGATCTTAAACCTGTGGGGTCGATTGACCCACCACAGCCTCTACTTCGATTGAAATGCGTGCGTGTATGCCTGCACAAATCGATTGACATGGTCAGACTCGACATGTTGACATATTCTATTTCGCACACCAACTTAATTGTCCTCGTCATCTGTTTCCAGCTATACTAACATTAACAACTACTCCAACATATAATGCCGGATAACATGTGGATGCATATTAACTAAGGCACCTAGGACAAACTTAGGGATTTGAAGGGAAATCTCTTTGTTCTGCCTTCATTTTTCCCCCTAACGGATTGGGCCTTTTCCTTAGTTCGATCTGTAGTGGATCAACAACAGTTGGGCTCTCTGGCCCGTTAAAGTTTCAGGTTTGTCGAAAGATGGTCCTGTTTTTTATGGTACGCATCTAGTTGTATGCAGGGCCGCTGGTATGTAAACCATTTCAATCACGCATGACGCAACCTGTCACAAGTTCGTACTGTTTAGTTTTGTCTCCATATGACTGGTAATTTCGTATAGGAACATGATGGATGTCTATCTTTTCTTCTCTCTGGGGACAGATTTCTGAGATAGTGTCCCGATTTGAAAGAAAAGGGTACAAGCTTGTGGCCATCAAGCTGGTGGTTCCATCCAAAGAGTTTGCTCAGAAGCACTATCATGACTTGAAAGACAGACCTTTCTTCAATGGACTGTGTGACTTCCTTAGCTCTGGCCCTGTACTTGCGATGGTAAGCAAATCCTTCATCTCTCTAAACAAAATTATGCCCTGCGCCGATGGTGAATAGTATTATATTAATGGGCTCCATATTTCTGAAGGTTTGGGAAGGAGAGGGTGTTATCAAGTACGGGAGAAAACTAATTGGCGCTACAGACCCACAGAAATCTGAACCAGGAACCATCAGGGGTGATCTTGCTGTTGTTGTTGGAAGGTACGCTTCATCTGGTATTCACTAGGCCTAGCAGTGATATGTCAAGAAAGAAAGCTTCACCAATCTCGCGTGCCCCTTCATTTAGTTATCAATTTTCACTGTTTAGTTGTAGCTTGGAAATAAGTCCTCATGTGCTATACTACTCAACTTTCACTATCTATGTATATATACAGAGAACCTGTAAATTCAATCCTGCATTTCTTTAACGTAACATCATCATGCACTCTTACAATTCCTTTGTACTCGCATTCCATCACTTCAACATCAGGAACATCATTCATGGAAGCGATGGCCCAGAGACAGCAAAGGCTGAGATTGCTCTCTGGTTTGAACCCAGGGAGCTGGTCTCTTACACCAGCAACGCGGAGAAGTGGATCTACGGCGTGAACTAACTGCTGAATGAATCGTTTTGTTTCTTGTCTCTTCCTCTCCGTTTCCATAATTGCCTCTAGACCATGGCAGTGTGTAATAAAGTTGCGATGGTGACCTTCAAATAAGGCTGAAGAATTGTACCTTCAAATGTAGAGCGTGCACTTAGTAATCGTGATGTTTAAATCAAATTATCACCTTCAGCCATGTGATCGGATGGATGGTCTTTTGACCTGTTCCCCAATTCAGAGCTATTCTGCAATTCCCTACTCTCATGATGGCCAGCTGTCCATTTTTCTTGTTCGTTTTTGGGTATGTGGTGCTGTTTTGGGGTTAGAGGATTGGGCATTGTGATGATCATAATCACAAGCTCTCCCTTAACGTACTGTCGATCCACAGAATTTTGTAAGACTCCTGTACCTTGTAGGCGTGATACATGACTCCGAACCAAAATAGTTTTGAGCAGCGATTATGTGTTTTCCCTTCCGATACAAGTTGTACAAATCTTAAATCAAGTGAAACGGTAAATAATTATTGAAGCAAGTGAAACAGTAAATAATCATTGTCTACTCTTTATTCACGTTTTAATATTTGTGCAACTAAAAAAAAAGCATAAAAACTCCTCTCAATAGTGAGTTTTTCGTCTTACACCGTTGGAAGTTGAAACTGACAGGCCAATATCTTGTACTGAAACTTCGTAGGTTGACAGCGCTTAAGATGGAAGAGAAAATTCTTCTCTTTTTTGCGACGTAGAGAACGGAATAATATTTAAGCAGCGAACTTTTCACATAATTTAGGCCCCAAACCGTGCTGCGAAGTTGCTAATTAAATCCATTTCGACAGTTTACGAAGAGCTGATATCAGCGATCATCAGAAGAGTGCACTGGTAATATTAAGATTAAGGTTACATGCCAAGCAAGAGGGGAGCCGAGTTTTATTGTTATTTTCAAGCCTTTGTACAGGAGAAGCCTTCAGCTCTTCACTCCCTTGCAGCGAAGGATCATATTATTACACAGGGGAAATAGAATGCGATCCGAAGAGAGGAGATTGTTGAGCAACTAAATTAATTCCGACGGGCAATACAGCAGTGCATCTCCACCTCTGTTGTACAAGGTGCTGCACCTCATCTGGATCCCTAGAAGCTTCTACAAGCCAAAGCTCCATCAGCCGCTGGCAGCTCGAGTGGATTCCTTGCAAGCTTTGCAACCTTGGCCATCTACTTCCTTGGCTTCAGCATGTCTGATTCTTCGATCTTGGCGAACCTCCCTCGCACTCTTGGCTGGCTGTCTGCCAGAGCCTTCCTGCAAGCATACTGCAAAGATAGCAAACAACATTTATCAATGAATATCTTGCATTCATCAGTTTTAGCCTTCTCTAATCTTTTTTTTAATAACTTTTGAGGAAAAGAGATTGATAACCAGGGGCTTATACCTTGATCTTTCTGCCAAAGTTTCGCTTGACCTTCTTCTTTCTGTACCTTGAGAGCTTTTGCTTCCTTTCTTCAGTTTTCAGGTCACTGATGGTTACAAGCCTCTCAAAAGATGTTTGAACATTTGCCGAGTTCCCTGGTCGAGGGGTATTCGCACCAAGATTCTGTTGAAAAGTCAAAAACGTAAGCGCAATCTGTTGAACACCTAGAGCCTGCAAAGTTTGTATGGCTAATATGAAAAAAAAGAACTCTACACGATGCTACCTAAACACGTATCAGGATGACAAGTGATTTCAAAATTTACCAGCTAGAAAATTTTCTCCTTGCTAACCAGTATATCAAGCAGTTCGCTTTACAAGTATCTAACAGATTTTCTATTTGTGCATTTCTTGAACATAGAATTACGATAACTGTGCATGTGAAAAAACAAAAATAAAAAATGAATACCAATAACGTGCATGTAAAAGTAACTTGAAAGAAAACTCACTACTGTGCAGAATAGGTATGTTTTGGATCAGCTAAAGTAGTGACCAAATCATTAAGAAAAAGGTTGCTTTGGGCAGAAATAGTAACATGTGAAAACAGTGTCATAGCTTTAACGGCCTTTGAGTAAAGCACTACAGTAAAGTTGTCCAATACAAGGGCAAAGGTTATGCTTTTCGTTGTGGTTTCTATCTGAGCATTTCTTTTCTCCGCAGCTGTGTTTCAGAAATACTTTACACAGTCAGTGCTCTGTCTTCCTCATAATAATTCCTTATCTGTATTCTGCAAGAGAAAAAGGAGTTCACTGATCATACCTGAATGTCTCCTTCGCTATAAGCTCTCCTCAACCCAAATGCTGCCTCAAAGTCCAATCCTTGGAAGTCCAGAAAGTTTGGCCTCGTTGGTCCATTGATCCAATCTGCTGAGTTCAGGCATCCAGAACTAATACTTTTCTGGAGGGAACATTCAGGGTCGGATGATTTGTCTTTCTCCATGGTCGGGAGTTCAATCTGTCCAAGAACTTCTTCCACTTGCAGCATGGGAATCTTGACATCCAGCAATTCAGAAATTGTCTCTTCGATTGCAGACTTCTCCATGAGTTCCTTCTCACACTCGTATAACACTTCGCTTAAAAGAGGATCATTTTGAGTGGTGCCAATATCTGCAACCTTGACAGTTTCATCCATTGCATTTTCACTACCAGACATCATTGAAATGGCAGCTACAACCGGATCAAGGCTAAGCAATGGTTCTTCAATGATGGGTTCTGGAGCTTTGAACAGGTCCCCTTCTCCTCCAAGGTCATATTCTGATACAAGGGATGGCTGTACCATGTTGCCCTGTTCAATAAAAAATAGAGTTGAGAACAAGTTCAGATATACTAAATACCTAATAGCAATATCAGGATTCATACTGTAAATACAAAGAATTATGGACATGGAGTTTGAGACAATTTTTGTAAGAAGCAGGAATCAGGCTAAAATAGAACTAGGACAAATGAAAGAACCGCACTGTTGTTGATAAAATGCTATCTGTAGGCCATTCAGCAATAATTAATCTACTTTCTGGTAGGTACAATGAATCACCACCACTGTCAATGCTTTGTTTTGTTTATATGACTTGAGTTTTCCCAAAAGTATATTCACCCGCTGAACGGACTTGGGCAATTCGGTATAGAAAACTGCAGCCTCAAGGGCCAGCAGTGCGCAGTAAAAGCAATGAAGTCCTTTGAGGGCGGAGACGTGTAAAAGCTATGCCTGAAAGAAGCTAGCTAGCTGCTTGTTCATGCACATGTCAACTTACAAGTCCCTATCATGCTCCTAGAGCATATACTGATGGACAGGGATGGCATCAGAAATCCTGACCAACAGCTGAAGGCTGAACCTAATTTGATCCCTTGGCTACCTGCTCCCTTAGCAGCAAAGGACGGACACTAAATATCTCAACCCGTGTGGTTAGAAAGACGTGAATGAGAATATTCAGGACAAACGGAAACGAAAAGCTGGAACCAACGTGATCAATTATTATTTAGGATTCTAAGAAAAAACAAGGGTCAATTCTTACGCGGCTCGTATCTTAATTTGTCGTCTATTCGATGTAATAATAATCTCTATCTACCCTTCATTCATGCTTTAATATTTGTGCAACCGTAAAAAAAGAAAAGCATTGAAGCACATCTCATGTAATAAATCACAGCTGATTTGTTTTTGATATGCTCAATTTATATTTGGAGTACTCAGTTAGGAAGCAATAGCAGAGCATATCAAGAGAAAGAAACCAGCAGCAAGCAATGTTGTAATGTGGCCAGGTAGTAGCATCAGTCATCTCAAATATCTGTCTCCGCATCGTCAGTACATGAGTTAACAGTTCACAAGAATGTTTATTTAGGTAGCAGTGAATATAAGGTTGGATATTTTTTTAAAAAAAATTGGCGATCATCTTGTCAGCAGTGCAAGTCTGAGGAAGCCAGTCAACTTTGGCAACAGCTAATCCTAAATTGTCCCTGTTTGTCTCAAACAGTGGATTTATGCTGATGAAGATTTGCAGTACATGTTATTATAAGAGGAAATAAGAAAGGAAATGGGAGGTTCTAGTTCACATGTACTCTTCCGTTTTTATTCCCCCGACAAAGCTATCTATATCAAAGTGGGGGCGAAAAGAAAAAAGAAAAAAAAAGAGAAAGAAAGCGACATTTCTTTGTGAGACGGCGGCAGAGCATAAACAGCAATTTGAAGAGAACCCCTCCCCTGAAGACGTTTCCAAATAGCGCGAAGCAGAGATTTTGTTGTTATTTCTTGACAAACCAGATTGCAACCCGAGGGAAGAGAAACCGGAGGGGAAAAGGATTAAGACAAGAAAGTGTGGAGAAACAGCAGCAGCAGCAGCAAAATCCAGAAAACTCTATGATGCACATATATGCTAGTGGACCGACTAGTGGTGGCATGTGTGCTACGCATGATCTTTTTTTTTAGATCTTTCTTTCTTTCTGAAAAAGAGGAGGAGGAGGAGGCTTCGAAGAAACAGGAGAAACATGCATGGGAATTGAGGGTGGAAATCGCAGTCATGCAAGCAAGAAAGAGTTGTAGTAACTGACGAGGTGAGCGGCGATGTCCGGCGGAGGGTCGGCGATGAGCGACATGTCGGGGGCGTAGATGCAGGCGGCGTCGGCGGGTAGAGGGTGGGTGGCGGAGAAGTCGGGCGGCTGCGAGAGGGCCGGCGAGTAGGCGGCGAAGACAAAGGGTGCGTCGGCGTACATGGCTCCCTGGGCCTTGGGTTAATTGTTGGTGCAGCAGCTAGCAAGGGTAGAACTAGCAGGCTGCAGCACTGGCCATGCGGTGCCACTGCACTGCACTGCACTGGGGAAGGAAGGAAGGAAGGAAAAGGAAGGAAGGAACGAACGAAGGAGAGGGTCGGCTCGGCGGTGGGTGGGGTTTATAGCCGGAGCCCGGAGCCCGGAGCCCAGAGCCCAGAGCCCAGAGCCAGAGTGTGTGGTGGGCCCAGCTGTTGTTGTCGCGGGACCCACTCCCCTCCCCTCATGTCTCCTTCTGCCATTCCAAGTTCCAACAAGGCAGCCTCTCCAATTCTACTAAACAAAATTTCTACTTTTCTACTTCACGACCAGGTTTGGTTAACCCTGCTCTGCCTCTGCTCCTTCAAAAACGAACAAGAAAAAGTTAATCAGCTCCGTGCCAAAGTCACATGGAAGGAAAGGAGGAACCAAGGACGCCTAGCTTCGCCTCATCATTCATACAACCAAACCAAACCAAACCAAGCCAAAACCAACACAGACACCTCTTCAATTCGCACCTACTCGGCTCTGTAAGATAATAATATACATTTGTTCCACAATATTTGCCCTTGTCTTGGGAACCTTGCTTCGCAAATGTTTATCTACCTATGAAATCAAGCGTCTAGTTATTGCATTGTTTTCGCTCTCTACTCCTACTTTGATTGAGACAGTAAAAAGGTTAAATGGTGAGAAAGTTTACTGCATTATACCGGTAGTATATGTTAGATAGGATAAATCGGATCTAGCTATTGATTTGTTAAGGGTATTTCTACTACTCTACTACCGAAGAAAATATAAATAAATACTAGCTAATCTAATACATTAGGTAAAAAAGAATGAAGAATCCATATTGAATTCAGTCCACTATAAACGAGCTCTAAATGGCTGAAGAATGCTATATCTGATAAATATAGGTTGTATAGTCTCCATAATAAACTTTTTCTTATATCCGATGCCTTCCTGATCTATACGCATAGTGGGTTCAGACAAATATTGTAAAACGGTTGGAGTACTTAGCAGTTAGCAGTATACAAATATAACACTTTTCCAGTTCCCAACCCAAAGGCATTATCACCTAAAATACACCTATTGAGTTTACCTATCTCCCTGGGTTTACTCTCATAGTTTGTGCTTGTGATAACAGTGAACGGTAGTTGGTCACATTTTATCCAAAACTTGTATTTAAAAAAAATGTCCAAAACTTTACCGAGAGGTGCTCTATGCGTCTCTTTTTAAAAGTTACACAAATATTAAATCATAAATAGAGGATAGATTGTGATTACTTATCCATTTACTTTTTTCAAAATTTATGCAACTTGTTTTGAGGGGAAATGCATAGAATCCCCTCTCAACTTTATTTCCTATGTATGTGTGATTTACTCAATAGTGTTAAGTATTTAAAAACAGAGGGAGTATGCGATCATGCTTTGTTTAGAGTGATGAATAAACACGATAACAGGAAAGATTGAAAGTACAGAACAGGGTCGTGCAATACACACGTAAATAGCATGGAGAAGTGTAATCTAGATATTTGATAAACAATAATGATATAATACACATTTAATAAATTTATCACCATCTTTGATATCTTAATATTATGTTCTAACAAATAAGGTATAAGCAGGACCTATCGAACTCCCCTTCTATCTATCTATCTAGTTCAATTCCTCAGTTTGATCCGGTGGCGACGTATGACTCATGCGGAGATGCGAAGCATCAAGGTCACCTGATTTGGACGAGCAGTTCGCCTGCATTGGCTTTGGTACGATCGGAAGGACCACGGCAGGCCTTGGAGCCGGATGGCTATGCCGTCCAATGATATTGATTGCAGTCTGTTTGCTGTAAGCACCGCGATTGTATTGGGAAGTGGCGCAAGAGCAAAATTCTGGACCTCCAAATAGCGTCACGGAACTTCTCCAAAAGAATTGGCGCCGGAGTGCTTCCGCCTAGTGCGGAGGACGGCATGCACAGTCCAACAGGTGCTTACTGACAACACTTGGTTGAGGCCATTACGTCGTATTACGACTGAAGTCCAGCTCAACGAATACGTCAATTTGTGGCGAGCGATTCGACAAGTCACCTTGTACGCTGCTGCACATGATGATATTGTTTGGAAGTGGGCGTCAGATGGCCAATATTCAGCCAAGACGGCGTACAGAGCACAATTCATTGGATTTGTGTCAGACCATAACTACAAAATCATTTGGCAAGCAAAAGCTGAGAACAAGTGCAAGTTCTTCACTTGGTTATTCATCCAGCAAAGAATCCTGACAGCGGACAGGTTGGTGACTAGGGGATGGTCGAATAGCTTTCCCTGTCCGCTTTGCGGATTGGAATTGGAAACAGCACTCTATTTGCTAATCCTTTGCCCATATGCAAAACAAGTGTGGAGGAAGGTAATGGACTGGACGCATCTACAGTTCATCAACCCACAGCCAGCAATGGGAGCACCAAATGTGTCTGATTGGTGGAAGTCCATCAGAAACAACGTACCAAAGCAAAGGAGGAGGGACCTCGATGGCATCATAGTTTACGCTATCTGGAATATTTGGAAAGAAAGGATTAATAGAAATTTCAATAACTTGTACCGAGCAGTGCAGGATGTATTTGCCACTGTCGCTCGAGATGTTCAAAATCGGCAGGCTGCTATCACGCATGGCTGAAGCCACACCAAGGACACTTCAATCTGGCCATGAAAAAAAAAGAGACGCCCACAAACAGCAAATGAAACTCAATGGTCATCGGCAGGTACAGAGCTACTGGATCTGGAACACATGATACAAGACCTACAAGTGCTTATTACCATGGAGCAACAGGAAGCACTCAAGTGTTACCAGTACACAACTACTGCTATTCAGCATGCAAACAACATGATGAACAGGTATCCAGTTCTAGTGCCTGTGGAAAAGGATGAAGCGTTCTTACCTCTCTCGAGGCCGCGTACCTTTGTTTATATGGCTGACAAAACGCAGCCCAGCATTACATGAAAAGCAGAGATACATTCCTTTCTTGAGACAGCCTAATCTCAACCTTCTACATTTAGGTATATGCTAAATATATACATGCCAAATATATCTAACATCCCCCCTCAATCATAACTTACATAAGTTAAGATTGCTCTTGAATATTTCTAGTTTGCGATTACACAAAGCCTTTGTGAAACCATCAGCAACTTGATCATTGGTTGAGATGAATCTTACTTCTAGAAGTCGTTGTGCCACTCGTTCTCGCACAAAGTGATAGTCAACCTCTATGTGCTTTGTTCTTGCATGAAACACTGGATTTGCAGATAGATAGGTTGCCCCAATGTTATCACACCAAATTTGAGCTGCTGGTGGACTGGGAATCTTCATTTCTTGTAGCAGAGTTTGAATCCAAATCATTTCTGCTGTAGCATTGGCTAGTGACTTGTACTCAGCTTCTGTGCTTGATCGAGATACAGTAGCTTGCTTTCGTGCACTCCATGATACTAGATTACATCCAAGGAAAATAGCAAACCCGCTTGTCGAGCGACGATCAACAACACTTCCTGCCCAGTCAGCATCAGAAAAAGCACTAACAAGTGTCGAAGATTCTTTCTTAATTTTGTATGTTGCAGGTATCTAAGAATTCTTTTGACTGCTGTCCAGTGATCTGTTCTTGGGGACTGAAGAAACTGACAAACTTTGTTTACTGGAAAGGAAATGTCTGGCCTGGTAAGAGTTAGATACTGAAGTGCTCCTACCACACTTCTATACCGTGTTGAGTCTTCTGGTCCAAGGACTTCTCCTTGCTGTAATGACAATTTTTCTGAAGTACATAGTGGAGTCACTGCTGGTTTACAATATGACATGTTTACCTTCTTGAGCAAGTCTGATGTGTATTTGTTTTGGGATAACAGGATGCCATCTTTTGTCTTTGATACCTCAATTCCAAGAAAGTAGTGCAAATCACCAAGATCTTTTAAGGCAAACTCTGTTGCAAGATCTTTAAGTAAAGCCGTTACTGCACTTTGTGAGGAACTAGCCACTATAATATCATCCACATACACTAACAAAAATATTGTAACTGATTCCTTATTATAAAAGAATAGTGAGGTATCTGCTTTAGA
The DNA here is from genome assembly GCA_036346275.1 of Otatea glauca. Lineage (NCBI taxonomy): Eukaryota > Viridiplantae > Streptophyta > Magnoliopsida > Poales > Poaceae > Otatea > Otatea glauca. The sequence continues at coordinate 64,488,077 of CM070719.1, read as the reverse complement.
GGAAATGAAACCAAGTTGCTGTAATTTGTGACTTAACCTTGCAAACCATGCCCTTGGCGCTTGTTTCAGACCATAAAGAGCTTTGTCTAACTTGAGTACATGATATGGCATCAATTTGTCTTCATATCCTGGGGGTTGCTTCATATAGACTTCCTCCTCAAGAACACCATGAAGAAACGATTTCAGACATCTAATTGCCTGAGGCACCATCCTCTGCTAACTGCAATAGACAAGACCACACGAATAGTTGCAGCTTTAACTACGGGACTAAACGTGTCCTCGTAGTCAATTCCATACCTTTGCTTGAACCCTTTTGCGACTAGACGAGCCTTGTACCTGTCTAGAGATCCATCAGCCTTTCTTTTGATCTTGTAAACCCATTTGCAGTCAATTATATTTCTACCTTCTCTAGCTGGTACAAGATGCCAAGTTTTGTTTTTGATCAATGCAGAGTACTCACAGTCCATGGCTTCCTTCCACTTCTCATCTGCTAGAGCCTCATCAATGTTTTCTGGCTCTCCTGAAACAGTCAGAAAATTATACCTGATTTGGCCATCAGTATAGACTTTGGGCTTGGTGATTCCGCTTTGCAGCCGAGTGTGCGGCCGAAGCATTCCAGAAGTCCCAGAGGATCCAGCTGCTTCAGCTTCGGCAATATTTTGTTGCATTGGTCCCTCTGTACTTGCAGTATCGCCTTGATTTGTTGAGGATGTCGTTTCGCTTGCGCCAGGGGAGTCAGGTACCTGTGTTGACGATCGCGATGGTGATTCGGCGTCCGGTTCTTCTGGCGTTGCAGAAATATTCTCCTCGTGTCCGGCGTCAGCAGGAGCCATGATTTCAGAATAGTGCTGCTCAAAATTCTCATCAAAAGCAACCACATTTTCATCAGAACCATTAGAGGGGTTAGTATGCACATTAGTTAGCTGATCACTTGATGTTACACCCCCTTGATCAGAACTGGGTAGTAGATGTGGAAAAAGGAGAATTTCTGAGCGAAGAAGAGCACCAGCATTGGCATGAAGTTTAGTGAAGGGAAAAATATTTTCATCAAAAATGACATCTCGGGAGATATAGACTCGACCCGTGGAGACATGCAAGCACTTATATCCTTTGTGCAGTGAGCTGTAGCCAAGAAAGACACATTGTTGCGACCGAAATTCTAGTTTTCTAGAATTGTATGGGCGTAAATTAGGCCAACACGCACACCCGAAAACACGGAGCATGGAATAGCTTGGTGGGGTGTTAAACAGCCTTTCGAAAGGTGTAGAAAATTGAAGGAGTTTGGTAGGAGTGCGATTAATCAGATGAGTAGCTGTGACAAAAGCCTCATCCCAGAATTTGAGTGGCATGGCGGCACGAGCAAGAAGAGACAAGCCAACTTCCACAATGTGGCGATGTTTCCGTTCAGCAGAACCATTTTGTTGGTGAGCATGAGGACATGAGACATGGTGTGTAATGCCTATTTTGGGAAAGTAGGAATTTAGTCTTTCATACTCGCCTCCCCAATCACTTTGTATGGCAATAATTTTCCGATTTAGGAGTCGTTCTACGAGAGCTTGGAACTCTTGAAATTTCTGCAAGACATCAGACTTATGTTTAATCAAATATATCCAAGTGAACTTGCTATAATCATCAATGAAACTCACATAATATTTTTTTTCTGCCCACAGAATCAGGAGCAGGACCCCACACATCAGAAAAAATAAGTTCTAAAGGAGTAGCAGAAACACTTGATGACATAGGATAAGGGAGTTGATGACTCTTTGCCTGTTGACAGGCATCACACACCGACTCATTATTGGACTCATCGAAATACAAAAGTTTATTTCTTGAGATAACCTGCCGAACAATAGCAGGAGATGGATGACCTAGCCTATCATGCCACCTAGCCAAGGAAGGTTTTGTAGTACTGAAAGCCTGCTTCTTTGTGCTGGAAGTGGATGAGACCGGTAGAATGTAGAGGCCATGCTCACGCCTGCCTCAAAGCAAAACTCGCCGTGTGATTAGATCCTTAACCAAAAAGAATTTTGGATGAATCTCAAAAAATGCATGATTATCAGCAGAGAAACGACAGACTGAAATTAGACTTTTTCTTGCATCAGGAGAATAGAGGATATTTTTAAGATGAAACTTGTGATGGGGAGTATGAATCTGAGTGTGACCAGTATAACTAATGCGCATACCTGAGCCATTGGCTGTTTGGATTTGATCTCCGCCATGATATTTCTCCCGCACGTTTAGCTTGTCAAGTTCACCAGTAACATGATCCGTTGTGCCTGTGTCAACATACCAATTGGTATCAATCCCGTAGGACTGATGCACAGAACTGGCCGAGTTTGCTGCCTTCTCTTGTGAGGCAAAGTTGCCTGCTTTCTCTTGTGGAACAAAGTCGGGATCAAAACGATGCCAGCAGACACCGACTGTGTGTCCCACCTTGCCGCAGAGCTGGCACGTTGGCCGCTCACCGCCTCGTCCTCCCGGCGGTGCTTGACCACCACCACTGCGGCCACGACCTGAATAGCCACCACCAGGATAGCCAATTGCGCCATGACCGCTACCGAGTCTCGCCTCGACCAAAAGAAGCTGAGTTTGCTGAGACTTGGTAGGTGCCTTGCCGGAGATCATGTCTCCCTTCGAACCCCAGAAGTTGCCCGTAGAACTCTGCCACGGTGACCGATTCGATTCGTGCAAAGAAGAGTCGATACCATCGCTCAAATTCGAAGATCGAGCCCAGCGATCATATATGCCACGATGTCTTCTTCATCAAGCGGTTTTCCTCCACTTGCCATCTCATCACCTAAAGCTTTCATTTTGGTAATATATTCATTAACAGACATATTACCTTTCTTTGTAGTCGACAGCGCAATCCTAGTGTTGATGGATCGTGCTCGAGTCTTCGAGGAGAAGATATCTTCGAGAGTCTTCCACAGTTGTGCCGATGTTTCAACAGACACCACCTGTGTTAGGATATCACGCGTGAGAGACGTCATCAAATATCCCAGGACTTGTTGGTCTTCGGCCATCCACCGAGCATAGGCTGGGTTCGGTTCCTTGATGATTTCTTCACCGATCTTCACGGCAATCTCCTTTTGCGGGGCTGCAGTGGTGCCATCAAGATACCCAACCATCTTAGCACCCCTTATGGCCGGAAGCACTTGGGTCTTCCAGAGTAGATAATTGTTCTTGCCTAGCTTCTCTCATCACCAGACACCAAACGGCGACCCACCCACGGAGTCAAGATGATGACGCACTCATGGTTTTATCGGATGTATTTGTGAGGAGAAGGCTCGATACCATGTGGAAAAGGATGAAGCGTTCTTACCTCTCTCGAGGTCGCGTACCTTTGTTTATATGGTCGACAAAACGCATTGACATTACATGGAAAGCAGAGATACATTCCTTTCTTGTGACAGCCTAATCTCAACCTTCTACATTTAGGTATATGCTAAATATATACATGCCAAATATATCTAACAGTGCCAAGCAGTACCATCGCTGTGCAAGCTGCGAACAACATTCTGGCGGCCGAGTTGATCGCTCGCTGAGAGTTCCAGCAAATGGAAATTGACAACAGCTTATGCATTTGGTGTGAGATTCTGAAGCCAAAAATTCAAAAATAGAGAACTTGAAGTCCAGTTTCCTTCCTTTCGGGAACATGGTCACATCCATGCTGGAATGCGATGAAGAGGATATATAGCTCACCTCCTTCAACTATATATCTCTGTCGTGTGATCTGTCTTCCCTCTCTGTTTTAAGCCTCTTTTACGAATTCCTCACCTCTCTTATTGTTTTTTCTATTGGTTTCGATGTCCTGTCCTTCAAGCTCTGCCGTGAACTTTTCACGGCTAGTTTGTAAAATCTTCTAATATTCTCTCTCTCTTGAATGAAAGGCAGAGCTACTACTAATCTTTTAAAAAAAAGTCACCTGAAGGGCTTGTTTCGACGGCATCATTGAAGGACTTCATATGTGATGCGGCACATAGGCTCAGAGATGTCCAAACGGGCCGTCCAAGACGCAGACACATTAATAAAATATCAGCGCGGCCCGTTTAGGCACGGCTTGTAAGCGGCCGCGCGTGCGCTGCGGCTCACGCGCGAGGGTGGCGGCGAGCACGGCCGTTGGCCTCTCGGACCGTCTTGCGTTGCGGCCGATCTTCAGCGGGCCAAACAGTCGGGTCGGCCAGAGTCTGTTAAGCGTCAATTTTTTTTAAAAAATCATAAAAAATTTAAAAAAAAGGAAAAGTATGAAAAAAATGCAGAAAAATAGGAATAATTTAGAATAATTAGAAAAACTCGAAGTATGTTGAATGTTTTCGGATTTTTTTTTGAATTTTTTAATCCTCCAATGACTATAAAATGGATATTTTTTAAACTAAACGGGCTAAATGCGGCCGCCGTCTTGGAGTGCCGCCAAGCACTGCAAGACAGGCTCATGGGCGTGCAGCGCCTGGCCGATTCTGGTCGGGCCGGCCGTGTCTGGGCGTGGTGCGGCCGTGCCTCTGATGGCGTGCCTCGGACCGACTCATTAGGCACGGCCCATTTAGCCATCTCTACATAGGCTAGCGTGAGCGCTAAGGAGAGAAAGCAGCAAGTCAGCTAACCCTCCGACAACTGGAGCATTAGGTTAAGAAGGAAGATGGTAACAAAGGCCTTTTTCATAAGGTCGCTAACAACAAGAGACGAATAAACTGTACATAACCGTTGATTCTTGATGTGGCGTCATCGGCCTAAAATCCGCCGAATGCCTAGCCTACCTTGGGACGGACATGCTATGCGTAGTACCCCGCTTACACTTTCGTTATCCCTTCGTTTAAAAGGTGTAATCCAGAGATGTTATGTTTGAACTCAACATGCATTATATACTACTACAACTCACTTTAGACAAGCAATGTGAAACAAATTCCATCACCGCTCCACATAGGCATTCACGTTAACGAGACGGGGTATTACATTTGAGCAATGTTCTTAAAGGACTAAAAAAATCTGTTGATGCCAAAAAAGCGTTGGGTCCCATCATACTCACTAATAAGCCTGTGTTCTGTAAGTTCCTAAGCCTCCACAGAATTTCGTAGCATGTCATGTGTAGTGGACACACGCATATACATATATATATATATATATATATATATATATGGTGTGCATAGAGTTAGATAAACGACGATTTCATGTGTCCGCCGGCGTGCCTCCGTTCAAGTCTCTGGATTTGATGTGCTAGGTGGTACAGTACATGTTGCTAACAACAGGATTTGATGGTTTGTCTTTATATCAAAACCGGGGTTTAATTGAGCGGCCGACATGCATCCAAGCAAGCAGCAGCCTGCCGATGGATTAGTTAATTAATTAATGTTAGTAGCAAATAGGTGCTAGGTCGACATGAATGATGCACGCATGATATATGAGTCCGCCGTAAGGACATGTTACATGGAAACGTGCGATCCCGACCCTTAGGGACTACTTTTTTTTTTTGTAGACGTGGATCGTGGGATCGTCAGATGATCCGGATTAGTAAGAAATAGGATGAACAGTAGTCACAACAGTATCATAAACCAATATTTTTACATTACAGAAGATTTATACAGTATTTTTAGCCGATTAGACCGTCTAAATTTGATCGGCACCCCGAAGGATCTGCTTTCGAAATGTAGAGGGCAGGCGTGGTTTTGCCCGCGGGATACGCCACGCTAGCTAAGCTCCAATCCAACCTGCGCCCACGGCCCACGCATCCATGGACAGCTACAGCTTCGGACATGCATGTCCCTCCCCTTGCTGTTACAATCCGCTAGTAACTTCCTTCGATTCGATTCTACAAGCTACCTCGCTCCCTGCAGTTTCTGTCTTGCCATGCATCCTCCTCCCATTCAGGCATCAATTTCCACTTGTACATGTTGTTCATGGAACCCAACCAATCTACCATAGATACCACGCATGAATTCCTGCCTGCCGACTAATTATTTGTTGGTACCATCTAGGAGTAATTAATCAGTCAGTTGTTCTTGCTGCATGAAATTTAGAAATGGCACTATACTATATATACTACAGTACCAAATATGAAATGAACTTGTAGCTTGCTAGTAATTCCACCAGAAGATCATAGGGACGGCAGGATTTAGCCGTCATCAACTGACAGAGACACCAACTAATGATATTTTTTCTTACACCATCAATAAGCTACCAGTCGTAGTACCATTAATTAGATCAAGTCAAGCATGTCAATCTTTCAACTGAAGCCACTCTCAGAGAGGGAGTCAGTTTTTAATCAACATCGCTATCATCATCATTTACTAGTAGTTTTATTCCCTTCACTTTTAACTGGTCTAGATGAATGGCTCCTCTGCCTAGCTAGCTTCCTGTCCAGCCAAAAAAAAATATATATTTCTTTTGAAACGAATAAGAAAAAAACATATAGCCATATATACAAAGTACATACCGGTAATAAAAGTGGATGCCTACGTCAAGTGAACTGTAACTGATATCTTCTTCTTTTTTTCTCTCTGTTGACAAATAAAGTCTGTCTGATGATCTGATCCCACAACGAATGGAAGCTAGCTAGCTAGCTCCATCCAACTAGAGACAGTAAACAACACTTGAAAATGTACACATCAATCAGCTTTAGCTAGCACGCCACTTGATGAGTGTTACAAGTCATCAGAGAATTTTTAGTATTGTCCAAGACAATCATCATCTTGTTGGCCAAAATAAACATGCATGTCACAACGTTGAAATGACTATAGGGAAATTAAAAATAGAGTATGATTGGCAACCAACAACTTTTACTCTCTCTCTTTTTTTCAATTATCAGAAAAAGACGCACAACTCGATTTGAATCCTGAGAGGTGAAATCGTAGATCCACAACTCCATTGTCCTACCAATACCAAGGGGTGGCTCCCTGTCAACCAATTCTACTTGTGCTACCGAACCAATGTTAGTTTCTTGGCTACCCAATTTAATTAATTTCCATTCCACAGTTCCTTTGATCTACTACACATGAAGTGCGTGGCGCGTTTATGCAGGAGAATATGGTTGTACTGAATAATTAACACAATTCTCATTTCTCAACCAGGACAGGATCGATCATCTGAAACTGATGAGCTGTTATTTAATTAGCTTAGCTTCAGGCATCGATCTAGATACTACTCCCGCGGCGGCCGTAAGTCCACTCTGGGCACCGGATTCCGTCAGCTTGAGAGGAATATCGGTTGGTTTTGCAACTCAGTTTGTCTTGCAAAAAGGCGATGAGCTAGCTAGCTAGAGAGAGAGAGAGGCACAGCTAGAGTACGCGCGTTCTAATTAAGTACGTACCCTTGTAAGAAATCAAATTTAATTAGGGCTTCGCTCGGAATAAACTGTCCTCCAATCCATCACATCACAATTTGTTCGGATTCGTACACTACTGGATCTAGCTAGCTAGCATGATGTTGCATGTTATGTACCGGAGCCATGCATGGTGAAATAATTAAGCGCATCGCATGCACGCCCTCGATCCTCTGATCATGAGCAGACCAGAAGAGAAAGAAAGAAGAAGAAAAAAAGGTGATGCGCGCGCAATTGATGTATATCATTTGCTTAATTTGCACTTACTGATCAATATTGTATCTATCTAGCTATCAGTTGCACGCACATGATTGTGTTGCGCAGCCCGCATATCGCAGAACAAGTTGGAGGCTAGATTCTTGGCAGCAAACGAGAGAAATCGAAAGGCCGTCAGACGAGGAGAGGTGTAAGTGTGGAATTTTTTAAAATAATCTTACAAAAATAATACTACCAAAAAAGTTACAAAAATATATCTCTATTCATTTAACGACAGAAGCACCGTTAACAGATGTTTGTTTTGTTAATGATTAAATTGATCGACGGATTGTTTTGTCGCAGAACGAGAGAGAGAGAGAGAGAGAGAGAAGGGTGCGCGCGCATGCATACGATACGATACGACAGTAGGAGTGAGTGGGAATCTATGGTGGGCACTCACAGGCTCCAAACTCGAGCGAGCTAGTGGGAATCCGTCACCCTCTCTGCACTGCACTGCACTGCACTAATCAACACGCGCTTGTCTCGCTCCCAACTTGTGAATCGCGCGCGATAGATGGCCATTGTATTCCGTTCCACTACCTGACAGTTGCTGAACCAGGAAGCGGGGCCCACATGTCATTCAGCCTTATGAAATGTGTTGCTTGTGACTTGTTTAAGAGTGTGACGTCGGAGCATGCAGTCATCAGGCATTAATTAGATATTATTAGCTGCGTTTTTTTTGGGTTGTGGAATGCAGTGCCAGATCAGCTAGCTTCGGTTAGCTGTTGGTGGTAGCGATGCATTGCATGGTGGCCTAGCCCAGGCCCAGCCCACTATGTATCACACACACCACACATGCATGCTTCTCCAGCTAGTACGACAGACCAGACCAGAGAGTACGTACGAAGCACAACGGAAGGCATCGCTAATGATAGCTAGTCTCCATCCATCCATCCATCCGCCCGCCATCGAGAAAAGGAAACAAGAATGGAAGGAAGGAGCGAAAAAGAATCCAATTAAGGAGCGAGCAGAGGAGAAAAAGAAAAAGACGCAGCAAGTGGACCTCCTTTTGTGTTTTGTTTTGTGCTGCAATTAACAACGCTCGCTTTTTGTGCAGGGAGGAGGCCAAAAAAGTCCACACACGGCAACTCCTCTCCTTTCTTCACCGGCAAAGCAGAGCAGAGCAGAGCAGAGCAGGGTGCATCATATCGAGACGAGACGCCAGCTAGCCTTGGTGGTGCTCATCCCAATCCCTAACGCACCATGCATCACTTTTCTTCATCAGATTCAGTACAACCGATTCAATGGATGCCTAGCTAGCTTAATTATCTACTCACTAGCTTGTCCTCATTAACTAAGGTCCCCTTTGGGAGGGACAGTAATTCCGAGAGAATCGGGTGATTTCTGATTTTGTGTAAGAAACTTCTCCTATAATTAAAAGCATAATTTGCTACATAAAATCAGAAGCTATCACTCACTCAATTTTTTCCATAATCCAGAATCTGTATTCCCATAATCTATCTCAAAGAGGCTAATTAGTATATGACACTGTAGCATGTTTGATACTCTAGGTGCAACAGTCCTAAAGATAAGTTGATACTACATGTGTATAGGTAGTAATAGGTAGCGGCCGTCGTCGTTTCCTCTTAATTAATTACCTTCACAAAAACAAAACACAAGAACACACATGCATCATGCATGCATGATCTTAATTAGTGACTGGGCATGAATGAGAGCAGAGGAGGGCGCAGGCAGGGTGTTACATCTGTTGAGGAACCTCGCTATCGAATAGTCTGGGGTTCCCGAATAGATCTGAAATTGGAGAACAGAAAGAGAGAAACACAGGTATATGAGGAGAGCGACGACGAATTCTTTATTGCTAATGATTTCTTGTACATAGGGGGAGACCCCCCTCCTCCTTTTATAGTGCTCTCTAGGGTTTCGGCATAAGGGACCACATGGGCCTTCAATGGGCTTTAGGGTTTCTCAACACTCCCCTTGGGCCCTTTTCTTGAGATGCATATGCCTCGTTAAAACTCGGAAAAACCCAGTGGAAAAAATACTTGGAGAAAGAGTACATAGCATACGCTTACTATGTTGCACGAATTGCCTCGTTAAAACCTTATGCAAGAAAACTTCATGAAAAACTTGCTAAGGAAAAGAGTACAATTCTCCCAACTTCAAATGCTAATCTTGAGATTCATGTTGGGTATTCATAATTCATGCTCGAGATTCATGTGGGAGTATGTGAAATATCTCCCCGAAATCTGCACTTCTCTAAGTCTCATCATCCCATTCCTTTCACGCATCTTTCAAAGGTAGATCTTTGGAGTGATTTAGTGAACAAATCTGCAAGATTTTCACATGACTTAGTATGCAATATCTTGATCTCGTTCATCTTATGCAATTCATGAGCATAGAAGAACTTGGGGTTGATATGCTTCGTGAGATTGCTCTTCACATAACCTATTTGTGCTTGGGCAACACAAGTCGCAATATCTTCATAAATTATCGTGGGAGTTTGCTCAATGTTCAAACCACATGACTTACGGATGTGGTGAACCATTCTTCCGAGCCATGCACATTCACGAGATGCTTCATACAAAGCGATGATTTCCGAGTGGTTTGTCGACGCCGAGACAAGAGTGCGCTAGACGACTTCCAAGAAATTGCTTTGTTCCTCCACATAGGAAAACATAGCCGATTTGGGACTTGCCAAGATCTGGTCCGATAAATACCAAAGATCGGCATAGCCAACCAAATTCAATTCATTATTTCTTCTAAAGAATGCACGAGGTCTTTGCTTCCTTGGAGGTAGCGGAAGATGTCCTTGATCCCTTTCCAATGCCTTTTGGTGGGTTACGACTGCATCAGTGCTAGCAAATTCACAATAACGCAATGTCCGGTCTAGTGCTATTCGCAAGGTACATGAGCGCTCAAGCTGCACTCAAATATGGGAATTCTGCTCCCGGGACTTCCTCCCTCTTCTCTAGGTCTCGTATGGGTCTAGGTGCGCTTGGAGTGACCTTGACCATTGGAGTCTTTGCGGGATATACTTTTTCAAAGCTAAATCTTTCCAACACTTTCTGCGTGTAGGTTGATTGATGTACCAAGATTCCTCCTTGGACATGTTCAAGCCGCAAGCCTAAACAAAACTTGGTTTTACCCAAATCTTTCATTTCAAACTCGGACTTCAAGTATGAGCATGCCACTTCAATTTCTTCATCCGTCCCAATGATGTTCAAGTCATCTACATAGACGGAGATTATACGAGAATCTATTCGGGATCATCAGTATAAACACACATGGACAATCTTCATTGTTTGTGTAGCCTTTCTTGCGAGAGAAAGTCACTCAGCGATTGTACCACATTCTTCCTAATCGCTTGATCCATACGTTGATTTCTCCAATTTCACCTCTGCATGGTTTCTATTTGCTCCGTCTTGGTTCGGGATAGGAATTCCTTAGGTACTTTCATGTATATCTCCGAATCCAAGTTTCCATACTAAATATCTTTGTGACAACATCCATTAGCTTCATTCTCAACTTCAAGTTGATCGCCATTGAGATCAAATATCTAAAGGTAATTCCTCCCATGACCGGAGAATATGTTTCTTCATAATCAACTCCGGGACGTTGAGTGAAACCTTGAGCTACAAGCCTTGCTTTGTACCTTACAACCGTTGTTTTCATTTCTCTTAGAACAAAGACCCATTTGTGACCTACGGGTTTACATGGGGAGGTGTGCGGCATCTGCCCAAACACCTCTCTCTTGTTCGGAGAGACTAACTCTGCCGTGATTGCCTTTTTCATTCTTCCCAATCTAGCCTTTTCTTGCACTCTGCGCGAGATGCGAGCTCGGGATCATGATCAATGATCGAGGCAATCTTCTTTGAAGTATGCATCAACGTTGGTCGTTGCTTTATTGAGGATTCTCCTGTTACTACAAAGTTTATGGCCATTTCTTCATGGGTGCTTCATTCACTTCTACTTACTCTTCATTGCTTTTCCCTATCGCAGAGCAAGTTCCTTTAGCTTTTCATCGTCTATGTGTGCGCACACATTATTTCCTACGGCTTCTGCAGTGGAAGATTCAAGTCCGGAATTGCCTTTTCCATTGGCTTCTTTCCAGTGCAGTCTCAATGGCTCCCTTCTTTCCTTGGGGCATTTTCGTGATTGGTTGTGGTAAGTCCTCTCGCTTGATTTTCTCAGACGTCTCCGGGTACTTTGGGTTTGAGAGCAGTTACTGTTCTTTTCTTTGAGGCCTCTGAGCAGGTTGAGGATACCTTCTATTTTCTTTGGTATTTCCACCCTCTCGGTGCATTTCTTGCTGGTACATGCGACTTAACCACGCCCTTGGATCACAAAATGATCAGGCGATTCATTTGCTAAATTCGCAAATCGATTATCTTCTAGACTTCTTGATTTGCTTCATTAGTTCGGGGTCATGTGCGGGATCGGTGGAATGCCATATGATTTCGGCATTTTTCATCCAAAGGTTGATTTCCTCCCTAATGACGGAAGCGATCCTCGTCAAAGATGCAATCAATGAATCGGTCAGTATGCAAGTCTCGATCATGGGTTCCAAATACGATTATGGATGCACTCCATAACCAACGATATCCCAGACTTGCGGAGAGGGCCCATTTCGATCCGTGAGGGGTGGTATAGGTACATATACCATACACCCAAATTTTCTAAGATGGGAGATCTTGGGATGATCCGTGCACAAGCCGCATAGGAGAATGGGTGTTGTAGGCCGATGGTCCAAATTGATAAGTCTTTGCTGCGTGCGAGATCTGCGTGTCCCCAACAAGTGTTGGGCAAGTTACAACTCTGCAAAAGCGGTCTGGCAATGAACTTAATCCTCTTTATTAGTGCTTCTGCTAGTCCATTCTGCGTATGGACGTGCGGTACGGAGTGCTCAACTGCTATCCCTGTTGTTGTGCAATAATCATCAAATGCCTTTGAAGTAAATTCTCGGCATTGTCCATTCGATGGACTTCACGCGATGATCAGGGAAAGCATTCTTAATTCTTATGATCTGCGAGATCAGCTTTGCAAAAGCATGGTTTCTTGTTGACAACAAGCATACATGCGACCATTTCGAGGAAGCATCGATGAGCACCATAAAGTATCGAAACGGCCTTGACAGGGGCTGAATCGGACCGCAAATATCCCCCTGGATGCGTTCCAGGAATGCAGGGATTTCACTTTGCACTTTCATGACAGAGGGTCTAGTTATTAATTTCCCGGTGGCACATGCAGGCACACAAAATCTTCATGATTCGGAAATTTTAACATTTATGCCATGACCACGTGAGTTGTTCACTATATTTCTCATCATTCTAAGACCAGGATGACCTAATTTACCATGCCATAAAGAAAATAATTGAGCTTCTAAAAGCAGTCTTCAAGGAAGTATACACTTGGTGCATGAATATTCGTGTAGTACAACCTGATTCATATGAGGACATTTTCTAATACCATTTTTCCACATACCGCGTGCTTCACAATGCACAAGTATTCTTTGCCATTTTCTTCATTGGTTTCTACGTGAAAACCATTGGCGCGGATGTCTTTAAAGCTTAAGAGAGTGCGAGTTGATTCAGGGTACAAAAGGGCTTCTTCAATTACCAAAGTTGTACCCATAGGCAATATAATAGTGGCTCTTCCTGAGCCGATTACATATGAGTCGCTTCCTGCGATCGTAGTAATCTTTCCAGCGTTCTTCGTGATCGACTGAAAGTATTTAGACTCTCTTAAGATGGTATTTGTTATGCTACTATAATTCCAATAAAACAGAGGCAAAATAATTCAAAAAATTGCTTGTAAAAGAAAGAATACTGGAATAAAGAATAAATTGCGTATTTATTCATGAAAGAAGTATGCTCTTCTAGAGCTTACAATTCATTATTCAAAGAAAATGCTAACAACCATAATCTAAAAGAAATGCGATTCATGCATTAACGGGCTTTGGACTTTCCCTTGGCCTGAAACTTCTCTTTTTTCACCTTATTTGCCCTTCTTTCTATGAATGGGCTTTTCACCTTGTAGCTATTGGCATTGACTTACGTGCGGTGCCCTTCCAGTGGTCATGCGAGACATAGTTCTTGCGTAGAACATCGTCTTGCGATTCCGCAACTTGCATTACATCAATCGGTTCGCTATACTCCTTGTATGCGCCCCGACGATAGTGCGTGCACTCTGGATAGCATTAGGGTGGAAGGTAGAGAGAGTTTTCTCAATCTTCTCCTCATCGGTGATCTTCTTGCCACATAGGAGAGATTGGTACAAATTCGTGCAAGGCGTAATTGTACTCACCATCGCTCAAGTCGCAAACCTCAGCGCACCCAATCTTGCGTGCTTGGGGCAAGATGGTGTACTTGAGCTTTTCAACCGCTCAAGTGCGGTCAAAGCTCAAGTGCACTCTCCTCACCATATATTCATTCTTTAGAGTGGTGAGAGATGGTGCTGAGAAAATGCAGAGCTTGATCGCTCGCTTTCGGCAGTAGGTTTTGCGTCTGCGAGGACCCTAGACCAATCGCGAGCGAGCTTCTTGCCCCAAGAACGATCTTCACGTCCGATGCCCAAGTGAGATAGTTCGACTGCGGGCCGTTCTTCAAACTCACGATTCACAATGCGGACATCCGCATGATATCAAGATTCGGTTTAGATTATCGCGTAATCGATGAAAATGGTTGCAAAAAGCATAAAGTGCGAAAAATAAATTCATATGCATTGCATTATATAAAATAAAGCAAATGATTCATACTTCATAAAGAAAATTCATAAAACAGAGAAATAAAGCTTAGAAAAATTAAAACAGAGCCAAATAAATCTTCTTGATTTTCCGCAATTTTTCAAAATTTTTGCGATTTTTTCGCAATTTTTCTTTTTCTTCTTCTTTTTCCTTTTCTTTTCTTCTCGACGGCCCGCCTTGGGCCTTGCCTTTCCGCTTGGCCCACTTGGCTCGCTCATAGGTCTGCACTAAACGTCTGGCGGCTAGGGTTCCACCCTAGCCGCCATTCAATCGTGCCCTTGGTGGCGGTGGTCAAGCGGCGAGGGAGGCGAGAGGCGCGGCGGCGCGGCGCCGGAGCTCCCATGGTGGCTGCGGGCGGGAAAGGCGCGGCGGCGGCGGGCGCGGGCGGAGCGACGAGGCGGCGGTGCTCGCGGGCGGAGCGCGCGGCGCGGGCACGCGTCGGTCGGCAGAAGACGGCGTGGAGCGGCCGTCGTCGGGCGCGACGACACCATCCGTCCGGCGGCGCGTGGCGCGGAGGAGATCGGGCGGCGGCCGGTCAGCAGCAGCGCTTGCGCGCGACGGTGAGGCGTAGAGCGCGGCGCCGGGCGCCTAGGCGGGCGGGCGAGCGAGCGATCGGAGGCGGCGGCGCAAGCACGGCGCGCGGCGCGCGGGCGGCGGCGGCTCGCGACCGGCGGCTCGGTCGTCGCCAGCGCAGACAGAGCACGGAACCGAAGGGCGCGGGCGGCGCTGGTAAGGCCGGCGTCGCTGAAGCGAGGCCGGCCGGCCCGGCGGTGTCTTGAGAGCCGCCGCTTCGCGGCGGGCGGGCGCGAGGCCGAGCCGGGCGGGTAGCGCAGACGACGAGGCCGAGCCGCTTCACGCGGCGGCGCCAGGATTGGCTTCGAGCCGGCGGTGATGCCGTGTGCGCTTGTTAAGACGAGGCGCCGCGGCGCGACGGGGAGGGCGGCGATCGCAAGCGCAAGCGCCGCGCCGCTTCGGCATCGATCGCGGACGCGCGCGGCGGCGGTACCGACGTGTACGTCGGCGCGCTGCGCGGCGGCCGATGGTCGGGCGCGCCTTCGAGGCAGTGCTTCAAGTGCTGCGTGCGCGAGGCGGCGATGCTGGCCATCGGCAACGCGCTGCGTGCGCGAAGACCGATGCAGTGTCGTTTTTTCTTTTGCGTGAGCGATGGCGCTCGTAAAATAAATCTTATCTCGTAGCCGAGCCATAAGACGAAAAAACAGAAAACAGTGGCGTAGGGTAGATGCATGCATAAGAACGACAGCGATTAGTTACAATCACCGATTCTCACCTCTTCTCACCTTTTCAATTTTGATCTCCGTAGAGCTTCGTGCTGATAACGTGTTGAGGAACCTCGCTATCGAATAGTCCGGGGTTCCCGAACAGATCTGAAATTGGAGAACAGAAAGAGAGAGACACAGGTATATGAGGAGAGCGACGACGAATTCTTTATTGCTAATGATTTCTTGTACATAGGGGGAGACCCCCCTCCTCCTTTTATAGCGCTCTCTAGGGTTTCGGCATAAGGGACCACATGGGCCTTCAATGGGCTTTTAGGGTTTCTCAACAACATCTACATCACGTACGCATGCGTGCTAGAATCGTCTATACAAGGATGGTTAAATAAAAACATATACGCAAGGAGAAAAAACAAGGCCTCTCTATTTTGGCTTCTTTTAAATGAATATATATATTGAATACAAACAACCGGTTAGATTCAATGCATCTCTCTTTTGAGGGCAAAACAAATCCCAAAATAATCCTGAAAACAAATAAAATACTATAAATTCTCACATTAATTGAGACAAAAAAAAAAAGACAGATCCACACCACATATTTTGATGGATCAGATTATAACAGTGCAAATTAACCATAAATATAATACCAATATTAAACTTGGAAGGTTTTTCGGGTGTTGGCGTTGTCCATGTCGCCTCCGGGACCTAGTGGCTACGCCTCCGCCCGCCCCGTCGCGCGCATCGACAGGAAAACGAGCCCTCGTGCGTACGTCTGGCTCGGCGTTGAGCCATGTCGCCCGCGTGGCTATTTCAGTTCCATAGCTCAAGTGATTAGTTACGTTGGTTAGGCCCTGACAATCGCGTGGCGCAGCGGTAAGAGCTCTTGCGCCCATAGCCGAGGTTGCAGGATGGACTCACCGTAAGCGCATTTTTTTGCCGCCCGCGAGGGTCACGGAGCGCAGGCACCTGGTCCTCCCTCCCTTTCCCCCATTTCTCCAAGCACGCAGCTGCCTCTCCTCAAACCCCGCTCGGCTTCGCCCGCCTCGCGCGCTCCGCCAGTCCTCCCCTTCTGTCTTCCCTCTCGTGCCGCTCGCCGCTTCTCTGACGTCCATGGAGACCTCCTCGCGAAAAACTTCCTCGCCGTGCTCCTCTACCACGATGGCCTCACCTGGCGCCGCCCGCACCCCACCCTTCCTCCGCCGCCTGACCAGCCCGGGCTCGCCGGCTCAGCCTCGACACAGGCCGGATCAGTGAGAGGAAAATTTGAGCCGGAGAATTCGTCAGGAAAACAAAAACAGTAGATGAACTCGTCACCGGTTTGCTTACCTCCCTCGATCCCCTTTCTCTTCCGCGGGCAGCGCTTCTCCCGAGCGCATCGTCGGCGGTCATCGGCAGCGGCGCTCACATCCGTTTTCATTCGGCCCTTTTTGCGCCAGTACACCAGTGCAGCGTCGACAACCCCGCCGGTACCATCGGTGTCACCCTGGGCTGCTCTTCCGCGGGCAGCGCTTCTCTCGAGCGCATCGCCGGCGGTCATCGGCAGCGGCGCTCACATCCGTTTTCATTCGGCCCTTTTTGCGCCAGTACACCAGTGCAACGTCGACAACCCCGCCGGTACCATCGGTGTCACCCTGGGCTGCGAGGTGATGTTCAGCTACTCTTAGTGCTAGCTGCTAGATTGCACTGAGATAGTCCATTGTGCTTAAGCCTTGCGAATTGAGTTGTGACCTCCCGGATGTGGTGTGCTAATCGGTAGCTTCAGCCTCATTTACATTTCCTTCCGAAAATTGTTTGGCTAATTTCGGTGCTAGCTGTTATACTGTGCTGAGATAATCCATTGTGCCTGGTGCGGAAAGCTGGAGAAGTTACTACTGATATATTAATGTTGTGCATGTTTTTTGTCTTTCTGAATACATGGTTTATTGGTTCTGCAACTTCTGTTAGGAGTTTGGTTATCTCATCAGCACTTATGTACTGCGTTTCAGTTCATTTGAAAAAAGAGAGGATTTGAAACATTATATATCCTTTTACATTGCTTAGGATTTCAGGTACCTGTCTGGAGTCTAATTCCATACCATCGGTAATTTATATGGACACCTTGAATAAGCTGATTGCCACTCATGGTCTGACATGAACAACTTGGAGCGGCTCTTTAGTGTAACGAGATGGTTCTATAGGAGGTCCGCAGGGTTCTCTCTCTTTACAGCTGTGTTACTGTTTGTGTCTTCTTTGACACAGCTCTTTTCCAGTTACAGATAAAGTATTCCGTCGTGGCTGCAATACCAAAGAAGTATATGAGGAAGGGGCAAAGGAGGTTGCCCACTCTATAGTTAGTGCCATTAATTATTTAGTGTGGACCTACTACCTATCTTTCTCCTAAGTTTTTCAATCAAAGCATTCCATGAACCCACTGAATGTGTTCTCTTTCCTTTTTGTTTTATCTATAACAGCATGTATTTTCGCATATGATCAGACATGTGGTGGAAAGACCTACAACATGGCTGCAATAACAGGATATACAGTAGCGGATATTATTACATTAGCAATGTAATTGAGTACCCATCCTTTTCTCAGGTTCTACGGTTGCAGTTCTGATCCTAAATTCATAATTAGTAGCTATTAGTTCCTAGCAAATCTTGAAATGGCACCCTTTTCAAAATTACAGCTGGTTAGCATGTGATTCCTTTTGCAGCATCAGGAGAGAATACCTGTGTTGAAATTCTCATCTATAGAAATATATATCGAAGTTGTAATGGGTCTTCTTAGTGCAGCAGACACTTCTCTTAAGACTTTGGGACAACGAAGAGGTCAACACAACTCCTACGTGTTTTTAGCTAAAAAAAATACTACTGTGCCCCTGCATTACTAATGTCTGGTGTTGTCCGTTATACAGAAAGGGGCCTATGTATAGAACCTTACAGAGGTGACACTAAGGGACTGGGACCACCTCAAGGAACTTATTTATGTGTGTGAAGGTGGCATGCTGTTTGTGGTAGCTTATTAATTTCTAAGTGCTGATTACTTTCATCTCATTTGTGCATTGTTTACTTATATCAGCTCAAAGGAGAATTGCAGAGACATACTTGAATGAAAACAGCTCCAAATCACATCAAATTCTTAAACTGCTCTGCCCACTGCTTGGTTGCATGAAGAAAGATTAGGTTTTGGTAGAATTTTGTTAAAACAATGCGGCATAAGTTCATTGCTTCTAACTTGTTTATCGATTATTTTAGACTAGAAAGTTCTGCTCGTGAGTTCTTGGGTAAGCGCAGGTCCACTACGCCTGTGTCTAGCATGGTAAGAAGACATTTTAATAATCGGTCATATTTACTTTCTGACATAGAAATGGGGAGGTGTAATCACCTTTTGTTGTGCAGTGCAGAACTTTGTTGATTTGACAGCAAGTGAGCATGCATCTCAGGCACTATCAGCTGGTGCTGGGCTGAAGAAAGGCTGTCGTATCAATAGTTGGATGAACTACAGTATTGGCGTAAATGGACACAGTCATGTAGTCGCTTAGGCATTGCCTTACAAAAGGAACCAAGAACACTAATAATATTGTAGTGATTACGTATCTAACATGTCACCTGTTATGGTCCTTGCCTCCTTGGCTGTTTTCCCTGTACTTTATTCAACATCGTCTCATATGATGCTACTGCCTTTTTGCTTGTACCTTAGACTCGTAGTTTTAAGTCTCAATGTTCACTGATGCCTTTGTAAGAATATAGATGATAGATGGTGGGTTACCATTGGTTAATTTGACTTGATCTTCGGTGTGCTATGATAAACTTCTGCATTTCATGTTTCCTTGTTGAGATGGCTGAAACCTAGCTTTTTGTCCTTCTATTTTTCTATGCAGCACGAGAAGATCGACTGTTGACACTTTTCTAGGGATGGCACGAAACCATTCCTGTTTTGCGCAGTTTCACAAGGTATGCTTCTCTTTGTTGCTTATCTTTTGAAGTTCTCATCACCTGCAGGATTATAATGGTGTTCTTGCAAAATGGGACTCTGATGTGCTAATCGGTGATCTACTTTAATTATTAACCTTTTAGGCAATCAAACAATACAAGGTTCTATGTGTGGTGTTGTTTATTGCAGTTTGAGAATGATGAGGGTAGTTATATTTAGTGTTTTCTGAATAGAAAATAGTGATGCCAACTGTTACAAAAAATCTGCTAATTTGTCGGATGTGGTTGAGCCGTAAAGGAGAGCAGCCGCATTTGGTTTCATGACTGGGATTTACTTTGCCTCGCACGCTTTGGGGGATTTCTTCTCACAGTTCCTGCCTGAGCAGTTGATATTTTAGGTTTCACTTGTTTAACAGCTTGCAAACTGCAATAGCATCAGCATCGCTGGTATTTTTCTCCTTTTCATTGTTATGCAATCATACAAGTGTTAGAACTGCTACTGTCAGGTCTGACTTGTTTGCTTGATCCGTTCTGTCCTCCACATGAAAATATTTCTGATTGAGACAGTTCAAGGAGATCCTTCACCGCTTTTGTGGGATTAGCTGAGAGCAAAGCCATGATAGAGCCCATGGCCTTGCCAGATCATTGGACAAAAAGGTTAATCTCCCTACGTTTGATACCTAACATGCATTTGTGTCCTCTACTAGTGATGTGGTTCCCTGCTCCTTGCTTCTGTCTATTTAGTTAGGTAGTCAAGTCAACAAAAGGATTTCGACCAAGATTATTTCTACTGCATCCTGGTTAGGTGATTCAGCTTCTACCCTTCCAATTGATTTCAGTCATATGTGAAAAATAGTGAGCTCATCCAGGCATTTTTCCTTTATTGTCTACAGATGGATCTTAATTCTACAGAATGACTCTCAAAAGCTTTAGCTCACAATCTTTTGTCTTCAAAATTATGGTGTGGCTTGGTTAAAATGGTTATTTCATTAGCTTGGATTTTCTTGCTCATGATGATTTTCATTCTTTCTGCCTCTACAGCAATTCGATCAATCAAGGTAACTTATCTTGAGGTCATGGTTAGGTAGTCAAGTCAACAGGAGGACTTCGACCAAGATTATTTCGGTTGCATCCTGGCTAGGGGATTCATCTTCTAGCCTTCCAATTGATTTCATTCATATGTGTAAAATAGTGAGCTCCTCTGATCACTTCGTTCTTTAGTGATCTACAGTAACCAGCAGATTGGACATTGGTGTTGTTTTATAGTGTTGTGTTACATTATTTTGTCGTGGGATTAGAGGCATTGAGTAGACATTCCATTGTTGAACCTGTTAGAAATTGATTTGTTTAAGCTATACAGGTACCTGCTTATATTTTAGCTCTGAGTTCTTAAAGTTGTGTTGTGACAATGCTATACTTTCAGTTTTAAAATTCGGTTGTGATAGATGTCTTTGGTCGGATGTAAAGAAATTCTTTTCTCTACACTCCTACATACATGTGCATTTCGGGAAAAAAAGGAATTCTTTTGTAACAATCAGATATTTTATAAAGAATGTTCCCTCAAATTGAATTTGTTCGGTGCTCTGTTCTCCAGACTACTTATCTGTTAGCTCTTCGTGTGCGAACGCGTATTCTTAACCTGCATGGTGACTGTTTCCCTCAATTTTCCTGTTTGCGAAATTATATCGCTAGGAAATTTCTTTTTCAACCGCAATTTTACTGTGTCAAGTCTCAATCCCTGCTTATCTGTTTTTTAAGGGTTAGGCTGGGTTTAAATTCAAAATCAACTTTCTTAAGTTGATATTTTATTTATATTTTTTCTATAAACTAATGATAGATGTTGTGTAACACTTTTCTCCTCAAAGTGCCTCGCATAATACATCTAGCAGCAGTTTTCTATAAACAATCTCTGTAGACATCATATATTTATTTCCCCAACATACATCTTTTCTTTACTAAGAAAAAACGCATTCCATATCATCGTACATCTGCACGGAAGCGGCGTGCCGCCGCGCAAACGCACCTAGTAGATATTAAAGAGCAAGGAAACAATTGATCGGGAGTGTGACTGCAATTTGCATGATCATAGTGCCATTATAGGTAGCACGTTGTATATCGAACGCAATTTGTATCGTCGTATCTAGCTACACAATTAATTGCATGAGTAATTCCGCTAGTTATCATGTATTATTAAAAATAGAAAAGGAACGTTCTCAAAAGTTAAAAATTATCACGTTAATTGATAAAAAAGAGAGAAAGATCTACATCGTCAATTATAATGAATCTAAATTATAATGGTAGATATCAATTAGATATAATAATCATATAAATATTAAAGCTGTTAGAATTGTACAAGAAACATACAATTAAATTTTGATCGTAAGAATAAGATCGAGTTGTATAACGAGAATAATTCAAGGTCCTCGTATACATGAAAGAAGCAGCGCTAGCTGAAACATGCGTGATCGAGCTAGCGCGTATGACTTTGGAGCGAAAAGACGAAGAAAAGCAGGGCAGGCATGGCGTACGCACGTGTTGCCAATTAATCTTCCGGGCACACATGCATATATATATATATATATATATATATATATATATAATGCCAAGAAGGATGGGAGCGTAGCCAGCATGCGACCTCACTTTTTTGCAAAAAAGCTCTACGATAATTTCAAAATCATAAAAAGGTTCTTTCACAGGTCGTTTTACAAAAAGGCCCTATAGTAAACCGAAGGTCCTTCTAATTACGGATAGACCCTTTACCCGTTTTTTCCAGGATTTTTCTAGGAAGGGCCTCATAGTTTCGCATATTCGTAGACAAGTCCTTCACTTTTTTTTTTCAATCACGGATAGGTCATTCGCTCTTTTTTTTAAAAAAAATCCATAAAGGGCCTATAGTTCCATACATTCGCAGACGAGTCCTTCATCGTTTTTTCCAATCGTGGATAGGTCCTCTCACTTTTTCCACTTTTTTTTTTGCACAGAGAGCGTCGTGGTTACGTGTATGCGCCGATGGCTCACAAATAGCTAATTTTTACAAAACATTACCTAGAAAACCGAAATTTCCTTTTTATTAGAAAAAAAGAATTCAAAGTAGATTTTTTTTCATATGACGCGGCATCGCGCACAATTCTAGCTAGTATACATTATGCACCGGCGGCTAGAATGGCCCGCGTGCTTCACGGCACGTTTTTGGTTTCACGAGCAGCGTACAAACAACTGGGCCCACGTGGAGCTGACCGATTCGCCAAAACCGGTACGGAAGGCTCTCCTATTAGCGGAATTCTTTCCACTATAATATAGGTAATGATGATATTAATATACATTACTCACTGAACGCGGAGTGTGAATGGTACATTAGTCGGTCCGGAGAAGATATGTGCTACTTAAAAATATAATCTCGAATCAGAAAAATTCAAAGCAAAACGTATATAACAATTAAAACCTAAGAGACAAAAGGCATATAATAAACAGTTTATAGGGAAGGTAAACAAAAGACGGTACGTCTTAGTTTCCTTTTATGTAAAATAAAGAATAATGCAATCCATATATATACTCTACTGCAGGTACATCAGAACCGCATGATCAACTAAACTAACTAGTAAACACACACACACACATTCTTCTTCTGCAAGAGCCATATATATTATCTACCTCCGTTCATTAAAACAAATAAAATGAACAACACAAGCAAATTAAGGATGTTTGTTCTCTCATGCGCGTGTGTGTCTATATACTGAGCTCCAAAAAAGAGTAAAGAGTGCATATTGACATGAAAGCAAGGATGAGATTAATTTGTTCACTTTTGGACAGACCAATAACAATTAATATTCCTACTGATTGCACATGATCCCTTATATATATATATATATATATATATATATATATATATATATATATCTCCTCTCAGCAATATATAGCAACAAGAGGCAATTAGCACGTACCGTACCGTACTGAACTCGGAAAAAGGTTAAGAACTAGTAGTAGTAGTATTATATGGAGTACATACAGATACAGACATGGGGATCGAGATGACCGGCATTAATTTTACATTAATGAACATGCATGGGAAGATTAATTAGCGCATAGGGTATCACCCTAGCTATTTTTCTTGCAACTACGTACAGTACCTTGTCAGGTTCTCTGTTAATTCTGCTATCACGATCCATATATATGTAGCATTTTGTTCAAAACTTACGTTGACTTGCATCACGGCATTCCACATTGACTTTTAGTCTTTTACAATTAACTCACACGCAACTACTCTCTCCGATCACAAATAGCTATCGTTTTGGACCTACGTACAGTCAAAATCTTTTTAAAGAGCAAATTTTGAGATAGCTTTTAACTGTTTTTTCCTTTATATATCTCTACTATTTATTAGTCTCAGTGTTATTTATTATCATAGATTAGAGTAACAAACCATCTAAAAGCAATAAGTCTTTTATACACATATTTTGATTGAAGAGTGAAATTTTAAAATATTTTCAATTCACGAACGGAGGGAGTAGCAATAAAACTAGCTAGGGCCGTTTGGTCTCTTGTTGAGGAACTGAACGACTCGCAGACGGTCGTACCAGTTAGGGTGGGCATTCGGTTTTTTTTGTTTTTTTGTTTTAAAAATATTCGGTTTTTGAGAACTGTCAACCGAATCGAATAAAATTGAAAATCGAACCGAATTAACCGAAATAATTCTGTTCGGTTAACCGAGATTTTGCACATGGTCTACTCGCGGTCGCGGAGGAACTGTTGAAGATGACGTGCGTGATGGTCGCCATTTCCGGGCTCATGGGATCTAGCGAGCTCGAATGATACCCAGGGATCTAGCGAGCTCGAATGATACCCATGATCCGCCACGGCTCATGAGCTCCCTTGAATCCTCCTATGAAGTATACATTAAGAAAGTTAATGAACCTTTTTTTTCTTTCTCCTCCCCTCTTAGCCAATATCTCAATCTAACGAAGAAACATTCATCCACCATCGCATATCGCCTTGCTTTCAGGACACTACTTGATTCGGCCGGCAAATGAAGAACTGGCAGTGATAAGTTACTATCACTGTAAGTTCTTCTTCGATCGAGCATTTATGCTAGTTTAGCTTATGAATCGACAATGATAGTGTTATCACTGTCGATTCTAGCCGAACCGGCAGTGATAGGATGGTAAGAAAGGGATTTTTTTTACATTAGTGGCCCTATTGCTAGTCATCAATTCCGCAAAAATCGCCGCAGGTCAACACCAACCGAAACAGACGATCGAGACCAACGTACATATATACGCTAAAACTATATATACACTCGCTCTCTAATTCTTTTCTACTAGATATTTTTTGTTTTCTATGGACTCGAAGAAGTGATTCGATCTGTTTGTACTGGTAAAATTCTGGTACTATAAGATTATGTTTGGCTATAAATCTAACAAAATATACTGACGTCGTTAGATATTATTACTAAATATATTGACCGTTAAATGAAAGAATTGAGGGAGTAGCACGCAGCTTGTACTAGCTAGATCAGATAGCTAGCTAGCCATATATGTGTCTGTCAGCTGGTACTAAGATAGACAGCTAGCAAAACCGCGCGTACGTGATCGAGGGAGGGGAAACGTACATTGATACGATAAGATACCTACCTAGCTAGCTAGCTAAGCATAACAAACAGACGTACCTACGTAACCACGGCCGGGTGGGTACGTTTTATATATATATATATATATATATATATATATATATATATATATATATATATATATATATATATATATATATATATATATATATATTTTGTCACGATCGGGATCACCAACCGCGAAGAGGAGGAATGGAGGATCGTACAAAGGTCAAAGCCCGAGGTCGTGCTCGTTCAGAGAGAGACTGTCGCGTCTCAAAGAGGATACATCGGGGTGACGGGGGAGAGACAGGAAATGGGGGTCACGAGGATTATACTGTTTTGAGCCCCCGGTTCGGGTAACAGCTCTACTCCAGTCCTACCCAGGGGCGAAAAATGAATGCAACGCCTTTTTTTGGTGTGTGAGTACGATGGGAGCCTTCTTTTCTCTGCTCGTGGTGATCTGACGAGAGTCGTTGAGAGCAGACAGAAGCAGTTGAGAGCTGACGGAAGCAGTTGAGCATTGCTGGCCCTAGTTCCCACGCAGGGGTAAGTTTGATTCTGATGCCCACGCAGTGGAGGGTTTCTTTGTCTTTAAATCGGACCGTTACAGTGAAACGGGACTCTAAGGAGTACATGTATACTCACACCTCTAATATACCATCTAAACAAATATCTTAATTATACCCCGTTGTTACTTTCGGTTGGGACCAATTAATGGTTTTGTTGCTGCCGCATGCTTGCATAACAAACTCCGTTTATCTAGTCGTACGTACCCTGTTTAGTCGCTGTTGATGTATTACAGTCCTGGTTAGTTTGATTGGATTAAGGCAGCAGAACCAAGGATTATACTTCATCGATTAAAATGTGAAATGCTCGTGAATGGAGACGGGAGAAAGATCAGGCGGCATTCAGATATCAGGTATGGAAATTGATGGAGTACCGGAGACGAAACAATTCTGTTTGTTTCTGTGGCAGGAGGAGTGGTTTTTGCTGATGAAATTAGTAGAATAGTAGGTATGTTGTTGTGGTGTTCATGATGGCAGTACTCTCCAACATTACACATGCATACTTCTTTGAATAGTTAACATACTTTGTATTGCTCGTGACCTGCTCATGAATTCCAAGAATTCGGATGGAGACGGGAGCTAGATCCGGCATGCAGATTTCAGGTTTGGAAAATGATGGAGTGCTGGCGGAAACTATAGCGTCTAATTAATTCGATCTGTGGCAGCAGGTGTGGTTCTTGATGATGAAATGAATAGGTATGTTGTTGTACTGTTCATGATGGCAGGCAGTATTTGAAAACATTTCGCATGCATACTTCTTTGACTAGTTAACATACTGTTGTGGAATCCTATTGCTGTTTGCGATGGGATTGGCGTGATGAGCTTGACGATTCTAAGCTAATTAAGGTATTTCAACGCACATTGGGATTGCGTCGCGTATACTCCGAGTCCGAGACACCTCTGCGGAGTGCGAGGAGCTAGCCTTGCTGCGCCTCCATCTGAAAACAACACAAAGATTGGTGCGTCACCGAATTATTCTAGTGCGTACTGCCAATCTACAAGCCTTAGGATGAGGGATTCATGCCTAAATATGTGTACCTGGGATGAGCACTTCATTATACTCCAATTGTTGTCTGCAACGGGAACGCCGATTAGGGTTGAGTCTGTTGGGAAATCCTAATGGTCCATGAAGGTCCATGCTGGTCCTTTAAGTCTAAACCCTAAGAGAGCGCTATAAAAGGAGGAGGGGGTCCCCCCTATGTACAAGGAATCATTAGCAATAAAGAATTTTCGCTGTTGCTCTCCCTAAACATGTGTCTCTCTCTCTTTCTGTTCTCCAATTCAGATCTGTTCGGGAACCCCGGACTATTCGATAGCGAGGTTCCTTAACACGTTATCAGCACGAATTGCTCTACGGAGATCAGAATTGAAAGATGAGAAGAGGTGAGAATCGGTGATTGTATCTAATCGCTGTTGATCCTATGCATGCATCTACTGTTCGCATCTGTTTTACGTTTGCATCACGTGGCACGAAGCTACAAGCAGCATCAGTACATGCATCATCCACAGAAAAAAAAGGGAAACATGCGTTTCGGTTCCCGCGCTCGCAGCGCGCCACCGTCACTGCCTCGGTTTGCGTGCATGACATGAAGTCACAGAAGCATTGCGCGAAACCCCGGTAACCGTGCTCGCCGGCTGGAAGCCCGGCCAGCCATCGCCCGACCGGCCTTGTCGCGATGGCCCCGCGCGAAGAACACGCCTCGCCGCACGCCCGACGGTTCGCCGTCGGCCCGCACACGGCGTAGCCGCACCCGCCGGCCGCACCGCGCGCCCACCGTGGACTCGCCGCCACAATGCGACCGCGTGCACCGCCGGCGAACCGCGGCCGAATCCGCCGCGCGCGCCGTCGCGAGAGACGCGCCCGCCGCCGGCTCGGCCGTGAGGCGGCTCCACGCCGCCGCGCGCGCCCGCCACGTGTTCGCGCGCCACATGAAGACGCCGCCGCGCGGCCGCGCTCGCGCCGCGCTCGGCCTCACCGTCGCAGCCGCTGGTCCGGCCTCGCCGTCGCCGCCTCGGGGCGCGACGGCGCGCCGCCACCTCCCGGCGGCGACGCTGCGCGTGCGGCAGCGCCACCGCGCTTCTTTGCCTCGGTCGGCACCGCGCCGGCACCACCGCCGCCGAAGACGGCGCCGGCCCGCCTCCGGCGTCGGCTCGGTCTTGCGCGCGCCGCGACCGCCCGCCTCGGCCTCGCGAAGACCGTTCACGAGCTCGGCCCTTGCGCCCACCGCCCGACGGCACCGGCTCGCCTCATGCGCGTTAGCGAGCACGTACTTCGCCGCTTTATCGGCTCGCCCGGCCCGATCCACCGCCGCCGGCCTCGGCGCCGCAGCCGCCGCCGCCGCTTCGCCCGCAAGACGCAGCGGCACCGACTCCTCGGCTCCCACGCTAGCAGCCGCCTCCGCCGGCGTCGAAGTCGCCCGGGCCTACGCCGCCGATCGAAGCCGTTGTCGCCGCCGGTAGCCGCGCCCCCGCCAACGCGCTCGAAGCCGCGCCCCGCCAAGGCACACGAAGACGGAATGGCCGAAGGCGAGGCGTCACGTGGAAGCGACGGCGTGCGCGAGAAAGAAAGTGGCGGCGCGTGGAAGCGAAGGCGCAGAAGGGAAAGGAAGAGGAGGCAGTAAGTGGGAGCGGGAGGCAGGGCGGTGGCGGCTAGGGTTTTTCACCCTTGCCGCCGCGCGTGATTATGGGCCGGGGAAGGGGCACGGCCCAATGGCCGATTCAGCCGAAGAAAAGGAAAAAAAAAGAAAAGAAAAAGAAAGAAAGAGAAAAGAAAAAAGAGAAAGAAAAAAAATTGCAGAAAATTTTGAAAAATTGCCAGAATTCATTGCTTTATTTTGAATTTTTTTTAATTTTTCTGTCTTTATTTCTCTGTTTTATGAATATTCTTTATGAATTTTGAATTCATTGCTTTATTTTGTATATTGCATTGCATAGCAATTTATTTTCTGTACCTTATGCTTATTGCAACTATTTTCTATTAGATTACACGCAGTAATCTAATGTCAGAATTTTGAAATCGTGAATCGTGAGTTTGAAGAACTGGCCCCGCACGGTCAGAAATACCTCACTTGGGCATCGGACGTGAAGATCGTTCTTGGGGCAAGAAGCTCTGTGCTGCGATTGGTTTAGGGTCCTCGCAGGATGCGAAACCTACCGTCAAACAGAACAATCAAGCCTTGCACTACCGTTTAAATGCATGAATCGCATTTTCTTTTAGACTATGGTTGTTAGCATTTTCTTTTTGAATAATGAATTGTAAGCTCTAGAAGAGCATACTTCTTTCATGAATAAATACGCAATTTATTCTTTATTCCAGTATTCTTCAATTTTGCAAGCAATATTTGGATCGTTTTTGCCTCTATCTGATTAGAATTATATGTCTTGCATCTAGAAATTGTGTAGTGCCCAAATGGAAGAGATATGCATTGTTGATAGTGGCACAACAAATACCATCTTAAGAGAGTCTAAATACTTTCAGTCGATCACGAAGAACGCTGGAAAGATTACTACGATAGCAGGAAGCGACTCATATGTAATCGGCTCAGGAAGAGCCACTATTATATTACCTATGGGTACAACTTTGGTAATCGAAGAAGCCCTTTTGTACCCTAAATCAACGCGCACTCTCTTAAGCTTTAAAGACATCCGCGCCAATGGTTTTCATGTAGAAACCAATGAAGAAAATGGCAAAGAATACTTGTGCATTGTGAAGCACGCGGTATGTGGAAAAATGGTATTAGAAAAATGTCCTCATATGAATCAGGTTGTACTACACGAATATTCATGCACCCGAAGTGTATACTTCCTTGAAGACTGTTTTTAGAAGCTCTGAGTTATTTTCTTTATGGCATGGTAGATTAGGTCATCCTAGTCTTAGAATGATGAAAAATATAGTGAACAACTCACAAGGTCATGGCATTAATGTTAAAAATTTTCCGAATCATGAAGATTTTGTGTGCCCTGCATGTGCCACCGGGAAATTAATAACTAGACCCTCTGTCATGAAAGTGCAAAGTGAAATCCCTGCATTCCTGGAACGCATCCAGGGGGATATTTGCGGTCCGATTCAGCCCCTGTCAGGGCCGTTTCGATACTTTATGGTGCTCATCGATGCTTCCTCGAAATGGTCGCATGTATGCTTGTTGTCAACAAGAAACCATGCTTTTGCAAAGTCGATCTCGCAGATCATAAGAATTAAGAATGCTTTCCGATCATCGCGTGAAGTCCATTAGAATGGACAATGCCGAGAATTTACTTCAAAGGCATTTGATGATTATTGCACAAAGAACAGGATAGCGATTGAGCACTCAGACCGCACGTCCATACGCAGAATGGACTAGCAGAAGCACTAATAAAGAGGATTAAGTTCATTGCCAGACCGCTTTTGCAGAGTTGTAACTTGCCCAACACTTGTTGGGGACACGCAGTCCTGCACGCAGCAGCTCTTATCAATTTCAGACCGTCGGCCTACAACATCCATTCTCCTATGCAACTTGTGCACGGGATCATCCGAAGATCTCCCATCTTAGAAAATTTGGGTGTATGGTATATGTACCTATACCACCCCCTCAGCGGACTGCAATGGGCCCTCTCCGCAAGTCTGGGATATACGTTGGTTATGAGAGTGCATCCATAATCAAGTATTTGGAACCCATGACTGGAGACTTGCATACAGCCCGATTCGCTGATTGCATCTTTGACGAGGATCGTTTCCCGTCATTAGGGGGAGGAAATCAACCTTTGGATGAAAAATGCCGGGAAATCATATGGCATTCCACCGATCCCCGCACATGACCCCCGCACTAATGAAGCAAATCAAGAAGTCAAGAAGATAATTGATTTGCAGAATTTAGCAAATGAACTGCCTGATCATTTTTGTGATCTGAAGGGCGTGGTTAAGTCGCATATACCAGCAAGAAATGCACCAGGGAGGGTGGAAATACCAAAGAAAATAGAAGGTATCTCTCACTGCTGTTGAGGCCTCAAAGAAAAGAACAGAAACATGGCTACTCAAACCCAAAGTACCGGAGACGTCTGAGAAAATCAAGCGAGAGGACTTACCACAACCAATCACGAAAATGCCCCAAGGAAAGAAGGGAGCGGTTGAGACTGCACTGAAAGAAGCCAATGAAAAGGCAATTCCGGACTTGAATCTTCCATCGCAGAAGCACGAAAATAAATGTGCGCACACATAGGCGATGAAAAGCTAAAGGAACTTGCTCATGCGATAGGGAATAGCAAAGAAGAGCAAGTAGAGGTGCATGAAGCACCCCATGAAGAAATGGCCATAAACTTTGTAATAACAGGAGAATCCCTGAATAGAGCAACATCCAACATTGATGCATACTTTGCAAAGAAGATTGCCTTGATCATTGATCATGATCCCGAGCCTGCATCTCTCGCAGAGTGTAAGAAAAGGCTAGATTGGGAAGAATCGAAAAAGGCAATCACTGCAGAATTAGTCTCTCTGAACAAGAGAGAGGTGTTTGCTCAGATGCCGCACACCTCCCCATATAAACCCGTGAGGTCACAAATGGGTCTTTGTTCGAAAAGAAATGAAAACAATGAAATTGTAAGGTACAAAGCAAGGCTTGTAGCTCAAGGTTTCACTCAACGTCCCGGAGTTGATTATGAAGAAACCTATTCTCCGGTCATGGGAGGAATTACCTTTAGATATTTGATCTCAATGGCGATCAACTTGAAGTTGAGAATGAAGCTAATGGATGTTGTCACAAAGATATTTGTATGGAAACTTGGATTGAGAGATATACATGAAAGTACGGAAGGAATTCCTATCCCAACCAAGACGGAGCAAATAGAAAACATGCAGTGTGAAATTGGAGAAATCACTGTATGGATCAAGCATCAGAAGAATGTGGTACAATCGCTTGAGTGACTTTCTCTGCAAGAAAGGCTACACAAACAGCGAAGATTGTCCATGTGTGTTTATACAGCGATCCCCGAATGGATTCTGTATAATCTCCGTTTATGTAGATGACTTGAACATCATTGGGACGGATGAAGAAATTGAAGAGGCATGCTCATACTTGAAGTCTGAGTTTGAAATGAAAGATTTGGGTAAAACCAAGTTTTGTTTAGGCTTGCAGCTTGAACATGTCCAAGGAGGAATCTTGGTACATCAATCAACCTACACGCAGAAAGTGTTGGAAAGGTTTGGTTTTGAAAAAGCATATCCTGCAAAGACTCTAATGGTCGGAAGGTCACTCCAAGCAGACCTAGACCCATACAGACCTAGAGAAGAGGGGGAGGAAGTCCTGGGAGCAGAATTCCCATATCTGAGTGCAATTGGAGCGCTCATGTACCTTGCGAATAGCACTAGACCGGACATTGCGTCATTTGTGAATTTGCTAGCCGATGCAAAGGCGTAACCCACCAAAAGGCATTGGAAAGGGATCAAGGACATATTCCGTTACCTCCAAGGAAGCAAAGACCTTGGTCTGTTTTTCAGAAGAAACAATGAATTGAATTTGGTTGGCTATGCCGATGCTGGATATTTATCAGACCCGCATACTGGCAAGTCCCAAACTGGCTATGTTTTCCTATGTGGAGGAACAGCAATTTCTTGAAAGTCGTCTAAACAGACTCTTGTCTCGACGTCGACAAACCACTCGGAAATCATTGCTTTGTATGAAGCATCTCGTGAATGTGCATGGCTCAGAAGAATAGTTCACCACATCCAGAAGTCATGTGGTTTGAACATTGAGCAAACTCCCACAATCCTTTATGAAGATAATGCAGCTTGTGTTGCCCAAGTACAAATGGGTTATGTGAAGAGCAATCTCACAAAGCATATCAACCCCAAGTTCTTCTATGCTCATGAATTGCATAAGATGAACGAGATCAAGATATTGCATACTAAGTCATGTGAAAATCTTGCAAATTTATTCACTAAATCACTCCCAGCATCTACCTTTGAAAGGTGCGTGAAAAGAATTGGGATGATGAGATTTAGAGAAATGCAGATTTCAGGGGAGATATTTCACATACTCCCACATGAATCTCGAAGATGAATTATGAATACCCAACATGAATCTTGAAGATCAGCAATTGAAGTTGGGAGAATTGTACTCTTTTTCCTTAGCAAGTTTTTCATGAAGTTTTCTTGCATAAGGTTTTAACGAGGCAATTCGTGCAACATAGTACGCGTATGCTATGTACTCTTTCTCCAAGTATTTTTCCCACTGGGTTTTTTTGGAGTTTTAACGAGGCATATGCATCTCGCGGCAAAGGGTCCAAGGGGGAGTGTTGGGAAACCCTAATGGCCCATGAAGGCCCATGCTGATCCCTTAAGCCTAAACCCTAGGAGAGCGCTATAAAAGGAGGAGGGGGGTCCCCCTATGTACAAAGAATCATTAGCAATAAAGAATTTCCGCTGTTGCTCTCTCTAAACACGTGTTTCTCTCTTTCTGTTCTCTAATTCAGATCTGTTTGGGAACCCCGGACTATTCGATAGCGAGGTTCCTTAACAGAGTCGATGACGCTCCTATATATCCACCTGAACAGATTGCGACAAGCCTCGGTGCGCCTCCATATCAAATTCACAAAACAAAACCAAAAAAAAAAAAGGTGGCGGGACACCAGATTAATGAGATGTAGGCAAACATGCGCAGCTAGTAAAAAAACTTATTAGGGAATCACGGCAGCAACTAAACGCTAGGCTAGCTTCTGTAGCCGCCCACCAGAAGAAACGCTCCTAACGAGAGCTCCGCCGTTATTCTCGCTCGCGATAACCACGCCTTCCCGATAATTCCATTGGGTCGACCTGCTAAAAACAAAACGGGTAGTATTAGTATGGAATCATTTTCATATTTATATATATATCTAAAATAATTATCTAGGGCATGATCTAAAAAGGATATTTTCTCTATGCATTTTTTGTAAATTTTTTTTGAAAATTTTAGGATACTGAGTTTAACCAATTTACCAACTAGTTCAAATAAGTTTGAATTAAAATTCAAATTAGAGTTTCCCTTTTTGATGATAACTTGGTTGTAGGTATGTGTCATAGTTCCCGGGGCACCATGACCCCATTTCGGTTTCATATATATATAAATATATAGGAAGTCGAGATGGGGCACCATCGTGCCTAGGCACCATGATTTCAAATGCGCAAATTCAAGCCATATTCGAGTATAATTTTCAAAAATTTCAGTTTTAGGGTATATACCCATCTATAACAATTCAAATGAAACACATACCTTTGAAAAAAATATACTCGAATTCAAAGATTTTGAACAAGTTTGGATCACATGCTTTGCTGATTTATATATAAAATCAGCACATACCTACAACCAAACTATCATAAAAAAGGGAAACTATAGTTTAAATTTTAGTTCAAACTTGTTTGAACTAGTTAGTAAATTGGTTAAACTCAACATCCTAAAAATTTCAAAAAAATTCGAATGAAAATACATAGAAAAAATATCCTTTTTAGATCATGGTGTCCAAGCACCATGGTGTCCCAAGTATATATATATGTGTGTGTGCGCGCGCGCGCTTGCTTCCACCAATCGGAATGGAAAAGCCCAGAGTTTGAAAAACCGTTCTAAAACCGCGGTTTTCGACCGTACCGGTATACGTTTCAAGATTCAAAACCGGTCTAGTTTAAAAAAATCAATCGGTTTTTCGTGAAAATCGAGCGTTTTTTATTTTTTTTTTCAAATTTTTTGATTTCTTGACCCTACGGTTTCTGACGATTTTCGACTCGTTTCGATTTTCGATCGATTTTTTTCGAAAATGATTTTGTGAACCCTAGCGAGGCCTAGATCACTGGTTATGTATGTGTTGGCGTAAAATATCCAAATTTGAGTTAGTCCTCCAAATCGGTCATACTTTCAAATTTTGTAACTTTAATTTCTATACTAGAACTATCTAGATTTGAACTCTAGCTTTCAAATCGGCTGTACCGACTAAATCTCGGTGCTAACCTATGTTATGTATATATATACTACATCCGAACGTATATGTATGCTCGCTGCCAGCTGCCTGAGCCTGAGAGCACTGCGTACTGCTCTACTTCCTCTTCCAAGACGTTCCAATCAATATACAGAAGAGAAGAGGTTTGACAAGGACAGCAACATTTGGGAATTGACCAGACGATGATCGATCGATGGATAGACAGTGAGTGGGGCATGGCCTTTTGTCCGCGTTCGCAGTCCACGACACAGCAGGATCCAGCTTCTTCCCTGCTTCCGTTCCGTCTGCATCTCATTCTCATCTCCACGCACACACTGACACACACGCACACCAGAGACAGAGACAGAGACAGAGACAGAGAGAGTCAGTCCAGCGACGATAAGAAATCATGTGCTGACTCTGGCTGGCTGGCTTAATTGCCAGTACTAGTGCTAGCAGTAGCTGCTATGAGGACAGCCGTAGTTGTACTAGTATGCTGATGACTAGCTATTCCTTTCACCCTTGTTTTTGAAGGACAGCTAGGCTGTCAATTATATCAGATAGAAAAAAGAGCAGTGCTTCAATGCTTTCCCTCTTAATACAGGTTGCACAAATCTTGAAGTAAGCGAAGGGGTAAGTAATCGTCATCTACCATTCATTCATACTTTAATATTTGTGCAACTGTCAAAAGGAAAAGCATTGAAGCACCTCTCTAGAAAAAAAGATTACAGGTAAAAAGGCGCAGGATTCCACACTAGGGTAAAAATACAAGAGAGAGTACAACCAAAACCAAAAACAACAAACAAAACAGGAGGAAGGGTGTTTGGTGGGTCAAGCGTGCCGTTGCAGAAGGTTTTTTAGTTGAATAGCTCCAGCGATGATCTAGACCATCGCCTCGTCTTTGAGGAACTGAATGATATCCTCGTTGCCATTATATTCGTTTCGAAACACTCTGTTGTTTCTCCCTCTCCATCATTGCCAACATGTTAGAGTAATCAGGGTTCTAACACCTTTGCGAAGTCTTGATTGGAGACTTGTTCGGTGAAGGCACCAATCTTGAAAGGTTGCACCTGGCATCCAATGGTTGGTTGGAGCGATGGTAATGACTCGATCTGCATGATATATAAACAAAGGATCCATAAAGGAAATTAATCTTCAAAGGTAAAACAGGAATTGTATACTCCATTTTGGATGACAATTAACTCTGATCCTCAAGGCAGGGTTCACATTATCGATATCGCGATAATCGATAATATCGGGATTTTTGAAAATCGGCCGAAAATCGGTAGAGAATGGAAGGGTTTCAAAATCAAACTTTTGATGAATTTTGTTAAAAAAAATGATCTGCACCGATAATTGCTCGATATGCACCGATATCGGTTTTGCAAACTTGTGTTCTTCGGCGGTCGATATTGTGAGCAATTTTTGCTCGATATTCATCGATAATCGAGCGATATTCACCGATTATGGCGATATTTACGTCACATAATTTTTTTTGAATTTTTGAATTTTTTTTGAATTTAATCGGTTTACCGACCGGTATTAGATACCGAACTGGACCGATAAGATCGATAATCGCGCGATAATCGACGATAATGTGAACCATGCCTCAAGGAGACATGTCATAAGTTAGAAATTAAGTAGCCGCATAAAATTAAGGAACACACTGTACGTGAATTAATTAATGGTCATAAGGTAATTAGTGCCTATGTATGTGTGTATGTATGTAGGCGTGCGTGGTAGAATTTTTTTTGGGCAGGCATGCCGACACGACCTGATAGCGCTCTAATGTGCGATAAGATTCATATCATCCATCTATTATAGATGGAAGAGTTCACGCCTTTAGGAGGCTCGTTCGCGACTCAAGTCGAGCAGCAAAAAAAATTACGTTTAGGTTCTTTTAAAAAATTACAATTAGGTCTTTTTTCGGGAAAAAAGTTACGATTAGGTCTTTTTTTCAAAAAAAAGAAAATATATTACGTCTAGGTCCTTTATACGTTTTAAGCATTGCGCTCGGGTCCTTTTACGGAAAATTAAAATTACGATTAGGTCTTTTTCGGACAAAAAAAACGTTCAGATCTTTTTTTTTTTGAAAAAAATATACATTGTATTTTGTCCTTTTTTTTCATTTTTCTAGCATTATGTTTAAGCCCTTTTGCGGAAAACACAAAATTCTTTTTAGATTATTTTCGCGTGTTTTCTCGATTTACTCGCGTGTTGAGCGACGCCCACGACGTGACACGCCGCGTATAATTACATAGTATAGCCTATTATGAGATATCACCGGCCAGCTAGTTTTCGCTCTAGTGTTAACATTTCGATCGTTTTCAAGATATATATCGATGTACTTTGTACCTACGGTTATTAAGAATCTAAACGAGCAGTAGTACCAGTAATCATTAAGCTCGTTCGATGTGTGTATATATATATATATATATATATGTTTAATTACCAACTCTAGCTAGGCATAATTTCAGTACTAGTACGGTAGTACCTTTCTGACCATCAAATTAGCATTGAGTTTTCTTTGTAAAGAGGATCTTTTTATGCTAGCGTGATTATCTAAACCAGCTAGGAATTAACGCGGTAAATTGGTAGTTACAACGAGCGTGTTACTCCTTCCGTTGATAAATATAAGACGTATTTTGACTTGATACAAGAATTAAGGTTATGGTAAAATTGAGAAAAATATGAGAGGAAATGACTTACACATCCTTCTTAATTGTTTTGGAAGATGAGAGATAATACTTTGTTTAGGTGGTAATGAATAAATGCATATGGTTGAGAGAGAATAAATAAGGGTATGTGTAAAAAGACTCATTAAATCTACATGCACGTCTTATATTTTTCAACAAGACCATTCAAAATTATAAGCCTTATATTTATCAACGGAGGGAGTACTTAACTGTAAGCTAGAGCCAAGACATGCAATTTGTACGGTAGGTAGGTAGCTCGCTCATACGTAAAGTATATGTTTGGTTGGTGAGATGAGGTTGAATGAGATGTGATGGTCCTGTATTGTTTGGTTCTATTTGTTTAGGCGAATGAAATTGTTCAGCGTCTATAGGGAATATTTCTTAAATTTGTATTGTATCCCACTATTTATGACGGACTTGGTTCTATTCAAGTAACCAAACACATAGATGAATTTTTTCTTAAATCATCTCATATATATATATATATATATACTATTTGATACGAGTAACCAAACACACCCTCCCTGTTCATTCGTAAATAAGGAAGTGAATGAATGTAAGTACGTAACAACGCCTATAGGTGCAGTGCAGGATCGGAGGCCTGCAAGTACTCAACGTGCGCTCGACAGGTAGCATATATGCAACCAACCCGAGGAACCGTTTTTCTTTCAACACGTAGCTAGATGGATCATCAATCTGTCCTGGCCTGCCTGCATGTTTCAATTCCGAGCCCAGCTAGCTAGCTTATTGTGGTAATACATAATCCTGACGTAGCTGCTAGCCTAGTAGCACGTACGTACTGCATGCGCTAGCTCGCTGCATCGCCCACCACCCGTGGAGTACTAGTAGCTACCTAATTAAGCTGGTACACTCGCGCGATCGAGCTTATGCCACCTGCAGGCTGCAGCACAGAGATATATTTCACGCGTGTCTAGCATGTATCATCGCTTGTCAGAATACAAAGATCGTACGTACCCCGCGCGTATGATCTTCTCTCATGACCTTTCTCAAAAAATTTCAAGATGATTGAATAGCTGAGAAATAACCAGTGGAATCTAAATGCATTAGTACAATTGTCAGAATTTTTAAAAATTGAACAAGTTTGATCATGATCTAAAATTTGTATGGTAGCTTAGGCATGCTCTCAAACTCTTCTAAAAAAGTTTCAAAAATTTTCCAAGATGATTTAATAGCTGGAAACTAAAACAGTGGAATCAAAATGCATTAGTTGTATTGACAGAATTTTTAAAAATTAAACAAGTTTGATCATGATCTGAAATTTATATGATAGCTTAGGCATGCTCTCAAGACCCTTCTCATAATGTTTCAAAAATTTTCAAGTTGATTTAGTAGCTCAATTAAATGCTACAAAACAAAATCACGAGCCAGCTTAGAAAAAAACACCTAGCCAGGACTCGAACCCATGACCTCCCGGTGGTAAGTGAGCGGCATACCATCTGAGCTATAGCCGTGTTGCGATAAACTCCATATAATGTAATTCTCATAATAATATTATAAGATGTACACACGAGAGCCCGGGTCGCGCGCAACCCGCGCCAGACGTCGCGTGGGGGACCTAGGGCAACGTGGCTAGCATGAGAGGCCGAGAATCCTATGTAATGTAATATAAGGACTATATATACGTGTCTATATATATATATATACATACACTGTGGCATCATGTCAAACAGTGGGTATAGATTACCCCTTCGTTTTTTAGGGACACACAAGTACAAAACATTTGAGAAAGAGACGAGTGGTAAAATATGAGTCAACTGAGTACTCGTACGCCACTCTTGGGCTCTTTAAATAGTAATGGGGGATTGGCTTATTCCCCACTTTGTCTCTCAATAACTAGATAATCATACGTGGCATGTCACGCCGCGGGCGCCGCTCTCTACACAAGCAAATCAAGAAAACGTGTGACTGTCGCTCCCTACACGAGCAAATCGAGGAAACACACGAAACGATTGAAAGGATACAATCTGCGATTTCGATGGAACGGAAGGTCCGCCTCGAGAAAAATGGAAAACGGAAGAAAGGACATAAACTTTTTTTTTTCGAAAAAGGACCTAAGCAGAATTTTGTTTTCCGAAAAAGGGCTTAAACGTAATGCTAGAAAAATAAAAAAAGGACCTAAATGCAATGTACATCTTTTTTTTAAAAAAGGACCTGAACGTATTTTTTCCCCAAAAAGGACCTAAACGTAATTTTGATTTTTCGAAAAAGGACCCGAGCGCAATGCCTTAAAACGCATAAAGGACCTAAACATAATATATATTCTTTTTCAAAAAAAAGGATCTTATCGTAACTTTTTTCTCAAAAAGGACCTAAACGTAATTTTTTTCGGAAAAATGACCTAAGCGTAATTTTTTTGCGGCTCGGCTCGAGCCACCGCCGAGCCGGATCAAATCAACCACAGTCTGAGAATTCTTAGAACTTTAGTGTAGGTATGATTACAAAACGGCGAGGGTAAATTGGTACATTTCATCATAAATGTGTAATGTTCTCCGCATGGGCTAATCCCAAGACCCGAAACACGTACCCAGTAACCCATGTACTCATTAGCACTAGGTCTGGCAAAAAAGCACGTTAACACTCGAATCAAAATTGCTTTGATTATAGTAGTTAGTGAGTTCAAAATTGAAATGAGTCTATTTCGAACGAAAAATGTTAATAAGACTTAGATCGATAGTGACTCATTAGCTCAAATTTAAAATAACCACTTAAATAATAAATAAAATAATTTTATATTAAATTATGTACTAATTTCGAAAGAAGCTTAACCAGTCTTAATTAGCAGGTTCCTTGGGCTTAGATCGATACCGACTCTGTACAATAAGGCCACATCAGCTGGCTCTTAGTCTGTACACATCAGCTTTGGTCTATGTGAAGGAGTAAGAAAACAGGAGAGAGAAAAGAGCTGGCTCTTATTTAGTAGCCAGCTTTGCACGGGAGCATAGGTAGATCATACGAGATGAAGAAAGATCGGAAGCGAACGTTGGTTCAATTCGGTCGGTCCATAAGTAAGTAGTACTCCATATAAGGACTGAAAATAGCCACAATTAATTAACCACTGCATCTGTATGCAGCTAGAGCAAGTACAATAGCAAAGCCAACTACTGGCTAATAGTAAGCTAAAAGCCAGTTTGTATAATAACTGTCTCTAAAGGTTGTCTTTAGATATTATACAATAACTATCTTTTCTCTCTTGTACATAAATGATCTACCTATGCTTCCGTGCAAAGCTGGCTACTAAATAAGAGCCAGCTCTCTTCTCTCTCTCCTTTTCTCACTCATCCACATAGATCAAAGCTGATGTGTACAGGCTAATAGCCAGCTGACGTGGCCTTATTGTACATGCCCTAATGGATTTGTATTGAGTTGCTGAGACATGCATGGTGGGTCCTTCTCCTTCCTCGAGCCGACAACCGCATTTCCCGGGCCAATTTGGTGTACGTGGCTGCCTGCCATCCGTTTAATTCATTGCCATCTCCATTTATTAAGGTGGCGTATGGTTAGATAGACGAGGGTGGATGGGAGATGGTCATCCATAGATTTATAGTCATTCATTTGTTTGGATGAGTGGATGGATAGGATATGGTCATCCGGTTTTTTTTAATATTCCCTCAAGATGCTGGATAGAGCTATCACGAAAAAAAGGCCAGGTGAACTCATCCAGTTTGTTGCATGAAGAAGTATACTCGGTTAAATTCAAATTTCGTTGAAGTTTACTCGGTCAAATTGTGATCAATTTTTTTTTGAAAATTCAAATTTCCGTCAAATTCAGTCCAAAATTTGTCCGAAAATTCAAATTTCGGTCAAAATTTGCCTATAAATTCAAATTGTATCCAAAAATGCAAATTTCGGTCGAATTTGTCCAAAAGTCAAAATATGTCCGAAAATTGAAATTTCGATAAAATTTTATCCAACAAAATCAAACCGAAATTCAAAAACTTGATTACAACTAGCCAATCCATCAAACTAAATAAAAAATTGACTCATCCTATCCATTCTTATCCATTCAACCAAATTTTTTTTTGACTTATTCCTATCCATTTGAACAAACAGCCACCTGGATGACTCTATAGATCATATCCTATCTAACGTCATCTAGCCAACCAAACGCACCCTAATAATTCCTTCCATTGCTATGAAAAGGCAAGGTGGCAAATTAAGCAAATTAATCGACGGGATATGCATGCATGCATGCATGCGAACCACCGGCACCGCGCGATTGAGTTAGTTTCCTTTCCTGCTAGCTAGTCATGAGTACTGATCGAAGCTAGGCTACGTACGAGCACGAGCACGAGCACGAGCACAAGCACAAGCACAAGCACAAGCACAAGCACAAGCTATATATAGGAATTAACCACTAACTGCATGCCTAATTGCCTCTGATATCTATGTTACTTTCCCTTAATCAAGGGCAAGGGAGGCCAGAGAGAGCATGCATGCAGATGCAGTTGATACAGAGGGACGGACGGAGGGAGAATTAATCAATAGGCTGGCAGGCAGAGCAGAGCAGAGAATTAATCATATTTATATATCGATCGAGATTCGAGAGGCCAGAGCTGAATTAATTAATGGCAAGCCTTCTCGGCCTCCTCCTCCTCCTGGTCGACGTCGTGGCAATGGCGTGCGCCCTCTTCCACCCGCACGACTTCCTCCCCTCTTTCGACTCCGGCAACGACGACGCCGGTTACGGCAGCGGCAACCCGCAGCAGCAGCAGCCGCACTCGTTCACCGACGGGCACGGCACGTATAAGTTCATGGCGCACGAGTTCCTGGAGGCGCACAACCGGGTGCGCGCCAGGTACGGCGTGCCGCCGCTGCGGTGGAGCAGCAGGCTGGCCAAGTACGCGCGCCGGTGGTCCTCTGCGCGGCGGTTCGACTGCGTGCTGATGCACTCGCCGGGCTCGCCCTACGGGGAGAACGTGTTCTGGGGCACCGGCTGGGACTGGCGCGCCGGAGACGCCGTGAGCAGCTGGGCCAGCGAGTCCGCCTTCTACGACTGGCGTTCCCAGGCGTGCCAGCCCGGGCAGATGTGCGGCCACTTCACGCAGCTCGTCTGGAACGACACCCAGCTCGTCGGATGCGGCCGCTCCGAGTGCTTCGCCGGCGGCGTCTTCATCACCTGCTCCTACGACCCGCCGGGGAACTGGAAGGGCGAGGCGCCTCTCAGCTAGAATTTTTGTTCATCCATTAATTTTATCTACGTATTATTCACGATCCATGCATGCATGCGCATCTGTGAAATTAGATATGTTTTTTCTCGTTATTTGTCCATGGGAGTGTATATATTTGTACAGTACATGCGCTGGCCATGCACGCACACAGCGCATTTGATTTGTACCAGCATGCGTATGCATTTCGGTTTGAGAGACAGAAAGAGAGATGTGGTTTTCATCTCCTCTTAAGAAGCTTATAAATTTGGGTTAATTTGTGTATCTCTATATATGAAAACTGTTTGGTTTCCTGCAAATTAGTGCGCTACATCAGTCGAAAAATCTCCAATTAATCAGATGGAAAATAGCAACCAGGCACTTCAAGAACGCATGCATCTAAATACTATTCCAATCTCCCCTGTCCTTTTCTTTTTGGGTTTTCATAAACATCATCCGGATGACATCCAAATTGTCAAGCGTTGGATCTACTTTGACGTTGGTGAGTGCCGAGGGGTTTTGTTTGGAGAACTGGACTCTGGAGCTGCACCCGTTTTGAATGTTGTTGGACACAATTACTGTTTCGAAATTTTTTTACTCCACGCGCCATCGCTCCCCTTATTTTTCTCCGAGAAAGAGGGAGCAGGAGGTGGGGTACTCTGAGAATGATCCATTTCTTCAATTAATGTTCAATTCAACTCATGCATCGTTTTTGTCTTGTGGTGAACTTTTTGGTATATACTTATGAGCTGGCATGTAATCTTTTTAGATTATGTAGTTAGATTATTTTCACGTTTAGACCGAAAAATGACTTTTGATCGATTTCAGGTCTCGTTTTGTTCCTGATGCTTGCTACGCCGAACAAATTATGCTCCAATTAACACTTTCTATCAGGATTTTTCGAGCGACTGATGCCAAGAAACTTTTTATAAATATCTGTACCTTTATGCAAGGATTATTCTGAACTGGTCGCTGAAAAGTTATTATCAAATATAGTTTTCTGAAAAATGTTTTAAATGATGGCCCATTGCTTTTTTATTTCAAGCATATTCTTAGTCAGAATCAGAATATTTTTTTAGCAGCAAAATAGCTTAGGACATGCATTTATAGATGACATCTGAGAACTATATACACACACACATGTTTTGTATATTGCCCTTCAATTCGGAATCCATTACTCTCTCCTTTGTTGAATTGTATCGAATCCAATTGCTGTGCTGCCAAGATTAACCTTAAACTTTAGGCAATTATCCCCCTAGCTTCATGTTGTGTTTGATGCAAGTGCCATATTGAATTTTGTTATAGTAATCCAAAACTGAAGTGAGTATCCAAGTACCTTATATATGTCTCATGTGCAAATCCCAATTCTAGTGCCAAATGCTACGTAGAAAAGAAGGATATGATAAAGTAAGAATACCGAATTTCGTCTCACCAGATATGAGTCATATGACTAGAAGATCTGGGTGCTTTCTTTAGATTTTATCTCCGATTTTTTTTCTGCTCTGATATTTTTCAGATTTGTCTCATTCATTGGATAGAATCATTTATTTTATTGCTGATGGGAATAGTCAGAGACTCAGAGTACATGGCCGAATGGTCCTGATGATTCGCCCCTCTCCATTTCTAACTGGTTACTTATCTTGTATATACATGACTATGGCTTTCAACCATCTCTGTGCTGACTGAAAATAATATGCAGAGCACTGTGTAGGTCTCAGAAATTCAGCCTTCAGGGTTTTTTTTTTCATCTAGCTAGCTATACAAGTTCGCTAGCTCTTCAGTGTAAATTAATTTTTGATGCTCCCACTTTGAGTAGCATTTATCAATAATTTTAGGTTTTCAGCAAAATGAAAAAGGCTATATTGTCTCTGAGTTTGCAAAGTAGAGTTTTCAGCAATAGCAGACATTTAGGCAGTAATAGATGCCTAGATACAAGTTTTTTTGGTAAGACGCTATTATCTGATCAATCGACATGTTTTGTTAGTTCACTAATCCAAATGTTTGGCCTCTCCACTCCAGTGTGTTTTGCCTGAGAAAAAGGAGAGAGAGAGAGAGACATGTACATGATTCAGAACGCAAATCCAAATGTTTTGTCTGTCCACTTCAGTGCGTGTTTTGTGTGAAGGGGGGAGACAAGTACTCTTCGGATAAGTACATGATTTGCAAACGACAGGTAATGTCTACTTCTTGGTTGTGAAGCAGCATACTTTGTTCAAAATTAAGATCAATACCAATTGTTCTAGCTAGTGTAACATAATTTCAGTAATTTGTTGCCCAAGTTTTTCTGAGTTAGTGCTAATTAGTACCAGTAACCTGGAAGCTGTTCCTTTGACATTATAATCTTGTACTCCTGATGGTACATAGTTTTGTTCGCCTAGAAGGATATTTTTCTGCAGTTAGTTAAGAAATATTTTGATGTGCCTACAACTTAGGTTACTGTAATCAGTCATAGTTATGTAAGGTTTTCAGCATGTTCTCTGAAGTTTATTGAGTCTGTCAATTTCAAACATTTTTTGGGCTTTATCCCAA
Source organism: Otatea glauca (assembly GCA_036346275.1). NCBI lineage: Eukaryota > Viridiplantae > Streptophyta > Magnoliopsida > Poales > Poaceae > Otatea > Otatea glauca. The sequence goes on along the minus strand of CM070719.1, from coordinate 64,443,184 downwards.
GTTGTTTTGTTTGCTTAAAAATGTGTGCTTTGTTAGGGTAAGTGTTAAAACAGTTTTGTCTAATGAGTTTGATCAATTAAGTTGGCTTTGTTAGATTAGAAAATTAACGTTGTTCAGTTAAGCTAGTTCTGTTAGGTTAGAAATAAGTGTAAATTTCTCATGAAACACGACCAAAATTTTAATTCTTAGCGGGTTAATTGTGCAGCTTAGAATGCGCAGAAGAAGAGTTTAGTGAACAGTTTGGCGTGGGGAGATTTCAAATTATCTTCTTTGTCAGTGAATTGAGTTGCAAAAACAGAGGATAGGGTGTGACCAACTCCTTCATATTTGTTTTTAATTCTTTGGTGATGGGAAATGGTTAGAGTAGTTTGGCTGATTAACCTGCTGATTCATTTTTTTTCTCTTCTAGTTGGTTATGGGAATCAGACTGTAGTATACAAAAGAACATTGCTATATCTGAACAAGTAAACATTCATATATTGATGCTTAGGTAGGGGGGCAAATTGGGTTACGGTGCAGTAGTGCAAAATTTATTTCTCTGGGCCCACAAATTTACCGGGAACAGGTTGATGGATGATCCATCGAGGTCCGTCCAGGCTTGGAACAGGTTGATGGGACGGACGTTTCATCTTTGGAGGACCAAAGCATCCAGGAGACTGAGACTGACTACCCATTTCTTTTTGCCACCCGGTCCTCGGAGGTTCATCGATCCATCCACTCCCCCCGCCCGCACCACCGCATCCTCGCCCGCTCACCACCGCACCTCCATCGCCACCCACACTGGATGTGCGGCGGCATGGCTAGCTATGTCCTACCGGCATCCATGAGGATTTTCAATCTTGCCGGTGATGTGGTCAGTTTATTATACTTTCTGCCAATCAGTTCGAGTTCAATGTATTACTAGTTTAGTGCCCATGCGTTGCTATGAAAAATAAATTGTTAACGAAACATAAAGGTTAAGCAATAACGAAAATTTTGCTACAAGATCAAACATCTATTTCTCCCAATTACAAAAGCACAAAAGTTAACCAAAGAATAGTAAGTCCGTAAGCTCCGCTCACCTCCGGTGCCTCGCAGAGGAGGCGGCCGCACGGCGGAGCGCGGGGACGGGTCCCAGATGTCGGGAAGTCCGGTCCAAGAAGTCGGGCTACTATTGCTCCTCCTCCTCCGCCGCGACAGTAACCTCGAGGAGCCCGCGCGCAGCATGGGAGATCAAGGAGGCGTGCGGTGGCGAGCAAGGCCACGGCGGCGCCGCCCATCTCCGTCAAATCTCTTTATCGCGGGTGGCGTGAGGAGGAAGAGGTGGTCGGGCGGAGCGAAAAAGAAGCATTGTTTGTTTGTTTTTTTGGGTCGGTCCGTTTTTTCTGCGGTGGTTGTTTTTATAGAGGTGGGTTGGAGGTGGAGAACGGATCGCCACTAACTTCAAATTAGAAGTAGTAGAGATAATGTGAACTTGAATTCTTAGTTATGCCAACATTACTTAGTTAGATATGCGAAAGGTAAGATTAGTGCTGCATACAAGAGATTCTACAAGCAAGTGAATCAACTCTTATTGCCGTAAAGGAAAAATAACCCCTTTCCTTTATATATAGTCCGCCAAGGAACAAGCAGCCTTCACCACCTATTCCTGAATTAAGGGAAGTCCCTTGAAAGAAACTAGTCATTTATGTGTTACCACAATCATACCTTCAGTAGAGCATTAGATCTGGAAACTCAATGAGTTGATAGTGATGACAACTTGATCGTAATGTCTACTAGATTTTATACACACGTCGATAAACTACTACCTTTCCTATTCTATTCGCGTGCAACATTGTATTATTGCTCAATTAATAAACGTAAGAACAGATTTTGTGAATTGACCAAGGTTGGCCCCTTTAATTCAACTCTAGATTTCCTTGGTTGCTTCAGTTTCTGTATCATGAGGGGCTGTCATTTGCCACCATATGAGGAGTAAGTTTCAGTTTTTGTTGTGCTCTTAACTGCACTCTGAATGCTAAGTATAACTGTAGACCCTCTGAATGGACAATCTTTATCCTCTGAAAATTGGTAAGAAACTGTTCTTAGATAGCAGAAAAAAAAACCCATAAATTTGTCTACCAGATATCTGCAGGTGAAATTTAGTGCTCGGCTAACAGAGTTAACAAAAGCCAATGCCAGACTTAGCATATGCTGGACTTTATCTGAAAATACCTGTTTTCGCATATAGACAATTGTAGATGGCTGCAGTATAAAGAGTTACGTCAAAAAATAATGATTTAAAGTTACTTATCGAGAAAGAAGATGGGACATGTAGCTCAATTTCGTAGTTATGTGTCATTGCCTTTGTGTAGCAATCTATTATACAGATTTGATGCTAAACTTTGATCAGCTCTACCGAAGGCATTAATCTCTGTTATGACAGTACCATAACGATACTCTTATATTTTGCAGATGGCATATCGATTACTCTGTGACTTTAAGCCCAGGATAAAGGTATGTGGCAATCTGTGTTAGAATATCCCGAATTTCTGTGGTGCTACTGATGATGGGCCTTTGAAACACATGTACCTGATTTTTCTAGATGAAGGTAATCTATTGTTCTATTATTTAAATGTAATGTAACATCCTGCTCCTTAATATGATACTGTATAAATATGAATGATAGATATACCTATATGTAGTGTTTTAACTAAGAATAAGCAACTAACAATGGCTGTAGCTATGCACAAATACAGCATCAGCCATCAGGTTTTGAAATAATTGTGCTGTAAACATTCTGTTATATGAAACAAATAAGTATGTCAAGATTCTCTGAATACAAAGGAATATTTTTCAGATTTCTTGGAAGAATATGCAAATGGTTTGAATGAATCCATCATGTTGATAAAATGTTATCATGAGTAGTATAAGTAATCATGGAATTGTGAAGTGAAACCTGATAATTTGCTGGTGCCATTTGCTATATGTGCTTGCATGCTGTTACCTGCTGCTGCTAGGAAACTAAACAGAATCAGGTTGCTAGCCATGTTGGAACACTACATTCTAGGAAACTGAACGGAACACTAATAGTTTATTTAGGTTTTGACCGAACCATGAAATAGACATAGGGACGGTGCATTTACAATGACTGCTAATGATTTACATACTATGACATATAATAACTTGATTTACATACGCTAAGAAATATTAACTGTACTGATGGTCCTTGATGCACATAGCAGCTAATTGTTCTTTTCTTTCCCTTTCAGTATAAACATTGCTAAATGCTCATCCTTACAGTTTCCTTAAAATTTATCCATGCATGGTATAGTATTTGATTTGTTCAAACTAATCTGACGTGTTAGTTCTGCACAGCTTAAATTAGACAAGCATAGATGAAATGCTATCATTCAATAGGGTGAGATTTTTTCTCAGCCTTTTAGGAGATTTTCTGTGCAACATTTTGTATTTGATGCACCTGTCAAAACTCCAGGAAACGTTGTACTTAAAGGCTCAAAAAAGAAATTTGGATTTGGAGTTTCGTTTAGTACATGGATAGAGATGGGACTATCAGGTAGCATGAATGCATATCAAAGTGGAGTGTGAGCTCAAAGGTAATCTGTTTCTCAAATTTTTTTGTTTCCTTTGACTTTAGGAGGAAAATTTGGTTAGGCATTTTTAGCTTCCCGTGGTTGTCAGTGTTGACAAATTAAGATCACGAGCGAAATAGTTATGGAGGCAAATAATGTAGGGCTGTAGGAGTGTGGAGAGGTTTAGTTTGCTAGATCCTTTTATAAATAATTAGTGAGTAAAAAGTACATAATACATTATTCTCCTTCATAGCTAGCAAAACAAAAAAGTACATAATACATTATTCTCCTTAGTTGTTCGCAAAAAACAAAAAGGTACATAAATAACAAGTGAAGCTTCTTTCAGAGTCTGGATATTGCAGCAGTGTTATTTTCCGCTGCCTCCTCTGTGACAACAACAATAATATAAGCCTTTTGTCCCAAATAAGTTAGAGTACGCTAGGAATAAAACCCAATCAAAGTCAATAAAAACCTCTAAACTTTTGATCTTAAGTCATGATTCCGGTATATCCAATGTCAACTCTTTGATAATCCCTCAATTATCATTTAACTGCTTCTTCCTACGTCAATCTCGGTCGACCTCTCTCTTTTTATGTTTTGGAGATAACTTAAAATTCCACTACGCGCCAGTGTCTCATGAGGCCTTAGTTGGAGATGTACAAATCATTTCAGGCAATGTTGGACAAGCTTTTCTTCAATTAGTGCTGCCCTAACCCTATCACATATATCATTATCGCGGATTCGATACTGTGTTGTATGACCATAGATCCACAACACTATCCACTCATCTTCTGTACATGTTATATTTAGTCACCAAATATTACGTGTGCAAGTTGTTGTTAGAGAGAACACCCTGTACATGTTATCTTTGTCATCTTCTGTACAAGATTTTCTTCAATTGGTGCTACCCCAACTTTATCATGTATATCATTATTGTGGATTCGATATTGTGTTGTATGACCACAGATCCACAGCAGTATTCGTATCTGTGTATTACTCATCTTCTGTAGAGAGAATTCCTTATATCCGCACGTGTAGACATCATTGGTTGGGAACTGTCTAGCTCAGTTGGTAGAGGATGTGCGTCTCAACCTTGTGGTTGCTGGTTCGAGTCCCACTGGGAGTGTTTTCTATCCCGATTCGAACCAGTGACCTAAGGATGCACTTCTGCCCTCCCACTCTACCAACTGAGTTAAAGTCGGTTTATTGCAAATGTTTACATGTATTCCTCATAAATGGCATTATAATTATCCACACAAAAAAAATTAGTGCTAAATCTGGTTTGACAACACTAAAAACGGGTCCAAAAATTATCAATTTCTCCGAAATCACTGTAGCAATTTGAACTTTTGTTTCAATTTTTTTATTCCGCCGGGATTTGGGATCTCGTGCCCCGTCGAAAACCGAAATTTTGCTGAGATTTTGAATCTTGTTCCAGACTCTCTTTAGAAATACGGAAAACGTGCTGAGTAAGTGTAGATTATGAAATATTATGTCCTCTTGAAATCCGTGTGGATGAGCAGAGCTTCGTACGTAGTTAATAGTTTTTGTTTCAGTTCGATGTAGGGGGGCCAAGATGGTTGAAGCCAGGCCAGGTGAGGTGACACAAGAGACGAGCAGAGTCAACCCTCCCTCCGTTTACAAGTACCAACGCCGAGGCGCCGTCAGGACTCCTGCACGGCCTACGTCGTCGTCACTGCTGCCGGCGACGTCAACGTAACAGCATGCATGCGTGCCATGCGATGCGATCGATCGTGAATTGCATTTTCCTGCGGCCTCCCTCCCCTCCAACTACCCCGCTGAAGGCCTCACATATTCTGCAGTGACCGGGGTAAACAATCAGTCAGCCACGCCAGATTTTCTTGCAATCAGTCGGTCAATCACTTTGCTTATCAGTCAGCCACGCCAGATTTCTAAGAAAAGCACAAAGTTTTTAGCCCTTGCTTCATCGAAGAAGCGGATCAGCAGCAGAAGCCAGCTCAAGGACGTGTTTTTGCACGAAACCTGCAACAAGATGCACAAGCCACAGGTTCGGTTTCTCCGCTATCAACATGGATGGCAGACGATTCTTCTGCCATGCCATTCGTTTCAAGCGCACGAGTCAAGACGACCAACATTTTGAAAGATCGAAATTAATATATATAGAGAAATGAAATGGTATGTTGATCCCATTCACTCGCACTCCAATTACTCTGGTTAGAAAGACTGGGATTTCGCGGTAACGGACACTCTGGCCTGATGAATCAAGAAATACCATATATAATTGTTATTCCACGGTCGGCAAAATATTACATCCATCGGTTTATTCCTTCTACCATGGAGATTAGACCTAGAGAGACTAATTAGCTGGACGGACCCCTACTCCCTATACAATGCGGCCCATCGGATTAGTAGTACGGTAGGTATAACTGTCTCGTTTTCTTGTTTCTTTTCGACGACGACGACGATGATGATGCATGGCAACTATATAGATGTGTAAGTTACTGCTGGTTTTTTTTTTCTCGCTGCTATCAGAGATGGATTCCTGCCTTTCAACGGCCGTTGTCGTGCGATCCATATCCGTAGGGGTTCTTGCTTGCCCAATTCCACAGGTCTCTGCACATCTCCTCCACCCCATACTTGGCCCTGTTGTGTTCGCACATCAAAGCAAGTTTAGGACGACAAAATACTAGCACAGTTCATTTAAAGCAGTATTATTGTACTGTCCGCGGGGGGGCGGGGAAGAGATGGGAGTACTTACTTCCATTTCAGTTCCTTCTCAGCTTTCGCAGTTGCAGCATAAACTATCTCAGCATCTCCGGGCCTTCGTCCAGCGTAGACGAGAGGAATTTTCTGTACAAGTTGGGGACAAGGTGGTCAGTTTAGGATACCAGGCATCACCAACTCATGACCCACTACTAAGGAAACGATTCTGTACTTCTCAACAAGTTACCTTTCCAGAAACTTTCTCGAATGCAGCAACCATTTCCAGTACTGATGTGCCCTTTCCGGTACCGAGATTGTACACTTCACACCCTGGATCACATTTCATTACTACAGGTCAGAACACCCGTCAACTTGTGATACAATAAAAGACAAAAAGAGAGCATCATTCGTGTGATGTGCTCTGCAGGCTACACCGTTCGTTAATGTAAACTAACATCAAGACGTTGGGGCAAGTTTGTCTCGTTGGCCCATACCTATTCTATCGGAGTCTTCATAGAGCTTCCTCAAGGCTGCTATGTGACCATCAGCCAGATCAACAACATGGATGTAATCACGTACCTGCACGTGTTTACATACTAGTTAGGAGGATATGCAGAAAACAAGTGCACAAGGTTCTGGCTGTGCTTGAATGATCCGACTAACGGATTAGATGATGATCCAATAATAGAGCAAACATATATACATACCCCTGTTCCATCCTTTGTGTTGTAGTCAGTCCCATATACCGTAAGTGCAGGCCTCCTCCCAACAGCTACCTGCTGCACATAGGGCATCAGGTTATTTGGGGTCCCACAGGGGTCTTCACCAATGTATCCACTTGGGTGAGCCCCAACAGGGTTGAAGTATCGAAGCAGTATAATCTTCCAGTCAGGGTCTGAGCGATAGAGATCACGGCAGATATCTTCAATGATAAGCTGCACACAATCATGGTAAGACATTAGAGTTTTTGCACATGGTCTACTCTAACGAGTAGATAACAAAATGGCCCAATTGGGGAGTAGAAATGAACCTTGGTTCGCCCATAGGGGTTCATCGCGCAAAGGGGGAATTCTTCTGTGCAGGGCACTTCCTTCGGCCACCCATAGACGGTTGCCGATGATGAGAACACCAACTGCAAAGAAAACAAAAAAAAGATGTTCAATTAGCATTCAGAAAATCAGACCAACTGATCAAATGCATACATTACTCAAACTTGCTGCATTTATGCAGAATGCAGAGTAATGACTTAAAAGAGTGGAGTCTACACATCCAGCTGTTTTTTTTTTTTGAAACTGCTGCATTTATGCAGAATGCAGAGTAATGACTTAAAAGAGTGGAGTCTACACATCCAGCTGTTTTTTTTTTTTGAAACATATGACAGGAGCTCTGCCCATTCATTAAAGAGATAAGAGTTTTAAAGGGATAGACACCGCAAAGGCCCCATGCTGAATTCAGAACAAAGAGCAATTGCCAGTTTCTGATTCACAGTTTACCCCCCAAAAAATAGTCCTGATACAGAGCCCAGTACGATATAGAAAAAACTACAAAAAACACAGCCAGCAAAAGCTGGGACCAGAAAATCCGAGTCCTATCACGGATCTCATGACATGCATGGTTCTGTGACACAAATTTACAACTTAGCTGCATGATGAAGGGCACCTGGTCCAGAGCAAGCACTGGTATTTTGTGACCCAGCAATTGCAAAGCAGGAGGCCCAACCAATAAAGAAGGTAAAGCTGAGGGCTACTCCTTAAAAATGCAGACAGTGGAGGAGGAAAGGCTTGGCCTAGTGTACCTTCTTGCAACCATGTGCAGCCATCACCTCGAGAAGAGTAATTGTGCCAATCAGGTTGTTGTCATAGTAAAGCAGGGGCTTCTGCACGCTTTCGCCAACAGCTTTCAGCCCAGCAAAGTGAATGACAGCCTCAAACCTGCAATGCAATGTTTCCGAAAATTCAGAACCTTGAGACCAGGCCTCTGGGCAATAAAAAGCACTTGTGACGGCAAGGGCACATACTAGGGAATAGAAGAGGTCTTCCGTTAACTAAGATAAGCTACTAATATTGATGGAGAGTAGGTCTATGTTGGACAACTGGGAATGGGGAATATGCAGCATAAGCATAAATAACCACTCGAGCAAACTTTCAAGCTCCGGAGAAATCAATCAATCATTCAGCAACGGCCGGACGACACCTACCGTAATAAACGCCTGCAAACTGGTAAAGCACCAGATTCGCCTGGCAGGCAGGTCCACAGCTTGATTCCCACCATAAACTACTACTAGGTACTCCATTTGGAGCATGAAGACACTAATTATTTGGAGTAAGAAGCCTTTCAGTTTGATGGCCCTAAGAAAACCGCTAGAAAAGCTCCGGCCAGCTCTTCATTCCGTCGAGTAATATTGACGACTAGTACAGAAGATCGTTAATGATTGAAATCGCCGGCCAAGAGCAGGGTCTCTCCCCGAGGACTATGTTGCCGTTTAGGAGCACGATGCTAACTATTATCAACTACGTTTATGTAAAAGACGTTCTCAGCTACGTTTGTTTCTTTCCGCCCAAAAAAGTGCAAGATGGTAACTACAGTCTCAGAGCGATTAGACTAGGAATCAACAGGAAAGTTATCATACCTTTGCGAAGAGAAGATTTCCTCCAGAGCTCCCTTGTCACGAAGGTCAACCTGCAGCAGTTAGGATTGGTACGTGAGAATGTCAGAATGGACACTGTATTGATCAAAGGATACATGCGGATGCCATGCCCTATATCACCTGCTAAGAGACTGGAAAAGAAGAAGACAGAAATGTACATGCTAGAAGCTAGAGCCGGAAGAAATATCTTTTTCTGCTAAACCCATGCATTAGGAGGCGGCGAGAGAAGCGATATGGGGCGGCCGAGCCGGTCCGCCGCTAATCATGCACGAGTTAGGCAGCAGCGGCACGGGCCAAACCCAGACTCCTGACGCGTTTTTCCAAGCTAGGTAGGCATGCGCGCGGGCATTTGGTTGGTTGGTTGGTTGGGTTTCCCCTGGGCGGCAAGGAAGGAAGCATCCTGCTTTCGTCCATGTGGCGGTGGACTCCGTCGCATCGCATGCCCATGCCACCAACGGAACCAAGCCAAACTCCTCATCTCATCTCATCTCATCTCATCTCATCTCGAGCGCAGGCGCCAGCCAGGCCATGGCGATGGTGTGATCCACCGGCCGGATCCTACCCAGCCGCCAAAAAAGAATATTAGCACTGCAGTCCTCTCGCCAATACTAGATTGGATTGGGGATTCCATTCTTGTAGAGTTGGCGCACCGAGGTAACCCGGCCCGGTCAAACGGAGTGAATAATACAGCAGCAGCAGTTGGACGAGCCGCATCTCGCTGGCGGTCGTATTAACAATTCCTTATTTGTGGAAGAAGAATAAAAAAAAAAACAGAGAGATGATCTTTTCCTGCTAAAAACAGAGGATTTGATTTTGTTCGTTTCGCTTGCCGCAGAATAATATTGGAACCAAAAACCACCCCCGATCGAGTAATTCTAGGAAGCAGCAGCAGTGACATGAAATGAAATCTAGGACGGGGATCATGTACCCCGCAAAACCGCCGCGCAATCTGACGGAAAACCACCCCAGAAAATCAGGACAGGGCAATTCTGAATTCTGTCCCCAGTAGAATCAAACTGCAGAGAATAAGAACTTGGCGAGTTGGCTGGCTCTCCAAGTCCGAGAGCAAGAAAGGAACGAACTTCACCAAGAACCAAACCCGAAACTAAACTCAAGGGAGGATGGAGATGATGATGGAAACAGGAAAGAATCGATCGGGAAAATGACTAGTAAAGAAGAATGATGAATGGACCTTGTGGAAGTCGAGGTTGCTGCTGCTGTGGCCTGCGAGCTCTGCGACGCGGACGAGGGCGACCTCGGAGGCGTTGTCGAGGTTGTCGACGACGACGACGCGGAAGCCCTGCTGGAGCAGCTGCAGGACGGTGTGGCTGCCGATGTAGCCGGCGCCACCCGTCACCAGGATGGTCCGAAGCACCGCCGAAACCATCTTCTTCCTCCTCGGCGTGGCCTGCGATGAGCAGTCAAGCCCAAGTAGGACGTCTCGTTTCTCGAGAGGGGAGGAGAGGATATCGAGCAAGTTACGATTGAGGGAGGGAGGGAGGGAGGGAGGGGATGAAACGGAATCGGGTGATGGAGAGGAGGAGTTTGTGTTGCATTGCATCCCTCGCAGGCAGGCATATATAGCCAGGCCCGGCCCAGGACCTCCTTTTCTTCGCCACCCCTTCGCCGTCCACGTGTACGGAGATCCACCAAGCATAGGGAGGGATACGCGTCTTTGGTTCCCTTCCCTTCGCCCGCACGTATATTCTTCTTCTTCTATCGTCCAGGGCCAATTCCTTCCGACCTTTGATATGTTTTTTTTTTCCAAATTTAGTCCACTTTTAAACAAAATTATAAAGTTAGCCCCTTCTCGACCAACATGCTGTGGTTCCATACCGTAAATAGGCAACATGTATCATCTCTCAATCCTACCGCGGTCGACAAGCGTACTAAATTTACAATTTCATTCGAATGAGCCCAAACTTGTAAAAACAAATTAGACCAAGGGCCAAAATGGCTAAAACATCAATTCCACTTTTTAGCCTAAATAGCTCTATCCCTCCCTGACCGCGGAAGCGCTAGAATGTGACACATGTCACCTTCCGTGCTCTCACACCTCAGCTTCCGTAATTTGAGAGCACGGAAGGTGACGTGTTTCACCTTCCGATATTTCTATGGTTGATGATGGAATTATTTTTACAATTATATTCGAAAGGATACAAGATTTGTAAAAAAAAATTGGGATGGTTTTACTTTTGAGAAGGTGATGACGAACATCTCATTGTTATTGCTGTCGTCTCTTTTTTTTAGAGGATTGTTGTGCGTATCAACCTTCGAATTCTACTACTATACTACTCATTGTGGATATGCATGGTCGGATATCTGACCAAATCACTCCTTGTTCCTCGTGCATTAATTTATTTCCCATTCTCAATAGGAAAATATCAATAGCCTATTTAAGGTTTTGATTCCCAACATTTAATATCCTCTTCTATTCCTCCAAGGGATTTGCTTTACTACATTTATTCTCTTTGTGTTAACTTGCTATTTTCATGAGAAATAAAATTGACAAGTCGAAGTTGGAGATTCTTGCTAAATTTCTCCATTCCTCCATTTCATATGCGACTACAGGTCGAACCAAAACAAAATACTTTTCCTTGCTCTTGAATTTTTTTTCGATGAACATAGACCCATTCCTCTTGACGTCGCTGGTCATCCCAACTCGTATTAGCTATCGAAAGTCGTACTTAGCGTGCGTTTGGTTGCTTGGATGAGATTGGATAGGATATGGCCATCCAGCCTAGATGGGATGGAGTCATTCAGTTGGTTGGCTGGATAGGGATGAGCCAATTTTTTGTTTGGTTGGATGGATGAGAATGGATAGGATGAGCCAACTTTTTGTTTGGTTGGAGGGATGAGGATGGATCGATTGGTTGAGATAACTTGTGGTGAGATTACCCCCAAGGTGATGAAATTATTTGACATGTTGGAGTGACCCTCAGGAAGAGTATATAATTCAACAACAGATTTATTCATAGTTTTTACATTTATTTAGACAAACCAGTTTGGAGAATGGATTGTATCTCAATGAAACGAACAAGGTTAAAAAGTTGTTCAGTAAAGAAGATATAAGTATAAAAAAATCCTATCCAATGAAAACATATCACTGCATTTTAACATGAAGTCTGCAAAGCATAAGCAACAAATCACATTTCCATATCTTGACAGAGCGATCTTCACTGCCACTAGCAACTAGACCAGATGAATATGCATCCATAGAATATACAAGAGAGGTGTGCCCAATCATCACCAACAGAGGCTGACCGGTTAATGCCCATAACTTATAGTTCTACAACCAACCAAAATACCATGTGTGAACATGTAAACATATAGTAATTGTAAACTAGAAGAATGCGTTGATGCACATAAATGTAAGAAGATAATAGAAAAAGGAGTAAAAGGTGAATAAACTTTTTAGTAAATCCAGGGCATCCTTCTGATGGGAAGTAGTCTTCCATAGCAGTAGCAGCAATATCAAAGATCAAACAATAAATTACAACCTTTTCATTTAACAGTTCAAACCTTAACAACACAAAGGACGTCAAATACTGCTCTGTGTCCTGTTTTCTCAACATATCTGCATAATGTTACTCAACCAAACATAAGCTGTTTTACGTGCATAATGTTACTCAACCAAACATAAGTTGTGCACTCCTTACATCACCTTAAATGCCCTCAAGATCTGGCCACAACATACACCAAATTCAGCACAACATACACTAAATTTCAGCCCACAACATACACCAAGTTCAGCAACAACATACACCAAGATTCTTAAATAGACATACAAGGTTCTTTGCTTCGGTTCATACCAAAAGTAACACACAAATAACTAGCAACTATAGTTCAATGTCTTTGGTTGGAAGCAAAAAAAGTCATACAACTACCAATTTGCCATCATCTATGGAAGTGATTGGCCACATACCTAGCAACCAAAACTACCTTATCTCACATATCAAGTGTGTTGAATGCTCTAGCAATATGAGGATGCTCGACCAAATAGACATAATAGTGAGAAAGATGGGCGCCATCAAAACCAGGAAGACTTTTTATGTTTTGCCACATATCTTTGGGAAGCTCATTATCGTCGGTAGCCACCTTCTCGATAGCTGTGGCAAGCCTATCAAGGCCAAATTGGAGTATTGATTGCAGCCCTGTGTCCTCTTCATTTGGGATTGTCTTGGCTTTCTTTGCTTTGGGGGCAGAGGACTCACCAACATATTGAGCTTGTGATACATCTTCAGTTGTGGTAGCAGCTTCGTCATCTTCAATTTCAGTCACTTATGTACCTAGAGGTTCCAACATTTGTTCCTTCGAAGGTATTCAATTTTTCAAGCAATACTATGTCTAATAGAATTCTTTTTCATTCTCCTATCATTTGAGAAACCAATACTATGTCTAATATCCTGATATTATTTTTTTGATAAGCTGACACTAACTGCATTGATTGAGTCAGGGAACTCCCTAGTCAAAGAGCAAGAACTCATAATGAATTCAAAATTGTTGAAGGTGCTTGCTTTAATTTAGAACCGTTAACATAAGTTCTATGAAGAGCTCAACTCCTCCATATTCTTATGGTTGGCAATGGTATCTCCAACTAGGATAGTGGACTACTGTGTTGTGCTTCAGATGAGTAGTCTTTTTGTGCAAATTGAAAATTTTCCAGTGTAGCTTTTCCAAATATGAGTAATCTAATATAGCAGATCGATTTATACCATACTGTGCAGGAAGAACATGATATAGATCAAATGTAGCAAAACGATTTATATACCATATTGTGGAGGAGAACTTGATGCAAAGGAAGTTCTTGGTCGGGCCTCCCCTCCAGTCGTCCTCCTATCGCACCGGGTCGCCGCCCTCCTACAGCTTTGGGTCGTCGTCCTCCTGCAGCCCAATCGTGCCCTCCAGTCGCTGGGTCGCCATCCTCCTGTTGCCCGATCGCGCCCTCCAGCCGCTTCGGGTCACCTCCCTCTAGCCGCCCTCCTGTCGCTGAGTCACCCGCCCCCTGCCCTCCAGCCGCGAGTGTCACCGGGATGCGCCACCCTCCTACGCTCCTGTCGTGCCGGGTGCCTTTGGGTCACCGACCACCTGCCCTCCTATCGACGGGCTGAGGTGCCCTCCTGCAGTGTTGGGCCGATGCACCCTCCTATTGCCGGGTCGCGCTGCCCTCTGACCTGCAGATCTGCGGTATCGCCCCTTGATCTGCCTCGCTGCCCTCCAGATCTGTCTTGTTGCCCCTCGATCTGTCGTGCCGCCCTCCGGTTATGTAGTGTGGTGCTCCGACCGCTCCACTCCTACCTCTGCCGCTTCGCTCCACTCCTGCCACGGCCGCGCCGCAATGGCGGGATCTGCGCCCACCGCTTCCTTCGGTTGGGAGAGGAAGGAGAACCCTGGCTGGGGGAGGCCCGGGAGAGAGGTGAGCAAACCCGTGGGAGGTAGCCAGTCGCACGTGGGACGAGGCCGTCCGACTTTTTTTGTGGGATTGAGCCATCCGACATCTTCTTGGAATATTCCTCAAAACTGGATATCCCTAGCCAACTGATTCATCCATCCAAATAATTGGATACTCCAAAATACATTGCCAAGAACTTGGTAATAATAGGAGCGATGCAAATAATCTCTACATCTTCAACTTCTCTTGGTCAACGAAATTTCAAAAAAATAGCCTATTCCTCTGTATCTCACATGGGTTTCATAATTATATATATATATATGTGTATATATGTATGTTCCTTTAACAAAGTTGGTCACTTTTCGATGCCAAGATTGGTTCAACATTGGTGCAAATCAACCCTAATCGTCCCCTTCTCCACTCTATACCATCTCACAACCGCCGTCGGCTCCTCCTCTACTCTCCTCCAAGCCACCATCGACATCGGAGAATGTCATGTCATTCTCTAAGGAAAATATCTCATTCTTATTTACAGAAAGCACCACAGCCACAGGCATGTACTTTCCCGCTTGCCACAAGTAATCTTTACAGAAAGCACCACAGCCAAACATGGATGGCCAGATCCTATCCAGGGAACCAAACGCCATGTACTTTCCCGCTTGCCACAAGTAATCTTTACAGAAAGCACCACAGCCACAGGCACAGTAACTAAAGCCACTTTTGATTAGCTGCTGCACTAGGTGCATTTCCCCATGGATGTCCTAAAGTTCCTCTACCAAATTGTAATATGGAATCATCTCCAAAGATTTCGGTCAGAGCTGGCATATGCCAAACATGAATACCCCTTGAAGCCACCAGTATAACAACTGGTATAGATACCCAGTCCTGGGTGAAAAAGATACCGCAAGCGGTTATTAGCTTTGTATGCTGCAGGAGCGGTAAAGCTTCATGTACCTCGCGGTAGCCCGGTAACATCATCTCAGATATTATTTTTGTATGATACAATAATCTTCACGAATGGGTCCAAGCGCTCTCTCGAACGGCTTATGGAATCTACCTCGAGATAGCTCATAAACAAGGCACTTGTAGCTGTTTTGTACTGTCCAAACCAAAAAATTCATTTATAGACATTTCATGCTCATTTCCAAATTTCTGCTTAGTTATTCCCATCATCCAGTAACCATAGGATGATCCCAATCTCCTTTTAGTAAAAATATAGTAATAGATCTTTTTTATATGTCTCACTCTCAGCGGCAAGGAAGAGAAAATGCATCGAGTCAGAATGATGAGACTTTATCCACAACTCTAAAATTGATTTTTGATTAGCCTATTCAATCTGATTCTCAACAGAATCAGTAGCCCTTAGTGTATGTAGGTAGCATAAGATGTATGATAAATAAAATCTATAATAATTAGGAAGTCTTGATATTCCTTCATGGAGTCCCTTCTTCAATGGCTCGCGGAAGACTAAATAGATAGAGGTAAATTCCGAGAGGACCTTACTGGTTGAAAAAGTGAGGCATACGGGATAGGCAAGGGTAAATAGGATAGCCAAGTTCAAAGACTGAGAAGTAGAGGGCTAGCACGAGCTATGATCATTGCCAAGAACGAGTGCATTCTATTACTAGCAATCGACTCTTTTGAGAAGGTATGAGATCGCGTATGAAATTCTATTTACTCACTTTAAATCGAGTATCCTTTTCCCGCTAGGATCAGAAATCCTACTGGTTGGTAATAATAGGAGCGATGCAAATAATCTCTACATCTTCAACTTCTCTTGGTCAACGAAATTTCAAAAAAAATAGCCTATTCCTCTGTATCTCACATGGGTTTCATAATTATATATATATATATGTGTGTATATATGTGTATATATGTATGTTCCTTTAACAAAGTTGGTCACTTTTCGATGCCAAGATTGGTTCAACATTGGTGCAAATCAACCCTAATCGTCCCCTTCTCCACTCTATACCATCTCACAACCGCCGTCGGCTCCTCCTCTGCTCTCCTCCAAGCCACCATCGACATCGGAGAATGTCATGTCATTCTCTAAGGAAAATATCTCATTCTTATTTACGAATTAAGATCTTCGTTTTTAGAAGATTTACTGCTTTTTTAAAATAGGATTTACATGTCTACACTAATTAATGAATTGGATTTACCTTTTTCTTTTGAGGGCAATGGGTACATATAATATTCGGAGTAGCATAATTTGTGAGATTGGATTATACAAACTGTATTCAGACTATCTGCGCCTCCTCGTCACAAATTTGGGGTTTAACAATGCAACAACGGATGATCGACCGATGTGCACAGTTAGAAGGAATGGTTTGCGCAAACCATGTAGGTTGTCTCAGAGAGAGAGAGAGAGAGAGAGACTGTCAGTAAGTCCCTCATTTTGTAGAAGAAAATGAAGGAACAATATAGCTAGCACAAAACATTTCATTTTACCACTCCTAATTTTGGAGCAGAACCTGGCCCCATTTGATGAAGGGGTCTCCCTTATCAGTTGTGCGATTTGCATGATCATGCTGGAGTATTTGGGTTTTTCCCAAATTTCTGGAAAAAAAATTAGTGGGCCAACTAGGTCGACTTGGCCCTTCAGGCCAAGCCAGCCCAGCCGGCCCACGCTGCCAAAATAAGGCACCTCGGTGCCTTATCCCGAGCAGCACGTAGCGTGGGGGGAAATGGAGAGGCGGCGGCGATCGAGTCCCCCAGCTCGGCTGCCCCACAAGCGGCGGCGAGGCACGGGCTTTACGGTAGTCGTTGCTCCTCTCATTTGTTCTCTGAGCTCCTATAAAGCACAGTGGAGTTCCTCTTGGCTGCGCATGATGAATAACATCTCCACTTTTTCCCTTTTGCCTATTACAAATCCACTCATTTTGCTTGAGCTCTGGCTTGAATCTTGCCTTCCCGTTGTTCTCTTGTAATCTTTGGTCTCCTTTTTCACTCATCTCATGTTGTGGAGGCCGCTATTGCGTGCAATTTGAGGTGGTTGTGTGGAACCCTAGACCATTGATTTGAGGCTTCTTGGTTAAAGGCAAGGTGTGGGGAACCTCTATGTGGCCGTGCTTGTGTGTCGACTGTGCTCGTTGGTCGGTTCTTGAGGATCTGGTGCGGTGGATTTGGAGTGGCTTTGTGCTGCCTCTTGTGGTGGTAGTTGGTCCTTCGTGGCCAGCTGTTCTTGGTGATCAGCAGAGATAACTCCCTAGACCAGGGAGGTGGTTCTGTTACTTTGAGTTGCTTCGGCTACATCTCTGAACCATCAGGTGAATTGCTTCACTTGGTGGTTGCAGCTTTGATCTCCAAAACAGTCGCTGGTTGTTTTGTGGCATTGCAGCTGCGATATTGTTTTCCAGGACAACGTCTTTGGCGTGCCTAGACAATTAACACTGACAGCCTGTCGGTGTTCTGTGAGTTCTCTCAAACTTCTGCGATTACTTACTTACTGTGATTGCAAAGGGGCTAGTCAATTTATTGACTAGATGGACTATTTGCGACAACAATATTAGTCCTCAGTTTACATTCTCTTGTATACTTGTTTAGCACAATTGTTATCTTGTCATATGTGCTTAGTCTGTGAATCTTCAGCTTACCGTTGTCTTTTTTCTTTGTTGCCGGCTGACCCTGTTATTTATCTTGCGTTGCCAGCTATGGTATAGTACTGCTTGTCTCTGTTCTTTGTTCCAGTAAGCTTGTATTCACTGTTGTCTGTATATACTTTGAAGGATTATTGATTGTTTAGGTTTATATATATAAACTATCAAGTATTGAATTTAGTAATTAAGATAAGGTTAGTATTGAATTTAGTAATTAAGATAAAGTTATCACAAATTAGTCTATTATACTCGTCCCTAGTGGCGAGGAAGGCCTTTAAGGCAACTCGACATCTGAGAACACTATAAAAATATCAACTTGAGCTTTATGCTGATTGTTATGCCTCCATTATTGTTCATAAAAATGCACATGCTTATATCTTTGATTATGAGTATATTTACTATGATATTATCAATTAATATGTTTCGATATATTAGCATGTGGTTTTATGATTCTTTTGATCCATGATTTTTATAATTAATACTTGGAATTAAAGTAGTAAAAAAATTGGTAATACCGCATTTACTACAGCAGATCACAGGACGATGTGCAGTCCACGTGGTAAGCAGCGATCTGCTTCTTTGTCTTTGTTTTGCACACCTCACTTTCTCGTGTCTTAATTAATTTGTTCTAGCAGTTTCGACAATATACGTACTGTCATGCAAGGTTAAGCTAACAACGAGATCGAGATGGCCGGTGATGACGTTTTATGTTATTTTTAGAGCTCTTTTACTGTGGATTAAAATTAATATAAGCCGTCCATTCCTTTGAATCTAATGATTAAGATCAATTTAGATCTAGTTATACTATCACCTGTAGTATTGGTAGTAAAATTGAAAGAGAGGTAAAAAATTCCGTCATATTATCTGTCCTCTACGGTAAAACACGTCCTATGATCTTGATGAATGACGGATGAATGGATAAGAAGTCTTTGAAGATCAATAGGTATTCGGTGAATCCAAAACTGTAAACGAATTAGAAAAAATCTAAAATACCTCTGATAAATAGGTAGAAAAAGTCTAAAATACCTTTAAGAATGAATGGTTAGATTTGATTTCTATTACCAAGTACTACTTAGTATCTATGTGATTCACTGTAAAATTTCTCTATTTTTACGTTTTTTGAGAGGAGACGGCATTTTAATCTGGCATGCAGCAGCAGCAGACGAAAGTGAAACGGGCGTACTGGCCGGAAGTAAATTTTTGGCACCTGTCTACACGTATCTCTCGGATCCTTGCTTTATTTGTTGGAAATGGATTGGCATGCATGCTCGGGGTCGGGGCCCGCTTGGGCACCTCATCCCTCGGATCGGAGCCGATGCGGAGAGAATGGCACTTTCTGCCTGGGTTGGTTGCAATCCGAGGTGGGCACTCGGGCCGGGCTCTTTTGGGTCGGCCCGAGGCACGATGTCACGATCTGGCACGACGGCTCGACCCGCCCGACGACATCAGAAGACGTCGCGTGCCGGCTCGAGAATCGAGCACGATGGGCGGCCCAAGACGCACGCACATCGTAGAATGGGCTATCTTGGGCCTAATGATCCAGGCATGAGGAAGAAGCTTAGCATGAAGGTCACTAACTCACGAGCATGACCGTCATGGATGCATCCGAGAGCATGAACGCCACCCTATCGCCAACACCGAGAGAGACGGACAAAACAGAGAGAGAGAGCTAAGAGAGATTGAGAGACGGTGCAAGAAACCGCTCTCTCGGCCGTCCCTCTCAATCTCTCTCTCTCTCTCTCACCGCTCTCTCAATCTCTCTCGTCTGCTCTCGCCACTCTCTTTCTCGCCTATTCTCCCTCTCTCGTCAAGATTAGCACATCCTTCTCGCTCTATGTAATCGTTCGATAATAAATAAATTTTAGTTCTTTTCTCATAATATTTGCATTCACCGCCTTAATTATATGTATCTCGGCTCTTTTCTCTCGTTGAAATAATGCAAATGGGTGGGACCTAGGCGCACGACGCACACGGCGCACGGCGCAAATGGGCGTGCTTGGGCTCGCTGGCCTGGCCGGCCCGGCAGCGCGACGCACGACGCACGGCGAGCACGACGGCCGCCGCGGCGCGCCCGGCACGGTTCAGCATCGGCACGATGGACCGTGCGGGCCGGACCGCCCGCACGATGCCCACCTCTAGTTGCAATGCAAGGCAAGCTGCTTCCACAAGCCGTACTCCTAGTCCTAGGCAGGAGAAAATTTCAGAGTCAAAAGTCTTTCACATGTATACTGTACTGTAGTACTCCTACTCTACAACCGCTCCAATTAAGTAAGGTGCCTTCCCTTTTTCACCGGTGCACGGAACCATGACCATATGAGCTGGTTAGGCTACTCTACTCTCTGAATGTCTTTGCAAGCGAAGCGAGGGGCAAAGTCAAAAGGAAACGAAGAGGTTGGCGTTGGCAACAGTTAGAGCGACAACCAAACGCGTGTAAAGACCGTTAAGCTAGCGAGCAGGAGCAGGAGCAGGAGCAGCAGTCACTCGGCTGCGCTGCGACCACGTCCGGTGCAAATTCCCTTGGATTGGAGTTGATAATAAGAGACAGTACAGTATTCTCCATTTTTGACAGCGCGCCCCACCCCTTCCTTGTTGCTATGTAGAGTACTATCATATCCATTCATATCACCACTCCTACTCTACAATATCATCTAGTCGAGCTTGCTAACTGTGCGTCCTCGAGCTTCTAATGAACAGATTAGGATAATAATATATACTTCTTGTATCAATAAATCAATCAATCAATCTGATATTCGGATACATCCATACGTGTGCCAATACCATACCCCAACATTTCCAGCGTCTGTACAGCAGGCAGGTTCCAGAATGTGTCAGCAGCATCTCCTTTTTCCCAGAGAGAAGCAAAAAGGAAACAAAGGAGGTGAGGTGGCACACCCACATGTGATACTGATACTGTGATGATTCTTGTGAACTTCCCCATACACTTGGCATTGTATTATTATTTATTTCTATCGAAGCCACCCTTGTTTAGCATGCCTCCCTCGGCCACCTGCCGCGGTATCGCGCGGAGCATCGCTACCTTGGTGCCTTGGTAGCATTGATGACCTATTTAATTAAGCAAGGGTAATTAAGTAAGTGATTAATTAGTAAAAGTAAATAACTCTACCTCTAGAGCATCAGGCCAGGCCCCACCTGCCTAGGAGTTAGGCTACGTTAAACAGGCTAATTTCGTAGCAGCTACTAGAGTAGATTAAGATTGCCTATTTTAACTTTGCATAATGATTAAGTTTGCGTATTTTTATAAGATGTATTTTGATTTTGTATAAGGATTAAGATTGTGTTGAAATTGATAAAGGTACGAGAGAAAATGAATTAGATGCCACCAATTAATTGTCTTGGAAGATGAGAGATATACTTTGTGTGAGTGATAATGAATAAATGCATATGGTTGAGAGAGAATAAATAGAGATATAGAAGTAAAAGTTTCATTAAATCTATATGCAAATATTATATTTATGAATATGATCATTTAAAAAATAAGCTTTATAAAAATGAACGTAGGGAGTACTATTGTCGAGAAAGCTTTTACGGGGCAGGCAGGCTATCTCCACGTCACAAGATCATGATCGAATGGTGACGAAGCAATAGAGATACAAGGATTTTCTACTCCTCAGGCAGCGACAACGCACCTACAGGCTACAGGTAGGTTGGGATCAGCCACTCCTCCTGATCCAGTTGCAAATTAAGGTTGGAATTCAATCTTATTCATTCAAATTGAGCTGATCTTTGAACTTGTATTAGAAAGTAGCATTGTATAGAAGCACGTTAAGTTAAGTAATTGACCTCCTTACCTATGACTATGAGATGAAATTGGTACAGGGGCCGGCCCCATCGCCCAAGCGAAGCACCACGAAGAAAGCCGAAACTAGCTACAAGGTGTCAATTAAGTGGCCGGTGTTAACCGAATTAACGGGACAGCTCGCCGGAGTAGTCGATCAAGTGGTCGGTGTTAGCTAATACAACATGACAAATTGACGAGTTTTCGAGTCACTAAACATGTTGCTGTGGCTGGAGGACCCAAACAGTAGAGATGAAGAGGATCCCGGTTCCCTTACCGTCTACGTGCGCACGCGCCATGGGGGCGGGGGGGTTAAGAACCTCGAGTTCTTCAGCCCGAAAAACAAGGAATTAACCAACAGAGATGCATGGATTTTCATTTTTACGTAATATTCATGCCACTTAATTGACTACCCCGGCCGTTAATTCGGTGTCACTGTCATATGATTTATATATAGGTTACGCTAGTACGAGCTAGGAATATATGAAAGAAAGAAATGGTGATGTCCAAGGAGAGTTATCTAATCCCGGGCGGCTCGGCCAGCACAGGCACAGCACGTGGAGGTGGAGCGATACGATCGATCGTTTTCAGCCCGTAGTGCATCTAGGGAGGGTTCATAATCGTACGACATATGGTGGATGTGGCGCGTATCTCGGGGACACCTCAGATTTATAACCCCGTCCCGTCATGAAAGATCGATCGATCAAAAAAGCTTGGGAGGGAGAGCTTCGTCTTTGTCTACTCCAGCACCCACCATCATCGATCCAGGAGTCCTCCTCTAGTCTAGCAGGAGCCGTGCTTATCCGTTATGTGTCGCATCGCATGCAGAGTCCAGGAAGGAAATCAAAGGTGAGCAGGCTGAGGCGTGTGAGGAATGGATTGCTCTTTTGATCGGTGCGGCCAATGAATCTGCCGACGACTGAATATTAATCTTTCCTTGCACGCGTCCTCCTCACCTTTCATGCATCCTCACTCAGCCCGCTCCCTCCCAGGTTGCACTTTCTTCACGACGCAGGAAGAGCACCAACAAATTCAAGTTTATTCGGTCGTCTCGTTTCATCCAGAAACGCGCCAACCATTTTCCTTGGACCATTCATTCGCCTAGTGTGTAATCGGTACTATATGCCTGAAAAACACTGTACAATGCTTGTCCAAAACGACTTGTATTTTTCTTGGTCTCCGTACGTCAAATTCGTCTCCTTTCCTTCTTTCACTTGAAAATATTACTACTAGTAGTTTCTTGCTTGATTTACTCGTGCACATTTTCCCGGGAGTAGGTTCAATATTGACTAGCCTAGTGCTCAGTATAAATTGGAGTATACTACTCCACACACACCGCCCAATGGCTTACTTTATTAGTATTTTGTAAAGGAAAACATGGCCCAAAAGGATCATTAACCCTGCTTTATAAGTACTAGTATATTACTATGAGGTAAAGATTATTGAATTAACCCATCTTTCGTGCCTTACCAGCCCACCTTAAAGACATATATATACCATGCTATGCTTTGTGCTGTGCTACGACGATCATTTAAAGATAAAACTAAAGGACGACTTCTACAATAGATACATCTTAAGATTATCTCTATGAGATATTAGAATCTTTTAATTATAGCATGAAAAGTTATTTATTATAGACAATAATTTATACAATGGTCTTTTTTATGTTGTCTATGTAATCTTATTTTCACTAGGAGACATCTATACTCTCTCTCCTTTATATCAGCAAAAATCTTATATAACAAAATATATAGATAACTGATATCACACCATTGTACATACCCTAATACTCTACTACTACTATATGTGCTCCACTTCGCTGGTCTTGCAAATTTTATAGGTCAACAACGATATCTTAAACTGAAAAGTATACGTAGGCCCCAACAACGCTAGCTTAAATCTGAAACGTATACACGTAGGCCCCTTACTTTCTTTTGACTCCTTCCTACCTATGCTAATAATGGTGGCAAATAAAAGTCGTTTTTAGCTATCGATATGATTTAAAATGCAACTTTCACTGCTCATTCCTATTATAATATATTTATAAAAATTAATAATATTATTATAATATAAAAATACCTTTTGAGATAAATCTATACTATTAGTTTTATATATCCAATCTAAATATTTAAAAATACGTGTATAGCCGAACTGTAGAACGTTTGACCTCACATGATTCAAAACATCTTCTCTTCTGTTTTAAGGAGGGGAAGATTAAAAAACCAGCAAAAGTCAAATCAAACTAGCATGATTAAATAAATCACGTGCATCAATCTCAATTAACTGACACAGATACATGCCGTTTACCAACATGTGCAGCAAGAATCTACGTACTACTACTACATTGCAGCCTACACTCGGAAAGAAAATGTAATGTAAGACCATAATCTCTGTGTTTCCCTATATTTATTCACAGTCCATCATCTAGTCCATTCTCAACTGTATCACTAATTTTTTTCTACTTCTCATTTATACCATCGATTCCATTAGTGCACTTCTTTAAAAATGCCATTCCATCTATCAACTAGGTTTGACCGTTAAGTAAATTATAGAAAGTTCAAAATTCCAGAAAAATAAGGGACCACTTCTGAACAAAAATTGACACTGAAGAAAATTCCGAAGGATGTTCTATAAAAGCTAAACAAGATTGAAACATTTTCCTTGCCTAAATTTTCAAAAAAAAATCAATGTTTGTTAAGAAATGGTCCCTGATTTTTTCCTGTATTTTTCTGGTATTTTTCATGATTTGTTCTAAAGCCTCTATGATTTTCTGGTATTCTTATTTAATTTTCTGATTTTCTTACAAATTACTTAATGGTCAAACCTAGTTGACCGGATGAAATGGCATTTTTGAAAAGTGCACTAACGCACTTATGATATAAATGATAAGTGGAAAAAATTATTGAATACTTGAGAATGGACGTTTGCTTAATGGCAAAAGCAGATTTTTTCGTATAATATATCGGGGAGCTGAGATGATCAACACCATCGAATTAATCCGTGTATATATTCGACCTCCTAGCTAGTACATAATGGGAGTCCAGAACATACATACATACATCCATCCATACATATGGGAAGCCTCTTTTCTACTCTCGGAGTAGTTACTCCCTATATTGTATCTCACAATATAGAGAGTATCTCGCACAACGGAGGGTATATACATGTAGTATATGAGTATATAAGGCTATCTAAGTGGTATTTACATTTTTCCAGAGGTAGTATGTAAGCTTTTTAGGCGTACTTCTTTTTATGTGCGTATATGAAGGTATTTGCAAAGTACGCTAAAAACTATGTACTCCCTTGTAATGTTTTCATATGGATCACATTAGAATATCTTATAATTAGTAATGAGTGTATCGAAAGTGATAAATGAGTATTTCAAGTACGTTTAGGTGGTATTTCAGAGGTGGGAGTAACTACTTCCGAGAGTAGAATGTATATTTCATATATATATATATATATATATATATATATATATATATATGAAAATGGTTCCATACTCTTGAGTGTACGTACTCTCACTATAAGTATACCGTTTAAATGATGTTGTTATACCTCTTTATCTTTTTGAGTATACTCTAATACTGATTATAAGATACTTCAAAGTGAGTTCAATGAAAAAATTTCATCACGCTCCACTTTTTATAGCATAATTTGTGTATACACTCCTTCTATATATGAAAAAGTGTATATAGCAAAAATAAAAAGCTTCAATGAAAATTTTTCAACTATATTGCATTAGAGCATCTTATAATTATTATTGAAGTATACCGAAAATGATAAAGAAGTATAACATATTCGTTTAAGTGGTATATTAGAGGTGGGAGTATGTACACCCGGGAGTACGGAAAAGGCTTCCTCTCTCTCTATATATAGTACAATTACTTAGAGCACCATGGTGCCAGGGCACCATGATCTAAAAATGATATTTTCTCTATGTATTTTCATATGAAATATTTAGGATGCTGAGTTTAACCACTTTACTAACTAGGTCAAAATAGCTCGAACTAAAATTCAAACTGGAGTTTCTCTTTTTGATGATAGTTTGGTTGTAGGTATGCGCTGATTTTATATATAAATCAGCAAAGGATTTGATCCAAACTCATTCAAAATCGTTGAATTCGAGTATATATTTTTTGAAAGTATGTGTTTCATTTGAATTGTTAAAGATTGGTATATACCCTACAACTGAAATTTTTGAAAAATATACTCTAATATGGCTTGAATTCGCGCATTTGAAATCATGATGCCTAGGCACCATGGTGCCCCATTTCACTTCATATATATATATATATATATATATATATATATATATATATATATATATATATATATATATATGAAAAAGCGATGGTCTAGATCTTTCGAGTAATATAAAAAACATTGTGTCGATTCTGATACTGTAGCAAACACTGTTGAGCGATCCAGATCATTCGTCGCCTTGATCGAATAGTGTTGAGAGCCAGGGATCGCTTAAGTTGCGGTCCCTGCAAGAACCCTTTTCATCCCAGACAGACAGCATCGATCGATCGTTCATGCACGGCCACCAAGTGCATATATGCTGATGCTGCTTCCATACATCCGGCTTTTTAATTCTTCGTTGCATCTATACATTCTCATGTTTTTTTCCCTGTTTTTATGTGTTAAATTCTATCGGTGCTGATGCGTGGCAACTCGTTAAGTTGTAACAGCACAAGAACCCTCACTGTGTAGGTATGTAAGGATGAGATTAGAAGAGTTGAGTAGCAGGCAGGAGTAGGGTTCGCAAAATCGACGAAAATCGTGATTATTGGTCGTATCGGTGCGACTCGGCTTCTAAAATTACTTGGTAAACTGATCAAATTTAAAAATTTAGAAAAATTTATGCGACATAAACTGGTCAAAAATCGGAAAAAAATCACTCAAAAAAATCGACCGCAAAAAAAATTCAACTACTCCTTGATTTTCTATGGAAATTGGGTGATTTTTTAAAAAAAAATAAAAAAAAATTGAGTTTGAAACTCAACAATTTTCTTCTGTGAGTGCGTGCATTGGCAATGCTATGTCCAGGCGTCCAGCTGATCTTGGAGTCTGGCGGATGCATTGCATTGCTGCGCCGGCCATGGCTGAATACAGAATACAGTACCGTATTTATCTATTTTCCACACAAGCCCATCACAAGCGTGGAGATCATCATCGTCATCCTATATTATGATAAATGATATATGCAGGTGTCTGGGGTCTGGGATCTGGCCCAACATTAACGGCGATTAAAAGGACGCAGCAGAGCTTAGCTAGCGGCAGCGCAGATGCATATCTTTGGCATGGACGTACACCTTACTCGCTCCGTTCGTTGTTGACTTTGTACGGTGGCGGTGAAATTGCGAGAGAAATGGTTTAAATATCTCTCTTAATAGTCTTACAAATACGAAAGAGAATAATACTCTGCATAGATGGTACAGTAAGAAACGACTCGTACAAACCTTATATTTCTCGGCAAGTTAATTTATTCAAAATGTAAACCCTGTATTTATCAAGTGAGGAGTTTGATTCTTCGCTGCCCCCGTGCAGTAATCATTGACTGATCGATCCATTGATTCGTGGCCAACTTTTAATTACAATGTTTGTTTTTTATGAGCAATAAGACAAGGTAGCTAGGCCAACCCTCCTACTTCAATTCATTTGGAGCGGCCGGACGAACATTCCATGCATATATATATATGCAAGCAGAAACACAGCAGAATCTGACCTGTAAAACGGGAGTACAACCACAGCTAGCCCAGGTCGTTTGGACAGCACGCGCAACCTGCAGGTTAGTTAATTGCATCAAAGAATGAAACCAATTGTTTACTGCTGCTAATTCCTTCGTTAATTTAGCTTAGCCTTAAGAGTGATATACTGCTAGCTAGCTAGCTAGCTACCAGTTGTTTCAGTTGACGTGAACTAACGATAAGCTGCCTGCCTCGAACTCGAATTAAGCTGTCGCAACTAAACGCACATCGATCTATCCTACAGTCCTACTCCCTAGCTAGCTGCAAGGTGTTATTAGTACCGTATTGCACGTACTGTCTCTGTCCTTTTTCTGATTTCTCCTGTGAAAGCAAGCGCGCGCGCGCGGAACGGAACCATCTCAGTGCGGCTAGCTAGTGCTACCAGAAACTGACGAAACAGCTCACCCAAGCTTGCTGCAGAACATCAACGGAGCAGAGGAGCAGCATGCAGCACCTCTCTCTCTCTCTCTCTCTCTGACGACGACCCAGGCGAGGCGAGCAGCTGCATCGCTCCAAAATAAGGCGGCCGGCGCTCCAGGTTTGTCGCTGCTCCCCCGGCTGACATCCATTGGTTCGGTTGGCGCATGCGCATGCGGATGGTTGGCGGAGAGCCAAGAAAAGCAAACAGAAAGGACGTTAAGCAATGCATATAAGAGGGCAAGCGAGTTTGGCCCAGCCGTCCACCCTCAGCTCAGCTCGCGCCCAGACCCAGTCGGATCGGCCGGCCGCACCCTCCTCCTCTTCCTTTTCCTTTTCCAACTCGACGTTGGCAAGAGAGGAGAGGAGGCGGGCCACATCGATCGAGTCGAGGGCTCACTGCACCCATCTGATTCGCCGATCGAGCAACGCCATGGCGCGCCTCGTCCTCAGATCCCCGGCGGTGCTGCTCCTCCCGCTAGTGCTGCTCGTCGTCCTCTCCCACCTCCCCTCCACCATCCCGGCTACCGTCACCCCTCTCAGCAAGCTCATCAAGAGATCCGGCTCTTCCTCCTCCTCCTCGGCGTCAGCGCCGGCACCATCCACCACCCGACAGCCATCAGAAGAGGACAAGGACGACGACGACAAGCAGGGTAATAAGGCGCCGGCGCCGATGGTGTCGCCGACGAACGGCGCTGGGTGGTACAAGGGCATGACCCGGGAGTTCGTCAACGGGCACAACATGGTCCGGGCGCGCTACGGCGTGCCGCCGGTGATGTGGGACAACAAGCTGGCGCGGTACGCGCGGCGGTGGGCCAACGCCATGCGCAAGGACTGCGTGCTCAAGCACTCCACCGGCATGTACGGCGAGAGCGTGTTCGTGGGGAGGGACGGCTGGAACGCCACCGCCGAGGACGCGCTCTGGATGTGGGGCGCCGAGGAGCCCATCTACGACAAGCAGACCGGCAACTGCACCGGCGGCCGCCACTTCAGGGAGTGCGGCCACTTCGCTCTCATGGTCAACAAGGACAACCGGAGGATAGGATGCGGGCGAGCAGAGTGCTTCAATGGCGTCGGCGTCTTCATCTCATGCAACTACTACTTCCTTAACAGTGACTGATCATGCATGCATAATATATGTACTCATCACAAAAGCTAACACATCTTCTTGCACTACTGAGTGCACCAGCCAGCCAGCCAGTGCGCATGCCTCGGACGTCCAAGGAGCTTCATTTTCTTTCCAGTTTTGGAGGAACGGATCAGACTTCACACAGTACAGTAGTCTCCTTGCTGCTGTAGATGCTTCCATCAACACGTACACCCGTTTCTTTCTTTCTTTCTTTCTTTCTTTCTTTCTTTCTTTCTTTTTTCCTCTCGCTGCAAAATTAATACGAGGGGAAGCACTCGGTACAGTAATTAATACCTTGCTTGAAATATAATCTTGAGCAAGGGTGCAGCTCAACATGCATATCACAGATTAGTAGTGATTCACAATATGCAAGATAACTGCGAAATCATGTTCAGGTTGGGTCGAGTCCATGATGCCACATGGATCCTGACATTGAGAAATGAGCTAGACGGCATAAAACTAATTGATCCATTAGTCCCACAACTTCTCCAAACTAAGGACATCTTGCAACGGTCAGTGGATGACAGGCGCCCTCAGCTTTGATAGGTCCAGCTCTTCACCCACCTCGCCCACCACATTTCTGCATATCCCAAGACCAACGATGGGATAAAGATTCAACTTCAGTTAGGTTCAGTTAGGCAGAGTACTAAACAGGTCTAACAAAGAAGGCAGGCAGTACCGATCAAATCTATAGAAGCTATAAAAGGGCGCAATAAACAACTCAAAGGACAATGACGAAATAAAATACACGTTGTCGCGCCTGACAATGTACAGACCAAGAACAAGTTGTCGTACTACCTCCTGCCTGTACAATAATGATTCTCATGAGTGCTGAAAAATTCAAATGTACCCCCTAGGCAAGGTTCAAAATCTCGACGAAATTTCGTCGAGATCTCGATTTTCGGATGTGGACGAGATTTGAAATGCCGGCCGGATTGAAAAAATTCAAAAAAATCTAAATTGCTACAGTAATCTCAGAAATATCACCGATATCTCGACATTTTTTACCGAAATTTAGTGTTTGACCACCGGATTTGACCAGAATTCGATCAATAACCCTTAAGAAAGTCATCCTCTATGAAAAATTGATGAAAAATCGAATTTTTGAGATATTTTTTAAAAACTTCAAAAACACTGTCAGATTTTTATAAAATTGTACGTGTTTTATCTTGATATGAAAAATTTACGGTACCATCCTAAGAAGTGTAGGATCATATAGAAATTTTTTAAAAACAATTGAACTTCATTTGTTATCTTTGAAAAATCAAAAACAGAATGAACATAATTGGGATAGTAACATTGTTAGAATTTTATAAATTTTCTCGAGTGTGATCATGATCCAAAATTTTTACGAGAGCTTAATAATTTACTCGGTAGAATTATATAATTTTTTTTAAAAAAATCAACTTTTTTTGGTTGCTCAATTAAATCTATGTATGTATCGAACTTCATTTGTTATATTTCAAAAATCAAAAACAGAAAGAACATAAATGGTACATTGTACTTGTAAGAATTTTATAAATTCATTGGAGTGTGATCATGATTCAAAATTTTTATGAGATCTTAATAATTTCCTTATAACCCTTATTCAAAATTTTAAAAAAAATTAAAAAAAATTGGATGCTAAAGCAAATCTATGTATTGATCATTAGCCTTTTACGAGGACGTAGCACTCTGAGAATTTTAGAAACTTTTTGAAGCATGATCATTAGATGAAATTTTATAGACACATTAATGAAAAATTATGACCATCCACAAAAATTTTCAAAATTTTCTAATATGTTTTGTACTGTTTTTCATTTGGTTGAAGTTTGCCGGTAAAGCTTTTATCAGCACAGTAGCACTGTCCGAATTTTTCAAAATTCATGTCACTTGATAATCATCTGAAAAATTTATGAGAATATTATTGATTCATAAAAAACATTCACAAAAAATTTAAAAATTTTCTAACTTGTCTTGTTTCATTTTTCATTCGGTTCAAACTTGTCGGTCAGCGTTTTATCACGACAATAGCGATGTTTGAATTTGTAAAAATTTCTCAAATCTGATAATCATCTGAAATTTTTATGGGAATATCACTGATGTGTCAAGAACCTACGAAAAATATTTAAAAAAAATCCAACATCTTTTGATCCGTTTTTCGCTCAGTGCAATTTTACCGAGATCTCGACAAAACCGGCAAAATTTCGGTTTTCTTGGTAGAAAAAAACCGGATTTGATTTTTTGTTTTTGTATTTTGTCCTAAATTTGTCCGAAATTTTTAAATCTCATCGAGATTTCGTTCTCCGACCATGGACGAAATTTAGAGCGAAACGGAGATTTTGAACCCTGCCCCTAGGTTCTCACACAGAGCAGAGACACGATTTTTTTTAAAAAAATAATACACTTTTTAAATAATTTTACCAAAAAAATATATAAAAATAATTACAAAAATATACCTCCGCCGCCGTTTATGTCGACATTTGAAACGGTGACATAAGTTTTGTCATCAAACCAAAATGCGAAAATTTTGCACTGTTCATCTGTTGTCATTAGATGAACAGCGCCAAATTTCGAAATAAGCTTCTATCGCCAATTCAATTGGTGATAGATGTTTGTTCTGTCATTGATTGAATTGGCCGACAGATTGTTTACTCGTGGATTCATTTAGCCAACAAGGCTAAGGTTTCGGTCGCCATTTCAATTGGCGACAAAAGCCTTTTGCGAATTCATTTAGCGACAAAAGGCTTATCGCTAGTTTATTTGGCGATAGAGCTTCTGTTGTCAATTAAAATGACGAGTGAGATATATTTTTGTAATTATTTTTTTCGGTATTTTTTTTTAAATTATTTAAACAGTGTATTATTTAAAAAAAAAATCGTAGAGACGCACCGGCCCCTAGCTGTTTATAGGCATATGCAATAGATAAGTGCATGAGAAGAGTTGGCTCATCGCTTTAGGTTTTTATTCACCCAGTTATGCAAATGTTAGTCACAACTCACTACTAGATATAGTAGGTTAAAGCCCAGCCTAACTCAAAATCATCATAAATCAATTGCCTGCATATTGTTAGTGAAAGAATTCAGCACTGCAGAAGTAACAAAGGCATTTCAAAACCCGATTTCCAAAGACAAAAGTTGCATGAGTGAAACTATGCGCTGAACCAACCCTTTTCTCCTGGGCCCGTTTGAAGTGCATGTTGCAGATATTTCGTAGGAAAGAGAGCAAATCCCCTATTACTACGAAAATCCTTTATTCCAAACAGGCCTAGTGTGGCGACCCGTGTAGCTGATCCGAGTAACGACAATAATACTGTGATTACACCAAGTTAATCACGTGAATCTCGGCATAGTAGCTAACAAAATATCGAGCAACCTGGCACTTTATCAGGTATTATACCTATTTAGAGTGTTGCAGCAGAACAATAATTAGATACAGAAATGAAAACTTTATTACAGTCCATTGAGCCATGCTGGGCTACATATTTAGTACAATAATTATACATAGGTTCCAAATACAACAAAAACAACGACCACCAAAACGGGGACATGGTTGACTAAACCACCTAGTCCTCCTGGTAGTAGTAGTCATCCAACTGTAGGTTCTGATCCCGCGTACAATCCTCACCCAACACCTCGTAGGTGGATCCATATGACTCACCTTCTAAGCAAAGGGGTATTTAAGCAAGGGTGAGTACATGAGCACTCAGCAAGCATTATTAGTAAAAATGCAATAGATGAATTTTCTCTCAATTCCAATCCAAATCTATCTAATGATCACCTTCCCTCAAAATCTGTTTTTTTACGAAAATTAGGTTTTTTGTTTTCTTTAAGGGTTGTCTATTTTAATTTCTGAAAACAACTGCTAGCACTCGTATATGAGGTAGACTTAGCTTCCGTAGCCTCCAATCCAGGAGACATATGAATTCATGATTTTACCCTGCGCAGGTTTGTATCACTTTATCCATAGTGACCCCATCCTGTGAGGCCCCAGAATATTTATCACTAATCCAATATTAGATCCCCAACACTGTTACTAGAGTCGGAGACACCTATCCCAGGCTGTTCCACTAGACTCGCAGCTAACAGTTGTACTCCAACTACCCGTCAGCAGTAACTCTACTCATGACTTCAAATATACCACCACCACGTTGCCTGCCCCTCTGGGCCTACCGGCATATCCTAGAGGTGCGCACTAAATTTCTTACCCAATGTAGAGATTCTAATGCTTTTATAGGACAATCTCTTCTGACCAATTTCACATGCTATGGTTGATACTGGAATTATGCTTATTGCCTAAGTGTTAGTTGTTTGACCTTATATTATAGCCTATGTAGAGGACCTTACCGACATGACAATCCTTCTCATCGGCGCCCTCTACTAACCATAAATAAACATGCGTCAACGGCTCCATTCGTTGGATGAGCCAATCAAAATACCACTATCCAATTATCAATCCATTTTTCAATCCATACTTTCCATCCGCATTCGATTTAAGGTTTTTATTTGTAACATAAGTTTTTCAATGTAGTGATGATATATGAAAGTATATAAAAGCATTTGAAAACATTTAATAAAACAATGATCAAAGGAAGCGTGCCTGGTATAAAATTAGAATGTATGGCCTCGCTCAAATTTTGGAGCTGGTGGTCTAGTTGGTTTAGTTTCGATCCTAAAAATCGTAAAATATTAATTTATGACAATTAATTAGAAAGTATTTATGGCGTCCAACTTTTTCTGAACTACTGTCAGTTGCACATTTTAAGTTACAACAATTTTGTTTCTTTTACTTTAATTTGGCACTGCGTTTTATTTTAGTGGGGTGTTACAATCACCATTTTCAGTTATTACAAGTTTTGCAGATTTTACATACCTCTTACTTAATTAATTGCGTTATTTATGATCTTTTGATATTTAGGCTTACAACTAGATTATTAGATAAACTAATCGTGGTTCGTGGCAACCAAATTTATTTTCCTTATTTCTCTTTTTCTTCTCTCTTCTTCCCTCTTTTCTTTTCTTTCCCTTTTCTTTCTCTGCTCTCCTTTCTTTTCTTTTTCTTTCCTCTTCTCTACGGTCACTACCCTTGGCCTCCTTCTCGGTCTCTTCTCCTCTATTGTGGCGACCCGTATAATTAACCCCCAGTAACGACTGTCACCTAGAGTTAACTATACGGACCTCAGCACAGTAACTAGCAAAACATCGGGCTTTCTGATGCTTTATTAGTTACTATACTATATACAGAGTATTGCAGCAGAACAATAATTAGAGACAGACAATGTAACTCCTTATTACATTCTGTCGGCGTTTCGAGCACCGGCAAGTAAATTTGTAAGTCTAAGGGGCCGCGCGTTCCCACTCCCTGAATGGTTAGACTCGAGAGCCCAAGGTGTATACTGGTTCGGGCCGAATGTCCCTACTCCAGTTCGTTTGGGGGTGTTGTATTGCCTTAGATGCAGACGGTTGCACAACGTTTTACAAATGAGGGAAAGGAGTTTGAGCACAAGAGTGTTCGCAAAGGCCTAGCGAGAAGAGGAGATCTCTCAGGTGCCCCTCTCCCAGAGGCTCCTGCCTCCCTTTATACAACTGGAGGGGGCAGGTTACATGGGAAGTTGGGAGAGGGCAATCGCTTCGGTGATGGGTCGTCGCTTTGGTTTGCCCACGCTGGTCGGTAGCCCCCGTGGGCGAGGCGCTTAGTCGTTGTGTCGGGGCTGGCGCACCGCCTTTCGTGAACTCGACGATGGTTGACGTTGCAGTGCGTAACGTTGGTACTGCCTCGGGAGGGAGCGTGCCTTCGTATTCTACGTGACTGGTTGATGGGACTGGAAGCTTGACTTCGACAGCCATTTATGCCATCTTGGGAAAGAGCCACCTACTCCCGTACAATCACTTCGATTGACCCCGTCCGTGGGGCACGTGGCTGCCAGCTGGTGAAGGTTTCGACACGCGGCCCTTGGCGGAGGTTGCCTTGGTTTGGTCGGAGTCGGGGGATCCCGACCCGCTGCGGAGGTCGAGCCCCGCTTGGTCGGGTCGGGGATCCCGACCATTGCGGAGGTCGGAGCCCCGCTTGGTCGGGATGCCTACCCGATCGGTCGGGAATGGGCGTCCTGTGTGGCCCCGCAGGTACTTTGGTCGGTAGCGGGCCTGGAGCGGCTTGTTAGGCTTGAGCTGTGCTTGAGGCAGCCTGCTCGTCACCCTGGGCCGTTGGGGTACCCCTGGTATGAGTATTCGTCACATTCCATTAGCCATGCAGGCTATTGTCCATTACATTACCTTAATTTATATAGACTTGATTACAGCAAAAGATATAGATATCTACTACAACCTCCTCTCTGAGGGTCTGCTAGAGCTGGAATACGGTGTACTAATACTACTACTCCTCTTGATAGTAATAGTAGTAGTATCCGTCCTCCAGTAGGTCCTGCTCCTGCGGATTATCCTCTAAACATGACTCAGAGGATGGTCCATAGACCTCACCGTCTAAGCAAGGGTGAGTACAAAGTACTCAGCAAGCAATAATATATGCATGCAATAAATGATTTTTCCTTTCCTATATTAACCACACCTAATCTAACTTCACCCAAGGACCACTTCTCCCAAAATATCCTTTCTACAGCAATTAATTTTAGTTTAAAGGGTTGGTTGATTTTATATTTAGAAAATTCTACTAACATTGTACATGAATAGCTTTGGCTGACCATAGTCTCCAATCCAAGAGACTGGCTTGAATTCAAGATTTACCCTGCGCAGGTTTGTATCACTTTACCTGTGACACCCACAAGAGATGCCCCAGAACATTTATCGCTACTCTAGTATTAGTTCTCCACCCTGCACTTCGAGTTTGTGACACCTAACCCAGGCTGTCACACAACTCCAAGACACAGTTGTACTCCCTCTCAACCAGGGGTACACCACTGGCTTCACATATACCGCCATCATATTGATCTCGCACCTCTGGGCTTACCGGCATTCCCAGAGTGCACCCTTTATACATACCCAATGTGGAGAGCTCTAATACCTTCGTAGGACAACCTTTTCTGGACGATTTCACACACCATGATTGATACTGATTTTATGGCTCAATGCCCAAGTGTTAGTTTGTTGAAACTTATATTATAGCCTATGTAGAGGACCCCGTCGGCCTACATCCTTCGTATCGACATCCTCAACCATCCATATTAACACACACAAACCCAACCATTAGCTAGACACATTAATCCCATACACACTTCCATTTTTCCAACCATCACACCCATTCCAACCCGGCTACCATCTTTCCCAACCATCTCACAGAACACATCCATTTTAATCATTTCATTAAATTAAGCTTTCCCATGCAGTGAGAGTACAAATAATTACATAAAAGCAGTTAAATCATTTTAATAAAGCATGATCAAGGGGGGTTTTGCTTGCCTGGAATATACTCGGAAGGTTCTACCTCGCTCAAAGACTGGGTCTGACTGTCGGGCGGGGTTTGTTCTGGTCCTGAACATTATCATCTATTAAACTACAGCAAATTTATTAAGTATGAGTTAAGTGTGCAAACAGTCCAATACTACATTTTTGTTATATGCATCTGTTGATATCCATTTTAAATGATATGCATGCTTCCTACTTCTTTTTAGCCAATTAATCAATTAATGCAACTAGTGCTGCTATTGTTTAGTTTTATGCACATGCATGCATAACCAACCAACTAATCACCTGATGCAATAGATGCAAAACTTAACAGATCTACATGCAGCTAATCTACTCATTTTCCAAATCCCTCATTTTTTTTCTCCTTTTCTTCTTCTCTTCTTTCCTTTTCTTTTCTTCCTCTTTCTCTTTCTCTTTTCTTTTCTTTTCTTTTTCCTTTTTCTTTTTCTCTCTTCTGCCTTTTCTTTCTTTTCTCTGGTTCTCATTTCGCCAACATCACAGGCCAAGCCTTTCGGCTTGCTCTGGCTGAGCTGCTCGGCTCCGGAGGAGGTGACCTCAGCCTCCTCGCGGCTCCTTCCAGGCCGCCGCCTCTCCTAGCCGGTGACGCCTCTCGCAGCGCCTACCTCCTCCTCTCTTTCTCACATCGGCGCCAAGCTACGGCTCTTTCCCTTCTATGAAGCTAAGCTCCCTCTACCCGATCTACTCAATCTAGCTGTTGGTCTCTAAGTCTTTTTCTATTTTACTGGATCTAGACATTTGCAACTCAACTAGACTACTACTTACTTGAGCTCCACTGGTTTGATTCGGTTCTGAGGAGAGGGTAAGGTTGATTGCTTGCTAGGGTGGATGAAGCTGATGTAGGGGTGGCTAAATCCTAGCTCTTCCCTTGCTCAGCTTGGTCCTGGCCGGCCCCCTTCTTGCTCCCTGGATGATGTAGATGGTTGCCTCCTTCTTGCTTGTTCTTGCTTGTGGTTGAATGGAAATGGTTGTGTGAGTGAATGGATCTAGCAATGGCTTGTTGTGGTTTTCGGTTGGGGTGTGGAGAAGAAAGTGAATGCCTATAGCTAGCTAGTTCTGGAGAATGACTGAGGGGAAAATATCTCACACGGCTGGCATTCTTATCTCTTCCCTGCGCATGGCAATTACCATTCTGCCCTTGATGTTTTACCCTTTTACTACTCCACTCATTTACCCACTTACTGCCAACAAGTATGCATGCATGCAGAATGGCAGTTTTGATTACATGGTTATGCACAATATGAACGGTATGAACGGCATTGATGCTCACTAGCTTAACTAATACTTAATGGATGCTAATTGGGAATAATAATGATGATTATGACATATTTATGCTTATGCTTAATGATAGGATGATTTGGGGGAGGGTCCTCACATCTATTTTATCTGGACCAACCCTTCTGACTTTCTCTCAACTCTCCTCTACTTCTCCAGTTCGGTCGAGCTCCCTGGCTTCTCTCGGTTCTTACTCCTTCCTCTCCTCTAGATCGAGCTCCCCCTGGCTCTCTCTCTCACTCTCTCGGTTTTCTTTGCTCTCCCTCTCCTACTTCTCCCCTTCCTCCTGGGCAACTTGGCTCGGTGCCAGCTAGCTGCTACCCAGCCATGCGCCATTCTCTCCCTCAATTTCGCCCTTGGCTCAGTCACCCGTAGCCGAGCCTCGGCGCCGACTAAACCCGGCATCCACTGCGCCCTAGCGCAGCTCGGCCTCTTCTCTCTCTGCTGGTGTCGGCGTTTTCGGGAGCGCCGGCAAGTAAATTTGTAAGTCTAGGGGGTCGCGCGTTCCACTCCTCGAATGGTTAGACTCGTGAGTCCAAGATGTATCTTGGTTCGGTGAAGGTCCCTACCCGATTCGTGTGTGGTGGTGTTGTATTACTCTTGAGTACGGATGATCGCACAAAGTTTTACAAGCGAGAATGCCAATGGCTTAGCGAGATGGGTTTGATAGCGCTCTCCCTTTCTTGTTCTTGCTCGTTGCCCCCTCGATCGTTTAGCCCTGCCTCCTTTTATACAGAAGGAATGGGCAGGTTACATCGAGAGTTAGGAGGAAAAGCGAGGTGACCTACGCTAGGAGCTCCGGTCCTTCGTCCCGTGGATGGTCGCCACCCGTCTTGCCCATCTTTGGGTTGGTAGCCTTGGTGGTCGGGAGGTTAGGTATTTCCGGGAAGTAGCGTACTTGTCCTCTGTGATCCTTGCGAATGCTGACGTCGAGGTGCGTGACGTTGGTGCTGCCTCGGGAGGGAGCGTGCGCTCGTCTTTGACGTGGATCGGTTGATGGGCCGGAAGCTTTGTCTTCTACGATCACGAGATCTTCTTGGGAAGGAGCCACCGCCTTGTATAGTCGCCCGATTGACCTTATTCGAGGGTGCGTGGCGGTAGGCGATGAGGACGACACGCGGCACTCGGCGTTCGTCACCTTGGTTTGGTTGGAGTCGGAGATCCCGCCCGCCAAGAGGGGTCGGGAGCGCTGTCTGTCGGATTCGCTTCCCTGGCGGTCGGGAGCGGATGCCTTGCTTGTGATCTCGCAGCGATTCGGTCGGCGTGGCGCGCGGCGCGGCTGTTGGTGGAGATATGCTTGAGGCCGCTGGCTCGTCGCTTCGGGCTGTTGGGGTATCCTTTTTATTAGTATTCGTCAGCTGGCTTTACTTGGTTTGGTTTCTAGGTTTCCTACTGCATTAACCATTTTGATTTGGGGCTTTGCTTACAGAGGGACTTTAAGTTGTCTCTTGAGTTCATCAGTTCACTAGAGAAGGTAAGTTTTGTGGTCTATGATGATTTGTGCTCATGAAAATTTGTGGGATGGAGGTATTGCAGCGATATCAGCGTTCAACCGCTCCGGGGAGTGCCCAGGCACGCACAAGGAAACCCCCCTCTAGTGCTATACTATGAGACCACTAGGGTTTTCACTTGATCTACTTGTTATTTTACTCGATCTACCCATTTCTCAATACTACTACTTTGGTGAAGTGCACCTGATTAGCTTGGTTCTGTGAGGTTGGATGATGATGTCTGTGTGGTTTTGCTGGTGAGGGCGATGAAGAGGTGGCTGAGGTCCCGATCTTGATCTAGCCTTCTCCTCCGATCTCCCTCCTCCTGGCTTCGGCTGGTGCTCCTTCTGGCTGGGGTGTGGAATGGGGAGCGCACTGGTTGCGCCCTCGGTTGGGAGTGAGCTAAGGGGAAATGAATGGTTTGCTCGGCTCTGGTGCTTTGCCTTTGGTCTGGAGTGAGGCGATGGGGAAAAGTATGTGCTTCTCTGCCTCGGTTTGGGAGTGTGGCAAGGGGGTGAATGGTTGTGCTTGGCAGGCTCTCGGTAATGGTGAAGGCAAGGGGAATCACTAGCTGTGCTCTGGTATTATCTTCTTTTCCACTGTGCTCTTTTTGCTTTTCAACCCCTGAGTCTTTTACTGGTTATCATGAGGCTATATTGGACATTCTAATTGACTTATGCATAACATTGGTTATTAGGTTAAATTTCCCATTATCTTCTTGATTAGTTGCTTAGTAATTTTATTGGCTTAATTAATCTCCGAGTCCTTTCACCATGGCACTAAGGAAAACACCTGAACAAATAACTATATAAGGGTCACTGAGCAAACAAAGGAGAAGGGATTAGGCAAGTAATGCTGCAAAATTTGCTTCGATAAACTCGAATGGTAGCAGACATATAACAGAGAAGCTAACCACATAATAGCATGACAAACGGATGTCTTCTAAAAAACTGAAGGTATAGAAGCACATCATAATCCGATCATCAAACGGTATGCTGATAAGCACCTCAAGCAAACTTGGCATTTGGAAATATATAGATATGAGATAAAAAAACTTCAACAAATCCTTCAACCTAAGAGGATGGTAAATGAAATTCATCTAAACGTATAGACCAAGTATTCAACTATAGAGTAACTGATGATTCGTCGTAAACTCATGTTGTAGGAAATTAATTTTACTTTAAAAAGAATAATCGTGGTAGATGCAAGCAACAAATACTCATTAGGCGTGTAAAATCATCATGAGAAAATTAACCCAGTGATTAAGATTAAAATTCCTTACTATGACAAACAGTCACATTTGAAAATAATTTGTCCAGTCTTAAGGCAATCTGAGGGTACATCACTGCATCCAGGCAATCTGAGGGTACATCATTGCATCCTACTAATTATTCAATTTCTTATTTTCAAGCATGGTGAGATAAACCTATTTCCAATTTCAGAATTTACTGAACTGCTAATAAGCATTTCCAAAGCAAACATAAGAGCAGAAGTTTCATAACAAAGCGCCATAAAGATTCACCAAGGTAGTAAGCAAAAATGACCGAACAGCTAATGCTGCAGAAAATCTTACAAGACTGGCAACAGATATAAAGCAGAGCAACTATTAGTATAACCAAGTGGTAACTTCTAAAAATTATTAAGGTAATGAATTCATGAAGTTTGAGATGTATAGCGCAACTTGTCATATTATCATAGTATATGCGCTTATATTATTGAGCACTCAAGCAAACTTGTCGAAATATCGAAGTATGATCAAAATGATGTAACCCATGATGCCAGTGCGTGGGAACCCATTTAAACACCCAAATCAAAACCAAGTATTGAGGTACAGGATAACACAAAATTTTATGTGAATTCTATGTCACAAGAAATGAGGGTTCCCAATAGTACCATGTAATTTTTAGAAGAACTCAGTACAAAGAAGTCAGTGAGTTTGGGGTAGCTTAACCTTTGTAGAGTACACCCTCTCATGGGACTCGTAAAGAATAATGTTGGTGGCATGAGCGAATCCTCTCAAAGTTCCCTGAACACAAGAGGAAGCAGCGCGAACACATTAAGGCAACGGCAAGAACGAATAAGGGGTTTACATTAGGTTAATTGGGCTTACCACAATGTTGCGTCCATCGTTCGTGATCACAGAAATCACCTCTGGTGAAAGGAAAACAACATCAGTAGTGAAAGGATAGGGAAGCAGTCAAAAAGCTTGGGTAAGAAGATGATGTTACTCATGGTCGACTAATGATTCGAGCGCCAGATGCCATCCTATCGAGAGACTTGAGAATTCGCCGCTGCCGGAGTTGGATTTTGCCCCTTTGTCTATCTGTTTATTGGTTGGGCCGGTGCATCCCGAGTATTAACACTGTTTATGGCGCAGCATACTACCAAAGTAAGTATACTAACACAAGAGGATTTTCTGGAGCTAATAAGATGGGATAATACCTTGTCATGCGAGCTTTGGCCTGTTTATTGAATGTTGGTTCCCAAAGAAACATCATAAAATCATCAGAACCAGAAACTAGTCTCTCGGGGCAATTGCCCCTCATCTTCTTGTATCTCGCAAGAGCTGCTTGTATATGCAAAGTTCTTTGGGGAATAGAAGTCACTTCTAAGGTTTTCCTTTATCATAAGAATGATGACATATGTTAAACAAAACCTAATTTGTCATTTTGGCAAGCAATAAACTAAATTAACAAACAAAATGTTAGCACTAAGTTTATGTCATACAGGAACACACCTCCTTCATTTCCTCTGCGGTTGAATGTCTTGCCAGTATGGTCATATCATATGCCCCAGTGCAACGGACATATTCTGTGCTCAAGGCAAGCGAATGTACCCAATGTCCGTGAACCTGAATATGTAAGTCATAATTGCGTCAAAGAATAAACAGCAACATATAACATAAGATAGCTAGTTTGATAGTGGGATAACAATTGACAAAACAATAAGTCAAGTGCAAGCTAAAATCGTAATGAAATCAGTTGAAAAACATTCCATATACTTAGTACAGCTCATGGTTCATGACTGAAGGATCTCTATTATGGTATTTAGTAGTCTATTGATCACATTTCAAGTATTCAACATTACATGCAAATAAAAAAAGAAGAGTTGATAAACTAGAGCAAGATCTACTGATAGTATGCCAATATATAGCCTTTTATAAGCTAAGTGCATCTTAGAAACTCAAATAAAATAAACATGGTCAATCAGATATGTTGCCCAGGTAGCATACCGATACCATACACATGAGCAGAACTTATTCAGTTGATCAAAAGGATGACAAGAATCTAGTATTCTGATGTGCTATGGTCCGTCTCCTGAATTGTTTCGCTCTTGTTCCGCTCCAGGCCAAGGAAACTCAGAAGTTTGGCAAGATCAATCTAGTAGATATTTGAGTTGAAAATTTCAACTTGAAATCCTATACCTTTAATGACAATCATTGGGAACCCAATGCTCAGAGAAGTCTCAAAACACGCAATGATATATCCCTGTTTAAATGTTGTTGACATCCCACTAAACACGTAGATGTATCCTGTTGTAGGACTTTTCGTGCCCTTCGTTGGAGATAATTTTCCTGCACTACACTTGTGTATAGGGGAATCATATCCCTAGGACATGCCCATGGGCGTGCCACGGGGAACACCCCTCTACTCCGCGGGCGTCTACGGGAGGCGCCCTCCTACTCCGCGGATGTCTACAGGAGGCGTCCTCTTTCTCCGCGGACGTCTACGGGAGGCGTCCTCCTTCTCGGATGTTGGAAGAATGTATACCAACTCCGAGAAGGGATGCCTCGTTCACCTCACGTCCTCGGGGGCGTCTGCGGGATGTCCCTCGTACCCCTGTGGGCTCCCTAGAGGAGGTACTCAGGGGTACTTAGTAATCAAGGGGTCTCACCCCACCGCCTGGCCCCAGGGCACTTGACAAGTGCCCCAGGAACTTGGCGACCGCCTGGCCGCAGGACACTTGGTAAGACTCCAGTACGGTCCAAGAAGGTGCCCCCGGGCGCCCGTGGAGATGGACCACAGGGCACTTAGCGGGTACCCCGGCCGCAGGGCACTTGGCGAGGCCCCCAATCGCCGGGCACTTGGCGAGCGTCCCGACCACGGGCACTCGGCGAGCATCCTGGCCGCAGGGCGCACGACGAGGCTCCCAGTTTAGGAGGGCACCTCCCAGACGCCCATAGAGACGGATAGATGCCCTCGAGCCACGTGGGACCAACCACCGAGTGGGGTCCTAAAGTCCCCTGTAGGGCCCCGAAGTCAGAGGTCTACCCCTGCGGGACAGTGATGTGGGATCTACTACCTCCTCGTGGAAAAGACCAAGATACCCCTGTATGAGCTACTGCAGTAGGGGTAGGACGGTACTTTATGTAACAGGCTAGGCGCCTATAAAACTCCACTATAATCCACACTAGTGGAGGACTCTCATTGGAATACAAAAGCTGAACCACTGGTGTGTCCCTCGGGAGCCTGGACCAGGAGCCTCCTCCCTACTCCCCCCAGAGAACACACCGACAGGAGTAGGGCGCTTCCTCAAGCGCCCGAACCTGTATAAATCCTTGTGTCCACTCTTTCTCTCTCGGACGTAGGCCCGTAAGACGGCCCGCGTCCACTCCCTCTTGTGTCACGTTTCTAAGCATACGACATATCCTATGCCCTACTAAACACTTGCCTTACAAAGCACAACACATTTCTACGAGCTGTTCACTTCCAAGTAGAAGGCTCCAAAAACGAGTACAAAGCTATTTCCATAACTCTTTGTGGAGTATTCATATATTTTGTAAAGGCGAGCTTGATCTAGGCTATAAGGCAACAT
This sequence comes from Otatea glauca, assembly GCA_036346275.1. Taxonomy (NCBI): domain Eukaryota; kingdom Viridiplantae; phylum Streptophyta; class Magnoliopsida; order Poales; family Poaceae; genus Otatea; species Otatea glauca. Next base: position 64,399,220 of record CM070719.1, on the reverse strand, counting down.
CATCAGCAACATAAATTAGAATATGACTGAGTAATGAGATAACAAAGCAAACATTTAAGGGAATCACTAATGAGAAATAGTAAATTAAATTCAAGTGTTGGTACAGACTTAGTTATCATGAGAAATGGTAACCATGTCACAACCATAAAAAACCAGCATTACAAGGGTATTAAAAACATGACTAAAAATTACCAATATGCAAGTATTCTAAGCATTCACCTTTGCATGTGAACAATGGAGTATGTGTGTTCAGGTCCCAAAACCAATCAGTGGTGTCACCTAGGGGTGCAAACGGAGCGAATAGTTCCCCACCGTCCGTCCGTCCGTCCGAATAAATTCCGCACCGTTCGTCCGTCCGTCCGAATTAAATTTGCATGAAATCGGATATATGTGCTTTTTTCGGATATCAGAGTCAGATACGGATAAATTTTGTCGGATATGGAAACAGATTCAGGATGAAACTATCCGTCAGATTCGGAGCTATCCAAAATTTTAATCGGATGGTATCCGGTAAACTTATTTTGAAAATCCGGATATCAGCCCAACCCACTACAACAGGACGCGCCCTGGCCCACTTTATGCTCGCGGATAGGCGGGCCGCGTTATATAAACGAGACTACCTGTTGGTTTCTTGGGTTGGAAACAGGTCACGTCCCAACGCCTAGGGGCTCAGCAACGATCCCTTGGGGTTTGGTTGGGAAGGGCAAGCCTTTGGACCGGTAAAATCCATGGAGCCCATAGCCGGAACAGCCTCGGGGGTCTCCCGCTGCTCGCTCGCCCTAGCTCATCTCTCCAACGCATGGGCCAGGCTTTCTGGTGGCGCACACGGCAGTGGGTGAACAGTAATCGACGTCAGTGAGGACCGGCTACAACGAGAGAGAGAGAGAGAGAGAGAGAGAGAGCTGAGCTAAACTTTTTCAAGACCGCGGGGTAGGTGGTGGCACGTATTACGTACCTCCGGTTCGAAATTTCAAACGCAACAAGAAAATCTCACCTGTCTCACTCGTTAGGGACACAACCATAAAAATGCTCCAGCTTGATTCTTTGAACCTACAACTGGGTCCATAAGTACATGATTACCCTCTCACTTGTCTAGAGTGGGCCAGAGAGAGAAATTAGACCACGAGGCCTTTTTCAATATTGAAATTAGGTTTTTATTTTTAGAAAATACAGGAAATCCAAATAAGCCAAGAAAAATAGGATATGAACTTGAAATAATTCCAAATAATTTAGGCAAATACGTTGGAACATAAGGAACTTTTTAAAAATATTTTTGAGTTTAATTGTCGCAGTCAAATTTACTTGTTGAACTCCTAATGAATTTCATTTTAAACATGTAGTACACTTGATTGATTCTTTTATGTGCGACACAAATGAGTTCTGTTTTTGCGCGATATCCGACTAAATATCTGTGTCTGAGACTATCCGCAATAGGCTTGACATGTATTCACTCCATATTCGTGACTGAGACAATATGCATTCGTATTTGTATCCGACATTATTCGTGTTCAACTCTGATTCCGAGAAAAAAAATGGAATAGGTACGGGGTGAGTGACATCCGTCTGTATCCGCTCCGATTGCACCCCTAGTGTCACCTGAACCACTAGCCAAACATCTTTCATGCAAGCTAAAAGAAACGACTAGTACATCTTCTGTATGGCCTGCAGATGGATAAGATCATGTTCAAATCATTCCATGGCAGTGTAAAAAACTACAAGTCCACATAAATGGAAGTAGGATATAAGAGAAGATCTTGACTCTCCAATAATGGGTCATCGACTTTGTGGAAAATGGACTTTCTATCTTGCAGTATGCAAATGACACCATTTTCCTAATGCAAGATGATTTTGAGAGCACTAAAAATCTCAAATTTATTGTATTTGTCTGAGCAAATGTCAGGACTAAAGGTTAATTTCCATAAAAGTGAACTTTTTTGCTTAGGGAATGCTGTAAACAAACAAATGGATTATAGTTGAATCATCACTTGCAAAAATGGTTCTATGCCTTTAATTTATTTAGGTTGTTAGTACAACTAGACTAATGAACATTCATTGCAAAAATATATCGGATAAGATGGAGTGCAAATTAGGATGTTGGCAAGGGAAACTCTTACAATTGTTGGTAGATTGATCCCTGTTAATTCCTGTTTGAGTTATGTCCCTCTTTATATACTTTCCTTTTACAAATTACCAAAGAGGGTAAGGAAAATAATAGATTTTGTTAGAGCTAGACTGTTGTGGCAAACTGCCCAATGTATCAGGAAGTACCATTTGGTTAATTGGCCTTCAGTTTGTGTGCTAAAAGACCAAGGGGGTTTGGGGGTGCTAGACTTGGATATTATTAATACTGCTTTGTTATGAAAATGGCTATGGAAATTAGTAAATGAAGATGGAATATGGCATGAACTCTTCATAAACAAATATTTAGGATCTAAAACTTTGTCTCAAGTAACTTTTAAATCTGGTGACTCACAATTTTGGGCTGGTCTGATGTTAGTTAAGGATCAATTTCTAAAATGTTGTAGAGTCATTTTGAGGGATGGCTCCAATACAAGATTTTGGGAAGATATTTGGCTGGGCAGTCAATCTTTCTCTCACAAATACCATAGATTATATAACTTGATTTTTAGCAAGAATATCATTGTGACCAATGTTTTCTCTAAAGGTTGGGAGATTACCACCTTCAAAAAGTTACTCTGGGGTGATACTTTGGCCTTATGGAAAAACTGAAGGCAGGATGTCAAGGGATGACACTAAGTGAGAAAGAGATAAATTGCTTGGAATTTGAATTCTAAGAGTTTGTTTTCTGTGAAATCATTTTATATGTTTATGAAAATTCAAATGTAAATTTTCCTCATAAATTCCTTTGGAAGATTAAGATTCCTCTCAAAGTTAGAGTTTTCATTTGGTTAATGCTGAGGAAAAGAATTTTAACTAAAGATAGACTCTTACGAAGGGGTTGGAAAGAGAATAAGAAATGTCAGTTTTGTGGTGCTAATGAGACAATCGACCATTTGTTCATCTCATGTCCATTGGCAAGATTCATTTGGAATGTGGTAAGATGTGCTTTTGGCTTGAGATGTCCACCTGCTAATGTTGAACACCTATTTGGTAATTGGTTGATTTAATTCAGGCATGAACCCAAGAAGCTATTGTTGGTGGGAATTTCAGCATTGCTGTTGGCTATCTAGAAAGCGCGTAGTGCAGCGTGCTTCAGAAATGTCAAGCTTGCTGATATCACAAAACTAATATTTGACATAACACAATGGCTCAACATCTACACTGTTTTGCAGAGAAAGAAGGAAAACAGAGAAGCCATGCTTTTTTTGGTTGAGGGGGCAAATTGCTAGAATAAGTGATTACTGAGGTGTTTAATGTGCAGAGGGGTTGGAGACCAACAATTCCTAGGATCGCTATCTGTAAAAGGAAAAGATGGAAAGGAAAAGAAAAAGTTTATGTATTGATCGTGGAGGTACCGGGACAGAGTGATCCCCATTTTGCGTTTATGAATGACACTGCAATAGGTTTAGTTCATTTACTTTCTGCTTTTGAACCGTGCATTTGCTTTGGGCATGAACTTTACTCTAGCTAACAGACTTTATAAGTCATGGTTCAGTAGAGGACCATGTTTCTGTTTTGTTTTCCGCTTTTGCTTTCTTGTAGTGGACTTATGTGATTTCTGATAATATAAATCTGGAAGGTTTGTTGCCCTTCTGTTATTTTTTAAAAAAAGACTTATGTCATGTACAATGGTGTGATGTCAGCTGTCTATGCTTTGCCACGTAAGATTTTTGTTGACATACAAGAGAGAGAAGGAGAAGAGAGAGTATAGCTGTCTTTTCGTGAAGAGACCACTATATAGACAGCATAAAACACCATTACGCGAGTTATTGTCTATAATAAAATATTTCTAGGCCATAATTAAAAAATTGTAGAATATCATAGAGACAAAATAAGATGTCATCTATTGTAGAAGCTATCTTTAGTTTTGTCTTTAAATGACATGTAGGAGTATATAGACAGCAATCGTCTTTACTATTGTACATGCTTTTATTACTGTGTATTAATCAACTAGGATATACATTTACTTAGGCCACACTTGTGTTCATGAGCTGCCCACCCATCAAGTATCCTCTTACATGTTCTCATGTCCATCATTCAAAAACAGTTTGACAATGGGCTGCTAAACTTACGGGGGCACATGATCTAACAGGTATCGCCAGATCAAATCAATTTTTCAATCATGCAACACACAAGGTACAATTAAAATTCTGCTTCCAACAAGAAGCCACTGCTATTCTTACATCCTTAAGACTCACGTTTGACCATTAGGTTATACATATCGCATTAATACAAATATATATATGACAATCCTCTTGCAGCAAGAATCGACAAGGTGAGGAGAACAATGATCTCTATAGCTGTTTACCACAGCCCTAATGTTTGAATTCTAAAGCTGTTCAAATAAGCAGATGGCGATAAATAGGAAACGAAGGCAAACCTTGAAAAGCCAAGGCTTGTTCAAGCACAAGTTCATTATGAAAATTCATTTGCATGTGAGATAAAACAAAACAAGGATGCAAAGGCTGTTACAGATAAAATTGTGACGGTAATTACTGTGCTATTAGAACTCCTTAAAACGAAGAGTTGTTAGCTTGTAATGTTAAGACAAGAATCCGCACGAAGTTTTAGCTAAGGGTTTGCTTTTTCTCAGAAAGAAGGGGGGTTGAACTAGATAAGGGTAATGGTTCCCGTTCCCGAAAGAACAAGGGTAATGAACAGAATCCAAGAATAGACTTACCAGCAGCAATTGTAGCAGAGCATCGGTTGACTGGCCTGATCCGGGAAACTGCTTGTGGTTGGTTGATCATACTACGCGCCGGCGCCGCCGGTGAGGCGAGGCGAGGCGAGGCGGCGGTGGGGGATGCGAGCAGAAAAGAAAAAGAGAAACCGCACTGGGCCGGGCCTTATCTGGGCCGGGCCCTACAATCCTAGACGCGTTCCTTTCTCCTTTTTCTTCCCCCTCTCTTCCCTCCTCCACATCCGGCGTTCTCCGGCGGCCAACCCCCACGAGCCACCGTCCGGATTGAACCGGGCCGATCCTCTCCCAGTGGCCTGCTGCGGCGTAGATGTGCTCGGCTAGCGTGTAGTGGAGATCCATCCCCTTTATTCTTCTCTTTTGTTGTTGGTAAGGAACCCTAGCTTTTTTGTCTTGTTTTTTTTTGGATGGATTTGATTCTTCTAACGGTTGGCGATCAAATCCCCATATCTTCTTTTTCTTTCTCTCCATTCAGTTCTAGAATTCGCTCGGTTTAGGTTCGCAAGATCGTCCTCGATCGACCCCATAGGACTCGACTTGGTACCCCAAGCGCAAGGTTCCAGAAAGAAATTCTGCTGAACCCCCACGTACGTTAGTGCTGTCAGCCCAGCCGCCCAGCTATTTTGCTTTGCCCGCACAACATGTTTGGAATAAAATCAATATATACACACCGTAAGCAGCCCACCCACCTCATGAGCCTAAGTTTGCTAGCTCTGTCTCGGCAAGCAAGCTAAGCAATGCCCATTTTCATGGCTAGCAACTCTTAAGTGAGGCAACTTGCCAGGGTTTGTTTCCTTTGATTTGGCGTCATGTATGCAGTCTGTTCAGCTGTAAAGTACAAGTACAATGTTAAAAGCCAAACAAAGCAGCACTGCAAGAAAAGGAGGATTTGGCACGCAGGAAATTCTTTATGATATATTCACTATGGGGGATTTGAAGACGCAAAAACCACACAATGAAGACAGTTGTGTGCATAATAATTTATAGCTGTGTCTTCCTTAATCTGTTCACAAGTGCATTTTCCTGTATTTTAGGAACGTGTGCACCTAAAACTGCTCTATTTGGATACGCACAAGGTTCCAAAAGCTGTTATTTTCAGTCTACAGTACCTTTCTTGATCTCAGTTGAGTCTACCGTACCTTTTTATGATCTCAGTTCTGAGAAATGAAATCTTGGCAGATTTTTATGTTACTTCTCACTTGCATAATTTAGTTTCGTGCCAAAGGCTTTATTGTCATATATTAATCCTTTGCTTATTTTAGGTCTGCACTTTGTGGTGATCCTATTTTCATCAATGGAGGGCACCGAACCCCTCCAGGTAAAGCAGCCACTTTGCCTTCTTGTTGTTTCTGCAAGTACTTCAAATACAAATTTCACTGTTTTGTTTAATTGTGATGATTGATTGGTATTGATTTGGGGTTGAATCTGGTAGGATTTAGCTGTTGGATTTATTCCATCTGTAATTGCAGCTTTGATGGCACACGCCATAATTTATAGATATCACTTGCATCCAATTCAAGCCTTGCTTCATTCAGTAGTTTTAAGCATCGTAGATTGTTATGGTTACATAGGTAATTTTCATCTCTCTGTGTGTGTGGGCGCGCGTGCCAACTGAACTCTCTTGCAGTAAGCTTTGACAGATAATGGCATAGTACCATGTTAACAAACTGTTTTTGTGGTTGTCTTGTTACACTTAGGAAGGCCTACTCTTCATAGACAAGTTTGTCGTTATGCACATTACCACAAAAAAAGAACCTCTTTCTATTGATTTCATTTTTCATAATAGGTAGTTGTGGCTCTTTCCTGTTTATTTTGGTTGTTTCCACTTCACTGTGATTTTTCAGCAAGTTTTCTTCGGAAAACTGGGTTCAGTATTCTGTTAACCTTTACTCTCACTCTTAACAGGTTTAAATGTTTAAATAGTAATGTGTAGCAAGTGCACGTTTCCCCTTCAAAAAAGCCAAGGGCATATTTTCGTCCATGGTTCCTAAAATTGTTTGTTATCATCCGAAGTAGTATTGATCATTGTTGTCAAGGCGTCGCCTAGGCGTCTAGGCGCCGCCCGCCGCCCGCCATGGCTCGTTGCCTCGCCTGGCCGGGGAAAGGCGGTCGCCTAGACGTTCCAAGTGTCGCTTTGGCCGTCCAGGCGACGCCAGGCATGCTCGGGCGGGACGATTGGGCGGCGCTAGAAGGGATAAGGGCTGGAGTAGGAGAAGGCGTTCGGGGCAACTCCCCTTTCGCGCATCTCGAGAAGGAGGCCAGAGGCGAGGCGAAGCTAGCTAGCCCAGCAGGCCGAGCGAAGGAGGAGGTTGTACGAGAGGAGTGCGGAGGCTGGGAGGTCGGACGCGAGGAGGCAGCATGACGCCGTGGCACTGGTCAGGGAGGCGGGAGGGGAGCGTGCCGAGGAGGCCTGGGGAGATGGGCCGGTGCGGGGAGAGCGCGGAATTCGGCGGATTTGTGGCGGTGGAGGCGGTGGGAGCTGGGGAGTCTGGGGTTTACCCAGATGGATTTTGCTGTGGTTAGGCGGCGATGGGAGGAGGGGGAGGGGAAGGCAGTTATGCTATTTATTTGCATCCATACAAGGTATATATGTTATATATGTATTGGTGATATACTGATATTGCTGGAACATTTTTGTTCGCCTAATCCTCGCCTAGGCGTCCAGGCGCCTCGCCTCGCCTTGTTGCCTTGACAACAATGGTACTGATTGTGTTTTGTAAATGCTATCCTATTCTTAGTTGTAGCATAGATGTGAGGAACAACCTAATGATTGTACTTAATAATACAAATTTAGAAGATGAGTCAGTTACTAAGTTTTTGTATGGTCCTTAAACATGTGGCTGTGTTGGTTGCGTTTCATTTCAGTCTGTTGATAAGTCAGTAAACATTATGCAATGACTTAAGATAGTCGAAAACAAAAACAGTAGTGAGCTTTAGTAGTTCAACGAGCTGAGTTAATTTCTCTGCATCTGTAATGGGTTGAGTTCATTTCTCTGCATATGTAATGAACTGGGTTCATTTCTCTGTATCTGTGGAATCTCAAATTTTGTCTCAGTGGATGGTGCTTAGAGTTTTATCTGCAATTTCAAATCAATTGAAATCTGTTTGCAGTAGTTAGAATCTGAATGCTCTCTATTTATTTTTGTCATCTCATATTTCTATATTGTGATATAACAAGATGTGGAGCACCTATTGATTGATGTACTTCTTCGATATATTTCTCAGGATATCATGTGTGAATTTCGTGCTGGTAAGATGTCCCTTGAGGGAACGCGTGTGATCCCAGACACACGCAAGGGCCTCGTTCGTATTGGAAGGGTATGCACGCTCACAATTCTAGTAATCTCTAGTTCAAGTTCTATTTTGTCAACAAAACTTCTAAGGTATTACATTCTTACATTTATTGGAATTTCCAGTGCAATTATATGTCCACTTTTTTGTAGGGTGAAGAAGGCATGGTTCATTTTCAATGGCTTGATCGTGGACAGAACATAGTTGAAGATGTATCCTCTTGTGCATGTATATTTATAGACATCTCTCACTCATCTATTTTGCAAATGATGAAGTTGGTCGTTTGAAATTCGTATTCGATTGAAGCCTTATTTTGCAGAAATTAACTATTATAAATGTTTGAACCAGTAAGGTCCTTGATGGACTTGTATGTTTAAACTTATAAGTGTCTCTAGTTACTCCTGTTTTTTTTTATTCTAGTCTATCTCAGAAGATTACTGTGGTTCTGTCTATCCTTGATTCCATTTTTCGAAGGATCAAATCATCTTCCCTGATGAGGCTGTCTTTGAGAAGGTATGGAGTTGTATAGAATATTGATTCAAGTTTGATATGTTCTCCGAGATCAGTTTAGTGAACTCCTGTACTTCAGTGATAAAACCTAGTTCACCTCATTAGGTAACAGAATCTTCTGGAAGGGTTTACATCTTGAAGTTCAGGCCTGATAGCAGGAAATTCTTCTTCTGGATGCAGGTCAGTTGTGTGAGTTTATGTTGTGAATGCGATGCAAGTCTTTCCACCCTCTAACAGTTGACTTCCATCGTGCTCTTTATTACACAGGAGGCAAATGCTGATGGGGATTCGCAAATATGCCGCCAAGTTAATGCCTACATAAATCGACCATTAGGTATGCTTTGAATGTTTGGGTCTCAACTCTCAATTATGTGCTCATTTTGCTCTTGATCAGTGGTCTTAAGTTGTACTGCTGTGCAGATGGTGAGACAGTTTCTATCGAAGCAGAAATGTCACGAGAAGATACAGCTGATGATGATATCTCTTCCAGGTATGTGAAATGCACTGCTACATCCAATGTTGTCTGAGCACATGTCATGGCTCCAGCCTATGCATATGCAATGGGCAACATGGTGCAACTTAGACGGTTTCGTCTTAATCTTGATTTCTGAATGGACATCGTAGCAACAGATGGATGCATGGTCATTAGAAACGACAAGTGCATTCATTGTAATGTCACGTATAAGTTAACATCATCTTCATCTGGCTGAATTTTTATTGCTATGCTTTCCACTCTCCTCGTTTGCAACGTGATGTTTTTGCAATTATATCTATCAAAGCATTGCCTTTTTACATGTTGTCTCTTGTAGTAGTGCAGTTTTGTCATCTTGATTGTCGTATAAGTTTCATTTCCATTTTACTACATCTGATTTCTACCTTTATGCTTTGTAGCGACGTGTTCTACACACGAATATTGAGTTTTGGGTACAATGGCATAATAGCTAATTATATCCCCCTTCTCTTTTCCTTCTTTCTTCCATGTATTTGTCAGGGCTGGGAATTTAGTTGATCAGAGCATGACTACTGATTTGGCTAGTGAAGTGACATCCTCTGCTGGACCTGTACGATTGGAAGACCTGCAGAGAATATTGAGTGCTATACAACCATCAGGTATCAGCTGAAAATCATTTCCTTTTGGCTATGTTCTTCTGTTCTACCTGCTTCTCAAATTTTTACTCACATTATGCTGGTAATTTCAGATGCGACGGCAGACCCTGATGCTGGTAAGTGCCATAATGAATTGATGTGGTTTTGTGTATGCTTGCGTTCTGTATCATTATTTTGGTTGGTATGCAGGATTAGGATTAGGAGACATCCTGAAGCCTGATTTGGTCTTACCACTAATTGAAGCTTTGCCCATTGAACAATTGGCATCATATCTTCCAGAGGTTTGTATTTAGTTATCCTGGCTTTCAGTTCAGTTGACCCTTCCACTCATTTTCTGGTAATTGCTCAATTCCAGGGTTCATGGACTGCTGGTGATATTCTTGAACTACTTCAAAGTCCTCCTTTGCGACAGCAAGTAGATGCTTTTACCCATGTTAGTTACTCATCTTTCTATTGCATATATATGTGATAATGTTCCATGTGTTATGCTGATTTTGATGTTTGCTTGTATGACAGGTGATACGCACTGGACAAATAGATCCAGCTCAATTTGGAGTTGACCCTAGTAAGTGTAATCCTTTTCATTTTCCTTTACATACTACAGGTAAGGTTCTCATTTATTTGCACTAAATGGTTCTGTTATGCATAGGATGTAGCATTCTTCTGGGATTTTTATTTGGAAAATAAAAGAGCGAGAGCTAAAAATTGTTTGTGACATGGTAATACCTATAAAAACGAGATAATTTGGGCTCTTCTGTGGCTCAATACCTCTTGTACCCCCACCCACCCACACAAACAGAAAAAACATTTGGTTGCAACAGACCTCAATGACTATGGATGGCTGGCAACTTGTCATGTAGCTTGTGCTGTCTAGGGCTTATACCTAATGTGGAGGTGACCCATGCCCTGAACCTGGTGGTTGCTGGATGCCAACCATCCATGACTCAAGATAGAAGGTTTAGGGTTTTTATTAACTTTAATTGGGTCTTTCCTAGCCTATCCCAACCTGTTTGGGATAAAAAGCTTGGTTGTTGTTATAAAGTTTGAAATTGGAGTGATATCTCCCATATCCAAGGTGCTAAATCTAGGTACTTTTGGGGGGTTGGTGGGAGTGTGTATGGAGTAGTATATTGGAGGATGGTACATCCTCCGTTTTACCAGAAGCTGATTTCAAACACTAGTGGTAGAGATATGCATATAATTTGGTTGTCTGAGAACTACTCTCTGGTTGTTTTTGTGGCAGATAAATTCACGGTTGCCTCATTCCTGGAGGCATTGGAAGACTCCGTGGCTAAAGCTTCTACAGCTGGAGACAAGGACTCGCAGTCCCAGAGAGGTTGTGGAAATGATCCCATGGACGAGAGTTGATGTCGCAGCATGTCTAGGTGGTAATGTAACCTTAATACGAATAGCTCATGGACTTTGTTTGCGAACTGGACGAGGGAAAAGACACTGCCCATTTTCTAGATATTCCATCAAGTCATTTCATCGTGCCATTGCATGGCAAAAAAACATTTTGAAAATCAACTGTGCCCTTCTTTTATCAACTAGTAGCTGAATGTCCTTGTACAAATAAGCTATAATGTAACAATATTGCGAATTGGTTGTGGGTAGATATTTGGGTCTACAAGTCGGCACCTGTTGTTGATAAGAGAACTAGTACTCCGAATAGAGCAGAGCAGCACCCTTTTTCATTTTCAAAGCTGCAAGGTATCATCGATCCACGAGGATTGGAAGATCCATGCCCCGCTATAGGAAGCGGAGGCCGACGAAAGCCGGCTCGTCGGCGCTCCGGCCGCTCAGTTGGCACGCGGCAGGCCGCGTGACGCGCGCTGCGACGGGCGACAAGCCAAGTGTGAGCTCGAGCCCGAGCCGCCGCCGCTCCTCCACGTTCTCTGCGGCTGGTCCCGTGCTCTGCTCCGCCTGGCTGACGTGCGACCCCTCCTCGGCCTCGGACGCCTCCTGGTCCAGCTGGCAGTGCGGCTCCACCTCGGCGTCCACGTGGTCATCCTCGTCGGACGACTCATGGCTCGAGGCCCGCTGGAACGCGTCATCCCCCTGCACCTCGTCGTGGTGTCCAGCGTTTACCTCCTGCTCCGCCGCCGCCGCCGCCCGCGGCTTGGGCTTGTGGTTGGATGACGCGGAGGAGGCGCGCTTGAAGCGGGTGTGGTCGGCCTTGGCGACCTTGTGGAGGGTAGCTGCGGCGGGGGTGTCCTCCTTGTGGAGCTTGGAGACGTGTCTGATGTTGAGCGATGGTGTGGGGATGGCTGCGGCGGCCTCGGAGGAGATCTGGACGATGGGCGCGCCCTTGAGCACGGCCTCGACGGCGGCCTGGCACATCTGCCAGTTGCCGGACCAGAGCAGGCCGACGGAGCCGTAGATGGGATTCACGATCCTCCCGCAAGCCTCGTACAGCAGCGAACGGAAGATGGCTGCGTCACAGACGAGACAAGCGCTCAGGTACTGATCCACTACGTACGATCGATATACATATATACTCCAATGATCCATCGCGCGTATATCCTTGCGAGCACGGTGGCCGGCCGGTGCAACCGAACAAATGAACTGGCTAGCTATCTAGTTGCTACTAATGGACGAGCTATGTATATACCAGCTGGCCTGAGGTTGTGTGGGCGTGCGTTGATGAGGTTCATGAGTCCCGCGCGGCCGTAGAACTTGGCGAGGAAGACGGTGGCGTTGGCCTGCGCCTCGGGGCTGTGGATCCACTGCAGGCATGGGCGAATGCTGCAGCCCTCGCCGCAGCCCTTGCGCAGGACGCGGCAGCCGTTGCAGCTCAGCCTCATGCTCCCTCCTTGTGATGCTTGCTTGGGAAATGGCCGGCCGGGCCGGTGATCAGCAGACAAGCTATAGCTAGGGTGATGGGAGGGATTGGATTGATTATATAGAGGAGAGGAGAGAAGAGAAGAGGGCTTCGTAATGGAGAGGGAGAGATCGAGGGACGGCGGTAGAAATTAAAGAGACTCTGATCCAGTCCGAGGATTACCAAAACGATTTGGATGTCGAGTCGTTTCCCTGTACTCGCTGTCTTTGTTTACTTCCACCGGTGCTTCTTCTTCATATACAGGTCAGGCCGGCGCAAGCATAGCCTCTCTCCGGATCCGGACAGTCCCGGTTTATGCATGTCTACTACGTACTCGATCCACTAGCTAAGAATGCCCCCAAGCAACCGCGAGATGAAGACACACTACTTACTTACTTAAATGCCTAGTGGGCTGCGTGCTTGCCGTCACATGTCTTCAGCTCAAACTCATCCCAAAATATAGGAAGCCCGATGCCCATTCCTTCTTCCGAAGGATCAAAAACGGATACACCATGGCTCTGACATATTTATTTACATTTTTTCCCTCACGTATAGATGCGGATACGAATAAAGAAAACTCGAATACGGATCGAAACGAGTTCGATCACGAATATTTATTAGAATATAAAAACCCTTTAAATTATACACACAAAATGAACAAAAAAACATAACTTGTTTATTTCATCCAAATATTCATGAATAACATGTAATAGCCCAAGATTTGTATTCTCTATTAAATTATGTTTAAAATAATAAATAATGCATTTCTGAGTTTTCCGCATTTTTAACTACCTGTATAAAATATTTTCCTATTAAAGACATCAATGTTTCAATTTTTTAGAAAATTTAAAAGCTGTAACAATCTTGAAAATAATTTTTTTTAAATGCTAAACTATGTCAGAAACATCTCCAAAAATATTCATGATTTTCAAAGCTGGATTGCTAATTTTTAAAAATAAAAAGTTGATTTCTAGATTAATTAAATTAGAAAATAATTTTAAAATTCAGAAATCTTGTTGGACTCACCCATCTGAATATTTGCATAATCTGAATTCATATTCTACAGATAGTATGCTGCTGAATCCGTATTCATATCTAATAGAAAAATCCATATTCGTTTGAAATGATCATTTTTCTAGCCTTCTTTCCTGCTCTTTTAAAAAAAATTTGGCATTCTTCCTAATGGAATTGCAAATCTCTCTCTCCCACTGCGGAAGGTGCAGCAAACGATATATGTCCCCTGCTGTGTGCCTGGGGGTGCATAAGCCATCGCTGCAGCGGGCGGTGAACAATTCTATTCGTTTCTGATTCGATATCATCCGATAAATATTCTGATCAACAGATTCGTATTCGAAAATTGTTCAGAAACTGTGCCATCTGATTTCAGGTCATGGTATCCGCACTCAAGGTTCACAAAACCGAAACTATGAAAAACGCTAAAAACCGTCAAAAAAAGAAGGGATAAGAACTTAAAAATTTTGAAAAAAAAATTGAAACCTATTCGGTTTTCAACGAAAAACCAGCAGACCAATTGAAATGTTCCTACAAAACGGTTTTCGAGCGGTTTTCAACCGCGGTTTTTCAACGGTTTTTAACGCATAAATTTTTTTAAATTTTTTGATTTTTTTAATTAGAGCGGTTTTAGATCTCAAACTGCAGTGGTCAGGTTTCGAATGATTTTTCGTGAATTTGTGAACTCTGTCCACACAAATCGTCAGGATATGCGGCAAGGGATGCATGTCGCGTGGAACAAATGAATTATATATATATATATATATATATATATATAACATCACATGAAACACAGTACTAGAGCTACTCTTACTTTGAGAAGGTGTTTTACTGATTTGTTTTTTCTCCTCGTCTACACATGACAAAACAGTTGTCACCTAGGAAGCCAGGCTTTTTGCACGTGGGAATCCTCGAAACCACTGCAGGGCCAGGGCTAGGGCTTGACATACTCTGTATATTAAGGCTTGCGGGTTTAGCCGCCCCTCGCACCGTCCGCGTCGACGCTTGGGCGACGTGGCCGCGTCGACGCTTGGGCGACGTGGCCGCGTCGTCGAGCTCCGCATTACACGCGTGAGCAGTAAAATGGTTGGCCGTGCGTACGACGTGCACCGCGTGCGTTCACACGACTCAGCCGTTAATACAGCTTATATATTTGAACGCCGTTATTTGACAAAAGCGTTCGCGCGGCGCGGCGGTAAGACGCCTCGCCCTCACGCCGTCGGTCGCGGGTTCGACTCCCCGCTCGTGCGCACCTGCGGGGTTTTTTTCCCACGCGACGCGTGACGCACGGTTTTTTGCGAAGAAGCGCTCGTAAGTTTCAAAAATTACATGTAGGTCCTATTTTGCATGGGAAATTCAGTTTTTTTTTTTTTGCAGAAAGGGGCACGAAAATTACATGCAGATCCTATTTTGCGGGGAACTTCTGTTTTTTTTTGCATAAAGGGCCCCGAAAAATTTCTAGGATTCCAAAATAGTCGTCTTTTTTCGAAAATTCTTAAACTTACATATTAGTCTTTTTTTCTATAAGTCCCCTAGAAATGGTAAACATCTAGATCCCTTTCTTCGCGTATGGTGAACATCTAGATCCCCTTCTTCGCGTAAAGACCCGAATTTCGCGTTACGATTGACGCGTTGCGGTGCGGCGTGCGCCGCGCCCACGTGTCTAGTTACATACATGAGTCGGTGTCGTGGTTCCCTTCCGTGTAAAAATCAACAACACCTCCGCAAATCCGCTGCAGTCCGATCCCGGTATCGTCGAAACCGCATTCTTGTAGTTTTCGTCCAATACAGATGCGCTCAGTCCCCTGTGATTCATTTTGATTTTTTTAAAGGAAAAGGATTCATATAATATCTCAAATTTTTGCTCAAAAAATCATTTAACACCTCGAACTATGAAATCAGACATTTAACTCTTTGAACTTTGCAATTTAGTTCAAATAACACTCTAGACCAGTTTCTTACGGTGATATTGATCGCGTGACGTGATGATTGAACGGTTTTGCCACGTAGTATGACACATTGTAAAAGTTTAGGTAAATAACAGGTGGAGTTTACATAGACTTTTATTTCAAATCAAAATATAGGGAGGGAGCTACGAGGGACGATAGCAATGAAAGCATAATTGTGAGCTCAACTATGGAGAAGTCCATGTGGGCTCTACCTGTCATTGACTTAATTTAGCTAATTTATCATCATGCATGGAAAAATCATCCACTCATTGAGTACATGGGCAATATCACTATGTAAAATTGGGCTATGATGTTATTTTAACCGAATTGCAAAGTTTGGGGTCAAATATCTGATTTATAGTTGGAGATGTTTGATGAACTTTGGACGAAATTTTAGGACGTTACGCATGAATTTCTTTTTTAAAATAATTTTTGCTGACATGACAGGTTTGTTACCAATTCATCTGAATAGGACCCGTCCCTAATCCAGTTAGGGATAGCTCAACTGACCGACAAAAAGCTTTACCGTTGATTTATTCAAATTAGCAACAAGACTCGTCGCTAATCCATTTAGCAACAACATAAGCTTTGCCATGAATTCATTCAGCTTTACATCGCTCAATGCATTGATAGGTCCAAGTCCAACCGTTATTTTAGACATGGTAGAAGGTGCCTTTCGAGGCTATCACCGTTTCATTCGACGACGACGGGGCTCTGTCATCATTTTGTTCAACGATAGGAGCTCTACGTTAAATATTGAACTGACGAGTATTATTATTTTTTAAAAAAAAATTGAGTATTTATCTTTTAACATTAAAAAACAGCCGGTTATTAAAATAAAATAAAAATCGATTCACTTCCTGCCCCGGTTTTGCCATCGTCCCTCTCCGTGGGCGTGGGCTCAAAACCATGGGCGGTTTTGGCCCCTCCGCACAAGGCTCCACGTTTCTCGTCCTTGCATCCTGGATTCTCTGATCTATCTATTTATTTATTTATTTATTTATTTATTCTCTCTCTACTTGTAGCCTCTCTTCTCGTTGTGTCTACCTTGCTCTCAGTCTCTCTCAGGTCAATTAGTCCTTGCTTATTAGTTACTCCTGTTAGCACTGCCACTGCGTTAACTAAACATAAACACTCGTTCAGGTAAGGTAGCTAGCTAGCGAGGTTTCTCTTTTGCTTCACATTTTTCCCCCTGTCAAATAAGGTGATTGCACTGGCACGAGTTTATTTACTATTGTATATCACACATTCACACATATCATATGTATGAGTTAAAATACCAGTAGCATCGTAAACTCATACCAGTACGTAACGTACGTACTATCAAGTTTTCAGGCCAACTAGCCTAGCTAACTCAGTCACGTGAATGCAAAAATGTTCTTCCGAGCTATAGCAATTAGCAATGCTTGTGTAAGACGTGTCTTGTTGTACTTGGAAATTAAAATATAAGCTAAACTAGCTAGCTCTAACAATCTTCTGGTGGACGGTGCATTAAAAAATTTCAGATCGTTACATAGGCCGCCGTGCATTATATTACTGATCGAATATTTGGTGGGCAGAAGACCTTCGACTCCACGATTAGATTACTCGTATGAACGTACGTGAGCGACGCATGGAAAAATATATTGATGTGATCTGCAAAATATGCATGTGTGCACCTCCCGAATTTTTTAAATGATAATTTTTAAAAAAAATTACAGAAATAATACGCTGAAATCAAATATCATAGAAATACCCCTCTATAGCTATTTAAAATAGCAACAGTGTATCTATCGTCATTCAAAGGGTGACAGAGACTCTTATCGCCATTTCAAACGGTGACAGAGACTGAGATCATGGTAAAACGGCTCCCGAGCGGTTAGATCTATCGAGCGCTTGGGAGAAGGAGTGTAGCCGCTGAAAAAGAAAGAGAGGGGAGAGAGAGAGGAAGACAAGAAAGAAGAGGGAAAAGAGGAAGGGAGTCGAAAGAGAGGGGGGAGGAGGAGGTTGTCGACAATATCACATATATAATTTTTATTTCTATTGATTAATGTGATCGTGTCAACATAGTAGCTAACTATAATATGATCTGCTCGTAAATATATTGATGTGATCTGCAGGATATATGTGCACCTCCCAGTGAAAAGAAGCAAGGAAATTAACGGTAACCTTAGTAGCTAGCTAGCTCCCAGATTCCATCACTATTAGCAGTGGTCCATAGAGCCCACCCCTGTCATGTGACTGAGACCTAATGCTAAAGTTCCAAATTTCGGGGTCAAGATTCAAATTCTTGGCAGAATGAAAAATTTTCAAATTACTATAGTGATATCAGGAAATTTCTCAAAAATTTCGGTATTTTGAACCGAAGTTAACACAAATTTGACTAGTTTTGATGTTTTTAGGACCGGATTTCACTCCAATTTTTTTAGAGAATTGTAATGCCTTTATGAGGAATACATGTGAAAATTTTGCAAAAAAAATTACATATACTTGCTATGTCACGGTTAATTGGTATGCATATTGATTCCTGTGCTAGATTTATGTTCAAGAACATGTTGGTTCATTACTACCATTGTATAGATGCCTTCTTTTAAGCATAGAATTTGGGTTAAGATGATCTCTAAGCATAAGCCATACAAAGACCTTGACTTTGGAGACAACCTTGCTTTCCAAATCTATTTCAGAGGAATCGGAGTGATCCAAGCTAGAGCCATGAATTAATGTCTGTAGCGTTTAGATGAAAAGTAGTAGGAAGTTCCCAAATGTAAGTTTAGAAATCATTCACATTATGTTTAATATAAATATTAGCAATTGTTTATTGTAGCTCCAAATATTCATTGTAGGACTACGCTGAAAGAGGAAGGTGGAACTTGGGCTGATGTTTCACCTATGTTGTAAAAAGGAGGCTACTGAAATGTTTTGATTCTTGGCAAATGAGAACAATCGCTAATATTTGTGGCAAAGCACATTGTGATTCCATAGATCCTTCCAAAATAGCATAGTATCACCTGATCCAAGTACACTCTCAGCAATTCCTCTAAATTATGTTGCAATGCTCATTAGATTCCAGAAGGTGCTCCGGTAGCTCGAGGAGATCTCCGGCCAGGACCAGAGGGCGGCGCCATACCGAGTGAGGAAGGTGACCGAGCCGAGCATAAAGTTAGGCTGACAATTTGACGCAATGTTTTTATGGAGCCTATATGCGCACTAGTGAATTCATTAGATATTATAATAGGTCTTAACTCACAAAAAAATAAGTGTTAAAATCTGAAAATAAGTCGAAATGATACCGAAATTTCTAAATTTAGAGTATTTTATATGCAAATACTTGGTATTTTGCGTTAAAACAGATAGAAAATGTAGATAAATGCTTGTATGATTTTTTTCATATTTTTTTCTCAATTTTTTCTAGCCTCGAGAGATCAATTTTTCCCAATTCAAAATGCCCGAGATTTTGGCAATTTCGGCTTTCTCGGTTTCAAATTTATCGAATCTGAAATTTGCTTTTTGAAGTTCGTTCGGATTTCGACTGAAATTTTAAAATCTCATCAAAATTTTAGATTGCGTTCACCCCCAAGATATGATCCAAAAATGTAATTTTGAAACCTTGCCTAATACTTCGTTTCATCTCGTCGCAGCATCTCATCGTTAGAGAGTCTTGGGATCAGGGATCCAATTTTTGGCGAATTTCGGTGAATTTTTGCCGAAATTTCGGATTTCAGGCCCCCCAGACCTATACTACCGGCCGGGGAAAAAATTGAATTGCTACAGTAATTTGCTTTTTTTTGACAAGATTTCGATCAAACCGGACGAAATTTCATGAAAAATTCCTAATTTTGGTTTTTTATGGCCGGATTTGACTTCAATTACATCAATAACCCATAATAAAGTGATATTTGATGATAATTTGTCCAAAAACTTATTTTTTAAGACATTTTAAAATTTTGGC
The DNA here is from genome assembly GCA_036346275.1 of Otatea glauca. Taxonomy (NCBI): domain Eukaryota; kingdom Viridiplantae; phylum Streptophyta; class Magnoliopsida; order Poales; family Poaceae; genus Otatea; species Otatea glauca. Next base: position 64,379,784 of record CM070719.1, on the reverse strand, counting down.
AAAAACACTATTAGAATTTTATAAAATTTAATATGCTTTGTAATACTATGAAAAAATTATTGTACTATCCTAAGAAGTCTAGGATCAAACATAAAATTTTATAAAATATTTTAACTTCATTTGTTATCTTTTAAAACTAAAAAATAGAATTAGCATAAACGAGGTAGTAAAAGTGTCAGCATTTTATAACTTTTTCATGTTTGATCATCATTTTAAAATTTTATGGTAACATTAGTGATGCATAAATACTATCTATAAAAATTTTCAAAATTTTCTAGAATGGTTTGAACTATTTTTCATTCAGTTAAAATTTGTCAGTTGGCCTTCAGTTGCACTGTCCGAATTTTTAAAAATTCATGAAGATTGATCACCATCTGAAAATTTTATGAGAACATTAATTATGTAACATAACCATGCAAATTTTTTTAAAAAGTTTCTAACATGGTTTTTACCATTTTTCATTTGGATCAAACTTATCGGTTAGTGTTTTATCAGGACAGTAGCAATGTTTGAATTTTTAAAGATTCCTTAGATGTGATAATCTTCTGAAATTTTTATGATAACATTATTGATGTGTAAGGAACCTCCAAAAAAAATTCAAAATTTTTCGATATCGTTTGAATTATTTTTCGTTCAGTTGAAATTCGCCAAAAATTCGAGATATTTCGGTGAAATTTCGTTTTTTTCCGGTGGAAAACAAACCGGATTTGAATTTTTGTTTTTGAATTTTGAACGAGATTTGTCCAAAATACCTGAATTTCGCCGATATTTTGGATTTCGGTCCTGGGCGATATTTTATCCGAAAACGAAATTTGAATCCTTGCTTGGGATGAATCCAGAGTTTTCCGGTGACCGGTGTTCACATTATCGATATCGCGATAATCGACAATATCGAGATTTTCGAAAATCGGAAAAAATCGGTAGAGAATCGAAGGGTTTCAAAATCAAACTTTTGATGAATTTTTTTTAAAAAAAATGATCTTCACCGATAATCACTCGATATACGTCGATAATCGCTCGATATACACCGATAATCGGTCGAAAATCGACCCGATCGATTTTGTAAACTTGTGTTCTTCGGCGGTCGATATTGTGAGTGATTTTCGCGATATTCACCGATTATCGCGATATTTACGTCACATAATTTTTTTTTGAATTTTTTAATTTAACCGGTTTACCGACTGGTATTAGATATCGAACCGAACCGGTAAGATCGATAATCGCGCGAGTAATCGACAATCAATGGAACCCTGAATCCGGTCTCCTTTGGAGCCGTGCTCGTGCATCTTGCATGCCTTGTTTTTCCGGATCCAACTCTCCGGCTCCTCCGATGTATATGCATCGAATACTCTGGAGTCTGGAGCCTCATGCCTGCTACCGCTACGCCCTCTCTCTCCTACCCACTACTGCACTTTGGAGTATTTTATTAGGACTGATGCATGCCATCTTCTCGGGTTAATATAATTCACATTTGCGCATGGTGGACCTTGGGTTGGTCTCCAACTGCTGTGTGCATGGAGTACGATACGATACAAATTCGCTGCTACTAATTCCAATTGCTTCAGCCTCCGTGCATCATCTCTATCTCTACCGCGGTTCTTGGAGGGTATTGACTTGACTTGCGATTCCATTCCTATGGTTAAGCCACCTACCTAGGTCCTAGTCCCATGATCCCATCCATCGTCAACAATTCAGTCACTCACACCATTTTTCTTTCTTCGCACGGTTCATGCACTGCACCTCCCTGCCCTGCATGCCGAATTAGGACTCGCCAATTATGTATTTATTCAAGCAAGCACCTCAATCAGAGACGGAGCCAGCGGGTGGGTTTAGTGGGGCTCCAACCCCTCCTGCCTACCACGAGAAACCCTGCCGCCTGCAGATTTTATTTGTTAAATCTCTTCTTTCAGACGGTGGCAATGAAAAGTAATTTTTTTCTCTTGCATATTTACATACTAATACTATATTACATGCATTTAAATTTCAACTATAATATGTCGGCTTGGTAGTTTTTATATTTAGTATATGTACTTGTGTTCAACCCCCTCTTGAATGAATCCTGACTCCGCCTCTGACCTCAATACTCAGAGTCCCTTAATTCCAGTCATTTCATCAGCTGGCAACACTATTATTCCTTCGGTTGCTTGTTATAATCATCTAGACAAGACAATCTAAGAATAACTGACAGAAGAACCTGACGACAAAATTCCCAATATACATCCAAAAATCATATGTAATCGTACGGTGAGTTAAGGTATCATCGTTACCAATACCATGCATCTTCAACTTCAATTCCAACAAACAACCACCTCTGCTCTGTCTGCCAAAATCGCTTGGAACTGGCAAATATCTATATATTATCATGACAAATATACATGCACATGTAAACTAAGGACTTTTCACAAGAATTACATGTCCCAGAGAACAGGAGAGCTCATTCTTGCTTCTTCACAACAAGAAACGTGTACTATTGCCACGATGTATACGATAGTTGCTGACACTACAGTGGAAACACCTATGGTAGTGAAAGACTATGTAGAGATCTATCTATATTTATGATGAGTTATTGACTATATTTAAGCATGTGGAACTCGAGTTTGCATTTGATTTGAATTCTATTTTGAATTTGAAGTAATTTAAGTGCTATCAGTTCAGGGCAGCACTACCGGCTTCGGAGGAGTGGTAGTGTCAGCTAGGCGGCATTACCAGCCTAGGTTGGCGGTAGTGCCGGCCTTGCAAAGCTGCCCGATGTGTGAGCGGTAGTTTTTTAACAGAGAGGTTGTTCTCTGGGTTAGGCAAAAGCGGTACTACCGACTCTGGGAGGCAGTGCTACCAGTCTGTAGGTGACGGTAGTTATCTTCTAGAGAGGGATCTGACTTCAACAAACACTAGCTAACACGATCTTAAAAGATAAATTTAGACCCACTTTAAGTCCACATTTTAAACTTAAGGGATAGACGTAAGAGGAAAGATTGAAGTATATTGTCCAAGCATTTAAACTTATAGATGAACTGCTTATCGTGAAACTCTATACTCCGCACCAACCAATTCCATCAACCTCTCTACCGGAACTGAAAGGATTCTTCTTCCCTCTGCCAGCTCCACAACCACCGGGTGCCCGACCTTTCCGTTTGCAACGCAGTAGTACTACTTTCTTCTGACACGACAGAATCGACACTGCCAAAATTCACACCCGGCCTCGTCGAGGGCAGAGGGAACTATGCCAAAATTTTACCACGTACCCTGCTCATAATTTTCAGGGGGTAAACTCTGCCCGAAATTTCTGTAGCTGAATCTCTCGCGACGCTGATCGATGCAGCTCAGTAGTGCTGCTACTAGATAAGTGACCGCAACGTGCCACGCCGCAATCGCTACTCTCAATATGAGCAAATCGAGAAAACACGCGTTTAAGCAAACCAAGAAATACCTAAATAAAAGGTTTGATAATGGGTGGAGTCGAACCTATGATCGGATGAATAGAAAGTAGCGCCTTATCGTCTCAGCTCAATTTAGCATCTATTTGGAACTCTTTAATGAAGGATTCACGATTTCGCTGAACATTTTGGTTCTTTTCGTAAAAAAACGGTTGAAAGGATCTAAACATAATTACGCTCTTTTTGAGGGTCTAAATGTAATTACGCTCTTTTTGAGGGATTTTTACCGAGGGAGGACACGTGAGGGCTCCCTGGACAGGAACCTGTGAAGTTTAATATATCGCTAGATGCGGAAGCGCGGCGGCGCACCATGCTGTTCAAATAAGATATTATCGGAAAATATGAGTAGTCAAATGATAAGTTTTGCAAAACTGTAGTTATGTACCTAATTATGTATGCAACTCAATAGTGAGCTTTGCCTAAGAAAAAGCATAAATTTAGCAGCAGGCGTAAATATCAACAGTCGAAAATTGTATTACTTGAGCACATAGAGTGGACAAGATAACAGTTGGCTACACACAGAAACAAAAAAGACATATGTACAGAAAGCAAAAGCTTGTGGAAATAGGAGCCACATGTCAGTGAGACAAACGGAGCATTATATCAATTGCACCAAGTAAATTAGGGCATATGATCAATTCCCCGTGGAAATAAGGAGAACAAACTAACCATTTCAGCTCTAGGTCGTTCATAAGGTTGTAGATCTGCAACTTTCCTTTCAGTAGCAGCAAAAGCTTTCTTAGCCTAAGATACGAAAGCTATGTCAGACGTTTCCGGTTAGAATACATTGATGCTTATCTTGATACCTCCTGTAAGATGCTATTGTTTATACTAGAAGAACGAAGAGGAATAGTTCATACAATTTTAGAATCTGTGGCAGTTGGCAAGCTGAAGGTTGCAGAGTGCTTTATATCTCTCAGACGGAAGGTACCCTGATCAATATTTTTCATTGTTTCTTGATCCACCTGTAAATGACATTAAAGTTAGGTTCTTGGACATTTGGACCTTAATGTTCATACGACCTTGGAGAAGTAATCTGATTAGCATCCTGAGTTATGCAGCTATGTACCTGACAACACCTGAGGAACTAGAGAGAGATTGATCAAACGCTCTTCTATAGAGGAAAGCGAATGAAGTCCCTTGCATATGGCTTTCCTGCTAGAGGGTTGTAAAAACTTGCCTAAAATCATATCTCCTATAACCTGCTTAGCCAGTTTAATTTTTTTTTGCCTCAGATTTATATCAAGATAAAACTATTCAGTAAGGTCCTGAGCAATTCTCCTAATTGTTTTAACCCCAACTTCAACAAAGTATCCAGGCTCATTTAATCCTCTCATCACCCCAAAGTTTCAGAATATGTACATACACCTGTATGTGAACATCTTTACTCAAAGGCACATTAACTAAACTGCATACCTTTATGACACAAGTATAACATCCTAACCAGATAAACCTATACAAAAAATTTAAGAATTCGTACATGTCGGCGTTTCGAGCACAGGCAAGTAAATTTGTAAGTCTAAGGGGCCGCGCGTTCCCTCTCCCTGAATGGTTAGACTCAAAAGCCCAAGGTGTATACTGGTTCGGGCCGAAAGTCCCTACTCCAGTTCGTGCGGTGTTATTGTATTGCCTTTAGTGCGGATGGCTACACAATGTTTACAGGCGCGAGCTGAAAGCCTTAGCGTAAGAATGCTGATTGTCTGTGCGTGTGTGTGCTGTGTTTCTTCCCTGGGGGTTCCTGCCTCCCTTTATACAGTAGGAAGGGGCAGGTTACATCGAAAGTTGGGGAAGGGCGAGGTGACCTATGCTAAGAGCTTCGGTCCTTCGTTCTGTCGGCTGGTCATCGTCGGTCTTGCCCACGCCGGGTCGGTAGTCTTGTTGGGTAGAGCGGTTCGCTGCTTCGTTGGGAAATGGCGCACCTGCCTTCTGTGAGCCTGACGAGTGTTTGACGTTGCTGTGTATAACGTTGGTGCTGCCTCGGGAGGGAGCGTGCCTTCGTATTGTACGTGGTCGTTGATGGGACCTAAGCTTTGACTTCAAAGATCCATTTATGCCATCTTGGGAAAGAGCCACCGCTCCGTATTTGTCACTTCGATTGTCCCCGTCTGTGGGGCACGTGGCTGCCAGCTGGCGAAGGCTTCGACACGTGGCCCTTGGCGGAGGTTGCCTTGGTTTGGTCGGAGTCGAGGGATCCGACCCGTTGCGGAGGTCGGGAGCCCTGCTTGGTCGGGGATGCCTACCCGATCGGTCGGGCATGGGCGTCCTGTGTGGCCCCGCAGGTACTTTGGTCGGTAGCGGGCCTGGAGCAGCCTGTTAGGCTTGAGCTATGCTTGAGGCAGCCTGCTCGTCACCCTGGACCGTTGGGGTACCCCTGTTATAAGTATTCGTCAGTAGCCCCCGAACCCCCGAGCGAGTTCGGCAGATTCGGTTGGGGGTTGAGCTTGAATGTGAATGGCGACTGGGCCTGATTGGTCGGTCCGACCGACTAGGTCAGCTGGTTTCCGCCAGGTGTACCCCGACGCATTCGACGGCTGCTCTGGAACTCGGCCGGGGGCATTCGAACCGCCGGGGGCTTTTAATTGCTTCGTTGCGCGCGCCGCGCATGGCTTGGTGCACCTTGCCCGCTCGTCTTCTTGACTGCTTCGGGTTCTGGTGAAGGGCGCTTCATTTTCCGACGCTTGCATTTATTCTGGAGACGTTCGATCTCCCTCCGTCGTGTTTGAGTGATTGTCCCCCAAACCAGAGTCCTCTTTTGCAATCCTCTAAATGACTTCGAGGCATCCACTGATCTTCAGCTTTGGTGATGACGACGAGGTAGAGGAAGAAGATCCTCTGGCCGAGCTCTGGGCTGAGCACGACCAGGCGATGGCCGAGCTCACGGAGGAAGAGGAGGCCGTGGCCCGCGACACTGCCGCCGTTGACGCGTTGCTTGGGGTCGTCCCGAAGCTCTTCGAGGTGAGGGCGGCCCTCCTGGAGGCGATGGCGCGGGTGCGCCATGGTAGCCGTCGATCGCGGTGGCATGGCGGGATTGACGCTACCGTCGTCGGTCTTGGCGAGGCGGCGCCGACGGACCCCGGAATTTGTAGCCGTCGCCAGATCAGACCGATGCAAAGATTGATGCTCAAGATATGATACTTGGTGTAGAAAAAGCTCCGCCATATCTTGTAGCCTTGCGTAGTGTCTGAGCCTGTCGGGCACCTCATGTAACATGGTGTAAAGTTTGAGCCTGTTGGCCTATAATGAAATCTCCTTTTTCCTTATGAATGTCTTTGCAATGAGCTTGTTTCGATTATTTCCCAACTTGGCCCTCGAGAATCGGTAATCGGCAGGTGATTGCTTCTTTCTGGGTGCGAGCAGTCGGGCGTGCGAACTCTTCGTGAGGTTCGGGTGTTCGAGTGCTCGTTTAGCGTCGTAGCTAGACCGTGCCTTGGTCGGCAGGGACGACCGGATGCCTCTTCGTGAGGTTCGGGTGTCCGAGTGCTCGTTTAGCGTCGTAGCTAGACCGTGCCTTGGTCGGCAGGGACGACCGGATGCCTCTTCGTGAGGTTCGGGTGTCCGAGTGCTCGTTTAGCGTCGTAGCTAGACCGTGCCTTGGTCGGCGAGGACGACCGGATGCCTCTTCGTGAGGTTCGGTGTCCGAGTGCTCGCTTAGCGTCGTAGCTAGACCGCGCCTTGGTCGGCGAGGGCGACCGGATGCCTCTTCGTGAGGTTCGGTGTCCGAGTGCTCGTTTAGCGTCGTAGCTAGACCGTGCCTTGGTCGGCAGGGCGGCCGGATGCCTCTTCGTGAGGTTCGGTGTCCGAGTGCTCGCTTAACGCCGCAGCTAGACCCGTGCCTTGGTCGGCAAGGACGACCGGATGCCTCTTCGTGAGGTTCGGTGTCCGAGTGCTCGCTTAACGCCACGGCTAGACCGTGCCTTGGTCGGCGGGGACGACCGGATGCCTCTTCGTGAGGTTCGGGTGTCCGAGTGCTCGTTTAACGTCGCAGCTAGACCGTGCCTTGGTCGGCAGGGACGACAGGATGCCTCTTCGTGAGGTTCGGGTGTCCGAGTGCTCGTTTAACGTCGCAGCTAGACCGTGCCTTGGTCGGCAGGGACGACCGGATGCCTCTTCGTGAGGTTCGGGTGTCCGAGTGCTCGTTTAACGTCGTAGCTGGACGTGGCTCGTTTTACGTCGTAGCTAGACGTGGCTCGTTTTGCGTCGTAGCTGGACGTGGCTCGTTTTACATCGTAGCTAGACGTGGGGCATCCATCCCGAGTCCTCGTCTGGCGAGGGTAGCTGCGAGAGGAGCGGCCGCCGTCTATCCCACACGTATACCCCGTCCGCAAGTGTGGGACCTGGAGGGGGTGAGCGACGCGCGTTTACCCGTGTTGGTTTGAACGCCGTGCTCGTGGAGCTAATAATGTAGTTCGAGTGGGTCTGGGAGGTCCGCCAAGGGGACCCTTCCGAGCGGACGGTCCCGAGTAGGGTGTCCTGGCCTGCCGTGAGGCGACCCATAAAAACCTTTCTTTACTCGATCCGTGTCGGACGACACGGTCGTCCGCCGACCCAGGCACGGTGGTCGTCGCCCATCGATGAGCTCGGGAGAGTGTGAAGTATGGTCTCGGACACGAGTAGAGGCGATTGGGTCGTCACCACCCAACGGAGGATCATCGGGACTCGCCGCACCCGTCCTTTGCTCGGTTTTATTTGGGCGGCCTTATGTCCATCCGTGGAATAGGCCTTTAGAACCCATGACTTTAATTTGGGCCCCGCGCGAGCCATTGAGCTCTTGCCGTTTTGGGGCCGCAGCGGCCCAGTGGGCCTCTCGCACGCGCCCCGGGGCAACCGTCCTGGCCTAAAGGCGGAGACCGAGAGATCTCGGGACACGTGGTCCGAGGCGGTGTCTTTACGGCTCCTACTGTCTTGTCAGGATTAAATGCAGAGTGGAATTGGAAACCGGAAGTTACCAGGCGCCCGACGCAGCAGACGAGGGTGTACGCGGCGCTTCGCTCGAGGGGGTGCCTGTTCGGTCGGCGCCCGCTCGTCTTCTATAAATACGTCACTGGGACGTTTTGGGCAGTCACGCGCTCTTGCCTTCCTCATCTTCCAGCCTTTTGCCTAAGACAAGAAAAAGCAACAAAGAGCTAGAGAGGAGAACTCTTAGCATTCTCCCTTCCTCACCTTTCCGCCATCTTTTCGCGAGGATGTCGTGGCCGGAGTGCTCTGCCCAGGCCAGCCGTGCGCTCGGTTTGGTGAAGAAAGGCTTTCTCCTAGCGCAGGACCTCTCTCACTGGAGGGTGCCGACGGGGGCCGCCGCCCCTTCGCCGAGGGACGACGAGGTCGTAGTGCCCGCCTCGTTCTTCGATCGCGGCTTCGGCCTGCCGCTGCACCCGTTCGTCCGAGGGCTGCTCTTCCACTACAAGGCAGAGGTACACCATCTCAACCCCAACGGGGTCCTCCACATCGCCATTTTCATCACGCTTTGTGAGGCCTTCTTGGGGATCGAGCCGCACTGGGCGTTGTGGAGGTACTTTTTCCAAGCAAGGCTCTGGAAGGTCAAGCCAGCGGACGCTACGGCGCCCACCGGTGGCCTGGCCCTCCAGCTTCAGGCCGGCCGGAGCTCGGAGTACCTCGACGTCAAGCTACCGTCGTCCAACAAGGGATGGCGTTCTGAGTGGTTTTACGTTCGGAACGTCGGAGACAGCGCCCCGTCGTTCACCGGCAAGCTTCCTGTGGCGGGGAAAGAATGGACCTGGGGTGCTGACAAGAAGGAGAAGAAGAAGGTGGCCCTGATCGTGGAGCAGGTCAGGGCTCTAAGGGAGCAGGAGCTCACCGGGGACGTCGTCGTGCGTGCCTTCATGGGGATGCGCGTGCAACCCCTCATGCACAGGCCGCGCCCCTTGTTCCAGTATGAGGGGGCGTCCGACAAGATGAGGATGGCGGAGCCCGAGCTCGCCGCGACCGAGGTCGGCTCGGTGGCCGCCGCACGGGCGGAAGCGCCATCGAGGTGCGGCGCGCCACCCGAGCCATTCTCGACGCCCACCCCAAGTCCGTAGGTTAGGCGGACTTCTTCTCGCTCTCTCTTCCCTTTGCCTTTGGCGCCCGGTTTGACCGGTGTTTCGCATCTTCTAGGGGCTCGGGAATGGTCTCCGGCGTTGCTCCCGGGAGAAGGCGTCGAGGGAATGCCCGTCGCGGAGGCGCGATAGCTTGACTCCTCCGCAAGAAGCGGAAGGAGGAGGAGAGGAAGAAGAAGAAGAAGGAGCGTGCGGCGAGGCGCGCGTGGTGAGGACGTGTCTGAGACCACCGCTGCGGGGACGACCTCCACCGACAGCAGCGGGGGCAGCCCCGGTCACCCATACCGTGGGTTCTTCTCTGACTCGTCGACCGGAGGTGGCCCGAGCGGGGGCCCGACGGAGGGCGAATGCGTAGGCACTGCGGCCGGGGGGCCCCGGGCGGAGGGCGACCGTGCGGTCGACGTCGTCGTCGTGCCTCCAGTGGAGGCGCCCCTTGTGGAGGCGGTTTCGGGAAAGCGGCCGGCGGATCTGCCCCTTGGAGGGGGATCGGCAAAGAGGGCGCGCTTGCCGCGCACCCGCTCGGCTCAGTAAGTACCCCTTTTTCTCGTTCGAACATTGTTGCCACAAAGCCGCCCGAACAACTCCTAAGTGCTTGCGATGTGCAGTGCCTATACGGTGTGACCATGGCGCGGTGCGCACGCCCGTGGTGGCTCGCGCGAGGCGGCGCCGTTCTCGCCACGGAAGAGTCACACGGCGGCGGGGCGCTGCAGTTGGTGCCGGAGACGTCAACTGGGTTGGCGATGGTCGTGGCGCAGGCGGCCGAGCCAGGGCGCGCCGAGGGCGCGCTTGCCGTCGGAGGGACGGGGCCTCACTCAGAAGCCGAGGTCGGTGAGGGGCTCCCGCCGCCTCCGCCGGGGACGCCGCCGGGTGGCACGATCGTCGTTACGGAGGGGGAATTGACGACACTACCCGCGAGCTCGCTGGCAGAGACGACGGCGGTGCTGGAGACGTCCGACCCCTTGCCTCAAGGAGAGGTATCGGTCGAGGCCCCGCAAGCGCAGGTCGCCGAGGGGATTCCCGAGGGGCCAGTTCCACCACCCCTGCCCGTGGGGGCCTGGTCGGGTGGCGTCCCATCCGAACGGGCGAACGAGGTCCTGTTGCCGGGTATGGCCCGTAGGTCAGGGACCTTGGACGAAGCGGAGGAGAGCGAGTGGGCCGCCCTCCAGCAAGGCGCTCAGGACGCCGAGGCTGAGATAGACCAGATCTGAAAGGGTCTGGCTCTCGCTCTCGAATCCTCCGGCAGGGCGTTGGACGCGATGGCCGAGGGAGTCTTCGAAGGCCCTCTTCGAAGAGCGCCTGGGGGCCAAGTCTCTGAGGGCGAGGGTGGCGGAACTAGAGTCCCTCCTGGCGGAGGCTGCCAGCGCCAAGGATGCCGCCGTCACTGCAGAGGGGGCCGCGCTAGCGCAGGCGACTCGTCTGCGAGACGAGCGGGACCGGGCCCGAAAAGACGCCGACCAAGTACGTTCTGAGCGGGAGACCGCTCGGGAGCCAGCTTCTTGAGGACCTCATACGAGGCGGTCGGGGAAGAAACCAAAGAATTTGGCGAGCTCTGCGGCCGTAAGTGTCTCAACTCCTTGGTCAATTTCGCGGTAGCGACTTATAAGGCGTGCTCATCCGAGATGTTATGATCCGCAGAGTCGCAGAAGAATCAAGCGTCGCTATAGAGGCGCGGAAGGATTCCTGCGCAGCTCGTGACGAGCGATCACGGCGCGGGGCGCAGCGCGCCAAGGTAGCCGGCGGTCGGGCCGAGCCGGCCGCGAATCGAGGCCCTTCGCAAGGTCGACCGGGATGTCCGCGACGGGTCCTTAGAATCGCAGGGCCCGAGCGCTCGCCCATCTGCCGCCCAAGTGCGAGCGCGTTGAGAGAGCGCTGACCGTAGGTGCCGCACTTGGAGCTTCCTCGGCGCTGGTCAATACCGTCTCCCACTACGACGGCATCGACCTTGCGGTGGTGAGCAGTGGCGTCACTGGGAATCGAACCGACGACGAGATCGACAGGTTCGAGCTCCAAGTTGAGCCGCACGCTCGGGAGATCGCCAGCCACATCTCGCCGCAGAGTGCCCTCCAAGAAGAATAAGTAGAAGTTAGATTCATACCCCTTTATTGTAAAGACTATTGTTCGTAAATAATCTTAAACTTAGCAAGTTCCAGTATGCCTCCTGCCCTCTTTTATGTCATGGTGGGTGCTCGACCGGCCATAGCTGTAAGGACCGCCGGGGTCACTTATGCGTAGGTCGGGTTGCTTCGGGAGGGGCGGAGAGGATAGGAACTTTTGGCTACGCAGCAGTTACACGCACTTGTGTGGGATAGGAATGTTCCCAACCGGCCAAGGATCGTTCCACTCGGGCACTTCCTTCTTCCGCTAAGTGCTACTTGCAACCGTAGCCTCTGGGGCATAGACCGTAGCACTCGGGTCGAGAGGGTTACCGCTCGGGATAGACCTCGTGACCGGTCGGGTCACCGACCCGCATGAGCGCGTGAGTTAGCCTAGTTTGCGCGGGGGAGGAGTGTTCCCGACCGACCAAAGGTCACTTCGCTCGGGTACTTTCTTCTTCCGCAAAGTGCTACTTAGCAATCGTAGCCACTGGGGCGTAGGCCGTAGCACTCGGGTCGAGAGGGTTACCGCTTGGGAAAGACCTCTCGACCGGTCGGGTCACCGACCTGCATAGGCGCCGACCAGAAGCAGCCTGAATGGGGGCGCCCATGGGCAGCCCCCGAGCGTCGCAGGGCGACCAGGTGCTCGGAAGGAGAAGTAAAGACGATGCAAGGAATAAGAAAAGGACTTAGGGATAGAAACGCCTTAACTTTTCTATGTTCCATGCGTTGGGGAGGACGCGGCCATCCGTGTCCCTGAGTCGAAAGGTGCCAGGCCGAAGAACCTCTACGACGGTGAAGGGGCCTTCCCAGGGCGGCGAGAGCTTGTGCTTGTCTTTCTTTGGTCCGACCGACGCAGACCGTGTCGCCAAAGATCAAGGATCGCCTCGAACTCGGGCGGCTGTGGTAACGCCGCAGAGCTTGTTGATACTTGGCCGATCGTAGAATGGCCACATCGCGCGCCTCGCCAAGCTGGTCGATGGCGTCTTGTTGCGAGGCGAGCCCCGAGCCTCGTCGAAGGCTTGTAGTCTTGGGGCGCCGTATTCCAGGTCGGTTGGCAGGACAGCTTCAGCACCGAACACCATGAAGAACGGTGTAAACCCGGTCGCCCGAGTCGGTGTGGTCCGCAGGCTCCAGAGGACGGAGGGTAGCTCGGCCACCCATCGCCCCGCGAAATGCTTCAGTCGACTGAAGATCCGTGGCTTGAGTCCTTGGAGGATCATGCCGTTTGCGCGTTCGACCTGACCGTTAGTCCGCGGATGGGCCACGGCTGCCCAATCGACGCGGATGTTGAAGTCGTCGCAGAACTCGAGGAACTCCTTCCCCGTGAACTGCGTCCCGTTGTCGGTGATGATAGAGTTCGGGACTCCAAACCGAAAGACGATGTCGCGGAAGAAGGTGGCCGCTTGCACCGACGTGACGCTCACGACCGGCTTGGCCTCTATCCACTTGGTGAACTTGTCTACCGCAACGAGGAGATGAGTAAAGCCCCTGGGCGCTTTCTTGAAGGGCCCGACCAGATCGAGTCCCCACACTGCAAACGGCCATGTGATGGGGATCGTCTGCAAGGCCTGAGCTGGCAGATGCGTCTGCCGGGTGAAGAATTGGCATCCTTCGCAGTCGCGCATAATCCGCTTTCGGCGTCGGACACAGCGATCGGCAAGAGGAACCTTATCGAAAGGCCTTTCCTACGAGGGATCAGTGTGCAGCATGGTGACCGCAGACCCCGCCATAGACATCGAGCAGCAGCTGTTTCCCTTGGTCGGCCAGAACGCACCTCTGGAGGACCCCGGAGGGACTCCTTTTGTAGAGGTCCGGCCCAACCAGGACGAAGGATTTCGCCCGACGAGCGAGACGCCTGGCCTCGGTCGGGTCAGCGGGAAGCGACCCGTCCGTCAGACGGTCGATAAAAGGCTTCCTCCAGTCGGATTCGGTTGTTAGCACGCTGCGGCTCGACCCGACCAGGTCTACGCTCGACCGCACGATGGTTGTGGTGACTGTGCTCGGCAGGTCGGGAGACCGCTCGGCCACCGAGTCCAACTGGACGGAAGGCTGCAGAAGGTCGCAGACGAAGATCCCAGGTGGGACTGGCCCTCTGCTGGAGGCAAGATTGGCTAGGTAATCGGCCTCACCGTTGTAGCGTCTGTAGCTGTGGTGGAGCTCGAAATCCTTGAACCGCTCCTCGAGCTTGCGCACTTCTCGACAGTACGCGGCCATGCGGGCGTCTCGGGGCTCCGCTGCTTTCATGACCTGGTCGATGACAAGCTTGGAGTTCCCGTGGACGTGGAGTCGACGAGCGCCGAGGTCGGCAGCGATCCGGAGACCGTTGACGAGAGCCTCGTACTCGGCGACATTGTTGGTCGCATCGAAGAGCAACCTGATGGCGTATTGAAGTCTGTTCCTGAGCGGGGAAACGATGACAACTCCCGCGCCCGCGCCGCTCTTGGTGTAGGACCCGTCGAAGTAAATCGTCCAGTACTCGGGGTCTTCGAGCGCCGGAGGTGCCTGGGCTTCGGTCCACTCGACGACGAAGTCGGCTAGGGCATGTGACTTGATCCCGTTCGAGGAACGTATGTTATGCCGTGACCACTGAGCTCGAGCACCCACTTGGCTATCCTTCCTGAGGCGTCGCGGTTGTGGACGATCTCACCGAGCGGCGACGTGGTCACCACGGTGATGGCGTGCTGGTCGAAGTAATGGGCGAGCTTTCTTTTGGCGATGAGCCTCGCGAGAGCGGCACGCACTGTGGTACCGAGCCTTGGACTCGGAAAGCACCTCGCTGATGAAGTAGACTGGCCATTGTACCTTGAGCTCTCGGCCCTCTTCCGCTCGTTCCACCACAAGGGCCGCACTAACGACTTGGGTAGTGGCGGCGATGTAGAGGAGCAGTGGTTCACCTGGTGCCGGGGCAACCAGGACCGGAGGTGAGGACAAGAAGGCCTTCAAGCGGGTGAGGGCCTCCTGAGCCTCCTAGGTCCAGCTGAAGCGGTCGGATTTCTTAAGCAGCCTGTAGAGCAGCATTCCGCGCTCGCCAAGGCGAGACATGAAATGGCTTAAGGCTGCAAGGCATCCAGTTAGCCTCTGGATCCCTTTGAGGTTGCCAACCGGGCCCATCCTTAAGATCGCCGAGATCTTCTCCTGATTGGCCTCGATGCCACGCTCGGAGACGATGAAGCCGAGGAGCTTCCCCTTGGGGACCCCGAAGACGCACTTCTCGGGGTTGAGCATTATGCGGAACCGCCGGAGGTTCGCGAAGGTCTCCCCTAGGTCGGTGATGAGGTCATCGGCCTTCCTGGTCTTCACGACGATGTCGTCGACGTACGCCTCAATGTTGCGGCCGATCTGGTCGTTGAAACACGTTTGCATACATCGCTGGTATGTAGCACCGCGTTCTTTAGACCGAATGGCATCGTTACATAACAGAATGAGCCAAACGGAGTGATGAAGGAAGTCGCGAGTTGGTCGGACTCCTTCAGCGCTATCTGGTGATAGCCCGAGTAGGCATCCAGAAAAGAAAGGGACTCGCACCCCGCGGTGGAGTCTATGACTTGGTCAATGCGGGGCAAGGGGAACGGGTCCTTGGGACACGCTTTGTTCAGACTCGTGTAGTCAACGCACATTCTCCATTGCCCATTCTTCTTCTTTACAAGTACAGGGTTGGCTAGCAACTCGGGGTGGCGCACCTCTTTTACAAACCCTGCAGCCAAAAGCTTGGCGATCTCCTCCCCTATGATCCTGCGCCTCTCCTCGTTGAAGCGGCGCAGGCGTTGGGTGACCGGCTTTGAGCCTGGTCGGATGCTCAAGGAGTGCTCGGCGACTTCCCTTGGGATTCCTGGCATGTCAGAGGACCTCCATGCGAAGACGTCATTGTTGGCGCGGAGGAAGTCGACGAGCGCGCTTTCCTATTTGGCGGGGAGCGTGGCTCCGACCCGCACGGCTTTGGCCGATCATTTGGGATCGACGCAACCTTCTTCGTGTCCTCGGCGGACTTGAAGGATCCCGCCCGACTTGCTAGATTCGGGGCGGACTCGAAACCTCCTCCGGAGGTTGGCGAGCTCGCGATCGCGATGACCGCCGAGGCTAGCTCACAATCGCTCCTTCGCGATTGTAAGCAAGTGGAAAGATGAGGCCAAAGTGATAACTCCTCGCGGCGGGCATCTTGACTTGAGATAGGCGTGGTCGGGACCGCCATGAATTTGGCGTAGCATGGCCTCCCCAGAATAGCGTGATAGGAGCCGGGGAAATCCACGACCTCAAAAGTGAGGGTCTCGGTGCGGAAATTTCCCGGTCCTCCAAAGGTGACGGGCAAGTCGGCCTGCCCGAGCGGGTGGACCTGCTTTCCATGCCGCTTCCGCTTGTCGGAGCGGTCGGAAGGGGACCCGGCTCGGGCGTCGGGCTCTTGCTGGGCCTTTCCTCCTTCGAAGATGGCCCCCACAGCCTCCTCGCTGGAGGCGTGGTTGGTGGCGATATCCAGAAGTTCCTTGGTGGTTCTGGGCTTGACGCAGCCCAGTTTGTGCACCAAGACCTTGCAGGAGGTGCCGTAGATGAATGCCCCCACGACATCGGCGTCGGAGATGTCGGGGAGCTCGTTGCATTGGCGGGAGAATCGCCGGATGTAGTCCCAGAGAGTTTCCCGGCTGCGCTATGACCCTTCGTGTCCCAGGAGTTCCCAGGGCGCTTGTAAGTGCCCTGGAAGTTGCCGACGAAGAGGGTCTTCAAGTCAGCCCAGTTCCTGATGGTTTTCACGGGCAAATACTCGAGCCAGGCTCGAGCCGAGTCCGCAAGGTAGATGGGGAGGTATTGGATGATGAAAAGATCATTCGTTGCTCCCCCCGCCCGGCATGCGAGCCGGTAGTCTTCAAGCCATACGCTGGGGTTTGTGGCCCCGGTGTATTTGGCAATGTTGGTCGGTGCCCTGAATCTGGCAGGGAAATCCGCATGGCGAATCCCCTGGAAGAAGGCCCGTGGTCCCGACCATCGGGCTTGGGCGGTGGTGACGACGTCCCGCCCACAACACGCGAGCGGGGCGGCCGTCCACGCTTTCTTCGCGCCACGAGGGTGGCGCGAACGTCGAGTCGTCTCTCGAGGCACGCGCGCACCGGTGCGCGAGGCCCGGGTTGTTCGTGGTGCGCCGCCGCTTTGCCGGGCCCACCGGCCCGAAAGCGGCGATGCGGGCCGGCGCCCGAGGTGGCACCCGAGTGGTAGGAGCGAGGCTGCATGTCTTTGACGGCCGACGCTCCACCAGCCCCCGGAGGTTCTGGTACGTGGCTTTGGCCTCCGGGTCAGCCGGCTCGGGCAGGCCTCGGAGCAGCATCGCGGTTGCAGCCACGTTCTGGCTTGCGTGGGGGAAGAACTGAAGGTCATCAAATTCCTCCACCAGCTTATGGCGCACCTGATGCGCGCGCCCGCACGTGCTGCTAAGTAACAGTGGGGGCTCAGGCTCATGCTACTCCAGGTCGGCCTGGAGCTTATCGAGCTCGGCCCTTCGATCCTCCAGCTCTTCGTGCTGTCGCTGAAGCTCAGTGCGGCGAGCTTGAGCGCGTTCGGCGTGCTCGCGTTGGTATTCCTCCTCCTGCGCCTTAGTGCGCCGGATGGGGGCCCCCGTAGCCGCGGGGGTTACGGTCAGGTTGACCATGCCCGCCATGTTGCACTCGCGAGAGTGCTGTCTGCGGGTGGTTTGCTCCGTGTCGGAGCTGGAATTGTGGCTGGAAGAATCTTCCAGCAACTCATGGACGGAGGTCGGCATGTAGCTGGCCATCGCCACAAGTTGTGAGCCTGCGGGGGGTGACATGGTCACCCGCCCGAGCCCACGGGAGCTATTGCCAGAAGTGGCGAGGTGCTCCTCGAGTTCGGCCGGGGCTCAGGGTGCCCAAGCCGGAGTTTGGCGAGGTCGTGGGAGACGGCGCTCAGGCTCCTGACGGGTACCTGGTCTCCGAAGACGGCCGAGATAAGCACGATCCCTCCTGCCAAAGTGGCGGCGAAGTCGAGGGAGCCGAAGCGGATCCGGCTTCCCGACGCAGTCGTGGCGTCATGGGTGAAAGATGCCATCAGGGAGGTGAGCAGAAATCCGGTGATGTTGATGAAGACGCGCAAAGGCCCCTACCTGGCGCGCCAACTGTCGGCGTTTCGAGCACCGGCAAGTAAATTTGTAAGTCTAAGGGGCCGCGCGTTCCCTCTCCCTGAATGCTTAGACTCAGAAGCCCAAGGTGTATACTGGTTCGGGCCGAAAGTCCCTACTCCAGTTCGTGCGGTGTTATTGTATTGCCTTTAGTGCGGATGGCTACACAATGTTTACAGGCGCGAGCTGAGAGCCTTAGCGTAAGAATGCTGATTGCCTGTGCGTGTGTGTGCTGTGTTTCTTCCCCGGGGGTTCCTGCCTCCTTTTATACAGTAGGAAGGGGCAGGTTACATCGAAAATTGGGGAAGGACGAGGTGACCTATGCTAAGAGCTTCGGTCCTTCGTTCTGTCGACTGGTCATCGTCGGTCTTGCCCACGCCGGGTCGGTAGTCTTGTTGGGCAGAGCGGTTAGCTGCTTCGTTGGGAAATGGCGCACCTGCCTTCTGTGAGCCTGACGAGTGTTTGACGTTGCTGTGTATAACGTTGGTGCTGCCTCGGGAGGGAGCGTGCCTTAATATTGTACGTGACTGGTTGATGGGACCGGAAGCTTTGACTTCAGCAGCCATTTATGCCATCTTGGGAAAGAGCCACCTGCTCCCGCGCTGTCACTTCGATTGTCCCCGTCTGTGGGGCACGTGGCTGCCAGCTGGCGAAGACTTCGACACGTGGCCCTTGGCGAAGGTTGCCTTGGTTTGGTCGGAGTCGGGGGATCCGACCCGTTGCGGAGGTCGGGAGCCCTGCTTGGTCGGGGATGCCTACCCCGATCGGTCGGGCATGGGCGTCCTGTGTGGCCCCGCAGGTACTTTGGTCGGTAGCGGGCCTGGAGCGGCCTGTTAGGCTTGAGCTATGCTTGAGGCAGCCTGCTCGTCACCCTGGGCCGTTGAGGTACCCCTGTTATAAGTATTCGTCGGTACCAATTCAAATTATCCAAGGAATTAAACAAAATTCAGAACAATTGGTTTATAATAGGATTAATATCTCAGGGGAAATCTCATGCCATCAATGCACACCGCAGACCTCAAGCAATTAACAAAAGTATAATCATTTTCAACCAAACTATACTCTGCTACAGACAAACAGCTTGTAAAAGAAACAAAAAGAACACTTGTCTACTCTATAACAACACTAAACATCTATTCAAATCTCAACAGTAATTGTGTCACATTCACAAATTGCAATCAGTCAACTTAAACAACTTTGTCTGTGTAATAGCTTACTCATGTCAGTACATTCAGTTTGACCAATACATGAAGTAAAGTGAAAGATTTTAATCCAAAGCATCATCAGTCAGAGTGTACACAAATATTTACTCTCAGGTCATCCTGTTCAAACTTTAACTCGCATCTAGAACAGCAAAACATCTCCTGCTAATCTCAAAAATTTACAAAAAGCTTTACACCTCTAATCCTGGCCATCTAAATTGTCCTACCGCTTTCCAAACCGACTTGAACCAGCCAGCTACCACCTTTCACTCTTACCCATTCCTCCAGCTAGCTGCCTGCCCATCCTTCGCAGCCAAGTGGCAGGGGAGGCAAATGCATGCCATCCACCTGCCCTGCGTCCCATGCCTCCAGCCATGGTTTCCAAGTCGGTTCCACCTGTGCAGTAGTATAAAAGAGGCAAGTCAACTGCAGTTCTTGGAGACTTTACTACCCCCACCCACCATTACTCACCAGATGCAATAGTTGTCCTTCCCCTTCTCTTTGTCTTTCTCTGCCGAGAAAGGAGGAACCGGCCAAGAAGAGGGTAAAAAAGGACAGCTGCTGTCCTCTTCCTCATTTCCTGCAATCTTCGTCCTCAGCTTTCACTGCAGTCAAAAAGGTGCCAGGCATAAACTCTTACTCTCATCTCCTTTACATAAAATGCTAGATGAAGAAATAACGCCAGGTGCTGTCTACCAATCATTAACAACTGCATCTCAAACTAAAGTCACTTATGGAATCAAAGGATTGAGCAATATTTAGGCTTGGTAATTATAAGTAGCTTTAAGACTATTCATTAAAATACAAGCACAAAATGACACTCCACCATCTGGAATTGAGGCTTGAGCCTCCAATACAAGCAGAAATACAATCTGTGCAACATTAACTCTAGCATTTTCATTTGAGGTAACCAAAACAAGTGGATCAAACTATACCTATACTCATTCATCAATTGGTTCAAGAAAATCTGAAAAGCATAATGGATCTAAGCATAATGATACCTTGTTAAATAGAAAGTGATACTCAAATGACAGATTAACCATTACAGAAGACAATCCGGAATCTTTCTATGTCTCATTGATCAAACAATGAATACACACACACCATTCCCTGAATCTAATCATCCTTGTAGCAAAACATCTATACATATGAGTCAAATTCTGAACCTTACACATAATCTCATAGCATTAAAATGAAGCACTCAAAACACAAAAATTTTCAGATATATATATATATATATATACAACCTTTAACCTCTTAGACATGATCACATCAAACTCTACCATCCCTCTCTATCCTGTTCATAAGTGTATAAGCCATCAATTTAACAGCTCCAACTAAAGTCAGAATATGAGCATTTTGAACCTCTCTTCTAAAATGTGATCGACTTATTTTATTAGCAAGGTACCCCATATTTAGGAACCAGATCCTTTTTATTAGCAAGGTACCCCATATTTAGGAACCAGATCCTTACTCAATCGCAATGCATGTAACTAAAGCACAACATCACTCTTCAATAAACTTTCTATTTGATTTGGGCATATAAAACAGTAGTCCCACCTTATTTGCTAATATAAAGATTTCAAACATTGTCATAAGGTAGCTGCAAGATCCAATAATATTAAGAGCTAAAATTTTAAGGGCATGGTTGCATTTGTATTTCAAACTTTCTATTTGACTGGCGATTGTGTGAAGAACAGCTCTAGTAATGAGACAGGAACAATAATCGCGATGGCCGAAGTGAAGAATGTTACTTGGCTAGACAACCCATACGCTGTTCTACCAGCATCAACAAGTGTTGAAGATTGCAAGATACTTTGTCTCTCTGACTGTGCCTACGATTTTGCCATGTATAAGGAATCCTATTGCTGAAAGCAGGCGCTTCCGATGAGATATGGCAAGATGCCTGGTAGCAATATCACACTATTTGTGAAGGTCTACACCTACCAAGCCGTATCTGTTCACCAAAAGACTAGAAGCGCTGGCGAAGGTGTTGTCTTAGTCTCAGTGGCTGCCTTCGCCGTCTTCTCGCTGGTTGCGCTCTTAGCATCTGTGCTACTCATCTGCAAGCATCGGCAATCTTTGAGGTACATGAATGCGTCAAAACACCAAGACTCCAAGATCGATGGGGATAGCGTCAACCTCCAATCCTATTCTTTCCGGGACCTAGATGTGGCGACAAATGGCTTCACTTAAGAGCTTGGTAGGGGGCATATGGGATGGTGTTCAAAGGTGTCCTGGCCAACACCAACAAGGACATTGCAGTGAAGAGCCTTGTGAAGATGACCGAAGACAGGGAATGGGAATTTCAGAGGGAAGTGCGTGCGATTGCACGAACACACCACCAAAACCTGCTGCGCTTGCTTGGCTTCTGCAATGAGGGCATGTGCCGCCTTCTTGTGTATGAATATATGCCAAATGGATCCCTTGAGAACCTGAGAGCATCTAGGCTCCCCATTTGTGTAAATTATACTTATTACATAGGTTTTGGTGTTGATGACTAAAAAGGATACTTAGGGTCTGTTTGGTAGAGCTCCAGATCCCAGCTTCACCTGAGATCTGAAACTTGTAGGATAAAATAAAGTGAATTAAATTTATATTTTTGGTCTAAAATTTGAAAAGATGATCCATCTAAACACTCTTAATATACTCACAAATCCAGCTCCACGGATCTGGTGGAATTAGGAATACCCAGCTCCACGGATCTGGTGGAGCTGGAGCCCTACCAAACACACCCTTAGTGATAACCAACAACAGATAGATTTGATGATCAAGGCTAAGGTGTTTTTCTAGTTTTGGCTTGGGAGTTGATTCAAGTCATATAGCTAGAATTACCGTACTATTAAGAGGGACTATACATAAGAAATAATCTTAGGTTCATATGCAAAATCGCTAAGAATACTTGGAGCATAGGACTTTTCATGTTTCTCACTCAAAAATCCAGAGCTAGCCAAGGCAATTTTTCTGGACCAAACTTCATTCGTTTTAGGCGCTCAAAGATCCTAAGTTCAATTTCCAACCGAGCATACACCATGTTCGTCGGACCGATATTTCCGGTCTGGCGCTGAACTATTCTCTTCACCGAGAGTTTTCCATGTACGATAGATCGACTTTTTTTTGGTCCGACGTTAAGAATTATTTTTCAACCAAGTATACACTATTTTTTGTCGGGTCAATCTATCATCTTTTTAATCTAGTCTGGCATAAGTTATATATTCATCATAAATATATTCTAGTCTGTGTTAAGATTTGTTTTGCTTAAATCTTAACCAGAAATATGAAATCTGATGCAGACCAGAATTATATGTGTACGCCGGACCAACTTTTTCGGTCCGACGCAAACTTGTTTTACTCTGATAAAACCAGCCGTTTTTCAATGAACGACGGACAAACTTTTTCGGTTCGGCGCAAACGGTATTTGCTGGTGGTCAAAAGAAACAAAACCTTGTGTACGCTGGACCATCTTTTTCGGTCCGACGCAAGAATTGTCTTTCTGATATCAAAATCAATTTTTGGTCCGGCGCAAATAGGTCTCTCTGAGTACGATTAAGCTTCTCAAATCCTATGTACCCCAAACCAAAAAATTTAGTCTGGCGTGAGTATATATTTTGACTTATGACTCATATACCCTAAAATTCTTATAAAAAGGGCAGCAGTTGACCTACCCCATCTATCCTACCAACCCCCAATGGGCAAATGGCAGGTGTAACGGTTATCTCTGTTCAGGATCTATATATAGAATGTCTGGCTTCACAAACGATATACAGAGCTTTGCACTTACACATCCTTGATATCCTGAACATCTTTGACATCGTTCAAATCATATACAACTCTTGATCTCTGAACCTCGGTGAAAAATCTTTGTGTTCTCTTGTGTTTGGTTTATCATTGCTTAAATATTCTCTTATTGTTTCTCATTCGACATTCCCTTCCATACGAAATTTTCTTGAACAAGTGTTGTGTTGGACCTTTATACTAATTGCTTCGGTTTCTATTTTTATTGAGAAAAGTTTTTCATAATTTTTTGAAAAAGTTTTAAAGTTGCCTATTCACCCCCTCCCCCTCTAGGCCAACTTGATCCTTACAGAACCTCCTCTTCAACTCGGATGTGCCACCTAGCTGGAGCAAGAGGTTTGCAGTCGCGCTAGATGTCGCACGGGGGCTGCAATACCTGCATGAAGAGATAGAGAGCCCAATAATCCACAGTGACATCAAACCAGAGAACATACTAATTGACATCTCAGGGATGGCAAAGATTACCGACTTTGGGCTAGCAAAGCTATCGATTGGGAACCAGACAAACACTTTCACTGGCATCTGTGGCACACGAGGCTATCTTGAACCAGAGTGGAGCAAGAACACAGCGATCACCGTGAAGGCCGACATCTACAGCTATGGCATCACGCTTCTAGAGATCATAAGCTGCAAGAAGAGTGCGGAGCTAAAGCAGGCTGGAAATGAATACAACATTTCTGAGTGGGCCTATGAGTGTGTGGTATTTGGTGAAGCAAAGGAGGTGGTGGATGACATATGCATTGAAGAGGCCGAGCTTGTGCGGATGGTGAAAGTCGGCATGTGGTGCACACAGAACGAGCCGGTGATGCGTCCAACGATGAAGAGTGTCGTTATGATGATGGAGGGTAGCAAGGAAGTTCACCAGCCTCCTCCCCCTGCATCATTTTCATAGTCCCTGATGAAGGCGCCAGCGTGAAAAGAGGTAATGAACATATGCACATTGTGTCAAATGGCTCTAGTATAAACTAGATTCGCGGTGAGTCGGAGCCTGCCCATGTGACCCTGCCTGCTGGCCCCTGGGAAAAAGCACATATGTTGTAGGTTTAAGACTTTAGAAAAACAGTGGATCAATCTGCATTGATCAAACCTGACCCGTACCGCGTCAATTGTTCCAACAATGCACGTGAATCCATCTCAATTATGTAAAAATGCCTGCCGGTTTTAAATAAAACATGTCAATACATATGGTGTATGTGTAGAATTTGAAAACAATGTACGATGAATCGCAATGCATTGAACAAACCACAAAAAATGCCATT
Organism: Otatea glauca; assembly: GCA_036346275.1. Classification (NCBI taxonomy): domain Eukaryota; kingdom Viridiplantae; phylum Streptophyta; class Magnoliopsida; order Poales; family Poaceae; genus Otatea; species Otatea glauca. The sequence goes on along the minus strand of CM070719.1, from coordinate 64,355,830 downwards.
TGTTGCATCCATATTTACCAAAAAAGAAAAGTTGTACTCAGGGTAGGCTGTAAACTTTGAACATCTAGCACATTGAATTCTTCATTTAGACATGCATGGAGAAAATCGGAAGATAGGCTTGGTGCTATTTGAATGTAGTAGGGTACGTAGTGGCCTGTGATTGCAGTAGGAAAGTGCCCAGGGCCTCTGGCTCCCATGTATGTACTATTAAATTGATTAATAATAAGGATAAAAGCTAAGGATTGTCTTATTATTGTTTGGGAAAACAGTGAAAACGATATTGTTTGATGGAAAACCAACAGTAGCATATGCAAGCAACATATCGACGTGGAAATAGTGGGAACTGAAATCATGGTTTGAGGCAAGTACTAAGCTTGACAAAATTAATTGAGTTGGCTATTACTGTTATTTGAGATGAGAGATTCCACTCCGAAATTCAGATGACATAAAAATAGCAAATTAGGCATGGGAATAGTGGGAACTGAAATTAGTGCGAATTAGTGCGGCCGCCGGTGTGGGTGAGTGCCTGCATGGGTCATCATCAATTAATCTTGCTCTCTCACGCATCAGTTCTCCTTATTAATTATACAACAGAAAAAAAACTTGGTAGAAGTAAAACTTAATTGTAACATAAATAAAAGGAAGTGAAAATATGCTATGATGAACACAAGTTTTGCAGGGCTCCAACTTTTCAAGGGTGTAAAACTGAAAGAGATTTGCATACTTCTCACCTTAAAAAATTCCATGTTGATTCTCACTATCAGGTACTTACAAAAAAACAGGCATGGGCAAGTAAGAAAGTACATATAGTATAATAAGAAACTATCTAACCTGCATGTCAGTATAACACGTCAACATAATTAAATTGAACACATATGGGATTATTGTTGAAACAAAAGATAGAAACTATTGGAATCATGTTGCAATACTATGAAATCTTATTTATGTGTCTGCAGAATCTAACAAACCCACAGGAATGGAAGAAGGGTAAAATTCAGTCAAGTTATTGTTAGTTTGTCACTATATGTATGGCCTAACAAATCCACAAGTATGTTTTAATGAATAATGACAACTATTTATATGCTCAAATGCTAAAAATTGACTTATACATCAGCCTATTTAATTGTTTCATAACATCCTATGTTTAAGTGACAGAAAACCTGTAGTATTTTCCTGATCTGAGTGTATAATAAGTGCTCATAGTTTCTAATTTGCGATAACCACTTGTTAACAGTAGATTGTCATTCCATTTGTCCATCTAAGTAAACTCTAGGCAATGTTGGTTTAACTGAAACTGCTGTATTGATAATCTGCAATGCATGTCAGTACTTGAGATGGTGTTAGTGCCCATAAGTGTTAACGATTCAATGACAAAATGAATGGTATGCCAAGGTCACAATCTTGATGCTGTAAAATTGAATTTGAAACACGTGTACTAAAGCACCCTTCAAACATTTAGTTGCTAGCTAGCCATGGAAATTCTAGTCGAGCATGGAGGTAAAACAGAGTCCAAAAGTGATAAAACATTCGTTACAGGTCGGCAAGTCGGCATCTAGAAGTCTCAATTCCTTTTCTGAATTTGTCAGAAGCTTAGAGCACCGGGAGTTGAACTTCCATCTGCTGAAGCTTGCCCTATAGTATCTTGTTTTCGTAGACCTGGACAAAGGAACTCAAAATTAAATAAAAAATTTCACGGTAAATAACGTCCGTAGCAGTCTACAGGTAAGCTTTAGGAAGTGGTTGACGAGGTTTCTAAAAGTTCAGGAACTAAGCAATGCACATCTCCTCCATCAGATGACCTGACGCAAATCTTTTTTTTACCAAATTATTTTACAAATCTGCATCAAATCAGCATCCATGTAAACTATTTTTAAAATGACAAGCATGATTGATGTTTTTGTGGATGACATCCTTTTCTGAATTTGTCAGAAGCTTAAAGCACCGAGAGTTGAACTTCCATTCGCTGAAGCTTGCCCTATAGTATCTTGTTTTTCTAGACCTAGACAAAGGAACTCAAAATTAAATAAAAAATTCTCGGTAAATAACATCCATAACAGTCTACAGGTAAGTTTTAGGAAGTAGTTATCGAGATTTCTAAAAGTTCAGGAACTAAGCAATGCACATCTCCTCCATCAGATGACCACTGAAAAAAATCTTTTTTTACCAAGTTATTTTACAAATCTGCATCAAATCAGCATCCATCTAAACTATTTTTAAAATGACAAGCATGATTGATGTTTCTGTGGATGACATTAGATAGCAAAGTGGTGAAACTCTAATTGAATGTTATTTTTCTGCAAGTGCTTACCATTGTTAGCTACGGGGAATATCCGTTGGGAACGATGTATCAACCGATAAAAGGATGTTATTTCTCCCTTCCACGATATGATTCATAACTTGTCATTTTTCTCCTCTTTTTATTGTCAACACAGAAGGGCACATTAGTTCCTATGTAAATTTTTAGGATACAGATTTGGGATTTGTAGTATCCTGACAACTCTGAAACACAGTATATACTTAGTTGCTATATACCCTTTGATTTCAACATTTTCATTTTCGGTTTCTGTTGGGAAAGGAAGAGAGAGAGAGATTCAGAGAGGCGATATGAGTGGCTTCCTGTTCGAAGCTCTGGCAGGAGACCAGTGGGACTCGGCGGCAATTTGTTTGCTGAACCTCACCAATCTTGTGGTTTAAATGCACTGATGCCTAACTGCTAGTAAACTTTGGTGTGTAGGCAAATGATGACATGCACGGTAAGAGACATGAGAGCAAGCCAGGTCAGATACATCAAAAGGAACAAGGTTTAGCATGGCATGCCCTGTTATACGACAAGCAAATGTCAGCAGCGCCGAAGATTTGCACTAGCATTAGTAAATAGAGAAGCCACATGTAATTGCAACAGTAGTTTCGAAAATGGAACGCTACTCCATATCGCTATGTACTATTATATGTAACACTTGGTCGCCACCAATGGAAGAGAGGTTTTGCGTTGCTTGTCGTTGTAGCTAACGTTTTTTCAAGTACACAACTTAGAAGTCAGAAGAGATGCTCACGGAAGACGAAGCTTCAATCGTGTACAGCGATGGGGAGTGGAATTTTTTTTTACAACATTTGCCGTACGCCGATACTCCCCGGAAAAGGTGAGTACGATTGTTGTACCGGCTGTTTGGTGGTTACCCCGTCGACAAAATTGAGTTTTTTTTCCTGCATCGGACAGACATTAGCGAGCGACGGCAATGCCATGGACGACTTGACTCTCCACTGCCGAAAAGTAGAGTACGTCCAATGGAGGAAAAATGCCTCAGCGTCATGGAGTATTTACTTCGCGAGACTTGCCCAATTCCATCCGGAAAGGTATCATCTTCTTGGACTCTCGGCCTTTTCATATCCTATCCACAAAAGCGATTAAGGTTTGAATTCTTTTTGTTGGGAAGAGGGAATAAAGTCCTGCTGTTAGCTCTGTTCGATGGGGTGTTTTCTCATGCAATCAATTTCTAGTCAAGAACATGCATTCATTATTTATTTATTTTTTTGAGACAGGGTGTGTTCAACATAATTATGCATACATACATTTGTCCTGTTAGTCTATCAGATTTCACTTTCGGTGTCTAATTTAGTTCGATTTCAAGTGAGTTTAGAGAATTACAAAATTTGTTCACTTTTCGGCGGAGAAAAATATTAAGCAGACTATCAGTTTTCAGTATATTGCTGTTGATGTTTCAGGGTAGAAAAATGAAAATGCATGTGGCAGGTCAGTTGTTGCTGTAAATAGCAATGGATGCTTTAGGTTTTGTTTTGCAATCTCCTTCAGTGTTAAATCTCCATACATAATCCTAAAAGATTACAGTATATAATAGTTATTATGCTGATGAGGACAAATTAATACCATGAATTCATAGTGGGCCTTCTGTATATATCTATCTAACAGGACTATCCGACTCAAGGTCTTTGTTCATCCCCTCTTTATTTTTCTCATCCTTGATCTATTTGGAGTTTAATTTATTGTCGGTCCAGCCCTCGATTTTGTCACACTGATGCCCCACCGCGACGCCACCAGTGTCGATTCGCGAGCGTGTCCTGCTACAGTTCCAATTCCAGTGCTCCTGCACACTGCCTAACACTGCGTGCGTGGCGATGAAGCAAGCCACCGTGATTGGAGGTGATATCTCTTGCCTCTCGATCAAATTGTTCCATCCATATCCATGTCTTCTTCTTTTTTATCAATCGATAAAATGTCCTCACTTACATGTGTCATTAATAAAATGCCCCGTAATATCTCGTTGACATGTGCCCTCACTTACATGTGCCATTAATAAAATACCCCATGATGTCTCACTGACATGCGAGTCCTGGGGTCACATGTCAGTGAGACAAACATGATATTTTATCAATTGCACCAAGTAAAATGGGGCATATGATTAATTCCTTCTTCTTTTTTTCTCTCTTCTCAAAGGATATGTTTACGCCACTTGTAGCAAGGGCAACCATAGTTCTGGGCAGAACAATTGGAGAAGAACAAGCAATTTTATCTTAAAACGAATGACCTAGCCAAAAAGTATCACTTCAACCCTACTTTGCTAGCATTAGCTTGTGTTCTGCATCAAGGGGATGGTGTGGTTAAGACTTCAGATAACTTGTGAGCTTTGTGGTCTCATTCCCTGTCTCATTGATGCCATGTACTGTTAAGCTATAACAGTGAAGGTTGCTTCGCAGGTTGTGAAGCATGATTGGAATGGTTTGTGAGCTGTTACCCGTTTAGGCAATCTAAGGTTCTAGAAATTAGCCTCTTGTGATTGGCCACAATGTCGTTGGGAAAAATTTCGTACCTTCAGGTTAGCTTCTCCAGGCCTTTGATTTTTTACAATTGGTATCATTTCTTCAAGTTTTCCATTAGTTGGGTTTTCGACATTGCTTAAGATTTGTGGTATAACGGCAATTAGTGTTGTATACTGGACTGCAGGTTCTAAGGATCCATGCATCTTTATATGTATTTAATCCAAAGGGGGAAATGAAAACCCATCCGACTCAACATTTGGCACAGCCTTTGCTTTCTTGTGAAATACTCCCTCCAGTCATAAATAGTTATCGTTTTGGACATAGGTGCAATCAAACTTTCTAAACTTTGACTGTCAATATATTTTTAAATATTTAAATTGGATACATGAAAATTATATGTGTAGATTTGTCTCAAAAAGTACTTTCATAATATTATAATTTTCTTGGGTTTTATAATTATATTATATTAGAAATTAGTGGTCAAAGCTGTGTTTTGGAAAATCTGTTAATGTACAAAAACAACAACTATTTGTAATCGGAGGGAGTATTGATATGCAAGGCTTTCTATGCCATGCAAGTAAATTATTTTTAACCGTTTGTTTTGTATGGCCATATTAGTATGTGCCTATCATTCTATTCAGATTTAGATTGTTATTGTGGGAATACAACGAATATCTAAGCAATTGTATAATGTCAACACTCTTTGTTTGGCCAATACAGTAGTGACAGTTGAAAGTGTTCACCCATACCCACGTACTAAACTCGAATTCATACATACATAGCTGTTTTGGATGTGTAACGTCTGTATGCAATAGGTGTTACTACATAAACATCAGAGCCTTTTCTTATTCATCGCTAATCATTCTATTATCTAGGATGCAGTGCAGGTACACAAATGTTTAGTTCTTTTCAGTTTTCCATTGCTCAGCTATGCTATGTTCATAGTTTTTGTATCTAACAACAATAACGGGGCTAACTTTTGTAGAAGGTTGTTCTTGTTTACTTCTTTGTCAGTAAATTACACCAAGTTAATTATTGCTTCCTATTGACAAAGGCTCAAATTTGTTATGGAAAAATGTTGTAGGCTACGGCTGGTTTGTCTCTACGTGGATGGAAGTATATCCTAAGGAATTACAATTTTGTTATGGTTCTCTCGATTACTCAATTTATTTTGTTGACACTACAGGTGTATAAAGAATTTTGCACTATATTTGGTTTTTACATGAATCTTCTTGTTTGCTGAGAGGGATTTCATAATGGCTGGAGCTTTAGTGGTGTTATGAGTACTCTTTATTTTTAAAAGGGTTGATTGAGAAAATATACCAATACAAAGACCTGAAATACAGCTAGCTTTTTATATAAAAATGTGTGCCCAAATCAGATGGATAATGAAATTGTTGTGGATTAAAACAGGTTTCTGTTTTCTTCTAGAAAAAAACAAGATATATGATGATTTGCTATACTAATCCCTGCTTCTTTTTTCTTTTGCTGGTTATTATTTTGTTGTTTGCACTAAAATAAAGCTCTGCTGATTTCACTGCTTTTTAGATGTAGTAGTGCTGCTCTCTCTCTCTCTCTCTTGTTTGCTGATTTTTATGCATGTTTGCTCTATCTAGAGCATCCAGAGCACTACAGTTTGCAGCTGATAAAAGGCGTTGGATAGAATGTAGACGGGAATTACGTTTCGTTGTGTATTACTGGATCCTGCTTAATTTGATATATGGTTTAAAACTAATGACAGCCATCTTGTTAAATGTGCTCACCCTGTTCACTTTTGAATATTCCCTCTTTCTTGACTGGGTGCTCACGCCAAGTTATGTTATGTTTGTTATCATCATACTAATAACTTCACTTTGTTGCTTTGTCCTGCTATTTGCTATGACACCCGATCACTATTTTGCCTTTAGGCCACAATAGCTTGGACGTCTGCTTATCCTGAAAGCTTAGATGTGTCAACAATTTCATGGTTATATTGATGTTGCGTGAACGATTTGACAACAAGTGTTCCAGAGGTGCGTATCATAGCTTTAGTCGGTTCAGTTAACATTGTAATATGTGTTACATTTTTGTTGCCTTTTGCATGGCCAGGCTTTTGTGCTTTGCCGAAAAGATAGTACAGTTCAATAAGGCTGAATCACATTCTATGTTCTACTTATTTGAATTAGCTATCCTGGATCTATGACTATTGCCTGAGTTTTGTGCTCTTTCATCTTCATAGCTGGCTGAAAATTAGATTGGACCACACGATTGAATTGCAATGGACTAAATATTTTTATGGTTCATAATATAGTTATTTATAATTTTGAACTAAATACCATATAATAGTTTCGTATTTTTCTTGTTCTTTGTGCTTGCGGTTTCGATTTATGCCAGTGATTATGCTTGAAATTACCATTCTTTGGACGAATTACCTTTTGCTTCCTTCCAAAGTGAGTTTTCGTATCTTCCACTAGCTATATGCATCTATGAGTTCCTTTGTTAGCTGTTAGTCTCATTTTTTGTTGTTCTTTAATGAGGAGATGGTGAGAAAGTGAGCATTTTTTTTTTGTGATCTTGCCTTCCTGCTTTCCCTCTCTTTAATTATGGTATGTGTATGCCATGTGCCTGATGAAATATCCAAAAATACTAATTGTGGTATGGGCTACCATCGTTCTAGACAGCAGGTTAGGTTAAGAACCTTTTTCCAACTATTAGCTATTCAATATGTGGTAATATATGTATGATGTGTGTTTGGCGACGTGTTCGAGTAGTGGATTTTGCCGTTGTTCTCATAGGTTAGAGCTGACTTTTCCCCAATCTTTAGGCCTCTAATTGCTTCTTTGGAAATGAGGTTGATTAGAATGTCTTTTTCTCTTCATTAGCTGTTTGGTTACTTTGGTAACCCCGAGTAAGAAGATTGCGCTTTACAAGGTAATCAATTTATGCCTCTTTGTAAAATGTATGTTGTTAAATTACGTGGTTTGACAAGGTCTGATGTTTCATCTTGAAAACCATTGCTGTAGAGGTATTGCATACCAAGTTATTTTGTTCCTTTATTTCTAACTGAAACATTTCGTTTGGATATTGTTCGCTAATTATGTATACAAGGTACTTGACAGATATAGTTGCATTCCAATTCAGACTCTAATCCTGCAAAAAATCAAGGCATCATGAAAAGAACAATTTGATCTATCTTTAAGGAAATATTCAGACAAAATAGATGACCAAAACGAATTCGGTTAGAATCCTTGGAAAACCAACAATAACCATGTAGCCTTCCAATTCGGTGTCTATTCATGGAAATATTCAAACATAATACATGAGCAGCATGAATAAGATCAGAATCCAGATAAAAAAACCAAGATATCAAGGTAAGAATAAATCAGTATATCTTTAAGGAAATATTTCATACTAAATAAATGAGAAAAAAAGCACATCCATGCTGCTCCGCGGTCGACCAAACATGAACAACATGACCCTCATGTACTCCCTTTGCCTCCATCCAATTTGATTCCATGCCGCTCCGCGGTCGACCAAACATGAACAGCGTGCCCCTCATGTACTCCCTTTGCCTCCATCCAAATCGATTCCATGCCGCGAGTGCTGGGAGAGGAAGAGACTGGGGATTTTGAGAGAAGAGCATACGCCAGAGATTGGAGAAGAGATGGTGCTGGATGAAGATGCTGCGCCTGTGAGTAATGGGAGAGGAAGAGACTGGGGATTTTGAGAGAGAACTGAAGTATACGGGAGAGGTTGGAGAACGCTGGCAAAAAAAGAGAGACACGAAAGAAGAGAAGGTTGGAGAAAATTCATCGTGCTGGATGCTTAAAATAGGAATCTTTTTAAAAAAATAGTGCGATCTGTACCTAATTGATTTTTTGGAATTATCTAAACTGGGATATTTTTTTTAGTTAATTTGAACCGAGAGTTGATCTGAGCCGTTAGAGTGTTTTTGGAGTTGATCGGTTATAATTTGGATCCATCGTATAGATGACCAGACCTTTTTGAATCGGGATTTTTTTTAGAGTTAATCTGAACCGTTATAATTTGGACCCACCAGATAGATGGTCAGATCTTTTTGGTTAACGCGGAAGATTCATCTTTTTGGAGTCGATCTGAGCCGTTACCATTCAAATAGATGGTCAGATTTTTCTGGTTAACGTGAGAGCTTACTCAGAGTGCCTAATTAGTATAGATATAGATGAAAAAATGATGTTAAACATAAGGTTTGGGATTCCGTTGCAACGCACGAGCACTCTGCTAGTTAACAATATAATTGACAACGGATATAACCTGCTATCTCCGTTTCCTAATACATGTCATTCTAGCTTTGAAATTTTGTTTCTAAATACATGCCGTTCCATAATTTCGAGGTAACTTTTTACCTTTTTTACTTCTATACATCTCTCCTTCCCTTTCCAAAATCATTTATTATCATGAATTAGAGTAAGACACACTATCCAAAGATATAACGAAGAAGGATAATACAGTCTTTTGTGATATATTTTGATGAATACGTAGGTACTCAGATGACATTCAGGAACGGAGCCTTTTGTTGCGATGGCAAATGATTTCTATTGGGCTGGGCTGGGCCGTATCGCATGTGTAGTTTTATCCATATCCAGCCACGAAGGAAAACCTGAAATTTTATTTCCCTTTTGGCGCCAACCGCCGCTTCTCCTTTTGGCGCGCAAAACAAAATTCTGCGTATGGGGCCTGGGCGGGGTACTTCAAACTGCAAAATACACGCAGGCCAGCCTCCCTCTCCGCCTCCGGTCTCCACCCTCCCCCGGTCCCCCGGCCGATTACTACAGGCAGTGGTCAGCGGCATTCCCGATGCCTCGCTGAGGTGTGCACACCGTCGTGGAGATGACAAACAGGGGAGGCGCCGTCCCCTCCCCTCCCAGCCGCTGCGGGCTAGTGGAGGATGTGTCAGGTTTTGGGAGAGGAGATGCCAGGGGTTGGCGCTGGAAAATCTCTCCGTGTCTGGTTCTTGTTAAATTCAGGTTGGTATTGCTAATTCTTGTTCCTTTTAATTTTGTTGTAGATGTATGTATCTCTGATGCATATGGGGCTACGTGCAACTGCAGATTGAGGTGTTGAATGCCTTCACAGAGAGGAACTCCAGGGTTTCTTGTATCCTGATGGCTAATATGATCCCCGATATCAATGCGAATTCTCAAGAAGAGTACTTTTCCAAGAGTCCTAGCCACCCTGAAATCGAGGTGCTTAATACTCTCACTACTTCTGAAACTTCTGGTTGCTTGACTGAAGACACTTCCAGTGTCCCTGATTTTAACTAGGTTTATCTGCTTCAGGTATCTTTGACGGCTTTCACCTATCGCATTCCTGTAAACAGTGGTTCGCGTACTGTGCCTTTGAAAATACAGGTTTCAAACTTGCAAAACTGTAATTAGTAAGTTTCATGATTACCTCATCAGACATTTTTTCATTTCAACATCCTTTTTCCTCTGTAGTTCATTCTGATTTAGGAGCAGGCTTGTGAGTAATATGTGCTGCTGATAGATCACACGAAAACTAGGTAACCTTTTACACATCTAATCATTATTTTCTTTTAGCCATGCGTGCTTTCGGTCTTCACTGAAATTTAATAGTACTTCACAATTACATATCTCAAGCAGTAGTAATCTGCCTGGTTTGGAATTCATAGTTGCTCCCTCTAATGACCGATTTACTCATCTACACTACACTTATATTTCGTTACAGATGTCCCAAAAGTTACTCCACCTATTTCGTTATCTTTTGAGAGCACCTTTGTGGATGAATCCTTGCAGATAATAATGACAATGCTTTTTAGGCAAATAATAATTATGTGCACACCAATGGAATCATCATGTTGAATTTCTCAGTTCAGGCATGATTATGAACATGTGAGATTTCTATCTTCATCACACTAATTTGCCTCAGCTAGTAAAATCTGGTTGTAGTTCATTCGAGGGGCAACAAGCACTACCTTGTGTGAGAAATTCAGAGGCGCTTGGAAGGAGAGAAACGCCGTAACAGGCGTGTTGCGTGTTGATTTGTTCGATGGATGGAAAAGCCCCAGCCGTGGCTTACATATAGGGGAGGTGTAGCACCTAGATGAATGGCCAGGAGATAATTAAGGAGATAAAATAGCAACAGCTTATCTCTTTCCTTTACTACGCTAACTACCATATCTCCTGGCCTCTTCTATCTTTGGTGTACACGTTTACATATACAAAACTGTCACAGTATACATACTTTGTGTTCTAACACTCCCCCTCAATTGAAACTTCCTAAGTTGAGATTGTTCTTAAACATCTCCAAGTTCCGCACAGCCAACGGTTTAGTAAAACCATCTGCAACTTGATCTTTTGTAGAGATATATTCAATATCAAGTAGCCTTCTTGCTACTCGTTCACGAACAAAATGATAATCTACCTCAATATGCTTTGTTCTAGCATGAAAGACCGGATTTGCCGACATGTACTTAGCTCCTATATTGTCACACCATAATTTTGCCTTTTTCGGTGCCTGAATGCCCAACTCATATAGCAGAGTTTGTATCCACATTACCTCAGCGGTGGCATTAGCAACTGCTTTGTATTCAGCTTCTGTGCTTGATCTTGATACTGTAGATTGCTTCCTGGCACTCCAAGAAATAAGATTAGATCCTAAGAACACGGCAAATCCTCCAGTTGATCGCCTGTCATCTTGATCTCCTGCCCAGTCTGCATCTGAAAAAGCACTTACAAGAAGAGAGGGTGACTTACAAATTTTAAGTCCAATCTCCATAGTATGTTTGAGATACCTTAGTATTCTCTTTACTGCAGCCCAGTGAACAGTAGTAGGTGCATGTAAATATTGACAAACCTTATTCACAGCAAAAGAAATATCTGGTCGAGTCAAGGTCAAATATTGCAAGCCTCCTACAATGCTCCTGTAAGCCATAGCATCTTTGGGACCAAGAGGATCACCTTCGTGAGCAGATGTTTTTTCTGAGGTGGACAGTGGTGAGCTAACCGGTTTGCACTCCATCATATTGGCACGCTGCAACACATCTTTAGCATATTTTCCTTGTGTTAGCAGAATTCCATTATTTATCTTCTTTACCTCTATACCAAGAAAGAAGTGTAGATCCCCTAGATCCTTGAGTGCAAATTCCTTCCTCAAATCCTGTAACAGGCATGCTGTGGCTTCCTGAGCAGAGCTAGCAACAATTATGTCATCAACATAAATCAGAATATATATAGTGACATAACCTTTATGATAATAAAACATAGATGTATCAGCCTTTGATGCTTTAAAGCCCAACTGACACAACTTATTACTCAGCCGTGAATACCACGCCCTTGGTGCCTGTTTAAGCCCATATAAAGCCTTATCAAGTTTGCAGATATACCCATTCTTTGACTTGTCCTCATAACCAGGTGGTTGTTTCATATACACATCTTCTTCTAGGTACCCATGAAGAAAAGCATTTTGAATATCTAATTGGCGTAAACTCCATCCTCTAGAGACAGCAACAGATAGGATAGTTCTGATAGTGGTTGGTTTTACAACTGGGCTGAAAGTGTCTTCATAATCAATACCATAGCGTTGTCTAAACCCCTTTGCTACCAACCTGGCTTTGTATCTATCCAAACTCCCATCAGATTTCCGTTTGACTTTATATACCCATTTACAGTCAATGACATTGATACCTCTCTTTGGTGGGACTAAATGCCAAGTTTTATTATTAATCAGGGCATCATATTCTGCATCCATAGCTAGTTTCCAATCTTTATTGTTCAGTGCTTCATCAAGAGACTGTGGTTCACCAGAGGCTGTGAAACATCCATACCGACCGTACCATCAGATAGATTTTAGGCTTGCGGATGCCGTCACGAAGTCGAGTTCGTGGTCCAGGTGGTGTAGGAGTCTCTATTGCAGTCGCAGAGGATCCATCTTCTAGTGCAGGAAAGGATCCATCCGCGAGAGTAGAGCTGCGTCGGCCGTTTCCCGATGCTGCGCGCGGTCGACGGCGGATCGGCCAGCAGAAGGCCCACTGGATGCCCCGAGACAGCGAGAGGTGGTATCGCCTCCTCAAAGACCAATGTATGGACGCCGGATCTTCTTCAGATTTCGTGCTGGGAGGCAAGGAGCTCCCCCTGTGATCATATGCTGCATGCTCACCATTAGTAGTTTGGTTAATGGAATCAAACACGTGATCAACTAACTGTTCCGTCTCGAGAGAATGCACAAGGCCGGGTGGGAGAAGGGCAATTTCTGCACGGAGGCGGGCACCGCGTTGGAGTGAGGAGTAGAAAAGGGAAAAACTTCTTCATCAAATATTACATCTCTAGAAATATATACTCGTCCGGATTGAATATCAAGGCACTTGTAGCCCTTGTGAAGGTTACTGTAACCAAGAAAGGCACACTGCTTGGAACGAAGTTCAAGTTTATGGCGATTGTAGGGTCGAAGGTTGGGCCAACATGCACAACCAAAGATACGGAGAGAAGAGTACTCCGGTTTTTGTTGGAGTAATCGTTCAAAAGGTGTATGATTATCAATGACTTTGCTAGGCAAACGATTAATAAGAAACGTGGCAGCCATAAAGGCTTCATCCCAAAATTTCAGAGGCATTGAAGCATGAGCTAGAAGAGATAACCCAACTTCAACTATGTGACGATGCTTACGCTCAATGACCCCGTTTTGTTGATGTGCATGGGGACATGATACATGATGAATGATGCCAACTTGGGAGAAAAAGCTATTTAATTTTTGATATTCCCCGCCCCAATCGGTTTGCATAGCAAGAATTTTTCTATCAAATTGTCGCTCAACCATTTTTTGGAATTCATGGAACTTTTGGAAAACTTCAGATTTATACTTAAGGAAATAAATCCACGTAAACCGACTGAAGTCATCAATAAAGCTAACATAGTAGCGTTTCCTGCCAACAGATTCAACTGCAGGACCCCAAACATCTGAATGAACAAGTTCCAAAGGAAAACTAGTTGAGCTAACAGATCTATTGTAAGGTAACTGATGACTTTTTGCTTGCTGGCAAGCATCACAAACTGATTTCTTATTGGACACGGAGGAACAAGAGAGATTATTACTGTCTATGACTTTGGTAACAATGGGAAGCGAGGGATGGCCTAGACGATTATGCCATCTAGACACGGTTGGCTTGTCAACAAAGATTCGCCGCTTGACTTGAGGATCGACAGGGAAGGGATACTGATCCACGCACGACATGGCCCCTTAAGAATCGTTTTCCTCGTAGCCTGATCTTTGATAAGAAAAAAATCAGGATGGAACTCAATAAAAGCAGAGTTATCTTTAGCAAGGCGATGAACAGAGACTAGATTTTTTTTAGCTTTGGGGACATGAAGGACATGGTTTAGATGTAAACTACGGAATTGAGTTGGAACAGTAGTATGACCAACGTATTTGATTTCCATACCTGAACCAGACGCAGTGTGAATCTGGTCATTTCCATGATACTTCTCCCTCATCTTCAACTTGTTCAGATCACTTGTGACATGATCTGTTGCTCCCGTGTCGGTGTACCAGTTGGTGTCGACATTGTACGCATTCATGGTGATGGCGGCGTTGACATGGCACTCTTCTGGGACATAGTTTTCATCAAAACGATGCCAGCACCGGGCCGCCCTGTGACCTGTTTTGAAACAGATCTGACAGAGCGGCACATCATCAGACCCACTCGCCGCATCGGATCGTGATTGTCGCCCTCCATTGCGTTGCTTCGGCGCGCCACTTCTCGGCCACGCGACACCTGGCCGCGCCACGACCGACCACGGCCACGGCGCGTTCGAGCCACGATTGCCGTAGCCACGCCCACGATTTGCCACGTGAGCATAGGAGCCGCCATCTTGCAGCTCCAACCTGGTCTCGAAACTGAGCAGTTGGGCATAAAGCTCAGGGATCGAGATGGGATCGGTCCTAGCAGTGACTGATGTCACCACAGAATTGTAATCGGCATCAAGGCCATTACGGATGTGCGCGCCGCTTCTTCATCATCTAGAGTTTTGCCGAAAGCAGACCATCTCGCTCGCAAAACCTTTCATCTTGGCAACATAATCTGTGATCGACATGTTACCTTTCTTCGTAGTGGTGAGGGCAAGCCTCACATTCATTGTCTTGGCGCGGGTCTGCGCAGAGAACATTTTCTCCACGGTCGACCATGCTTGTTCCGCCGTCTCTGCAGCGATGATCTGCTGCTGAACTTCCTTCCCCGCACTTGAGAGGATGAGCCAGAGGATCTGTTGATCCCGAGCATACCACACCTCAAATGCTGGGTTAGGATTGGTGACGATCGTGTCGTCCGTCTTCTTCTCGACGATCTCAGCATCGGGGGCCTTGGCCTTGCCATTAATATGCCCCTCGTAGCAAGCACCGCGGATCGCGGCGAGGACCTGCGCTCTCCATGACGCATGGTTGTTTTTGGATAGCTTCTCGGTCACTTGGAAACCGAAGAAGGGATTGGTGGTGGTGGTGCTTGAACTCGTCGCCATGGAACCCTAGCTCTGATACCATGTGAGAAATTCAGAGGTGCTTGGAAGGAGAGAAACGCCGTAACAGGCGTGTTGCGTGTTGATTTGTTCGATGGATGGAAAAGCCCCAGCCGTGGCTTACATATAGGGGAGGTGTAGCACCTAGATGAATGGCCAGGAGATAATTAAGGAGATAAAATAGCAACAGCTTATCTCTTTCCTTTACTACGCTAACTACCATATCTCCTGGCCTCTTCTATCTTTGGTGTACACGTTTACATATACAAAACTGTCACAGTATACATACTTTGTGTTCTAACACCTTGAAATTAATAGATAGGTATTATGAATATGTTAGAACAGGGTTTTTTGGCATTCTGCCGCGGTTGCATTGTAAGTCATAAGATTGCATAAATAAAGATAAGGATGGTTGCCTGTTGATAAACTGCTGAAGCCTGATGCTGGTTGTGAATTTGTTGATTGTACTATTCCCTCGATACTTTGAGGTCTGGGTGTCTTGAAGACTTGGGTTTGGATGTCATTTTCTGATTCTTTGTCACCAGGATTGCACAATTGGACATGCCATATTTCCTGATTTACATAACCCAACCCAAACAGCAACAATTATTCTTTTTCTTTTCCTCCTCTCACACTCATGCTACGCAATTGACAGGGTCACTTGTATGATGCGAGAGCATTTAGTGTCCTGGAAGATTCGATGATCTTGACTTTGTCAGATGGCTGCCATACCGTTGCTACTACGCTATTACCTCTTTGCTCAAGGTCCTTCGAAAAAATCCCTCTTTGCTTTAGTAATCCTTTCAGTTTTTTTGGTTGTTGACTAAATTGATACTTTGCCTAGCCCAGGTCCAGCTTTTTCCTTGTCTCTGCCCGTCCCTATCATGTTGTATAAATCACTAACATCTTCAAGGACACACTTGATAGGTGCTCCAGAACTTCTTTCCCAAGCAAATTATTTTGCAGAGCCCAAGGAACAATACTCTTCTGCCCCCAAAAATGTTCCCGTATATTATCTCTCTGCTCCTGATTCTGTTCATTGACCAAGCTAATCCTGCTGTGGCAGCTCAGGCCAAAGAGGCAGTCAATCCTTCGGGGTCCAAAATCAACGCAGGTGGCACACAAAGTTGGGTCTCCCCCTCATGGCGCTTTGCCTGTGGCTTCTATCCTGATGGTGAAGGCTTCTCCATTGGGGTGTGGCTTGTCATCGGTTGGACTACCAACAGTGATAATCCCCCAGTTTCTAGTGGTTCAATTATATTAACCTTTGGCAGTTCACTTCAATGGATTCCAGCTAATGAGGGCAGCCCTGTCTGTGCCCGTCCCTATCATGATGTATAAATCATTAACATCTTGAAGGACACACTTGATAGGTGGCCCAGAACTTCTTTCCCAAGCAGATTATTTTGCAGAGCCCAAGGTTCAATACTCTTCTGCCCAAACAATGTTCCCGTATGTTCTATCTCTGTTCATGATTCTGTTCATCGACCAAGCTAATCCTGCTGTGGCAGCTCAGGCCAAAGAGGCGGTCATTCCTTTGGGGTCCAAAATCAACACAGGCGGCACACAAAGTTGGGTCTCCTCCTCAGGGCGCTTTGCCTTTGGCTTCTACTCTGACGGTGAAGGCTTCTCCATTGGGGTGTGGCTCGTCATCGGTGCATCCAGGACCATTGTTTGGACTGCCAACAGAGATGATCCCCCAGTTTCTGGTGGTTCGATTCTATTAACCTTTGGTGGTTCACTTCAATGGATTCCAGCTAATGAGGGCAGCCAAGGTAAGTCCATATCCGCCACCTCTACTCCTGCTGCCTCAGCTGCCATGCTGGACACTGGCAACTTTGTATTGTTCGACATGAAAAACCAGGTCATATGGTCCACCTTTAGTTCTCCAACAGACACCCTATTACCAGGGCAGAACCTACCTCCTGGTAACCAGCTGTTATCAAGTGTCTCCAACACTAACCATGCCACAGGAAAGTATCGCCTTTTCAACCAGGAAGACGGCAACCTTGTTATGTATCCTGTTGATGCGAACGACCCTGACAGTTCATACTGGAATACTGGCACTTTCGGCAGAGGCTTCCTCCTCACACTTTCTTTGGATCCCAACGGCACCCTATGGATGTTCGACCGAAATACGTCATATACGAATGTGTTGTTCCTGACTAATCAATCTTCAAGTGCTTCCCCAGACACAGATGGCTACTTCCGTTTGACACTGGATGCTGATGGTATATTGCGACTCTACTTTCATGTGTTCTTTAGGCAGGGAAAAGCACCCATGACAGAGGTTGAATGGCTGCAGCCCAGCAGCGATCGCTGCCTTGTGAAAGGTGTCTGTGGTTCCAATAGCTTCTGCCAAGGCACTGCTAATGGAGAAACTAGCTGCTCTTGCCTTCCTGGTTTTGAATTATCAAGTGCTAACCAAAGCACGCCAGGATGCTGGAGGGTGAAGGCTGGCGGTTGCACAGGGAATAGCTCTAATGATGACATCAGGCTGATAGCCAAGATGG
Organism: Otatea glauca; assembly: GCA_036346275.1. Lineage (NCBI taxonomy): Eukaryota > Viridiplantae > Streptophyta > Magnoliopsida > Poales > Poaceae > Otatea > Otatea glauca. Next base: position 64,338,057 of record CM070719.1, on the reverse strand, counting down.
TTGAGGTGAAGAACACTAGTTGGTCAGATAGGTCGTACAATGTTCCACCACCAACAACAAGCATTGAAGCTTGCAAAGCACTTTGCCTCTCTGACTGTTCCTGCGAGATTGCAATGTTTGGCACCTACTGTTCAAAACAGATGCTTCCTATGAGATATGGCAAGATGGTTCCTGGTAGCAACACCACGCTATTTGTGAAGGTCTACACCTATGAACCCAAAGGTGTTCTCAGAAAGACTAGAAGTGCTAGTTCAGTTGCCATGTTGATATCAGGTGTTGCATTAGCCATCTTCTCACTTGTTGTGCTCTCAGTGTCCGCACTACTCTGCAAGCATAGGCAATCTTTGAGGTACACGAGGGCTCCACAACAGCAAGACTCTGAATTTGTCGAGGAGAGTATTGGCATTCGATCCTATTCTTTCCAGGATCTAGAGTTGTCCACAGATGGCTTTGCTGAAGAGCTCGGAAGGGGCGCATATGGTACGGTGTTCAAAGGTGTCTTGACCAACAGCAACAGGGACATTGCAGTGAAGAGGCTTGAGAGGATGGCAGAAAATGGGGAGCGAGAGTTCCAACGGGAAGTGCGTTCGATCGCACGAACACACCACCGGAACCTGGTGCGCTTGCTCGGTTTCTGCAACGAAGGTACGCACCGCCTGCTTGTTTACGAGTATATGCCAAATGGCTCCCTTGCAAACCTCATCTTCAAATCAGAGGAGCCGCCCAGTTGGGGCAACAGGGTTGCGATTGCGCTTGATGTTGCGAGGGGGTTACAGTACCTGCATGAAGAGATAGAGGGCCCTATAATCCACTGTGATATCAAGCCGGAGAACATACTCATTGACAGCTCAGGGATGGCAAAGATCTCAGACTTTGGCCTCGCGAAGCTGCTAATAGGGAACCAGACAAAGACTTTTACTGGCATCCGAGGCACCCGTGGCTATCTTGCACCAGAGTGGAACAAGAACACGGCGATCACTGTAAAGGCAGACGTATATAGCTATGGCGTCATGCTTCTTGAGATCATAAGCTGTAAGAAGAGCATGGAACTGAAGCTGGCCGGCGAGGAGTGCAACATTTCCGAGTGGGCCTACGAGTATGTGATATCCGGCGGAGTAAAGAATGTGGCAGCCGGTGAAGGACTCAATGAGATCGAGCTGGAGCGGATGGTGAAGATCGGCATTTGGTGCACTCAGAATGAGCCGGTGACAAGGCCTGCAATGAAGAGTGTCGTTCAGATGATGGAAGGAAGTACAGAAGTTCGCCGGCCTCCGCCGCCGGCGTCATTTTCACAGTCACTGACGCGATCTGGAAGCAGCTGATAAATATGATTGTTTCTACGAGGAGAAAATTTCTGTCTGTTACCAGAATTTATGGGAGTAAGCAAAAGGTAAGGTAACTAACAGATACATAGATGATGTAATATGATCACCAATAATAGGTACTGTAGCATGGGATGTTGAGAAATGTCACTGGCATCTGGCCTGATTCTGATTAGAGTAGGTGACAAAAGTCATCTTGTACTTGTAATATATTAGTTGCACTCCTTATCTATCCCATGGGTGACAAATTGTTCTTGTCCGATGGTTTTTGCTTCTAGGTAGCACGGACATATAAACAAACGACTGCTCATAGGAAAATAAAACCAAGGTGTGTCTCTGTTTCTTTTTTAATTTGTGGACGTGTTCAGTACTATATTTGCCTACTCTTTGCATTCCCATCTTGTAATCTTGTTTAGCTTTCCACTGCGACTAGCTGGGTAGTACTAGACTCCAGTATTGCTAGGTACTTATTATGCGTTACCGAACAACCGAACTTAACATTTGCGAGGTAAATATAGAGTAAAGAACAAGGAATGACTATTAGGCTATATGGCTCTCCTTGTATGGTAATCTCTCAGAGATTAACCAAGAATAACAGCATGAGGGGGAAGTGGCATGTTTTTTACTAAATAGGTAGAGTCACGCGCTACGCTAAGTGAATTTTGATGGAGTGCTAAGATGTGAAAACTAACCTCCACAGTGGATGCCATTTTTCCTTTAGCAAAATGTACACAAATACAACAAGAACTAAAATAATCACAATTTTAGAATTAAAGGGAGGCCTTTTCGCATGAAAAAGGTGTACTAGAACAAGGTTTTGGAAAATTTATGGGTTTTTTCGCAAAAAAAGAGATCTAGGACAGAGAGTAATTTTCGAAACCACGAGGTTTTTTTTTTCAAAAGAGCCGGTGGAGGGTCTTCACGCAATTTCGGGATTCGTGGGGGCTTTTCGCAAAAAAATGATGTGGCTAGCTTGGCACCGGAGGACTCCTTCCGCTTTAAGAGTTAAATTATACCTCAGTTGTCGCTGTCGATATGGCGACTAGTATGAAAACAAAAGGTACATGTGGCATAATCTTTTCGCCCAATGTCCAGTGCAAGCTTACGGTATCGACGAGCTCAATAGTCACTATCAGTGGTGGAACTAGAAAATTTTCTACAAGAGTGCACACTTCGTACGTACAACTGTATAGTCTTGTAAAATGATTTCATAACATCGTAAATCCAAAACATATAATTGAAATTTACTAAAATTACAATACAAATAGTTCTAAGGTCGTGAAAATCTCAAACCATCAAAATCGAAATCAATTCAATCAACAAATTTAACCTATTAAAGAGGTGATCTTGAAGTATTTTTCAAATTTTTAGTGGTGCCGGCACCCCTAGATCAGCCCCTGTCATTACTCATATATTTCCAGCCGCCCAACCCATAAAGGAATTGACTCGACTGACTCAAAGGAAGACCTGAAAATGTTTAGTAGAAATGGTAAAGATGACGTTCCACTCGTCCAGTACGAAGGTAAGCCATTTTCATCTGCCGTGTGCCCGGGGTTATCTTTGGAGAGATGTATAAAGAATTATTATAGATAGAGATAGAGATGAGAATTGAGGTGGCATTTATCTTTAGCGATTGAACTGAAGTGCCCCTTTTCCTTGGCAGCACAGAGTCCAGGAATGCCCTCTGGAGATTAAATTTGTAGAGCCCAGTTGTCTGCAACTGTTCAGTATCTGAATCAGGCTTATTTTCAACCGACGAACAATGGCCCAAGGACGACATCATCCTGGGCTGCTAAACAGGGATTAATGATGCTTATGCCGTTCGTGCCATGTTGCTAACATAAGATAAGAAGCTACGTAGCTCACTTGCGAGATGCCATGTAATGCAAGACTTGACACACCGTGTTTTCTTAATTGGAGTACTTCTGAACATGACCACAGTAAGTAAACCTGTCGGGCTGTCAGTAGAGCAATGAGCATATGAGAAAAAAAAAATTCAACAAAAATGTAGTAGGTCCTACAAGATTTGAATCGTGTCGATAGTCGATGAAATGAACAACCTTGTGTTCCTACATCCTGCCGTCTCTCAGTTGCTGTTTCTTCCACCTAGTATATGCAATATGATGAACAACATATAATAATAAAACATAGTAGGATAAATCTCGGTGTTGTTGCATCGATTAAGAGGTGAACAGGTGACGGTGAAGAATACAAAAAGGAAATTAGCTCATCTGCAATGTGGTTATGTGGTGGCAACTGCTGCATGTGCACAGATCTCAGTCCCCAGTGCAAGTTGATTCTAGACCTGGCCAAACGGGCCGGCACGGGGCCCGCTACTGTGGGCACGGCACGGCCCAACGCTAAACGGGCCGTGCCGGCACGGCAACGGCCCGGCACGGCAACGGCCCGGCCCGGCCCGGCACGGCACGGGTCCGGCCCGTTTAGGCCCGTTTAAAAAAAATAGCCGTTTATAGCCGTTGCAGATTTAAAAAATTCATAAAAAATTCGAAAAAATTCATAAAAATCCCGAATTTTTTCCTATAAATAGTTGGCTGCCCCCTCCTCATTTCTACAGCAGCAACCTTGCATTCTCTTCTAATCATTCTCTTGTGGAAATTCTTTTGCTCTTAGTGGTAATTTGGCAAAATTAAAAATAGTTTTGTTAAAAATCCGAAATTCGGCTTTCGGCTTCTGTCAAGAAATCAAGGTGATAATTATGATTTATTATTTTATTTTGTTAGTATTTTCAATCATATTTTAGTATTAATAGCGTCATTATTTCTTGTAGTTTGCTTTATGGAGCCCGGGGATTTTCCGTCGTTCCCAGCTTCTGATTTCGGTATTTCACCCGAGGAGCTTCTTGCATCATATGCCAAGAAGCTGCAGGAGCTGTGCCATCTTCGAGCTCTACAAGTGCTACTGCGTCGGCAAGCAAGGCGAAAAGAGCAAGACGCAAGACATCGGAGTCCGGGAAGATTTCACCGATTTTTGAGATATCAAACGACGTCCAAATCGGGTATCTTTGTTTGTAAATATTGTAAGCATAAATTAATGCGAAATCTTGGTGGAACAGGGCACTTGAAGAGGCATCTTGTATTTGTAGAAAAAGCGGGAATGGCTTCGAGGCGACGATCTGCGATACAACCCCGACTGATGCAGTGCGAATCGGGACTACAATCTCAAGTAGCTCGTGAATCTCTTTGTCGCTTAATCGCTTCTCAAGATCTTCCTTTAAACTTTGGTGAGTCACAAATTGCGTTTGAAAACTTTATTAGGACCGCTCATAATCCTAGATTTTCTGCGGTTTCTATGCGGACAACAACTAGAGATTTGATTAAATATTATAATAATTGTCGCAATAAGCTAAAAGAAAAATTTAGTACTGTATTTTTTTCGTGTCTTTGACATCCGATATATGGAGTGGTAGAGCTAAAGAGGATTACCTTAGAGTAGTTGCTCATTATGTAAACGATGATTGGCAACTAGAAAAGAGAATCATAGGATTCAAATTAATTGATGTAGCACATCTTGGTGAAAATATTCTTTGATTGTATTGTAAAAGTTGTGGAAGATTTTGGACTTAATGATAAGATTTTTGCAATAACATTAGATAATGCTTCCGCAAATACTTCGCCATGAACATACTTACTCGCTTTTCAATTCATATCTTTGAATCTTTCTTATTACATCAACATTGTGCTTGCCATATTATTAATCTTATAGTTAAATCTGGTTTAAAGAGGTTAAATCAAGATATTGAACCTTTTAAATCGCAATATCTTTCTTAATTCATTCTAATCAACGAGTAGCGAGATATAAAACTTATTGTATTGCAATGAATGTACATCCGCGTAAGTTTGGTTTGGATATGCTGTTAGATGGAACTCTACTTACTTGATGCTTAAGAATGTCATACCATATGAGAGCACATTTTACATTTTTTATTAACACGCACCGTCGCATTACAGGATGGTCAACCAGGGTACTCACAGAGCGACATTGGTATGTTGCTAAATACTTGCTTTCATTTTTAGAACTTTTTTGATTCCATCGTTGTTTTATCCGAGTTTATTATTCAACCTCTCCTTTAATTGTGCATCATATTTTAGAAATTGCTACCCACTTAAAGAGCTACGAAAATGATAATATATTGCGGGAAGCTGTTTATGCTATGAAAACTAAATTTTTAAAATATTGGCAAGAAATTCCTATGTTATATGCATTTGCATTTATTTTAGATCCTAGAGCTAAAATTCGGGGATTCGGTAATGTTCTCTCACTTCTAAGTGATGCGGTAGGTACTGATTATTCTAGTTATTTTTCAACCGTCTGTGCTAACTTAATCAAGTTTATGATAAGTACGATCGGAAATTTGTTGGAGTTCGCATGCAACGACCTCCACCAGCACCCACAACAGGTAAGAAGAAAACCGCGTGGGAAAGATATGGGGTACAGGTGGCTCTTCCTCAAGGAGTTCAACTACATCAACGACAAGTGCGGACACATCAAGTAGTGGGAGCTAGTCGCCTATCTCAACAGATGACATCGCAACTACCAAGAGAAGGAAGAGGAGTTCAACATTTTGCGGTGGTGGCACGAGCACAAGATAACATATCCGGTGCTTTCCATACTAGCACGGATGTGTTAACAATTCTGTCTCCACGGTTTCTTGAGTCCGCTTTGATCTATCAGGAAGAATAATCAAGAGAGAAGAACAAGTCGACTAGTGAGATGGTGGAAATACTTCTCCGTGAAAGATTGGGAACAAGCTAATCAACGAGCTCAACATCCGCGAGAAAATCTTGAAATGGCAGAGACGTTCAAAATCTTTATCTAGATAATGAGGAAGAATAATTGTAATCTTCACTTTTTATTGTATCACCGAGCTATAGGTCAGTACTCTTTTTCTTTGCCAAGGTTTTCGTGTTGAGTTTTTACTTGGCAAAGTTTTTAACGAGGCGACCAAACATCAATAAAGCTCATTATTTAATTCAAATTATTTGTCTTATTTTAGAATTTATCTTGTATTTTAGCTTTTTCTTAATTTATATATATATTTAAAAGTTTTTATTCATCATTCGAGTTTTTCTAATTATTCTAAATCTTCCCATTTTTTGAATTTTTCATATTTTTACCATATTTTATCTATTTTTCTAATTTTTCTATTTTTTCTATTTTTTTCAAATTTTTCGACGCTAAGCAGACTCTGGGCCGACCTACCGCTTTGGTCCGCTGAAGGACCGGCCAAGACAAAGATGGCCCGAGGCTCAAACGAGCGCGTGCTCGGGCGGAGGTTCAAGACGGTGGTCGACTGCAAGACGCGGCCGCGTTCTGGCCGGGCCTAAGCGGCCGTCTTGCGTCTTGAAATGGCCCGCTTGGACAAAGACTAGTTGATTCCACTTTTATTTACTTGAGTACATTGCGAGCGTACTTTTTTTTGTTAGGAAACCTCGCATCGAATAGTCCGGTTTCCAACAGATCCGAATCGAGAACGTAAAGAGAGAGACACGTGTTTAGGAGAACAACAATGAATTCTTTTATTGCTAATGATTTCTTGTACATAGGGGACCCTCCTCCTTTTATAGTGCTCACCTAGGGTTTTGTAAAGGACCAACATGGGCCTTCAATGGGCCATGAGGTTTCCCAACACTCCCTTGGGCCCTTTGCTTGAGATGCATATGCCTCATTAAAACTCCAGAAAAACCCAGTGGAAAAAATACTTGGAGAAAGAGTACATAGCATACGCTTACTATGTTGCACAAATTGCCTCGTTAAAACCTTATGCAAGAAAACTTCATGAAAAACTTGCTAAGGAAAAAGAGTACAATTCTCCCAACTTCAATTGCTAATTTTCGAGATTCATGTTGGGTATTCATAATTCATCTTCGAGATTTATGTGAGAGTATGTGAAATATCTCCCCCTGAAATCTGCACTTCTCTAAGTCTCATTATCCCAATTCCTTTTACGCACCTTTCAAAGGTAGATGCTGGGAGTGATTTAGTGAACAAATCTGCAAAATTTTCACATGACTTAGTATGCAATATATTGATCTCGTTCATCTTATGCAATTCGTGAGCATAGAAGAACTTGGGGTTGATATGCTTTGTGAGATTGCTCTTCACATAACCCATCTGTGCTTGGGCAACACAAGCTGCATTATCTTCATAAATTATCGTGGGAGTTTGCTCAATGTTCAAGCCACATGACTTCTGGATGTGGTGAACCATTCTTCTGAGCCATGCACATTCACGAGATGCTTCATATAAAGCAATGATTTCCGAGTGGTTTGTCGACGTCGAGACGAGAGTCTGCTTAGACGACTTCCAAGAAATTGCTGTTCCTCCACATAGGAAAACATAGCCGGTTTGAGACTTGCCAGTATGCGGGTCTGATAAATACCCATCATCGGCATAGCCAACCAAATTCAATTCATTGTTTCTTTTGAAAAACAGACCAAGGTCTTTGCTTCCTTGGAGGTAACAGAAGATGTCCTTGATCCCTTTCCAATGCCTTTTGGTGGGTTCTCAGACTTTGCATCGAGCTAGCAAGTTCACAAATAACGCAATATCCGGCCTAGTGCTATTCGCAAGGTACATGAGCGCTCCAATTGCACTCAGATATGGGAATTATGCTCCCAGGACTTCCTCCCCCTCTTCTCTAGGTCTGTATGGGTCTAGGTCTGCTTGGAGTGACCTTCCGACCATTGGAGTCTTTGCAGGATATACTTTTTCAAAATCAAACCTTTCCAACACTTTCTGCGTGTAGGTTGATTGGTGTACCAAGATTCCTCCTTGGACATGTTCAAGCTGCAAGCCTAAACAAAACTTGGTTTTACCCAAACCCTTCATTTCAAACTCAGACTTCAAGTATGAGCATGCTTCTTCAATTTCTTCATCCGTCCCAATGATGTTCAAGTCATCTACATAGACGAGATTATCTGTAATCCATTCGGGATCGTCAGATAAACACACATGGACAATCTTCATTTGTTTGTGTAGCCTTTCTTGCAGAGAAAGTCACTCAGCGATTGTACCATATTCTTCCCGATCGCTTCAAACCCATACAGTGATTTCTCCAATTTCACACTGCATGTGTTTCTATTTGCTCTGTCTTGGTTGGGATAGGAATTCCTTAGGTACTTTCATGTATATCTCCGAATCCAAGTTTCTATACAAATATCTTGTGACAACATCCATTAGCTTCATTCTCAACTTCAAGTTGATCGCCATTGAGATTAAATATCTAAAGGTAATTCCTCCTATGACCGGAGAATAGGTTTCTTCATAATCAACTCCGGGACGTTGAGTGAAACCTTGAGCTACAAGCCTTGCTTTGTACCTTACAACTTCGTTATTTTCATTCCTCTTAGAACAAAGACCCATTTGTGACCTCACGGGTTTATATGGAGAGGTGTGCGGCATACGGGCCCAAACACCTCTCTCTTGTTCAGAGAGACTAACTCTGCAGTGATTGCCTTTTTCCATTCTTCCCAATCTAGCCTTTTCTTGCACTATGCGAGAGATGCAGGCTCGGGATCATGATCAATGATCGAGGCAATCTTCTTTGCGAAGTATGCATCAACATTGGCTGTTGCTCTATTCAGGGATTCTCCTGTTATTACAAAGTTTATGGCCATTTCTTCATGGGGTGTTTCATGCACTTCTACTTGCTCTTCACTGCTATTCCCTATCGCAGAAGAAAGTTCCTTTAGCTTTTCATCGCCTATGTGTGCGCACACATTATTTTCGGCGGCTTCTTTCAGTGAAAGATTCAAGTCTGGAATTGCCTTTCCTGTTGGCTTCTTTCCAGTGCAGTCTCAACCGGCCCTTCTTTCCTTGGGGCATTTTCGTGATTGGTTGTGATAAGTCCTCTCTTGAGCTTTCTCCGCACGCCTCCGGTACTTTGGGTTTGAGGAGCCAGTTTCTGTTCTTTTTCTTTGAGGCCTCGAACAGGTTGAGGGATACCTTCTATTTTCTTTGGTATTTTCACCCTCTGGTGCATTCCTTGCGGGTACATGCGACTTAACCATGCCCTTCGGATCACAAAATGATCAGCAAGTTCATTTGCTAAATTCGCAAATCAATTATCTTCGGACTTCTTGATTTGCTTCATTAGTGCGGGGTCATGTGCGGGGATCGGTGGAATGCCATATGATTTTCCCGCATTTTTCATCCAAAGGTTGATTTCTCCCTAATGACGAAACGATCCTCGTCAAAGATGCAATCAATGAATCGGTCAGATGCAAGTCTCCAAATCATGGGTTCCAAATACCGATTATGGATGCACTCTCATAACCAACGATATCCCGACTTGCGGAGAGGGCCCATTGCGATCACGAGGGGTGGTATAGGTACATATACCATACATCCAAATTTTCTAAGATGGGAGATCGTCGGGATGATCCCGTGCACAAGCTGCATAGGAGAATGGATGTTGTAGGTCGACGGTCTAAAATTGATAAGAGCTGCTGCGTGCAGGACTACGTGTCCCCAACAAGTGTTGGGCAAGTTACAACTCTGCAAAAGTGGTCTCGCAATGAACTTAATCCTCTTTATTAGTGCTTCTGCTAGTCCATTCTGCGTATGGACGTGCGGTACGGAGTGCTCAACTGCTATCCCTGTTGCCGTGCAATAATCATCAAATGTCTTTGAAGTAAATTCTCCGGCATTGTCCATTCTGATGGACTTCACGCGATGATCAGGGAATGCATTCTTAATTCTTATGATCTGCGAGATCAGCTTTGCAAAAGCATGGTTTCTTGTTGACAATAAGCATACATGCGATCATTTCGAGGAAGCATTAATGAGCACCATAAAGTATCGAAACGGCCCTGACAGAGGCTGAATCGGACCGCAAATATCCCCCTTGGATGCGTTCCAGGAATGCAGGGATTTCACTTTGCACTTTCATGACAGAGGGTCTAGTTATTAATTTCCCGGTGGCACATGCAAGGCACACAAAATCTTCATGATTCGGGAAATTTTTAACGTTAATGCCATGACCTTGTGAGTTGTTCACTATATTTCTCATCATTCTAAGACCAGGATGACCTAATCTACCATGCCATAAAGAAAATAACTCAGAGCTTCTAAAAACAGTCTTTAAGGAAGTACACACTTCGGGCGCATGAATGTTCGTGTAGTACAACCCAGATTCATATGAGGGATATTTTTCTAATACCATTTTTCCACATACCGCGTGCTTCACAATGCACAAGTATTCTTTGCCATTTTCTTCATTGGTTTCTACGTGAAAACCATTGACGCGGATGTCTTTAAAGCTTAAGAGAGTGCGCGTTGATTCAGGGTACAAAAGGGCTTCTTCAATTACCAAAGTTGTACCCATAGGCAATATAATTGTGGCTCTTCCTGAGCCGATTACATATGAGTCGCTTCCTGCGATCGTAGTAATCTTTCCAGCGTTCTTCGTGATCGACTGGAAATACTTATACTCTCTTAAGATGGTATTTGTTGTGCCACTATCAACAATGCATATCTCTTCCATTTAGGCGCTACACGATTTCTAGATAAAAGAAATATAATTCTAATCAGATAGAGGCAAAATAAACCAAATATTGCTTGCAAATTTGAAGAATACTGGAATAAAGAATAAATTGCGTATTTATTCATGAAAGAAGTATGCTCTTCTAGAGCTTACAATTCATTATTCAAAGAAAATGCTAACAACCATAATCTAAAGAAAATGCATTAAACAGAATCTGTAAAATATGCATTAATTTCTGCTTCTATGTCATCGGCAAAAGTTTTCTCTTCATTTGCCATAATAATGGCTGCAGCATCGATGTCCAGGCTATTCTGTGAGGATGAGGTAAGTGGGGTATCTACATCCATGACATCATCATCACCGATGTTGGCGAAGTGTGCTTCTGCGGGGGCGTTTTCTTTTGCCTTTCTCTTAGCCTGATATGCGTTGATCACTTCTTTGGATTCCGACATATCTTGACCAATGTCCCCAAGTGCCACACTTGAAGCACGTTTGGTTCTGCATTGTCCATACTGACTTGACGTGCGCCTTTTCTTTGTTATCCCTCTTCACATGGGCTTTGGACTTTCCTTTGGCCTGGGGCCTCTCTTTTCCACCCTGCTTGCCCTTCTTTCTATGAGTGGGCTTTCTCACCTTGTAGCTATTGGCATTGACTTCTGTGCCAGTGCCTCGTCCAGGTGGTGCGAGATATAATTCTTGCGTAGAACATCGTCTTGCGATTCGCAACTTGCATTACATCAATCGATTCGCTATACTCCTTGTATGCGCCCCGACGATAGTGCGTGCACTCTGGATAGCATTTGGGTGGAAGGTAGAGAGTTTTCTCAATCTTCTCTTCATCGGTGATCTTCTTGCCACATAGAGAGATTGGTACAAATTCATGCAAGCGGAATTGTACTCGCCATTGTTCTAAGTTCGCAAACCTCAGCGCACCCAATCTTGCGTGCTTGGGGCAAGATGGTGTACTTGAGCTTTTGAACCGCTTCAAGTGCGATCCAAAGCTCAATGCACTTTCTCACCATATATTCATTCTTCAGAGTGGCTGAGAGGTAGTGCCTGAGAAAATGCAGAGCTTGATCGTTCTGCTCAGCGGTAGGTTTTGCGTCCTGCGAGGACCCTAGACCAATCGCGGAGCGGAGCTTCTTGCCCCCAAGGACGATCTTTACGTCCGATGCCCAAGTGAGATAGTTCTGACCGTGCGGGGCCAGTTCTTCAAACTCACAATTCACAATGCTAGACATCTGCATGATTTCAAAATTCTGGTTTAGATTACTGCGTGTAATCTGATAGAAAAGGGTTGCAAAAACATAAAGTGCAGAAAAATAAATTACTATGCATTGCAATATCTTAAATAAAGCAACATATTCAAAAATTCATAAAGAATATTCATAAAACAGATAAATAGAGCAAGAAAAATTAAAAACAGAGCCAAATAAATCTTCTTGATTTTCTGGCAATTTTTCAAAATTTTATGCAATTTTTTTCTTCTTTCTTTTTCTTTCCCTTTTCTTTCTTTTCTTTCTCTTTTTTTTCAGCCGAGTGGCCTCCGGGCCATTCCTTTTTCGCCTGGCCTTTGGACCTTAGCCCACCTCGCAGGACATTAAAAGTGGCGGCTAGGGTTTCCCAACCCTAGCCGCCATTCTTCTGTATGTAGAGAATGGGCCACGCCGGAGGAAAGCGACGGTGCGATGGCCGGTGGGATCGGCCGCGGTCGGCCGCCAAATCTGTGGCGAGCCGGCCGAATGGAGGCGGTGGCGAGCCGAGGCCGCCGAGAAGGGCGAACCGGCGGCGCGGAGGCGGCCATGAGCCGAGGCGTGGCCGAATGCGGCGAATCGGCGGGCGCGGAGGCCGACAAGGCCGAGGCCGGCCGAGTGAGCCGGCGGCGCAGAGGTCGATGAGGGCCGAGGCCGCTAAGCCGCGGCGAGCCGGCGGCGCGAGGCCGACGCGGCCGAGTGCCGGGCGCGCGTGGACCGGCCGAGGCGTCGAGCATCACGGGCGCCGCCGGGCTTCGTCGCGGCGACGCCGCCGGGCCGGTGCGCCATTGTTTTTTTTCGCACGGTGTTGGTCGAGGCCGAGGCATGGCGATATGGGGGGCTCGGCGCCGGCGACAGTGCGTGTCGAGCCGACGGCATGGTTTTGCGATTGCTTACCAGAAGCCGTGGCGGCATGGCTGAAGCGGAGGCCGCGGCGCGGCATGAGCTAGCATACCGAGGCGACGTGGCGCCCGAGGCCGTGGTGGCGCTGCGACGGGCTGCCTTGCCGGCGGCGCGGCGCGCGGCTTCATGCCATGCGCGACCGGGGCGGCGACGCTGTCTGGCGGGGTCAAGTCGAGCCGACGCTTCTTGCGGCGGCGGGGCTAGTCGGACTTCAAGCCGGCGTGCACGCAAACCGAGGCTGCCATGTTTTTTTTCTCTGGGATGATGAACAGTAAAAACCGCATACTGTAGCTTCGTGCTAGTAGCTTCGAGCGATCGCCGTGTGACTTCGTGCCACGTGACGAAAAACGGTACAAGATGCGTAGGATAGTTGCATGCGAAGAAAACGACAAGCGTTTAGATTCAATCTCCAAAATCCTACCTTTCTCACCTTTCAATTGTGATCTCCGGTAGAGCTTCGTGCTGATAACGTGTTAAGGAACCTCGCTATCGAATAGTCCGAGGTTCCCGAACAGATCTAAATTGGAGAACAGAAAGAGAGAGAGACACGTGTTTAGGGAGAGCAACAACGGAATTCTTTTATTGCTAATGATTTCTTGTACATAGAGGGGACCCCCTCCTCATTTTATAGTGCTCACATAGGGTTTCGACAAAGGACCAACATGAGCCTTCAATGGGTCATGAGGTTTCCCAACATTTTTTACGTTTAACTGAAAGAACACCACACGACTACACAAGAGATGGTCAGGTGAGCTGTTGTGCTCCGTATCGGCATGGGGGACCATCAGGGTTTGGGCCATCGACCCCACTTTGGCAAGCATGCTTTGCTGTCAGTAATTGCAGCGATTGACTGAAGAAGTACCGCAGCACAACAGCAATATTCCTCTCAAAACTTTTGTTGGATTTGGAACTACTTGTTTAATGGTGCAACGCAATGTACTCTTCTCTGTAAAAAGAGAGTTGCATTGGGGTCTATACTTACGGATACATAATATTCATTTAAAACTACTACTATTCAAGCTAAAATCAGGTGGTTATATATTTATGCTCGAAATAACAGGAGCCACATTCCTCTCTGCCGTAACAGCTAATGTAATCCCCATCATCATATCCTCAACCACTGGCTCATAGCAGAGCCCAGGAACTTTGAGTAACGGCGGGAGAGATGGCAATTCCACTCCATGATTGCTGCAGATTTGTCCTAGCAAGCCCATAATTGCACAAAAGCGATTGGCATGCATGTACCAATCTCTGCTTCCTTCAGATTGTTCTTTTGTTCTTGTCTGTTGAAGCCCTCAAGATAGATAGATTGATTGAGAAAGAAAGGGAGAATCACATCCAAGTGAGTAGTAGGCTAGCAGCCACGAGACTACAGAGGGGGGATTAGGAAAAGCGAAAGGGGAGGAGGTGTAGAGAAAAATCAGAAAACTGAAAACAAAAGATAGTTTGGCTGCTCTAGTCCTCACGTGCATCATCTCCATCCCAAAATTATCCCTCTCCCCTCGCAGCCAAGCCAGCCACACCCCACATCACATGCCATTGCCATTTGCCAGTTTGCTCTGCCTTGCCTTGGCCCCCTCCTCATCCTGTCCCTCATTCCACTGTTCTTTAATCTTCTTTCACTGGAGCTACCAGCTCCATTGTTACTACCTCACTAATACCCCCACTACTGCTCACTGCCACTGTCCATAGACGACAGGCAGCCTTAATAGTGTGCCATTTCCCCAAGCCACGCATGCACTCTGCAGCGTGCATTCACTTCCCTGTCCAGTGTCCACTGTCCTCTCTTCCCTTCCCACGCATGCCATGCGCATTCAGTAGGTGAGCTGAAGAGAGATGGAGAGGAGAGCAGAGATGCGGCATGGACGAGTAGCTGTTGTACTCTTCTTCCTGCTGCTGCAACAGTGGTAGCGTCTAATTGGCTACCAGCGAGCTCATACCACTGGTACTACTACATAACAAGAGAGGAAGCTGCTAGCTAGCCACAGGATGGTGTGGAAGAGTTGGGGCGGCCTGCTGAGCATTGTTGTGCTGCTCCTTGCGACGTCGCCGGCGCTCCTCTGCTCCGGCGCTGGCGATGTCTCCGTCAGCTTTTCGACCGCCCCGCCGCGCTTCTCCAGGTCGGCGTCAGCCGTGTTCGCCTTCCAAGCTCTGCAGAACAGTGGCGAGACGTGCGCGGATTGCGCCATCACCTGCAAGGTTAGCTCTGGTGCCCCCTCGTATGCCTAGCATTATGTTCGCAGACGCATTTCCAAAATGGCGCAATGCGCAGTGCTGCTCAATGCTCATGCGTGCATCGGCATGGCTGCTAACGGAAGCACTAACACGCATGCATGCCTAAAAGTAGAGTAGCATTGCTACATCAAAACATGCTGGTTTTTCTGTTTCGCTGCGTAAGACACTAAACTTTAATAACTCTTCGCCGATAGACACTCTGACCATTAAAACATAATATCAGGTGAGGAAGGAGAGAGAAGGTAGGTGAAAATTCCGTTTTGTCCCTGACCCCTTCTCCTTTCTCCAGCACTGTAAGGAGAGCGTCAAGCGCTGAACAGACTTTTCACCTATCTTCTCTCCCCTTCCCCAACCAAATATTATATTTTAATAGTTAAGTGTCCACAAAAGAGTCACTAAAGTTAAGTGTTTTTCAGCAATGACACAACAAGACTGTGTCCTGAAGCAAATGCCAACAAATGTTAGATGTCCTATAGTCAATTTTGCCTTCAAAGAATGAGTTATAATGTGATTCGAGTTTTGTCTCTATGGTTTAGCTTGGTGTCTGGTCCTCTTAAAAGAACAATTAGTCGATAATTAAGGGTGTCGGTCAGCTCCAATTAGTCACATTGGTACAAGGTGAATACGGGGGGCAAAGCGAACTGGCAGCGGGTGTAGGTTGGGTAAGAAATCCAAGAGATAAAAAATGGTCGTGAATTGAACTGGACCACACGACACGAATGATGTTTGCAAAGGACCGAAAAACACAGGTTGTCAAGCAATTCACTAAAAAGGAGTACTGCTAGACAGGAGTAGTACAATCATTCACCGATTGAGGTCCAATGTAGTACTAATCCTCTCACCTCATCCTCATTGGTCTTTTTACCTTTTAACAGTGAGTCATTGACCTTAATTACGTGTGTTACTACTAGCTACTCCATATTACATTTAGCACTTAGCTCGGTACTAGTTAATAATTCTGTGTTTGCACGCAGTTGGACGGCGAAAGGACATCGGATGGCGGGAGACCTGGAAAAGGAAACGGGACGGGGGTGGTGAGCTACTCAGGACTCAAGGATGGAAACCACACATTTGAAGTGTGCGCAAGCCGAAGAGGCAGCCCGTCTCTCACCTGCTCCACCTACGCCTGGGATGTTGGTTAAGTGACAAACCGAATTCTCTAATTCCTTGCTTACTCAAACGATCCTTCGTTTACAGTATGCAGTTCGGTGCATGCCAAGCCCAAGCATAAGCTAAAAAGTTCATTTAGCTTTGGGGAAACAATTAAACTTTCTTGTTAAAAAAGACCTCCTTTACTGTGTGGAACTAGGAAAGGGCGATGCTAGCTAGTAGTAAAAAAAGTTATACAGTCCCTGAGGAGCTAGGAACGTCCAAGAAATGCCTTGTCATAGCATGTACGTGATTCCTCTGTGTATCTGTATTGTGCAGACACTGTTCCTCCCACGGCGTCCGTTACGGCCGAGTCGGAGTTCACGAGCGCATCCAATGTGTCGGTGCTCATCTCCTTCAGCGAGCCATGCCCCGGCGGAGGTGGATTCACATGCAACCGCACCTACTGCAATGTACGTACTAGTACTGCTCTGCTCTGCTCTACTATCTGCATTCTGCAGCGCACACCTCCAAACACTCGAACGATTCCTCCTGAACCGCACGTGCATTTCTCAACATCTCGATGAGCTCTCGAGTCTGAAATCTGAATGGATATAATGCATGGACGTTGCAGCTTATCGTGTACGGGCCCGGTCGCGTCGAGCCGTCCACTCTCGAGGTTGTCCGGCCTGGCCTGCAGTACTCCGTCGCGGTGACCATATCGCCGGACGTGCAGTACGGACGCTTGGTTCTGGTGATGGGTAGGGGGTTCTGCAAAGATGCTGCCGGGCACCGGTTCACAAGAACCACCAATTCGAGTTCCACTTTACGTTTTGGTACGTGTCGATCGAATTTGGCACTACATCGTTGGCCTCGTGGTATTTTACCAGCTCTCTGCTTTGCTTTCAGACAGAAGAAATGACTCTATGAACATCACCACCAACATTCCTCAAAGGCTGCTTCAAATTGAGGGCGCCACAAGGGTAGTTGAGGCTACCAATGATGAAAAGGACCTAAGAATATACATGTCCTTCGCCGAGCCAGTGCTGAACACGTCTGCAGAAATTCTCAGCAGTCTTAAAGCAACTGATGCCGTACTAACACCTACCAATAGAAGCACGCTTGGAAATCGCCGGTTCGGATATGTCGTAAGTTTTTCTCTCAAGTTCCTCTAGGGTACTCCTAACTGCTTAATTTGATTCGTATGTCAATTTTTTTTTCAACCTCACTTTGTAGGTAAAGAAGATATCAAACACTGCTATTGTGACTGTTGCCTGTGATACAAGTTCTATAATAAGCAGACAGGGGACTCCGGTTTATTCATCAGAGCCATTCACATTTCTTCATGGTTAGTCAGTTAGTCACTATCTGTTCAACCCAATACACTTCAGCTTTGGATCCCATCCTAAATTTAAACCTATTTGTTTTTCTGCTTGATGACGTTGATAGATACTCAAAGACCTTCTGTTAAACTGGCAACATCGACTGTGAGGACAAGTTCTCGCAATATCCCGGTTTTGATAAAGTTTGAAAAACCTGTGTTCAACTTTAGTTCCTCGGCAGTGCAGGTTTCTGGGGGCAATCTGTTGAGGCAAGATACTTGCATGCCTGAATAAATGACTTCTTTTACCTCAGAGGCTAATGTCTCACCGACGGTTCATTTTGCTTTCAGCTTTCATGAAGCAAGTAAGAGCATATACACACTGCAGATACAGGCAGTTGATAAGCTTGTTTCGGTTCAGGTCGCTGAAAATACTACTCAGGACGTCGCTGGAAATCTCAACTTAGCATCAGACCGTCTTGAAGTGAGACATTGTACGGACACTCTTCGCTTGTTAGTTGCAAGAAGATATCTGACAATAAAGTTTGATTTATAAACTCATTATCGAATGTAATGTTCTACTGTATCTTCAGATTCTGTTCCTGCATCATCGTCATCAATTGCGATCATCACCACAGTCGTATTTGCAGCAACAGCTGTTGTTGCCACGCTCCTCGCTGTTTCCACATCATCGCTTCTCGCATCTGGAGCTATCTCAAGGCCGTCTTCTTATATGATCTCAGAGCCATCCCGAAATCTTTTGGTACGTCGACACAAACATTTCACGGTGATAAGCCAACAAGCAGTATGCTTATCGTCAACCATTTGTTGTTGTCATTTTCAGAGAATGGCGTGCCATATCCAAATCTTTGCTCTGTCGAGATGGCTGTCGATTAATTTGCCGATCGAGTACTACGAGTTCACAAAGGGGATAGAATGGACCATCCCATACATTCACCTTCCATGGGAAGGCCCCTCTGCTGATCCATTTGTAGGGTACTCCACAATGCCTGCCATTGCATACTCGGAGCTACTGGACAGGAATGCTGTAGGGGCTGACATCTCATATCCTCGAGAGAAAGGTCAGCAAATGCCAATGCAAATACCGATAGGTGGGAAGCCGGTGACTCCAATGCAAAAAATCCCGTTAGATGGGAAGCCGCTGACTGCGATGGAGTACCGATCTTTCTTTGAGGTCACATTTCATTTCATTGCATTGCATTGCATTGCATTGCATTGCTGTACCTTTGATCCTACATTTTCATTACCCGGCCGCTTGAGTACCGAATTCGTAAAACATGAATCGCTTGCAGAATCAGGACATGAAGCCTGAAGCACAAATTATCATGAAACTACAAGATTTGGACGGGTAATGCTTAATTAGCATATATCTGTGCGTGCGTACGTGTTGTTTGACGTACTGATGATCAGTACTAGTGACGGCGTATCAAGGGACTGAATTGTTCTCTGGCTGGACGTGCAGGTGGAAATACTTTGGAAGAAACATCTTCTGGCTGGGTGTGATCGGGGGAGGCCTCGTCCTGCTGCATCTTGTTATCCTCGTCTACTTCAAATTAAGGTACAAAGGAGGCACGGAGAAACGGCAAAACTACGGCGCACTGGTGTTCCCTAGGTTGGAGATCATGCTTGCAATCCTTGCAATGCCGTGTATATCCCAAGCATCTGCAGCACTGATCAGAGGTAACGTAACGTGGCTCGATCTGCTCAATATATTCATCCATCCATAACGTACATGCATGCATGCGGTAATACACGGGACTAGACATGATGAAACCTTAATTTGCTTAATTCGATGATCGATCAGGTGGGACTACCGGAGGGCTCGTCGTAGGGATCGTGCTGACGGGCATCCTGACGTCGTTCCTGGTGGCTCTGCTGCTGTTCCTGTCGCTGGGCATCACCATGGGCAGGGTGCTGCAGTACAAGGAGGTGCACCGGGAGGGGCAGGAGTACCACTGGTACCAGGAGATCATCAGGCGGACGCTGGGCCCCGGCAAGCGAGGGCAGTGGACGTGGAAGAACGCCGAGCGCGCCGCGTGCCTCGGCAAGCTCGGCCCGCTGTTCGAGGACCTGCGCGGCCCTCCCAAGTACATGCTCACGCAGATAGCCGGAGGTGGAGGCGGGAAGCGCGCGGCGGCGGAGCGGATCATCGCGTCGGAGGACGAGAACGAGGACGCGGAGGCGCCGCTGATCCAGAAGTTATTCGGCATCCTGAGGATATACTACACGTTCCTGGAGTCGGTGAAGCGCGTGGCGCTGGGCATCGTGGCGGGCGCGCACGCGTCGTCGGACCGGTCGTCGCGGGCGCACACGGTGGTGGTGCTGACCATCGCGTCGTTCCAGCTCTTCTTCATGGTGCTCAAAAAGCCCTTCATCAAGAAGCGGGTGCAGCTCGTGGAGATCATGGCGGTGGCCAGCGAGGTGTTCGTCTTCGCCGCCTGCCTCGCGCTCATTGACAAGAGCGGCGGTGGAGAGGAGGAGGACGAGGAGAACGGCATAGGGCTCACGATGCTCGGCGTGTTCGCGGTCGCGTTCGCGGCGCAGGTGTGCAACGAGTGGAATGCGATGTACCGGCAGGTGCGGTTCCTGAGCTCGGACAGGAGCTCCTTTGTGGAGGGCGCCAAGGCGGCGTCCGTCGGGCTGCTGCTGGTGGTGCTGCCTTCGTCAGTGCTGGGAGACCGCCTGATGAATCAGCAGCCGCCGCCGCCGCCGGATAGTGAAGCAGGCGGAGGCGGTAATCAGAGTGTGGCGGCGGCGGCGGCGTCCCCCGGGGGCGAGGCGCAGAGGAGCTCGAACGAGCGGTCGTGGCTGCGGCAGCTGCGGGAGATGGCGAAGGCGAGCTTCAGTAAGGACGGGGGAGGGGGGGCTGGGGAGCCGTCGAGCAGCAGCGCGTACCGTGGGAAGCGGAGCCGGAGCTCGTCGGTGACGTCGTCGTCGGACTCGAAGGCGAAGGAAGAGTGGAGGTCCAAGTCCAAGGGGCTGTACAAGGATCTGGAGGCCATCTTCTCTAACAGGTGAAGGGAATTAAAGCGACTCGATCCGCATGCAGGTGAGGTGATCAAGTAAGCAAGAGAGCATGCGAGCCGAGGGTTGCAGCCAATTAATGGTGGCCATGCTAATTAAGATGGAGAAGCTAGCAAGCAATTGCATGCACGACACTGGACCGCGCTTGTTACACAAACAAATACTCGATACTACTATATATTATTATTCATGGGCCTCACTACGTGTTTCCATCAGTTAGCGGCTAACGGATGAGTATATTACCTATATATTACTACTTGTGATTCCACATCAAAGCAGATTCCCATTGATTAGTACTGTTTCTCCTCCTCCTCCTCCTCCTCCTCCTCCTCCTTCTTCTTCTACTAGTTGAATTTGATTGAGTTCGAACCGAATAAGGAAAAAAAAGGTATGATTTAATTTTTAAATATGTTTCGAATTCTTAGAGCCGTAGGTTAAGGGTATAAATTCCTAGATAGCCCTAAGATTTGTAAACAAGCAAGCAAAGAACTAATAAAAGTATTAGTTGTGTTTTATGCTTCTTCAATGTTTTTCTTTGATTTTAGTGTTTTTTGTGCCAACAAGTGATATCAAAGCTATGAAGAAGGATGGAGAAACAAACATGATAAAGGAGAATTTTATTTCACTGCAATATCCGATGCTCACGAAGAGCAACTATACTGCATGAGCAATCAAGATAAAGGTATATATGAACTATGAAGGCATATAGAGTGTTGGTAGGCCTGCTAATGGTCTAGAACCCAACTCATTCCCAATCCAAACAACAACAGCAAGATGCTCTATCTCAAACCAACCCAATCTACTAATCATTCCTTATAACCCAAATAAATCCAACCCACGTGACACTTTAACCCAAGCCAAAAAAACAGATAATTAAGAAAAAAAACGAACACGAATTAAGATATATTTATAGGATTATATCAAGTTGCACCATTATAATACATAATATCTGAGAGTTTTTGAATAATTAACAACTACATTGCTAGAAACCTTCTAAAAAAAAGTTCTTCCTATGAAATTATGATGCAAATTCTGCTTAACAATCTTAGTATTGAAGGCCGCTACTGAAGTTGCACTAAACATTTTTGTCCAAAGACTAGAGTTCAATTCCTTCCAATGACAATTATGAATTATTTATCAAGTTTTCGTGATATGAACTCATCTTCGTGATATCCAACTTTATGAAGAACAACGCCAGAAACTATTGCTACACACGCAGAAGGAAAGACACTGTATAATCAAATGCCAGCACATCCTATTCTAAAGTGGAAATTTTGCATAATATTTGGGTGTTGTAGATGAAATCAACTACCGCTAATGAAAGGAGCAATTTAGGTTACGTTCTCTAGGCAATGACTAAGCTACAAGTACTCTAGAAGACTAAAGCAACTATTCTACGAGTTGAAAAATTCTAATGACAATATAAACCAGAGGCTTTTGAGTTATGACAACATTCCAGGTAGCTGAGGAATGAACACAAAGACATAGTGAACAAAACATAATAGCAGAACTACGTATAGGTAACTATATTTGCATATGAACACAACAATTGCGTAAGCAATACTATCCTAATTATAATATTGGTATGAGAACATGAATATGATCAGTGAGGCAAGGGTTCCTTCCAAATCTCTTAATACAAGGGTTCCTCGGAATTTCCCAACCGTGATAGGTGGAGATAATCATCTAACAACAAATAGCTGACCAACCATTTAGTACTATTCAAGAAGCACTTGATGATGTACAAATTTCTAGTTTCATTTACATTTTAGAAGAAGGTTTTCCCTGCTTATATTTGAAGCAAATTAAAGAGTCTTACGAACCACATGTATCCAATAATATTTCAAGGGATTAAATTTGGAACACATTCATATATTTCATGTAATAGCCATGCACAAATAATTCTTTTGATTTAGGACAGTTAATATGAATTTACATATAATGTCTAAATATTATATTGTGGTTTCACTAGCGTTGCAATGGGCAGATGAAATTGGTGGTACTGAACAGCTATCTGAGAAGATTTTCAAGCAAAAAAATTTCACATCTAACACAAGTGATTGCATCCAACTTTTGTGAAGTGGAGATTAAGTTTTGGATAAAGATTTAGGCTCCTCAGATTCGGATCTTGGACTGAACAGGAGCAAGATCTAGCAAGAACATGGTGGGAGAGAGAGATTACCATAGAGGGCAGCAACGGGAAATTGTAGGCAAGTTGGGAAGGAGAGGGTGTGTTAGGAAATTGCTATTGAGCCAAAGAGGAGAGGACGGTGGCGAGAAATCGCAGGAGAGTCGGGAAGGAAAGAACAGCGACGGGAAAGGGTTGGTGAGCCAAGGAGGAGAGGGTGATGGTGGGTAAGCGTAGGCGAGCCGGGGAGGAAACGACAGCGGTGGGAAATCACAGACGAGCCATTAAGAGAGGGTGGTGGTGGAAAGCGCAAGAAGAGAGGGCGGTGGCGATAGTTGTTTAGATGACACGAGAGTTTACGGGGAGGCACTGAGGCACACAGCTCACGCCCACGGGTTGAACCACATTTGCCCCCCACTAGTTGAAACAATTTCGGACCCAAAAATTTAGAATCCACACCAAACCAAACCAAACTATTTGCATTGCAAACCTAACCCACACCAAACTATTAAAGGCTTCAACCCATTCCCACCCATCCAAAGCCAACCCAAACTAAAAAACAACCCACTTAACCCATTTCCACCCAAACCACTAGCACCCCTAGGTGTAGGATGCCTTTGATATCTGTATCATCGACACATGCAAGGACCAGATTGCATTACTTGTGATCTACTAAGGGATACTGGAGGATATGCTCTTCTTGTTGGCCGAGAATGAGACATCCAAGGAGGTATAGGAGGCATTGAAGATCATGCATATGGGATCTGAGCGCGTAAAAGACACCAAGGTGCAAACCCTCAAGTTGGAGTTCGAGTAACTGCGCATGAAGGAGTCGGAATCGTTCATGATTTTGCAGTCCAGTTGACAACCATCGTCAATAAGATTTGGGTTATAGGTGAAGAGATCAAGGAGATGTACACCGTCAAGAAATTTCTCTGTACCGTCTCTTGTAAGTTTCTTGAGATTACTTCTACTATCAAACAATTTGTCGATCTTAAAACCATGACGGTGGATGAGCTCATTCGGCAGTTGAAGACGCACGAGGAGCACCTAGGTTGATATGGTGACACCAGGGAGGAACATTTATTTCTCACCCGTGCCGAGTGAAAGGCCAAAGAGGCAAAAGCTAGCGGACTCAATAGGAAGTTCTACAAGACAAAGCTATGATACTACAATTGTTTGGACTATAGGCAATTCACTTCCGAATGTCATAATCCGAGGAAGGAGAGAGCGAGGCACATTTAATTGAGGTAGATGATGATAACCAACCGGTGCTGCTATGATGCTTAGTCAAGTTCATCCTGAGTCAAGTCCAGGACATTGAGGAGGTGTTCACTGTCTTGAATCAAGTACCTAAGTTGAGTCCAAGATATTTAGAAGATGTGTTCATCGTCCTAAGTCAAGTAGGTAAGTTGAATCCAGAATGTTGAGGAGATGTGTTCGCCATCCTATATCGAGTAAAAGTTAGGTAAGTCATAGTAGAGACCGATTCTCCAAGAGAAGAAATGGCACCAACCGATACAATGGCAGCTAGTTCCAGGGAAGCTACTTCAATGGAAGTTGGATTGCCATTCGATAATGGCATTGTAGATCTAGTGGAGTGAGTGATTGTGTGGTGTTCAGTCTACTGAAGATCAAGGTAGTTTCTTTTGATTTATTAGCTTTTTAGGGAAAGAAGAGGGTCTGAAATACAACTATTTCCTTGAGCATAATATAGATTTTTTTTATTTGATTCAAAATTACAAGATAACACCTTTAGTTAGAACTAGTTGATTTTACAAGATTAAGAAGGTGAATGTTAGAGATAATCTTGTAATTAGTTTGTACATGACTTTAGTTGGACTTGATTGAGTCCAAACCGAATAAGGAAAAAAGAGTTTGATTCTGATTCAATTTTTGAATCCATTTCTAATACATAGAGCTGTAGATTAAGCATATAAATTCCTAGGTAGTTCTGAGGTTTATAAGTAAGCAAGTAAAGAACTAATAAAAGTATTAGTTGTGTTTTGTGCTTTTTCAATATTTTTCTTCGATCTCGGTGTTTTTGTGCCAACATTCTTCTCCTCCTCCTCCTCCTTTCTTGAGATGAAATGGAAGAGGTGAAGGATCTAGTTGGCCTAGAGGGGGGTGAATAGGCAACTTTTACTAGTTTTAACTTCTTCAAAACAATTCACAATTCTTTACGAGAGAAAAGCACAGAACAGAAGTAAAAACAAACAATGATTACAGCGAAAGCAATAAAGAGAAATAGAGCACAAAAGAGACAGAGATTTATCCCGTGGTTCAGAGCCGCACTCCTAATCCACGTTGAAGCACTTCTTTCGAAGTATTGCTTCTCTAAAGCTAGTCGCAGTAGCTCCGGTGATTACTCAGATAACTCTTTCACTACCACAGTGAGGTGAGTTCCAAACCTCTCACAATCACAGTGGCCTTCCACAATCACCTTTGGACAGGTCGCACTGTTCACTTTCTCCAAGCTGTTTAGGATCACTAAGACCCAAGAGTAGTAAACTTTGCACAAGTTCTGTCTCTTGGTTCACTTCGCAACTCACACAGCTAGACTTTGGCTTGGAGCTAAAACACTTAAAGATGTTTGAGAATTTTTGGTTTGAAGGTGAAGCACAGACTCCTTTTAAGAATGAGAGCTATTTTCAATGCTAAAATGTAAAGGAGTTGATCTCTATTTTGGTAGATGGCTCAGGAAATGCTTTTATAGCCATTTGGAATGAATATAGCCGTTACACCTGCTACAGTAGCCATTGGACGTGTCAGGTGTCAGAAATATCAGAAAAGTACACGTACAACGGACTAAGTAATAGTGCCTAGCGATACTGGACATGTGTATGACGGACCAAATTTGAATATTTACGACGGACCAAAAAATTTGGTCCGTAGTACATAGGCTTTACATAGAGTTTGGTCCGCCGCACAACTGAGAAAGATACATGTACGTCGGATCAAATGTTTTGGTCCGTCATACATGGAGATTTAAAGATTAGTAGCCACAGACCCTTTTTCAACAGAGATAAGTTTTATCCAAGCGATTTACGTTAGCAACGGACTAAAATTTTAAGCAAGAATGTTTGGTCCGTTGTCAAAGTAAAATCCTTTTGAATGATAAAGAATATCCATTTAAGGTTTTAATAAATAGAACTTCAAAGTTTGGTCCGACCAAAGGCTTATGAACTGAATGAGTGCCGGATCAAAATATTTGGTCCGCTGTAAATGGAAAACGGAGAACATTTTGGTCCGTCACAGAGAAGTGACTATAACATGTATGTCGGACCAAATTATTTGGTCCGTCATACATAGGCAATCTCTTGGCTATCAGATGATTTTCAAGGAGGTTTTTACCAAGGACGAAGGAATATGAAAACAAGAGTTTTGGTCCTATGAGCATGTATTCTGATGGGAATTTTTACGCAGAAGAGTTTCAAGATTGGACCAAAGAATCTTTTTGACTTTAAAAGAAAATACTGTGTATGCAACTGACTAAATAAATGGATAGCTGAAATTTGGTCTGTTGTATACTAAAAATATGATTAAAAGGTCAATGTCAAAGTGTCTTTTGCCTCGAGAAATCTAGCTTTGTCTTTACCTTATGATCCAATTCACTAGCTTGTGCAAAGTCCCTCTTTAGACAACCAAAAAAGAAAAACAATCCTAGCTATTTGACTTGAATCATCTCCTAAGTCACAAACTAGAAACTAAGCACCTTAATCTTGTCGGTCCAACTTGCTCCATCATGATTCCAGCATATGTTCTTCAAAGCTTTTTAGTATTATTAACTTAGTCATCAATACCAAAACTATAATAAAACACAATAATAAAATTGAGGGGGCCTAGATGCTATCAATCTCCCCCTTTTTGGTAATTGATGACAACTTACCTTTTTAGTTAATAATATCTCATTCATTCTGCAAAACAGAGTTAGCAAAATAGAATAACTGCAGAAATTATGAATGTATGTACTCCCCCTCAATGAATGCATGATCTGAATTATGACAAATGTGATATATTAGGAGTATATTAGATCCTTAAAAAATAACAATACTCATAATTTTTGTCAAAGTACGAAGTGAATATCAGAGCATTATGAAGTATCAGAGCACAAAACAAGGTAAGCTATCAAAGTATTAAATTATCAGAGCAAGATATCAGAACATAAAGACAAAAGTATTATTATAAGTCGAAGAAAGTATCAGAGCACAGAATATAAGATCATAAACAGAAAAAATAACAGCGCATTAATATAGCACACATAAGTGAGAGACAAAGTCAAAGACATATTATATATTTAGATAGATACTTGTCTTTTGACAATACAATAATACTTTGTCCAGCCTACAGAACAGAACCTAGGAGATTATGGTTATAGAGATATTCTCCCCCCTTTGGCATCAATAGCCAAAAAGGGTTCCTATTTGCGCCTGGAAAAGGTTCTTTTGAGCTGGCCCAGAACTGAGCTCTTCCTTGGAGGAGAAACCTTTGGATTATCAGAAGCTTCTTGAGTTTGAGAGTTTGGCCCTTGAGACATGGCTTGATCATGCCAGCTTGGATAGTCTGGGTCACCCGATTGAATGGTCAAATGATGAAGATCTGACTGCATTTTGTTCAAGGACTCATTCAGGGTATGTGTTTCAGCAAGAACCTCACCCACATCATAAATGCAATCATGTGCCAATCGAGTATAGTCAAGCAGGGCATCCTCAGTGAATTCTAAGAGATAGTCCAAACTGTGTCTGAGCCATAACTAATTACTCGTATGTGATGTGCTTGTAGCCTCAACTTGATTTCTCAGTTTTTTGTAATGATCATCCATTTTCTGATTCATGTCATATAGTCTGTCTTTTAGCAGATTTTGATTTGTACCAAGTTGCTGGATATATTGTCTTAGGTTTCCTTGGTTGCTGCTGAGTTGATCAAATCTAGACAGGACTTCATTTTGAAACTTTGTTTGTTCTTCATATCTCAGAGCTGCAGTTGCTTGATCTTCCATGTATCTTGCTTGAAATCCTCTTTGATCAGCATAATACTGTTGTTCAAAGGTGGAAAACCAAGCAGGTTGAGAGTCAAGAGTGTCTTCTTGTGCTTGCTCATTATATTTTGGAGGAGATGAGGTGGGATACTGACAGTCAAAAAGACTCTGCCAACCAGGAAATGTATCCCTCTGATCATGCTCAGGATGAACTGATGATGGGGGATAACATGACACAAATTGTTGGGGCATCCCAGATCCTCCTGCCTCATGCTCATGTGCTCCTGGCCTGAAAGCTTGTGCTTCCATGAACCTTGCTGCGGCTGCAGACTCTTGAAGGTGATAGAGTTGTTGCTCTTCATTAAAAGTTCTATCAACTGGGCTTGAGAGAACTTGAGTGGCAGCATCATCCATATTGCTCGATTCACTTCAGAACCACTACTTTTACGGATGAGCAAATTCATGATGGCTTACGTTTTACTTTTGTTGCCACTTTGAGCACTAGGCTCTCTGTCATTTCCACTTTTAGCGGACTCATGATGACTTTCATAAGCTTGATGATAATCGTCAAAGGAGGGCATATGGCTTCCATAGGATTGATGCGAAATCAACGCCTTGAGTCCGTGAATACCCTCGTGGATCTTTTCATCAAACTCATTTTCACTTCACGCACTTGACTCATTTTCTTCTTCACCAAGATCGATTCTTCTGTTGATTTTCTCGTAATCCTTGAAGAAAACCAGTGATCCTCAAGTTTTGTCCAGTGGCGTTATGCATGTTATACTTCTTTGGGAAACACTTAAATTCCCTATTCAGATCATTTTGAGAGATTATACCTTGTGCTAACAGGACTTCAGTGATTAGTTGAGCGAAAGGCAAAGAACTACCAAATTTTCTGTAGATTGCTCTTCCATTTGCCCAAAGAAGTAATCAGCCAAATCTATAGATTGTTTTGACAAAATAAGATGCAACAACCATGCTTGAACTGAGGTCACACCTTCCTTGTATCCAGACTTGGGATATATTGTGTGCCTTAGTATTAGCAGCAGTACTTTTGCTTCTTCAGTCAGACAAGAGACTCTGTTTGTATTAAAGTCTGCACTAGTGGTGTTCTTATAGATGTGTCCAGATATTTGCAAGTCTGGCATATCACCACTCAATCTCCATCTCTGACGAGGATACAGTTCTTCAAATATCCTTGTTCTATTTACTAATGGACTTGAGGCTCCAATTGCTTATTCAAACTGAGTTGATCTGATTTTTCTTATCTTTCCATTTAGAGTGAACATGATGTATTTTCTCTGTTTGTTCACTAACAAGGATGCATAAAATTCTAGTGTTCTTGACACACTCCATGATATTGTTTGGTTTGACATTATATGAATTGGTCCAAGGGTTGAATTTATGCAGTCAAACAGTCCTGTTGAGCCAATTATGGAATTTACTTGATCCCAATCTACATACTGGTGAGTTGACAAAGCAGATATCATCTTTCCTTTTCCATCTTTTCTGTGCAGATAAGCATTATATATGTTCTTGTGTAACAAAGACACAAAGTTTTGACACCTTTCCGGAATCTTGTTTGGTAGTGTAGTTGATGTAGGCTCCAAGTTTCCAGGCTCACGGTTGTTTCCCAATGGTCCGGCAAGAGAGAAGGCAATCACACCCATCGGGCAATGTCTGTCCACAAGCGACGAACCTGAGTGCAATCTATGAATAGTGTTGTACGGTTTCTAGGTTTCGACAACACATTGGGCAGAAATATTGATTGGGTCACCCCCTACGTTACAGTCGTTGTGCCGTCTATAACCTGTTTTGGTGAGCAAGCCATAGAAATACTTTGCAGTGCGATGGTGCCCACGCTGACCAGATTGTGGTATGGTAGGATTTGAACGTGCTTTCTACGAATTGCATGTGGTATGCTGATGAGGCTGTGTAGTTGCCACTCGGTGTTTGTGTCCAGGTTATGGTGTCATCAATTTCCAGCCGCAGGGGCACGAACTGGATAATGAGCCATAAGTGGACATATTCAGTTATTAGGTCAACTGTTAGGCTGCGCCGAATATCACGGATCCAATTATTGTTTACCAAGGCATTTGCCACCGATCTTAACTTCCGCCTGGAGAGTTTGAAGAGATTAGGAGCAAACTATGCAGGGGATGTGCCATGGTGCCATATGTCAGTCGAGAAGCATGCCATTCGGCCATTTCCAATAGTAATTTTGGTGGCCGCAGAAAAAAGTTGCTTGTCGGTTTGGTCACATGGTGTTGGCATTCCAATCCATGGTCTTTCCAGGGTCGTCCACCTGGCCCAAAGCCAGCGAAGGCGCGGTGCTCGGGCGAACCTACGTAGGTCAAGAACCCCCAGTCCCCCTATGTTGTAGGGCCAGCAGACCGTTGTCCAGCGAACTTTGCAGTTCCCCCCTGAATGACGCCATTGCCTACCCATAGGAATGTTCTTCTAAGCTTGTTTAGGTCCAAGATGAATTTTTTGGGTGCCTTGATCGAAGTCAGAAGGTAAACCAGAAGAGAAGTCAGCACTGATTTGACCAAAGTCAACCACCCTCCCATGGTGAGATGGTTCGCTCGCCAAGCGGCCAAACGTCGCGATGCTTTGTCTAGCACAAGTTGTAGATCGACCCGACGCAGGCGACCCAGAGTAAAAAGCATGCCAAGGTATTTGATAGGAAAAGACGATAGTCTTCCGTTGAAAGGTTGCAAGATGTTCTACAGGTTTATACCATGGCCTCTGATTGTAGATATAGAGCTCTTTTGCAAGTTGACTCGAAGGCCAGTGGCTTCCCCAAAAAATGTAAGGATGTCGATGAGTGCCTGAAGCTCCTCCCTGACCGGATTGAGAAATATTATTGCGTCGTCCGCATAGAGGGATACCCGATGGGAGGAAGCGCCGCCTTTCAGGGAAGATAGGACGCCGTCTTGGGTGGCCTTGGTGAGGATGTAATGTAAAGGGTCGATGGCGAGCAGAAAGAGATAAGGCGACACCCACGTTGGTGCTTAATGTGATGTCCAGGCACCCCGTTGAGGAGAACAGATGAAGTAGATGTCGCGAAGGTGATCGATAGCCATTCTCACCACCGGGGGCCAAAGCCACGGGCTTGCAGGAGGTTAAGCAAGTATTCCCAGGATATAGAGTCAAAAGCTTTTTCAATGTCGAGCTTCAGCATTAAAATGGGGGTTTGATTTTGGTGGTAGGCTCTTGCACGATTTTGGACCCACAGGAAGTTGTCCTGAATACATCTCCCTTTAATGAAAGCGCTTTGCGAATTTGAAGTAAGGGAGCCTATGTGCCTCGACAGGCGCAAGGCTAACACCTTTAAGAGTATTTTTGCTACCGAGTGAGGGACTTGTTATCATCAAAGCTATCAAATGATGCATCTATCCCTGGCTGGTCCCGTAAGACAAACAACACACCATCTGTGGAAAAACACACATGAATAGGCCTCCATACTTGCTCAGCCCACAACAAGCATCGGTGAACGGTGATTGTCACAAAACCTGCACATTGTAATTCGATCATCATGTGAGTGCTTCCCTAGGGATAACATGCAATCTGAAAGCCGAAAAATATACCTTTAAAGACATGGGGCCACTCATCATATGGCGCAACCGGCGACTAACTATTGATATGAAGATCGAGGAACTAGTATTATGCCTAGAAAAGACAATAATACCCCCTCGCTTATATTTATAGATTAGTTGTCTCCATGAGAGGTATTTTGGTAATTTATACCCTATGTATCCCTCATTTGTAACTTGAGCTCTCTTCAGTAATAAGAAAGCACATTCAAACTGGCAACCTCTTATTGGCTCACTGACGGAGTAGGGCGGTTCTCTTAAACCACTGAATCTATATAAATTCTCGTATCATTTTTACTCTTGTGCACGATGGCCCATTAGACGGCCAATATCTACCTATTTACTTGTGTTTGGTTTCATAACTACAAACATGTCCATATCTAAAGTCATTTGCCAGGAAGAATTGCTGAGAGCTCAGTCGCGCCACATCATGCGTTTTGCAGGGAGCCCCTCAGTGAATCTCGCAAATGCGCTTAGCACCTCCCGCTTGACAGCACGTGTCCGCCATCGATGACCCGTCGCCGATCATAGCCTGTGCCCCAGTGCCCTCGGCCTCTAGTTATAAGGGCATGTATAGTAGTATAGACGGCATCTATCTATAATACATCTCCATATCATCTGCAGACAGCACTAAAAATAACTCATACAATGGATCATCTACATAGTTGTTTGTACTGATCTCTCATTCAATTAACAGACTGTCTATACAATGGTACATAAAATATAAAGCTGTCTATTAAGTAGTAGACAACTATCTTCTCTCTCCTCTACCTCACTCAAAATCTTAGTGTCATCTCTTATAGATTATAGTTGGGTGTGAACCATTGTGTATTGAAGAATATAATGACATCAAAGGTTTGTAACGTCTGACCGCAGGCAACACAAAACGCGCGACTTTGTTCCTTGACTGATGGTAGGCATCACGCACGAATCTCATCATTGCTGGAGTTGGGCGATGATAACTTATTGATAGCGCGCGCAACAACACTAGTGTGCTAATGCAACTATGTATGACAGTTTTTGGCTGTCACATAGGATCAGAGATCTCATAGTGTGTTACATGTGGTTACTCTCTCTCTCTTGTTTGAGGGCTGTTGGTCGTGACACAGAAATACTAGTACTGTTGCACGTAGAGTCGAGGAGAAGACGTGAAAAAAACAATACTAGTGTACTGTACGTAGTACTCGTACGAGAAACGCGTCGCCACCTGAAAAAATGTACAGTTGCGGTGACAGGCAGGCTGCCCATCAGTTTGACGGACTCAGGCTCAGCAGCTGCTAGTATCTCCTGTCGTGTCGCTAGGCGATCTGGCATGGTCAAAACGGCCGGTAACAAAGAAAGAAATACCAAGTACTCGATCGTATTGTATGTGATTATTACACTGACTGATCGAGTTGATTGCCCTGGCGGACGCGTTCTACTTCTTGGCCCAACCTGACCGATTCCATTACTACTAGTAGAGTTTGATTATTAATACAGTTCGTGCTTTGATTAGTTGCTTACTTCGCCACAAAGCACTGACCTGAGCTGAGCTGAGCTGACCAGCCAAACCCGTCGGTGCCTCGCCTGAGCTGACCAGCCAACCACGACCATCCGCGTGGCACCAAAGGCAAAAGGCAACCAAAAAAAAGGTTGCAATAAAACAACGCAGGAGAGGAGAGCTAGCGACCCATTCCGAGCAGGACCCATTTCCGTTCGGAGCAGGACCAGCTTCTACAGGAGACTCAGGAGAGCTGAGGAGAGGACGGCGCACAGCAGCAGCAGCAGCCAGCCACAAGGGGGAGAAGACGATCCATGGAGGAGAGCTACGCCCGCGAGTTCTGGCAGTTCAGCGACCAGCTGCGCCTGCAGACGCCGCCCACCGCCACCTTCTCCAGCCTCTCCCTCGCCGACTCCATCTGGTCTCCACCGCTCTCCACCTCCTTTGCCGCCGACCACACCTACAACACCAACCTAGGAGTAGCGCTTTCCAAGAACAACAACATTGGCGGCCGCCCTGGTCTGACCGGCTCCGGCAAGCTGGCGTTCGGCAACGCTACCACCACCAACGCCGACCGCTACAACTACTTCCCCGCCTCCGACAACAAGACCCCCGCCAAGAACAACGACAGCACCAACAACGCCGTCTTCGGTAGCAGCTACTACAGCAAGAACATGAACACCAACAGCTTCAGCAACAGCGCCGGCGGCGGCGATGTGGTCAAGAGCTACTTCAACAAGTCCGTCGGTAGGCCAGCCAACAACAACAGCAACAACATGAGCTGCGGCTACGGCCACGGCAAGAAGAACGGCGCCGACGGCGGCAAGAAGAAGAACGCGAGCGGCGGCGGAAACAACAACAACAACAACTGCGGCGGCATCGGTGGCGTGGACAAGAGGTTCAAGAGCCTGCCGGCGTCGGAGGCGCTGCCGAGGAACGAGGCCGTCGGGGGGTACATCTTCGTCTGCAACAATGATACCATGGAGGAGAACCTCAAGAGGCAGCTCTTCGGTGCGTATATATGCCCTTGATTAATTTCTTCCAGTTTCACATCCATTGAAGAAGAAAAGCCAGAGTTTTTTTTTTTTTTGCGTTAAGATCGGATCGGAGGAGCAAGAAACAGGTTGGTTGATCCGGGCAACCCAATTAATTGCTGATTATTGAGTGGATCGACCGGTTGCTGCAGGGTTGCCGTCTCGGTACAGGGACTCGGTGAGGGCCATCAGGCCGGGGCTGCCCCTCTTCCTGTACAACTACTCCACCCACCAGCTCCACGGTATCTTCGAGGCTGCTAGCTTCGGTGGATCAAACATCGACCCCACCGCCTGGGAGGACAAGAAGTGCCCCGGCGAGTCCCGCTTCCCGGCTCAGGTAAACTATACTGCCAGTCTGCTCCTGCATCAACCTGGACTAGTTTTATCCTTAGTTGTTCATCACACAGCATACTCGTCTGTTGTTCGTGGGGCCGAAGAACCAATCATCCTGATCCTAGCTTGTTCATCCAAAAAGAATACTGCTAGTGCTACTGCGGCTAGTTTAGCTTCCACACCGAATAAAGATTGGATTAAACGGGTGGCTAAATGGTCAGGGTGGTTGGCCGGCCTTGGCCTTGTTAGTCAAAGTTGGGCTGGTTTGTTGATCTGGTCTTGTCAAGCTAGCTGGCCTAGTCATGGACAGAGAAAATGGTGCCAAGCCAAGAAAACAAAGGAAGGAAAAGCCGAAGGCAGAAGAAAAGCAGTGCCTTGAACTGTCCGCCATCTCCCTGTCTCATTCTCATTAACGTGTTGATTTTCCTCCCCTCCCTATTTTTATTTTTGTAAAAAAAGAATTTTGATGTGGACAGGATAGGATATTAACTCGTCGATTTGATTTGATTTGATTTGATTTGATTTGATTTGATTTGATGGTGAAGTAATTAATACTATTACTAGTAGAAAGCTATATCTAATTGGTTGGTGTGAATGTGATGGAACGCACATACAGGTGAGGGTTGCGACGAGGAAGATCTGCGACCCACTGGAGGAGGACGCCTTCCGCCCGATCCTCCACCACTACGACGGCCCAAAATTCCGGCTGGAGCTCAGCGTCGCTGAGGCGCTCTCGCTTCTTGACATCTTCGCCGACAAGGTTTTTGCCTGAGTCCGACATTCCGGCTGCTGCTGCTGCTCCTGCCCTGCCCTGCCCTGCCCCTTGAGGTCCGGATATCACGTATATCGACGCCATTACACAACAATACTAGTACGTGCTAATTAGCAGTTAATCACACTAGTTGCTGGAGTATAAGTTAATACTATAATTTTGCCGTTTGGGCGATGAGATGCATCACTGTATCAGACGAGATCTTCGTATAGTCTCTTACCCAAAGTTACAGACAGGAACAAAAATAAATGGCATATGTATTATATCGCTGGTTGAGAAGAGACTGGCTTGCTTGAAAATGATCTTCTTCCAGCTCGCTGTTTGGTTTGGCTGCTTTGCAGGCGTCTTGTGGCATCATAAAACCCACAGGAGCACACGATAATATCACATCTTCCAGATTTAGTCAAGAACGACGAAGAATACTGCAAAGACCGCTATTCTAGTTTCGTAGTAAGCATTGAGCTTTCTCAACACTGATAAATACTGTAACGCCCTCAATGCGCCATCAGAGTAGCATCACCACCCACAGCCATTCAAGAAGATTCTGAGTAATATCAACTCTTGACAACCAGAGCACAACGTTCAGAGTAATATCGACACTAACATCTAGAGTAGAACCGTCAGCAAAAGGCGGGATTGTACACTACGATTAACTATTACCCCGTAGAGTACCACAAACTTACGCATGCAGCAAACAGCAACTCAACCAGATCAAACGTAGCGCTCCAGAGGGCAAACCGGGGAAACACCATCATGATACAATACGATGTAAATCCTAGCAGAATAGCACAAGATTAAAATCATTTGGCCTACAAGCGCCCAACGACTAAATAGAGTACACATCATCCCGACTGCTACTAAAGTAAAGTACAGCAGGCAAAAACAAATACTCAAAACATTAGTTCAAAGGTATCATCATCGACTAAGCATCAGAAGACGGACACATTTGGTTCATAGCACTCTCTTCTCCTGCACTCTTGGTTCCCAGTCGGAGCTTTTCATGAGAATGCTTTGGAGCAGCGTCAACTCCCAACATTTTACGATGGCACTGGTAACAACAATACAGCAAACAGATCAGGGGCATCCCAACAGTACCATTGAACTGCACACAACTGAACCAAGTGGAAGGCAACACTTACTGTATGTGGAGGTGTCAATTTGCTCAGGCAGTTCTTTTATGTCGACCTCAAACCTTTCTTGCACCTATAAAGATTTAAAAGATGGGTTAGCCGATATTCATTGCATCAATCAACACAACAAACCAGAGATATGAGGATACGTACTTGATTAAGAACATCAGAGTCCGAGGCAGAAGAAACAAAAGTTATTGCAAGTCCCTTGGTTCCAAAACGACCTGCCCTTCCAACCTGCAACATTAGTACAGCACATTAGCATCTCAAAAACATAAATCTCTGAAACACTATGTTTTAGGAAGTGGATCTAGGTAGTTACCCTGTGCAAATATGTATCAGCTGAATCAGGCATGTCATAGTTGATGACAATGTTGACACGCTCGATATCAATTCCTCTACCAACTAAATCTGTAGCCGCAAGAATCCTCTTGTGTCCTTCCTTGAAGTTCTTGTATCGGGTTAACCTGCCCCAAGCACCAAACATTATTACATACAACTAAAATTGGAACCATGGATACCAAAATTCATTTATATATAAAGAGTGAATATGAACTGAAGCACAAAAAAATTCCAAACATCAATCCACCCAAGTACAAAACAGTCTAGTGGGCAAAAAGGCAGAAGGGTAAACGCCAATTAATTATATAGCAAAAATATAATGTGCCTACCATCATTGCAAAACATGTACAAACAAAAGCTGAGGAAGTTACATAAACAAAAACCACGAGAAACATAGAACTATAAAAAAAAGAATAAAATGGAACTTAGAAAACACCACAATCGCCAATTACTCGTGTCTACATGGTGCACATGATTGGAGCAAGAACATAAATGAACATGTACAAGAACATAAACGAACAAGACAATTCTGCTAAAAGCATTGGCACATGAACAGAAGGAATTAGAGCACATACCTTTCTTCCTGGGTCATACCAGAATGGATGCAGATTGAAGGGAAGTTGCACTCGCAAAGCAACTTGTTCAGCTCTGCCGCCCTACTAACGCTCTTCACAAATATCACAACTTGGTTGAAATCAAGAGCATCTAAGAGATCATTCAATTTGCGGTTCTTCTCCGCCTCGCTCAATTTTATGTAGTGCTGCAAAAAAAGGTATAAATACAAACAGCCACACAAAAAATAAATCGGTGCAATGCATGTGCAGCAAAGGTCCAAAAGCTACCTGAACAAGACCATGAAGGGTTAACTTTGCCTCATCATCAACATAAATTTCCATCGGCTGTAAGGGAAAAGATTATAGATGAAAGAAATTAGCATTCCAGCGTCAATCTACCAGTATATACCAAAACAATGGTATATGAACTCTTTGATTGCCAGAATATGCAGCCTCCATATGGAACTTGAGTTATGCACTGTTGCACACCAGAATTTCATCAAACATGTTCATCAAGTTTTGCAACAGTGCTTCCAAAACAATTCCAGGCTAAAGAAAGCTGCTTCGTCTGCCAACATACATGAAGGAGAACCAGGACCAGCAGCAGTTTACTCCAATGAAGCAAAACCACAGCAACGAAATGGGGTGTGCAGCACAATGGAGAAAACAATGTTCGAGAGTGTATCTTCGGAACCGGTGCCCTCCTGAATCCGACACCAGTTTCTGACACATCACCACACCGTTCAGACTTTGGACAGAAGACTCCTCATTCCCTCCCCAATCTACTTGCTATGGTCAAGGTACCAACGAAAAACAATAAGGAAAAAAAAAAGGAAACTCACTATACACTGTAGATGTAAAATCTATAGAAACCGAGAATACACCAGTGATCCCTTTTCACCTAGTGACAACTGAAAACATCACTATGACACTCATATCTACTAATGTGCGACGACTGCCACATGATTACCACTGGAGGATAGGAGAGACTTAAATAAGATGCACTGCGTAAATGAGATAGGCTGCAGGACATTACATCTTGCATGAATTTCTTGCAAACCGGACGGATCTCCTTGCTTAGTGTTGCTGAAAACATCATGACCTGCTTATCATGAGGTGTCATTTTGAAGATCTCCTGGACATCCCTCCGCATGTCTGCAGAATACATCCTTGTCAGTTAAGGGAATAGTGGTAAAGGAAAACAAGAGGATATGAGGAATAGAAATAAATCAAATGGCAAATAGGCTAACAGGGGATAGCAAATTACCAAGTGACTCAAGCATCTTGTCGCATTCATCGAGGATGAAATGCCTCACATTCTTCAAGGAAAGATCCTTATCTCTGGCTAGAGCTAGAATCCTTCCAGGTGTGCCAACCACAATATGAGGGCATTCATTCTTCAATATATCCTTATGTTTTCTGATGTGAACACCTCCGTAGAAGACAGCAACTTTTATTTCAGGCAGATATTTGCTGAACCTCTCAAACTCATGGCATATCTACAGAACATAACAAGGAATAATTAAAATCTGGATAGATCTCTGAAAAAAACTGAGATGCACACAACGAATAATTACAAACCTGATAAGCCAGCTCCCTTGTGTGGCATAATACAAGTGCTGCTACTTGACCGGCAACGGGGTCGATTTGCTGAAGAGATGAAAGGACAAAAACAGCAGTCTTCCCCATCCCAGATTTTGCTTGACAGATGACATCCATTCCAAGAATTGCTTGAGGGATGCACTCATGTTGCACTGATGTGGAACCAAACAAAATTGGAGCATCACCCCAGTGAGTAAAAGTTTGACCTTCTGGGTCCGTGTTAATGGAAAGTTTTACCATGTTCTCCTCCAACAAGAAATATCAGAAGAAACTGTACCTGCACATCAGCAAGATGAGAATTTGACAATCAATTTGGCAGTTGACAAAAAATGACACATCGAAAGAGAAGCTAAGAATTACATTAATTTAATTTGACTATAATATGACGATGATTGCACCAATTTGAAGACCAGCTATCACCACAACGGGATTTGAGTACGCAAAAGAATACAATGTAGTGCTTGGTTTCATAATATGACCATGTCAATTACCAGTGCATACAGTGTAGTGCGTGTCCACAAAGCATGTAACCAAGTGAATAATCATCTCTATTACTGGTGTTAACAGGGTAGCATGATCCTAACATGTTTTTTTTTCTATTGATTTACAACCTCTTAATCCTTGTGCACAAGGAATCTGGGCCTTGTAATGTCAAAACAGACAAGAGCAAGTGATATTTCGTTGCTGTGTTGAGCTATGACTTGAGCATATTTGTCAGAACCAAACCACTGCAGCACCACGCAAAGTTCAACATCCTAGAATTATGCATTCCAATTATTAACCTTTCCATCTCTCTCCGCCATCTACCTCATGCATCTACTTGATGAGATATATATATATATATATGCTTTCAGTTACATGTCCCCCTCTACCTATTTTTTCATCACTCCAGTAGCCTGTATATTCGAAGCAGGCGCTAACTAAGACATGAAGTATTGATAGTAGAGGTCAACGCAGATGTATAAGATAGGAAAGATGGGAACTTGCCTTCGGAAGGATGCTCAAAACCACAGTCCTGGATAGCACGAAGCAGCTCTGGCTTGAGGAGGAAGTCCCTGAACCCGGAACTGTGGATCCCGACATAGCCCCT
Source organism: Otatea glauca (assembly GCA_036346275.1). Taxonomy (NCBI): domain Eukaryota; kingdom Viridiplantae; phylum Streptophyta; class Magnoliopsida; order Poales; family Poaceae; genus Otatea; species Otatea glauca. The sequence goes on along the minus strand of CM070719.1, from coordinate 64,298,345 downwards.
GCTCGTTCAACGCAATTAACAAGCAAAAAGGTGAGATCAGATGGAGTCATCTACAGCAGTACTCGAATCGAATCTGCACAAAGCAGCATAGTACAAGCACAGCACGTACTTCTTGGCGACTTCTCCGGTGGCCTTGGCGGCGGAGCCATCGAGCGTCTTGTCATCGTCCTCCTCGTAGTCCAGGAGCTCCTCCTCATAGACGTCGTTCTCCTTGGCCTCCGCCTCTCCCATCCTACCCAACACAGAACCGCAGAAACCGTCAATTTTCCGGCGCAAACCCTAGAACCGGAGCGCGCAGATCTTTCGATTCGCACCGAAAAGGAAGAGGAGGCGAGATCCAAAAGCAGGAGCTCACATGGATGGATAGATCTGAGGGAACGCGTGGGGATTGGAGCGGGGACGGCTGCAAAGAAAGAATCAGCAGGAGCAGAAATCGATTAGAGATAGAGAGAGCCAGCCAGGGTTCGGATCGGAGAGGAGAGATTTGATTTTGGCCGGGTTGGGTTGGGGGCTAGGCTAGGGTTTCCACTCCGACCTGGTCTGGACTTGGGGCCCGCCTATATATATCATATGTACCGGCGGAGTTGTAATGGGCCCCGAAGGATGGGCCAGCCCAACTAGACGGCCCAGAGCGAGGGGGGGGGGTCCAGTCCAGTCCAGTCCAGTTAGCGATGAGTGTGGAGTCACTCCTCTCTCTCCGACTCTCCTCCGATCCTCTCGTCTCTACTCTGCCTGCGTCTGCCTCCCCTCCCCGCTGCTGCGCCTGCTCCCCCCACCGGCGCCGGTGAGGTGCCTCTTGCCCTCTCTCTAATCGCACCGCGCCTCCGCTCACCTGCCCCTGCCCAGCTCCCGGCTCTCATACAAGGGGATCGAATTAGCGGAGAGGAGGGGCCAGTGATGGGGTGCTGGGCGAAGGAGGCCGCCGAAGCGGAGGCGGACGTCTCTTCGGAGGGGACGCTGGTGTGGGTCCGCCGCCCCAACGGGGCGTGGTGGCCCGGCCGCGTAATCTCGCCACTCGACGTCCCCGACGGCTGCCCCGCGCCCCTCAGGGCACCCGCCACCCCCATCATGCTCCTGGGCCGCCGCGACGGCCCGACCTTCGTGTATGCTCCCTCCCTCTCCTTCCTTCCACCTGCTGCTTCCATTCCATTCCATTCCATTCTCGAGTCGAGTCGAGTCTCGTCTCGTCTCGTCTCCTCACACGGGAAGGATGAACTGTGAATTGCAACAGCGACTGGTGTAACCTGGAGCGGACCAAGCGCGTCAAGCGCTTCCGCTGCGGGGAGTTAGACTTCGACGAGTGCATCAGCAAGGCCGAGGAGCAGGCCGCCCGCCGCCGCGGCAGCAACAATAGGACCTACAACAAGGGCAGGTACGCCCGCAAGGAGGACGCCATTCTCCAAGCCCTCGAGATCGAGAGGGCTCGCTTCCGGGATGCGCCCAGCAGTGGGGGCGCCAACTCAAAAATGGGGAACGGGGCTAGCACAAAGTCTTCTTCTCGTGATGCCGCCAGGGGCCGTTCTTCTACCCCGGCCCCGCCATCGCCCAAGAGGAGGAAGCGCAAGACGCCCAATGATTCCGAGGACGATGTGCCTCAGGGGTTCCGACGAATGAGGGACCTCAGCGACATTGGATCGAGGATGGCCCCCAAGCAGATACCCAATGCTGGCACATTCTGCGACTTGAGTTATGATCTGCCTAGTACTAGCCAGGTGAAAAGGAGCAAGACCAAGCAGTCTCATCATTCTACCGCAAAGAGGAAGCATGCCGGTGCGGACCAGGACCAACCTTGTGGAGGAAGTTCAAGGAAGAACGATAGGTCCCGTCCACTATCAGAGCTATGCAATCTAGACATGTGGAACGGCTTCAAACCGAATCGACAGAAGGCTCATGAACATTCCATGGACATTGATAGTTGTTCTGGCAGTTCCTCCGGCACTTCAAGCTTGGATAGGTCCAGCTCTCGTCGCAGTGGTGCGCTTCGCACAGATCAAACAAAGGCCACTGAAATCTCCTGCATGGCTGCTGGGTTACTCAATGGGGGTGATTTTGTTGATACTCCCCTCGCTGCAGCAAATATCTTGGAACAAGGTAAACCTGCAAATATATGCTATTTCCTATTTTCCGGTTGCGAATTTAGTAACATCACGTGTTTCAGCAGTCATCATTTAGGCTCACTGACTATATACGGAAACAATGTTGGCTATCTGTTTCTTTCCAACTTTAACAGTTCCTGGAAAACGCACAGCACTAGATAGTTAACACCATAAGCTTGTTATTCCTGTTACCTCCATGCTTTGCAATTTGTGACCAAGGAGTCACGATGACCATCTGGCACTTTCCTTGTATCCGAAAACCGATTGAACTCAGTATGGGTAGACAATGAATCTCACCCACATTCAACCTTCAAGTACTCATGGTCCGATGCTGCCCTCTTCTGATCATAATAATGTTTCATTTTTCTGTTGAGAAGTACAGAAATTTCATTGTCCTGACATATGGTTATGAATGTTCAACAAAAAAAAATTATGGAAAAGGTGAATTATTTGATTACACAGCTTCCCCACTGTGGTGCTACTTTTATTTGTTCCTAATTAAATGTACTGTGGTATCTTGGCATCATCTTATCTTCTGACTTTATGAATATGCAATGTTTTCTTCCCATTTTTTAATTCCCAAAGACTGTATTACTGATCAATTGAATTTCCACCAGATCATTTGCAAACATATGGACCCACCTGTGCCTCAAGGAAGGATCCTCCTATCTGGAACCGCAATAAGCAAGCTACTGACTGCAGCAAAGCTGACATATCTTCCCGATGTGACCACAGAAATTTCAAGAAGAAAATCGTAAGCTCTGTTGATCATGAGGGCAATAACCGGACCAGAAATGCATTAGAACGTGAACACCGCAGAACAACTGTAATAAAGTACAAAGCACCAAGCAATGAGGTTGTCCTTCTGGAAGAAAGGGTGGGCAAGAGTTCTTTCAACAAGTCCACTGAACCTGATGATAATAAGGAGCTTGCAATAATTCCCACTGATTTGGATTGTGTTGGTGCGGTTCTGCAGCAATGTTCTGAAAGCAAGCGCGAACATGAAGAGTCATCTGAAACCATAAGTAACCATTCAAATTGTGAGAATGTTTCAGCGTCATCTCTGGTCTTTGAGTTACCGCTTCAAGTATTGCCCCCCCAACAGAAAGCACCTAAGCTTGCAAGCTGGCATGCAGTAAAGACAACCAAGATTCTGCACTTGAATTCTGCCCTTTATGAAGTGGAGTTAAGTGTGCAGGGAAGCAGCAACGAGGGGCGTCGTGTACCTCTTGTTTCCCTAATGAGTAGATGGAATAAAAGACCCGTTGTGGGGTATCCAGTCTGCGTGGAGGTCTTGGATGGTGTATGTTCCTTTCCCCCTTCCCAATCAAGTATAATAGATGATCACCATCCCGCTACGAGCAGTGTTAATGAACTACTGAACAAGGATGAAGCTTCAGGCCCACAATATCTTAGATCATCATCATGCACGGGCCGAGCAAAACCCAAATGCCGCAGGAAGACCTCGGAGCATGAAATGGACAAGTCATGGCGACCGCATACTAAAAAACTTGTGTCCTCTTCAAGAAAAATGCGGAGGCTTTCATCTTTCGCTACAGGTCAGAGAGGTGGTGATGACAGAAAGTCAGTAGTGGGGAAAATTTCGGGACCAACTGTTGCATGCATCCCGCTTCGGGTTGTTTTCAGTAGGATCAATGAAGCGTTAAGCTATCCAGTTAAATGAGCTATGTTTCTTGTGTTTTAAGGAGAACGAGGTTCCGAAGCCATGACCTCAATCTCTCCCACAACCTGATGCTATAGCTCTACCATAGGCTACATGTGCGGCCCTAGCTGAGGTGGGCTGCTGTTACAGGGATGTTTTTTCTTTCTTTCTTTTGGAATGAAGTCTAGCCTACTGGGTACCGTTGCTAGATCTTCCTGTATGCACATTTCTTGACATATAGAATGCGTAATGGCTAGCATGTTGATAGACGTATCAGGTGGTTGTGATTCACAACTGGGGGACTGGTAGATGGGTTCTGTTGGGCCAACTTGAATTCTTGTGAAGCGCAATCTAACAGGCAGCGGAAAGAATGGGAGTAAGCAGTTGGAGTATATCGTCAATCTTGTCCCCATGGCTGCTACCGTGTGTTTTGTGCGTATGGGCTATGGCCCTCTGTTGGCGGCGCTATAATCTGAGCTGGTCTTGCTGTCTTCTGCTTTTCTCAGATGGTGGCTGCGTCCATTCTACCGAGCGTTTCTGAAAGTGCTTGTTTTACTCCATTTTGTACCAGTCTCACTCGATTATGTTTTTTTTTCCCGAAAAATGGTATGGTCTATAATAACACAAATATTAAAGGACAAAAGTAGCCTGCCTACTTTGATAGCGTGTGGCTGGAGGCTATCCAGCACCGACAGAAATAGAAATTTTTTTTGTTGGAGGTGCACCTTTTACACGTATAGCTTTATAGTTTTACACGATAATTTTGTAAGATCCTAAATCTAATATATATATATATTTAAAATTTAGTAAAAATACAATACAAATAGTTCTTCTAAAGTCTTTTTTTTATCCCAAATCGTTAAAATTAGAATCAATTCAATCGATAATTTTATTATGTGACCTTATAGTACTTTTAGAATTTTTAAAGATTCGGACGCCCTGGTACCGCCCCTAGCATGCATGGCTTCAAGGGCATCTGCTTCGCCAACGTGGCGGCGGAAGTACACGTCGAGGGAGTGTGTCATCGACGAGGTCGCCGTGCAGTGCAGGTGCAGCACATTGACATGGCTCTGCACGATTTGCGAATCACACACGGTCGCATCCATCACTTCGTAAGATCAGCACGACCAAAACCCAAAGATTATCGTACATGCATGGCAGATCAAAGGGATTGATCAATTAACTGAATCCAAAGATTAACACCACGGAAGCACCACGCACGTGCTGCATACCGCCATTCATCTGCTACTGCACTGCAAGTCCTGTTCCCAGCCACAGGTTAGCTGCCGGCTTCAAGGTTCAGCGGCTTACGAGCTTTTCACCAGCCAAGACACTCCCTGCCTGGTAATGACATGCTAACCTTGCTCCAGCTTTCCGGCAATCTACTCTCACCGCACGCAATCGGACATGACGGTTGCAGAAGCGCTACCGCGCGTCTCGCTCACTGCAACCACCGCTACGATCCATAATCCCTCTGTGATCAGATTACTCGCCGCCGCTCCGCCATAGCCACCTCCTCCTCCTGGTGCAACCGTCGCCGCCCACATCGATTTGGCGCTTGGGGATGGAGATAAGATAACGATGCAGGGGAGAGAGACGAGTCGATGGGAACGACCATGTGGACGGGATAAGGACGGTGATTTGTTGGGCCCCGCTGTAAGTGACTAAACCAATGATTTGTTGCATGCTTTGATTAACAAAATGAGATTACTGTGTTCTGTTCAGTTATACTAAAACAAATGAGATTACTATTCCCTCTAAAATGCATGTGTTCTTTTTCCTGCTAATCAAACACCCAATCCTACAGGTGTTTTTCAGTCCTATGTTTTGCACATGTTATTTTTATCTTATTCTCGTGTTTTTCCTCTCTTTTTTCTGCGTTTTTTAATCCAACGAACCCTCCAGAGCCTCTTTGATTCATTGGAAATTCAAAAGAAAAATGGAGGAATTCAATCAAAAGGAAAAAAAAACTATAAGAGGGATGTTTAATTCGTAGGATTGTTTCCAATAAATTTTATAGGAGAGAGAAAAAAATCTCTAAAAATTTTAGAGAAATTCTAGCCTGAGATCTAATCTCATGGTAGGAATTCCTGCGAGAATCCCAATGTCACTTCTCTCTTCCTCCCTCTAACCAATTAATATTTAATATCAAATTTCTTGTATTTTTCCTATGAGGCAACCTCAAACACTTTTTTTTAACAATTTTTGTGGTTTTGTTTCTTACGGGATTTAATAACTCATGATATTTTAATTCTACGTTTACCATATTTCTACGTTTTTAGAATCATACGAATCAAAGAGACCCTACCTTTGATTGTAGCATACCTATGCAGGGATTGAAAAAAAAAAAGTTTCTTCATGATTCTCGGACACAGGAAAAAACAAACTACCCCTCAATTCACAAATAATTGTCATTTTGGATATAGATGCATGCAGTCAATTTTTTTAAACTTTAACTGTCGATATCCTTTTAAATATTTAAACTGGATACATGAAAATCATATGTATAGATTTGTTTCAAAAAGTACTTGCATAGTATTATAATTCTATTGAATTTTATAAATATATTATAATATAAATTAACAGTCAAATCTCTATTTTGAAAACCGTGTGGATGTCCAAAATGACAACTATTTGTGACCGGAGGAAGTAAATCATTTCTCTTCCAACTGGGGTGAGGCTGGATGGCTCATCGTGCCCATCCATTCTTCACGGTAGTTGAAGAATCCATTAACCACCTATTTGTGGGCTGCCACTCTTCCCGAGGTTTGTGGGAAAAGGGCTATAGGTCATATTTGTTTAAGCTTAGTCTTTTTTTACTTGTAACTTAAAAGTAGCCTTTTAGTTTAAGTAACTTAAAAGCAATCTGCTTTTATATGTAGTAGAAGTGAGTAATTTTACATAATCGATATTGGTCTAAACTCAACCCTCAATAAGCCAAAAAAAAACTATCCAGTAGCTTTTGATTTTTTATGAGGCTTATAGCTTTTGAATAAACACAATTATAAAGCCACCTCTTTGTTTAGGCTTTAGCTTTTTAACTTTTAAGTTAGAGAAAAGACCAAAACAAACCGGCATGCTAACCTCCTTGTAAGCAAAGAAAGTTTTGAATAGTTATCGAATGAGTTCAGTTGGTTCAACGCTCAACTGATTCTAAAAGGAAAAAAGAAAATCTACCGTTCTGCAGCAAAACAACAGGATACCGATTCTCCTTTGGATCTAGTTCATATACGTGAGCATCGCTCCACTCCACTTCTCCCTCTCTCTACCTTTGATCCAGAGCGATGGTGACTATAGTGGAGATGCGGCGAGCGGCGTGTAGGTGGCGACGGCGGAGTCTGATAGAGGGTTGTCGTCATTGACAACTGGTTCATTGCGCCCCATAGATGTAGAGACAAGCCGGAGAGGTGGTGGTGGGTGGCATGGCGATGGGCGGCAGACGAGGACGATGGGTGACACGGCGAGGCAGTAGCACGCTGAATATTAGATTAGGTGGGTGAAGATGGTGAGGGAGGAGAGATGGTGGTCATCGTCGTCATCGATATGCCTTTTTCTACCGATCTGTTGGCAACATATATTGGGATGGCAAAAAATCAAGTGCAAACCCTTCTTAGGTCATATTATTAGGCTGCCTCTTTTAAAAAAAATGGTAAGGAGCTTCGGTATTTCGTTAAAGGAGTACAACAGCCAAGGTACGTTTACACACCCACACGCACCTAAGCCTCAGCTCATGAGCACCCGCATCGAGCAGCGCTCGAACACTAGCAGGCTGAGTGCGCTCCATGTGCTTCTACCAACCAAACAAAGCTCGCCTCTTGATCGTTAGCTTAGACTATGAGTTCGTGATTTTTTTTCTGCATGCACTATAAGTTATTTCCACTCAACATTGTGTGCGTAAAGATGTGTCATCGAAGAGACGATGCGACTATGTTTTTATTTTCTTTTTAGGTCTTGTTTGGTTGGATCATAATCTTGATCCATCCACATAGATGAGCCGAAATTTTAGTTCAAATTCGATTAGAAATAGACATTCCAAACAAGGTCTTAGAGGTGATGCGACTATGTAAAGATGTGTGTATGGATGGATTTGTAGGTACCACCTGAAAGTGAAATCCTGCTATCACACCATATATATGGATGGTGGCGGTTAGGAAGAGCGAGCGAGAGATCCTTTGCTTTGGATTGAAGGCCGCGATTCCTTCCGTTCTGTGAAATGGAAGCCAAACAAGTTGGAGCCACACTTGAGATTTTATTTTATCCACGGCATCATTGACAGGACGGTACGTACATCGATCGGTCGCAGATACATAATGTAGATGGTGCTATGTATTTTTCAGTGACATCGACCTTCACCTTGCGTCCGGTTCCAGTTTAGAGCCCGGCCCGTTTGTGTTTGGAACAAAGGACTTTTTGAGGGAAAACCAAGGATTGCGTTCCAAACGAAAAAAAAATTATATACATGATGTTTGGATCGTAGGATAGTATCCAAGGAATTTTATAGGACAGAAATTTTTCCTACACATTTTGGACGAAATCAGACATTGAGCTATAGCTCTAACCTCATTCTAAAATTCCCTTTTGAGGGTTCCAATGCACTTTCCCCTCTTTTTCTCTTAACCTTCTCTCTCTAATCAATTACTACCTCGGGTCACAAATACATATCATTTTAGATATAGATACAGTCCTAAAACACCACTTCAATCACTAATTTCTATTGCAATATTTTATAAAACCGAATAAAACTATAATATTATGAAAGTACTTTTCGAGACAGATCTACACTACATATGATTTTTATGTATTCAATATAAATACTTAAAAAGATATTGATAGTGAAAGTTTTGAAGTTTTGAGTGTATGTATCCCAAAACGACGTGTATTTTGTGACTAGAGGGAGTAATATATATAGACCCTCAATTCTTGCATTTTCCCTATGTGGCATCCAAACACCTCTTTTGAGCAATTCCTATGGTTTATTTATTGTAGGATTCAACGAGCCATACATGCCTTATAATCCCGCGTTTTTAGTAGGGATCGATCATGAATTTCGAAGGAGATATGCAGGAATTCGATCGGATTCCTATGTGAAGGAACAAAAAGGCAATCAGAGGAGGTGAATGGTCACAAATAAAATTTCCACCCTAAAAATCAAACCACCAAGAGAATAGATCGAATGACTGTACAATCCGAACAGGTGGCCGGATCAATAGTACCCCTGATCAAGAGGTAGGATGAACAGTGCTCAGGACAAACAAATAAAATTGCCCTGATCGGATGAACAGTAAACAGCGAAACTGTCTGGATGGATAGTGTTCGGATGAACGGCGCTGCGAACTGGTCAGATGAACAGTGCTCGGGTGAATAGTGAACTCATCGTGATCTCAAAACACAAGAATTGATGTAACTTTTGATCGGCTGATCCAAAAACTGTGAAACTTTATGTACACCTTCCTATGGATGTCAGGAACCTATTCTAACCTTTAATCGCAAGGATTGACATCAAAGTTTCAACCTTTTAGTTTAAGGAATAATGCACCAAAGCTGGGTCAAAAAAAACTCAAACTTCACCCTTTACTTGCTCGTGAAGAATTGATGATCAAGATGATCTTAGATGACCTTCCATATATCATAACAAGTAAGAACACCAAAGAATAACCCTTCAAACAAACAAGAACACGATCTACAAAGATCTTTCTTCTACCAAGCACAAAGATTGATTTCTTGCAAGAACTGAAAAGAAGAGATTATAGATTGCCTAGATGGTTGGGATATAATCTATATAAGATTCATCCAGCAAACTTTCATCATTGGCATAAGAACCAAAAGCACATAGAAGGAGGGGAGGCAAAACAAAATGTGCGGAAAGTAAATTGCAAGAATTTAAATGCTGAATTTAAAGCATAATATAAATACTAAAAATAAATTCAGAATAGAGAAATAAAACTTTTATTTTTTTGGAAGAAAGGTTTACAAAGCCTCACAACAAAGTGGACAAAGCTCAAAAGTGCACCAAAACCTCTAAAACCTTCAAAGAGGGAAGAGATACCCCCACCCCTCAATTTATACTACTCTTGAGTCATCCTCCACCCTTAAATGAGTTCCTTCAACCATAAGGAACACCATCAATGACTGGAAATGACTCATTCACTTATACATGGGCTAATCCGAAACCCACAACCATACCGGGTTTGCACGTTTTTGAAGCATACTAACTTGACTCGCTATTCTATCTTCTAGACCGCTATCCAACGGCTTTCCTTGATCCGAGTAGTTCTAAGTTAGCATCTCATCCGTTTCTTGTCTTCTAGGTTCGCAGCCACTCTGTCTCCGATCATCCTCCGTCGATCTTCGACCGTCTGATCCTCAGCTCTCCCAGCCTAGTTCCAATCTCCTCCGTCTCACCATGACATAGCTCCGAAGACCTGCAACCATCATAGACAAGGAAAATAATCACATAGCAATGTCTAACAATATATGCAATCAAATCAACACATAAATAGAAGGATACACAATATGTCCCGACTAGTTTACAATCATTCACAATTAGTTTACAAACTGTCCCGACCAGTTCACAACCAGTCTCAACTAGTTTACAAACTGTACCGACCAGTTCACAACCAGTTTACAAACTGTCCAAATCAAACTCAAACTTGTGCACCACAAACTCAACTACAATCAATTACTCATCACAAATATGGTAAACCTTCGTATGATCTTTCACTATGGAAAGGAATACTGTAGCAAACAAGTGTTTGGAACATATACAGGAACGATGAATGAATACTGACCCAAAGGAAATTAAGTTTAATCTCCTATATATGCCTATACGATTTGAGGAATTAAAAGAAAGTACAAGAGCAAAAACCCAAATAAATTTTCCGTTGCAATCACCACCAAGTGAAGCTAGCGTCACTTAATTTGTTGCGTCTAAGCATGCACAATTAATATATATATGAATGAACTAGCTAGCTAGTACTATTATACGTTTTGTGTACGGTCATGCAGGCACTGTCAACTAAGAAGGATTACACGCCACGCCAGGCGATCCGTGCAGCACGCAACAATATATATATATATATATATATATATATATATATATATATATATATATATATATATATATATATATATATATACTAGTATAGTGCTCTGTCTTCCGGTTTCCTTTTCCCAGCACGTAATATATGGTCTTTTTCTTCTCTAGAACGTTTGTTTCTTTTTCTTTAATTCCAGGATATTTGTTTCCTTTTCCTTGAGATGATGCTAGAGATGAGGAGAGATCTGTTGTGGGCCACAGGGATGAGTTAGACACATTAAACAATGGCCATCGGATTGGGTGAGTAAAGCTGAGGAAAGATCTGAGAGGTTAATTTTGATGGAGGCAAGTTTCTGGGGATATTTCGCTGGGTGCATGAAGTATAGACCATCTCTAGTGGGGTGTATTATTTGGGGTGGACGTAGAAAAGAATGCTTAGGTGCATTATAAAGGGGTATAGATATATATATAGAGAGAGAGAGCTTTTTTCGTACTCTCAGAAGTACATACTCTCATCTCTAATATATCACTTAAACGGAAGTATTATACTTCTTTATCGGTATACTTCAATAATAATTCTAAGATACTTTGATGCGACATGATTGGAAAAAAATTCGTCGGAACCTTTTATTTTTTTGCTATATACCATTTTACATATGTGAAAGAAATATATAAACAAATTATGCTATAAAGGGTAGATTTTGATGTTTTTTTTCGTGGAACCCACTTTAGAGTCTTATAATCAGTATTAGAGTATACTCAAAAAGATAAAGATGTATAATAATATCGTTTAAATGATATAATAGATGTGGGAGTACGTAGTCCTAGAAGTAGGTAACCATTTTCGCGCGAGTTGTACATGGCCGGCGGGCCTCGCTAGCTCTCACGTCCGTTCCGTTCCCAACTTATATACTTGCCCAAAATTACAGGCAAGCAAACGTCGTAGCTAGGTAGGTAGGTGGTGGTTAGTTGTTTCTTGGCCTCGGCCTCCGACCGATCCTCTCCATGGCTCGCTTCCGCTGCCTCTCCCTCCTCCTCCTGCAACTGCTTGTGTCCTCCGTCGCCGGCGGGCGCTGGCAGGACTTCCTCCACTTGCCGTCCGAGCAAGATGTCGTCGGGACGAGGTGGGCCGTCCTCATCGCCGGCTCCAACGGTTACTACAACTACCGTCATCAGGCAAGTTCCGGCTCCTTCATGCGTACGGATGCCAATCGATCGATCGTTGCTTAATTCCGTTCTTATAGGCCGGGATCGATGAACCGTCGTCTCGTCCAGCAGAGCAGGAGAAAAATTAGTATATATCATGTCCATCGTGCTAAATTTACTCGATCCTAGCTTCGTGCTTAGTTTGAGCACATATCCTTTGCGTGCATGCTCATATATAATTAATGTTGGCACGTAACACCGACAATATTAATTGAAACTTTTCCCCGAATAATTAAGCACGTACGTTGCCTGCTTACGGCCGTAATTTCGACGAGAACTCAACCTGTCCTGGAGCGCGCACACAGACGTACGCATTCTTTGATTCCCGAAGAAAAAGGAACATGAAAACCGGCCGTATCAAAACAAACAGAGAAAGAAGGCCTGTCATGTCGACCAATCTGTAACGAGCGAACAGCTAGCACTGATATCTTCTCCCTAGCTTCCTTTTCGGGATTACGTGAATGCTAATCTTGTATATATTGTTTATATCATTGCGTACGTTAAGCTGAGTCATTACTTAATTGAGCTAGCTAGCAGCTCGATCTACGCTTGTTACGTACGTGTGACTGCTACTATAATATGGAGTACATTTTTGTTTATGATGATCGATGGAGCTGTATATTGGTTTGCTGTTAACAATTAATTAATGTTTTTCGTCGATTTACACAGGCGGACGTGTGCCACGCGTACCAAATCATGAGGAAGGGCGGGTTAAAAGACGAGAACATCATCGTCTTCATGTACGACGACATCGCCAACAGCCCCGACAACCCAAGGCCCGGAGTCATCATCAACCACCCAAAGGGCGCCGACGTCTACGCCGGAGTCCCAAAGGATTACACGGACAAGCACGTCAACGTCAACAACTTCCTCGCCGTTCTGCTCGGCGACAAGTCCGCCCTCACCGGCGGCAGCGGCAAGGTCCTCAACACCGGCCCAGACGACCACATCTTCGTCTACTACACTGACCATGGCGGCCCAGGGGTCCTCGGTCAGTATACTAATTAATTATCATCATTTTTAGATACTAATTAATTAACCTGCATGGTTACCTGTTCGAATGATCAGTTAGCGTTCTTGCCTTAATTAATTTGCACGATCGGTCATGCATGGTCTAGCCTGTATAGTATTATATATCTCTGACCGGCCACTTGCATTTTGCAGCAATTAATATATATTATATGCATATCATGACTTCCTATCAAATGAAACCATATCTTTCAGGGATGCCTACCGATGAGTACCTCTACGCCAAAGACCTTGTGCAAACTCTCAAGAAAAAGCATGCTGCCGGGACCTACAAAAGTCTGGTACACACATATCACATCAGATCAGATAATTACTGGCTACTAGCTAGTACTTAATTTGAACGTGTTCTGATATATTGAGGATAACGGATTGGCCATCCAATGGAATGGAACATGAACATTGAACATATATATGCATGGTGGTGATGCAGGTTTTCTACCTGGAAGCGTGCGAGTCCGGGAGTATATTTGAAGGCCTCCTGCCGAATGACATCAATGTCTACGCTACAACGGCGGCGAACTCGGAGGAGAGCAGCTGGGGGACGTACTGCCCCGGCGACGAGCAAGGCCCTCCTCCCGAGTTTGACACCTGCTTGGGTGATCTCTACAGTGTCTCCTGGATGGAGGACAGTGATGTGCATAACCTGCGAACTGAATCTCTGAAGCAGCAGTACGATCTGGTAATTGCTTCCATTTATGTTAATTCATCCGTACCGTATGCAAATATGCATGTAACGTATGTAACCTAACTACTGTTCGGGAAAAAAACGAGCAGGTTAAAGACAGGACGTCGGCTCACGATACCTACAGCCTCGGATCCCATGTGATGCAGTACGGTGATCTGGACCTGAATGTTCAGAACCTCTACATGTACATGGGCACTGATCCTGCTAACGACAACGCAACGTTCGGCCGGGACAATTCCTTGGGCCCGTTTTCAAGTGCTGTAAACCAGCGTGACGCCGATCTCGTCTACTTTTGGCAGAAGGTTGGTATCCTAATTATATACCTTGATGGATGACGAGCTCTTGAGGAATAAACTGACATACTTGTTTCAATTTTCTGACGAAAAGTACCGGAAATCGGCTGAGGGGTCGTCCGGGAAAAGCGAGGCTCGGAAGCAACTGCTCGAAATGATGGCTCGTAGGTCTCATGTAGACAGCAGCGTTGAGCTGATCGGAGGCCTCCTCTTCGGCTCCCAGGAAGGTTCAAAGGTTCTGAACACCGTCCGGCCGGCTGGCCAGCCTCTGGCTGATGACTGGGACTGCCTCAAGTCTATGGTAAGCACCCTATCTCTGACAATGGCTGATCTGGGAATGTTGATCAGCGTATCTGAATTAATTTTCATGTTCTTGTTACATGGTGCTGTCGTTTATTGATTTGCTGCTTTCACCAAGTTACAGCAAATTCAGACACTGCTCTGGGCTGGGTGCAGTTTCTGTTGCTTTGCCTTCAAGTGCATTCTTTCCTGTCCACATCTGAATCAATTTACTGTTTGGAATCGACTTATTTTGAGGCGACTGTTTATGTGAAATCGGTTATAATACTCAATGACAAACAAAACAGGGAGAGAGAGGCTTGATGGAATTTGTGATGTTTGATGATAATGTTCATTTTTACTGCAAATTTACTAGACATTCCTTTGAGTTAAGCCTGATGATAATTTGTCCCTTGTTGTCGTGTGTGAAGGTACGGCGCTTTGAGGAACAATGTGGGTCGCTGGCGCAGTATGGAATGAAGCACATGCGGTCCTTTGCCAACATCTGCAACGCCGGCGTTGGTGAGGAGGCGATGGCCAAGGTCGCTTCTCAGGCCTGCGCGGTTATTCCTTCTGTCGCCGCTCACAAGGGATTCAGTGCTTAGTAGAGCAAATAACCACGACAGTCGGAGCAAAGCCTTACGTCAATCAATGTTTGGGCAATCATGAATGTTAGCCTCGAATTAATGTAAATAGCAAACACTTACGTATGAATTCAGTTTGTACACGGTACGGCCCGAACGTTTGCATATTATGGCCAACAGAAAAAGAAAAGGAGGAGAAGCGATGTCATAATCCTGAAAAAGAAACTTCAGGATTGCTGAAGTTTTTAGTCCAACGTGGGCTCTTGTTCCCTTGCCTTGTCGGCTATGTGACTCCAGTTTGCTGCTGTTTCTTGCGTTGAAAACGAATAGGACAAAAGGAGGTGTTGGGGTTGGGCTTGCAGGAAGGAATTTCCAGGCCTAACGCGTATATATGTCGTGTCTGTGGATCGAGTTGGCCGTATGCCTAAGGAAACGTCAGGTAGCTGTACTCCGTTCGAGTTGTGCTTCTATGCGTAACACTTTCAATCCAAATTGCACAAATCTTAAAACAGGGGAAAAAAAATAATTAAGTAATAACCATTCACCCTCCATTCATGCTTTAGTATTTGTGCAGCTTTTAAATAGTGATGCATAGAAGCATGGCATATTCAAAGACAAGCCCAAATAAAAAAAATAGCAATTTTTTTGAAAAATAAACTGCTATCAGTACTACACCATGCAGCAAACAAATCAGCAACAACTTGCATGGATTGGAGAGAGAGAAAGATTTGGATGAGATTGCTCGGTCACATGAAGCAAAGAAAAGATGTCCCAAGACAAAACTAAACTCACTCTTAAAAGCGCCAATCCAAGCAAAGCTAGCAATCGGATCGGGTAGGTGCCCATTGGTCGACTGAATAATTTGGCTATTCATTTCGGATAATGGTCGGATTCGGATAGTTAGTTTCAAATTTGAAAGATTACTATCCGTCGGATTGGGATATTCTGAGAAGGTCTATTAGGATATTCGATTTCACCCCTGCGATCCCGTCACCATCTCTCTCGTAGTCGCCATCCCTCCCACCACTTCCTGCCGGCTGCTGCCCTCCCGCCACCATCCATCCCTCCGCCCGAAGGAGATGAGGCAGCCGGGGTAGGGGAAGAATAAGATGAGCTTAAGAGATTTCTGAAAGTTTTGGAGCTTCAACATGTGACCCTACTCAGTATGTCCAATAGCAGTTTGAAACTTTTCAGTTTTGCATAACAACATCTTGGTATGTTTCGTTGCTTTCTAGCAGATAGTATGGCATTCTGATTTCTGATATCCTAAATAATATATCTATTATACGCGGAAGATTTCTTGCGCAAGGAGGCCGTCCACGTCGCAGGTTTTGCGAAAAAGCCCTCTGGCAAATTCGAAATCACGGAAAGGTTCGTTCTGTTGGTTTCGATGCCGCCACTGGTTCTTTCTTCCTCGGCTGTTCGCGAATCGGGGGTTAAATCCATTCGCTCTCTTCGGTTAGCATGTTCCGTTCTTGCTATCTCGATCTCCCCGGCCCTCGCTCCTCCTGATGGTAGTCGCCGCCCTCGGTCGTTTTTGCCCACTCCGCCAGCGACTCCTCCACCGCATCGACAGCCTCACCTTCTCGGGCCGTCACCAGTGTCTCCGCCGCCCCTTGCTCACGTCGGCAAGCTCACTGCCACCCGCCCGTCGCCCGCCAAGGAGGTGGCCTCTTTATTGATAAATCTAAATATGAGACTAACGTGTTTATCGAGTATATTTTTTATTAGTCTCATGAAAAGGAAAAATGGAAATCACAAAGGTATGTATCAAATGCAACTTTATTATTTCTAGATACATTCCTTGGATTCAAGATAAAATGTGAACTCCACCGTTGTTTTAACTTTAAGATGTGCATTTTTGTTTCCAACTGCATATATACATGTATGCACACCTTTAGGGGGAGTTTATGTTTTATCTTGAATTTTCAATAGTATTGATCAATTTCTTCTTTCCAAATACATTAAGGATCTTGACTTTAAAACTAATCCTTGAGTGTATATATAACTTGTGTAGTTGAAGTATACACATATTAATATAGGATAAACTCCAAAGTATTCTCAAATTGAATATGTACATATTGATTCAAAGTCGATTATTCATATGCACACATTTAATGGAGTCTATTCTATGTTTGATGAACTCAAAAGTGTTAATCCCTTTCTACCTCTTCATATAATTTGGATCATTACTTGGAAACCATCAAAATGACTATATGAAACTTGTGTAGTTAATATATACTCATAACAATTTAAATTGTGTTCGGTTGTCGTCTAATCATAAGGCTCTCCATCATGTGTTGATGGTGTTCTTTACTGATTAAAGGACAAACGAAAAGTTCTTGAGTATATGAAGCATTAGTTGCATTAATATATTCAAGACAAATCAATATTTTCATTCAAATTGATTTGGGTTGTGGTCAATCATCAAAGGAGTAAATCGAAGGATCTTGGGGCATCCATTATGTGTTAATAGAGTGCATTGATGATTGGGACAACCATGTTTGTTGGACCAACCTTTTCTATGTGTTGTGAAAGTAGGTTGAATTCAAGGGTGATAAAGATTTGGATGGCATCATGTGTTGATAGCCATCAAGTCGAGAATCGGGATAAAGGACGTCATCATGTGTTGATGAGTGTTAAGAGGAGATCCCGAAGAGAAGAGCAACGGAGTTCATCATGTATTGATGAACGAGACGAGATTCCAACTTGGAGAGAAGATGATGGAAATCATAAAAGCTACAAGTGGATATGCTAGAGGCAAAGGTATAACTAGCTAGGGATAAGGATGTATTCCTAGTCTTTTACCGGTCTCGGTGTTTGGATGGGAAACCAAGTTGCTAATTAGATTGTCGTACTATTAAGAAGGGTTGAGTCATTTAGCTTGAGCTTCATCATGTGTTGATGAACTCAATTCGGTTCACTCTAACTCACTCTCTTATGTTGGTTTTTGCATGGAGCTAAGCATTTGCATGTGTTGCAAATGGGAGAAGCTCATGCATTTGGCTTTATTGATTCTTATTGATTTGGTCTTTGCCTGGAGGTAAGCATTTGCATGTGTTACAAATGGATGAAGGTCATGTATCTGGTGTTTGCTTAGCATGTGAGGATTTGCAAATGTGTTTTTCAAATTGAGCTGATCATGTATTGATTATCACATGGCTAAGCATGTGTTTAAATGATTGAATCTTGTTTGATTCCTTGCATTGAGTCAATATTTATATGTGTTACAAATAGTTAGATATCATGCAGTTGATTTGCTTTTGAGCATGTGAAGATTTGCAAATATGTCTTGCAAATTGAGTTGATCATGTGTTGATCATCACATGGATCATCATTGGTTTTATTATTGTTGTTTGCAAATGCATTTTATAAAAAAAATTGAGTTCAATTTCATTCATCCTAGGAGCATGTGAATAGAGTTTGCAAATGTGTTTTACAAACGTCTAAAGATCATGTGTTGATCATCACACAGCTCAAGGATGTGTTCTTGATCGCTATTTGTTGCGAGCTTTATTGCGTAATTTTTGGAGCATATGTTGAGAATTTGCAAATTAGTATGATCATGTGTTGATCACCACATGGCTCAAAGAATTAATCTTAAAAAGTTATTATTTTGAAAAGAATTGATTTCTGTGTGAAATCAAATTTTCTCTGGAAAATCCACCACTACCGACGTGTTGAGGCTGGTAGTACCGCTGAGTCGGTACTACCGCCCCTTTGAGGTCAGTAGTCATTTTCCAGAATTAGTGTTTTTCTCAGAGTTTGGAGGCCGGCGTACCACAGCTAGAGGCCGGTACTACCGCTCGAGCGGTAGTACCACCCCTATGTGGGCAGTAGTACTGGGATGTCTGGGCAACAGTTAGTTTTCTGACCATTGCGCCAGAGGCCAGCACTACCGGCTCTACATGGGCGGTAGTGCTAGATTTGCTGATTTTTGACTGATTTGCCCTTCAACGGTTAGTTTTCCTTCGAGAGACTATAAAAGGAGCCTTGGGGCTAGCATTTGCGTTTGCTGAGTTTTGGGGAGTTCTTAGTGGTGTTGTGCATGTGTTGTACTCTTCAATTTGATTCTTGAGCTAAGAACAATTCTAAATTGCATGTGTTGCATTTAGAATTGGATTGAGTGTTCTTCGTGCATGTGTTGCACTCGGTGATCACCATTGTGCATGTGTTGCACTTTGAGGTTCAAGCTAGGAAGCTTGACATACTACTCTTAGTGTTTGCTGACGTCTAGACGGCGTAACGACGTTGTGCGCAATGACCTTCTCAAAGGAGATTGTGAGAAGGACCGACAAGTTTGTGAAGGTCGGAGCTCGTCTACCCGGAAAGAAAAGAGCTACCACTAGTGGATTCGAGATGGGTGCTCAATTCGTGGAGCTGATCCAATGTGTTTGGGCTAACCTCAAGGTGGATTAGGGGAGACCGGCAAGTCTCCGAACACCACAGTAAAAAGTATCGTGTCTCTTCTGATTTGCATTTTATTCTTTATTTATATTCATAGAATTAAATTGATTGATTGCTATTTAAGATTGCAAATTATTGTTAGAGACCTAGATAGTTAGTACCCTTAGTGAGTCTAGTTGATTTAAGTTTTAATTGTCAAAACCATATAATTACGCTTTCGCATATTATTTAGGTTTTGACATAGACGTTGATTCATTAGTTATAGATAATTGAAGAGAATTTTTTTTAAAAAACCGTCTATTCACCTCCTCTAGTCGGTATCCTCACCTTACAATGTATTTTTGCAACTTTGTTGGACTACATGATAAAATGACTTGTTAATCCTGTTGCATGTTGAATTCATATGGTGAATTCATCATTGATATATGTGTGCTATATGACGTATATGTTTTCATGCGATATCTGACAAAAAATATTCGGTGCAATATCGATTCTGCTCTGTATTCGTTTTGAATTCGTGATTGATATTATCCGCGCCGTATTCATATCTGACAGCATTCGTATCCAACTTCGAATCCGATAAAAAATATGTTTTAGGACATGAAAAGAGCAAAAAATATGTTTTAGGATACAAAAAGAGTTATATCCGATTGAATTCGAGCTAATTGCACCTATAAAGACCTGTTTGGATAAGTGGTAATTTCTTAGAGATTTTAAGATATAGTTTAAATTTAAACTAGATCCTAAAACATTCTAAGAACAAACACACCCTAAATCGAGGGCTTCCTTACCACCGCAGCCAAAGAAGAAATCGAACCAAGACCAGATGGATGAGTGGGATTACCGAAGGTTATATCGGTTCGGTTTTTTCAGGTAAAAAAAAACAATCTCACCACCGAACTGCTTGCCCCCCTCTGCCCCCGGTTGACATCTGGACGGTGGTGGCCGTGCAGTCTTCCGTCGCTCGCCCCGTTTGCTGCCCTTGGTTGACGGCTGGAGCCCTGGACGGCGGCGCTTGCTAGGGTTAGGGCGTAGTCTCGGGTACGACGGGGAGTCGACAGAGCAGGGCTGGGCGAGGTTAGGTGTGATGCGAGTTGAGCTGGACTGGACTGGACTGGGCCAAGATGGATGGTAGTCTGGGATAGGAGATTGTCCCAACTGCCGCGCCGCCTCAACCGGATCCAGATGCACGTAAACAGAAAAGCCAACTACCCAAGTATGCGCGTATGGCAGGTCAGCAAAACATACTCCTGTTTTGCCTTTTTAGATGAAAATATAGATTTATTAACTCTAATTCTTACTCGAGATCAGGGCCAGGGTACATTCTTGAGCAACTGTACAGCAGCATACACCTGTTTAATACAGCAGAAAAATGTATGCCCTTTATCAGCAGGCGAGGGTTCAAAATTCCAGTTTCTGTATACAGCATATATGACATGATATAACCAACATAGCTACTGTATACATCATATATGATATGATATAACCAACATAGCTACACACAGACCATACAAGACCACCATTCTGACACACCCGCTTAGCATATTTACATTGAACAAAAACCATCGCACCAGCCGATTCTTTCTTATGTCGATAATATGTAACTGCTATTACTGCTAAAAAAACACACTCAGAAGCTAGCACTAATTGGCTCTGCTCTCAGCTAAACATATGTAAATTCTAGCAATCAAGTAACGTACAGCATACATTCGCACGCTAAGAGTCATTCTGGTGCCTCTCCATCTGTATCGAACGGAATATACGCGCTGCTGATTCTGATGTGGTGCACGCGGTGTGTGGAACAACCCTAATGATGCGGCCCGGGTTCTCCTTGCTGCCAGAGGAGGGTTGGGGTTGGCCGTTTCCAGCTGAAGATGCAGGAAACAGCGGCACAGTACCCCTCCCTTCGCCTAGCTGCTTGTCGAAGTGGCTGCTAGCGCTGCTGCCTTGCAGCTCGCTGTCTCTTGATGCATGGAATCTCCAAATTCCGGCTGACAGCGTTTCACTCCTCAAGTTAGACATGTAACACGAGTTTCCTGAATGCTGTTCGACGTGTCCATTAGGCTTTGATGCAGCAACATGGCTCATTTGTTCAACTGCAGAGGCTGGAGCCACAGGGTTCATCACTGGCATGCTAAAAGGCGGGAAGTACATCGGAGGCATGGGTGGAGGGCCAGGAACACCCATATGTTGTGGCTGATGAGGCATAGCAATGCCGTATGCCGGATTCATGAAGTCTCCAGCTGTAGATGGGACACTTAGAGGAGTACAGCTTGCATAAAATGGGGCTAAGAAGCTTCCTGCTGGAGGGCAAGGCCCTGTAAAAGGTTTGTAGACAAGTCCTTCAGATGGAGTCATAACCGGAACAAGCCACTGATTTTGAGGTGGAGGAATGCACCAATTGTTCTGCTTGTTGCCAGGTGCAGCAGGCATAGGAGGAGGATTACTGCTAACTGCACCATCTGTTGCAGCTTGATTGTCATGTCGGACTCCAACTATATCATCTTGAGATGGTGAAGTCTGGTTTCCTTCGGTATTATCTTGTGAGTACTCTGCCTGCTGCACGGCTGGCTGTACATCATCCTTGTTTTCAGCTAATGGAAGCTGATTTTCCACATTTCCTTCAGCCAGCTTCTTCTTGCTTGTCACCAAGACATTGCCAAGGCAGGGATCTCCTTCAATAAGTAGGTGCGGAGATGCTGCAATCAACTTCTGCACCTGCTTGCAAGTCAATACACATTATGGTTATATCAACATTCCAACACAAAATTCTATCCATACGCTGGCCTGCTTGTAAGTAAGAATCAGATGAAAATTAATTTATTTGCCGTAGACTCACTTTGATCAACCTATGTAGCTCGAATACTTGGACAGCAAAAACCCTCTGCTGACTGTATAGAGTTTAAAGAAAAGAGTGTGTAAAACAACAAGAAAGGAAATTATACAGTGATTAATAAATTAATACTCCAAGTCTAACAAAAAGGGAAACAGACATTCATCATGTGACTGACATTACATAAAGTGGGTCGGTTGGTATCATCTTTCCTTTTCTACCTTTTTGTTTTTTGATTCATGTGTGTGTGTGCTGGGGGTGTTTTGAAATGAAACAGCATATAGTGTAGAAAATGGGAAGATCAAATCTATAAAGATTTGTGAATGTTACCAGAGAACCAATCTTAAAAACATTAACATTTTGTGAGATAGCAGCAGTTTGAGGAACCCGACAGGAAGGCAGGGACATAAATACATTTCAAACTATTTGGCCTAGTCAGCAAAAACACAAACTGGTATAGGGAATCACCAAGATATATATGTTGAACAACAGTATGTGCTCACAGAGCTTTCAAGAATACTAAGGAAGAACAAGAACTCAAGTGGCAGGTACTTACTTGACAATAGCTCTTCTCGCTTTCCAGAAATGCTTTGGACCAATAGCACTGACAACATCATCTGGTAAAATCTCCAATCCAGGAAGAGATTCCACGGAGGAATCAGACAAATCATCCTTTTGCTCCACATCGTGATGTTCTGTTGACCTTTTCCTCTTCTCACCAGTCTCTCTTAAGCTTTGTTCCGATAGATTCGGAGCACCATTGCTTTCGATATCAGTATGGGACGGTTCATTTCCAGCTTGTGGAGGGTTCTGGAACCCAACAGCATTCTCCTTACTGCTTCTCACCTGATACCCCTCGGCTCGAGAACGTTGCTTATCAGAAACATTTATACTGCTCAACTTGTCCCTATATGAAGATACTTTAGTGTCTGTTTTCCCCAGCTTCTCCTTGGACATTTGGAATGACAAACTTGTCTCTTCAGCTTCCAAGTTCGTCATTGTTTTTGCTGGTTCTTTGTCCTTAATATTTCGAGAATTCCTAGATCTTGTGTCTGAAACATTCATTCCTTCCAAGTGTCTCTTGTCAGTATTGGAACATTTTGCAGATGATTTCGACATTGTAGGGCCACTCTTAAATGGACTTGTAGTAGGGAAGGGTATGAACTTATCTTGGGTCCGCCCTTTATCTTGAGTGGGATGAGGAGGCACTCCAGAACAGAAGACGGACGGAACCATAAAATCATCATCGTTAGTCAACTTCTTCCCGGAAGAATTCTTGATGTTGTTCTCTCTATGTTGCGAACTACACTCAGCAGTTGATCCTGCAGCATAGGTATCCTTGCTCTTAAGCTGGGTTGATTGCCTCCCAGATTCTACCCTTGTAGCATTGCCAGCCCGCGCATTCAAGTTGGTATTGATATGTTCAGACGAACGCACAGGTTCATTTGAAGGCACACAAAATGACGGGAAGAGAGATCTGTCATTCCCACCAACCTACAAGCAAAAGTTCAAGTCAGTACTTAAAAAGATATAATAGAAGATTATGAATGAAATATAAACTTTGCCAAGTCATATCCCACGAGAATCTCCTCAATGGAAGCACCTTAAGTTATTAATTATCCAAGAATATTCTTCAGGTCAAGAAGAAAAATGTTTGTAATAATGTGATAGGCAAGGGCATCCTATCGCTGCCGCCATCTCGGCACTCATAGAGATAGATGGAGAGAGCTGGTCACCTTTTTCATTATCTTTGTTGTGGGTAGAAGTTATAACATTTGAAGTCGAGATGGAAAAAAGATAAATAAGAGCCACGCTAAGTCATTAATTTCTATTTATTGGTCCAGTTTTCTGACAAATTTACGCTCTCTACTCATCACTTTCTGTAACGGCTTAAAGCGCAACCCAACTGTGGCCTGTGCCAAATGTTAACTCCACTGCTGACCAAATTAGACGGTATTTCACCATTACTTTGCATAGCTCTACATAATAACTGCACTTTGCACTGGATAACAATCCTTGATTTTTAGAATGTATAGAAAAAATATCAAACAACTATAAAATCACTACTCTTTTTTCACTCAGTTCTTGCCATTCATACTCACTCGTGGAGTTAACAATAAGCAAGCATCTGGCAGCACTTGGAAAACAGACACAGGGACTGTCTTATCATCAGCAACAAGGCATATCGCTCAATCTATATATTTCGTTGGACAAATGCTTCCTGCCTCAACCAGCAGTGAAACGCCGAGACTGCCAATTAAGCCAATATCAATCCTACAAGCCAGAACAGCCATTACATAAGCTGCTTTTCGCTCTGGTATCTCCAATGGAACTTGCAAGTTACGTATATCGACCAGATGAAGCTCTTCCCGGCCTAACTCCTCTCCTAAACATACATACCGCACTCCCTAATCCACCATGGTGGTTGTTACCATCTAATCCACCTAACGAGCTAGAGACGAACACCACACATGCACTCCAGCATGAAAATTGGCACGAATTCAACAGTCTGGAGTTCGGGTTCCTCACCTGGCTGGCCGAAGTGGAGGACACGGAGGTGCTGGCCCCGCCGGCTCGGTGCGGCTGCCAGGGGGCGGCTGCCGTGGTGGCTGCGGGTGCGGAGCTGAACCGGTGCGAGGGCACGCTGAACTGCTCGTAGAGCGCCATCTTGTTCCTGGGCGGCGCGCGGGGGCCGCCCTTGATGGTCTCGTTGACATGGAGCCTGGGGAAGAGAGGCCCCATCACCTTCTCCTCATCCTTCCCCGCCGCGCCTCCCCTCCTCATCCTCCTTCCCCACCACCCTACACCGCTCTCTCCCCCTATCACTCCACCACAACCACCACCACGACGCCCATCTTTAGAGAGCGCCTCGCAGGGAGGGAAAGCAAAGATCCACTAATCCCGACCTTCAAATCCCAAACAAGAAAGAAAGGCCCGAGCTTTGAGCCCAAAATCCGATCTTTACATGAAACGCGGGGCCAAGGCCGACCGCAGAAGCTCTGCTCGGCTCGGCAAAAGCGGGATTTGGATTGGAACCGAGGTAAGAAAAATTCGGGGCGAAATATCTGCTGCAGTTGGGGTGAGATGGAGGGGAAAGCAAGGGGAGGAAAGGAAGAGAGCTGTAGGGAGGAGACGCGCAGGCAGAGTTTGTGTGGCCACGTGGGATCCTCATCCACGCAATTAGACATGGCCAAACGAGTCGGGCCAAATGGGCCGATCCGAGTCATACTACTGTTTGGTCCAGCTCGAGCACGGCACGATCTAGTTATAAACGGGTCGTGCCGACAAGGTTAACTCGTCCGTGCCGTGTTTGAGCCGGCATAGCGGCACGGCCGTTTACGGACGGACTCGACCCAGCACAGGCCTATTTAGCCCATTTAATTTGAAAAATAGTCGTTTTATAGTAGTTGGAGCCTTGGAGGTTTAAAAATTCGAAAAAAAATCCCAATTTTTTTTCTTATAAATAGGTGGCTGCCCCCCATTTTCACATCAGCAATCTTGCACTCTTTTCTATTCATTTTCTTGTGAAAATTCTTTTGCTCTTGGTGGTAATTTGGCAAAATTCAAAATAGTTTTGCCAAAAATCCAAAAATTCGAAATTCGGCTTCAGGCTTCTATCAAGAAATCAAGGTGATAATTTTGATTTATTTTTTTTATTTTTTTAGTATTTTAAATCATATTTTAGTATTAATGACGTAATTATTTCTTGTAGTTTGCTTTATGGAGCACGGGGATTTTTCGTCGTTCAGAGTTTCTGATTTTGGGATTTCACCCGAAGAGCTTCTTACATCATATGAAACACAAGAAGATGCAGGAGTTGTGCCATCCTCGGGCTCTACAAGTGCTACTACGTCGGCAAACACGGGGGTGAAAAGAACAAGACGCAATATATCGGGAGTCTGGGAAGATTTTGAGTAGATTTTTGAGACATCAGATGACGTCTAGAGCAGGTATGTTGTTTGTAAATATTGTAAGCATAAATTAACTGTGAGATCTTCAGGTAGAACGGAGCACTTGAATAGGCATGCTGAGAGCTGTAGAAAAAAGCAGGGATGGCTTTGAGATAGATGCAGCTACAGTACAACCCCGACGGTACAGTACATAACTAGGATTACAATCCTGAGGTAGCTCGTGAATCTCTTTATCGTTCAATCGCTTCTCTTCCTTTAAACTTTGATGAGTCAGCTGCGTTTGAAAGCTATATTAGGACCGCTCATAATCCTAAGTTTTCTGCAGTTTCTAAATAGGCAACAACTAGAGATTTGATTAAATATTATAATAATTATCGCAATAACCTAAAAAAATTAGTATATGTACTTTTTTTGTGTCTTTGACATCTGATATATGAAGTGGTAAAACTAAAGAGGATTACCTTAGTGTAGTTGCTCATTATGTAAACGATGATTGGCAACTAGAAAAGAGAATTATAGGATTCAAATTAATTGATATAGCACACACTGGTGAAAATATTGCTGATTGTATTGTAAAAGTTGTGGAAGGTTTTGGTTTTAGTGATAAGATTTTTGCAACAACATTAGATAATGCTTCTGCAAATACTTCTGGCATGAACATTCTTACTCCGCTTTTCAATTCCTATGCTAAATCTTTCTTATTACATCAGCGTTGTGCTTGCCATATTATTAATCTTATAGTTAAATCTGGTTTGAAGAGGTTATATCAGCATCTTGAACCTTTTCGCACTGCAATATTTTACTTAAATTATTTTAATCAATGAGTAGCAGTATTTAAGACTTATTGTATTGCAATGAATGTGCGTCTGCATAAGTTTGGTTTGGATATGCATGTTAGATGGAATTCTACTTACTTGATGCTTAAGAATCTCATACCATATGAGAGCATATTTTCTATTTTTATTAACACGCACTGTGGTACACGGGATGGTTAACCGCTACTCGCAGAGAAACATTGGTATGTTGCTAAATATTTGTTGTCATTTTTAGAACTTTTTTGAATCTACTGTTTCTTTATCTGGAGTTTATTACGCAACCTCTCCTTTAATTGTGTATCATATTTTAGAAATTGCTACCCATTTAAAGAGCCACAAGAATGATAATATCTTGCGTGAAGTTGTTTATGCTATAAAAACTAAAATTTTGAAATATTGGCAAGAAATTCCTATGTTATATGTATTTGCATTTATTTTAGATCCTAGAGCTAAAGTTCGAGGATTCTCTAATGTTCTCTCACTTCTAAGTGATGCGGTAGGTATTGATTATTCTAGTTATTTTTCAAATGTCCGTGCTAACTTTTCTCAAGTTTATGATAAGTATGATCGAAAACTTGCTGGAGTTCACATACAGCGACCTCCACCGGCACCCACAACAGGTAAGAAGAAAATCGCGTGGGGAAAGATATGGGGTGTAGGTAGCTCTTCCTCAAGAAGTTCGACTACATCACCGACAAGTGCGGACACATCAAGTGGTGGAGAGCTAGCTGTCTATCTCAACAGCGACACTTTCAACTACCAAGAGCAGCAAGAGGAGGACTTCAGCATTTTGCAGTGGTGGCACGAGCAAAAGATAGCATATCCGGTGCTTTCCATATTAGCACGGGATGTGTTAACAGTTCCTGTCTCCACGGTTTATTCAGAGTCTGCTTTCAGTCTATCCGGAAGAATAATCGAGGAGAGAAGAACAAATCTGACAAGTGAGACGGTGAAAATACTTCTCACTGTGAAAGATTGGAAACAAGCTGATCAACGAGCTCAACATACTGTAGAAAATGTTGAGCTGGCAGAGACGTTCGAAAATCCTTATCTAGATAATGAGGAAAAATAATTGTAATCGTATCACTGAGCTATAGGTTGTACTCTTTTTTCTTTGCCAAGGTTTTATCGTATTGAGTTTTTACTTGGCGAAGTTTTTAACGAGGCAGCCAAATATCAACAAAGCTCATTATTTAATTCAAATTATTTGTCTCATTTTAGAATTTATCTCATATTTTAGCTTTTTCTTAATTTATATATATATATATTTATTTAAAAAGTTTTCTACATCCTTCGAGTTTTTCTAATTATTCTAAATTTCTCCCATTTTTCTAAATTTTTTCATACCTTTTCTGCATTTTCCCATATTTTTTCTAATTTTTTTATGAATTTTTTGGCGCTAACGGGTCAACTCGGCCCGTTTCGGCCCGTCATACCCGTGCCGGTAATCGACAGCGGTACCTAGCAGTATATATCGATTCCTAAATATCCATAAAGCATCGGACGAACCTACTATAATGTGATAATGTCGTGTTCCTTTTGCTTCACGATATCAGATCAAGCTCAAGGTGAGAGTCGTGTCATCCTATGACAGCTCGATCTCTTCACTCATACCGTAGTGGAATAATTTATTTGGATTGACTCTCAATCACATCTGGCATGGCTATGCACTTACTTAATCCATCTACCTCGAGGGGCCAGAGATATCTCTCTATTATATAGGGGGAGGAAATTCCATCTTAATCATTCATGTACCTCAACATGTTTCATAGTAAACCCGAAAGCTTCCTTTATAACTAACTGGTTAAAGAGTAACGTTTGGTAGCTCCTAAGTAAACCATTACACATTTAGGAAACCAATGACGATCTTAGGTCTAAAGAACATACATATACTATGCACAAGACCAACTGATGACACATAATAATATATATAACAATTCTCGCAGTGTCTCATATGGGTCTATCCAACGCATGTTCTCTAACATGTGTCCACATTATTGATTAGTATCTCCATATCTCTATAACCCGTGAAACATAGTCATCAATCAATACATGTGCTGATCTATGAAACATAATCGTCCTATATTATGATAACCGATCAGGGATAACTTGAATAATATCAATATATGGAAAAAGTTGCACGAACAAGTCACTTACTTGTTGATTAATCCAATTGATATTTATTCAAAGGACAAACAGTTATATTGTTCCATAAATATAAGGCGTGATACAATCATCTCTATAATCGCCTCAAGGGCATATCACCAATAGGCACGGGCCGTTTAGTAGCAAGGCCGTAACGGGCCGTGCCATTTTTTAATCTGGCCTGGCCGGGCCGCCCGTTTGGCCCTCTCTGCACACAGCAGGAGCTCTTTCTCTGCTCACCGTCAAATTGAAACGCGGGAGCACGACCCCTGCCAGTTTTTTACTCTCGTGTACCTAGCAATCTGCCTCTTTTGGTTTAAGTTTACCCTAGAACTACAGCTACATATCAAAAGTTTATAAGAGTGTTTGTTCAAGTAAACATGTCTAATCATGTTGCGAAGAAATGATCCAATTCATATTCTCAACGATTAAGAAAAATAAATACAAAATCGACATGACTCCTACACACATATGAGATGAGGGCTTCCTTGGTTGTCAACTCGCCGTGCACAGGCCGCGTTGCGCCCTGACCACCAAAGACCCCTGGCCATGTGGCCCATCCGCCCGATGCCCTAGGATTGATCGCCTCGCAATGTGCCTAAACACCCTCGTCGCATGCCTCACAACCCCCCACCTAAACCCTGTCGCCTAGCCCGCGTTTGTCTCTATGACAAAAAAACCTATCAATGGCATCATTTGATACTTCTTCCAAGCCAATTGTAAATGAGCTAGGTATGTATGATATGTAAATGTGCTAGGTTGTTGGCTCTTAGGCTTTAATTATCAAGTTAACTGGATCATCAAGTGATACATGACCCAATTCACAAAACAGGTCAACAGCTCCATCTTCTTCTCGATGTTGCCCAGATCCACCGACCTCTCTCCATATTCTTCAATTGTATTCCATCGTGGGCTAGATGGAGGACCGGGCAGGGTCCTGCTAGCGAACCCGGGCGACTGCCTGGGCTTGCTAGGAGGTGGCTCCGCCGTTGAAAGTATGTGTTGTGCTTGTAATTCAAAGGGCACACGTCATTGCTATCATTATTGCCGCTCTTTAGTTTTTTATGTTGTTGTTGCCCAACTTGCTACACTTTTAACACCACGGTTATGACATGCTGCAACTCACAGCCAATGCAACGATTTCATCACTTTGCCGCCTCTTTCACGACCACCTATGAGGAGACCCGTGATAACCGATGCCCTCATTGCTTGTTGCATGCCGCCACCAACAAAGTTGTGAATGACCACCAAGAAAAGATATGGTTCAACGAAATTCGTTGGCACCCTTGATCGTTGTGCGCTGTTGAATTATATAGTCTTTTCGTATGGTTTGTTGTTATGATTGATTATGAAAGATACGAGCACGTGAATACTATGCATGTATGTTGGATAGTAACTCTTTATATGAACCTTATACTTATAGCTACTTGCTAATTCATAATCTTACTTCCCTATTTCTTATACTATGCTAGTGTTATAATTATCGTTTGATTTTTTTTCTCTTATCTATTCGATGAATATGAAGTACACATAAAGATCAACCATCTCAATAGTTTTTTTACTATCTAAAAGGTACAAGGGTTTTCACCCACCAAAACAAGGTGAATAAGACACAAGACAAGAGTACTGTCTAGCTAGCTAGATGGGGGACATGTTGCATATTGCGGCTGGTACGAAAAAAGTAACACTGGGACTCATGTAATATTTTTGGTGAACTTTTCATTGCCAGCTTCCATATTTGCTCACAGCACTCGGTTTTATTTTTCACCCTCTTTTAGGTGCTTCCCGGTCATCTTTTGTTACAGATGTCATCTAGTTTGGAAACATTGCAGGATACTAGCTATTGGCGGTTGCTATTGCAAGTTGGTTCTAATCGGGAAAGGATGCTCCATCTTTGTTAATTTCGAAATAGAAAAGAATGTACCCAAAGGAGGCAATAAGCTTAAAAGGCATATGTTATTTTCTACTTCTTTGCCAACCTCTGCTATACACGCATTGGAGACAGATTGCAACATGAGTAGGGAGAGTTATAGAGTACTGGCTAGTTGCTGGTTTGACGGTGACAGACACCAGAAAGAGCAGACTAGTTCCCATGAACAGAGACTACTTGACTCACTGTATGTATGCTCACTTCTGAACTTTTCAATCTCTTTATCATAAGAGTAGAACAAAAGGCACGCAGAGAAAGATGAAGTTAGTTAGGTTTCTGTCTGTGCATTAGCAGATGACGAGGAGGAAGAGACAAAGATAACCAGGGCTCCACTTGATTAATATGATAATATAAATAAAAACACACACAAATTAAAGGGGGAGGAGGCTTTTGTTTGCAACAACAAGCAAAGCAGCATGATCACGTGGGTGCAGCAAGAGACCTAGGAAATGGCTAGATTAGACGAGCAGACAAACGAAAGATGAGTTGAGATGGATGGCATGGACTCGGTAGAGGCAACACAACAAACAAGGATGATTACCTCTTGCTTTTGGACTGAATGGATTAGTACAATAGGGAACTGTACTAAACACCAGGCAATGCAAAGCATATACTGTATGCATCCATCCACTCGGATGGCCTTCCTCAGCAGCCACTTTTTGGGCCCAAAGTCCCATGCAATTTGGTCAGATAATCTCTAGACCAGCTACATGCTCCAATTGCGCTTAGGATTAACAACAAAGGTGCATCTGTGATCAAGCTAGCTAGTACGAGTTTTTTTAGGGGATAGCTGGTACGAGTTAGGTATCAAACTATCAACAAATTCAGCAAGGAGCCAAGGAGCACGGACTCTCCACCATAAGCACCAACAAAAAGGTAAGAGTGTTTATTTACCAGGGTTAGGGTAGAGTAAATTCATGTAACCTAGATCTAGTACTATCCATCCATATATCAATCGTTTGTGCAGCCAAACAAACAGGGGATGTTAGTTTAGTGACTCTTAATATAGTCAGGCTCCACATAGTACAACTAGTGCACAAAATGGTCGAGATGTACTTTCGCACGCTGAAAGCCTATTTGAAACACACAAAGCATGCAAGAAACTTAACAGGAATTTTACTACCAACGATGTACGTAATTCCTATGAGAACACCATCATTTTTTTCGTTGTAAGCTAATGTGCTAAACGTGGTAGCTGATCTTAATAGTTTTCAACCATGGGACTTATTTGATCTTATGAGAGCATATTCGCAAACATATGTCCAGCCAAACTCTTTTAACCAAACTCGTTTAACCAAAGTAAGCGTTCATGCCAGAGCATAAAAATTGCGCTCCACTAGTTCGCTAGTGTGCCTAGTTGAAGTATTCCACTAAAAGGATGTGTGCACAATGCACAGTGCACCACACACACTATCTGTTCTTCATACCTTGTAACCCCATAAAATTGATCACAAAGGAAAAAATAAAATCCGAAATAACTCTACAATTCAAGTCCTACCAGTGAAATATATAAAGTTTGACAGATGGCCATAATTCAAGAGAGGTATGACTTGTTTTTTTTTAAAAAAATACTACAACGTATATGACCACATTGTTAGTTTACATTGAGTTACACTAGCATATAATACTTATTGGTTATTGGAGCAAATCGCTATACTTATAGGTTAACCTTTTTGGGCAAAATAAGACAAAAAAAAACACAAGTGAAGTGCTACACATACCTGCCCATCCTTCATGGGACTGGGCTTTTAGCGAATTTTGAGCTACAAGTTGTTACATTTTTACTTCTCTGTCAATTTAAGATCCATGTGGATCAAAGAGTGCAAGTGTGGAGTTTCTTGTGATATACGCATCTAAACTATGTTATTTAGATCTATGCATCTTTATGTAGTATTCACTGATTGCGTACCAATATAAGCGTCTTGATTGTTCTCGTGCTCTCCCATCCAGTCAAACACCGAAAGCCCCTTTCGTGGGATTTATAGATGGTGTGACGAAGTAGGGTTACGTTGGCAATTTGGTGGAATAGGTGGAACGACAAGTGTTCATTTGGTGAAGGAGGTGGAAGGACAAGTGTCCATTGCATTAACACGATGCTGAGCAGGATGATTAAATAGCACCCGATCCTATAAGTCCTACCATCCATAAAACCTAGCTCACCTTCGGTTCTCGCTTACTCCACCCTTCTCTCATCCCATCACCACTTCCTCTTCTCTGCCGCCAACAACACTACCCCACCACCATGGATCGCGCTTTATGTCGGCGACGCCATACATCACGTATTTTGATATTAATTCACCAACAGCCACTAGAACCACCAATCTCCTCTTCGGCTGTCGTACCTCTTCTGCCATGGATTGATTCTGCTCCCCATATTCTATGGTTCACAATTGTTGCCCCCTCTCATCCTCCCTGCCATCGCCGTTGCCACTACTTGGCGCTACCCTCCGCCGCTGGTTTGGCCAACTATCCCATCACCACCTTTTCGCCCCGTCATCGCCCGATGGCGATGTGGCACGTTTCAGTGGATCTGAATCCAGATCTAGATAATCCCGAGGAGGTCTTAGCAGTTGGCTTCGATAAACTTCAACAGATCTTGTAAGTGGAATAGTCAATTTATGCATATGAATTTTAGCAATTGGAAAATTACTTATATATCACCGGAAGAGTTTTTCTTGGACAAGATCTTCAGGTTTTATTGTCATCCTGCCCTGATAGAAAGAAGGAACAGATGAGCGAAGGAAAACGACGCGGGGAGCCCCATCTTACCGTCAGACACCTCGATTTCCTAAAAATTTTTCCTTTTAGCCCAACAGGCGGGCCGTAGTAGACTAGTAGTACTAGCGAAAATAAGAACACCGGCAGCACTGAAGGGGAGGGGGAGAGAGAGAGAGAGAGATCCCCAATTCCCCGCTTCGATCCAGTCGAGCCCTACCTCCCAATTCCCCCTGAACTGCTAACCGAATCGATTCGATTCTCGCATGGCAGAGTCCGTCAGATTGTGGTGATTCCAGGGATCGTCTCGACGGGCAGGGTGCGCGCAGCGATGGAGCCGCGCATCGGCAACAAGTTCCGCATCGGCCGCAAGCTGGGGAGCGGCTCCTTCGGGGAGATCTACCTCGGTTCGTGCGCAATTCTGCCTAAAGATCTTGTTTTGATTCCAAAGTTCCCATCTTTACCATACTTTAATAAGTTTTTTTTGTTTTCTCTCTCTCTCGGGTGGGCTGTGTGTGTGTCTGTGCAGGTACCAACGTGCAGACCAACGAGGAGGTCGCGATTAAGCTCGTGAGTTTGCTCAATGTTTTTATCTACTTTGCGATTTTGGTCTCGATAGCTTCAGTTGTGGGGATCTAGGATGTGCAAGCCGAACTACATGCTAGATTTGGAAAAATATGACATTTTCTCAGTTTGGTAATCATGTCAAGTGGTAGCTATGCAAATCTGACTCGCTTGTTAATTTATTTCTCTGACGCACTTGGATCGGTAATATATGGAGGTAAACTACAAAAAGCAGTGTGGAGTACTGGGGTATGTTTTGTGTGTGTTATGTTGCTGCGGAAACCTTTTGGGGTAAACTTTCCTGCTTATGTTCTCGCTCTGTCCTGCGATGCAGTTTAGTTAGTTTTTTTAGTTAAATTCGCTGCCAAAATATGAGTTTTGAAGAGATATACTTCTTTCTGTTCATTCTTAAATTCATTTGCTTGATCTCTAGCTGCATCGCAAATATGATTTTTGTCTGACATGATGAATGCTTTATTTTATATCTTTCTGCTATTTGCATTGGTCCTCTTTCTGTGGGAACAGATAACACCCTTGTTGTTTCTGATGTTTTGTCCAGGAAAATGTGAAGACAAAGCATCCACAATTGCTGTATGAATCAAAGTTATACAGAATACTTCAAGGAGGAAGTAATATATGTGTTCTCTTTTTGTTTGCTTGGTTTTACTTTATCAAATCGCTTGTTTTTGAACAGATGAATCAACTGACATTCCCTTTGGTTCTGCAGCTGGAATTCCAAATGTCAAGTGGTTTGGTGTAGAGGGTGATTACAATGTTTTGGTAATGGACTTACTGGGACCCAGCCTTGAAGATCTTTTCGGTTTTTGTAACAGGAAGCTGTCTCTAAAAACTGTGTTGATGCTTGCTGATCAAATGGTATGATGTACAATTAAGATCGAACTCATTTTCTATATTCTTTGGTAAAATCCTGCAGAGTATAGTTTCTCCATGGCAGCATTACTTTGATCCAACTTTATTATAACCGCTTTCATTTTATTTTGTGTGCTTTTTACATCTTCTGTTTTGTTAGATCAATCGAGTCGAATTCGTTCATTCCAAGTCTTTCTTGCATAGAGATATTAAGCCAGACAATTTTCTCATGGGTCTTGGAAAAAGGGCAAATCAGGTAACAGTTATGTTCCCTTGGTCTGCTTGTATTCATGGATCAATTGTTGGTGTACTTATCCATACTTTTTAATCTCTCTATAGGTTTATGCCATAGATTTTGGGCTTGCAAAGAAGTACAGGGATACATCAACACACCAGCACATTCCATACAGGTAAAGATGCCGTTGCCTGTCTACTTATTAGTTGTTGCTGTAACTTTTCTTTTCTTTTCTTTTTTCTTTTCTTTTCTACATTTAAGAGAATCGAATGCATTCCGTAGTATATGTCAGAGTTACTGCATACTTCTGATGCTGCCACACTGGATGACATAAGTATTCTATGTTCATGTGTGAGCTTTGTACCGATCGACATCTAAACTAGTGGACAATCTACTCTTTGGTGTTATACAACAGTACAACACTTCCAAATGAAACAAATGACATTTGTGTATTTAATCACAGAGAGAACAAGAACTTGACAGGAACAGCAAGATATGCGAGTGTAAACACCCATCTTGGAATTGGTAAGTTTACTTGAGTGTTGGATATGAACTCTTTTATCCAGTAGCAGTACCTAGATTGAAGGCATGTAGTGTTATTTGTTCCTAGTAAACTTGTCTTACCTTTCCATGTATCTCCGTGTTTAGATATCATAATTTGATTTTCTGCTTCTCCATAGAACAAAGCCGGAGGGATGACATGGAGTCTCTAGGATATATACTGATGTACTTCTTAAGAGGAAGGTTGTTTAATATAACCTGATCAATTTTTTGTTGCATCTCTGCCTCTTTGGTATACTCTTTATTAACGCATGGTGTTATCACTGGCAGCCTTCCATGGCAGGGTCTAAAAGCTGGGAACAAGAAACAAAAATATGAGAAAATCAGCGAAAGGAAAATTTCTACTTCAACTGAGGTAACATATTCTTCTCTGTAAACTGCATTTGCTACCATTGTGAATTTGTGATATTGTTTTTTTAGTAATCTTATTCTCTCAATTATAGGCCCTCTGTCGTGGATATCCTACTGAATTTGCATCTTACTTCCATTACTGCCGCTCACTGCGCTTTGAAGATGCGCCAGACTATCAGTATCTGAAGAGATTGTTCAGAGACCTTTTTATTCGAGAGGGTTGGTTTACTGTTTGCATGTTGTACATATGCTCAAGATTTAATTTAGTGACTTAAGTGTTTTTTTATATATCTTAATGCTGCAAAATGCTACCTTTGAAAAATTCTTGATAGAGCATTTTTTTTATGTTCAGGCTTTCAGTTTGATTATGTGTTTGACTGGACAATTCTTAAGTATCAACAGTCACAGATGACCAGTGCTCCACCGCGTGCCATTGTCAGTACAACACAATTGCCCCTCCCTCCTTTCCTCAATGCGTGTGCACATGGGGATTTATGTCTGACTATTTGCTCATGTACTCTTGTGTTAGGCACCGGCAGCAGGACAAAGCTCTGGGATGGCTCCTGTGGCAAGTAATAATAGACAATCAGGTATGCATCTATCTCATGGTGGATTCTACAGTAACTTCTTAGTTCTTTTGACATAAGATAAACTGTAGGCAGTTTTTTAATAAATTATCAATTTGTGATCATATGAATATTCATATTTTTTTTACAAATTATTAATCTGTAGTAGATTGAAGTATGGGCTCTTTTAAGTAGCCTGATTGTATTTTCCTAAAAAAAGTTGTTGACTG
Organism: Otatea glauca; assembly: GCA_036346275.1. Lineage (NCBI taxonomy): Eukaryota > Viridiplantae > Streptophyta > Magnoliopsida > Poales > Poaceae > Otatea > Otatea glauca. The sequence continues at coordinate 64,261,341 of CM070719.1, read as the reverse complement.
TGAATAAGTTACAAACAGGTTGCTGATTACAAAATGTTAGTGATAACTAGAGAGTAGGAATCAAGCTCATTACCTGGTCCTCTGATCTTTCAAGTCAAGTTAATTAGTTGTATTTCTGGAAGCCATTTAAATGGTAATCAAATAATATTCTAATGAAAATACAGATGGATGCCCATTCTAGTGTCTTGTCAACCTTTGAGATTGTTTGATTCCATACAGTTTGGTCTTGCCAATTTGCAAGCTTGCTAATTCTTTCTAGGTGCTTAACTGTCTACTGAATTGATGTAGCCACCGAAGAGGGAAGGAGAAGTGGCTGGTCAGACATGGATCAAATGCGGCGTCAGGTTCCACCTCCAGCTATAAATGCAGGCAGCCTGGCCAAGCAGAAGTCCTCTGTTCGACATGACCAATCCACTTCGAAAGATGCTGTGGTGAGTTTTAGTTTTCGTCTTGTCTGATATTGCTAGTGCGATCACAAAATAGGTGGACCTCCTGAAGTGTTTCTGTATGTACAATTGCTATGTAATATCTGACCCTTAAATGACATGTAGTTCTCCAGTTCGACTTTTTTGGGACGGTCAAGCGGATCCTCAAGGCGACCTGCTGTCTCTAGTAGCCAAGAACTAAGTACTGATGCGGACCAGTCGCGTAGTCGTACAACAGATGCAAGCCCAGGAGCATTCCAAAGATCTGCTGCTCCACGGTGGAGTCCGCAAATGGTTGACTCCTCCGACACCAGGCATTCGTCTTCTGGCAGGCACCCATCTAACGCTAAGAACTACGAATCCACTATCAGGGGCATCCAGGGCCTAAATTTCGACGGTGATGATAGGATTCAGTACTAGGTTGTCTCAAACCTGGCAGAGTATCATCAGTGCCCCACCCCAAAATTCACCGTCTGGTGAAATGCAAATAAGAGGCTTGGTTGGGTCTAAGGGGCTGTGACTCATAGAAACTGTGTCGTGGTCTCAATGGTGATGCTTAGTCTCGTTGTACAGGTTCCCATTTGTTTCCGTTGGCGCAGATAGTTGCGGCATCAGTCCCTTGAATCATGTTGTATTTGGAGAGATTTCTGCAGGTTTGCATGACGTGTGCTTCTTTGGAATTCGATGGCCGTGTGGGCATGTAAGGAATGCTTATAAGTTTATACATTCGGGAGAGGTACCCATCCTCTTGTAACTCGAGTTGTGCGACTGCTGTGTGGATGCGCTGCGAAGTTACGCTGCTTTTGACAAAGCTGAAAAATTGTTATTGTATTTTGTGGTGTTATGAGCCTAGAAGAATGTAGCGCATAATGTGGTGGATTTTAAACTAATGCAGTTGCTAATAATCTTCAAATAATGAATGTCAATGTACATATTTTAGACAGAATCGTGCGTTTATCCTTAGATGTTCTCATTTTATACGCCTCTGCTATTGTATGGGGAGCTTAACTCCAGGTTTGGAGATAGGTACTGCGTAAGCCATGACATGACGAAGGCCAACCAAACAGATCCAGCCTGGTCATTGGCAGAGTAGCAATAGTAATCTCAAAAGGAAAAGAGACGGTAAAATGACAGATCGTTCCAATGGAAGTATCGTGCTCATCTTGTTTTGAGGATTAATATAAAAAAAAATTATGACTTTTGACTTGAGCTGCACATGCCTTGAGATTTGCCTCCGGGAAGACCGAAAGAGGCTGCTGTTTCATTCACATTCCATTCCAAGTTTGTGGTAGTAACATCCCTGTCGTGGTCAAACCTGAACTTTCTCAAACACTTCGCACCTAAAGGACAGAAAATGTAACACGGTCTAGCATGACAGCGAATTTTGGTATCGGGAGAAGGAGGACAGAAAGATCACAGAATCGGTAAAAAGACTTAGAAGAGATCAACAAGCTCGTCGCGACTAAGAAAAAGCTGGACGTTTACTGATTCAAAACATAAGAGGATCAATTGCATGAAGCGACCAGCAACACATGCAGGTACGTACGGAGAGAAATCCTAAGTTGTTCGTCCTGAAAGGACACTTGCAAATTCTTTGTTCAGAAAACGGGAAGAAAAATTAACTTAGACTGTACATAGCTCTTTACATTCGGGCGTGCATGCATGCAGCAGGTGCTTGCACTTGGGGGTGGGGGTGGTCAAAGAACAGCATCAACAAACTAAAGAATCGATGCTGCTATGCTATATCAAATGATCAAACAAGCAAATGAAAAGAAGAAGAAGAAATTCTTCAGCGGCCGAACAAAATCGTTATGCCTCAGCCTCGCTCGGTCTCTGGTGTAAGTTGTAAGTAGTAACCATCTTCAAACTGATGTTGAGGTGGTCACTTTCCCTTGTGCTTGGGGAGCGTGAGGTGCACCGTGGACGTCCGGATGCCGAGCCCGAGGCACTGCTGCTTCAGCGGCCGAACGCTGGGGCTGATCATCATGCCCATGTACTGCACCCGCGGCGACAGCCTCACCCGCGGGCTCGGCCGGGGAGACGGGATCGGCACCTTGCTCGCCGCCGCCGCCGCCACCTTCGGTGGCAGGTTCACCTGCTCCAGCGCCTTGCTCTGGAGCTCCACCGGGTAGTCCCTCACGCAGCCGATGCGCGCACCGGCGCCGGTCGTCCATTTCACCGATGGCCGGCTGCCCAGCTTCGGCGCCGCCGCCGTGTCCTCGCCGCCGTTGGTTTCCTTCACGATGTCCACCTCAGTTTCTGCGTTGACGTTTGGAGCCTCGCCGTGTGCCGCAGCCTGTGTGGGCATCTCAGCTTCAGCTTCTTGTGATGGCTCGTCCGTGGTCTTCTTCTTGAACGACGGGTACTCGTCGTCGTCGACGGAACATCTCTGAAGATTCAAGGCATGTATTTATCAGACCAACATACAAGAAATTTTGAAGTAATGCCTTAATCTGTTGTATACTGCGAAGCTACACAATGTAACGTGGCCACCGTGTAATAAAAAAAGTAAGCTTAATTACCTTGACGTTAGTTAGATCAACATTGTTCTCCTCGAGGAAGCTGATGAACTCGTTGAAGTTCTCTTCGGTCGGGAGGTAGTGGCCGCTGTATGGCCATATGGCCTGAAACAAGAGCCAGTCGTTCAAGGCTATTGCAAAACTGAAACACGGTCGATGAATATATTGAGATGACAAGCTACATACTCAGATTACTGTTTATGATTGCAATGTAGTACATACCTTAAGAACACCCTCTTTGGCAACCAGTCTTCCAGCTGCTGATGTAGCTCCACCAGCTAGGAAGCTTGAATGCTGAAATTGACCCTTCTTCTTCTGCTCATCACAGATCAAACAAAAAAAGAAAAAGGAACTTTAGGACTGATTGATCATGTGTAGCTAGGATGATCGCATGATTGGGAAAAAAGAGAGCTTGAGGCACTGAAAATACCTGACCAACGTACAGTGACCTGATTGTGCTCAACACAAATATCCATTTCGAGTCCTCAGTGGTGTTCACAAGAACCCCACTTCGTCTGTACGTTAATCTCCCGTGTTGCACAATGACCTCATAAGCAGCCCTTTCATTCTGTGATGTGCCAAAAGCACAATTTACATCTTTAGGTAAATACTGAAACATACCAATACCAATTTTTACAGCCCAGTTCTTCGGAGAGGAAAAGAGAGGGGAGAAAATTGAGGGGAGGAAACGAAAGAAGTTTCCGAGGGCCAATTACCATTCCGAGGTACATGATCAATTGTGAATGAAGCTTGCTTCTCGGACAGTTTGGGTGATGAATGTCCCTTCCGGCTCCAATATCCAACCTGACAACATCAGAGAGCAGAGGAATCTCAGAAAAGAAAGAAAAAGTAGTTACTACAAAAACAGCAGATAAAAAAAGAACGAAAGATACAGATTTAACATGAAAAACCCTACGGAAAAAAAAACATAGATGCACAAAGGCGAAAATCACTATAATAAGGAGAATACAAGCATGGGACCGCAGAATGTCTAAACTTGCGACTTGATGTTGTTGTCAAACATGAGACTATAGGTTATATTTATAGGCTAGGAAAAAAAGAGTCTCGAATGGAGAAGTTAATCGACTTAGAGTCAAAATGGAAATATATCTGAAAAGATAAAGCATATTCCGATTCCATATATGTCTGATTCAATACTGTGAATTCAGATCACATAATCAACAATCTCCACCTAAAAAATCGGTCTTATAGCCGTAATATATAAGTCTCCTTAAAATAAGTCTTCGTCAATAGACCTTGTGCATCGAAAGTCCAAATGATTAATCTCAACGGTTAGGACTGGAATGCTTCTCATGTAGCCAAATTAAGCAAACTACCCGTAGATCTAAACACATGGCTATCAATAAAAGCAGAGGAACAAATATGGGCCTTCAACGATTCATAATCTCAGCAAACTCTGAATTTGTGGAACTGGCCTCCTAAAACATATGCTCAATTATCAAACGATATAAGCAAAAACATCACATGTGGTGCTGGATAGATAGAGAAGAACTCATATCATGGAATTTGATATACTCTATCTGGAACACAAAACTCAATAAACAACGCTCATTGAAAGAGCAACCTACACGTGTGGTCATTATATACGTCAAACTGTCGACTATAAAAGTAAGTGAATTATATGATACGGTTGTAAAACTGCTCCTTAAAACTGTCCTAATGAAAGGAATTATCATGCTGTCAATGGAGTATAAACTGTAGTAGATCCCTCATATCGAGTTGTGACAACTGAAAATGTTGTAGTATCCACGCAAAAATAGATTCTTTCTTGCACTTAAATCATTAATCTCAAATTGAAATTGAAGCAAAACTCTCACTTTCCAACAACAAAACTCCGGAGAGTATCAAGTTAGCTGCCACCACCAGGGTGTTATCAAACTTCTGAAATTGAATATTGCCAAATCTCCATAGCAGTTGTGATCCAAATTGCACCTAGCAAAAATGGTGGAATTCACTGGAGCTCGGTTCTAATACGCTTCTCAGGCTCTGCTCTAGAAGACGTGCGCTTGCAGGTTTCAAGCTGGACGTAGCTGAGCTGCCTCTCGCATTTTTTTTTTCCTTTCTATTTCTTTTCTCGGTTGGGCTGCTCGGCTTTTGCCTCTGGCGACGTGCAGCTACAACTCCCTGCAGCGTTGCGTCTCGGGCGATTGCTCGCGACTTGCTTCTTGCCTTTTTTTTTTCTTGTACGCCAAACTCGTCGTAACTCTGTGTCGTAGTCTGACACGGACTTCGGATCATATGAGGTCTAGACGAGTCGATGGAAAAAAAAAAGTCACCGAGAGTTGACTCGCAAGCACGGATACGGCGCACTGACGCCTCCACGAATGGAGGCCACGGTGGTGCTGCCGTGCGTGCCGGCCCCGGGGGTGGGTATCGCTCTTCCCGGTGCAGCGGATCGGGATTCAAACCGCAGCACTGATATCGACGTTAGAAGACACATGGCCAAAAAAAAAGTAGATCAAAAAGGAACGGAAGTGGAAGATACATATTTAACGTAAAAAATTCCTACGAAAAAAACTATGAACACATGAAGAAAGAATTCACTACGATGACGAGAATGTCAAGCACCGGATAACAAACCATCTAAACGTGCGACTTGACGTTGTTCTCAAACATGAGACTATATGATATATATTTATAGGCTGGGAACTAGATTCCCGGATAGAAAAGGTGGCCGACTTTGAGTCGAAACAGAAAAATATTTGAGAAGATAAAACCGATCGACATGGCCGATTCCGATTCCATACCGTGAATTCGGATCACATAATCTCCAGAAGAGAAACAATAGTAGTGAAGTTGTTTCAGACAGCTACTATTGAGTCAGTCACACACTACTAAGTGGAGGGGGTATTTACCAGTAGAAGAATGGCTCTCTGCTGGAGCTCTGGAACCAGATATCGTAGTACAGATGCAGGTTGTGCCCATAGCGATGGCGCGGGTCGATCTGTAACGACATCAAGATCCGATCAAACACAGCGGCAGGCAGATCAGAACCTCCTTCCAAGAAAGAAATTAAGGAAGGCTAAAACATTTGTAGCTAGGCTGTTGTACGTAAGCAGCAATTGGGGCTTACTGCTTCGAGCCAATGGCGGAGCGCTAGTTTCTGGGCCTTGTCGTCCTTGGACAAGCCCTTGCCGACCTTGGCGATGCGCTTGCCGGCCCTGACCCAGCGGGACGCCGGCGTCTCCTGCTTCTCCTGGCGGAAGAAGGAGATGGACCTGCGGTCGAGGGACGCCGAGTCGTAGAGCTTCCACCAGAGCTCCTCGATGACGATGGCACAGTCTGCCAGGGTCCGGCGAGTGCGGTGGCCCTTGAAGACCTTCTGCACCTTGGTGGCGGCCTCATCGAGCTCGCGGCGAGGCCTCGGGGAGGAGAACGTCTCGCCGGGAGGAGGAGAATCGGCCTGTGCGGGCTTGCAGCTTGGAGAGGCGACCATGGTGTTGGAGGTGGGCCTTTGCATCTGCTGGAGCACGAGGCTTCCCGGCCTGGCGCCGTTGATGCGGCGAATGGGCGAGGGCGGATGGGAGGCGGCGTGTGCCTCGCAGGTGTTGAAGGTGAGGAGGTTGGTGGCTGCAGTTGCGATCTTGTTGGAGGAGTTGGTCCTGAGCATCTTGACGGGTATGGGGATGGCGGCGGCATCCCAGGTGGTGGGGCGGCGGAGGAGCTTGGGGGAGGCGGCATTCCTGTCGATCTCCGGCGAGCTCAGAGTCATCGGCGGTGTCGGTGGCTGTCCTGGTTGGTCGCGTCGCGTGGCGTGGCGAAGAAGGGAGTGCAATTCGGAACCTGCCCTGTGCCTTTCCAAGAAGAGAGCAGAATCAAGGCTGATTCGAACCAAAGAAGGAGCGCCGGCGCCCCCTCGGAATTCAGCAGAGCAACAGCCGCAGGAAAGAAGACGAGGAGGAAGAAGGTGTGGTTGATTGATTAATTGTTGGTACGTGGAGTGCGTACCTGGGGTGGGTGCGAGGAGGAGGAGGAGCAAAGTCAGTGCAGAAATAGAGATGGTGATCTTGGAAGGCAGGGAGATCGATCGGTTGCAGTGCAGAGAGCGAGCGAGCGTATATAGATGGATGACATGCACAGGAGGCGTAGCACTAGCAGCGAGCGAGACGACGGAGGAGGAGAAGCCTCAGCAGTGGTGTCCGTCCGTCCGTCCGAGTCCAACAAGCTCGTTCGTGGTCACCGGTGATGGAAGGGCGGTCGTTGGCTGGATCTCGAGCTTCCTGGTAAAACCGCGTACAAGTAACAGACGGGAGGGAGGAGAACCAACCCGCCCCGCCTCCTTAATCTCCCCAGGCAGTGAGGCTGGCCATCTCTCAGTCAAACACGCTACTCCTGCTCATCCGACGCATTCCAAGAGCTGGCTGCTCCTACTCCAAGAGCTGCATGCGTCACAAGATTCAGAACCCATCCCGCGTCAGTACGGTAAATCTTGATAACTGCAGCTGGACTGTCGCATCCACTACCACCGGACCCGGTGCCTATCAATCTCTATATATTTATCTATACGCCCGTATCGTCGTAGCTGCTCTGCTGCCTCTGCCTGCCTGCTGACCTAACAATTCCCTGTCAGGGCAGCTGCTAGCCAAGCCACCTGCGTGATTTCTCTCATCCTTGCGTGTCAGCACCCTTATAGGCTGGCTGGCTGCCTTGGCTGCCCCAGACTGACCTGGAGGTTTTCGTTGAGTTTTTATTCAGTTCGCATCTTCACTTTTCAGATGGATGGAGACGTACTATAATACTACTTACTGTATTACGTACTTACTAGCAGGAGTACATGTTTGCATCTTGACTCGCTGCATTTCTTTTCACTAGTCGTACAGTATATTGTATTATATCGCATCTAGTATATACGTATATGCATTAATTTCAAATTCAACAACTGGGACTGGGAACCCTTTACATTCAGAGCTAGACTGATAGTATATAATACAAGCTTTCGATAAAAACTACTCCAAATTAGTACGTAGAATGCATTTTTTTATCCCACTGCACGATGTGGACAGCACATTATTGCACACAATGAATCAATCGATCCATAAATCGCTGTGCCTATATCCAAATCAGCAATATGCATGCTGTCAGCTTGGCTAGAGCGTTGCGAGTTGCGACCACGCGAGTCAATGAATATATAATGCACCGATGGAAATATTAAATTAAGTAGCTGTAGGACGTCGCACCAACATCGATATATATATTCTAAAAATTTTGACTAGGAGCTCCAGTATTTATTAAAGAGGAAACAACAGCTACACTACAAGTATACACACGCACCAACGTGCCTACACCCAGCTCTCGTGAGCGCTCAAGAGCCAAGCTCGAACCACGGTGGGCTGAGACGCGCACCTGGCGCTCAGCCAACTGAGCTGAGCTCAGTTCTCCATATATATATATATATATAGTATAATTACCTAGGGCACCATGGTGCTTGGTCACTATGATTTAAAAAGAATATTTTCTCTATGTATTTTCATACGATTTTTTTTGAATTTTTTAGGATGTTGAATTTAACCGATTTATTAACTAGTTTAATAAAATTCAAGTTAGAGTTTTCTTTTTTTTATGATAGTTTAGTTGTAGGTATGTGCTGATTTTATATATAAATCAGCAAAGCATATATATATATATATATATATATCGAAGTACACCCGATGACAATTTACAAAAGAAGAAAATTGAGCGCTGAATGCTTGTAAATCTGTTTGACTTTTCAAAATCCGCCAGCGACGAGCTACCATGCACGTCACGTACGACGAATCCCATCGTTAATTAATTAATTCATTCATGCTTAAGCCGCGATGAGTGCAATAATCAATCAATTCAAATCGGTGCAAGTATGTGAAGTTGCCCATGGATAGCTGCGGGCAATCCAGAAATGTCAAAGTTTTACCTGATGTACTTTTGTCGAAATTCCAGACATATGGTCTCTTCATTTCTGGTCAACTCCGGATTTGAGCACTTATTTTTTGGGGAATTATTAAGGGTGTGTGATTATATTTCGAGTCAAACATAATTTATTTTCATGCCCCATTCGGTCGTTTATGGAATCGTTCAGCGCGGGAGTTATGGGAGGCCAATTAACGGGCAATGGACGACGACTAGCACATATTCAAGTTTTTGCTTTTTTATTTCCCATGAAGACTATATCCAAGTTTCACATTAAGCCAGCTAGCTAGCTAGCATCTCTCATTTCATCGCTGTTTTTTGGGCTCATGACATGAGCTTAATTAACTTCTATAACATTCTCTCTGATTACAGAAGTAAGTCGTTTTGGACATCTATATAGTCCTCAAAATACAACTTAATTTGACCGCTTCTTTCTATTATAGTATATTTATAAAACCTAATAAAGTTATACTATCATGAAAATACCTTTAGAGACAATCTATATTTACCATTTTTATGTGTCCAATCCATCTATTCGAAAAGATATATATATATATATATATATATATATATATATATATAGTATAATTACATGGGACACCATAGTGCCTGGGCACCATGATCTAAAAAGGATATTTTTCCTATGTATTTTCATGCGAATTTTTTTGAAATTGTTAGGATGCTGAGTTTAACCAGTTTACTAGTTCAAACAAGTTTGAACTGAAATTCAAACTATAGTTTCTTTTTTTGATGATAGTTTGGTTGTAGGTATGTGCTGATTTTATATATAAATCAACAAAGCATGTGATCCAAACTCGTACAAAATCTTTGAATTCGAGTATACTTTTTCAAAGGTATGTGTTTCATTTGAATTGTTATAGATGAGTATATACCCTAAAACTGAAATTTTTGAAAATTATACTCGAATATGGCTTGAATTTGCGCATTTGAAATCATGGTGCCCATGCACCATGGTGCCCTATTCTGGCTTCATATATATATATAGTTATATAGTTAGTTAGTTAGTTAGTTAGTTCATGATTTTAACTTCAACACCGCGCGTGATTCTAAGTTGTTAATAGAGTTAACTTGATCTGTCCATGGCAGTCTCCCGGCCACGTATGGATGCCATGCCTGCATATCGTGGCTGGAAGCAGGGTTAACAAAATCGTGGTAAATCGCTTGATTTTTGCGGTTTTCGACCGTACCGTTCCAGTTCAAAAGCAGAAATCGAGCGGTTTACCGGTAGATTTTAAAAAAAATCAAAAAAATTTATGCGATGAAAACCGCTCAAAAATCGTTGAAAAACCGCTCGAAAAACCGTTTTTCAAGAACATTCAATTGGCCGGCTGGTTTTTCATGAAAAATCGCGGTGAACAGTGAAAACCGAGCGGCTTTTCGTCAAAAATCGCGGTTTTCGCGAATATATTTGACTAAAATTCGAAAAAAATTTATTTTACAAACCGTTCGATTTTTCACGGTTTTCGAGCAATTTCTCGCGAAAACCGCTATTGTCGAAACGAAATTGTGAACCCTGAAGTACTAGTGTCATCCCGGGATGAATGAATAAATCAATTGTTACGTCGCCACCATATGCTAACTAGAGTATAATAAACCATCGACGTCAGAGATTGCAGATCTACTTCAATTTTTACCCGGTCTCCGTACGTCTTGTCCGGTCAACTCCAGCTTGATTTGTGTTTTTTGCTTTATGTGTACAGTGACAAATAGCTAGCTAAGCTAGCACGAAACCGGCCTGCAGTACATTTGTAGAATGTAAAAACATCACATGCGGCATGCGCTCCTCCCTCCGTAACTCGTACGTCCTGCAGCCGTTTTCCGTTTGCCACTACTGCGCACTATATATATATATATATCCTGCCATTGTTGATCTGTACAGATATGGCCATGCATTCGTGCTAGCTCCTTCCCACGAACACGAGAAAGCAGTATCTGCGAGATGAGATTGCCAACAAGCTAGCAATAATATATATATATTAATTACTTGGGACACCATGGTGCTGAGCACCATGATCTAAAAAGGATATTTTTTCTATGTATTTTCATGCGATTTTTTTTGAAATTGTTAGGATGCTGAGTTTAACCAGTTTACTAGTTCAAACAAGTTTGAACTGAAATTCAAACTATAGTTTCTTTTTTTGATGATAGTTTGGTTGTAGGTATGTGCTGATTTTATATATAAATCAGCAAAGCATGTGATCCAAACTCGTACAAAATCTTTGAATTCGAGTATACTTTTTCAAAGGTATGTGTTTCATTTGAATTGTTATAGATGGGTATATAGCCTAAAACTGAAATTTTTGAAAATTATATTCGAATATGGCTTGAATTTGCGCATTTGAAACCATGGAGCCCAGGCACCATGGTGCCCCATTCCGGCTTCCTATATATATATATATATATGCCCACAAGTCAAACATATATGCAGGCCATGCACTCCATCAAGTACCGCATGCATGCTTCTTCTTTTTACTCGATCGATCAATATTACATACTAGAAATCTATACGCGGCGTGCCACGTCGCGGGCGCCGCTCTCCACACGAGAAAACCGAGAATTTTGTTTTTTCGAAAAAAGGGCTTAAGCGTAATGGTAGAAAAAGGGAAAAAAAAAGTGTGTGTTTTTCGGGGAAAAGGATCCCAACGTTCCCCCGAAAAAGGACCTAAACGTAATTTTGATTTCATGGAAAAGGACCCGAGCGCAAGCCTTAAAAACGCATAAAGGACCTAAACGTAATATATATTCTTTTCGGGAAAAGGACCTAATTGTAATTTTTTTTTCCAGAAAAGGACCCAGATGTAATTTTTATTTCTGAAAAAGGACCTAAGCGTAAATATTTTTTTGGCTCTGCTCGCGGCTCGGCTCGAGCCGCCATGTGGGGGTGCTCCCCATCCAGGAAGTCTTCAGGCTTTAGTTGAAGGGATTATATGCTAGTTTACAGTGATCGTCTACGTACGAATTGGGAAATTAACAAAAATAAGTTACTTTACACCGATCGACCGACCTTGATCAATGTTATAGATATGCCCCAGAGACAATCATAGAGATGATTGTATTTTCTTATATTCATGATTAATTATTTTGTTCCTCGAATATTGTCATTATTATTTATTAGCAAGCTGAAAGCATATAGGCACTCATGTTTTTTGGTTTTGATAATTATTGACAACTTTGGTCAATAGACTAACACTTTCCTTGAGAATATTGAAATGAGGTTAATCCCAGGTTCGGTGACCATGGAAATACCAATGAAGGTACAAAGGGAATATCAAATATGTCAAGATCGTGAAAAGGTATAATTATAAGGTTTTTTTTTGTCTTTTGTCGATCTTGGAGTTTGAAAGAAAGATCGACTTGCTAGAATTAGGGCCGTACTATAAAGAGAGATTTTGACGCTTATCTTGATGTCACTTAGGGTTTAAAGGCTCAAATTACATATTCAAAAGGATGATTGATGATATATATTTTCCTAAATATAAAATTATTTTAAACATATCAAGTCTCTGGAAATCCGGTGCTACGCCATGGCAACGGTGCTACACAGTCTTGTGTAGCACCGACCCAAAGAGGCGGTGTGAAAATTCCAGAGAAGGTCCTTTTTAGGTGTTTTGATAGTCCAGTGCTACCGCCCATGGTAGCCCGGTGCTACCGGACTAGCGGTAGCACTGGACATATAACCCGGTGTGAAAATTCCAGAGGGGTGTGTTTTTGTAACCCGGTGCTACCGCCCATAGTATCCCGGTGCTACCGGACCAGCGGTAGCACCGGTCCTTAGCTCGGTGCTTAAATTCCAGAGAGATCATTCTTGAAGAAGAAAAATGAAAAGGGCCGTAGCACTGGACCCTGTGTAACGATCTCTGGCAAGTGCATTAAATGCATTGTTCTAGCTGTTGAAATGGAGCCCGGTGCTACCAGTCCTACATGGGCGGTTGCACCGAAAAAACAGACTTTTGCCCATTTCGAGCTCCAACGGCTAGAAAGTTTGGTGGAGGCTATAAATACCTCTGCACCTGCATTCTAGAGGTGCTTTTTGTCCTCATTGATGATATTTGAGCTCTAGCAAGTGTTCTCCACTCTTTTATGCATTCAATTTCATTTGTGAGTAAGAAGCAAGGTTGAGCGTTGCATTTCGTGTTTGAGCCTTTAGACACCGATATTTGACCTCAAGCAAGCGTCAAGGTTTATTACTCTTGGAGGTTGCCGCCTCCTAGACGGCTTGGTGGCGATCGTGCACGGTGAGCTTCTCAACGGAGATTGTAAGAAGCCCCGGCAAGTTGTGAAGGCCAGAGTTCGCCTACCCGGAGCAGGGAAGAACTACCTTAGTGATCGAGGAAGGCTCGAGCGAGTGGAGCTGGCTTGAAGTGATTCAAGTCACCTCAACGTGGAGTAGAGGAGACCGGCAAGTCTCCGAGACCACGGGTTAAATTTCTTGTCTCCTATTTATTTGTGATTGGTATTCTTCGTTGTTGAGAATCTATTTCATTGATAGCATATTCTTGATAGTCTTTGTGCTCACTAGTATATTTGCTACACTTAATTTGACATAGTATCTCAAGTGATTGCTAGAGAAATTTAGTGTGAATTTGCAATTTGTATCTCTATATCTTGGTATCATTAGTAATTTCTAAATAGTGTCGAAAAAATTAGAAACCTTCTATTCACCCTCCTCTAGTCGGTTATCCTTGATCCTACAAGTGGTATCAGAGCTTGGACTCTCTTTTCGGGCTTCACCGCCTAGAGAGTAAGGATAGCTAGCAATGGGGTGTCAATAGGCAAGGCGCCAATTTTTGATGGTATAAATTATGTTTATTGGAAAATTCACATGACCGTTTATCTTAAGGCCATGAGTCCAAGCATATGGAGAATTGTAGTTGAAGGTTTCACTCCGGGGGTCAATCCCACACTCACAATAGACCAAGAGGAGCGAAACACTCATCTTAATGCTCAAGCTATGAATGCTCTTTTTAGCGCTTTGAACGCGAATGAGTTCAATCGAGTGAGCAATCTTGAAACTGCTCATGAGATTTGGACAACCCTCTCAGAAATTCATGATGGAACATCCTCGGTCAAAGAAGCCAAATTGCAATTGCTTCGAGTCAAATATGATAGTTTTATTATGTTGACTCATGAAAACATCAATGAGATGTATTCACAGTTGAACAACATAGTAAATGAGCTCAAGGGCCTTGGAGCATCACTAACCGATTTTGACATTGTTCGTAAGATACTTAGAGCTCTTCCGGAAAAATATGAGACCTTGGTGACATTGTTTCTCAACTCACCGGAGTTGGCAAGAATGACGCCAACGGGACTCCTTGGAAATCTCATAACCAATGAGCTTTATAAGAAGGACAACGAAAAGCTTTTGGAGCAAAGCTCTTCGAAGAAGAAGAACATCGCCTTCAAAGCAAAGGCGGAATCAAGCGACGAGATGCACTTTACCCACTCTGTACGTAACAAGTATAAAAACTTGGACTTTGGTACCTCTCCCTTGTCCATTCGCCTCCTCCACCCAGACTCCCCCTTGCCTAACTCGTGTGGCGACAAGGGTTTCGACCTGACGCAGCCCTTCGGCTCCTTCGCTCGATGCCGCCCCTCGCCTCCTACCATCGGCGCCAACCTTCACCTCCTCCGCCCTACATCAGCCTCGCCTCCTCCCACTAGGGTTGCCGTCCGTCCCATCCTCATGCCACTACGCCTCCTCCGGCCAACTCCGTGTCCACAAGCGCCTCCATGCCGAAGTCATCCCAAAGTGTCGTTATTATGATGATCAGTTGGCAAGATTCATAGTAGGTTTCACACTAGAAAATTCTCAATATAGTATATTTAATGGTTAAATTTACATTTCTACTCAGAAAGTACATAAAACTTGCACGAATTCCATTCATATATGCTTCAAACGACATCAACACAAGTTGTCATTTAACTTAGAGGCATTTCAGAAATTTTTCAACTCAGAACAGCCAACCAACCTATCTAAAAGTCAAGCTGCCAAACACCAAATTTCTTTAGTCCAATAGTGCAGCCATTCAACCATTTAGACCGTCTGAAAGCTAATTTTCAAAAAAGGTACACTATACCAAACATGCCCATAGTAGCAGTACTCCAATAATGGTGGGGTAACAACTAAGAAGTTAGTGTCGTGCATGAATTGATAGCCGACACACGCCAATTGAAACAGGTGTTGCATATGTGCTATCAGTCCAGTTTGCACTGTTCACCACTTGCAAGTTTGATTGTCATTAGTGGGGACATGAATGGCGGAAGGCAATAAACAACCTTCCAAACTCTCCATGATATGCGTGAGTCGGCCCCAAAAAAGGTATTCACCACAAGTATAGTAAAAGATGACTAAGGGTGTGTTTGGTTGGTGGGATAAGGTCGAATGGGATAGAATGGTCTTACATCATTTGGTTCCATTGTTTTGGATGAATTGAATGGTTCAACATCTATAAGAAATATTACTTAAATTTGCATCCAACTATTCAAAATGAGATGATTCTATTCAAACAATCAAATATATGGATGATTTTTTTATCGAGCATCTTTTATATATATATATATATATATACCACTTGATATAAACAACCAAACACACCATAAGAATTCACCAAAGAAAGAAACCAGTAGATTTCTCGCTCACTCAGCGCCGCCGAGGAAGAGGGGAGAGAACGGTGGCGGATCCACAGGGCCGGTTGCAGCCGGTGGCTCGGGCCGTTTACTCCCCGGCCGCACAGTTGGTGCATTTGACTTTGGTAGGTAGGTCTTGAGGCGCAAACAATCAACGGTAAATGTGGGCCGGGTTAATCACGATTTCCTGCAACGCCAGGGACTAAACCGAGAAAGGCAGCTCTCGCACATTCGCAAAAACCCGCCTCGAATTCCAGTCTCCGCGTGGAGAACGAAGAATCAATCTCTCTCTCTCTCTAACTCCACCGAGCAAGAAGAGCCTGGTAAAAAAAAGAATCACAGATTTTATCGACCTATTCGACTCCGATCACCACTACTCTTCTACTCGCGTGTCGTGTTTCGGGGGATCTCTCTCGTCCAACGGTGAGGAGGGTTCTTCTTCCATGGCCTGGCGGCTCGCCCTCTCCAAGGTCGGTCTGTCTTCCTTTGCCCCCTGCACGATTTTGTCCTGTGCGTTTCCTTCGATTCGCCGTGCGGTTTTGCCCACAAAGATTCCATCTTGGAGCTGCATTACCCACGATTAGGGGATTCTTATATCATGGATGGATTCGCCTTCTCGACAAAATCTCTTGGGACCTGCAGGGAGATTGCGCCCGTTAGAAACTAGGGTCTAGGAGCTTGTCCGCGATAGAGTCGGGAGGGGAGTATTTGCCCTAAATCTTCTTGTTTTTAGCCCAAAGGAAAACAAGGCCTCGTTGAACCTAGTGCAAGGGAGTTAGACGTCTGATGGTAAGCTTCCCATCATACGCGTCGGCGCAAACATCGCTAAACAATATGTGCAACAATTATAATCAACACGCGCAACAAAAATGTGAAAAAAGAAGTGCAATGTTCTGAAAAAATTAGGGAAATTACAAAAATTCTCATTGAAAATTAGATGAAAACCACTAGTATAGAACTAAGGTACAATTTAAAACTAGTTCAGATATCGGAATCAAACAAATTCGTGGTGTTACAATATTGCAACATTTGAAAAAAATAGTGGCAAGATTCAAAAATAATTGTTGCAACAAATGAAACAAACTACACAAAAAATTATAGAAAATGTTACCGCAACAACCCAAATTAAACATGAGCAACATTTATAATAAGATGATGCAACATTCTGAAGTCCCAAACCCAATATTTTGAATTTTTGTTGCAACGATCAAAACAAATAGATGCAACATCTCAAAATTCTTACTGCAACAACTCGAACAACCTATTGCAACATCTCACATCTCTGTAGGGCGATAATCATTTTCTTCTTCATCAAGCATGGCCACGACGCTCATGGAGTCCATGCCCGCCTACGATGGAGCGTGGTTGGCCTAGGTGGCGCTCGTGAGCACAAGCGAGAGTAACCTCAAAAAGGAGAGGGAAACCATGCGGGGCTCCGGCCACGACCGCGAGTGGCGAGAGAGAGAGAGAGAGAGAGAGAGAGGAGCGAGGAGGAACACGCCATCTCCCTGCCAAACGCGGCCATGGAGAGAGAGATGGAAGGGGGGAGAGAGAGAGAGATAGGGGCAGGGAAGAGAGAAGATTTGGTCTGGTATTATGCCTCTCAAGTCTCAAGTTGGAGAAGAGACTAGAAGTGTAGGAGTCAAAAAGGTAGAGAGATCATCACGTGGGGGTAGAAGGCATCCAATGCTTTGGTGGACTAGAGTATTTTGAGTGACTGGAGAGGGCATCTGATGCAATCGGACGTCTGTCCTATAGCAATTCCCATCTTTCATACATAGCAATACGCTACATGGCTGAAATTTAGGTCCCGAGGCTGTTAAAGACTTCTTCTATCCTTAATGCTTATCCTAGCTGAAACTGCAACTGCAACACGGTGGCTGTCGGTTCAGACAAAGACACTGAATGATTAATGTTTGCAGTGGGTGCCACTTTATGGGTTGCTCTATTGACAAATTTGATCCATGGTCCTCACTTGTCGTTACTGTTGTTAAGAACTTAAATAGCACCGTATTTTGCCCGACTTAATTTGTGACATATTTTTTCGCGTGTGTTTCTGTCACAGGCTGCAAGGCATCGATCAGCAAATGCAATTTACAATGAGCTAGCATCTTCCTTTCCTTTCAGGGCATCTACGAATGGTACTGGTGCAGGTTTGGTTGCTTCTCTCTCTGTAAACTATGGCTTGAAAGGGTAAATGGGTATTTTTATGTGCCGACTAGAGTTTGTTTAATGGTGCCCAATGTTCCTTTTAATTAGACAGATGCTTTTTTCTTTTGTTTTTTTTCTTCTGTGTGATATATCTTTTTTTTAAACGAACGGCAGGAGCTCTTCCTTGCATTTAAGAAGAAAAGCACAGGTACAACACAACAAATTGGAGTTTGAAAACCAGAAATAATAAAAATATTAGAAATAATACACTGAAAATGAGCAACCCAATCCATTGTAAGACGGATGGTTTCGCTCTATGCGAGCTGGTTACATGTTATGTCGCGCTGCTAGCGGCATACCGCCGACATGAGGTCCGAAAGCAAAGCCATCCTGGATCAATCTCGCCGCCTGCGACAGAGAAAATCTTCCGGTGTCCTGCTGATGCTCTAGCCCCTCATCCAGAAGCGCGGAAGCCGCAACCTAGTTTTGGGAGATAAGAAGATTGGGTCGAGAACCAGCTCAGAGGCAGATAACGCAGGGGAAAGCTCTCCCAGGCCGAGCTTCCGGCGGTGAAGGGTGGAAAAGATGCCTGAAGTTTGGATTGTGCGGAACCGACCAAGGTCGGTGACATGGCCGAGAGGTCGTTCGGTCCGGAGGCTGAAGACTGTTGTTTCAAGCTCCAGACCGGAGGTCATCTAAGCGCCTGACTCTTCTCTTCTTTGTTGCCCTGTGCCGCGATCTTTTAGATGTGCTGTTTCTAGGCCTTGTGGTTTCTGTGTCGCCATGTGCTTCATGGAGGAAGTTTCTTTGTTTTCTTTGTTCCTTTTTGTAAACTGTGTTGGGTGCTTAATGCAGGTAGTGTGCTTAGAAATTTGCACGGGAGGTACCGGTCAAGCTATGTTGGTAGCTTTGCGCGCAGGGTACGAGACCTGGACTCATCGAGTGATGCTTCTCTTCTTAAAGAGATTTATAAAAGTGATCCAGAAAGAGTCATACAAATCTTCGAAAGCCAACCTTCATTACATTCCAACCCTTCAGCTCTCTCTGAGTATGTAAAAGCTCTTGTCAGTATTGACAGGCTGGAGGATAGTCCCCTACTTAAAACATTGCAAAGAGGTAGTGATTTCTATTACTTTGGTGCAGTTAATTGTTATGTGCAAAACATGTGCTATTTATTTGAGTGTATTTCTTAGGCAAGGCATAAAAAATAATCATGCCAGTTTGCTGTACCCTTCTGTAGTGGGTTTCTATTATGATATGAATACCTTTGTTTGCACTGGTCTTAAATATATTCATTATTGGGTATTTGCTTCGTAGTTGTTGTAAAAATCTTCATCTAGTCATACCAGGATTTTTTTAATTGATATTTACAGATTCTTTCTTTCTTTTGATAAAATTGTTGAAGTCCTCTGAAATCAACATGTATTTCTACTGCAGATTTCTTTTCTTATACTTACGATATGGTAAGTTGAGATACTGAGTTATCTCTAACGGTTATCATCATGTCTTTGCTACTTTGCATTTTGTTCTTTTACTTCTGTATGTAAATGTGATACTCTTATCCAGTAACAGATTCACGCTTCTCATTAATTAAAATTCTTGAGTTTTCCCCATATATGATTTGTAATTTGTTTTAGAACTTTTGGTTCATGGATGATCACATGAAATTTTCTTTGCAGGAATTGCTAGTTCAGCAAGTGAGGAAGAAAGCCGTAGTGGTATTCCAGTACTTGGGAGTGTTGGTCCGCTGACAAAGGACGGCCCTCTTGGTACCGCTATTGCACCTATTCACATGGTTACAGCAGAAACAGGCCAATTTAAGGTGCAGCTTTGGCGTACCTTCCGAATCATTGCACTTACTTTCCTTCTAATCTCCGGCATTGGAGCTCTGATTGAAGATAGAGGAATCAGTAAAGGTTTGTTATTTTGATGTAGGATGACTGTCTCTTGACCCTGAATTTTCAGCAGTTATTCCTATTGACATTGAACTGTATACAGGCCTTGGTTTGAACGAAGAGGTCCAACCAAGCATGGATTCGAGCACAAAATTCAGTGATGTCAAGGGAGTTGATGAAGCTAAAGCTGAACTTGAGGAAATAGTTCACTACCTACGAGATCCGAAGGTAAGTTCTGTCAATCAGGTGTTTTCATTCACCATTGATTAGGAAAAAGATAAAAAGCTAGCTAATTTCATGCAACAATATGCCTATCCCAACAGCGCTGTTAGGACAAACATATTGTATTGTACTGAAATTTCAACGCTGTTAAGAACAAACCAGCTGGTCTATCAACATTCTAATCAATTACGCCTTTTCTCCTCCCTTTCTTGGGTTTTTTTTTAAGCTCTCAGAAGGATTTGCAGTTCCCATCTAATTTACTCTCCCTGTTCTTCTAGCAATCCTCTGTGGCCTCATTGTTTAACTCGATAAACTTCACTTCCAGGCTCTCGTAGATCTCTGTTTAAACCCTTGCGCCACTTTATTTGGTAGTCGTTCTAGTCTCATAAAATGAAGCAGACTATTGCTTTGCCATGACTTTGTGCTTTCACGCTGCTTTCTTAAAGCTGAGTTTGATCTAGTGTTTTACACTGCGAAAGGTGTGTAGTATTGCTCCATTTTGTGAGATGTATCCGCGTTTTTTAAATATATATTCACAAGCACCTCTCGTGCTTTCCAGCGTTTTACATGCCTTGGTGGCAAGCTTCCAAAAGGTGTTTTGCTTGTCGGGCCACCTGGCACAGGAAAAACCATGTTGGCAAGGGCTATTGCTGGGGAAGCCAGTGTTCCTTTCTTCTCATGCAGCGGTAGTGAATTTGAGGAGATGTTTGTGGGTGTTGGGGCTAGAAGAGTGAGGGACCTCTTCAATGCAGCAAAGAAACGATCTCCTTGTATAATATTCATTGATGAAATTGACGCGATTGGTGGGAGCAGAAACCCAAAGGATCAACAGTACATGAAGATGACCTTGAACCAGTTGCTTGTTGAGCTGGATGGCTTTAAGCAGAATGAAGGGATAATTGTAATTGCAGCAACTAACTTCCCTCAGTCACTAGATAAAGCCCTTGTCAGGCCTGGGCGTTTTGACCGTCATATTGTGGTTCCAAATCCAGATGTTGAGGGCCGACGGCAGATCCTGGAGACTCATATGTCAAAGGTATAAATCCTGTATTGCAAACATTTCTGTTGTAATGCTTGGTGGGTTCTCCAGCCTAGACGGTTTGATTTGACCATTTGTCCCTGAACTGCAGGTCTTAAAAGCCGAAGATGTGGATCTGATGACCATTGCAAGGGGAACACCTGGATTCTCAGGTGCTGACCTTGCAAACTTGGTGAACGTAGCTGCTCTTAAGGCTGCTATGGACGAGGCAAAATCTGTTACAATGCACGACCTTGAGTATGCCAAGGACAGGATCATGATGGGCAGCGAGCGCAGATCAGCAGTGATATCTGATGAGAGCAGAAAAATGACTGCATATCATGAGGGAGGGCATGCACTTGTTGCTATCCACACGGAGGGTGCTCACCCGGTCCACAAGGCTACCATTGTTCCCAGGGGAATGGCTCTTGGCATGGTTACGCAGCTGCCAGAGAAAGATGAGACTAAAGTTTCAAGGAAGCAGATGCTGGCGAGATTGGATGTCTGTATGGGAGGGCGGGTGGCTGAGGAGCTTATATTTGGGGAAAGCGAGGTAACCTCTGGTGCTTCGTCTGATCTACGTCAAGCGACTCGGCTAGCGAGATCCATGGTCACGAAATACGGTATGAGTGAGCGGGTTGGTCTCGTTTCCTACAGCTACGACGACGACGACGGGAAGACCATGAGCACACAAACAAGGGGCCTGATTGAGCAGGAGGTGAAGGAGCTTTTAGAGAAGGCTTACAATAACGCAAAAGCGATTCTCACGGCACACGATAAGGAGCTTCACGCGCTAGCAAACGCCCTCCTCGAGCACGAAACTCTCTCTGGAGCCCAGATAAAAAAAAAAAAAAAACTAGTAGCACAAGCAGGTAACAAGGATCAGCTTTTGCGACCAGCTGCCCCGGTTTCAGCCCAATCTCCGGCTGCAGCTAAAGCCACGGGAGTTGCGGGCATTGGATCTTAGAGACTCACTAGACAGCGGCGGATGATTACTCACCGAATTAGCAGGTCATTTGAGAAATTCGATTCGATTGATGGGTGATTAGGGTCAACGAGGCGAGAATATAAATGGATGTTTGTAGCTGGTGTTTGGATATGTGAAGGAATCTTGTATTCGCATGCCGAACCGTTTAGAGTTAGCTTGGAGTTCCGTACGTTTAATTAATGCTCTGTGCGTTTTGGATAAGGTGTAATGTAATGTAATGTAATGTAATGTGTTCGGTCTCTTCATTTGGATGCACCTTGACGTGAACCGAATGTCCGCTTTCTGCATTGAGAGTGGAGTGGTACGTTGGGATTGAAGGGTGGTGTGGTGTGTGCGTCAAACAGGAGGGAGAGAGAGAGAGAGAGAGAGAGGGGATGATGGGCCGCAGAAGCCCAGTTTGGTCATGTAAAGGCCCAACCAAGATGGGACAAGAATCCATCCATCCCTTCCAACAAGTCCCAAGTCCCAAGCGCCTCGCCTCGCCTATATAACAAGCAAGGGAAGGCAGACCCGCGCAGCGCAAGCACAGAAGCGACCCGGCTCTCTCTCCTCGCGCGGTTCGGCTCGAGCTCGACCGGACCGACCCGCAAGGCAAACCGTCCCGGCACGCGCGTGCGTCTGCGGATTGGGCTCGTCACTGCCCGACCCCACGCCACCCCTCCCCGCGAGGGCTCCCTCCTCCGCGACGCGATCCCCTTCGCCGCCCCTCGCCGCCGCGCTCGGCTACGGAGGGCGGCGCGTCCCCTCTCCCCGCCGCGACTCTCGGTTCGTCTCCCCCCCTTCTCTTCCTCTCTCTCGATTCGCCTCGTTGGGTTTCCCGTTTGCATAGGATTGGGCTCGGATTGGATCGCTGCGCGTACGGCTCGCGGGCCTCTGCCCCCGGGCTGCCCGCTCGCGGTTCGAATCGTGGGGTTGCCCTCTGCGCTTCTCTTCTACAGCGTTTGGCGCTTCGTGCGCGGGTGATTTGCTCCCTAGATTTGAAATCGATTTTGGAATTTGGGTTCCGTCCACGCGCTTTGCTCTTCGAATGGCAGGTTTCAAAACCTGTGTGTACCACCACAAGGTCTCAGGAGCTGCGCCTAATCCTTCCTGCCCCGTGCGTGCATGTCGGTTCCACGTTGCTCGCATCGGCATGCGTATGTGATTTTTTTCCAGGGGGGGGGGGATGTTTCTGGGATTTGTTTATTCCGGGGGGTTTTCATCTGTTTATCGTTTAATTCTATCGGCGAGGAGAGCGGAGTTGTAGCGAGCTTAATTTTCTTTTCTTTTTGCGGAGCAGGTGTATGCGACGACATCCCACATGCGGAGTAACTTATCGGCGTACTGCTAACTAGAAGCCAAGTATACCCTCGGATGAAAGGTCTGGCAGTCTGCATCATTTATGGCGCAGAGTTCATCCCGTCTCCACCGCCTGCTCACATTACTAGACAGTATCCTCACACCTTGTTTTTTCCTCAGAGAATTTGGTTTGCATGCGATTTTGCTATAGTTCTTACCAAGTTTACTGGCCACTATGGTTAGAGTTTACAGATTATCTGAAAATTTTAACTAAACTACACCTTTGTTTGTTAAAAGTTGAAGTTAAGTGCGCTAAAATGTACTTATTCATCACCTATGTCAACTGGCCAAAACGATACTAAGCATTCAATCATTTATTATACCTGTTGGCTTATCTATTCTGCTAAGTTTCCTTTAACACAACCTAGCTGGTTCCACACAAGCGACAAGGTTCGCGGCTGCACGTCAAATCGGAGAAATTGCCAAGTCCCATCCACAGGAGCTAAATGCTTTGTTAAAAAAGGTATATAGGTGATGCCACCGCTGGTAATTTTTTAGATTTGCAAACTTGCAACCTGGAAGTGTTTGCTTAATATGCTGCGGTGTGTTAGATATGATGTATGGATGTGCAGGAATGCCTAACATTTATTTTCCTCAATGCATGCTTGTTCGACAGCACATAAATGCATCCTTCATTTTTCTGTTATGCTACATCTTCAATGATTTATAAGTTGATAGATCAAATAGCAATTTTTGATGGCCATATGATCTTTTTGAAATATTGCTTATTTTTTTAAGAATAATTAGGCATGCATCCACGTCGCTGGTTGTTTTCTACCTTTCATTCTTCTGGATATGTTATATTGTTATGTCCTCTCATGTACTGAGTGCTAGGTGTTCATTCAAGGATAAACAATGATTCCCACTCTTCTCATCTTTGACATCAACATATTAGTATATCATTGTCCACTGGGGAGTCTCCTTTCTTTTTGTATGCGTTCTGCACATAATGGTTGGCTGAAACGTATGCTCTTACTTGCCAACTTTAGGTTTCTCAATACCTTCGTAGTAAGAATTGGGATACAAGGGTTGCAGCAGCCCACACGATTGGTGCCATAGCAGAGAACATCAAACACACATCATTGAAAGACTTGTTTGCATCTGTGGAAGCAGAAAAGCATGCTTCTGGTTTGTCTGATGGAACTGGTGATGTTGCGGCAGCGTCATTACCACAAGCTGATACTACAACGTCTGAGCTTGCTTTTGGAAGGTCTTGCTGGAATATAATTCGATTATTTCTTTATGATTAGTAGACTTTCCCCTTTCTTTCTTGCTCCCCTCACTGAAAATGAACAAACTAATGCTGTTTCTTCATTTTTTTTCTTTGTTACAGCTTTGATATAAAAAGGGTGTTTGAATTCGGGTCTCCTTTATTGGCATCAGGTGGACAGGTGTATTCTTTGTACCATTATTGCTGCATATCAAGTTTTAACAACAAAAATAATTTAAATACTTTTCCTTTCGGGTGGGTCCTGCCTCCCACAATTTTTTGATCGCATTGCTGAGTGCTGACTACTTGATTGTTTTCCTTTTATCTTGTTATCACTTATAACATTGTAGAATTGACATTGGATGCTAAAATAGATCTTTCCCGGTACTTCATATTAGGATGTACATGTTTACTTTACGGTAATTTTAAGGAAATAATTTTGAGTGGACAATGGATAAATGTGCTAACATAATCTGCAGCACCCCATAATAATCATATGGTTAAATTGCTCCTGGAGCTACACAAAAGAATCTCAAGTTTCCCAACTAGGTCTGTATCACAACTTCACAAGATACAATTTAATAAGTTCTTTTGTAAGGATGAAACTGACAATTCTGTTTCAATGTTCATCTGTTTCTGTTTTTTTTCCTGTTGCTGCAACATGTGAAATTGCTAACAGAATTTGTTGCTTTTTATTCCTAGGAATACGATATTGCAAATGATGACAGCAAGAATCCAGCAGATCGTTTAGCTCGCCAAAAGCAAAATCTTCGGCGTCGTTTAGGTTAGATTCCTTTATATTACTTTGGTGAAGCAAAATTTATTTTCAAGATTTTGAGCATGTTTCGCCTTATTGTTGGTCAGAGACCCCCAAACTATGAATTGTTGCCAGATGACCTTTAAAGATTAAAAGCTTTTTGGCAATTAATTTTGATCTGAGTTTTGTAATGTATGTTATTTTATGACTACATTGGAATTTCTGCCGATCAGTTTGGATTCATATTTTGGAGATTGCTAAAAGCCTAAAAGCCTAGTAGCTCATTTTTTTAACCAAGTATTTTGAACTGCTTATCCATTGGATTTGTTGATATTGGGAGGTGGGGTTGGGGGAGAGATTAGTTTGAATAAAAGTAATAGATGGCTAGTTGCTCCTATCTTTTTTTTTTTGCTGAATTATGTGATTCAAAATATGAACTGTTCTCATATAGGATGCTGATGTGCTGGTTTCATTGTGTTCACTTTACTGTGATTGTATCTTTTCTCATGTACAGCATATTTGCATATATCCATTGTTGTTTTGGAGTGCTGTCATATATTTTTTTAGTTTCCTGTTTTAGTACAGGTCTGGATGTATGTGAGCAGTTTATGGATTTCAATGATGTTATCAAAGATGAGGATCTTCTTGCCCAAAAAAATTACTGGGGTGCAAATGTGCAGAACAATGGATTTTATTCGTTCAATACTGGTCAGAATATTCAGCACTTGGTTGCCACCATGGTTCCTAAGTATCCCAAACATTCTAGTTTTCGCTCTAAGAGATTAAGTGCCAGGGAGCTCAATATGCTGAAGCGGAAAGCAAAAAGTAATGCAAAAGATCATACAAAAGCTGTACCTGAGGATGATGAGGTTTTGCTGAAAAATTCTGCATCGTCCAATGGAGCTTCTTCTGACCAAGTTGGTGCACATAATGTATGATCAATCAATCATGCCATTTTCTTTCTAAGATATTACTAATCTCCTATAGATTGTTTTCTTATGTTGCAGTTTCTTTCATGAGATGGTTAACTTTTTAGTTATATTAGATCCCTGAAACAATCTGAAGTGTCAGCAAAGCTGTTTCTTTTTTCCCTTTGGATTTTCAATATTTCAATGCCTATTAGGTGTAAAAGCTGCAAAACTTTCTGTTTCCCATCATTCAGTTGCTAGCACAGTCTACCATGTCTACAAACATGGCTAGGTGCAAGTGGCCAAGTTCTTCCATGCATGTGTGAACTTGTTGACCTGTTATCGCTGTTGTTTCGTTTGGCAATTCACACATTATTTGTGCTTTGTCTTCAACCTTTGATGATTTAATCGTTTTCTTCCCTTATTTCAGGATGCATTTGATGCAGTTGCGGACGAAGATTATATGGAGTACAGTGAGAACGGGAGATGGCCTTTTCAACAATTTGTTGATCAGCTTATTCATGATATGTTTGACCCTAGTAAGCTCATTATCCAACTCCCACATTTGTCTCATTCTGTCTTGCTTTTACAACCTTTTAACTGGCTGTTGCCTTTTAGTTTGGGAAGTTCGCCATGGCACCATTATGGCTTTGAGGGAAATTTTGACACATCAAGGTGCTTGTGCTGGAGTATATTTCCCTGATGTGAACTCGCTTTTTGCTGATCTGGATGATAAAACCAGTTTGGACTCCCTGAAAAGGACACATGTTATTGATCTTAATGAAGACGTTGATGTGCAACAGCTCGAACCAGTTTTGAAGAGACATAAGAAAGAGGAGCCAAATCCTTCCGAGATTATGGACATTGACATGGATAAGGAGCTGGTTAATGGTGACTGTTGTAAAACAGAGGCAGGTCTGAGTAATGTGCTCACTGTATCAAGTGGTGAACCTAATTTTGCTCATGTAAAGGTTGAATCAGAGTTCCAGATTGATGGTTCAACTGACCCCTCTAAGCTTGATACATCCTGTACATCACTCCACAAAACGCTCAACCCCACATCAAATCCGAGTTTTGTTGCACATGTTCCTGAAAATTCGAAATATATGAAACTAGTGAAATTGGCCAAGTACTCATGGACGAAGAATTGGGATTTTCTTCAAGATTGTGCAATTCGCTTCCTTTGTGTACTTTCATTGGACCGGTATATATTTCTGGACTTCAAATAGACACTTAGAATTATATGTTCTTCTCTTGGTTATTAGTCTTATTTCTTTCTGCCTTATTCTGCTTGTAGCTTTGGTGATTATGTCTCTGATCAAGTGGTTGCCCCTGTTCGTGAAACTTGTGCTCAAGCTCTTGGTGCTGTCCTGAAATACATGCACCCTTCTTTAGTATGTCGTACGCTGAACATCTTGCTGCAAATGCAGGTGTGTGCTGTAGCAATTATTTATCTGATGGTCATCCACTTTCAAAACAATACATTCACTTTTGTCATCATCATCATAATCTCTCTCCCTCTCTATTTTCTTTGTTCTTTCAGCGCAGGCAGGAGTGGGAAGTTCGTCATGGGAGCCTCCTTGGAATTAAATACTTAGTTGCTGTTCGCAAGGTGATTGCTAATCAAGAAACTGATGTCCTAATATGATAATTTGATTTTCTTGTTCTAGTCTCTCGTGCATACATGATAGATATTATAAGAGTGCCAGCAGTAGTAAAACTTGTTACCAAGCTAGTGTTTGTCATTAGGGGAACTTTAGAGGATATAGTTTTTCTACTATTTTATATTGCTAATGGCTCGTTAATTCTGATTTATGGATTTGATGTCCAATTTGTGTACGAAATTGCTAATACTGTCTCCATACCAGGAAATGCTTAAAGATTTGCTTGACTATGTCCTTCATGCTTGTAAGGCTGGTCTGGAGGATCCGGATGATGATGTCCGAGCTGTGGCTGCAGAGGCCCTTATCCCGGCTGCTGCTTCTTTAGTTAGACTAAATGATCAAATGCTGCATTTGATTGTGATGTTGCTTTGGGATATATTGCTTGACCTTGATGATCTAAGCCCATCTACAAGCAGGTATTACTCCAATCTTTTTTCCTCACGTGGCAAAGAGATGTTCGCATAAAATTAGCACAGGCCAAAGATTAGTTGACCAATTTACTTTCGACTAATCTTTAATTCTATTGCAGATAAGAAATTTTAAATTTTGGATAGCTGTTTGTTGCTGTTCTATTACTTTTAAAGTAGATTATATTCATGTCACAGGAAATATTTTGCTTAGCTCATGTCCAAATTTCTTTTCTATTTCAGTGTAATGAATTTGTTAGCGGAGATATATTCTCAACCAGAGATGGTTCCAAAGATGCTTGGCATGGCAGCCTTAGGAGAAAAGGAAGAATTTGATCTAAACAAAGCAACTCAGCTTGCTGAGCAAGAAGACAGGTCGGCATACAGTGAGAACCCTTATGTTTTAGCCACACTGACACCCCGATTGTGGCCTTTTATGAGACACAGTATTACGTCAGTCCGGCACTCAGCTATACGAACTTTGGTAAGAACTACTGGGAATCTAGGATCCAGTTTGGTTCAATTGTGCTGATGTATCAAGCATTCACTTGTGTTCTCGAATCGAGTATAGAAAATTAGAAATTAATTCACTTGAGTTCGCGAATGGAGTTATAGAAAAATAGAAATGAACAGAATCATTGCAATTCAATCAGAAATCTTTACAACCAATTTGGTGCTCCAGTTTTGAGCCACCTGGTTAATGTTTTCTGCAATTTTGTTTACTAAAGAAAACAAACCTTCCTTGGGATTTTTGCCAACCTTAAGCATGGAACATTGCAATCTTGTTACCATTATGTATAATGAATTTTTAGTGCAAGCTTGTACACATCCATCACTATGCTTTCGTAGTTAACCGTGAAGTTCAACTATTTGTAGGAGAGGCTTCTTGAGGTTGGCAACACTAGGAGTTCAGCTGGAACCACCCCATCTAAATTCTGGCCTACATCCATATTAGGTGACGCACTGCAGGTCGTCTTCCAGAATCTACTTTTGGAGTCAAATGATGAAATTCTTCAATCTTCTGGAAGGGCTTGGAAACTTCTGCTTCAGGTTACTGATGTTCTGGACTTCTGGACATTGTGAATTTCTAAAATGCCCAGAAATTTGATAGTCTTGTGTAGTATATGATGATATTAAGTTATTAACAAACAAAATTGTCTTTACTACTGTAGTGTCCTGAGAAGGACCTTGAGTGTGCTGCAAGGTCATATTTTAGCAATTGGGTGCAACTTGCTACTACACCATATGGCTCAACATTGGATTCTTCAAAAATGTTTCTACCAGTTGCCCTTCCCCGAGGAAGTCGTTCAAGAGCTGCCGCAAAGATCAGATCTGCAAGGATAGAACATGAAAATACAGGAATGATATCTTTTGGTTCTACAGGAGAAACTATTTCACATGAAAAACATTTCGATGTTTCCTCGAGTGTTTCAAAGATAATTGTGGGGGCAGATTCTGACAAATCTGTTACTCATACACGAGTGCTTACAGCAATGGCCCTTGGGCATTTTGCCTCTAAGTTGCCAGTGGGCTCGTGGCAAATTGTTCTTAATCCACTAGCAAATGATCTCATGTCTCTCTCAGGAGTCCAGAGACAGGTAAGAAATGACCCAATTATATTACTGCCTCCGTTCTTCTTTACTTGTTGTTTTGGACATTGACATGGTTTCCAATACACCCATTTGACCTTTTTTTAATTATATGTTAGTAAAGTTATTAAAAATATGATGACATGGAAGTACTTTTGATGAAAAATCTACCGGTATAATTTTTTGTGACAAATCTAAGGCCTGTTTGTTTGGGCTTTTTCACTGGCTTAAAAGCTAAAAGGCCAAAGCCTAAACAAATGAGTGACTTTTTTAAAAGCCATAAGCCTCCATAGAACTAAAAGCCAAAATCCATCGGATATGTGCTTTTTTGGCTTATGGAGGGCTGGTTTTAGACTAATTTCACTGAAGCTAGAGTAAAATTACTCACCTCTACCACATATAAAAGCCAATTGCTTTTAAACTGTTTAAGCCCAAAAGCTGGCTCTAAGCTATAAGCCAAAAAGTCTAAGCCTAAACAAACATAGCCTAAATATTGTTATGTATATTTGTGGTCAAAAGTTTGAATACTATATTTTAAAACGACAAGTAAAATAACGAAAAGAGTAGTATGTTGATGTGTTCAACTACTTGCATTCTACTGATATTGTTTTGTTGGTCCAGGTGGCTTCTATGGTTATTGTTTCTTGGTTTAAAGATATCAGAAGAAGAGACCCTGCCGCGGTGGGTGCATTGCTAGCTTTCTTATCCTCTGTGAATGAGTGGCTGTTGGACTTACTGGCTTGCTCTGATCCTGCATTTCCTACAAAAGATTCTGTGCTTCCATATAACGAACTCGCAAGAACATATACAAAGATGCGTAATGAAGCCAATAATTTGTTCCACTCAATTGATTCTTGTGCTATTTTCAAAGACTATGCTCGCAGCTTAAACTTTAATGCTGACATGCTGAGTGTGGATGATGCTATTAACTTTGCTTCCAAGCTTTTGTTACCCTCTGAGTCCGATATTCCTTCAGACAGTGAGAAAATTGTCTTGAATAATATAGAATCAGCAAAACAAGGTCTGTTGTCTACATCAGGCTACTTGAAATGTGTTCAGGTATGTGGTATTTCAAATTATTGTCTCTGCAGATTTGTGTTACAATGTTAAATTCCATGTTACATTTTTCTATCTAGGAATAAGTGCACTTTACATCCCTAAACTATCAAAAAGGTCCATTTAACACCCTAAAGTATGAAACCGGATATTTAACACCCTCATCTTCTAAAACCGGATTAAATCACACCCTATAGTGGTTTGGCATGGCTGTTTTGCTGATATGCTCTCCTTTTCAACCACTGCCCATGCTATAAGGTACATTTGATTGTTGGCATCCCTACCTATAGCACAAACCAACTCACCATTGCATCTATTCCAATCATCTTCCTGCAGCCAGCAAGGATGCCCTTCTTGCAAGCATAAAAGCACACATACGTTCTCTTGAAGGCTAGTCTCTCTCCACCATAATCTAGTATCAAAGAAACTGTGCTGCCTGGGTTGCTTCTCAAGATCTCCAGCTGGTAGTCAAAACACCTTTGAGTACTCCCCACTTGTTGCATCAAACAACCTCTGTTGCACTGTTGCCTTTGCTCTCTTGCACTTCGATACACTGACATATGCAAATATGTCCTCAAGAACAGTTTGCGTCAAGCTATGAATTTTCCAATAAGGTTTGGCCCTCAAATATCTCTCAAACTTGTCGGCAATCCTGGCTGCTATAACCAACCTGTTGTCCCCCCGCTCTGGGCAATTATATGCACATCATTGTAAGTCACAACCTGAAACCAATCACTTCTGCTGTTCTTTGAGCCATGAAGCACCCATGGGCAATTCCTCCACATACACTTCGCCCTGAGTTTACTCTTCTCATCCTTGGGAAATGAGATATGCCTATGAGTAGCCAAACCATATTTGATGAGTACTTTCTTTAGCTATTCCTTCCCCCTAAATGTCATTCCAACCTTGAACACATGGAGGGGGTGGGGTGGCCGCAACTGACCTCAATGCCGCCCCGTGCTGGTCCGATTCTTCCCCTTTTCGTTACCTTCAATGCAACTGCGATCTGGGCTGGAGGAGGATGAACATCAAACAAGGAGGGAGTTAGCGATCTGGGTGGATTATACGAAGGGATTGGCATAAGAATGAGACCGATGTGACCAACATGTTATTCCACCGTTTGGGGCCACATGTGCACACCGGTGTAGCAAAATATCCTAAGGTCCACATCAGCAAAACAGCCGTGCCAAACCACTATAGGGTGTGATTTAATTCGGTTTTAGAAGATGAGGGTGTTAAATAACCGATTTCATACTTTACGGTGTTAAATGGACCTTTTTGATAGCTCAGGGGTGTACAACAGACTTATTCCTTCTATCTATGGTATTCACAATTTCCCTAATCAGTTTATTACCAATATCTTCACATAAATTCCCTTGTTTGATGTTATTCTGCAGAATAATTTGCATGTGACAGTTTCTTCTTTAGTGGCTTCTGCTGTAGTCTGGATGTCAGGGTTGCCTAGCAAGTTGAACCCAGTCATTTTACCTTTAATGGCTGCTGTAAAAAGAGAACAGGCAAGACATGTAGCTTTTCTTGTGCTTATTTTAATACTTTCTGCCTTAGCACGTAAGCTCAAATGATTCCATGTAATGCAGGAGGAAGTGCTTCAAGACAAAGCTGCAGATGCACTTGCTGAGCTCATTTTTAGTTGTGTTGGCCGCAAGCCTGGCCCCAATGACAAGCTAACAAAGAACCTCTGCACCTTGACATGCACTGATGCTAGCGAGACACCTCAAGCTGCAGTTATCAACTCAATACAAGTCATCAAAGACCAAAATTTGCTGTCAATTGGGAAGCGTTTTAGTAGTCACAAATCCAGGGGTCATATGATTTCTGTTGGTGAAGAAAGACAAAAAATGGAAGGTTTTATAAGCCGACGTGGATCAGAGTTGGCTTTCAAGCATCTCTGTGAGAAATTTGGATCATCATTATTTGAAAAACTTCCCAAGCTATGGGATTGCCTTACCGAGTTTCTTAAACCTGTCAAGACTGAAGATAACATTCTGAAAGATGATCTAAGTATAGCACAACTAGGCAGATCTTGTGAGGATAAGGACCCACAGTCCCTCATAAATAATATCCAGGTTTGTTCCATTAGGAATTAATTTGAATTCAATGTTTTCGTGGGTGCTTTGCATAGAACTGCTATGTTGTCTGGGCTTAGATCATCATGTCAAACCAATATACTGCATCAATCCAATTCTTGCTATAATTTAGTGTAAGCTAGTTTGGTTGCCATTTCAGTCACATCTCACATGTTCATATTTTTTATCTTTTTCCTGGTCCTTGCAGGTTGTTCGTTCGGTTACACCTCACTTGGCAGAGCCCTTGAGGCCTCAACTGCTAAGTCTCCTTCCCTGTATTCTTGGGTGCGTCCGTCATCCTCATGTGGCTGTTAGGTTAGCTGCTGCAAGGTGTATCACATCAATGGCAAAATCATTGACTGGTAATGTGATGGTAGTTGTGATAGAAAATGCTATTCCGATGTTGTCAGATGCATCTTCCGTTTGTGCAAGACAAGGAGCTGGGATGCTTTTGAGCCTTCTTGTTCAGGGTTTGGCTGTGGAGTTGGTTCCTTACGCTCCTTTCCTTGTTGTTCCTCTTCTGAGGTGTATGAGTGACCCTGATGGATCTGTCAGGCAGACTGTCACTCACAGTTTTGCTGCTCTGGTTCCTTTGCTGCCATTAGCAAAGGGTATTCCGTTACCAAGTGGACTAAGTGAACGCTTATCTAGCAGTGCAGAAGATGCTCAGTTTCTGGAACAGCTTCTCGACAACTCCCAAATTGATGATTACAAACTCAACATTGATCTTAGTGTTGACTTGCGAAGGTCTGTAACTATCATAAAAGGTCATTCATCAGAATGTGGCTTCATGATGTCATTCTGCTTAATTGAAATAGTATATTGAGTACACATGCCGACAGCATGCATAAAAAGAATAATTATAATGAATTGAGCCTGTAGTTTGCTTCATATGTTGAAATATGATGTGCTGTAAATCGCATCTGTGCAAGTTTACATTCTTTGTTTTTATTTTTTTTAATATAATCTGGTTGGTCATTGCAGGTACCAGCAAGAAGGAATCAACTGGCTAGCATTCCTGAGACGGTTTAAGTTGCATGGAATTTTATGTGATGACATGGGGCTTGGTAAGACGCTCCAGGCGTCTGCTATTGTAGCAAGTGATATTGCCGAGTCACGTGCACGGAATGATGATAAAGATCCAATATCTTTGATTATCTGCCCTTCTACATTAGTAGCGCACTGGGAATATGAAATAGAAAAGTACATAGACAGCTCTATCATGACACCTCTTCAGTACATTGGTTCATCACAAGACAGGATCATGCTCCGTAGTCAATTTGATAAGTTTAACACAATCATAACATCATATGATATTGTACGCAAGGATATTGATTTTCTTGGGACTATCTTTTGGAACTATTGTGTTCTGGATGAAGGGCACATAATCAAAAACCCAAGATCTAAAATAACATCTGCTGTGAAACAGTTAAAAGCACAACACCGTCTTATCTTGAGTGGTACACCTATTCAGGTAAAACTTTAGCTGCAAATCTTGTTGGTATGCTTTTCTTTTTGACCTTTTCAGTTCTCTCAGTTGCTGCTGTTGTTTTATTGTCTGTGTTCTTTGTTGATAATTCCATTACTGAAATTGATGATTTCTTTACATTGACACATTCCATTGGAATCGCAGAATAATGTATTGGAGTTATGGTCTCTATTTGACTTCCTCATGCCTGGATTTCTTGGGACGGAAAAACAGGTAAGTTGCACTATGAACTCGGACTTCCTTACGGAATTGAATGATACGAAATTTTCTGGTTTTTCTTCAAATGAGCCATGTCTTTTTGTTCAAGAACTTACTTTAGTTTTCAACATGTTCTTAATTCATTCTAGTCTAGCTTCCTAGTTTGTTTGTTTGTTGAGGAATGGTCATCTGGTTTTCAATGTGGATTTTTGTTCCAGAGACCATATAAAATTTGATTATTTTGGACCTGCATGATAAGGCATTAATTACACTATTTCTTATATATGATGCCCCCAACATTTATGTTTCAGTTATGCTATATGTTCTAGGCTGCATTATAGAATCAATTATTCGGTGTAGTTTGGGATGGATAAACCTCAAGGCTGGAACACATAAAAACTAAAGAAAAGGACACTAGTGAGTACTGAGTAGTTTCTTAAGATTTAAACCAAGTGAACACAAGATGATTTAAACCAACTGTAAGCTGATTTGTGCTTTCCTGAGGAGACAAATCTTTACTATTCTCGGCCGATGCACATGCTTGGATGTTCCCCTCTTGGCAGCTATCTTGGTCTATTCTGGTATAAGTATTTTATGCTGAAATCTCACCTAAAATTGTTTCACAGTTTCAAGCTACTTACGGAAAACCATTGCTAGCAGCTAAAGATTCAAAATGTTCAGCAAAGGATGCTGAAGCTGGCATTCTTGCAATGGAGGCACTGCACAAGCAGGTTTTTATCTTCTGGTAGATTTTAGAATAATTGTATGTTGTGACCTTTATTGATAAATAAAATTTATCTTGCGATACCAGGTCATGCCATTTCTACTTAGAAGAACAAAGGATGAAGTTTTATCTGATCTTCCGGAGAAGATTATCCAGGATAGATATTGTAATCTCAGTCTATTGCAGCTCAAACTTTACGACAAATTCTCCAGCTCCAATGCGAAAGAAGAGATTTCAACTATAATAAAAGCAAACGAATCGGAGGAATCTACTTCTCAACCAAAGGCAACTCGTCATGTGTTTCAGGTGCTGCAATTGAATAACTCTTTCTTGTTTATTTATTTTGCAATTTTTGTTTTTATGACTTCTAATTGAATATGCTTTTGCTGTGATGCAGGCATTGCATTACCTATTAAAACTCTGCAGCCATCCTTTGCTTGTCACTGGAGAGAGCCCACCTGACTATCTTGTGGATCTTCTAAAAGAAATAGGTGTGGGAACTGGTGATGAGCTTCATGAGCTGCACCACTCCCCTAAGCTTGTTGCTCTTCAAGAGATACTTCAGGAGTGTGGTATAGGATCAGAGATATCAAGTCCTGATGCGTCCACAGCGGTTGGGCAACATAGAGTTCTGATTTTTGCTCAACATAAGGTATTGAGTCTGTTTTGTTATACTGTGCTTTCCTCTCTCTTGCTTTTGTTCTTATTTCATCCTTGTCATATGCTTAACTTTTTTTTCTTCAGGCTTTTCTTGACATTATTGAGAAGGACCTGTTTCAATCCCATATGAGAAGGTGAGTTTACGATATTTTGTTATTTTCATAGTTACATTAGCTGTGTCCAGATATGCATCATTTTAGATTTAGAAAATGGTATTTGGCATTTTATTTAGATTTACATTAGTAGCAGCAGATGCAAATTATTTGCAAGAACCTTTTTTTAGGGAGACAGTACACAGTAGGGGAGGACCCTACTGAGGAAAATCATATTGGAAAAAGTGAAGATAATTAACCGGATTTTTTTGGGGGACAGGGAAAACAAAACACTATACAGGCCATCAAGCCATCTAGAGAGGGCAATTATTTGCAAGAACCTTTCTGTATATTGCGTGCTTCATCTTCTGTTTACTATCTAAGGAGTCTTTGTATGTAGTATTGCAGTGCTGCTGCCAAACTGTTTAATCTGTAAGGTTGAGTTTGTCGTCATCGGTGCTAACTGATTATTGAGTATTGACTAAAGCAACACAAATAAAGTTGGTAGCTTTTGATGTGCAATTCCATTTCGTCTTTCTTCAGCAACAGTTAAATTTGGCAGCATTTAATGTGTACTTACATCTTGCCATACTCTCTTTTGCCACGTGTTAGATTTGCCTACAATATTTCTTCTGCCTGTGCTTGCTAGCCGAGTCAATATAATTAGGGAATTTTTTATTTTGTTGCAGCGCCACATATTTGCGGCTGGATGGCTCTGTTGAACCAGAGAAGAGATTTGAAATTGTCAAAGCATTCAATTCAGACCCAACCATTGATGTACTCCTATTAACAACTCACGGTAGGTTTAGAGTGTGCCTTATGAACTGGGATTTTACTCCTTGATATGCTAGAAGCTAGCTCTGATTCTTTCTTGTTGCAGTTGGTGGTCTGGGCTTGAATTTGACATCTGCTGACACGTTGGTCTTCATGGAACATGATTGGAACCCAATGAAGGATCTTCAGGTTCGTTTTTGCATCTTTTCAGAAGGATAAGGCCTTTTATTCTCATTAGATTTTTCCTGTGCTATTTGTCTTCTTGATGCCTACATTATTCTGTCACGTCGTCCTCTGCTAAACATAATAGTATTATATTCTGCTCTTACAGGCGATGGACAGAGCACACCGTCTGGGTCAAAGGAAAGTGGTGAATGTGCACCGTCTCATCATGCGCGGTACCCTGGAAGAGAAGGTGATGAGTCTCCAGCGGTTCAAGGTGTCAGTTGCCAATGCGGTCATTAATGCTGAGAACGCCAGCCTGAAGACCATGAACACTGGCCAGCTACTTGATCTGTTCACTTCGACCCCCGCTTCCAGAAAAGTAAACCCTTGGGACAGTTCACTCTTCTTTTTGAGAGGGGAACTCATGCAAATGATTTGTTTCTGATCCGTTGTCCCCTCCCTCCCATATGCAGGCGTCGGTCCTCCCAAGCAGTTCGAGTGGTGAGCAGAGTACAGATTCCAAGGGGAAATCCAGTGGGAAGGGCTTGAAATCCATTCTAAATGGGCTGGATGAGCTTTGGGATCAGTCGCAGTATGCAGACGAGTATGATCTCAACCAGTTCCTGGCGAAGCTCAACGGCTGAACATACGATCACCGCTCGTGTACAGTGTAAAGTAAATTGGGACGTGTGATCTAGGTTCGCAGATTTTGTTGCCAACCTCAAAAGTTTTTTTTGTTGTTTCACGCGGAAGAAAAAGGGAAGGATCGCAAGATCAAGAGCGACATGGCTAACTTATAGGTGCTTGAGATGGTGATCTCAATTTTTTGTTTCTAAGCTTTTGTTAGGAGGGTTAGAGCGCTGGTCATCAGAGGCTGTAAAGTTTTGAGGAGTTGTATATACTCTCGGCTTATTTATAATCAAAGCTGCAGCTCCTTGTAATTTTTCCTTGTCTAGTTGTGTGTTATTCTTAACCCTAACAGGTATTATGAGTGTATCTTTGTTTGCAGGCGTTAGCTATATCGTCTGACGGGGTCTGAACAATTTTGTGCTATACGACATGTGTATGGCATCTGTCTTATGGGCAAGGCGTCGTCATGGTGTTGTGTGTCGTCGGGTGGGGCTGAGGCGGATGTCATAAGTGGGGGTCATGGTGTTGTGTGTCGTCGGGTAGGGCTGAGGCGGATGTCATAGGTGGGAGCTAAGCGGGGGACTCGGGGTAATAGAGAGCATAGTTACTGGTTTTGTATCAACCACCGAACCCTGATTTGGATTGCATGATCTGATTAGGAATTCATCGACGATCTGACTTGGTAGGGGGAGGACGAGAAAAGGGGAGGAAGAGCTAACTTTAGCCGTTGTTGCTTCCCATCGTCACTATTACCGCCGTCGTGGTTGCTGCTTGCAGAAGCCATCGTCGTCACTCCTTTTCATCCCTGTGTCGTTATGGCCGTTGCTCTTCACTCGTTGCTGCCACCACGGCCGCAAGATCTGTGCCTCATCTCTCTCACTCACTCCATTGCCACCAGCCACAACCCGTCGTCGTTGTCGGCTGCCCCATTACCTCCTAGTTGGCGGTGACACAGCGGTAGAGGAGCAAGGAGGTGGGGCATTGTGGGAGGATGCAAAGGGTGGGAAGAGTTGGGAGTTGGAATGACACCATAGGAGGGGAGGAGTTTGCAGGAGACGGTGTGGTATGAGTTTGGAGGCGGACGCTGCTTTTTTTTAAAGAAGTAGGTGGTAGTTGCCTGGGAGCTCTAAGGAGTTATGGCAGATTGCGCATTGAGCAGTATGAGGGAGAGATATGGGTTGGCCCTATGTCTGACCTGCTCTTTTCTTATTTCTTTTTATGTTATTGAGTTAAGATGTTCTATAGCTATTTGCTGGATTAAGATCTGTGTATGGTGTCGTCTCGCACACACCTTAGGCACTTTAGCGGTAAAAAGGTGTTGAGCCACCATGCCTCACCTTATCACTTTAATTAACCTTGCAGTGAAGACATTGGCATCCCTTCAAGTTATGAAGAAGGCACTTCATCATATATGTGTTCAATTGTCTGTTGTGGGGCATTTTTGAGAGGTTTTGTTTTGAATTTTAAATTACCATGTCCATATTTTTGAATAATTTTGTAACTGTGCCGATGGATAAATGTGAAAAATTATTACAAGTAATGACAGCAGCTTGATCAAAAAAATGAGAGGGTTTCTCTTCTGACTCGGCGTTGGCAGTGCCATGGAAACTGATTAGGGACTCCATGCCTGGCTCTTGCTTCGGTTTGCTATGGCCATCGTCCACATGGGCCAAACGCAAACATCATTCTAATTCAGCGTTGGCTGTTGCTACTTCCTCCGGTCGTGGACTATTTTTGTAAGGGAAACATAAGAGACTCCTTGCCTTTGTTGAGAGAGAAATATTAGAGGTATGAATAAGCTTTGAGTGACGGAGATTGTTATTTGGGATAATTTGGAGAGACAACGAGAACAAATAAAACGGATGGGATCATATACGTGTATTTTGTTTTTGTGTAATTTGAGTCGAGATTAGTAGTGAAATGAAATGAAGTCCGCGGAGCAAGTAATGACGGAGGGAGAGGAGGGGCACGTGGCGTGTCGATAGTGTGGGAATGAAACGGAAACGAAAGCGAAAACGAAACCCATCGAGTGGCCGATGGGGTCGGAGTGACGGACGGACACCCAACCCAACCCAACCCAACCCACCCCTCTCTCTCTCTCTCGCTCTCGCAGTCGCACCAGACCAGACAGCACAGCACAGACGTTGCCCCTCCTCTCTTCCCTCGCGCTCCTTCCCGCTTCCCCAGCCCGCCCCGCCGGCGACCCCACCTCCTCTGGTACCACCTCTCCGGCCTCCTCCGCCTCCCATTCCTCCCTCCGCATCCCCGGGTGCCCCACTGACCCCTCGACCCCGCTCCGCAGCCGCCCCCCCGTCTCCTCCTCAGCTCCAAACCCTAACCCTAGCTCCGCGCACCAGCGCTCCCGAGGTACGTTTCCTCCTCGTTCGGTTCGGTCCCATTCGGCCTCGCGTCGTCGCTGCCCCAGAGAGGCGTTGGGTGGGCGTGGGCACTGGTCGTAGGACTAAGGCTGTGGCATGGGTTACTACTACTACTCACTAGTAGTAGTCAGGGGAGACTGTGTCGTGGGCTTGTGACGGTGAATCCTGCCGCATTTTGCTCCGCTTTGATGCGTATGCCATGCTTGCAGCCAACTAAGCGCGCTTGTAGAATGTTGCCAGCATGCCAAAATGTCAGTGTAACGTTGCTAAGTTTAAATTGTAATACTGTATTGCAGGCAGCTCTGGGCTGTTTTTGCTTTAGGCTTAGTTGGTCGAAATGTGCCACCTGTGAATCTGTCCAACTCTTGCTGCTGCTGTCGTTTTATCTTTTGCTTTTTTGGTTTACTTGCACTGATTTCTATCCTGGATGTTGTAGCTTTCGCTTGTGGTGACTCGTAGGGCGTCCTGCGTAAATACGCATGTGCATCTATTGACGCGTGGGCGATGCCTGCTTTGGCTTTTCTTCTGTGGTGAATACTGAGCCCATCTCTATGGGTGGAATTACCGATTATGGTGTTAGTGTCAGTACCAAATCTTCACCACGCAGTGTGGCCATTGAGAAAGCTCAGGAGGAACTCAGGTATGTTAGTGATGGCAACATCTCCTGCATTTTTGTGGATGATTGCTAGGAAACTGCGGGACTTCATTATGATTCATGAACTTCAGGCAGGAGCATGATGTTCGTGAAGAACGGAGGAGAGAGTTGGAGTTTCTAGAGAAAGTATGTTTGCAGGTTTTCTTTAGATTGAATTTTATTCTTCTTTTGGTCTAATTACTCCTATTTATTTCAGGGAGGCAACCCATTGGAGTTCAAATTTGGCCATGTAGCATCAGTCAGTGTACAGTCCACTTCTCTCACAGATCAAATAGCTGAACAAAATGTGATTAGGTAATAGTTGCTTCCTGATGTAGCATTTGATGGCAATATGGAATTACCATAAATTGATTTAGAAGCCTTTTGTTTGCTTCCAATTGCAGTGAAGCTAAAGGTAGTTTTGCATTAGCTGCATCGCCTCGTGGAGATTCAGTTGAGAGTAGCGGCAAACCGGGAAGTTCATTGTGTCGTGAAACCAACACAGTGGACAATCTTACGCTTTTTGGTGGAGATAACAATGATGTTGTAGAGGAGAAGATTGTAAAAAGAGTACCCAAAAGAACTAATGCAGCTCAACCCAAGCAGTCCTTGCCCACTGATGGTCACAACAATGCAAAAAAAGCCGAAGACTCTGGTTTGTCACGCCTTGGAGTGAAGAGCCAGGCATATGTTCGACGCAACAGGTCAAAGCCAAGTAGGGAGAGTGCGAATGTTGCTTCTATCAGATCTCCTGTGGTTCATGCTAAAGGTTCTGAACCAAAAGATGCAAAAGGTGTAATCCAGGAAAAACAAGCACATCATCATGGCGTATCATTTGTTTCTAGTTTAAAGCAGGCAGGACCAAAGTGCGACAGTGCACCAAAGAATACATCTTCTGATGAACAGGTGCCAATGGAGTTGGATGGGATTCAAACCATTCGTGAAAGCAACTTTGTAGTAAAGAGCGAAACAAGGCAAGGTGACAATAATAGTAAAGCTACCGAAGCGTTGCCTAATGACACGAATGGCAATCAGCAGCTTGAGAGATGTTGTGAGATAGCTGCATCAGGTGCATCTGTAGAAATCCCTGATGCTACTTCAAAAGTTGTTCTAAGGTCATCTCATTCTAACACATCTACACATGATGCGAGAGAAACATGTGCTGATGGTGAGAAGGTTGACAATGATCACTTGGATAAAAGGACGGCCCATATCCATGTAGGTGAACTGGACAAGAGCAGCATCGTTCCTGTCTGTGCTGTAGAAGGTGCTACTTTGCACAAAAATGCGGTGGATCCACCTTGTGAAGGCATCGCCAGTATTATCGACAATCATGCAGATGGGAACACTAGTCTGGTTGCAATTAAGATCGATGGAAAATCTTATGAAGTCCTGGACAGTAGTAGACTTTCTAGAAAGGATGTTAAGGAAAGTGGTCAATCGGAAGGTTTTAGCAGGCCTACTTCTGTG
This sequence comes from Otatea glauca, assembly GCA_036346275.1. Classification (NCBI taxonomy): domain Eukaryota; kingdom Viridiplantae; phylum Streptophyta; class Magnoliopsida; order Poales; family Poaceae; genus Otatea; species Otatea glauca. Next base: position 64,219,338 of record CM070719.1, on the reverse strand, counting down.
AAGGAAAATTCCAGTTCTGAAGTTAGTACCACTGTTCGTGTGAAAGATGAAATGGAAGTTTGTGACAATCCAATAGTTGCACAGAAGGATACAGGCCGCCCATCTCCTGGCCACAGTATGAACAATGAGGGCAGTCCAGCTTCGGAGAGAATTAACAGTTGTCTTGGGGCTTCTAACTCTGCCCATCCTAGTGCTGTAGGCTCTGCTTTTCCTAAAAATCCTTTGCCTGATTCTACGTCTTCATTAAAAAATTATGGGTCTAATGTGGAGAGTGAGATTCAAAAACCTGGAGAGAATCTGAATAAGATGACAAAGAAGGAATATGAAGATTCTATTCTTAGAAAAGCCCGTTTTATAGAGGTATGGTTAGTTCTTATATTTTCTCCTTTCCTTATTTCTCTGATATTAATCTTGTTTCTGAAAATAGTGAAAATAATTTTGCACAATAGGTGAGTCTTAAGAGAGCTGGTGAACGATCTCTCTGTAATCTTTCCTTAGAGAAGAGGAGAAAGGGTCACTGGCATTTTGTCCTTGAGGAGATGGCTTGGATGGCAAATGATTTCATGCAGGTATTTTCTCAAGTGATCTCTATTTTTCTTCCTCATGCTCGCATGGGATGTTACATGCAGAATCTGGTCACTATTCTTAGCTGAAGTTCTTAAATAGTTTTTTTTCTTGAGTACATTTCACTATGGTCCCCTAAAATTGTGATGAAGTACCACCTAGGTCCCTAAACTTGAATTTTAGCCTGGCAGCTCCCCAAACTCTCAAACAGTGTCACTTGGGTCATTTAAACTTTTAACTTAGAGCTTGGCACATATATTTAACTGACATTTCACCACTTTTTAGCCAAGTAAAAGTCATTGTACCTTCAATTGCCATATGGATAATCAATCTGAATGAATCACATTAGCTAAATATGAAGTTGTAATGAACTGAATGTCACAATTTGCATGTTTTGGGACATAACTGACACTTCATTACAAACTTAGGGACCTGACAAGTTTTTTCAAGTTTAGGGACCTAAGTGATACTTCAGTGTTAGGGACCTCCGATTCAATTTACTCTTTTTTTTTTTGGATTAGCTCACAGTCCTTGTGTAATTTGATGTTTCTATTTAATAGGAACGTCTGTGGAAAAATATGGCTGCATCTCAAGTGTGCCATTGCATTGCCTCTGATGGTCTGGCCCAATTTAAAGAAGCAAGCATCCAGAGAAAGCAGAAAACTGTTCTTAGAAGCCTTGCAAAGGGTGTCATGAGTTTTTGGCGTTCAGCTGAAGCTTTACGAACTACTGGCGGGACAGCTAAAGTGATGCAAGAACATGATTCAGATGTGCTGGAAGAGACAAAGCCTACTGGAATCAAAGCTGATAAAGAACAGGTAAATGAAACTACTCACACAACCTTTTCTCATGGTCGTGGGGTATTTGTTTTCATGGCATCTCATTCGTTCAATTTTTAGTGTCAATGTATTGAAGGATTTTTGGCACTTAGGCATCACCAGAAAGTCAAGAATTGAGTAAAATAGAATTCGGTTGCACTGTTGCAGTTTTACCCCTCCCAAATATCACTTGATGTGTTATAATATGTGTTTGACGTGATCTATGGATTTGTATAGGGTAATGAATCCATGGAAGCAGAAGATTCTGCGCGGCCTCGTCGATCTCAAATTCAGGATTATGCAGTTCGATTTCTTGAATATAACAGTCACGCATCTGATTCTCTTGTGTTGGCTGAAGCACCATCTACTCCTGACAGGATAAATGACTTTGGCATCTTGAAAGTGTCTGATCAACTTTCAGAGGTAAATCATCGCAACTTTGTGTGGTCAATTATTCTTTCATTACTTTTGCTTTTGGAAGACATCTCATGCTTAGTGCCCTAATAAATACTCCCTGGCACAGTCACCCTGTTTTGACAACTAGAAACATGTATGAATATTAGCTCAACACCATTGTTGTCTGATTTTTTTTCTTCTTAATTTCAGGGAAGTCTCTTCTATACAGTAGCACCTGGTGCAATGCTGGCATACAGGGAGTCTGTGGAATCTCTTTTCATGTACCATAAGGTGAAGAGAAACTTTATGCATTCTTCTCAAGACCTAATGCACATAATTTTCTTCTTCCATTTAGTTTTTCCCTTATGGGAGTTTTGTTAAAATGTTGAACGCAAAATGGACTGGCAACTATATGTGTAAGCAACCTAATGAACATAATTTGTTTATTACATTTAGTTCCCTTATGGGAGTTCTGTTAAAATGTTGAACCACAACATGGACTGGCAATTAGATGTGTAAGCAAGTAGCAAAGGATAAGGCAGTTTATGTTTTTCTTCAATGTCTCTTAAATTGTTGGTAATAGAGGTTTTCAGTTGTTTCCACTGCTGTATTAAGAAAAAAAAAATCTGGGCTGCAAGCTGCTGCATCTCTTTCTCATTATGCTATTACATTTGTGTTGTTTTTTTTCAAGTATTGTACTGCTTGAATGCCAAGAGGATTTTTTTTTGCTGTCTTTACTTGTTATCCATTGCCTGTCAGCATTGGAGCACTGCTTTACATTTTGTGTTCACAGCTTTCGTATTTTCTTTTATGAAATATATTTATTAAATTTAATAATTGCAGAAGGTTGGTAATACTGGACTCAAGGATGACTATGAGGCATCTGTGTGTGATTCTGCAGGAGGTAATATTCACCAACACATTAAACATTTTTTCTTATCATATTATTATGTACTTCACACTCTTACTAATGCTTTTGCATTTTGTTCAGATTTGTCTCAGGAGAATGCATATGAGGAGGATGAAGGCGAGACTTGTACTTATATATTGCCTGAAGCATATGATGGTAGTTTACTATCAAAAATGGGTCACAAGAAGAAGCATCTGATGCAGCAGAGGATTAACGGTGCAAGACCATATGAAATAGGTACTGATGTGCCTTACGAACAGTGTTTGGAAAGCAAGTCAGGAAACAAGCCATTGTTCTCTAATGGCAAAAGGCCTTCATCTTTCCTTTCAATTCCTGCAAAGCGCATCCGTACAGCTCCGAGACGAGTCGTAAGCCCATTTGCTGCTAGTGTTGGTGGAACCCTCCAAGTCACAAATAAAACAGATGTTTCGAGTGGAGACACAAACTCTTACCAAGATGATCAAAGTTCATTGCATGGAGGGTCCTTGCCGTGGAAAAACATGGACTACGAATCCACAGTTGATTTTGATAGACAATTGCCATATGATGGTAGCGAAGTGTGTACTAAAGCTAACAAGAAGAAAAAGCATAAGAACCCAGTTTACAAGACTGCTCAAAATGCAGCCAATTCCTGTTCCTCGGCTGCTGTAAAGGTTAATTCTTTAAGCCTGCTCCCCATTATTGTTGTTTGCAATGTTTTGTAAGAGAAGTTTTGTCGTCCTAATGTTTCAGGGGCGTATCTATGATCAAAGATCGCAAGTTGATTTGATAACTCAATACGATCAGGTTTTTTCCCCCTTCTTTCTTCCATTTGTGGTTGATATTAATAAAATGTACTTAGATACTTTTTAGTTACACTTTTGCATTTTAAGTTTAATTTTTTTAGTCTCTAATGACTTTTTAAATAAACTTTTTATTCAGAAGGATTATCTGAAGAAAAGATCAGAGACCCAACAATTTGATTCAAATGGGAACATTGGTACTTTTATCCCCTCTGTTTATATAGGGTGCACTTATAGCCTATGTCATACACATACAAGAATAAACTATTGCTCTTTATGTATTTTGAGTGAAAGCATAAATAGCTCCTAACATGTCTTGTATTTATTTTATCCATAGTTGCAAATGGTGGTCAACATGCTTCTAAGAAGCTTAAAATGATGAAGCAAGGGATAGATATTTCAAAAGAAGCTTCTCCCGTTGCATCACAGATGAGCAACATGGCAAATCCTGCTAAAATTATAAAGATCATCACTAATAGGGATCGTGGGAGAAAAGGGAAAGCACTAAAGGTATTATCATCTCTCTACATTACAGTCATAGGTGATAGGCTTGTCTCTTTGTTTGCATAGACGCTATATTGTTGTTGTTGATCAAACCTTGTCATATGGGCTGGATGGGACCTTTGATTGGCTGTGTTGCCATTTATTTGCTCTCCATACCTACACTGAGTCAGGGTAGAAATTAGGTCCATCTGATATTTTCTGTGGTCCTCTTGCTACCAGTAGTAGATCAATAAGCTACTCTGCTTGTACGTATGTTGCTTGCTAGTCAAAATAGGTTCAGCTCAGGTTTGGCATGCACGCAGAAGTAACAAGCTTGTATTGTTTTAGTGGAATTATAGAAAAACAAGGAATAGCATGTTTTAAAATTTTTCTGCCACCTGGACTGTTTTATGGATCTTCTTTTACTGGTGGAACCGGCATTTCTATATGAGGAAAGGAGGTTCATAGGTCATAGCCCCCTTCTCTGGTCTAAAGTTTAGGAAGAATTTATTTTTTGACAGTTACTGTGCCATGATTTCCTGTTCATTTATGAGGAACACCACAGATGCTACTCACACATTTTATATAGTAGTATAGTGTAATCAGTCCGGGAAGGATTGGTAGATGAATTACTGAGTTTGTCACATTCTTATGAAACCCAAGAGATTTTCGTTACGGCGTAACCCTCTTAGCGGCTCGCCGTGTCGGAACCCAGGTGTAGTGATAAATGAGCAAGCGTCAGGGCGTTACTCCCTTAGTAACACACTATGTCGGCGCCTGGTGTAGTGGGAAATACGCAAGGTCTTCACACTTTACTTGATGAGCTCGAGGGGCAAAGAAGCTAGCCGAGGAGAGTAGGATCCGCCTAGGTAGTTGGAATGTAGGGTAGGGCCCCTAACATGCAAGTTAAAGAGAGTTAATTGATTCGGCGGTTAGGAGATAAATATCTTTTGTGTTCAAGAAACTAAATGGACTGTTAGAAGGCGAAAGAAGTGGATAATACTGGCTTCAAGTCGTGGTATACTGGAATAGAATGGAACACGAATAGAGTATGCATCTTAATCGATAAGAGCCTCAAGAACGAAGTTGCCGACTTGTGGCGATAGGGGGATGGGATTATTCTAGTCAAGCTAATCATTGGCGGCTTAGTTTTTAACGTTATTAGTATTTATGCTCTACAAGTAGGTTTGAGTGAGGCCATTAAGTAGCAATTTTGGGAAGATCTAGATGACATGGTTAGAAGTGCGGATAACAGCGAGAAGCTCTTCTTATGAGGCGATTTCATTAGTTGTATTGGTACAACTATTTTTTTTGGGGGGATGGGGTTTGAGATGGTGCATGGGGGTTTTGGTGATAAGAACAAAGAAGATATCTTGAATTTTGCCGTAGCCTATGACCTCATGATAGCTAACATATTTAGAAAGAGACCATATTTGTCACGGCGGTTCGGCTAGGTGCGGTAAGCCCGGAGCGCCAGGACGCCTAGGCGTCTAGGCGGCCGCCTAGGCGATGAAAATAATAAATAATATTTCATATGACATAGAATTAACTAAATATACCTCATATGAAAGAAGATTAGAGATGACAAGCAAGCAAATAAGTAGTTCCAAATAGAACAAAAGATACAACTAGTTTCAAATAGCACAACGAAGTATCAAAGTTCATAAATTATAACAAAGGTGAAAGGCCACATCACAGAGTGAAATAGTAACAATTTCACTCATCATCCAACTCCAAATTATGCCTCTCGATATTTTCTTCACCACTCTCTTGAGATGGGAGTTTGAGGTGCTTGATCGAAGTCATCTTCAACGTCGTCGTCATCACACACAACATCCTATTCTTCTTTTTCATCGTAGCCTAGTTCATAGGGGGGTAGATGTAGCAACTCCACGCCTAGCATATACTTGAACTTCATCTCCACGAGCTCTCCTAGGAAGGTTGTGACCCCGAAGAGGATGATGCACCGACAACTTCATCAACATGATCCCCATAAAAGATCATCCTCACCGGCATGCACTTGTTCAGCGTCCTTATTGGTCCATTCATTCTCCCATTGAAATGTTTCTAGGATCAGAGAATTATAACCACTTTCTTCACGAAGCCTTTGAAACCTAGATGCGATATTTGTGTTGTATTGAATATAGACAAGTCATTCAACCTCTTGTGCTCCAATCGGTTTCTTTTTTTTGGTATGAATCTAAATTAACAAGAATGGTAAAGTTTTAAGTTTGATATGTATAAAAAATGGTAAAGTTATAGGTTTGAAATACTTACAAACTCAAATGTACTCCAATTGCGCTCGCTACCGGAGGAGGAACAACAAAGACCAACAATCCATTTTGCAATCTTTGGGAGAGGCAAAGCATGGCCATCATATGCTTTCCACCAATCAACTAAAGCCAAATATGAGGCTCTATGTTAGAAAGGTAAAATGTCATATTGAATACACTTAGGATTTAGTAGGACCTACGAGGTTTCTTTATTTTTTGTTGCATGATTGCTAGCTCGTTATTGAAGCTACCACGTGTCTGCTCAAGTCTTCAACTAAGGCATCAACACTGCTTAGTAGGTCCCTATCACCATGACATCTTTGCAATCACTAAATTAAATGTCATGCGTAGGTGAGATGCATAATCTTCATCCTTCACTAAGATGTCAAAGAATCTAGATGGATTCAAAAACAAAGCAGCCCCATGTAGCTTTTGTTCTATTTGACTTTCCCACCGATTATCAACAATGGCCAACACTTTCTTGAGCAATCTTTCCTTGCTTGCAGTTGGGAAAAAAATCCTTGATTTTCTTCTTAGCCATGTCCATAGCTATGGATTCCGGCATTGTGGGCTTCTCATCACCATCAACAAGCCTCAGGACAATTAGGAGGGGTTGTGGCGCTCTTATGCAATCTTCCATTGTATTCCAAAATGGCATAGCGAGGACATCGTCGCCACATACTTCTCGGCTTCTGTCCCAGACAATTTGGATCTATTCCAATCGTCACTAACAAAGAGCTTCCTCAAAGCTTCTTTATGACTGTACATGCTATGCAAAGTGAGGAAAGAGGTGGCAAACCGAATAGTCGTAGGTCTCACAAGATCCTTCCCAACCGTTATATCCCTCATTGCAGCAAAAAGCCTCACATGCCTATAAATGAATGTTGTGACATGCTTTGCTTGGGCGATGCACTTCTTTATCTCCTTCATCTTGCCAATATCCTCCAACATAAGATCCAAGCAGTGGGCAGTACATGGCGTCCAATATAGTCTAGAAAACCTCTCCATAAGAATCCTTCCCGCCGCCTTATAGTTAGCCCCATTGTATGTAACTACTTATACAACTTTTGTCCTCACCGATCTCTTGAATTCTCTTTCAAGTAAACCCGCAACAACACTGCATCATGCGACTCACTAGATGCATCCACAAACTCCAAGAAGAAAGTCCCCTCTGGGCAATTGACAAGGAAATTAATTAAGTGACAACCCCTCTTGTTTGTTCACCCGCCTGACATCAATGAGTAGCCAAAATTCTTCCAAGTCAACTCTTGCTTCTTCCTTATTTCACCAACTTGTATTTTTGATTTCTCAAGATATGGCATCCGCAACTCATGGTAACTAGGAGGCTTAAAGTTAGGTCCATACTGTCCAATGGCCTCAACCATCTCCTCATAGCTTCTTGAGTTTGCAACGTTGAATGGAATGAATGCTATACTCGTAGAACTTGGCTACGTACATGCATGTCTTTTCCCTATCTTCCTTTGGTTTTTGCTCCTCTTGATGCTCATTTGAGAAGCCCCCTTTTGGTGTCTTTCCTTAACTTCTTTCGGTGTCTTCAAGAACATTTGGGGAACTGTTTAGCGATCTTTGTTGGTGACTTGAAAATGGCTGCAGAAGCTTTTCTTTTAGCAGCTGTCCCAGAACTTGGAATTGAAGCAGCTCCGGAACTTGCTGTTGGACTAGGACTTGGATGAGAGCCCTTGGATGAAGCTACCTCAACCTCATGGACTTCATCGCCATTGCCACCATAACCAACATCATCTTACTCATCATCTAAATTAATCTGAGTCTTTCTTTAAGTCTTTCTCATCCACTCTCGCATCTGCTTCATGATGGCATTTGTCGTTTTAGGGCACTTCTGCACATCCCCATAGTCCCCTATGAGATGTTGCTTCAACCTCTTGATCCCCTAGTGCAGTTGCTTGCCACAAAGAGAACATTCCACTAGATCCTTGTCCTCAATCGGCCAAAACCTGTATTTCCATCCTGAATCCTTAGACTTGGCCTTCCTCTTCGGGTCATTTCTTGGATCATATGCATCAGCAGCATCACCGCCCTCGGCAATGGCGGCACTTGGAGCTTGATCAACCATGTATATGTACAAAACCACACACAATTATTCTACAAGGCCACATACATTTAAGTATTTAATAGTGCTAGCAATAGCACTATCAGTCTATCACAACAGTAGTAGCAGAGAGGAGAGGAGAGAGCAAAGCAAAGAAAAGAGGAGGAGAGGAGAGCAGACAAAGAGGAGAGGAGGGAGAGGAGAGCAAGAAAGAATGCACGAGGAGAGCAGCAGTAGCACCAAAGGAGGGAGATTGGGAGAGGGAGAGCAGCAGCAGCAGATGATGAAGAGGGAAGGCAGCAACACTAGAGGAGGGAGAGGGAGAGCAACCGGGATCTTACCGCATCGAGGGGGAGAACTGGAGAGGGTGGTAGTGCGACACTCCTTCGACGGTGAGTCGGCGGCGGACCTCAAATTGACCGGTGGAGGTGGATTCCTGCCTCTTAGCGGTGGAGGCGACGGAAGCTCTCAATGCACTAGGGTTCCCTTTCCTTCTCTTCGTCGCGTGACTTGCGTCTGCTCTGCATTTGACCTCCTTCCCTTTCGTCGCCCGTGGTTCCGACACCGCCGCGATGCCCAATTTTCTGAAGCGATGACTGGACATCTAGGCGGTCACCTAACCCCTTCTAGTCTAGTCGACCTATCCTGGCATCCCTCTCCGGCTGTCGTGACGACTAGGCGTTGCCTAGGCGATGCAGTGATAACTATGAAAGAGACGATCCCATTTAATTACCTTTAGTAGTGGTCAACACCAGATCAATTTTGTCCTTGCTAGGAGGGAGGACAAATGATCCTGCATAGATCATAAGGTTATACCTTGAGTGTGTTGTTCCACAACATAAGTTGATATTCTCGGGCTTTCGTTTTAGGATACGGGCTTGACCGGCTAAAGTCACCAAAGTCACGAGGACGGAGTGGTGGAAGCTCAAAGGGAATGACTCACGAGCGTTTAAGGAGAGGATGATTGTGGAAGGGATATGGGACGTGGGAGAAGAAACGAATACTACATGGACGGAGATGGTAATTCGTATTTGAAAGGTGGCGGCGGAGGTGTGTGGAGTGACCTGTGGGACTAGATGATAACCTAAAGACACTTGGTGGTGGAACGAGAAAGTGCAAAAGGCAATCAAGGAGAAGAAGGCATCCTATAAAGCACATGCAGCATGATAGGAGTGATGACAACGTACGGAAGTACATAGCAGCCAAAATGAATGCAAAGAAAGCGTTGAGTGAGGCATGGGGCAAGGCTTATGAGGATCTTTATTAGAAACTGAGTACAAAGGAGGACAAGAAGGACATCTACAAGATGGCTAAACTTCGAGAAAGGAAGGTGAGAGATTTCAACCAAGTGAATTGCATCAAAGATGACACTAATAGACTTCTGGTAAAATACGACGAGATCAAGAATAGGTGGAGACTACTTTGACAAGGTGTACAACGGAGATAGTATGATTGAATTGGATGATTCTTTTGACAACACCAATAGGTTGTTCGTTCAAAGAATTCAAAAGTCTGAAGTAACAGGGGCCTTAAAAAGGATGAAAGCAGGTAAGGCGTTGAGGCCTAATGACATTCCTATCTAGGTGTGGAAATTCCTTGGGAGACATGGCGATCGTTTGGCTAACTAAATTGTTTAATAGCATTTTTAGGTCAAACAAGACGCTTGACGTGTGGCGGAGAAGCACATTAGTGCCAATTTTCAAGAATAGAATAAAGGGGACATTCAAAGTTGTTTTAATTACGGAGGAATTATGCTCATAAGCCACACAAGGAAGCTTTGGGAGCGAGTGATTGAGCATCGTTTAAGAAGAGTGACTAATGTGACGAAAGCGTGACGAAAAACCAATTTGGTTTTATGCTTGGGATGTCAACAACTGAGGTGATCTTCTTGGCACGGCAGTTGATGGAGAGGTATAGGAAGGAAAAGAAGGATCTACACATGGTGTTTATCCACTTAGAGAAAACTTACGACAGTGTGCCACGAAAGATCATTTGGTGGGCTTGAAAAGAAAAAAGTTCCAACAAAGTAAATTACCCTAATCAAGGATATGTACGACGATGTTGTGACTAATGTCAAAGCATGTGATAGCTATACTAGTGACTTTCCTATTAAGATAGGACTACACCAAGGGTTAGCATTGAGCCCATACATTTTTGCTCTAGTGATGGACGAAGCCATGCGAGACATACGAGGAGAGATTCCTTGGTGTATGCTTTTCGCAGATGATGTGGTGCTAATTGATGAGTAGGATAGGTGTTAATAGGAAACTAGAGTTGTGGAGGAGGACTTCAGAATCGAGGGCTTTGGAGTTAGTAGGACTAAAATAGTGTATTATTAGGTGTGTTTTTAGTGGTGCTATTGCAGATGATGGAGACGTTAGTCTTGACGGAAAAGTAGTGCCCAAGAAGGATTTTTTTTCGATATTTGGGATCGATGCTACAAAGTGACGGCGATATTGATGAAGATGTGAGCCACATGATACGAGCGGGGTGGGTAAAATAGCGCCAAGCATCTGGTGTTCTATGTGATAACAAAGTCACTCGAAAGTTAAATGGTAAGTTCTATAGGATGACGATCGGACCTACGATGTTGTATGGAGCAAAATGTTGAGCGACAAAAAGACAGTATGTTTAAAAGATGAGCGTAGAAGAGATGCGGATGCTGCGGTGGATCTATGGTCATGCAAAGCGGGATCGAATCTGCAATGATGATATACTTGATAAAGTTGAGTTAGCACCAATTGAAGAAAAGATTGTTTGAACATCTCCAACGGAGGCCTCCTGAGGCACTGGTGCGTAGTGGAATTTTAGGTCACCTTGAAAACATAACAAGGGGCGGAGTTTGACCAAGACTGACGTGGGAAGAAGCAGTTAAAAGGGACTTGAGGAATTGGAATGTATCCAAAGAATTGGTATTGGATAGGAGTGCATTGAAGCTAGCGATCCATATACCAGAACTATGACCTAAGATCGAAGATTTAAGGGTTGTATTGACTTTGATTGGGTTTCATTCCTACCCTATCCCAACTTGTTTGGGACAAAGGCTTGGATGATGTTGTTGTCTTTTTTCGTGTGCTACTGGATTATAGGATGAGAGTAGTTGAGTTGTTTATTTTTTTAGGTTGAGCTGCCATAATTGTGAACATGCAAGCATCATAGTGTATGGACAGTGCATGCTGTACAAGCAGGTTTTGTTTCCCATAATTTTCTTATTGAAATGTTTTATGCTTTTGGCAGATGTCTTCCAGCGGTGGATGGTCAAACTTCGAGGATCAGGTTCTTGTGTAGTTCTGTACTTGAAGTACTACTTTTCCCCCTTGACTACAATTTGTGGTAATGACTTAAATATCTTAAATATTCAGGCTCTTGTTGTCCTTGTCCATGATATGGGTCAAAATTGGGAGTTAGTAAGCGATGCAATTAATAGCATTGTGCAGTTCAAGGTAATTTTATGTCTGGGATAAAATCTTTTCCTATGTTTTATATTCTTATCATATCGTTTGAACATGTAGTGTGAACTTTGATTTATTTCCAATCCCTTGGTTCTAGAATTAACTTTTGAGTTTCCTTATATTCTATGTATGCAGTCTGTGTATAGACAACCTAAAGAATGCAAGGAGCGCCATAAGGTTCTTGTGGATAAAAGTTCTGGTGATGGTGCTGACAGTGCAGAAGACTCTGGTTCATCTCAACACTATCATTTCACAATACCTGGCATTCCAAAGGTATGCTCTTCCATCAACTTTTTTTTTTGAAATCTTTTACTGCTTGGCATGTACGTGGGTGCAACTCACACAAATGTATGTTGAACCTTCTATTTAGTCCCTGCAATATTTTCCTTTTCAAGTGCAGCTTTCATCAACACTGTTACGATAGCAGATGTTTTTGTCGAGCTTGTGTAGCATAGACTTCGATTTTCTAACATTGGTATTCATATGCTCATCAGGGTAGTGCCAGGCAGTTGTTCCAGCGACTTCAAGGACCATTTGAGGAAGAGAATCTTAAGGCACATTTTGAAAAAATGATACTCCTCATGCAACAAGTGCATTCCAGACGTAGACAGGTTCATCTTTTCTCTTATTTTGCAAAACTTTTTATTGAATTGATTTGTTGGCAGTATATAATGTAACTATCTTTGTAACTTTTTTACTACATTTATAACGGAGGATGGGTAAATCTTGCTAGACATTTGTTGTTCGTTTAAAGTTTATTGAATTGATTTGTTGGCAGTATATAATGTAACTACCTTTGTAACTTTTTTACTACATTTATAACGGAGGATGGGTAAATCTTGCTAGACATTTGTTGTTCGTTTATACTCTCTTGCAAGAATTTTAGGCTACCACGGGTGAAGTCGAGTACTTGTTGCATATGCTGTTCAAATTGTAATAACTTCTAGAGCCGTGCTTGTCGATGTAGCTTTGGTACTTCTTATGTGCATATGTGCACATGCAGTTCTTATATGCTATAATTGTTGATAATATGATGTGGTAGTGGACTCTTTCAGTGAAATAGTTTTTTTCGCATTAGTTCCAATCATCTCTCTGAGCTCTGAAGTCTGAAGTATTCTTCATATTTTGCCAGAGTACCTTTGTTATGTTTTGCTTTGTTGCTCTTACCTATATCGTTACTTGTTATTATTTCTTATTTTTATGTGTATATGTGCACATGCAGTTCTTGTATGCTATAATTGATAATGTGATGTGGTAATGGACTCTTTCACTGAACTAGTTTTTTCACATTAGTTCCAATCATCTCTCTGAGCTCTGAAGTATCCTCACAAATTCACATTTTGCCAGAGTACCTTTGTTGTGTTTTATTTTGCTGCTCTTACGTATATTGTTACCTGTTAGTATTTCTTATGGTTACGCTTTTCTTGTCTTTTTCTCATGAAGGGTAATAGCCAGGAGCTCAAGTCGATCATACAGCAACATAGTTCTCATGTTGTCGCACTTTCACAAGCATGCCCGAACAACTTAGCTGGGGGCACTTTAATGTATGTGATTATTGCTTTGAACTGTTCTTTTAGATCTCACTTTGGGGAAATTGCCAAGATATTTTACCTTATATGCTATTTAGTATCTGTTATTATCCATACCCATTACCCAGCATCCAACAGTAACCTTTTTGTTGATGTCTAATCCGTAACAGGCCACTTGACCTTTGTGATGCAATGAGTTCGAACCTGGATGCAATTACACCTGGTAGTGGGTGCCAGGGTTCTCATACAAATGGGTTAATGCTGCCAAACCATCATGGTTCCATTGTTCCTACTACTACTTCAAATCTAAATTCCAGGTTACCAGGGTCTCCTGGTATGGTTCTGGGCAGCAATTTACCGTCACCTTCAACATTGGGTGCCCCTTCTAGGTAAATGATCCAGTGCTCTTCCTAGAAGATATTAAACGGAGTACATGGTAATGTTCTTTTATAATTTTTTGTGGGATTTCTGCTGTAGGGATGCTCAGAAATATGGTGTTCCTAGATCCACCTCTTTACAGGGTGACGAACAACAAAAGATTCAGTATGACCAAATGCTCAGTGGCAGAAATCTTCAACAACCTGGAGGTTCTGTTCCTGGAGCATTTTCTGCTGGGGTTGATCATGGTGCTTGTATGATGACTGGTGCCCATAGTATGGGAATGATGACTGGACTGAATCGAGGTATTTCTGCTGCAAGGGCAGGCTTTCCAAGAGTTAGTTCCCCAGGAATGCTAAATATAATTTCGCCTGGAAACGTGTTACCCAACAGTGGGCAGGGAGTGCCAAATGCAGTAAATATCCACCCTGGAGCCATGTCTGCCTCAGGAAATTCAATATTGAGGCCACGTGATCCTGTGCAGATGCTTCGTGTGAGTAGCCCTTTCCCTTGTTATAGGAACTAATAAATTGCGTCATGCACAAAACATTGCCTAAACCGCATATTTTTAGCAGAATCTAATGGTTAACACCATGGTTATCACGGCGTAACCTAGGCGACTCCTAGTCGCCACCTAGGCATCTAGTCGTCAGGCACTGACCGCTTGGGGGGCTCGCCTCGCCTTGCGATGGCAAGTAGCTTTCCTGGCTGTGTCAGGTGTTGCCTGGAGCGACTAGGCGTCCACTGTCGTCGCCTGGGCGGTCGCCTAGGGCTTTCCTCGCTGCGGTCGCCTAGTGCAGAGTGTCGCACTCTCCTCCCGCTGCTGCTCGCCGCAGACCACCACCATGCCCTCGCTGCCGCGTCATTTCTTCAAGCACATCTGCCCTAGCTCCGCCTCCAAGCCCACCCCGATGCCGACCGCCGCCTTCCTCGTGGTGGCCGCCGTGTTCTCCGCACTTTGAATCCCGCCTCTTGTCACTCCTCCCCCGCGCTCTCCTCTTCCACCCAAGCTGCGTCCGCCTCACCCTCCCGCATCCTCCCCTCCCCCGCCCCCTCCCTCCACTTCCTCCTCTTCCTCTCCTCCCACCTCCCTGCCCTTGACACCACACCCGACCCCTCACCGCCACTCTGTGTCCTCGATGCCTTCCTCCTTCGACTGCCGCCCCCTCTAGCCGTCGACACCGCCATGCTCCTTGCCTCCCACCTCGGCCTCCCTCCCTACACTCAACGCCGCATCCCAAGCCGCCCTCCGCGCCGCGAACCCCGACCTCATCTTCCGACTCTTCTCCTCCTCTCCCACCTTCCTAGGCGACGCCTCCACCTTCACGCCGCTCATTGACACCATGTGTGAGGAAGGACAAGTGGATGGTGCAATCGAATTGCTTAGGTTGATGCAGGCTAATTGCTTAGGTTGATGTAGGCTAAGGGCTTGGAACCGTTGGTGCGGAGCAATGATAGTGTCATAAATGGTTTCTATAAGATCAGGAGGGCTGAGGATGGCATGGCATGGTTGGCAGACGTGTTGAAGAACAATCTGGAACCTCAGGAACATACATTCAATTCACTATTCAGTAATTCAGTATATTAGTATATTACTATATTTGCTGCTGCATTTTGTTTGGTCGCCTAACTGTAGCCTAGACGTCCAAGCGACTCGTCTCGCCGGTGCGCCGTGATAACCATGGTTAACACTTCCCCTTCAAGAAAAGAAAGGGGAATGCCTGAAAACTGGCAGTAACTTTTAACTAGTGCCTTCAGTTTCAGTCATTCCCTGTTCCATTCTCCAAGCTATGGATGTGTGTTCAGGTTGATGAGTGTTGCTTGCTATTTATTATTGCACAAAGTTTTCTGACAAACTCATATAAGCAGGGTCAAACTACCCTTTCTAATAGTTTCCTGAGGAACAAAATAGTTTGTAGTGCTAACCAAGATGTTGTAATAAAGCACTTAAAATCCGAAAGGATATCATAGTCACAGAGCATGCTTGTTTATGAGCTATGCGGTTTCTCTAGCAATTTGTTGTTCTACTTCTTTTGATGTAACATAGTTATTTATTTTCTCTGGGTGAATTTGTATGCCAAGTTTTCATTTGCTGACAGTTAACTGATTAGCAAATACCCCCTCTGTTACTAAATCTATGTCGCTGTAGGCATCAACACATTCTCCAATTTATTCCTTCAACGATTAATTTTTCTAGTTTCATCTCTGTAGAAAAAAGTAAAAAAAAAATTATTGTGGAAGTAATTGCGATGACAAATCTACTGTTATCATTTTCATACGATTGATATAAATACTTCTCTTTGTATTAATGGTAAAAGTTGCATTCTAAAACAACATCTATTTAGTAACGGAGGGAGTATTGCTGTTAGTTATGCAACTTGAACGTTATGATGGTTAAAGTAACTATGTTGTCCAATTTTAACTAAATCATACTAAGATTAAACTGTTAAACTCAATCAGTTCTCAGTGAAAATTAATGCGATTGGTGGAATGGCGCATTGCTGATGGTATTTTTCTTCTTATAGCCTGGTCAGAATATGGAAGAGTATAATAAAATAACGTACGATGCCTCACCTGTTCATTCTTTTCTTGTTCAGCAACCCCAGCAGCCACATCAGATGTCACAACCATCACACATGTTTGGAAACCCACACCATTCTCAGATCCAAGGAACTAACCATTCAAGCCCACAGCAGCAGGCATATGCTATGCGCTTGTCTAAAGAAAGACAAATTCAACAACGTATGGTGCCTCAACAGCAGAATGATCTTTCTGGAGCAAGTGCAGTACCTAGTCTGCAGAATGGTTCTCAAATTCAGCAGCAGAACCAAGCTCCTGCAGCCACTTTAGCTCCTCCACAACAACAGCAGCAGCAGCAGCAATCTGCACAAAATCCACCAGATAGCTCTGCACTTCCCAATCAACCTGCCAATATTACACAACATAAGCAGAAGAAACAGCAGGTTCAACTGCAGACTAGACAAAATCAACAACAAAGGAATCATGGTAGTCAACAAGCTATGCTTATGAAGAGTTTAGGTCGAGGAAACATGCTGATACCTCAGACTCCTCCAGTCGATACCACTCCAGCCAGTGCTGTTTCTACATCTTCAAAAAAACAAGTTTCCGACAAAAATATGGTGCAACATGGCCAAGGATTTTTCCCTGGTAATAAAGCATCAACTTCGTCAATGCCTCAGCCTGGGAATCAGCATAAACTATACACTTCTCCATTGCCTCAATCGCCAAAACAATTGCCAGGTATTGGTAACCAAGGCTTGATGCAGGGTTCTCCTAGTCAAACCCTGTTAGCTTCACAACAGCTTCCACTTCATTCTAAATCACCGTTGACTACGCAGCAGCAGCAACGACAGACCAATCCATCACAGAACAGCATTCAAAGAATGATGATGCAACAAAACCTCCAAATGAACTCTGATTGCAGGACGGATTCACAAATCGACCAAGTCCAACACAATGAGATGATTTCAACAACACCTATTCCTCAGAATACAGAGGCAGGCAGTCCTGGACTTTCATCTTTAAATCAGAAGCATGGGGCATCACATGACCCTACTGCAGTTACCTCAACAACTATGCTGCTTAGCTCTCCTAAAGATAATTTTGCTGGGAATGAAACATTATTGCCATCATCTAGCCAAGATGTGCTTCAAAGGCAAATTTCAGGTGGTTTGCCTATGCATGGCCAAGGTATTGGTGGCCAGTGGCACCAACAACAATCCAGGCAGCATCTGCAGTCTCCGAATCAGCAACAGCATCAGCATCAGCAGAGACCAGTTGTTCAAGGGGGTGTATATGCTCCTTCCAATTCTGGGCCAGGCTGATGATGAATTAGTACGGATTGACCATTTTTACGGAGCAACCCTTCTTTCCAATGTAAAGTTATTGTACAGGTATACGTTTTTCTAACTTGTTTACTCCTTGTTAGCTTGTTGGCAATAGGTTCTATCTTTGAAATGTAATTTTAGTATGTCCATTCATAGATAAAGTTAAATTTTGAAACCATTTGGATTTTCCATTGGTCCGCTCGGATATCAAGGCACTGTTCTCCGTTACGTAAGGTAGATGGGAATATAGTGTTGAAATTTAAGTGGGGGGTGTAAAAGCAGAGGGGCTTCTGCTGCAATTTTCCATATAAAACATAGTCTTTTGAAACTTCATGAATATGTAGGAATATCAACATGTCATTAGCTAATAGATGCTACATTCTTTGTAGCAAGAGTCAATTCGAGTGGGGATTACCTTTATTTTGCTGATTTTTTTTACCTTTCCTTTTGCTAGGTGTCCGTGCTATGGAAGCTGCGGATGATAGTGCTCTTAATTCAACTTGGAGCTAATCGTACTCACCGTAATGTCAGGTAGATAATTGTTTCTGCCATTTTGAGCCCACCTTTTGAAGTTGGAATATGCTTTATTGCAGTCTAGACAGCTGGAGGTGGTTCTTGCAAGTGCTAATTTCTTTTCTTGGTGGATTGTAACCCAAAACCTGAGGCCAGCTGTATATTTTTGATACGAGGTCCATGCTTCTAGAACTAGGATTATTTATCTTTTGTATAACCCTGTATGTTTATCTTACAAGTTAGTGAATGCAAAAGTGCTTCTTTGCATTTAGTAATTCACACTTTGTTGTCTAAATCTCAAACTCGGTGTTTTCTACCTTGCAAGTGCCGTTATGTACTGTGGCAGTCTGGGACGAAGAACTGAAGAAGCAAACCTAACCTATTGAATTACTTCGTTTAGGTTGCTCTAGGGTCTATTACATGTCAATTTAACATTGTGACTCAACCTATCTTTTCTGTTTTTAAGATACATGTTACTTCTGGGGTCCAAATCAGGTGCTGTACAGCAACCTGCAAAATTTGGTTAATAATATCTACTAGGATGGGTTGCGCACTACTCGCGCCATGCAAAATTAACGGCTGCTTCACCAAAACAATATAAGGGGAATGCAATGTCATTCATACTCCCATTATCGTCACACTATACTACAGGAAAGGCATAGAATTATAGCATAGCAGTATTTTGTTTGCATTGAACTACTTACAGCTCAACAGGTAGAAACATGAAAGCCGTCTTGATCACCATTTGTATTTAAGAGTTAAGGCTAACAGTTCACACTACACTGAGAAGGAAACAAAGAAAAGCTGAAAGCATGAGCTGGGCAAAAACCCAACCATTACAGAACAATGAGGTATGGATGTGATTACATTACTTCAAAATTTCAAATGGAACAAAGATATCAACTTCAATCTAACACAGATCAAGTCATTCAACAAATAAGAGACAATAGGGTCTATCATTCATGCTACTCCAGACATAGTACATTCGTTTCTAGGCCAGAACTTTGGACTGGAATAAGCATTTCTTTGAGAAAAATGATTTGTTGACGATTGATTTAAGGCAGCACATTAGATTGGACAGCAAATCTGACAATGTCGGGTACATTTTCATCTATCTTGAGTTTTATATTTTGCGACCTGCATTGTGCAAGATAGAGCAAGGACGCATGCGAAATTGAGGTCGTTACATAGAGATTCAACTGAAATCGGAGTGACGGTATTTGCCCTAAGAATTTCTTTGGGGCGCTCAACTTGCTTCTTCAACTTAGCTATTCCCTTAGGAGGCTGACGATGTCAACTCTATTACCGAGTTGGCTATTAAATTGACTGGGAAAATAGTTGACCAGACGCATTTCCATTTCAAGGCCTCCTAGCTGGAGTCCCATCTAACATCCTTAACCTGCAGGTAATAATTAGCTAAAAGTATTAGCAGCAGGATGTGTGGTTATGTCCTAAAGATAATGCATGCATTAACAAAGAATTCCAATATTAAAATCCACTGAACTGATGAGAGCATCTGTAAAGCAAACCAAAGACAAAAGTCTCACAACAGAATGCCATACAGATTCACTGAGTGAGCAAAAATGACTGAACAACTAATGGTGCTAAAGTTAATCTAACCAGACTAGCAACAGGAACAAAGTAGATTAACTATATGACCAAACGGAAACTTTCAAAAATTAGTAAGGCAATGATTTCATGAAGTTGGAGCGCACTGTGAGACCTGTAAATTATTAGAGGGTATGCACTGGAATTATCTTATCGATATATCAATGTGACCAAAACGATGTGCTCTACGATGCTGGGACATGGAACTCGGCGAAACATCCAAATCCAAACCAAGTATTGAGCTACAGGGCAATGCGGAGTTTTCCATGTTGCCCAAAAAAAACATGTTTCCAATATCAAGTAAAGAAGAGCACAAAGAAGTCCGTGAGTTTGGGGGTAGCCTAACCTTTGTAGAGTACACCCTCACATAGGACTCGTCCAGAATAATGGTTGCCTGATCGAATCCTCCCAAAGTCTCCTGAGGAACAATACACAAAGGAGGCACAGGAACACATAAGCATTAGCAAGACAACGATAGCAATGAATAGGGGGGTAGATTAGAATCACTGAAGTCCAAACAGAATATAAAAGTGCTTGCAGAAAGTTAGGAACTGCATTAACTCTGCTAATATTTCAAACTTACATCAACCCTTTTATTCTGTGAGTTCCTGTATGATACAATTTCAGAGAAATCAAAACCTTTTCTGCAGGAGTGTTCCCAACTACTCTCTGGGGTTATACAAAAGCTGAAAGGAAACTTGCGCAGATGATACTCCAAAACATTTTCATATTTTAGAACAGCAGTACAAAATCTAGCTGCACCACTATATTTAAAGGCGTTTTTTTTCTTCATATTTTTTCCCTGCTCATTCAACATGAATCCTTGTGGCCTGCCACATTCCTCTTGCTAAATCACCCCGCAATACAGAACTTTAACATGCTAACTTCTGTAGCTCACACACTCCTGCATGATCACCCGAACTCCCACCCGCTTGCCATTGCAGCATCACAATTCTTTTTTCTGGTTACTTTACCAAGGGTAAATTGGTGAATACTGAATAGACTGTTAGCTACCAGCATTACTTAATATATGCTAGTTCCCAATATATAGCACCAAAGCCAAATCATTTTATCTTTTCTGATAGTGAAGCCTAAATATGAGAGAGATGTTTCGTAATGATACCAGTGCTGGATATATTACAGCCAATTTTCCCAAGTTAAAGAACCAACACATGTTAACACTGGTCTATGATTTAGATTTTCAACAATCGGCTGCTCAATTAGTAAGATTCACGACGCATGCACAGCTTAGCGAAACCAAGATTTCGGGAGTGACTGCATGAGCAATATCCTGTAGAGCCTGTAATTTCCACAACATACACCCATAGATAAATATGTAAGAACATCTTCCTTGCTAGATGTTCAAAAAGAACATTTTCCTTGTAATTTTTACATATCATAACCTCCCTCTATATAAATGTACTCATTCCACAAGTTGCAGAAAGATCAAAACCTCCTCATTACAAACAACATACTATGTCTTAATATGTACAAAATCAAACCGTACATGTAGGGCTGGCAAAAAAGCTCGTTAGAGCTCGAATCAAAATTTCTTCAATTACAATAGCTGATAGGTTTAAAATTAAAATAAGACAATTTCGAGTGAAAAAAGTTGATGAGGCTCGACTCGATAGTGGCTCGTTAGCTCGAATTTGAAGTAACCACGTAAATGGCATATAAAATGATTTTACATCAAACTATATCAATTTTGAAAGAAGCTCGATAATAACTCGTTAAGCTCGATAGCCAGCCCTACGTGCATGGACCCAATTCTGCAAAGAACACATGGAGCGACATCACACTCCAAGATTAGGCGTATGGTACATAACAAACCTCACACAGCACAAAGAATTTGCATCAAATCAGTCAAAAGACAATCGCCACCAGAGCTCAGCAGTTCCATACGCAGGCAGTATCATACTTACGAATCCATTGAACTACACAATTTTTCTGTAAATCCCAGGCAGCCGGAACAAAATAAAAGAAACCCCAATTCTAGCACAATCAACCTCAAGGAACCCTATGATTCCATCTTTCACATATGCAATGTTGGCAGTCTACTCGTTAGCATGCGCAAAACCGCAAATGTTGACAATCGCTAATGAAGAAGGGAGAATCGGTGAGAGGGAGGCCACCTGGAAGACCATCACGGCGCTCCCGCCTGTGCATCCATCCCATCCCCCGTGCGAGGTCGCCGCTCCTCCGTGCTGTCTTCTCCGCACCGGCCTCACGCGCGAGCACTTCCACAGCCACAGAAATTAGGGAGGAAGGGAAGTTATTATTTCAAGTAGACTATCTATCGCTAATTAAGAGGGAGGATGATCGGAGAGAGGGAGGCCACCGCTTGGGCGTCCTCCGCGCGAGCCGTGGATAGGAACGGGAGAGAAACCCGCCGACTGGGCCGATCTCGCTGTCGACGATGACTTCACCGCCGGATCTGAGAGGGCGAGCGGAGGAAGCAGAGGTGCGCGCGGGGGGGCAGGGAGGAGAGGGCCGCGATGGTGTCAGGACCTTCCGGAAATCCGAAAGCTATACGAGCAGATCTACCTGAAAACCCCTCGAAAATATCAAACAATAATCGCAGAACAAGCAAAGAACAAGATAAGAACTCTTAACAAACTACGAAGAAGACCCTAGACTGGCAGAAGCAGAAATATTCGTTGCCTTCCTCTCTTTCCAGTTGTCACAGGAACCGGTAGAACTACACGACGGGGACCGCAAGCGCCGACGGTGAAGCAGAAGGAAACTAATGGGGAAGGCGGGAGATCGCTCAAAGAGTAGTTATTAGTACCTGGGGCCAAAAGAGGCGAATGGACCGGGGACCGGCCGTACCGGAGGGAGGCGCCGCGCGACTTCCGACAGGGAGGGACGGAGGGAAGGGAGACGACGTACCAACCACCGGCCGGGAGGAGCCGAGACCGAGACACACAGCAAGAACGGGAACGGCCGATGCGGAGGAAAATTCATTCGTCGTTACAAAATTTTACGGGAATATTAACGATGCATCGTAATCATACACAAAAAAATTTCAAAATTGGTTTGTTTCATTTTTTGTTCGGTTAAAACATACTTACTTGTTAGCGTTTCATCAAGACAGTTGCAATATTTGAATTTTTAAAAATTTCTCATATGCGATAATCTTCTGAAATTTTTATAAAAATATCATTGATGTGTCGAGAACCTCCACAAAAAATTTGGAAGTTTTTCAACGTCGATGGAGTCTTACGTATTTTTTTACCATTTGCATCGCCCCTGCCACCCCCTATCCCTTGCCCCCCACCCGGAGTTCTAGCGGTTCCAAACCGCTGGAACTACGAAAAAAATATAAAAAATTAAACTGCGGATGCCGTTCGTTGGAATCGCGGTAAAAAAATCCCGCGGATCCGATCCACGGGAAAATGAATAAAAAAAATCCTGCGATCTGGGTCCGCTCGAATTTACTGTTTACAAGTAATTTCGTCAGATCAACGGCTAATCTCGAAAAAATTAAAAGCTATCGGACTAGAACAGTAAAAATTTCTTATTTTTGAGAGTCTCTTTGGATCGAAAAAAAATCATAGGATTTTTTAAGGAATCTGTTGAAGACATCTCATGCCATCATCCCAAATGCCCTTCCTACACTACGCTTGTGTATGGGTAGATCATATCCCACGGGCATAATCCGTGGGCGTGCCCCGTGGACTCATACCTCCACAGGGACGCTATGGAGGGTTACGGAAGGCTCCCTTCTATCCCCGCGGGTTCTTTAGAGGAAGTGCTTGGGGTCTCCAGTCCTTCAAGGGTTCTCACCTCACCCCCTGACCACAGGGCACTTGGCAAGTGCCTTGACCGCGGGGCACTTGGTAAGACTCCTGACCGCAGAACACTTGGTAAGACACCTGGTCCAAGAGGATGCCCCCAATCGCTCCTGGGGATGAATATGCGTCTTCGAGACACTTGGGACCAACCGCCCAGTGGGGTCCCCTATGGGGCCTCGGAGCCAAAGGCCTGCCCCTTCTGGATGATGATGTGGGATCCACTACCTCCTCGTGAAAAAGACCAAGATGCCCCCGTATGAGCTATTGCAGTAGGGGTAGGTGAAAGTTCAAGCTCTATTAAGTTGGTTTTGATGTTAATGACAAATATAATATCGAAACTAACTTTTTTGATAATCATAATATTGATTAGTCTCAATTGTTAATTAATGACAAATTCTTTTATGAGACTAACTCTTTTGTTGAGCTTAACTCTTATTAGTTTCTTTTGGATGAAAAAGATGAAAATATCAAAGGTATGCATTCGAATTCATATTATCATATCTTGTTGCATTCCTTGGATATAATATTGATGATCATATTGATAAATCCTAAATATGAGACTAACTCTTTTATTGAGCATACCTTTGATTAGTCTCATCTCATTGAAAAATGGAAAACCCAAGGTATGCACTCGTATTCATTTTATGATATCTTAATGCATATTTTGGATTAAGTTAAAAGATAAACTCTACCATTATTTAGACCTCAAGAGTGCTTTAATATTTCAATTCCATACATACATGAATGCACACATTTAGAGGGAGTTCATACTTTACCTTAATGTTTTAATAATATTTATCTAATTCATCTTTCTATATCAAGGATCATTACTTTGAAACAACCCCTTGAGTATATTTAACTTGTGTAGTTGTAGTATACTCATGGCAATATAGGATAAACTCTAAAGCAATCAAAATTGATTATGTGCATATTGATTGTAAGTTCGATTATTTATATGCATATATTTAATGGAGTTTATTTTATTGTTGATGATATTAAGAGTATTGATCCATTTCCACCACTCCAACATAATTTGGATTATTACTTACTAACCATCAAAATGAGTATATGAAACTTGTATAGTTAATATATACTCATATCAATTTAAATAAAATTTAAATTGAGTTCGGTTGTCTTTCAATCAATCAAAGAACGTTTCATCATGTGTTGATGGTGTTTCTTCATTGGTTAAGGACGAGCGAAAAGTTCTTGAGTATAATGAAGCATTAGTTGCATCAAAGTACTCAAAGACACCTTTAAATCATTCAAATTAATTAGGGTTGTGCTCAATCGATCATGGGGGCATCCATTATGTGTTAATGGAGTGCAATTGATGATTGAGGCAACCATGTTTGTTGGACTAACAATTTTCCATGAGTTGTGAAGTATGTTGAGCCAATAAAATGAAGAATCGGGAAGAAGAAGTCATCATGTGTTGATAAGCTTCAAGGATGAATCCTGAAGTGTAGTGAAGCTAGAGAAGTTTCATTATATGTTGATGAACAAGAAGAAAGGACCCAGCTTGGAGAGAAGATGATAGAAATCATAAAAGCTCCAAGTGGATGTGCTAGAGGCAAATGTATAACTAGTTAGGGTTAAGGATGTGTTTCTAGTCTTTTACTGGTCTAGGTGTTTGGATGGGAGACCAAGTTGCTAGTATAGGTTGCCATACTATTAAGAGGGGTCGAGTCTTATAGCTTGACCTTCATCATGTGTTGATGAACTTAATCTGGTTCACTCTAGCTCACTCTCTTGGTTGGTTCTTGCATGAGCTAAGTATTTGCATGTGTTGCAAATAAAGGAGCTTATGCTTGCTTTTTATTGAATCTTGATTTGGTTTTTGCATAGAGCTATGGATTTGCATATGTTGCAAAAGGGAGATAGCTTATGCAAGTTGGTTTAAGTGGTTGTTTGTATGGAGCTAGATATTTACATGTGTTATAAATAGAGAGCTTATGCATCGGAGTCTTAGCTTGTGACTTGATCTTGTGTTGATCATCACAAAGGCTAAGATAGGTTTATGCTTTGTGTTTGGAAAATGAGTTTTTGCAAAATATGGTTTAATTGAATCTTATCTTGGAGCATGTGAATAGCGTTTGCAAATATGTTTGCAAATTAGTTTGATCATGTGTTGATCATCAATTGGCTCAAAGATACGATCTTGATTGCTCTTGTTTGCAAGATTTATATTTGCAAATGTGTTTTGCAAAATATTGGTGTTCATGCATTTGATATTGGAGCATGTGATTAGAATTTGCAAATATGTTTTGTAAAATTATTTTAATCATGAGTTGATCATCACATGGCTCAATATTTGATCTTATTGACTCTATATTGTAGTCACACTCTTGATCAAGTCTATGTGAGAGATTTCGAGAAATCATATTTTAGATTTGAATGACTACATTAGAGTCTTTGTTTTTATGATATTTAGAAATATCTATGGTTCGTTAAATCTTGAAAATAGGTGGAGATTGTAGCCCTCGTGATAAGCTTCGCATAGAGTCCAAGATCACTTAAATCGGAGTTCGGAGTAAAAAGTTATGAACGTTTTGGTGGCAAAGGGGTGGTATGACCGGTAGCACTTCGGCCTGAAAATTCTAGAGAAGAGGTTTTTTAGCCTAAAAAATTAAAAATAGGTCCGGCATGATTGGACCCTCTCTGGTATGATCGGATTTTCTGAGTAACGGCTAGTTTTTTTGTAGCCGTTGGACCAGAGGCCGGTCATACCGGCCCTAGGTTGCCCAATTTGCCCCCCCAACGGCTAATTTTTCTTGTAGAGGCTATAAAAGAAGCCTTGGGAGCTGCTTTTGGTTGTTGCTATGGTTTTAGAGAGTTCATTGCTCTTTATGATTGAGTTGTGCATGTGTTGCACTCTCTAATTTGGTTTTTGAGCTAAGAGTGAGCTCTAATTACATGTGTTGTAATTAGGAGTGGATTGAGAGCCTCTTGTACATGTGTTGCACTTGAGGGATCCTTGTGCATGTGTTGTACTCGGTGATCACCATTGTACATGTGTCGTACTTGGTGGAGCTCAAGCTAGAGGGCTTGACTTGTTATTTTTGGTGTTTGCTGACACCTAGACGGCATGAAGGCGTCGTTGGTTCGGTGACCTTCTCAAAGAAGATTGTGAGATTCGAGGTTGGAGCTCACCGACCCGGAGGGGGAAAGAGCTACCGCTAGTGGATTCGAGGTGGGTGCTCAATTCATGGAGTCAGTCCAAAGTGTTTTGGGCTTGCCTCAACGTGGATTAGGGAGATCGGCGAGTCTCCAAATATCACGGTAAAATATCGGTGTGTCTCTTTGTGTTTGCTTGCAATCCTCTATTTACATTGTTGCAATTTACATTCCTAAAATTAAATTGTTTGATTGTCTTTAGGATTGCATATTCTTGAGTAGAGACATAAGTAGCTAGTGCACTTAGTGAGCCTAGTTGACTTAGTCTTTAATTGTCAAAACCTTAGTTTATCGCTTCCGCGTCTATTATTATTTAGGTTTTGACATAAGTGTACTTAAGCGAGATTTTAATTAATTATAAAAGAAATTTTTAGACAGAAGTAGGGCGTTTGCTTAGCGCTCGAATCTGTATATAAACCCCACGTGTCTACTCCCTCTCCCGGATGGTGGCCCGTAAGATGACCGGCGTCCGCCCATTATCTCGTGTCCCGTTTCCGAACATACGACATAATCCAATTCCCATTTAATTTGATCCTATCAGAAATGAGCCCATAAAATTTCATAGGATTAAAAACACCCACCCTAACCTCCTTTTCTCACTCGATTCCGTAGGTCTAGTCTAGGCAGAGTTTCAAATTTCGTTTTCGGTTCACATTTCGGAGGTGGGCGAAATCTAAATTTTCGGTGAAATCTCGGAATTTTCAAACTAAATTCGGCCAAAATAAAAAAAATGAAATCAATAATTTTTAAATATAAATTAGGCCAACATTACCGTAATTTCGCCGAGAAATGCCGAAATCTCAGTGAAATTCAACAGAGCGAAAAAAGGTCAAAAAAATGTTAACATTTTTTGAAAAAAATTTAGATGGTCCTGACACATCACTAATGTCCCCATAAAAATTTCTGATGATGATCAAGCCTGAGGAATTTTTCAAAATTATGACAGTGCTACTGTCCAGATAAAAAGCTGGCCGATAAAATTTCAACCAAGTGAAAAATGGTGCAAACCATATTATAATATTTTTATGGATGGTCCAGACGCATCAATAATTTCTCTTAAAATTTTCATATGATGATCAAGCCTGAGAAATTTTAAAAATTAGGAGAGTGCTACTGAAGGCTGATCAGTAAATTTCAACCGAATGAAAAATGGTTCAAATCATATTAGATATTTTTGCGAATGGTCCTAAAGCATCACTAATTTTCCCATAAAATTTTAATATGATGATCAATTTTGAGGAATTTAAAAAAATTGTGAAAATTTTAGAGAATGGTGCTGAGGCAATGCTTAATCTCTCATACAAATTTTGGATTATGATCACACACCAGTGAATTTATAAAATTCTTATAATGGTATTGTACCATTTTGTGTTTCTTGTGTTTATTTTTGGAAGATAACAAATGAAGTTCAATGCATCCATAGATTTGATTGAGAAAACAATTTTTTAAAAAATATTTGAAAAATTTAGAGAAGGGTTCTGAGGCAATGATTAAGCTCTCATAAAAATTATGGATCATGATCACACTCGAGCAAATTTATAAAATTCTGACAAGGATATTGTCTCAGTTATGATTATTATGTTTTTTATTTTTTTAAAGATAACAAATGAAGTTAAATTATTTTGAAAATGTTATGTATGATACTACACTTCTAAATATATTACCTTAAAATTTTCAAAGCATGATAAATCATGTACAATTTTACAAAAATTTGACAGTATTTCTGCCAAAATTATAAAATATCTCAAAAATTCTTTTTTTCAACAAATTTTCATGGAAGATGACTTTCTTAATGGTTATTGGGCCAAATCCGGTCCAAAAAGTTCAAAATTCGGTCAAACAACCCGAGAATTTCGGCAAGATTTGGCGAAATCTCGTCGAATTTTCTAAAACTATTGTAGCAATTTGAATTTTTTTCATTTTTTTTATCCGGCCAAGATTTTGTATCACGTCCCCGCCCAAAATCCAAGATCTTAAGAAATTCGTCGAGATTTCGTTCCATGGGTCTAGGTAGTTTTCCTGTATTTTTTTAAGTGCTATCTAATTATTTTTTGTTTTTAATCATATGTTTTGCATGTATATTCGTGTCAAACTCGCGTGGTTCCAAAGAGAACTTTAAAGTGGATCTATATTTGTAGAAAAAGGCTTTGTGATGGCAGGCCCGTCCCGCCCTACAGCCGCACGGGGGGCTTATGGAGTGACGGGTTTCAAACACGTTGCTTTTTCTAAAAACCACCGCACACACACGTCTCCATCTCCTCGTCTTGGTTTTTTTTTCAAAACTATCTTTCTCCAGGATGAATTTTCAAATTTAGCTCCCTCCTCTACCGCAGAAGACGTAGTGTAAGATCGAGGATGCCAAGTAGAGGGGGGTGAATAGGCGGTTATAAAAATTCTTTTCACTAAATACACGCTCTATTGATCTCTATGTCAAAACCTAAACAATAATCAATGCTGAAGTGATAAACTAAGGTTTCGACAAATTAAAGTCTAAATCAACTAGGCTCACTAAGTGCACTAGCTAATTATGTCTCTAATAATAAATTACAATCCTAAAGACAATTAAGCAATTTAATTCTAGGAATGTAAATTGCAACAATATAAATACGGAATTGCAAGCATACACAAGGAGACACAATATTTTTTACCGTGATGTTCAGGGACTTGCCGGTCTCTCCTAATCCACGTTGAGGCAAGCCCAAATCACTTTGAACTGTTTGAGCACCCACCTCAATTCCACTAGTGGTAGCTCTTCCCCTCCGGGTAGGCGAGCTCCGACCTTCACAACTTTGCCGGGCCTTCTCACAATCTCCTTGAGGTCACCGCGCACGACGCCTCCACACGCAGTTTAGGTGTCAGCGAACACCAAGAGTAACAAGTCAAGCCCTTTAGCTTGATCCTCACCAAGTGCAACACATGCACAAGGGTGATCACCGAGTGCAACACATGCACAAGGCTTCCCTCAAGTGCAACACATGCACAAGAGGCTCTCAATCCTCTCCTAAATGCAACACATGCAAATAGGGCTCACTCTTAACTCAAAAATCAAATGGAAGAGAGCAACACATGCACACAACTCCCACAAACCTTCCCCAAGGTCAGCAAGCCTTAATGCCAGACCCAATGCTCCTTTTATAGCCTCCTCCAAGAAAACTAGCCGTTGGGGGTAAAAACGGGCAAAAAGTGCAGTAAACCTAGTGCTACCGCCCTGCTAGGGCTGGTAGCACCGACCTCTAGGCCAACGGCTAGAAAAACTAGCCGTTACTCAGAAAATCCGGTGCTACCGGGCTTTGGGCGGTAGCACCGGGTCTTTTTTATTTTTCTCTGCCTAGAAACATGCATTCTGGACTTTTTACACTGCCCTTTGGGCCTGTAGCACCGCTCGGACCGGTGCTACCACTAGTCCAGGCACTAAAATACTCATAACTTTTTACTCCGAACTCTGATTTAGGTGATTTTTGATTCTATGTGAAGCTTATGACGAGGGATACAATCTCCATCTATTTTCAAGATTTAATCAACCATAGATATTTTTAAATATCACAAAAATAAAGACTCTAATGTAGTTATTCAAGTCTAAAATCCGATTTCTCGAAATCACTCACATAGACTTGATCAAGAGCATGACTACAAGCTAGAGAGAGTCAGTAAGATCAAATCTTATACTATTTGTTGATCAACTCATGATCAAAATAATTTGCAAAACATATTTGCAAATAAACCGAGAACCCATGAGATAAATCCTCTAGCCATGTAAGGATCAACACATGACCCCGACACTTTGCAAAACATATTTGCAAATACCAACACATGCTCTAGGATCAAAACCATATCATCCAGATTATTTGCAAATAGAAAAATCATAAATTTTACTTAGCCTTGATATGATCAACACATGATCAAATCATAAGCTAAAACACCGATGCATGAGCTCTCACCTTTTGCAACACATGCAAAACTTAGCTCCATACAAAAACTACATAAATCAAATTACATGAGCTATCTCCCTTTTGCAACACATGCAAATCTATAGCTCCATGCAAAAACCAAATCGATTAAGATTCAATAAGAAGCGAGCATGAGCTCTCTTATTTGCAACACATGCAGATACTTAGCTCTTGCAAGAACCAAATAGAGAGTGAGCTAGAGTGAACCGGATTGAGTTCATCAACACATGATGAAGTTTAAGCTAAAATACTTAACTCCTCTTAATAGTACGGCACCTAACTAGCAACCCGGTCTCCCATCCAAACACCGAGACCGGTAAAAGACTAGGAACACATCCTTAGCCCTAGCTAGTTATACCCTAGCTAGTTATACCTTTGCCTCTAGCACATCCACTTGGAGCTTTTATGATTTCTATCTTCTCTCCAAGTCGGGATCTTCGTCTTGTTCATCAACACATGATGAACTCCCCTTGTCTTAGCTTCAGGATCCTCTCTTGATGCTCATCAACACATGATAACGTCCTTATCCCGTTCATTCATCTCAACCTTGCACTTAACCTATTTTAAACTTATTGAAAGTGTTAGTCCTAAACACTTGGTTGTCTCAATCATCATTACACTCTATTAACATATAATGGATGCTCCCAAGATCCTTTGATGATTGACCACAACTCAAAGACAAATGATTAAAAGATTAATTGTGTCTTGAGTATTTTAATGCAACTAATGCTTCATATACACAAGAACTTTCGATTGCCCTAGGATATAAAAGTGAACCATCAACACATGACTAGTTCTTTGTTGATTGAATGGCAACCGAACACAATTTAAATTGTATTTAAATTGTCATGAGTATATACTAACTACACAAGTTTCATATACTCAATTCGATGGAATCTAAAAGTAATGATCCAATTTATATGGAGTGGTGGAAAGGGATCAATACTCTTAAGACCATTAATTATAGACTAAACTTCGTTAGATGTGTGCATGCAAATAATTGAACTTGAATTAATATGCACATATTCAATTTTTGATTGCTTTGGAGTTTATCCTATATTACCATGAGTATACTACAACTACACAAGTTAAATATACTCAAATGGTTGTTTCAAAGTAATGATCCTTAATATAGAAAGATGGATTAGATAAGTACTGTTTAAACTTCAAGATTAAGCATGAACTCCACCTAAATGTGTGCATTCATGTATATATGGAGTTGAAAACAAAATGCACATATTAAGGTTAAAACTATGGTGGAGTTCACCCTTTGTCTTGAATCCAAGGAATGTATCTAGAAGTAATAAAGTTGCATTTGATACATACCTTTTGAATTTCTATTTTTCTTTTTCATGAGACTATTCAAAAATATACTCAATAAACACGTTAGTCTCACATTTAGATTTATCAATAAAATCATAACATATTTGACATCAAAGAATGAAACAAAATATGATAATATGAACTCGAATGCATACCTTTGATATTTCCATCTTTTCATCCAAAAGAGACTAATGAGAGTTAAGCTCAACAAAAGAGTTAGTCTTATAAAAGATTTGTCATTACTTAACAATTGAGACTAATCAATATTATGATTATCAAAAGAGTTAGTCTCAATATTAGATTTGTCATTAACACCGAAACCAATTTAATGGAGCTTGAACTTTCACGTAGCAGACGACATGTATCCTCCTGACGTGCCCGGGGAGCGCAGGAGGAGAGCGTGGCAGGCTACGGGGCGAGCGCGAACACAGCAGCACGGCGACGAGCGCGGCAGGAGTTTGCTACCGCGCTCGAGTAGCACTGAAGTGCCCCTACCATGGTGAAACACGATGCTCTCGCGGTCGGTTAAGCTCTGCTAGTATCCGCATTCCCTGGGCAAGACATGCTGGCTTCTGCACTCCTCGGGTTTGGCAGGGGCCAAATTTGCAAATTCGCGCACAAGAAGGCTAGATTTGTAAAAAAAACGAGCTGGCAATGACCAGAAAAGCAATGAATGCACTACTTTAAGGGTGAGCTCCTCCTTGAATTTTTTTAAACAATTCATTTTAAAAATAATTTTGTAAAAATAATACCCTGAATTTTTTTAAAAAATATACCTTGAATCGGTGACAAGAGCTCCGGTGATAGAGGTGTATGTTTTAAAAAAAACAATTCAGGTTATTTTTTATGTAAATTATTTAAAAAATGTATTATTTGTTTAAACAATCGCTCCTCCTCCGTGTTTTGAAACATCGGCTGGCCCGGCAGTTTTTGGCAAGGAGTTGGCACCAAATGAATTAGCTAGGATGCCAGTCAATACAGAGTAGTAAAATATTGCCAAAACAAAATCGTTGATAACCTGAGCTAGCAAATTACTCCCAAACGCTAATTAGTAATTCTAGTGGACACGGCCATCAAATCTTGCGGTGTTGAGTTCCGGCATTCTCTGGAATGGATTGCGGCGTGGGCGTTTACACCCTCTTCCTCCTCTGTAGGGTAGGGTAGTGAAAGAGATCTGCACGTGGATCAATGGATCAAGAAGCGATGGATCAGATGTTTTAAAAATACTATGCATGACACTGTAGTAACACGTTGTTGGTCAATTCGAATCGTTCATTAGCTCGATCGTACAGCAGTGAGAGCTACACACTACTTAAGCTATAGACAGCGTTAGGACCGTAGGAGAACCCTGTTATGTCCTGTCCTGTCCTGTGGACGCTGGTAGGTTTGTGGAGCCGCAGCAGGGCGGTGGCCGGAGCCGGCGAGCGAGCACGGACGCACTTGTCACAGATGCTGTGCCCTTGGACGCGCTCACACTCACACCCACCCACCAAACCCAATTAACTAACCCCACCCCACCCCACCCCACCCCACCCACCCGAGCAAAGCAAAGCAAAGCCTCCTACCACAACTACATGTGTCTTGTCCACCCCAACAAGATTTACGAGCAAGCAGATGTCGAAATGAAATACAAGACGACGACGACGACGACTTCCTCTTCCCCTCCTCCTCCTTGTACTGCTCCTCCTCCCTCCATCTCCAAGACGCCGCCGCCGCGATGCCCAACCGGCCACGGAAGCGCGGCGCCAGCGACCACCCCAAGCTAGGCGACGGCGACGCTGCCTGCGACGACAAGAGCAACAAGAGGTCCATCGCCAACATTCTCACCTCTCTCGACGCCCCCCGCCGCGAGCTCCCCCTCCTCCAGCTCAACGCCCAAAGGAAGGGATCGGATGACGATCGGGACCAAGAGGACGAGGTGGTGTCTCACTCCACTCAGCTGTCCAAGCGCGCCCGCCTCGCCGCCGGGCCCGACGCCTCGCCCTCGCAGCGCCGCCTCTGGGTCAAGAACCGCTCGCGCGCCTGGTGGGACCAGTGCAGCAGCGCCGACTACCCGGAGGCTGACTTCCGCCAAGCCTTCCGGATGGGCCGGCCCACCTTCGACATGCTCTGCGACGCGCTCGGCTCCGCCGTCGCCAAGGAGGACACCGCGCTCCGCGCCGCCATCCCCGTCCGCCAGCGCGTCGCCGTCTGCGTCTGGCGCCTCGCCACCGGCGAGCCCCTCCGTCTCGTCTCCAAGCGTTTCGGCCTCGGCATCTCCACCTGCCACAAGCTCGTCCTCGAGGTGTGCGCCGCCATCCGCTCCCTCCTCATGACGCGCTATCTCCAGTGGCCCGACCAGGCCACCGCATCCGCCTTCAAGGCCCGCTTCGAGGCCACCTCCGGCGTCCCGGGCGTCGTCGGCGCCATGTACACCACCCACATCCCCATCATCGCGCCCAAGGTCTCCGTCGCCGCCTACTTCAACCGCCGCCACACGGAGCGCAACCAGAAGACCTCATACTCCATCACCCTCCAGGGGGTCGTCGGCCCCGACGGCGCCTTCACCGACGTCTGCATCGGCTGGCCGGGCTCCATGGCCGACGACCAGGTGCTCGACAAGTCGGCCCTTCACCAGCGCGCCGCCGCCGGCATGATGGCCGGCTCCTGGGTCGTGGGCGGCGCCAGCTACCCGCTGACGGACTGGGTCCTCGTCCCCTACGAGCACCAGAACCTGACGTGGACGCAGCACGCCTTCAACGAGAAGGTGGGCGAGCTCCGGCGCGTGGCCGTGGACGCCTTCGCGCGGCTCAAGGGGCGGTGGGCGTGCCTGCAGAAGCGCACGGAGGTGAAGCTCCAGGACCTCCCCGTGGTGCTGGGCGCCTGCTGCGTGCTGCACAACATATGCGAGGTCAGAGGGGAGGAGATGGACCCGGAGCTCCGGTGCGACCTCGTCGACGACGAGACCTCGCCGGAGAACCCCGTGCGGTCGGAGAGCGCCAAGAAGGCGAGGGACAACATCGCCCACAACCTCCTCCACCGCGGCCTCGCCGGCACAACCTTCTTCTGAATCTCTCTCTCTCTCTCTCTCCAATTCTGAATTCTCATACTCGATCATCGGTGGCTCCATCGATTCACTGATCCATCCTTCTTTCTTTCTTTCTTGTTTGATTTGGTCTATTAATTTCTGGTCATTTTTCGAAACGAACCAGGCGAAATTTCCGGTCTTTTCGATTCCGATTTTGATTGGAACCAATCGATCAGTCAAGGATTTCCTTCCTCCATTTTACTAGCTCATATAGCAGACACACACAGAGAGAGAGAGAGAGAGAGATGGGTTTTGACAGGATTAGTTTAGATGGCCAAGAAGAAAGAAGAGAGCTTTTCACGTGAATGCGATGCTTAATTACTAGCTAGTTGCATCATGTCACGTGAAAAGTAATTAGTTGCATCATGTCATGTGAAAACTTAATACTATCGAAGCAGCAAACCTGTCCATTGTTATTCTTTCTGTCGGTGGTATGTACTGTACATGTTAACGTTGATAAATATAAGGCATATTATGACTTTGTATAAAGATTAAGGTTGTGGTGAAATTGAGAAAGACATTTGAGGAAATGACTTACATATTCCTCTTAATTGTCTTGGAAGATGAGAGATAATAAATAAATGCATATAATTGAGAGAGAATAAAAAGGGTATAAGTGGAAAGACTCATTAAATTTATCTTATATTTTTTAAAAAGATCATTCAAACTATAGGCCTTATATTTATCAACGGAGGGAGTAGTTCCGTCGGTTTGGCTGGAGAAATGCCCGGACGCTTCCGATGCTTTATTTATCTATTTTTGAAATAGGGGGCACAGATATATTAAAAAGAAAAGAACAATCGAAGTTCGATCGAACGGAAGATAAGACCTACGGAGTTACGTACAACAGGTAGGAAGGACATGAGACGCTTCGGATGCTATATGCTTTGTTACATTGTATGTAATCCACGGGTACAATTGCAACGCAAACAACATCTGACTACAACTTCAAATGCTTGCATATATCCTAATCATCTTGATATTATTACTACTTACAAGCAATGGGCGTCCTGTCGATTGGGTCGACGCACTGCTTTACTTGTTATGAGTAGCATCGTACGTACTACTATCTGATTACGTACGTTTCTGTCGATTAATAAGAGTGCTACGACCAGACGAACCGATCGGCAATTCCCTCTTTCCCGCTCTCTCCGTCCGGAATTACTCCACTTCAATCCTGATAATAGCGACATATCGTTCCGTATTTTGGTGGTATGGATGGATGCCACAGGCCGCAATCTAGACAGAATCTCTCTCTGTCTGTGTGTGTGTTACGTCATTTTCTTTTCAAGTGAATTAATTGTTGCTGCATTCTTTCTGGCTAGGGCTGGTGATTAATTAGGAGACGAGAGCGGAGGAGGACTGGAGAAGCTCAATTACTTCGTGTATCACTACAAGTCTACACGATCGACCAAGATCTAGAGACGTCTGCAAACAAACACCAAGAAGGAAGCCCTGTAAAGAAGCTGATATATATATATATATATATATATATATATGTTTCCTTGGTGTAAATTTGGTGTGCGTGTAAGCAAGATCGATTGCATGGGAATGGGATCGATCGATGCATCCAGTAATTATATCGAGCATGCTGCATGCAAGATGACAGGATCTCTGATTCTCTGCTCTCTGCTTGGACGAGACGATGCTCCTGACCTGCGGAGTTAAGGCCGGAGTGGAAGCAACGAAATCTAGCTAGCTGGTGGACGGTATTATACCTGCGTGCTGCACCTGCACGCCGGCCTGACCATTCTGGATCTGAACGAGCCGCTGATCGAATATTAAATATTAATGGCAATTCGGACATGGCTCTCGTCCGGTCCGGCGATATTATCTTCACTGGGTGGGCAGCGCGACGCGAGCGCCTCTGATTGATTGAGAAAGGGAAACGAGGAACATCCGAACATGTATGCATGTGTTGCACGGAGGCGGAGGCGGAGGCGGAGGCGGAGCACAAGGCCAAGACAGAGAAAGGAAAAGAGGAAGAAGGTATACGCGTCGGCAGCGTGCCCGCGCGCGTCAACACCATCAATCAAACACTCAGGGGCGCTGTTAGAAAATGACGTCTCCAATAAATTAAATTTATTTATTGATTAAATTAGTTTCCATTTCGACGATTCCACCTTTGATTTATTTGGATCGTACTTTTAGCAAAATGTAAATATACGTGTTAGATTTATAATGTTACAAAATCATTATACAAGACTATAGAGTTATACGTGTAAAAGTGTGCACATCTATAGAAATTTTTCTAGTTCCGTGACTACAAACACTTACTTAATTCCATAGCCTTCCAGGAGCACCACCCAGCGCAGCGTACGGCGCTAGCTGCTTACAGTCCGCGCTGACGGTTCGCAACGAAGCTAGCTCGCCATATATCGCTGCACTCAAAGAAGAAAATTGGTATATCATACAAAAATAAGCGCACATTTGACCTCTCAACTATCGCCTGGGATTACAAACAACCTTCGACTACGAAGTCTAATATTTTGCCCCACCAACTGTCGATACCGGGTAACTTGCACCTGAGACAAAAACCACTAAAGTTTTCACTGATGTGGCAC
Organism: Otatea glauca; assembly: GCA_036346275.1. Classification (NCBI taxonomy): domain Eukaryota; kingdom Viridiplantae; phylum Streptophyta; class Magnoliopsida; order Poales; family Poaceae; genus Otatea; species Otatea glauca. Next base: position 64,181,841 of record CM070719.1, on the reverse strand, counting down.
CTACGTAGACACCACGCTTGAGCATGACCTCACCTGCGACCTTTCGAGCTCACGCTGCTTGAGGATGGCACAAATCTGAATGGTGAGATGGCCAGAGTTGGGGAAGAACACCTCGCCAACGATGGTACGATGGTGTTGAAGAGATCAGTTGATGGTTTCGGTTGTCTAGGTCAAGAGGAGTCTCTCGGTGCATGCAAACAAAGCTACAGGGATCGACCAGAGGTCCACCAAATTGGGAGATTGGGGTGATGCCCTACTTGACAGGACTTGATGAAGTGGGCAGTGGTGTTCCGATGCTTGTCGGACTTGCCATGTACTATCTATCCCCCTCTCCATGCTTCTCTATAAGTTAAAGCTCCATTTGTTTAGTTTCGATGATTAATGATAAATATAAATATGAGACTATTATGTTTGTTGAGTATGATATTTTTAATCTCATTTTGATGGGAAGATGAAAATTTTTGGATGTATGTATCTGATGTCATATTCTTATATCTTGTTGCATTCCTCGGATTCAAAATATAGGGTTAACTCCACAAAAAATGTCAACTTGAACATGCACATACGCCTTTCATACACATTCTTGTATGCACACATTTAAGAGGGCTTCACTCTATGTTTTGTGGCTTCACTAGTATCGATCCATGTTCTCTATCTACTCATATTAAAGATATTTAGTTTGAAACCAATTCCTTGAGTATATGATGCTTATGTAGTTGACACATAGTCAGAACTGATGTGTTGTCAACGATCACCGAAAAGGGAGATTGAGATATCTAGGCCCTCCATTACGTGTGTAATTGTGTACTTTGGTGATTAATAACAATTGGATGTGCTGGACTAACATTCTCTATGATGAGTTGGTGAAAAAGGTTCAGGTCCGTGATGATAAAAAAACTTTTGATGGCATCATGGATTGATGGTATCAACGCAAGGTTCGGGATGATGGATGGTATTATGTGTTGATGGTCACTAAGCCAAGATCTCGACATAAATGGAGTTCATCATGTGCTGATGAACAAAACAAGGACCCGAACTTGGGAGAAGATGATCGTCATCTAGTGAAAGCTCCAAGTGGATGAGCAAGACAAATGTATATATAGTTTAAGTATGTATTCCGAGTTTTTTTACCGGTCTTGGTGTTTGGTTGGGAACCAGATTGCTAGCGTAGGTTATCATACTATTAAGAGGGTTCTTGTCTAATAGCTTAAGTCTCATCATGTGTGATAGCCCAATCTTGTTTGGTCTAGCTCTTCATGACATGATGTTATTGTTTGCGAATGTGTTTTGTAAATAGTTGAAGCTCGTGCATTTACTCTTGTAACATGATCTATAATTTGTAGATATGTTTTGCAAAGGACCTGATGACCTGATTTTTTCATGGTGAAGGGTGCAATGGCTAGTTTATGCATGGAGGATATATATACTTGGCTTGGGCCTCCATATCTTAACCCTTGCCATCTCACTTCACTTTCTTAAGCTAGTGTAAGCCTCTCTACTCAATTGCGCATGTATTGCACCTTGTGAGCAAGGGGAGGATGTCTATAGTTGCATATGTTGCTTCTAGAGGTGGATTAAGCTTCACTTGTGCTTGTGTAGCACTTAGTGAGAGTCAAGCAAGAGGATTAGCGTGTTGTCCTTGGTGTTTGCCGACAGCTAGACGTCATGGTGTAGTGATCTTCTCAAGAAATGTGTGAGAAGATATGGTGTGTTGTGAAGATTGGAGCTTGCCTACCCGTAAGGGAAAGAGCTACCACTAATTGATTCGAGGTATTGGCTTAATTTGTGAAGTCAGTCCAATTCAGTTGCTCTCTTGTGATTTACTTTCTTACAATTTACATTTTTAGAATTGAATTGCTTGTTTTATCATGTTATGATTTTAAACCATAACTTAGACATATGTTGTTGGTGTACAAAACTGGACTAGTAGATCTATGCCTTAACTGTACAAAACCGATTTGCTGTAAGTTTCCCGACATCGTTTTGACCCTAGAGAAATTTTAGGATGTGTTTGGCAAGGGCAAAGGCTGGATAGGGTATTCCCATCCATCTTTTTCCATCCGTACCGCTGTTTGGTTAAGATGGATGGGTGGATGAAGGCAACTAACACTCAGGGATACTCCTCGTAGATGCTTGATGAGCCTATCTCATGAAATTAGCTAGATGAGCTCATCCAACTTTCATCCCACCCATCTCATCCCTCCAAATTTGAACTCTCATTATATCCACCGTCTAACTATCATCCCTCTAACGAAACAAAATTTTAGCTCATCATATTCATCTCTCTTCTCTTCAACTAAACATAAACTTGAATGCTTCATCCCTAAAAATTTGGACGGGGTGGGGGGATTAGGAAGAATCCCAAGGAGATCCTGGCGGTAAAAATGGAATCTGAGCGTTGCGGACATGTGCTGAAGGGATACTGTGAGCATCTGGCACGGGGCGACCGGCTGGGTGGTGAGCCACGTGTCAGAGGACTGGCCCATCCTCCGCCGCGATGTGGGTTCCACAACCCGTATCGTATCTCTCTGACAGGCAGGACCACAGCACTGCCACCGAGGGTGTGGGCCCGCGGCAGCAGCGAGCGAGACCCCGCCGGCGCCAGATCTCATCATCTATCCGCCTCCCTCGACACCTGCAGTCGCCTCCCCGTCTCCTCCTCTCTGACACCTCCCCGCGCCGGATGACCGGAGGGAGCAGAGCTTGCACGGGACGGGCCCTGGCTGCTGTGCGTGGTTGGGAGGAGACGCTCGCTAGTTGCAGCCGCTTCCCCGCCTGGCCGGCCGCTTAGCTTAATTCCTTCGTCCCCAGGGCACCTCCCGTGAGCCGTGATCTCCCCCACCTACCACCAGATCTGCCCTGCCTGCGCTGCGCCCATGACTAGCAGGCCTCCACGCCCACTGGGGAGCACCACCCCACCGCTGCCTCCTCCTCCTCGCCACTACCACCATGGCGGCTCCGCCCTGCCCTCACTGCGCCTCTGACCGCCGTCGTTGCTGCTGCCCGTCGCCCGCCTATGGAGGGTGTTGCCGCGCCTGCTTCCACGCCCTCGCCCACGCTTAGCTCCGCCGCCGCGGGACTCACGCTCATCGCCACCGCCGCCGCCGTAGCTGGGGCCATGGAGGAGGCCTCTCTACGCGCCGCGCTGCCGCCGCTCAGGACGCCTGCCGGAGAATCAGGGGAATTAGAGGATGCTGGAGGAGGTGGCGCGTCCGCGTGCGGGAGCCCGTGCTCCGTCGCCAGCGACTGCAGCAGCGTCGCCAGCGCTGACTTCGAGGGCTTCGCCGAGCTCGGCACCGCGCTCGTCGCGGGACCCTCGCTCGTTTTCGACGACCTGACCACCGCGGCGGCCTCGGTCGCCGTCGCGGAGGCCGCCGAACCGAGGGTTGCGGGGACCACCGCCAGGAGCGTCTTTGCCATGGACTGCGTGGCGCTCTGGGGCCTCGAGTCCATATGCGGCAGGCGGCCCGAGATGGAGGACGCCGCCGTCGTCATGCCGCGCTTCTTCGACGTTCCGCTCTGGATGGTCGCCGGCGACGCGGCGGTCGATGGCCTCGACCAGGCGTCCTTCCGCCTCCCATCCCACTTCTTCGGCGTCTACGACGGCCACGGTGGCGTCCAGGTACGTACATCGTTCCCCATGCTTCCTTGTCCACAGTGACGCCCAAGCACGGCGGTTGTGCATGTCAGTCAGTCTCGGGACCTCCTTGCCTGAGTCGACATTGGCATCCCATTGCAGGTTGCCAATTACTGCCGGGAGAGAATCCACGCCGTAATGGTAGAGGAGCTGGGTAGAGCAGAGGAGGGCTCTGACTCAAGTGCGGTGGAGTCCAAGAAGCTGTGGGAGAAGGCCTTCGTGGATTGCTTCTGTCGTGTCGACGCTGAGGTGGGAGGAAATGCTGCGGCTGGAGCACAGCCTGTGGCTCCGGACACCGTGGGGTCAACCGCGGTGGTCGCGGTCGTTTGCTCATCGCACGTCGTTGTTGCCAACTGCGGGGACTCGCGGGCGGTGCTCTACCGGGGCAAGCAGCCCTTTCCGCTGTCCGTCGACCATAAAGTAGGCCGTGGACTCCCTCCCATTGGTTTCCACACTTCCAAGTATATTAGTAATTATTGGGTTAATCGGATACGCTGTTGTTTTGCTTTTCTTCTTGCTTCAGCCAAATAGGAAAGACGAGTATGCAAGGATTGAGGCCCAGGGTGGCAAGGTTATCCAGTGGAACGGCTATCGAGTTCTTGGTGTTCTTGCCATGTCGCGATCAATTGGTATGAATTCTTGATTTCTTGCCCTTCATGAAAGCAAAGTTGGTTTACGATTTGCATCATTGATGTGAATGTTTCTCCCTCCTTAGGCTATTTTGTTCCAATTTTGTTTGATGTGAATGTTTGTCAAATGCCAATGATGGTAATTATGTAGGTATTGTTGCAGGGTAGTCTCTGACTCGCTCTTTCTGTTCTTATTCAAATAAGTGGCGATTTGTGATGGTACGATTCAGCCTACAGGGATTGGTGTTTTTATCTGCTAGTCAAGATTTTGTGTCCATTAGGTGATTGAAAACTATTGAACTCTGGCTTCTAAATATAGCTTGGTCGAGCCACCCAATAAAATGGCAGAAAAGCTTTGAAATAGTGATTCCTGTTAGATAAGAAATGCTCACAGGTTTTGGGGTGAGTCGCTAACTATGCAGCACGGACTGTATAAGCTGCTGCGTGAATTCCTGGTTACTAAGGAACAACAGTACTGTAGCCACTCCAGGCTTGTAGGAACTGATGTTCTGTCATCTGTGCATCTGTTGACATTTGTGCGGTTACCCATATTAGTGTACGACTGGGTTTCTTTTAGTTATCGGTTGGAAAAAAACCAGAGGTCACCGTCTCAGGAAAATCTCAGCTGGAGTTTTTAAACAAATTTTGAATTCTAATTTGGTTATTGGCCGAGATCTCGGTAAAATCTCGGCCAAATTTTTTTGAATTAAAAAATATCCGAATTTTTTTGGCCGGGGTTCAAAAATATACCAGCCCCCACCGAGATTTCCGGTTACTGGTGGTTACCGGCCAGTAACCAAAAACCTGGTGTGCAATACAGTTGGTGATCTTCGTTCTTTAACCATTTCAGTCAATGACCTCATTTTGTCGTTGAATCTTACAGAAGAGGGCCCAGCCCCGGCCAAGTTTATTGTTCTTAGGACAACTTATTCAGTAACTTTTCGTTCTTAGCATTTTTTGTTTTTGTTGAGGCTTCAAACTAGAGAAACAAACCGTGTTTTTCTTCTGTAGTGTCTGGGCGTGTTTTCAAGTGTTCCTGTCTCCCACTCAAATTTGGTAATGGCCAAATGTAGGGCATGGACTAGAAAATTAAATCGTGTTAGATCATACATACGATAATGTGTTATAATTGATCTACTTGCAGGGGACAAATACCTGAAGCCTTATATAATCCCAGTCCCTGAGGTCACAGTTGTGGCCCGTGCAAAAGATGACGAGTGCCTTATTCTTGCAAGCGATGGCCTCTGGGATGTGATGTCAAATGAAGAGGCATGCGATGCTGCTCGCAAGCGGATACTTGTATGGCACAAGAAGAATGCGGGCACCTCATCATCAGCCCAAAGAAGCAGTGGTTACTCGGATCCTGCCGCTCAAGCAGCTGCCGAGTACTTGTCGAAGCTTGCTCTCCACAAGGGCAGCAAGGACAACATCACCGTGATCGTAGTTGACCTCAAGGCACATAGGAAGTTCAAGAGCAAAACCTGGAAGTGCCCTGATGACCAATAACAGTAGGTGCTAGGAAGCTAGAAACTTGGATAATCCAAACATGATATGTTTGATCTGGCGCACCGGTACATTCATTAGCCCAGCACTTGCCTTTTTTAATTGCCCTCGCCATTTATGCCGCCAAGTGCCAAGGGATGTATTTTTGTCTTGTCTACACAGTACAGAACACAGAATTCCAAATCTGATTCAGGGTGAGGCGGACGGACCTGAGAATTTTTTGGGTCCAAATCTGAAACATAACACCTGTAGAGGTAGCTAGTACAAACTGGGTTTTCCGGCATTGTTTTTGTTAACCGGTAAAGGTACTTTGGGAAACTTCTGTAGCGCTTGAACTAGCTAGTTGCAACATCAACATCTACTGCGGCTGTTTCAGTGAAGGTTATGCAATAATGGTCTTTTCCTGGATGAGATGGTCTCGTATCCAGTTTTTCTTAAGGTGCACAGGATTTGAAATTATCGCCAACAGAACAAAAGAAGAAGATTGTTTTGTAACGGCTGGCTCCGCTCGCTCAAGATCACAGTGCTTGTAATTCGCTAGGTTTACCTTGCCTAGCTGGAACACTAGAAATGCGATAATAATCTCGTCGTAGAAACATGCCAACTTTTGGTCGATGAGTCACTACAAAATGTAAATGTATATCCATAGTGTTTTTAATGCATGTTTTCATATGTAATCCGATTGGACACACTACAATCGACAACTTTTGTTATAAAATTAATAAATCGTCCGGATCTAGATCCAGTGGGTTTTCGACGACTCCTGCAAACCCTAGACCCGCATTCCTCTCCCAGTTGTATTCTCTGCATCACCCGTATGGCCGTATCCACCACCCACTTCCTTCCTCGGCGCAACACCCCGCTAAGGTGGTGGTTGCCACTAGGGTTCAAAATCTCGGTTTCGCTACAAATTTCATCTATGGCCGAAGAACGAAATCTCGGCGAGATTTAAAAATTTCGCACGAAATACAAAAAAAATATTTTAAATCCGGTTTTTTTTCTACCGAGAAAACCGAAATTTCGCCGGTTTTGCCGAGATCTAGGCAAAATTGCACCGAGCGAAAAAAGGATCAAACGACGTCAAAAAAATTTGGAATTTTTTTCGTAGGTTCCTGACACATCAGTTATGTTCCCATAAAAATTTCAGATGATTATTAGATATGAGAAATTTTAAAAAATTCAAACATTACTACTGTCTTGATAAAACGCTGACCGGCAAGTTTGAACCGAATGAAAAATGAAACAAACCACGTTAGAAAATTTTTAGATTTTTTGTGAATGTTTGTGATGCATCACTATTGTTCCCATAAAATTTTCAGATGATGATGACCAATCTTCATGAATTTTGAAAGATTTGAACAGTGCTACTGGGCTGATAAAAACTTTACCGGCAAACTTCAACCAAATGAAAAATGGTACAAACCATATTACAAAATTTTGAAATTTTTTGTGGATGGTCCTTATTTATCATTAATGTGTCTATAAAATTTTTATCTGATGATTAAGCTTCAAAAAGTTCCAAAAATTCTGAGAGTGCTACATCCTCGTAAAAGGCTAATGATCAACACATAGATTTGCTTTAGCAACCAAAAAATATTTAAATTTTTTGAAAATTTTTGCATAAGGGTTATAAGGAAATTCTTAAGATCTCATAAAACTTTTGAATCATGATCACACTCCAGTGAATTTATAAAATTCTTACAAGTACAGTATACCATTTATGTTCTTTTTGTTTTTGATTTTTGAAATATAACAAATGATGTTGGATACATACATAGATTTGATTGAGAAACCCAAAAAAGTTGTTTTAAAAAAAATTATATAATGCTACTGAGTCAATTATTAAGCTCTCATAAAAAATTTGGATCATGATCACACTCGAGAAAATTTATAAAATTATGACAATGTTACTGTACCAATTATGTTCATTCTGTTTTTGATTTTTTAAAGATAGCAAATGAAGTTCAATTATTTTTAAATTTTTATGTATGATCCTACACTTCTTAGGATGGTACCGTAAATTTTTTAGATCAATATAAAGTACGTAAAATTTTATAAAAAACTGACGGTGTTTCTGAAGTTTTTAAAAAATATGTCAAAAATTCGGCTTTTCAACAAATTTTCATAGAAGATGACTTTCTTAAGGGTTATTGATCAATTTTCAGTCAAATCCGGTGGTCAAACACCAAATTTCGGTCAAAAATGGCGAGATCTTGGCGAGATTTCCGAGATTACGGTAGCAATTTAAATTTTTTCAATCCGTCCGGTATTTCAAATCTCGTCCATGTCCGAAAACCAAGATCTCGGCGAAATCTCGCGAAATTTCGGCGAGATTTTGAACCTTGGTTGCCACACACTGCCCTGTGTCCTCCTCCTCCTCTGCTTCCATTACTGATGACCCTCCTTCAAGCATGTACCCTGTGGCGCCCCCACTGCCTCGTCGTTCGTTCTAGGTCATCGTTGCCCGGAGAACTCCATGGTTAGGCGCCGCCCTTGGAACCATGTAAAAGGATATCTTGCAAATGCGACTAAATCATGAGTCAACTTTTTGTGAGAAATCATTTGTTAGTTGAATAGCAAACTGGGATAAAAGTTGCTCATCCTTTATTTCGTCAATATAAAAAAGAGCACATAACAGTACAGTTTTTATCCCGAGCCACATGGAATGCAAAACACTGTTAAATGGTAAACCTACAGTTGAATGATATATTTAAAAGAGGTCCGTAGAATAAAGAATCTTGTATATGGAACAACCTATCGTTGGAACTAGGCACAATATTTTTATTCCAAATTTTATATTAAGGCAAAAGTAACAAATACTAGATATGCATAAAACAGCAGGAGTTTATATACACTCACACCAGTAACTAGCAATATTATGACAGTTGAATGCGGCAGTTACTAGTAACTGACCGCATACTATCAATTAACTCACTAGTAACTGACTGTATAATGTCAATTAACTCACTAGTAACCGATTAAAACAGATGTTTAAATCCCATTTAAACATATTAAATGGAGAGATAATTGCAAAGTTCAGCAAAATAAAAGGTGATTTCAAAGTGCCAGGAGACACACGAATTTTCACACGAAAATACGTGAACTGTCCACTCTATGTTATTCTTATGCCAAGTGTAATTAATCAAGAGATGGCAAGGAATCCATCTTTTAAGTTGTCTTTCCTCCACTTGACTAGACAATATAGTATTAAACCATACATGCTTTGGAATTAAAGGAAATGGGCCACCCAATAGACCAATTTCTAACACCTATAGTAAGTAAAATTGGAAAGATACATAAATCATGCATTAATAGTTATAATCGTTAAGAAACAGACTCTAGCTGGGATGGATTTCGAGATAAAAATCGGGAAAAATCCATTTTTCAACCCGGCTTGAATCCAAATTTCAACCTACAGTCTAAAACCGTTCACTTTTCACACTCAAAACTCTTAAAACCAGCTTAAAAACACTTCCTTAGTTCAAACCACGGTTGGTTTGGCTGATGTGGCGCCAAAGTGGAAGTGGCTTTGATGAGAAGTGCCTCGGTTCTTTCCAATAAAATTTTTGCACGTATCTCAAAGCAACTTAAGTTAGTTAAGCCTAGGGGTAAATTAGTAACTTAAGATAACAATTAGGACTTCGTGGATCCAAAGCCCATATCGACAGGAAAGCGCTCGGGGTCTCGGAGGCGTCAGGACCAATATAAGCACAAAACTCAAAAGACAACCATGACATTCTTCCGCGCCACTGCATCTGCATGTCGTCGGACCGCGCGCGCTACCACAGACCAAGGCCGAGCTATAGCCGTAGTACGCTAATGCGACTCAGCGTGCCTAAGTTTCTATGTCATGGAGACCGCTGCTCTGAACAATGCTGCCATGGACAGACACCACACCGTGCCCTTTCAACAACAAAATCAACTCGTCCCCAAAACTGCCTCCTTGTCCTCCGAAATCATGCAGGCAACATTCCAGCTCTGCTTCTGGCCTTCTGCCCCTTCTTCTCCTACACCATGTGGGCAACATATTGAGAGGAATTTGGCAGTTACATGGAGATGGGCTGTGCAGACGAGACGGTCTGAGAATGGACCAATGATGGGTATTGACTTTGTCCAAGTGACGGAACTGCCCTTCCTAAATACACCTTTTAATCACAACCTTTCGTTTGCTTTAAAGTACATGCAATTTTTTTTAGAGGGAGAGCATAGAAGCACCTGGCAGCTTTGATTTATGTGGCATCCTAATAAACAACTGTATACCAACATGGGATTCATGTTAGCAACATATGCCTTGAATCATCTAATAAAACAAAGATAAAGGAGTGTCCCACATGTAAGAGACCAAGGAAGGGAGCCAGAGAAGGGGTGTTCTTCCTCCTCTAGATGTGCGAGATAAGCCATGGCAGGGCCTTGGGGTGCAAGTGCTGGGTGGCGAGGGTGAGGTGCCATGGCATGGGAGATAGGTAAAACGGAATGCACACGACGTGATCAACCCAATGGTCATGGCGGTTTAGCTAGAGGGGCATTGGAGATACGCCGGTGGCAACGGGCAGCAACGACTGCGGTAGGTGAACATGGTGATGGTGGCTAGATTGATGGGAAGCTGAACTAAGCGCGTCAAAATGTATAGGAAGGTGAGGGAAGGCTCGGGTGTGAGAGAATCGGATAGAGGCCTACCAATGACGACGAACAAGGGCAGCGAACATGGAATGGAGGTGAGGGAGAAAAGGTTCAATCCAGCACACTGCAATAATGAAAGTTAAATTAACTGAGGGAGATGGATGGACAAGGTTGTAACATAGTTTGACGCGTGAATATTAACAAAAATCAGACCAGGGCAACGGAAACGTTGCGACAGATGATGATGCATCAAAAACAGAGGAAGGTCGGGCGTCCTGCACTGTAAAATCAAATTGAGCAACATCCTCCTGCACGCATGTCTTTATCTTGATCATGATTTGAATCAACTTGTTCATGCTTCTTAATTCGAATCAATAGCTGGATGGTTTCAGACCTTGTTCGAGCATGCAAGGGGTGCCATTCGACATGGAGTTATTGGGGGCGAAGTTACGAAGTAGCGCAGACGACAATGGTTGCCAACAACGATAGGACCATAATGAAGTGATCACCAAATGCACTAAAGGAGCGGAGTATTACCCAACAAACATCACAACATCTCTCTCGCACCTGGCCATTGGGACGAAGTAAGGTCATGCAAGGAGTCACTGTAATTCTCCTTGCGAAAGGTAACACTGAAGTCCTCCCAGTAGGAGAAGCTAGGGTGTGCAAAAAAGCTCATTATGGATCAAATCAAAATTGCTTCAATTATAGTAGCAAATGAGTTTAAAATTAAAATAAGTCTATTTCAAGGGAAAAAAAGGTTAATGAGGCTCGGCTCCATAGTGGTTCATTAGCTCGAATTTGAAATAACCACTTAAATTATAAATAAAATAATTTTATGTCAGGTCATATCAATTTCGAAATAAGCTCGATGACAATTCCTAGGAGAAGCCATGAGAGTGTAGGATCAAAGATAGTCGACTAGGGGGTGAATAGTAGGTTTTTAAAATTCTTTTGGCTATAAATCGGTTTTTGAGCAAGTATGAAAGAAATTTATTTTTCCACAATTAAAGCCTAAATATTCTATGTTTCACTAAGTACACTAACAACCAAAGTCTAACAAGTCTTGCAAACCTAGGGTGACAAACAGGCAATATAATCACTAGGAATGTAAATGCACAAAGTAAAGAGCAAGAATGTAAACCACAAGATGAATACAAAAGAAATTTTCTCGTGGTCTCAAAGACTTGTCGATCTCCTCTAATCCACGTTAAGAGAGAACGAATCAAGTTGGCTCCATGAGCAAGTGAACCTTCCTCAATCCACTATAAGTAGTTCTTTCGGATAGGTGAGCTCCAACATTCACACTAATACTGGATCTCTTCACATTATTCTTGAAGAGATCACCAATTCTCACGCCTTCAAGCCATTTAGGAGGCGACAACCTCCAAAAATAACAAGTCGATGACTCTTGTTTGAAGCAAATCAAGCGTAGGAAGCATAATTGAATACAAATTCAACAATTGAATGCTTACAACTAATCAAAAGGATGAGGAATGAAATACTCAAGAGATATGTATGTGCTTGCTAGGACTAAGTACATTGCTATAAGATGTTAAAGAGAGCACAAATGACTAGGCATGTGGTCTATCTGTAGTCTACTCTCTAAAAAGAGCCATTGCAATCACCCTTCATTGAAAGAGGTAAAATTCAAACATTCTGATTTGTGTTATTAGTACGTTTGGCCAAATCTATTATCCACCCCAAGTCGAAGACCTCGTATCAAAATGTTCTAATTTTGGATTAGGACATTCTGGCACTAGACTTAGCCACTAGATTCTCTTTGGATTTTCGAGGTGTTTTAAGGGAAGACCACATTCAATCTCTCGACCATGAAACATCTAGTGGCCATTAAGAGTCTAGGATTAAAAGAATGCATCAATTTGAGCTTTCGACACTAACAAGACTCAAGGTTCTAGCCAATGACCACTCTTAATAATATGGCAAAAAAATAAATGCAAATTCTAGCAACTTGGTCTTTCTCCCAACTTCTAGACCGTAGAATAATTAGAAAATATCTTTAACCGTATAATTATACACGTGTCTCGGTTCTCTAGCTCTATTTGAGGTTATGAAGGCAAGTCTCGATGTCTTTTATTAAATTTTCTCTACTTTTAGGACCTAAACCTGATACATACTCATGAAAAATATTAGTCAAAATTTTCCGGTTTTCATTAATCATCAAAACCGAAATGAGGGGTCTAGTTTCTTTAGAGAGGACGACAACCTCCCTACCACGATGTAGTCTCATCGCTAGCAAAGATTGGCAATAAGCGAAGCAAAGGAAGAGGAGTGGAAGAAGATGAGAAGATCATGTGTTATCCGTGAGTAGGATGGCATATATGATAAAACTAGTGATTTGTTTCCCAACGTGGCATATATGATAAAGCCACTTGTGAGACCAACCTACGAATAAAACATGAATGGTTTTGATAATTTAAAGGGTAAAACGTGAACGATTTATAAGTTATTGGTTGAAATTTGGACTCTCAGCTTTGCCATCTCCAATAGTGCCACTTTTGTCATCTCTTAGCTATATATACGTAAAATCCTATGTGGAGGAGAGAGAAAAGATGGTAAGAGACAACCTGATTACGTAAACCAACGTAAATAGTGATAAAGTGTGAGAGTAAAATACGATGAAAATAATATAAAATAGTTAGAGCAATAATTTTAGAGACGATCCACTAGAGATGTTATCTCTAGTATTGTCTATAGGTGAGGTAGAATCTTTTAAGAGACAAACTATTATTAGTGTGGTTAGTCTAAGGTTGAAAAATGAATTTTGTTTTTCTCTAAAAATCGATGCGAAGAGGGACGAATAGAAGAGATAAATAAAGCCATAAAGGTTTTCTTTTCGTCCTGGCCTCTTTCCCAATCGCATTGCCCAAGTAGAAGCGGAGGGTTTTCTTCTTCCACCTCGGCTCGGCTCGATCCACCGCATTCCATCCAATCCCGTCTCAAACCCAAACCCTAGACACGCCTACTCCCCAAACCTTAAACGCCAAGCCGATCCCTCCGCGCGGCGGCGATGGGGCGCAAGAAGAGCGTGGCCATCGACGACGACGAGTACTCCTTCCCTCAGGACCACGCCGCCGACACCGCGCCGCCGCAGCCCGCTGCGGAGAAGGAGAAGCCCAAGAAGGGCGCCAAGAAGGGCAAGAAAACTTCCGTGCCCGAAGACGACGACTATGAGCCCCTTCCGCCGCCGCGCGGCGATGAGGAGGAGGAGCCGATCAACCTCGTCTTCACCGGCAAGAAGAAGAAGAAGAAGGGCGGCGGCGCCGTGAGCTCCTTCAGCGCCTTCGACGCCCTTGCGGCCGATGAGGACCAGGGCCAGGAGGATGCGGCCGCCGACGAGCCGGACACCGCTAAATCTGTGGGCAGCAACGATCTTGGCGATGACGAGGACGACGACGTCGATTTCGACTTCAGCAAGGCCAAGAAGAAGAAAAAGAAGAAGGACAAGGGAGCTCGCCCAGCCCTTAAAGAAGAAGAGGATGAGGCCGCAGCGCCCCCAGCCGTTGCTGAGGAAGAAGAGGAGGAAGTTGGGGTTGCTGCAGTCACAGCTGCAAAGAAGCCGCAGAAGAAGAAGAAAAAGAAGGGTGGGTTTACCGTGGACGATGAGGACATCGACAAGCTCTTGGCTGAGATCGAGGACCCTCTTCAATCCACTGAGGAGTCTGAGCAGGAGGAGGTTAAAGGAGTGGATTCTGTGGCTGCCCCTGATGTGGATGATGCCGGAGGAAAGAAATCAAAGAAGAAGAAAAAGAAGGGAGGGTTTACGGTGGATGATGAGGACATTGACAAGCTCCTTGCGGAGATTGAGGATCGTCCTCCTCCCACTGAGGAGCCTGAGCCCAAGCCTGTGAAGGATGATGAGGGTTCTGTGGCTGCTACAGCTAGTGTGGATGATGCTGAAGGGAAGAAATCGAAGAAGAAGAAGAAGAAGAGCGGAAGGACAGCACAGGAAGAGGAGGATTTGGATAAGCTTCTTGCTGAGCTTGGTGAAGGCCCACCACCTGTGAAGGAGGAGAAGGAGAAGCCATCCCAGGCACCGCCTTCTGCTCCAGTGGTGAAGGAGGATGTGGAAACTGCGGAGGACGGTAATGTGGAGCAGAAGGTTGGGGAAGGAGAAGTGGAGTCCGCTGCAGCCAAGAAGAAAAAGAAGAAGAAGGAAAAGGAGAAGGAGAAGAAGGCGGCAGCAAAGGATGCAGAGGCTAAGAAAGAGGAGGAAAAGGAGGCAGAGATGCCTAAAGGGAAGGTTGACATGAAGAAACTCCCAAAGCACGTGCGGGAGATGCAGGAGGCACTTGCGAGGAGGCAGGAAGCGGAGGAGCGGAGGAAGCGTGAGGAGGAAGAGAGATTGAAGAAAGAGGAGGAAGAGCGGCTGCGGCGGGAGGAGGAGGAGAGGAAAGCGGAGGAAGCAAAGAGGAGGAAGAAGGAGAAGGAAAAGGAGAAGATGCAGAGGAAGAAGCAGGAGGGTAAGCTCTTGACCGGGAAGCAGAAGGAGGAAGCGAAGAGGTTAGAAGCCATGAGGAGACAATTCCTTGAGCAGAGTGAACTTCAAGTAGCTGATGGTGCTGTCCCTGACACAAAGAAGAGGCCTATATATGATTCCAAGAAGAAAAAAGCTCAACCAAAGACCACAGAGACTGCAAAGGTAGTTGAAGATCAACAGCAAGAGGTCAATGAAGCTAACAATGACGAGGAAGAATATGTATTAGTGGATCAGGAATCTCCATCTCAGGTGGAGGAATCTGAGGAGAAAACTGAACCTGATAAGGAGGTTGAAGAGTCAAAACCAGAAGAAGAGGAGGAAGATGAAGATGAGTGGGATGCAAAGAGCTGGGATGATATTGATGTGAATTTGCCGAAGACAAGTGCTTTCGAGGAGGAAGAGACGAATCCTGTTGTTGTCAAGAAGGCTGCTGAACCTGTCCAGAAGCAGGAAAGTTCTAAAGCACAATCTGCTGAGACTGCTGTCAAAAAGGTTGCTCCTCTTGTTGCAAACTCTAAAAAGAGTGAAATGGAAGATGGGGATGTTAATAATGGAACTATTAAGAGGAATAGAGGTGTTCCTTCAAAGAAAGGACCTACTAAAGATGATAACACTAAGAATGCTGGTGACCTCCGTTCACCAATCTGTTGCATCCTTGGTCATGTCGATACTGGAAAGACAAAGCTGCTAGATTGTATTAGATGCACTAACGTTCAAGAAGGAGAAGCTGGGGGTATTACCCAACAGATTGGGGCTACATACTTCCCAACTGAAAACATTAGGGAGAGAACAAAGGAGTTGAAAGCTGATGCAACTCTTAAGGTTCCAGGCCTGCTTGTTATTGATACTCCCGGCCACGAGTCCTTCAGTAATCTGCGTTCTAGAGGTTCAAGTTTGTGCGACATTGCTATTTTGGTTGTTGACATTATGCATGGGCTTGAACCTCAGACAATCGAATCCCTGAATCTTTTGAAGAGTCGGGATGCTGTGTTTATCGTTGCTTTAAATAAGGTATATGTTTTGGAGTTTTTCCTTTTGACCTTTGGCTTCCTTAGTCCTTACTATTCTTTTATTATTTTATTTGTTTGTTTGTTCTCACTCTATGAAGGTTGATCGTCTTTATGGTTGGAAGAGATGTCCAAATGCTCCTATTGTGAAGGCTTTAAAACAACAAAATGAAGATGTTAAGAGGGAGTTCAATATGAGGCTTACTGATGTGTGTGAACATCACATCTTCTTTTTTTTTTTTTAAAAAAAAACTCTTAACAGTTGGCTTTCCTAGATATTTCTATAATCACATATATGTGCTTTGTCCAATAGATTGTGACACAATTCAAGATGCAAGGCGTGAATACTGCTTTGTACTACAAGAACAAGGAGATGGAAGATACATTTAACATAGTGCCTACCAGTGCAATAAGGTATGATCTACCATTGAACTTATTGCTTCATTCCTTTAGATTTCTGGTAGCAACTATGATAGTACTGGCATCTTTTCGTTGGCACATATTGCACCGCTCTCCGCAGTGGTGAAGGCATTCCTGATCTGCTCCTACTATTGGTGCAATGGGCACAAAAGACGATGGAAGATAGGCTTACTTTTGTTGATGAAGTCCAGGTACTGTGCATAAATTTACTTGTCATTATAGAAGAGTTTACTTGTGATTATAGAAGAACGCACTCTTGTTGTGTTTCAGTGTACTGTGCTGGAAGTCAAGGTAGTCGAAGGTCATGGTACCACAATTGATGTTGTTTTGGTCAATGGTATACTCCATGAAGGAGATCAAATAGTCGTGTGTGGGATGCAGGTAAAAATCATCTTGCTTTATAATTTCAATTGCTGCACTAAGTGCAGCATTTTTAAGATGCCTCATGTTCTTGTTTATCTTTATATAGGGACCCATTGTGACAACTGTCAGAGCTTTGTTAACACCACACCCAATGAGAGAGCTTCGAGTTAAGGTGTGTAGCTCATAATATTTCAGCTTTGTTTTAATTGCTTAATTCACACCCAGTGTAGTACTATTCGGTTGGTATCCACCTAGATGGTTCATTCTCTTTTGGTGCTTTGATTAATTGGGATTATTCCTACCGACAGCTTTCATTAAAATCTTTTTTATACTGCAAGGATTACACTGGGTTAACACTTTTTTTCAAAAGATGTAGGTTAGGATGGTATTGCTCTTGCCTATGGAAAATAATCGCAAAGGGTCATCTTACTTGTTGTACTCCTAGCAAAAAAGCTCAAACACTGGCCCTCCTATCACCCCATTTTTTTCATTTGGGCTAAGATGGTTTTAGTTCAAGTTTATGTCACTTTAATGCCATTAATTTCTTTCACCAGCGTGAAACTGTTTCACCTCAGTATATTAAAGTAAACATTTGTCAGGTATCAGTATTTTGTCCCATTTTGCGTTACCATGCTAGTCCTACCAAGAAGTTTAAACACTGGCCACCTATCATACATTTTCTTCCTTTGTACTAAGATAGTTTTGGTCTTTTGGTTCAAGTTTATGTCATTTGAATGCCATTCCTTTCTTTCACCAACGTCAAATTGACGCGTGTATCTCTTCCGTTTGGCCTTTGTTACATACTTTTTAAGTTCAAGTTGGAGTAACACACCAAAACACTGGTTTTCAGGGCACCTACCAACACCATAAGAAGATCAGAGCTGCACAAGGAATTAAAATATCAGCGCAGGTGGGTTCAATTTCACTTTTTTTTTTGCATTGCAGAGTTTTATGGTAGCAAATTAATAATTGCTTTCTTTCAGGGTCTCGAGCATGCAATTGCAGGGACTACTCTCTATGTTGTGCGGCCTGAGGATGATCTGGACAAACTGAAGGATGCTGTAATGGAAGAGATGACAAGGGTTAGGAACCGGATTGATAAGAGTGGCGAGGGTGTCTATGTACAAGCATCTACCCTTGGGTCACTGGAAGCTCTCACTGAGTTCTTGAAGAGTCCTGCTGTGAATATCCCTTTCTGTGATTTTAGTATAGGGCCAGTCCACAAGAAAGATGTTATGAAGGCCAGCGTTATGCTTGAGAGGAAGAAAGAATATGCAACTATCTTGGCATTTGATGTCAAAGTGATGCCTGATGCCCGTGATCTTGCAGAAGAGTCTGGTGTGAGAATCTTTGTAGCAGATATAATATACCACCTTTTTGACCAATTTACGGCATACATTAAGAACCTGAGGGAAGAAAAGAAGAAGGAAAGTGCCGAAGAAGCTGTGTTCCCCTGTGTTCTCAAGATCATGCCAAATTGTGTCTTCAACAAGAAGGATCCTATTGTTTTGGGTGTCGATGTCCTTGAAGGGATAGCTAAGGTATTTTGGTTGGTCACTGACATTTTGTATTATCTCAACCACTATGTCTTAGCATGTTGTTTTATTCAGTAGTCAGTACCTAACTATTGGCCTCGGTATGAACAAATTACCTGTAGGCTCATCATCTAGAAAGCAGAAACTATCGTACAAAGCATTAAATATTCAAATGCTTGGATGTTATGTTACATTTTCTGCTAAATCATGTAATGATTTCTGACGTCTTTTTGAAGAGATATGTCTGCTGATTCCTCATCTACCAATGTCATGTAGGTGGGAACACCTCTCTGCATACCCACCAAGGAATATATTGATATTGGGAAGATTGCGTCTGTTGAAATTAATCACAAGCAAGTTGATGTGGCCACAAAAGGGCAAAAGGTGGCCATAAAGGTTGGTATTATCGTCTGTAGCTTGATCCCTTCTGATGCTTGTTAGATTTATTGAATTATGTTTAATATGTGGTTAACTGGGTTTTGAACAGATTATCGGGAGCAATCCTGATGAGCAGCAAAAGAGTTTCGGCAGGCACTTTGACATGGAAGATGAGCTTGTGAGCCACATCTCAAGGCGATCTATTGATCTTCTTAAAGAAAATTACAGGGCAAGTCCGCTTTTTCTTGTTTATTTTAATGTACATTTTGCTCACCTTGTCTGCATAATATTGGTACCAGACTAGCATTTACTTAAGAGGAAGATATTCATTAACACAGGATGATTTGTCGATGGATGACTGGAAACTAGTTGTAAAGTTGAAGACCATCTTGAAGATACCATGAGATCACGAAGCCTGCTCTGCTGCAATGCAATGTTAGTCCGCGAGAAAAAGCCCCCTGAAGCCTGCGCGTCCATTGGCATGGTACAAAATGGTCGTGGAAACAAGTTTACTGAGAATGCATGCTGGTATTTGCAGCCTGCACGAAATTGCCGCATTGAACTTGGGAGTTCTGCCACACCTTACCCCTCAAGTTGCCCAGAGGCTTTTCAATTTTGATACGGTTTGATTTTTTGTAATTTGCCCGGAATGCACTCGATCCACTAGTACTTCATACTACCGGTAATACATCATGTGTAATATAACTTGTTTATCAAAGAGGCACGTGTTTCCATATGAATGACCCTTTGGATAGCTGTATCTGTATGTATGTATGTACTTAGACGTGTTGGCTTGCGTGGGCTGCCAGATGGTGGACGAATACGCAACACTGTAGCCCGAGTGAAACCTTATTGGGCCTTTATTAAACCTTATTAGGCCGTGTTTGTGTTTCATGATTCCTGGCCTTGTCAGCCCTAAAAGCAGAATCAAAAACAAAACAAACAACGGGACTTGATAGGCCTAATCGGCTCAACCATACCGGGCCGCTATTGCTATGTCATTACGAAGACCAGGTGTTTCACTTGACCACGTAAAGTTACTTCAAGGAAATAGCTAATTGAGAAAAGAAAAGAACAAAAAAAAATGCCAGTGTTACAGTTCGATTACCCTAGCAGAAGAAATTAGCACCGTAGCAGAAACACAAGAAGCACCTAAAGACTTTATCCTCTCTTCGCATGGATCATTCAGTAAGGCTGCCAGTGCTACCGCCAAATGAGATTCGACAAACAAACAAAAAACAAATTTCCCACCATAAAAGTCCATGTGAATTGCGGAAAAAGCTTCCGGAGTCGAGGTGAGACAATCAGCAGAGGAAGGTGCTCATGTGTTCAGTACTGATCAACTGCAGATAGCAAAACAGTACTTACTATACAGCACTCGTTGCTCCTGATTCGTCCGTGGTTGCCGAGCAGGTGAAGCAAGACTAATTCGGCATTGCTCTCACCTGTGCAAGGATCTGCCTGGCAATAACCGCTTTGTTCTGTGACACAATCCCATCCCATTTATTTACTTCAATCATCTGTTGTAGGCTCGTCGGTTTTCTTATCATCAACAACCTCCACAGGTAAATCTTCCTTGACCTGCAACCCCGTCCCTGACTCGTGGGCTAGAATCTGCTGAGCCAACAGACTGATTACAAATATCACTAGAATCTGGCAGAGCTCCTGGCGAAGCATTGTAGGGTTCAGATGAGCTGGCATGTTCATCCACTGTTCTCTCTGAACCAATCTCTCCACATGGCCCTTCAGCTGCATCTTCTGCTTGTGTGTCAGCCTGGCCATCTTGAACAACCACATGTCGCCCAGATGCTTTGCTTTCTTTGGGTGCATTTTCCTCTTCTGTGCACAATAGTTTCTCATCATCTGTACTAGAATCTGTGCGTTTAACAGATTCTGGTGTTTCCTCCATCTCCTCAACAGGGCCATTTTCAAGAGATACACTTTCCAACTGTGACTCGATGCCAGTGGCTTCACCAATTAGCACCTCATCAGTTTCCTCCGTGTTTAGGGAAGTCTCTTCAGAATTGGGAGATGAAGAAGGAACGGATGCGGCTAAACGGTCATTGATTCCTCTATCACCATCAAACGTAAACCAGTTTGAATCCGTAAAGAGGGAGCTGCTGTAGAACACATATTCTGTAAGCTACTTCATTAATACTAAAATGACAGGCTGCTAAAAGATCACAGAATTACCTGTCCTGATCGTCCCCCAAACGCAACGAAGATATTACCACTTCAGCCGAATCATCATCAAAATAGACATCCTGAAACAGAAGCACACCATTAAGATTGCAGCAAAACCATCTCTACTAGAAGTATAAAGCATACTTGTCATTATTTACAATAAAGTACTGACTACGATTTACCATGATTCTTAAGGACAAATTATTTGACTGTATGGAAGCATTAAACAGAGATAATTCATGACAATAATTACCAACTGATACAACATAAATAGCATTTCTAACATACCTCATCATCACGTTCAAATGATCCATGTGCCTGCATTTATTAAACATGACTACATTACTCATAGGTAGCATAGTGCTTGAGAACCCCTTGAATTCACATAAAGCTAGATATTTGAAGTATTAAATCGAAAACAATACCAGTGAAGACAATATAACAGATAGGGAATAAAATTTCATTTCCTCAAGTATCACAGAATATATTGTGGCACATTACCAAAGCTCAAAGATGTTGCAAATTCAGACAATCACCTCTTCAATGTCATCATTGTTGTATATACCATATCGGAATGCCTGGCTCAGGTTATTAGCAAGGGCCGCAACATCATAGTCCCTGTCTCGGAAGTCATCATCATCACTGTCCCTACCACGATCATGTAGAGAGGTTGGGCGCCTGCAGCATAAAACATTGATAGCCAACAATCAGAGAAGAAGTATATATACAATCTACCACAGTAAGAAATCACCATGGAAGTTGCGGCAATGTACACATTAGTCGAAAAGCAAAGCACAACACAGGAAGAGAAAAGAACGTACCCACAGGCCCAGTGAAAGACGTTTTCCACATCATTGCATTTGACCAGGACATTTGTCTGCCATTCAACCCACTCAGTATTATCCTATAAAGACAATTTTAATCAAGGTTACTAAATGGGACAGAACATACCAATAGTGTATGCAAATTATGGAGTTGTATTGCTAGGCTAATGAAATAAGAGAAACTTCAATTACCTGCAAGTGAGACTGGATTATGCTGTTACTGTTTCCCAACTGGATAAGCTTATTTGCTATTCGAGTTATGTGCCCAATATTCCCAAGTTTTGGTGGCGCTTTCCCTTCTGATGGTACTGTTGGCTGCATGTAGAAGATGGAATAATCAATATACAGGATCCTATGCCTCACTGATCTTGCAAGGAGAAAACAAGGTGACAAAAATCTAGGAATGAATTACCCCATTTGAGTCTGTTGACAGAGAAGAATTATTTTCCGCGGCAAGAATTTTACCAACAAGGTCACAGTCATTTAGAACATGGTCAATCAGTTTAGTTCTTTTAACCTCCAGGCAAGAAATGATAATATTCTCGACATGATGATGCAAGAAGTTATTGTAAGGGTACCTGTAGTACCAACCAATATGTGACGAAATTCTCCTGTAATGATAAGGGAACTAAGGCAAACCTGATAGGCCACTTACTGAAAGAACAAATCAATGGAATGCTTTATTGCTGATTGGCCGATTAGCTCCTTCTCAGCAGTTTCACTACCAATTGTCAGCAAAACAGAAATGAACTCTACAATCTGAAAAAAACAAAAAATACAGTCCATTAAAACCAAAATGGGGTAGGAAAGGGCCATGAAGATGAAGCAACATGTCGAAAGAAAAGAAATGATTCATTGGACCTTACAAGCCTGGACTAACTGCAGAGAGTTATGCAAGGCGGACAATAATTGAGGCCATCAGGACTCACATTGCATGCATATCTCAGAAATTACCCGCCAGATAGCCCGAGGCAAGATTAATAATAGTAAAGTCTAGATAGCCCTAAGCAAGATTAACGTTTCCATCAAACAACTAGAAGCTTAAGATTGATTCACTCAGAAAAAAGTGGCAATAATAATAATAATTAGGGACATTCACTACATTAAGCCGTACCTTCAAACGATGTTTTCCAAGAGGGGGGTGCAAACACCCATATGTTGTAGGCAAAACATTTTCAGAAGAGGAAATGCCCAGCAACTTCAGCAAATCACCTAAGATGTGGGTTCAGGTACATCATTTAAGTTCCCCCCAATATTTGCAATCAAACTATACATTAAAAATACCTTGTATATAATAGCACTCATGATAAGGATAGTGCACACAATTGATAGAATTAACATCCTAAGTTAACTAACAAAAAAAAATGTAAGTAGCATTAGAATTAAATAAAGAGCACTCACCTAGACTCTCCAGCATACCATCAACTGTCTCTGGACTGGCAGTGACCAATGTCCCATGACTTAAGTTACTTCTAAACGCTTGGTACGAGGATGATGCAAGTCTTTTTGGGTCCAACAAAGATATACACACTGACAATGAATGAACCAGGACAGATTTTGGTCTTGATTCTTCAAGAGCATGACGAAACAACCTCCCAACAAAACTGAAATACCATGTGACGAACAAATAAAAAAACTAAACTTAAGAATAGTTGACAGGTAAAAGGATATCACAGGCTCAACACTTATATTTTTTTCTGATCATATAACAAGCTAAAACTGACAAGACAAACCTTGGGCTGCATATTTTTGCAGCAAGAGCAGGAGGAGCGCATCGAGTCACTGCAGAAAGGATTTCTGCAGCATTGGCATGTACTTCAGGGGAATCCTGCTTGGCCACAGTAGCATATAACATATAAGCTCTTTTCTAGCAAATATTCAAATATATTTCTTGCAAGCAGATGTAGATATATTCTACAGAGAATAAAGCAAGAACATCCCTACACAACGTAAGTTCAACATATTGATACCATGATGTCATGTTAAATAGTATGTTGTATATCATTAAGTATGTTACTGAGTGATCAAGCTTTCGATCTTACAGATGAGATAAATTTATCCACGATCATTTCCAGGACATCTGCATTTTCTAACCACTGCAATGTGTCGGCATAATTTGAATATATGGTTTCGTCAGCACCAATCAATCTCATCAGCACCTGTTTTACAAGCAGTTTCATGAACAGCATTAACCAAATGCACTCACAAAATAGACAGGGAATGAATTTGGTAACAGCTGACCTCCATTATCGATGTGATGCCAATAAGATCGACAAGTTGGCCAACAATGTTTGGGTGCTCCTAAAGAAAAAGAAACAAATATAAGCACACATAAATTGGAACATCCACAAATAACTGCAAGCTTGTGGCGTGCACAAGTTCCACAAGTTAAGAAAAATATTTGATTAATATAAAGTTCTACAGAAACAAAGATAATAGAATTCATCCAAGGAAATATAAATTATACAATGTGAGTGATGGGTGGAATTGGGATCTCCGAAACAAAGAGAACTCAAGAACCGAGTGTTCATTGATCATACGAGATTTCCAATCATGCACTTATAAAGTCACGAACTGAAAATATCAAAGAATTAGAGCTCCAGTCAGCAAGCACAAACACGCATGCGCAACTACACTAACTACAATTACAAAAAGGAGCACATCCAATTTAGCTTGCTTCAGTTAGTCAAACAAAAAAATGAGTGAATGCAAAGCAAGCAAAACAAGGGTCGAGCACTGTTCCCCTAGGCAGCCGACTAGCCTGCCTAGCTTATTTATCCCGCCTAATTGGCGATTAGGCGCTAGGCACCGGTCTGCCGCTTGCCTAGTGCCTAGGTGAACATTGGGGTCGAGCTTAAGATTCTACAATTACTGAGAATAAATACATATTGGTGACGATCTATGTTCCTATAAGAAGAGATGAGCAAATACCTGGACATAATTCATAAGAGGAGCAGTCTTCCACAGCATCAAGCATATTACCACCTGCGATAAATAAGTAACCAAACTGAGCTCCACAAGTCATCAGAAATTCAACAGAGGGACAACACAGAGTCCAATGTCTAAATTACGCTAAAACAGTAAGAATTTAAACTATTGCAGAGAGCGTTGCAACATGAAAACAAGTTTAATCAATTATTCAGAGAGAAGCAATACAGGAGGAAAAGAGTACCTTACTGAAGTAACCAGCTAACAATGTGCTACGTGGATGGTCAGGTTTTATAAATGAGAAAAGCAAATCCATTAACTGCATCAAGTACCAGGGGTAGAGATAGTTAGCCAGAATGAAGTTTATAACCTGTGAAGTAAAATGTTCCAGAGGAATATGTTAACAGGGGAATACATTTACCTCTTCATCCTCTACTAAGGTCCTCAATATGATGTCAATTTCACAAGTAAATATCTCACAAGCAATAAAAGGAAACCTGTAAATAGTTATACAGTAAAGTTTAAAGAGGTTAACAAGTGAGCTATTTTACACAGCATGGTGGTAAACAACAAAAACCAATAGCATACTTGAAAGGCCGCTTCTTTTCAGAATCTTCTGGAACTTCTTCCACGATGTAACGAAGCAATTGCTCCACTTGTGCCTTATCTCGCAAGCTAGGGACAACATTCAAGCATTATAAGGACGAAAACAAAAATACAACAATGTGAAAGAAAAACCTTGAAGCCACATAATAGGTTTGCACTAATTACTAGCGTTCACCGCACAGAGGCGATCTCGAACACTACCTATGATAATAAATCCAAAGGAAAGGTCGAAAAAATGATTCAATCTGACTTTAAAAAAAATAGTACGATACAATAGAGCTTTCCGAAAGTTCGAGCTAAAATTCCAGGGCTCGGTGCCAAACAAGAGCAATGAAAAGTACCTCCAACAGAGGAGGGAGTTCCCCATCAAATCTAACCTCAAACTCCTAATGAATGTCCTCATAACGAACGCTAGAGGGATGAACAATATTGAGAAGCAGAGTGAAAGAACGGAGCTTATCAAAAAAGAAAAACTATTAACATGCTCAACTGCTTCGTCCTGTTGAGACAGGACATTTTTAAGTAAAAGCAGTTTAATTGCGCCTTTTAAACCACATGCTATCCTCACTTACTGGCAGCTGACACAACTGAAACTGCGAAACAGATGAAAACTGAACGCAAATACTGATAAGTGATCATTAATCAAGAACCTCCTCCGGAAAAGCTTACAAAAAATTGGGTTTTGGGTGGGTGAGGTTTGGGGTTTGGGGTTGGGGGGGCATCAGGTCAGGCCAGAGGGTTTTTCTTAGAAAATAAAGAAACCAGTTCTACATGCGTTGCTGCTAAGTTTATTAGGTTCTGGATGCCAACAGTTGTACGCAAAGGAATTTTAAACAGGTAATAGAATGTTTTCTATATGCGAACGAGTTGCGATATAAAGCTGCTCTTCATTATCTTATTTATTTAACAAAAGATTCTTTGGTCTGCGCAGCACATTGGGAACTGGAAAAAGCCTATCGACATTCAGGAATGCCATTAGATAATGCAACAGGATTTTAATTATTGTTTCTCAGTTAGAAATATGGTATCAGTAACTGATAAAAGATGAAACGGTTCCTTAAACATGCTAAAGACTATGAAAGCTTGAACTAAGAAAATAAGACATAAGTCAGTTAAATGAAAAAACAAAAGATAAGGAAGGGGCTTACAAATTTATGAGACGAGTATTGAGTGCTTTGCACTCCTGAATAGTTTCATCCTCGTCAAGAAGTTCTTCTAACGTGAAGTTCTCCTTGTCTAGAATTGTATCCACCTGACCAATGAAATACAAAGGTACGCAAGTGAGGAGGGATTTTCCCATTGTATGCTAAAAATTTTACACTCAAGCCTTGCAATGACACAAAAAAGAATCAAGTAATTAACGCATTTCAGTAATCACGCTCAATCAATACACAGTATAATTACTATTAAATAAGCACAGAAGATCAAAAGAACAACTACACTAGAACTGAATTACTTACTGTTTTGGATACATCAAATAACATAACTATCAGGTCTATCACACAAAAGAATACAACAACAGGTAGAAACAGCCAATAATGCTACTGAAACTGTCCATACACAGTGATGTTTCAGCATAAATAAACTGACAATGGCTCTGCAAGGAAAACGATAGAAACGATAATACATTCTTGTGAGGCATGAAATCAAGTTTTGAAATTTGTACAGAAAGTGTGATAAATCCTAATGCAATTGGGATAGAAAATAGATCCCACCAACACAGTATCAGTTAGCAGATTGCCTACGCTGCGCCAGGAAGTAGGAACAGTTGCCAACCTAACCCATTTGGTTCGACAAAATTGCTCTATCTAGCTCCTGCCTACTTATCCAATTTCTTCCGACAATGACAAGAGTGTAATCCCCTTCTCCTGTACTTTAATTTGATGGTATTCGACAAAAATCGTGCATAGTATTCACTGAAAAATGAAGTCCCGCTACGCCCTCAAAGGTGTTGTTTCTTTAGTAGTTAACAAGACAAACAAAAGCAAGCAGTTGGATTCTTTTTTTTTTTTTTTAAAGTCCAGAATGGTGACGAAGTACCACATCCACAGGAAAATGAACTCATCCAGAGTCCAGAGTGATCCCAACGGATACAAGAACTGCCATCCATTAACAAAGCATAAAGGTGCGTGCCTCCATTTTACCTCTCCTAATCATACAACCAAGGCACGCTTGTGCTGCAGCGGTACGCGTCAATCTTTAGGGCTCCCGAATTTGCTGGAGCAGGATGCAGGTTACTCGCACGCATCCAGAAACGCACCGCCCGAGCATAGAGGTAATTCCAAGACAGCAAGAAACCCTAACCTAGCGTAAGCGAGCAACGCCGGGGAACTCGAGCATTTCGAATGTACGGTTGAAGACGCCGCGGGTGGGAAAAGATTGGAGGTTTGGAAGCATGAAAGCAATGAGAGAGAAGCAGGAGGGAGGAGAGGGACTCACGGGCGAGGCCGCGGAGAGGCCGGTCATGCGCCAGAACATCAGCAGATCTAGGGTTCCCGTGGGCGGGGAGGGGAGGGGAGGGCGGCAGGGAGAGAAGCAGCAGCTTGTGTTGTGGTTGTGGGGAGGAAACGGCTATCCAAGCTTGAGCAGGATCTGAACCCGGCCGGCCCTGCCCTGTTGGCTGTTGCTTGCACAGCACTTGTCATTCAACGGTTTTCAACCTCAGTCGATGATGGAGCCTAAAATTAATTTAAGTTATACATGTCCGAATAGTATCCTGAAAGAAGAAGAAAAAAAGTCGATGAGCGCCAGATTAAAATTAAGCAAAGATAGATAGTTATTTCCAACTTTCCATCAACATAACCTTAGGCCACGACTTAACGTCAGCTTCAGTTTTCAAAAAACCGGTGAGACTTTCGAAACAACTCAGCTTTTAAGCAACTTTAGACATAAACTAGAAACCACATATAACTAGTAAAAATCAAAAGCTGACAGAACCTGCTTTTGCAACTTATTACTAAAAGAAATTATATGTTTATCAAACATCCCTTTTATAAAAAGCTACAGCTGCTTTTCAACTCAGAAAGCTAAAAAAACAGATCAGAGAAGCTACAGCTCCCCAACTCAGACCTTAATCCATGACCTAAATTCTCAAAAAGGATCCAGTAAGGCATGCAACAAGCAGCCGGAAGAGGGGCAAGCTTTTATCCACAGAAAGACTGTCATCTATATACACCCTATGACCCTAGTCCACAGCATAAGACGATAGATTATGGAGGGGAAAGAATAAACGAATGGCCAGGATTTGTGGATTCTCCTACAGCACGCAAGACCTACATCATTAGACAGCAGGTCCTGCACATAACAAAATCACAATATTCACCACCAAAATTCCATCAATTTCAGCCAAACCAAAAAGGGCCAAACCTCACAAAACTAACAGATGAAATGTTATTGGACCATCCAACAAATAAATTACAACCACGGCCAACACTTTACTAGGATGATTCTTGTGCGGCCAGCGGCATTAGCACTGCGGAGACAAGTCACGGCAATGAAGCTACGTGCAACAGTTCAAAAGGATATGCATGCCAAACTTCTACTAATTGATCTAATGCAATCTCGTCAACTCTTCCACCCTCTTGGACAGCTCCTCAACTGAAACCCCCATCGCCTTGGAGACCTCCTCCATCTTGCTTCTGTTAAGATCAAGGAATGACTCGATCAGGTCACCATCCAGGAAATTCCGGGCCTCTGCAGTCTTCTTGTCGTTATGGAATGACCGCCATTGCTCGTGGCTGAGGCTTCCAACACCCTTAATGAACTTCACAAGAGTGGACTGGAGTTTCTCAAGAAACACATATTGGTCATGTGGAAGGGAGGCAATAATGCCAATGACCCCATTAATTGTGCCAAAGATGACAGTGGGAATCTGGCCTATCTCCGAGTCTGGAAGGCGCATTACAAGTGAACCATGTCGGAATCTATTAACAAACTCTCCAAGATGGTACTCCCCAACAACCTCGAGCCTGCCCCTCTCTTCATCTGTGGCCGCATCACTGTTCTTGCGCACAGTGAAAAGGTTATAGCTATTCTCTGCACCAACATAGATTTCATCATCAAGCATCTCAACTGCAGTCATCCAGTTTGCGTTGTAATCCCTAGCAAGCTCTTCAATCGCACTTTCCTCATGCTGCACAAAAGAAAAACAACAGTGATTGGCCTGGTGAAGAGACTGCCATAGAAATTATGAGACAATGATTTGTGCATTGAATGTCATAAATCAAGTAAACGATTAAAACCTGCCTTGTACACAAGCAAGGATATTGATTTCATCAGGTCTCCAACCACAATGAAATCGCCACGGGTTTGCGTATACAAGGCCAGTATATGCCCATGATGGCCACACTCAGATTGCAGCTCATGTGAACCATCCTCCCGTAGCATCCACTTATATAATTGAATCTTCTGGTTGATAGCCGCCAACAATTTTCCATTAAATGCATTCAGGGAATAGACAGCTCCTTTGGTTTCTTTCTCTACAATTAATTGCAACCTGCCATCTTCAACTGCAAATACAAGGATCCGACCCTACACCAAGATGCATCGGCACGTAAGTATTAAGTGCAGAAGAAATCAGTAAAGTTAGTATCACTGAGAGTCTGAGACACAAGCTACAAGAGAGTAAATTGAACAACTACTAAAAAGAAAAACAAACCATTAAGGAAACATCAAGCAGTCAGACAGATTACCTTAGTCGGTTCATTTTCCTCTGGTAAAACATATGCTGTTCCCACACAGTAATAAACGTTATTATCATCCGAGAATGAGCAGCTAATGATGGAACAACCACATTCATATTGATCAAGAGGATGTGTAGACAGAAACTCAAAAGTTTGATGATCTAACAGACGAACAAAATGCGTCTCACTTTCCTCCATACTAGCCTGGTTGTACTTGAAACTGCAGAATGCTAGTGTTCTGGACTGTTCCTGATGGCAAATGCGTCGTGCTTGTTCATTCAAGGGGATGGTGCGGATATGAAGCTTCTGGATGTCATCAATGGTTCCAATTGAAAGTTCACCTTCTTTAGCAATTGCAAGGCTGGGATGTAAAAAAGAAGGAACTTAAAAGCAAATTTAAGACAATAATATGGTCTACAAAACTGCTACCATGAAAACATAATGACCATGTGAGAAGCTCATAGCATCAAGTAGAACAGCACTTGCAACAATCATGAATCGATTAGCATATTACAAGACATAACTAGCAGGTCAGCAAGTGTTTGTTTTCTAATTTTGTATGTTGTGCGATGGGTATGATATCTAAGAAACTAACCAGTTAATTTGAATGTTAATGATAAGATAGTTGATATGCATCAAGAACAAAAGGAGTTATTAACACTATTGTGTTCAGTACAGGATATGTCAAGTTGCATCATACAGTAAACAAGGTTGATTCAAATAAATTGATTCTACTGGTAAAAACATTTACTTTAATAATGAATCATCCAATCAAGGCGATGCACAAACATCTGATGCCTATGTAAATTGACCAGCACACACACACACACACAGACCTGTCAGGAAAGGCAGCTGTATTAAAAGGACACATATGATTAACTTCTTTCAAATTGACATTGCTGTACAGCAGCTTCTTATTGCTGCTGTAGATAACAGTTGGTCTATCCGATGAAGCAAACACATGCGTTGTACCCTTTGATGAGAATGTCCGAAGGCTAATCGGTTGGGTACCAAGAGAAACCTTCTTTCTATCGGTTAGTTCACCTGTACTTGCATTCAATAGAAAACTAAACAGGTGACCATCTCCAAGAGCACAGAGCAAATACGAAACCTGAAAAGCAAAGTATAAGTCATTTGAAGTAGATTTGTTTTTTCAAGAAAAGTGAGGTCAAGAACATACCCCTTCCAAGGTGCACAGCAGAACAGAGCGAGGAACAATTTCTCCACCTAAAATTTCCTTTCTGATTAATTCAAGGTCTGGAAGTGAAAATATTCTAACACTTATATCAGTCCACATCCCAATAGCAGCGAGAGAGCTACACTGTTGATTCTCCCCGATAGGGTTCAGATGAACACAAGAAATCTCATGTTCTAGCTGTACATGTTTCACTTCAACCAGCTTAGCATCCCTAATTTCTAGGTAAACAAGATGGCCACCACCGGTTGCCAAAAGAACCTGCAAGACACATAATGTGTATTTATTATAATGGAAAGCTAAGTATCAATGTGAATTCAAATTCATTCGTATTTAGAATTACCAAGCATATAGTATGTTGGCCTTTACAGTTCCAAGCTTCCTATTTTATGAATAGTGTCTCTTAAGTCCAGACAAGGATTCAGAATTTTGGACTTGAGAAACAACGTTAATAATCCAAAGTGGGTAAGGCAGTATAGAAGTAGAAAATGAAGGCAAGAATTGAAAGGGACGTATTAAGGATCACCATAGTATTGAAAGTGGATGGTTTTTATTAAAGTGGACTTGTGTGAGAACAGAAAGATCTTCTGACAAGTTTCCCATTCTTTTCTTGCTTATGATCCTTGTCTCTATTCTCTAAACTTCATCTGGGTGTATTTTGGGCAATTTGTAGTTGCTGAATGTACTTGTCTGTGTATTGACAAGGAGTTAAACAGGAAAGCACCCAAAGTCGTAATGCTTCTAACCTTCTGTAACCACACATTTAATAATCTGATCACCATTGGCAATAGCGCATCTCCTACTATAAACGGCCGAAATTTCCCCAAAGAAAAGAGAGGGATCCCAACAAGATACCCACCTGAATGGCATTAGCTGATGCAACATTGACTGAAAATCCTTCTAGTGCATTCCATTGATCCACTAGCTCTCGAGAAGTACAACTGACTAACCGAACAGAATTAGCAGTAACCTGACATTGAAAGTAGCTGTTAAAATCTTGCAGTATTTATCAAAACATAGCTCATAAAGCATATCATGTAACCACCTAAAATGGTGAACAACGACAACACAGAGCATACAAGTTGCCAAATAAAATTCTCTCTCAAATACCCTTGAAACAATTCCACAATATTTTTTCATTAATTACTCAGGATTTTCCAATTTCCATAAAGTATTTCATCAAACTTACCTACTCTACCAAATATAGTTATCACTCATCAAAATGCAAGGAAAGCAAATGAAATGGTTCGTTAGAAAAGGGCACCTGTATAAGCAGATCATTGATGGCATTTTGGCAAAACAAGGTCTGGGTTTGTGAATCGAAGCCATCTATCTCAGTTTCTTCTAATTCATCTTCCATGTTCATAGCCAAGAACCGTGTCTCACTTATAAAGCTCACCACCAAGTACATGTTGTATGGATCATTGAAGGAAGATTTCAATGACCATAATCCCTTTATACCTTGGAGCTCTACTGAAGCCTAATGACACAAAAGAAGATATACAGCTCAGTTTTATAGAATATACAATTAGCCATGATGGACTACTCTTAATTCAATACCTGCTCATTAATCCCTATACCATTACGAACCACCCGAAGGGAACCATCTTTAAATGCTCCTGAACAAGTGACCACCTGACCTTGCCCCTGCCTATCAAGATCAACAACACAGAAGTCCACAATAGGTCCAAGATTCACATACCGTTCAAGAACTTCAACAAATGAACCACTTGCATCAGCGTGGAGATTCAGCTTTACCAGCTGTCAAGAACAATGAATTGTTTAGTGCAAATATATATTCTAAATAACCTACACAAAGGAGGAACGAAAATTTTCTATTTTCCAGAAAGTGAACACATTTTGTTCCAGAGATAAAACGGATTTTGTTGCATGTGCATGTTTTTTTTGTGTGTGGGTGGAGTGCCTTGCTGCTGGTTTTCCTTTCTTTTTTTTTTGGTGGTGGGGGGTAGCTGGTTTTCCTTGCTACTTCTACAAATTGTACAATGGAGACAACGAGGATAGTAAGATTGAACTAGATGATTTTTTTGATGACACCAATAGGCAGTTCGTTCGAAGAATTCAAGAATCTGAAGTAAGAGAGGCCTTAAAAAGGAAGAAAGTAGGCAAGGCGTTGGGACCTGGTAACACTCCTATCGAGGTGTGGAAATGCCTTGGAGACGTAGCGATCATTTGGCTAACTAAATTGTATAATAGCATTTTTAGGTCAAACAAAATGCCTGATGAGTGGTGAAGCACATTAGTGCTAATTTTCAAGAATACAGGAGACATCTAAAGTTGTACTAATTACAGAGGAATTAAGCTCATGAGCCACAATGAAGCTTTAGGAGCGAGTAATTGAACGTTGTTTAAGAAGAGCGACTAGCGTGATGAAAAACCAATTTGGTTTTATGCCCAGGAGGTCGACCCTAAAGGCGATCTTCTTGACACGACAGTTGATGGAGAGGTATAGGTAGTAAAAGAAGGATCTATATACGGTGTTTATCGACTTGGAGAATGCTTTTGACAAAGTGCCAAGAAAGGTCATGTAGTGAGCGCTTGAGAAGAAAAAAGTCCCAAAAAAGTATGTTACCTTAATCAAGGATATGTACGACAATGTTGTGGATAATGTCAGAACATGTTATAGCTATACCAGTGACTTTCCTATTAAGATATGACTACATCAAGGGTCAACATTGAGCCCCTATATTTTTGCCCTAGTGATGGATGAAATCACGCAGGACATATAATGAGATATTCCTTAGTGTATGCTTTTTGCTGATGATGTGATGCTAATTGATGAGAGTAAGGTAGGTGTTGATAGAAAA
This sequence comes from Otatea glauca, assembly GCA_036346275.1. Classification (NCBI taxonomy): domain Eukaryota; kingdom Viridiplantae; phylum Streptophyta; class Magnoliopsida; order Poales; family Poaceae; genus Otatea; species Otatea glauca. Next base: position 64,148,004 of record CM070719.1, on the reverse strand, counting down.
CTTGAGTTGTGGAGGAATAGTTTAGAATCAAAGGGTTTTAGACTTAGCAGGACTAAAATTGAGTATATGATGTGTGTTTTCAACAGTGCTATGGCAGGTGATGGAGATGTTAGTCTGGATGGAAAAGTAGTGACCAGGAAGGAAACGTTTAGATATTTGGGACCGATGCTACAGAGTGATGGCGAGATTGATGAAGATGTGTCACAAGATACGAGCGGGGTGGTTGAAATGGCATCAAGCATCGGGCGTCCTATGTGATAGAAAAGTCCCTCAAAGGTTAAAGGGTAAGTTTTATAGGACGGCGATTAGACCTATTATGTTGTATGAAGCAGAATGTTGAGTGACAAAAATGCCAACATGTACAAAAGAGAGCTTAGTAGAAATGCGGATGCTGTGGTAGATCTGTGGTCGTACAAGGAAAGATCAAATCCGTAATGATGATACACGTGATAGGGTTGAGGTAACACCAATTGAAGAAAAGCTTATCCAAAATCATCAGAGATGGTTTGGACATCTCCAACGGAGACCTCCTGAGTCACCGGTGCGTAGTGGAATTTTAAGTCGTCTCGAAAACAAAAGACGAAGCAGAAGTCGATCGAGACTGGCGTGGGAAGAAGCAATTAAAAGAGACTTGAGGGATTGGAACGTCCCAAAGATTTGGCGTTGGATAGGACTACATGGAAGTTGGCGATCCATGTACTAGAACCATGACCCAAGATCAAAGGTTTAGGGGTTTTATTGATTTGATTGGGTTTCTTTCCTAGCCTACCCCAACTTGTTTGGGACAAAAGGCTTGGTTGTTGTTATTGGGGTGGGAGAGTAGTTTGATTTCAAGCAATTCAACATAAGCACAACTACAAGGTGCCAATGGATATTTAAGATTTATTTATATATGGAGCGGTAAAAACGAATAGCATGTGACTTGAATTGCTACATCGCACCAGAATAGACGCAAGTTGTTTTATCTAGCATGGAGTAGGAAGGAGTAGTAGAAGTAGCTTATTCAATCTGACCCACCTGTGAATCACCAAATCGAGAACCAACATAGACAACGCCATTATCAAGATATGATATTGATGACGCAACTGAAGTTTCTCCCAAGTACTCAATTTTCAAACCAGTTACCCTAAAAAAGCAACCAATACAATAAAAAAAAATTGTAAGTAGTAGGTCAAAAATCTTTTAGTTCCAAAATAGTGCACAAGCTGGTACCTTTCTCGTTCATTGGTAAGGACAAGTAAATGCAAAGTGCCTGTATTATCACCGAGTAAATAACGAGAACCATCTGGGTCAACCCGTCCGTAAGCTCTTATGATGGACTGAGCAAGATATTAAAGATCAAGGGCAAATAGTTAGAGAGTATACCAGCATTTAGTTCGCACCACAAGGAGAATACAAGAGGTATAAAGGGAAAAAAAAAGGTATTACTTGTTTGATTGGTATAGCTTTAAATGTAGCATTAGCATTGCAGTAAACTATTGTCTCCTCGCCAATAATTATGACACCACCAAGTGGATCCTGTACAGGTATTAACAGACCAGCACCATTGTCTAAATTGTTCTGTGACCAAGGACCCTCAACAAAGTCTTTGTCCTTCAATGCAACTTCATATGTCTTAACATGCCTTGCATCCTTGTTATCCTGAATCATATTATGGAAAATGCAAATCATTAAGATCTGTTACTATTGTACTAATGGTCAAATTATTAGTAACAGATCGCGGAAAGTAGGAAACCTAAAGATAAAACATAGGGCAGTCATAAACAGAAGGTAAGTTTAGTCAGTGTTCCAAAAGAAATAATTAATAATTTCAGTACATCAATGCCACAGTTTGATGTTAAAATCGGTTCAAAACTTCCATAGGGAATTAGGGACAGCGTCAACATCTTACAATAAGTACCAGAACCACGAATAGTAGGTTCGATTTATTTTGTTTTTAGCAAGAAGATAATTAAGTAATTAAGCCACTGGTTTTGAAACGTGTTGACGTGAACAGACCATAATCACAAGCTGACAAGAGCAATATCATAGGTATAAGATATAGAAAACAGCGGATACTGTGTGTGCTAAATCAGAAGTAATTCACTGAACAACATATCCGCCAATCTCAAGTCTCAGCCCTATGAGCATCCAACAATAACTTATTATATACTGTGTACAAGCACTGCAAGTTGTGTACTGCCTACACTTAAAAAAGTAAACAAAAATATCATGGATTAAAGGAGTATAACAGCTAATCTTTGAACCACTTTAGCATAATGGCAAACCCTATTGTATATATATGAAGTGCATATTCATCAGTAGACCAGTACAAATAAACAGAAGCTACCATTGCAATTGATGTAGTACAAAACTTTCCAAGCATTTAGAAATAGTAGCAATGCAAAAAAAACTGTTAAGTGTGAGCAAACCTGGTAGAGGACAACTATAGTAGGTTTAACACAGCCATACAGGAACTTGATGTCCAATACTTGAAGTTCTTCAAGTCTGACATAAGAAAAGGCTAATTGTAAGGCAATATACTCTCAAGACATCTAAGCTAATCAGGCCAAATATTTTAATAAAAATCATCATCCTTAATAAAACATTAATCTCTATCATGAACAACTGACAACAGTTGTGCCATAACACTGAAGGTTGCTACAGCACAGACATAAACATTAAAACATTAGCACAGCTTTCAAGTCGCCATGAGAAATGTTAGGCTTCATCTTGACCGACAAGCATGTAAAGCGACAGAAATTAAATTACCCCACTCTTTTTATGCATTTTCTACATCAATAGCGGATCAAGCAGCATCAATAAAAAATTGAGAAATAAAAACAAATCTTGGTTTTGCATACATTATGGTTGTCTCTAACAAAAGCAAAATAAGATTCCATAAGAATTCCACCTATTGGCCCACCAACGCTAGGCATGCATACATGCTCCAAATTCCAATAATGCTAGTCACAGATTACAGTGCCACATATTTTTCCGGACTACATCACTAAATGAATGTTTCTAAAGGCATTCAGTTATTCATTGCCATACTGGTACCTGATATTAAAAGCTTCCTTCAGCTGTCCTTTGTTGTCAAATGGTATAACCTGCCAACCAAGGGTTCCATTCAAGGGAAGGAAATAAGAGATACATATAATTTCTCTCCCAGAGAAGTGAAGGTACGCTTGATACCAAGGATGAATGTCCAAAATTCATAAAAAAAAAACTAAGTAGTAGACAGCGAGCTTACCTTAAATAATCCGTCGTAGAGGTGAAGACCAATAAGTCTACAGTCAGGGTCGATGATCCCAATCTAAATTACAAGCAAAAGGCCATCTAGTAGTATTATTGTTCCAGCTTAAATATAAGAGACAGAGTATTGCTCTCTCTACTACGTAGAAATCTAATAAATGAATATTGCGAAATGAAAAGTTCAAACATGGACAAGTAACAGTACCTGTCCATTGTCCGTAGGGCGGCCAATGCGATCAGAAACATCTCCCATAGCTCTACATATTACAAATAAATTATACCTCCATATGAAAATAGGCTAATACTTCTCAAAAGATATCATAGAGTGACAATAAGCTTTTGTTCTGCCAACGCGTTATGCGGGCTCATGACCCCCTCCCCAATGTCTATGCCACCTCTACCGCCTCCTGCCGGCAACATGGCTGCCAACAGTGATGGCGAGCGGCGGCTATGGTTAGCTTTCTTTCCCTCTCAATCTGCCTCTCTCCAAGCACAGCAGTCGGCCATGGTGACCTCTAGAGGCCGCTTGCACGGTGACACATTGATAACAATGTGCAGGACTCGCAATAATTGCATAAGAGTAAATTTCACAAAACTACAGGTTTCTTGTACAAATTATCAAAAAAACTACAGATTTTAGCTTCAATTTCAAAAAACTACAGATTTTAAAAGAACTTATGTCACAAAACTACAGATTTTAGAATTAACCGTTTCTTGTAACGGGTTTAACAGTCTGAGCCCACATGGTAGCCTCACATGTGAGTGAAACAGGAAATGAGGGCACGTGAGGCTGCCATGTGAGCCCACACATTTAGACCCGTTACAAGAATCGGTCAATTCTAAAACTTGTAGTTTTGTGACACAAATTCTCTTAAAATCTGTAGTTTTATGAAATAGAAGCTAAAATCTGTAGTTTTATGATAGTTTGTACAAGAAACATGTAGTTTTCAGAAATTTACTCATTGCATAACAGTCAACTGGAACCATTTGACTATCCAATTTTATGGCTCTAAAATACCAACATGCTCACATAATGCCAACCTCAGAAATTGCCTTCTAAAATAAAATCAAGAGAGTAAGTGTCCAAACCTAGTGAGAAGCTCTGATTTTTCTCCATCCCACTGCAGAACACAGAATTTGTATCTTTCCGTAGCAATGAAAAGGAAGTCCAGAGTCTCATTCTGAGGGGAGGACAGATGGGAAATTAATTTTACAGAAATTCAGCGCCAAGAAAAACACAACATCTCACGTCATCAGTCAAAGAACAGAAAATCAACTCACATGAGGCCGGAAGAGCTCAAGCGTTGCAATTCTTCCGTATATAGGTACATCAAGCATAGGCTGCTAGGGAAACAAAAATGTTATGGTCTTGCAGTAGCGGATTATCATGCAAACTAACAGGTAGTCGACAAATGCAGAAAAGCGCAAGCAGCATGCATGTGCCTCAATGTCATCGATCACTAACCTGAAGGCCCTGAGGAGTAAGCAAATGGATCTCGATGCGGGTGCATTTCCTGAAATGTTGGTACACGTATGCGTTCAGTAAAAGATTAACGGGTAGGCAACATAGAAAAACAGTGCCATCCAGTTCAAGTGCAACTAACGAAAGGGCTTCCTAAACGCATATGGCATACTTATATGAATTACTAGGAGACAAACTCAACGTCACCAAACATAAATACAATTACTCATCCAGACACTGTCGAATTGCTCATACAGAGAGACCAACCAAACACAACTGCATATGAGCCATTTTGTTCTAGCTCAACGTCTTTGAGAATTTCATACTGGAGCCTAGGGTTTTACCCTGCTAAGCTTAGATCGCATATAACTGGGGGCATTAGTTCTCCCAGAAGAAAACTAGAGAGAAATCGGACATGTCCCCTTTCCCTTGTCTCATCCCGCACTTGAGTAAAGCCAAAACTCGGGAAAGAAATAATAGAAATTGCCAATCTCCAGGCGTCCTAGGTCGGAGCAAACCCTAGACTGCCCCTATCTCGGACGCAAAACCCTAGAGAGCGGTGCCTACGCCGTCATTTCTGGAGCGGCGAGTGGCGGTAAACCCTATATCGAGAGGGAGAATACGGGCGAGGGAGGGGGGTGATTACGCGACGATGAGATTGAGCTGCAGGGGGCTGGTGAAGTTGCCGACGCAGGAATGGCTGACGCTGGTCGGCTTGTGCGCCGTGACGACGTAGTTCCACACGCTCATCTCCGCCGCCGGGGGAGGGTTGTGGGCTGTGGACGGGAAGGGAAGGGAAGGGAAGGGCGTGGAGGTGGCAGGAGAAGCAAGCGCTCCTTTTCCAGCTGCCGGCTAGGCCCTGCCCTGATCTCAGTGGGCCTTCTTTTCCAATGGCGACTGGGAGAGTGGTGGATCTAGTCTAGTACTAGTAGGCGGGCGGCGACGGCGATGCAGCCACTCAAATGGTGTTCTCCATGTTCCAAATGAATCTGTTTGAATTATAGATGGTTTTTAAAATTCAAACCTTGACAGAAGTGAATAATACAGATATTAAATCCTGAAGTTTTCACGCCTTCTCGCTGCGTCCACGTCGTTTTTGGCACGACGTGGGCGTCTGCCTTCGCTCCGCGTTGCACGTCGCACCTGCGCTCCTCCGCTTGACTCAGCCGCTTGTATGCCTCAACTAATTTTTCGTAACTCATTTCCATGTTCGAGCGCGTGGCGCAGTGGTCAGCTTGCTCGTGTTGAAACCCGCGGTCGATGATCGAGTCCTCGCGCGCAACTAGGCCCGGGTTTTTGTGAGGTCGACGCGTGGCGGCCATGTGCTATAGTTGGTTATTTTTTTTCACCGGTTTGGTTACCTCCTTAATCCCTTTTCTCTTCCGCGGGCAGTGCTCCTTCTACCGAGTGCATCGCCGGCGGTCATCGGCAGTGGCGCTCACGTACGTCCTCGTTCGCCCTGCTTGTGACGGTACTTCCCTGCCTCGACGTTATCGGCTATTTCCCAATCTCGCTTGTTCCTCGTTTTCGTGCGTTTGTGCTCTACTGCATTGCCTCATCAGCACTGGTTTCTTCTCAGGAACACTTCTTCACCTTCTGGATACATCGCGCAGAAGAACCAGCAATACCAATCTTTACCTCTCCCGGTGGATTTAACAAGAGGTTGCTATTTTGACTACATCTGCTGTTCATACCTTTTCTTGCTAGATGCGTTCGGATTCTATCCATCAACAGATTTGTTCTCGTTTTCTATCTTGATTCTTCAAAACTAAAAAGATTAAACTCATTGCCCTCTTTGGATAGATTCGTCTTTCCTCTTCCTTTTACAGTCCCACCTGCTCACCTCGCTTCGTATTTAATCTGTGATGGCAGGAGTTTACTTGGATCCTTTATCTCTGTTCGTCGAAAACAAACAAGGTAACGCCATTGCCCTCTTCGACTAGCTTCATTTTTTCTCTTCCTTTTACATTCATGATTGCTCACCTTGCTTCATATTTAATCTATGACACCAAAAACTCTGCTACAATATAAATCGATTTTCTTTCTGCGTTATTTATATGGCTTCTTTTTAGTTTCATCTGTGTTTCCTTTCTTCTTCGCCCTTAAATCTACCCATGCTTATTCTACTATGCGTCACTTATGGTTCGCCACACTGCTTTTAATGCGTGTTCTAGGTTTATAACTATTGTGTTTACCATCTTATACTCCTTTTATTAATTCACATGTTTTAGACATCGTTACCTTCTGCGTTTATTGTTGTGCTTCGTGCGTTTTAAGGTGCCTAACATGATGTGTTTTACAATTTGTACATATATCTATATATTTGATCAGCCCCTCTCATTTTACTAAGCGCTTATGTATTGTACAGATTAACGATGTCGTATTCGTTGCTAACCGACGTCAGCCAGAACTCGCATAAATGGAAGATCCTTGTGCGATTAGCACATGTTTGGGAATTTTCCAACCCACAGAATCCAGTGGATATATACCGCTTAGATTTTGTGATGATTGACAAAGAGGTTTGACATTTTCCACACCTTTTTACTACTTATGAACCTACATCACTGCTCTGTTCTAACATTTTTTGTTTCTGTTGCGTATAACCTATTACAGAACAGCTCTATAAAGCTTTTTGTGACTTGTATAAATTTTGCTTCCTTCTTGTAACTTGTCTTATCGTGTAGGGGAACGTTATGCATGACCTGGTTCCTCAGAGATGGCTTCACAAGTTTACATCTGTGTTAAAGGAGCGATCTGTTTATAAAATTGAATACTTTGAGGTTCTTGAAGCGAAAGACAGTTATAAATCTGTTGATGGAAAAAATCTAGCTCGGTTCTCGAAATATACTAGGATTAGCGAGATTTTCCCAGAACCAGATGATTTTCCTGTGTATGCTTACAATGCTATTCCATTATTCGATCTCGCTCCTCGTATTGGTAAAACTACTTTGCTGACAGGTCAATCACTTCATATCTCATTTCTGATACCTCCTTATGACTATTGTGTTTTCTTCTTTTATTTTGCTTTTCATTCTTTTTATGTTCTTCTTCAGATACTGTCGCCCAGATAACCGCCATTTCACCTATCGTTGAGACAACTACAAGGCTTGGCCCGACCGTTCAACGTACCATCACCGTAGTTGATGGAAGGTACCTACGTTTTTCGTATGATTCACTTTCATGCATTTTCATTACTCTATGATTATTCCTTTCTTCACCAATATAATAGACTCTCTATACAGATGATTACTTATTTATCGGTTTATTTCACAGTGAAACAGCTATTATAACATTGTGGAGCCAACATGCTCAAGAGTTCAAAACTGACATGTTGCAAAATGCTTCTCACAATGAACCGATCCTTGCGTTGTTTGTTGGCATGTTAGTTAGAACGTACTCAGGTTTACTACCACAGCTTTTCACCTATCATAATCTGTTCATATTCCGCATGTACCATGTATGGTTTATCTCATTTCAAATATGATGCGCATTACGTTTGTTAACGATATTTTCTCATGCATATGTAGGCCGAATTACATTGCAGAGCACTTATGCATGAAAGTGGTATATTAACATACCGATCCCAGAAATTCACGCTCTACGTAGCATGTAATCGTTTTCACCTACTCTTTTCTCTAGTCAAAGTGTTATCACGTGTCCTATACAATTTGTTACCCCTGTGATAGGGGAGGAGGTGAAGCAGCAGCAGCCTTTTTTGCTGCGTGTTTTCGAAAAAGAGATGCAATGTCTCTGTTCCTCTTCATAATTTAAAAACCTTGCAAATAAAATACGTCCATTGAGTGGTTAAAATACTAACTAAGATAAGCAATAAATAAAGATATAACTATGTCAGCTATAGTAGGAGTCGAATAAAGTATATGTGTAGGATCGAAATATACTAAACTAGCAATCAAAGGGGGGTGAATGATTGCGCGGAATCTAAAATCAAATTTTTTATCTACAAAAAATTCACCTCAATTCAAACTCAAATAATTGCTTCGTATTCAACAAAATAGAGTAGATATGTTTGGTAAATCACGAATTCTCCGAGATCCAACCGTTGGATTGACCTGAAATTTGAACATAATAAACTAGATTCCAATACACATCTAACCAAAAAAGAATTAGCACGATCGGACCTACGGATCAAAAGTTATAAATCCTGCAAGTTTGCTGTGACAGATTATGACGAAAATCATGTATGAGTTGGACCAAATCTACAGGGTATGCCGCGGTCCGCCCCTGGTTGAGGTGGCGAAGGAGCTGGTGGACGAGTGCCATGTACAATGGGAGCACTTTGAGGGAGTGCATCCATTTCCTTTCGGCAGGGCGAAGAGGCAGCGATTTCATGGAGAGTTTGAAGATCAGCGGGGCAGTTTGAGTATTAAGCAATGTGGATTAGTCCTTAGAGCATCTCCAAAAGCTTCCTCATCTCTTCTCTACCTAAAAATTGAGGAACCCGTAGCACTGTAGCATCAAAATCGGACTCCAACAGCTTTCTTATTTCCATCCCTATATTTGAGGATAGGAGAGAGAATCCCTTCCCTATCCTGCTCGGCGTCGGCTGGAGGCAACAGTCGGTCCGTCCCGCGCCCGCGAGGACCCGCAGGAGGCCAGCGCTGCTCCGCGCCTCGATCTTGCCCTCTCCACCGCCCCGCGCGCGTGATCCGACCCGGCCAGATCTCACTTCCGGCGCCGCGGCCATGGAGACCTGATCTCGCTCGTCAACAAGCTGCAGCGTGCCTGCACCGCCCTCGGAGACTACGGCGAGGAGAGCGCCCTCCCAACTTTCTGGGACTCGCTGCCGGCCGTCGTCGGAGGCCAGGTGCCCACTCCTTTCCTCAACAATGTTTTATTTTTCCGTTGTTCTTGATCGGATCTGGTGGTGCTAGCTCCTCGGCTGCGCGGTCTGGATCACGCGAGTTAGTGGTAGAACTGCACGGTCTAGTGGTGGATGTGGTTTAGCTACGCTTGAATCTGCGATTGCTGTGCGAGCAAGAAGCTAGATTTGGTTCAGTTACATGTGTGAATATGTTGGTTTCGTTGCACCGAGTCGCCCACATGATTAGTAATTGTATAATTTCCAGTGTTGTCAACATATCACCAGTGTTGAATAACGTGTAGAACATAGGCTTGCTAATCTGTGAATTTAGGTTATCCTATGATTGCTTGAACTGGATTTTCTTATCAAGTTAATTTCTGCAGATACTAGAAGGGAGATCTTACAGGCTCCAATTTCTATGGATTGGTGTCGTCAATTGATCCCAGCAAGATATCAACAAGAATGTGGACATGATTGCTGCTAGGCGTACAGAGCGTGACTATTTTTCAAATACACCAGAATACAAGCACCTTGCTCATAGGATGGGATCAGAACATTTAGCAAAGAATCTCTCGAAGGTGTGTCTTTCCTCTTTAATGTAGAATATGTGTAATGCTGTTTGGCTCTTTGACTTTAACTTTTTTGGTATATATGCAGCATTTGGAATCTGTTATTAAATCAAGAATCCCGGGGATCCAATCTCTTATAACAAAGACAATTGCAGAACTGGAAGCTAAACTTAATCGACTTGGTAAGCCCATCGCTACAGATGCTGGGGTAAGACTGGAATTCCATGCAAGCCAAGAAGTTTTTCACAGTGAGACAGATCCAGCACCCGCAAAGATTGCATATTTCCAATTGACTCTGGCAATTCAGTGATCTCAGTTCGTGAAAGGTTGAAGTGCATCAAAAACTGAAGGTTGCCAATTGAATATGGTACAATCTCAATATCATTGTGAGAAAGATTGAGATAGGTTAATTTCTGTACCATATCGATTTCCGTTGGAACCCTCTTGATCCTGCAAGATTGCATATGCAGTACACGCAGAGCTGTCAGATATTGGCAAAATTCTGCTGGGATGTCTGTGATTGTGCACTTCTTGTCAGACAAAAGCATCTTTTCATCTCTGAGCAAGATTAGTGTCCTCAAACCTCCCAATTCAAACAATTCTGGTGGAAGCTTACTGGTTTTAGTATCAACAAGTAAGGAAAGGCACCTGGCATTGTATGAAGGCCAAACTATCTCCTTTCTGGCATCTATTGCTAAGTGGAATCCCGTGCTGATCCTTTGTGCAAGAAGTTGCATCCCAGGATGCATCTTGTAAACAGTGTTTCCCTTGTGTCGAGATTTCTGCACTACATCATAGAAGTGTTCTTTCATTATCTCCGAGAAGTACATATGCATGTCAGATTTGCTGCTTGGCAGTTTTGTGAGGTCATCAGCAACAAACATGTCAGTCAATTGTTCAGGAGTAAAGCTATGAACTGGCAACAGTGAGCAGTAGAGAAAGCATTGCTGTATATTTGGAGGGAGATGTTGATAGCTGACATAAGTTGCATCCAGCAGAAGAGAGTCCTCATAGAAGACTAGATCAAATATGCAATTCATAGGTGCATGGATATCTCTATGTTTGGCTGGGACTCGGATTATATATGTTTGTACATATCTTATGACAATGAGACGGCGAAAAGGGAGCCTTCGAAGGATAAATGAGCTGCGTACCTGAAACGCAGAAAGGCCCCATTTGATCCTGTAGCGCGACCTGTTATTTTGTCTTAATGACATAACATTTTTTTTTAAATTCCCGAGTTTGTCCATGACCGCGGACGCGGCTATTCGAATAGTTTTACACTCTGCAGAGGTTGTACAACTTTACCCACAAGACATGATTTCTCATATTGCCACGCGATAAACACACTTCCTTTGGTGTGTCGGCGGAGAATCATGACAAAGCCTTTACAATGCACTGTCTAAACAAGGTACTGCCCGCTAAGGTTTCGCCCATTAGGGCCCCCTCTTGCGCCTTGCGAATCTACCCATTCATCACAGAACCCACACCACCAACTGGCAGTACTCAAGGCTAGACATTGCAAATTAATCAGCTAGGTCTGTCCCACTCCAGACATGTGGTAGTACGGTTAGGCCCAGTTCAATGGCGCACAAGATTAAGTCCTTAAGTTGTCTCAGGCAAGACATCCACATCCCAATGTGCTAGAAAGCACCCCCTTTACTGCACTATCACTTGCTCGAGGGAAAACAATTCGTTCAACCAAGACCAATGGCAAACCCAGCCATGGTACAACAAATTTTACAACAGTGGCTAACGGCCACGATTCAATATCTCATTAAGTCAAGGTTAACATTATTCAACGGGTGATATGGATCCCAACGTATATCTAAGCATAACTGCGATAACCCAATGTTGGTATAATGATTATGTCCAACTAGTAATGTCCCAACATAGGGTTAACAATAGATACACGGCATACAACTAATCAAGGTGGCATAATGTCAACTAGGTATACATCTACTCCCATTAAATAAGCATTGTTACACAAAATAGCATGCAGTTGTATAAAAGTAAATTACTTTTGCAAACATAGGATCAATATGATCAAAAGGTTACGACTTGCCTTGCTGATCTAGTGCTGAGTCTTGGTCTTCAAATTCTTCGTTCGCTTCCTCGGAATTAGCGTCTACCGGAAAAGAAGCAACGAAACCAAATAAATACAAAACAGAGACTCAACAAGCTCAAAACTGAAAATAAATGGCTCCGGAAGACAGATCTTGATTTTAGAAAAATTTAGAAACTTGAATCGCCTCAATCGGAGTTCGTATGAGGGAGAACGAGCTTCTCGAAAATTAAATCAGAGAAAAAGACTGAAAAATCAGAAAATCGGAATTTCCGGATTTATTTTTCTATTGGAAAATCGATTTATTGCGCCACGCCGACGTCAGCAATCAATTTCCCGAATAAAGAAATAAATCAAAAAATCTTTATTAGGCTGACAGGTGGGCCCTCGGTGCATGGACCAAGTCCACAGGTTTGAGTCGGTCCACGGTAAACCGGGTCTACAAAACAGGATTGGGACTCACGTCAACGCTGACGTCATCGCTGACGGGGCGGTTGACCGGGCGGAGAAGCTGACCGAGCGCACACGTGGACCGCTAGGTCGAGTCAAGGGCGCGCTCGCGGCCGACTGAGCGACCACGCGGACGGCCGCACGTCGCACATCCAACGGAGGCATCGGATCGAATGGCAGAGAAGCGAGCGGTGATGGCTGCGACGTGGCCAAATCCGGTACACTCGATGGCGATCGGACGGCCGAGAGCTAGCGAAGGAGGATGACGGCGAGCGGCGAAGCGGGCTTACCGGAGGCGAGGAAGAAGGTGTGCTTTACGGTGGATTTAGCCGGATCGGTCTGACTTGCCACGATCGGAAGAGGGGTCACGGCCGACTCGATGATGCAAGCAGGGACGGCGGAGAAACACCGGAGAGGCCAACCGACGGCGGTGAAATCTTCGGGAGCGGCGGAGGACTCCGACGAGGTCGCACGAAGCGACGGCGGCGACTCGGGCTGCGCGAGATGGGGCAAACGAAGCGGCGGAACGAGGGGAACCTCGAGAGGGGTGCGGCGCGAGCTTGTATAGCCTAGGGAGGCGTGCGAAGCACGAAAACCGAGAAAGACGACGTGCGGCGGCGGGACTCCGAGACGGTTAGGGTTAGGTTTCCGGCGGCGGGCACGGGCGACGTGTCGCAATCCGGACAGCACACGAGCGTAGATCCGACGGCTCACACGGAAAGGCTACGCGGCCTCGCTAGGTGCGCTGGATCAAGATCGGACGGCGAGCATGCTAGGGTTCACGGGCGCGGGCTGGAGCTGGGCCGGGACGGAGCAGGTCGACGCGGAGCGGGCCAAGACAGGGAGAAGCGAAGCGGGCCGATGGGCCAAGGCGACGCGGAAAGAGATGGGCCGTGCGGAAGAAAAGGCCCAGAAGGCTTTTAGAAAAACAAAAACATTTTCGAATTAAGAAATTGCCAGAAATTCAAATAAATTCAATTAAATTCAAATAATTAGCAAATAAATTCAGAAAAATCCCCAAAAATACAGAAAATTTCCTTGGAGCACAATGAACCCAAATAAAACTAAAAATCTTTAGTTTGATGAATAGTTTAGTCAAATTAAATCCTTTAATTAATGGAAAATTCAAATGAAGCTGGAATTAATTCAAGAAAAATGCAAATGGTTTATCTTTGAATTCAACATTCCAAAACTCAAATTTTGGGATGTTACAAAAGCTTTCATGGTAATGTGCTCGCTGCCTCGCCATTAGATGAAAAAAATGTGCAAAGATGCCAAAATGGGAGGTCCTTCTATAGTACTATTTAAAAGTTGTACAAATATTAGAATATAAATAAAAAGTAGATAGGAATTACTTATCTATTTATTTATTTTTTATTTTATGTAACTTATATTGAAAAAGTGATTAATAGAATGATACGTGAAGTACTACTCTACCGAATAAAACCTAGGGCTTGCTTGGAAGCCCAGTTTTAGGCCCAAAACCGGTGTAAAATACTGAACCCTAAATTTTTCCAGGCTGGGCTGTGAAAGCCTGCTTGGATGGGTCGGTAAACTGATAAATTTACACCCGGTTTGGCCCATTGCATCCGGATTGAAATTATCTGCTGAGCAGACCACATTTTATTTTCGACAAATATCAGGCTCCCTCGGCTTTTGCTAGACTTGTGTTCTCGACTCCATGTGAGGAACCCTAGAGGCAAGGGCGAGGTCATCGGGAGCGATGGCGGCGACGAGATCCCCAGCATCGGCGCCTCAAAATAATCAACGACGACTTCACCGGCAGCAGCAGCGATGAGGAGAGGAGACGCAGCACGAAATCCCACTCCCTCCCCGCTCCGATCTGGAGCCGATTTGCGCATCTACCGGCGAGAGGAGGTGACAACATCCGCGACCCTCATTGGCGACGACCCTCATCGGCGAGTGCGACCCTCAACAGTGATTTCGACAGCATCAGCGATCCGCGACTCTCAATGGTGATCTCGACCGCATCGGTGAGTGCGACCCTCATCGGCAACGACGGCGAGTGCGGGCGAGCTCATCAGCAATTTTGCCTCTTGATCCATACATCCAAGCCATCTTGCCTCACCTCTCTCCAATCACCAAGTACATCTTGAAACCTATGGTGAGGGCGTCCGATGTGGAGAGCGGTGGCGACACGACCCCAACTCCTTGCCGATCCACTCATGGACCTTGGTCACTGCAGCCTCTCGTTGACATGCATTCTTGGAGGTCAGGTCAGGTAACCAAGCTTTCCCCAACCTCTTTTCCTGCCTTGTGATGCATACAAACATTTATCTGTTCAATCCATGTCTGATCCATTCGATTCTTCTTCTTGATTTGAGCTAGCGTTGGAGTCTGATATATAGGTTCCAATCCTATTAGGTTGGGCACGTGTACAGCGTCGATCGGTCTCTGTATGTTGTTAATTTCTTGGATTTCCGTTTTCTTTTTGGGTGAAGTTACCAATGAGATTAATTTAAGCTACAGGTGAGGAGAGGTGTTCTTGTGAATAATAGATAAAACAAAAAAAGGGCAATGCCAAGTTTAGTTTAGGAAGAAATTGTTCATGAGTGATCCACAGTATTCATTATATTTTGTTTCGGTCAGTGTTTGCTTAATTTCATGGCATGGTTTGGTGCTGTTAAGGATGAGGAGATGATCCTTCCTCATCTGTATATAGTGTTGCATCCATAAAAAGGACCTGAATCTCGTTCAGTACATGCTCATCCTCTCTGCTGGCTTATTGATCTGATAGTGTCCTCATGTTGTTGTCTAGCTTGTTGCATGCATCTTGGTCCTAGATCGTCGTACCAAATAATTGAGAATTTTGTTGATGGAGTTTGCTATTAGCATTGGGCAACCACCAGGCAAGCAATCATGCATGCTTAGTTTGCTATTAATCGACAGTGTAATGATTAACGGAATGATTTAGGATCGGACGTTCGATTTTTTCGGATGCTACAACATTTTTTTCCTACGCGTGAAACATTTTCCTTCGATAACAACAGAAATGTCAATCCGGATCGTTGACACATTTTTTCCTACGTGTGAAATATTTTTTTCCTATGCGTGAAACATTTTCCTTCGATAACAGTAGAAATGTGCGCGAGAAAAAAATACAGACGTTGTAAAAAAATGTTGTATCGAGCGTCCGACAAAATATCCTAAAATCAGATGTCCGGCTCCTAGTAACCATAATTCCAAGTAGTGTACAAGTTGGACAGATACTGTTCCTACGGATGAAAGATTCATACGAGGGAGAGGGAAATCCTATATATGCTTATTTGGACCATATGCATTTCGTGCCTCTTCCTACAATTTTTCTTCTTAAACAAGACTCGTCGTGTAATAACACTATCATCGTAGGAATGTCAAAGCCATCAAACACAATTCCATCTTCAGATGCAGTAAACATTATACAAGGAGACACTAGCGCAAGCTAAAACTAGTAAAAATAAATAAAAAGAATAATGCATGAAGAGCATCTCTAGTAAACAGTACTTGCATGGAGAGCAAAACGAGAGGCAAGTAAAGGGGAAAGTCATCTTCATAGTAAGACATTTCTATGTTCAAGAAACAATAGGTATGCCTGTATGCCCTTGAAACATAAAAGATGTGCCCCCTAATGAACAGGTAATGTTACAAAAAAGCACCGTAAAAATATAGGATCCAAGGAACAGGAGATATAGATTTTACGTGAAAAATCCTTTCAGGAAAAACCACGAGCACACGAATGCAATATCACATGCGTGGAGATATTTACAATGAAACTCTTACTTTTCCTACGGATTACAGGGATATATTTATAATGATACATAATAGACTCCTTGTATGAGTAGATTTGAGACAGAGTAGGAAACGAATTTGTATCACACTCAAAGAGAAAGATCTCCACCTTGAGATGAATTCCTCTTGTAGTCAAAATATAACGTGAATCTCCTCGAAACAAATCATCAAGAACATCTTTTGCGCCGAAAGTCCAAAAGACTATCCAAATGCTTCTCGTAAGCCAAAATATCACTTGTGGCGCTTAATAAATAGCGAAGAACTCATATGATGTATATTTCATATACTTCACATAGGATATAAAATTCGACAAATAATATTCATTGAAAGAGCAACTTGCACACATGACTATCACGTACTTCAAATTACCGACTTCAAAATTAATTAAATTTCATGACATGGTTGAAACTGCTCCCGTAAAACTATCAAGATGAAAGGAACTCTTATACCGTCAATGGAGTATAAATTACAGTAGACCTCTCATATTGAACAATGATAAATAAATAATATTGTAGTATCCACGAAGAAGCAAACTCCTTCTTGCACTTCAATCCTTCATCTCAAACTGATATTGGAGCAAAACCTTCACTTTTAACGGTAAGACTCCAGAGAGTATGATGCTAGCTACTATCATGGTGTCATCAAATTCTTGATAATTAATATCGCCAAAGTCTCCATAATGATCGCGCAAGTGATCCAAAATTGCAACATATCCAAATGGTGATTGAACACCAAATTCAATTTTCACATTTTTTTTGTTTTTGTCAAAATCCCCTCAATCAAGCGTAGCGCAAATTAACTTATATGTTTTAAAATACATGTAGCTCCACCTTAGATTCTATATGCGCAGATTTTGCCACAGTAGATGACGGATCGTCGAATAAATCGCCAATGGTTAATCCCGCCAATAATAAGCACAACGGCCTGAATTGCAATGAAATCTACCTCTAACAGAAGCAATACGACGACCATCTGCAGCAGAAGGTTGTCGACAGAGATGGCTTAGAATGACGCCTAGGCATGATGTTGGACGGCACAGGCGATTATGTTGACGAACTTTTGACGCTAGAGCAGTCACTGGGCTTAAGCGTGAGTCAACGCTCAATATGGAGTCAAGTCGTAGAGTACAGTCGAGGCAAGTCGAAATCGCCAAATTGGGACTGAGAAATCTCCGGTGCATTCCTTTTTTTTTTTTTTTTGAGCAAGCAGTGTACTTGCGTAATCCTGGGGCTTTAGCTTCGGCTGGATAGATTTCCGTGTGCACCAAGCAAAATTGCTTCAAAAATCTCATATCGTGTACCCGTAGCAACTAGCAACTCAGCCCAAAAAAAGGCTTTATGGTAGCTCTCCTCTCACGTAGCATAGCAATAGCAATTAGCAACCCAAGATCAATTTTCTTTGTCGGAATCAACGCTGCAAAGTTGCTCCTCTGAATTTGATATTAATTGCTTCGGATATACTACTCCACTTGTGGCCGGTTGCTTCCTTGCTCTGACACGGACAGAGGCTTTCCCTTTTCTCCTTTTTGTTTCACACGGACGCCGCTCAAATTCAATAGACAGCACAGCATTGCTGTCCGTCTGTAATCCAAAGAAAACGGCTTCGGAAATTTCGGTAGCTTGGACGATTTCTCATCGTCATAATCGACAAACAGCTACGAGGTTTATCAGGTGGTAAGGGCGAGTACAATAGCAAAACCAACTACTTGTTAATAAGTAAGTTAAAAGTCAGTTTGTACAATAACTATATCTAAAGATTGTCTTTAGATGTTGTGCAATAACTATTTTTTCTCTCTTGTACATAAATGATCTACCTATACTCCCGTGCAAAGCTGGCTACTAAATAAGAGCCAGCTATCTTTTCTCTCCTCTTTTCTCACTCCTCTATATAGACCAAAGCTGATGTGTATAGGCTAAGAGCCAGTTGACGTAACCTTATTGTACATGCCCTAACACCATCGATATTTTATTTGTCACCGCCTGCATGCCGCGTGATCGCTGCCCTCAATATATCGCCTTCGACGCTTCTCCTTGGTGCCGCGCAGTGTTAGCTGCTGCAGGGACACCGTGCGATGCACGCGATGATGTCGCTTGATGCCGTCCTTCTGCCGCGTGATGGTCGCCCACCGTGCCGACCTGGATGTGGCCTTGGAGCCACGCGGTTTTTGCTTGATGCCTAGGCGTGGGCATTATTTAACTGAATTAACTGAGAAATTTGGTTTATTCGGTTTGATTTTTTTTGCTAGCATTATTTAACTGAATTAACCGAGAAATTTGGTTTATTCGGTTTGATTTTTTTCTGCTAATATTCGGTCTATGGTTTTCGGTTCGGTTTTCATAGTTTCGGAACCGAATAAACCGAGAAGCCGAGTTACAACCGAACTCTTCCGAACCGAAGTGGCGAAGTCTGCAAAAAAATCCCCACCCGGCCCCAAGCCCCCGAGTCCCCAACCTTTATTCCATTCGGCGTCGGCGGCGTCGGCCAAGTCCCAACCCTAGGTCGCGCTCGCGCCGTCGGTCGTCGGGGCGTCCGGCCAAGTACCCATCTCGAAGCTCTCTGCAGGCTTCACATCACAGGCTTCGCCGCCCTCCCTATCTCGCCATCTGGATCCGGCCATCCTACCTGAGTCGATGCGGCCCCCGCTACCGTCGTTGCCCTCATGGAGATGCTCGCGCCACTCATGGAGGGCCCAGATCCGGAGGTCGGCGACGGCTCGCGTGCGCGGCGGGAGGGATGGGGCCGGTGGGTGTGCGGCCAGATCGCATGCGCGTTGGTGGTAGGGGCGGTGGCCAGTGGCAAAACGACCTGAGGCTGCTCCTCGGGGTCATGGGTGCGCTGCTCGCGCCTGTGCATGTCTGCGCTGCCGAGCCGCTCCCGCACCTCAGCATCAAGGATACCCCCATTGTAAGAGCTTGCTATCTGCTACTTATTTGCTTGCTTATTCTTGCTCTAGATTGAGTTCAATCTAGTGTTTTGGTGAAATTTGCGAGTGAAAATTCGTGCATTATGCAGTCATGATGTCTAAATTCTTGTATTATCCAGTGTTTTTTTGAGGAACTATTTTCTGTAAAGAAAGATTGACCTTAAAAGCTGTGTAGTGAATGAGCTGATTGCTATAAATTTTGGTTCTTTAGCGTAGCATTATAGTAATTCTGGTTCCTATGCATATGCCCATGCTCAGGGAAATCGGTTCGGTTAATTCGGTTTTCTGTTTTTAGATTCGGTTCGGTTGGCAAAATCCAAAAATCAAAATATTTAAAAACCGAACCGAAAAAATTGAATTAATCGAATGCCCACCCCTATTGATGCCGAGCATGGCCGCCCTTGCCACACGCGTTGGTCGTCTTTGACGTTGTTGCCTGCCGGTGCCGTCTCAGTACTTGACTCCTCACGAGGACAGCGGCTTGGTTTCGAATTCAAAGCTCTGGTACCTCTTATCACGAAACGCATGGCAAAAAATAGGATCTAAGAAATGGGGCGCACAAGAGCAATATCACAATATGAGGAAATATTTACAAAAAAACTCTTGCTTTCCCTATGGATTACTGTTGGCGCCGAAAAATATGATGAAGGATTGATCGGCTCAAACACACGCAAACACCGGGTTTAAGCTGGTTCGTGGCGTGTCAGCCAATTCGATCTTGCAATCGGCAAGATAAATAGGTGAAAACAGATATAATCAGCTTAAACCAAGATAAATGGGTGTTTCAGCCGATTAGATGGTACGATCGGCTAGATGGATCTAAGCGACTATTACAGTTGATTAGACAATATGCAAGGTATGTTTTCCCCTGAAAAAGACGATGCGCAACAAGATCGGTATGGAAACAAATCTGAGATAACTTTATTGATCAAAATCGAATTACAGAGAAGATTCTAAATTACAAAAGCTATTCCTAGTTGATAGAAAGTAAATAAAAAGTAGATGCGAGTTGATTGATTGGCTCTGAGCATCTTTTCTTATTACCTCTAGACTTCTTATATAGCACTTAGGCCGATCGTATCCTCCTTCAATTCTTGCAAATACATGATTCGTATTGGCCTCAACTTCCAAAAGATTAACTTCTCTCCGAGCCGATATTGGCGAAGACTATCCATGTTTAACCTTATCTTCCTAAATCAGCTATATCTGCTAAACCTTGGTATCAACAATATCACTTAGGCTGATCATATCCTTCTCCGACTAAAGATCTACAATACGTATCGGCCTCAACTTCTGGAGATAAATTACTCTTTGAACCGATATCGGCTAAGACTCTTCATATTGAACTCCATGTCGGCTATAATTCCAATTGTAACTTATATTTTCCCTTTTTAACCGACATCGACCAGAAATATCTAATTCCATCTTTGACCTAACAAATCGGTTATACCTTGCCAAATTTAGGTGCTAACAATAACAGAGATATATTTCTAATGGTACATAATAGACTCTATGTAAAAGTAGATTTGAGACAGAGTAAAAAACAAATTCGTATCACACTCAAACCCAACAGTTTAAAAGGACTAGCTTCTCTACTTAACAAACCAAGCATACGACACCCTGAATTTGCTACAGGATCATGGATTCAAATTTCGTTTTGGATAAAATTTCACCGATGATCGAAATATAAAATTTCAGCGAAATCTCATTATTTCAGACAAAATCCGGGCAAAATTCAAATCCGGAATTTTTGGACCGAATTTCGGGCGAAATTGCCGAAATTTTGGCAAATTTCAACTGAACAAAAAATGGTTCAAACTATGTTTAAAAGTTTTAAAATTTTTGTGTAGGTTCCCCATATATCACTGATATTCTCATAAAAAATTTTAGATGATTATCAAGTCTAAGAAATTTTTAAAAATTCGAATATTGCTACTGTCCTAATAAAACACTGAATGACAAGTTTGAACCGAATGAAAAATGGTTCAAACCACGTTAGAAAATTTTGAAAATTTTTGTGCATCTTTATGATGCATTACTAATGTTCTCATAAATTTTTCAGATGATGATAAAGCTTCATGAAGTTTTAAAAATTCAAACAGTACTACTTTTCTATTAAAAGGCTTACGACAAACTTGAACAAAATGAAAAATTATTCAATCCACGTTAGAAAATTTTGAATTTTTTTAATGGTTATGATGTAACATTAATGTTTCTATAAAAATTTTAGTTGATGATCATGCTTAAAGAATTTTTAAAAATTCTGACAATGCTATGTCTTGATAAAAGCCTGATGATCAATACATTGATTTGCTTTAGCAATCAAAAAAGGTTTAACATTTTTGAAAATTTTATAGAAGGGTGATAAGGAAATGCTTAAGATATCATAAAAATTTTGAATAATGATGACACTCCAGTGAATTTATAAAATTCTTACAAGGCACATTACTATTTATGTTCTTTCTCTTTTTGATTTTTAAAATATAATATAACAAATGAAGTTCAATGCTTACATAAATTTGATTGACAAAACAAAAAAAATATTTTTTTTGAAATTTTTATGGAATTGTACTGAGAAAATTATTAATCTCTCATAAAAATTTTAGATTATGATTACACTCGAGAAAATTTATAAAATTCTGACAAGGTTACTATCCCAATTATGTTCATTCTGTTTTTGATTTTTAAAGATAACAAATGAAGTTCAATTATTTTGAAACTTTTTATGTATGATCCTACACTACTAAATATAGTACCATAAATTTTTGAGATCATTATCAAGCTTTTACAATTTTATAAAAATCTGACAGTGTTTCTGCCAAAAATTTAAAATGTCTCAAAAATTCGGTTTTTCAACAAATTTTCATAGAAGATGACTTTTCTTAAGGGTTATCGGACCAAATATGGTCAAACCTGGCCCTAAAAGTTTGAAAAACGGCCAAAATTCACGAAATTCCGGTGGTAACTGTAGCCGTTTCAAAAAAAATGTGCGCCGGTAGTTTGGATTTCGTGGTGGCCCGAAATCTGAAAATTCGACGAAATTTGTGTATCCCTGTACAAGATCACTTTCGAAAACACCTGCATACAGTTCTTCAGGGAACCAAAAAAACTGACCATGCTCCAAAACATACAAATGCTGACGCTGTATACCCAAATCGAATTGCGCTTTTAGATAACATAAGAGAAGCAGAGTCATCTGAAATCACAAAAGGCTGTTTCAACCCTGACAAAATAAGCCACAGAAAGGTAAAGTGTGTCACTTGGAGTTTGCTAGCCTGAGCTAGTGGCCTGGTCTTCCCTTGTACCATCTCCCTGTCTTTGCAGTTACATGTATTTACAGCAAGCTAAAGGACATGCTCCTCGGTGGAAATGGTTGCAAGCATTGCCACATCTTGATGCAAATTGCACTTCATCTCTAGACAATAAACCTTCGTGGCATCGGTACAATGTTCATCTTGCACGTGCTAGGGATTACTTTAAGCCAAGAATATTGTTCATCTCCTCCACCTGAGATCAGATGACGTTTTCGTCAGCTAACAGAACTAAGGATTCACAAAACAATGTTCTTGGGTTTGAAGTTCACATGTCTCATTCTAAAATACTCTGTTGTAGTTTATTGTTTCGGTTTCACAGTGAAGATAGTATTGTCTTCAGCAAATGGGACGCAACGACTGCAGCGGGTTGGGGTGGGGTGTGGGTGGGTGGTGGTGGGGGGGGGGGGGGGGGGTTGTACTCACCAGATGGACTGGAATACGGGGTCTCGTCGTAATATGAGCAATCCCTTCCGTCATCAAAGTTGTATGGGGGTCCCATCACATCGAGCACAGCACAAGGGGTCAACGCAGTAAAACAGTGCAAATTCCCTCCATGTTCTGGGTATAGAACTATGGTCTCGGCTGAAGCCTCGAAAACAGCATCTGTATTTACCTTTGCTAAACGAGCCCCTGTGGTTAGGACAAGAAATTAATCAACAAATGAAGGGTAAGCAGTAAGTACTAAATGGGGATTGTTTTCAGACAAAGAAAAGGGAGGTAGCAACTAACCATCTGAGGTATTGGGAGTACTATTATCACGGTCTGGTGGCGTTCTAGCCCAATCATACGACTTCAGGTGCATGGAACCAAAGAGTATCTTGCTAAAGACTGTCATTCCAGGATGGTTATGGAGAGGAATGACAGCTGACTTGGGCAAACAGATGATACAAAACTGCACAAAGCACAAAGCATCTATCTATTATAATATAAAAGTAGAGGCGAAAGAAACCACCACGTTTCCTCTCAAGGGTAGAAATTCCCACGTTAATCGAAGAAAAAAAAGATTCACCCAGTTGAACATGGTGGGTTCAGATTATAACGGTCTAGATTAAAAGAAATTGTTCGTGTCATGTACAATACAAAAATAACTGAAATTCCTAATAAAAATAAAATAAAATTAGAAATTTGATTTACATACAATAAAAATAAAGAGTCCATATAAAGTACAATAAAAACAAAAAAATCGGAATAAAAAATAAAAAAATAATTAGTAATCTGACTTCCATACAAATATCAAAATAAAACTGAAATTCGGAGTAAAAATTAAATAAAAATTAGTAGTTGGATTTGTATGCAAATTCCAACATAAACATTCGCTCTCAACGCTATAAATTCCCACATTAATCAGATGACAAAAAGAAAGATCCACACTTGATCGTGATAGGTCCAGATTATAACGGTCCAGATTAAGAGAAAGAGTTATTGTCACTTACAATATAGAAATAACTGAAATTTAGAATAAAAATAAAATTAGAAATTTAATTTCCATATGATTAAAAGAAAGAGTCCAAGTCAAGTACAATAAAAAACTGAAATTCACAATAAAAATTAAAAGAAAATTAACAATTTGATTTTCATACGAACATAAAAAAATAAATTAGGTACAAAAACTTATTGAAAATTAGTAATTGGATTTGTATACGAATTCCAACCTAAAACTGAAATTGAGAATAAAAAATTAGCAACATGATTTCCATACGAACTCCAAAGTAAAATCCCTAAACAGCTTAAATTCGAAATAAAAATGGAATAAAAATACCAATTGGATTTGTATACGATTCCAACCAAAAACTATATAAAAAACTCTATGTAATGCATGATCCAATAACATGCAAATTTGGAACAAAAAATAAAAGATAATTAGCAATCTATTAGAACATTAGTAATTTGATTTCCATAAGAACATCAAAATAAACTAAAATTCCTAATATAAATTAAATGAAAATTAGTAGTTGCATCTTATACAAATTCCGAACCAAAAAAATGAAATTCGGAACAAAAAATATAAAAAAATAGCAATTTGATTTTCATACGATTAAAAGAAAAAAATGTCAAGTACAATAAATAAACTGAAATTCAAAATAAATTAAAATAATAGCAAATTGATTAATTTAAATTCGTATTAAAATTAAATGAAAAATAGTAGTTGGATCTGTATAAAATTCCAACCAAAAAAATAAAATAAAAATAAAATAAATTAGTATATTGATTTCCATTTGAGTTCCAAAGTTAAATCCCTAAATATCTTAAATTATGAGTAAAAATTTAATAAAATTCAGTAATTGCATATATATATATATATATATATATATATATATATATATATATATATATATATATATATATATATATATAAACATTCTATAAAATAATTGAAAATAAAGAAAATTTGCGATGTGATTTCCATACGAATTTCAAAGTAAAATCCCTAAATGACTAAAATTCAGAATAAATTAAATAAAATTAACAACTTGATTTATATATAAACTAAAAAAAAGTAAAGGTAAGAAAAGTCTCCGTGTTTGTTCTCAAAACTAAAAATTTCCACATTAATCGATAGAAAAAGAGAAAAATCTACACTCTTAATCGTAGTGCCGTAATGGGTTTTATAACTGTCTAGATTAAAAAAAGACTGTATTATATACAATACAGAAATAATTAAAATTCTGAATGAAAATGAAATAAAATTAAAAAATTTGATTTCCATACGAATTTGTATGTAAAATCCCTAAATAAATTTAATTTGGAAGAAAAATTAAACAAAAAAGAACAACTGGATTTGCATACCTATTCCTAACAAAAATAACAGAAATTCGAAATAAAAAAATTAGCAATTGTTTTTCCATATGAATTACTAAGTAAAATTCCTAAATAAATATTATTTGTAATACAAATAAAAAATTGACAAGTTCATGTCCATAAGAATTCCAACCAAAGATAACTAAATTCAAAATAGACAGTACAATAAAAATCGATAAACTGACTTCCATTCAAATTCCTAAGTAGAATCCCTAAATATATATTGTCCATCATAAAAATTAAAGAAAATTAGCAATTTGCTTTCTATACAATTCTAAAGTAAAATTCCTAAATAGCTAATTTGGAATAAAAATAAAAATTGTCAACTGGATATGTATAAAAAAAATCTAAAAACATAGTTGAAAATTAGGAATAAAAAGTGAAAGAAAGTTTGATTTCTATACGAATTTCAAAGTAAAATCCCTAAATAATTAAAATCTGAAATAAAGTAAATAAAATTAGAAATTTAATTTATATATGAACTCCATAAAAAACAACTGAAATTTTGAATACAACTAAAAGTTGTAACGTGGATATCATAAGTGTTGTCAGAGGAGACCATATATGATTGCAATTGCGTCGATCTATCATGCTAGAAGATATTGCCTCACGGCGAAGCGATAGCCAGAGGTGTTACGTCAGATATGAGAACAACGTCGCGCTGCTCACCGGAGTCATTGAAGAGAAAGGCCAAAGTCGAATGAGCTAAAAGCTGCGATGACGAGTGGTGAGAATCTGCATTGTTGAAAGTGGCAAAAGAAGATTGATGATGGGGGGCCTGGTAGAGTGAAGATGAAACTTTGCATAGAAAACGAGCTAAAGACAATATAGATCTGTTGGATTAGTGAGGAAGCAACATCGTTGAGTTGGTCAACGTCGAATAAGAGAAGCGACCGACATGGGATAAGTAGAAATCGAGCACATATGACATCCTACATGCGTATATACATGCATGAATTCGTATGAATCGAAATAAGGAGCAAAAGGAGCAAAAAAACTCATAGTAGCGATGGCGCTACTATATGGAATAGAATTGGGGTCACTGGTGAGAGCGTGACGGGTGTCCCGGTAGGGATAAGCGACAGTTATACATGTACGCATGTTGATGTCACAATGTTCAGCATTAAGTAATAATTTAAGAGAAATAAAAGATAGCTATGCGATAGAGTATTGCATTAAAAATGGTAGCAGCTGAGAGGGATCTATCAATAATTGGGCTTGCTATTGGAGGTTGAAGAAAAAAGAAGTGGGGCAATCAAGAAGAGATAGAAGACACACAATTCGGTAGAGTAGCCAGCGTGTGAGGAAGATAAGTTCAAAGTAAGTCGCCCATGATGCATATGTGTATACGCGAGCAATGTACTCTAATACCATATAAAATAATCAGCGTATTGCTTGAGATTAAATAGAGGTACATGTGTTGCATATATTTTGAAAAAAGAGTTATTCATGTAGAAAGAATATGGATATATAGCTACATGATCTATACAAGATGGCGAGTTACTAAGTTTCTAAGAACCCATCAACTTATTATGCTCAATGATCTTCTATCAAAGCTTATACTTCAATCATATTCTCAAGTTGAATTTTCCTTCAAGCTTCTATTGTCATTTCTAATGTTTATGATATCTTAAAAAATCTAAATAGTCTAAAAAATACGTTAATATATTCTCAAGCATATAAGTTATATCATTTGATACTATAAAATGCGCGGATCATCCTGCTAGTTCAGTAAGAAACTAAGAGGCATTACCTTGCAAGTTTTTCAACAGAGTTTTAAAGTCTTTTATTTTTTTTAAAAAATGACCAATACACAAAAAATGTAGAAGGTTAAATTACCGAAAACTTGGAGCATCTGTAGAAATGTAGGTATGTCACTCGAGGAGGCCGTATAGGATCAACGTGCCTGAAGTATGTCATACTTGAGTCTATGCCAAAATCATGTGGTTTTAAATCATCTGCATACAAAAAGCATAGAGATCAGATGAATGAAATGCAACTCAAGATCTGGATTATCCAGTCAAACATCACAGGATTACCATCACTGAGGAAGTGAAGCTAAGGATATGGAGTCCTCCCAGTTTGTTTCTAACAAACTCTCTATGCGGATTGATATGAAGTTTTCAGACAAGTGTATACAGCAAAGTGCAAACTTTATAATCCTACTAGTAGTAGTAACCTTCGTCAGGTTGAGTAATAAATATTATTACTCCAACATGGCACTGCTACAATGCCATGTCATGGCAAACATGCTACTACATGCATCGCAGAAGTATGCATTACTGACTGGATGGTCTCAAAACACCAAGACCCCAGACATGGTTTACAATACCAAAAATGGACGCCTGACGAGATGAAAGGAACAACGATGTTGACTGACTACTTAAGTACAGCTCATTATTGTGATCTACAGATAGATGCTCTTATCATTGTCACTACATCCTAAGCACGAGCAACATGTACTAGAGGAAGTGTCCTTGAACTCAGCACATTTTCTTTCTCAAATCGAGTGAAAGCACCAAACTTTAAAGTATAAAGTCACTTTTCGCAACAACAACAGCAGCAGCAGCAGCAGCAGATTAGGATGAGCACGTCGATGACTTCGTACTTGTAGTGAGCAATCACGGTCATCGGTTGGTTATATGCTCAAAACCCGTGCATAATTGCATTTCCCCTCAAGAAAAAAAAAATAACATGCATATAATTGCATACGGAGTGCACTAGTACCGATACTACCAACCAAGTACGGGGCAGCGATAATAAGAGCAGGAAACGTACTGAGGAGGCCCGCGAGGCGCGCCACGGCGTCCGGCGGGGGCACGAATCCCGGCGATGAATCCGCGAAGAGCTCCCTGCTGGTGTCGAACAGCCTCTGCAGCGCTGCGACCGGGGACGGGGCGCGCGCGACGACCGCCTTCTTCTGGCGTCGGTGGTTCTTCTTGGAGGAGGCGCGGCCCTTGTTGGCGACGGCCGTGGCCGCCAGGTCGACCCTGCCTTTGGGCTCCGCCGCCTTGCCCCCTCCGAGTTGCACCGGCATGACAAAGCAAATCACCGGGGACGGTGCTGGAGAAGCGCGGCGCAAGATGCAGGGATGAGGACCAGCCGATCGATGAAGGCGAGAAGCGTGGCAGGATGGATGGACCTTGTGTCGGGGCTGAAAGCTTGGGGTGGGTATAAATTGGGATGGGAGGAAATCCGTCCATGTATGCGGAAAGGAAGGAGAAGGAAAACCGGGGGCGGGCGAGGGGGAGGGGGAGGGGGAGGGGGAGGAGGACTTGACTGCTCTGCCTCTGCGGCTCTGCCTCTGACTCTCCCGCCTTTCCTGTGGGCTGGATCCCATACTGCCTCCGGTTTCTTTATAGTTTATGCTTCCCTCGCTCCATCTCCTTTATATATATGTGCACTGTTTTTGGTCGCTTCTTCGCCAGGTTTCAGCTTAATTCATCTGGGTCTGGCTGCGGGGGAGGGACACCAAGGTGGCGGTCTTTTTAAGGAGATTGATCCATTAAGCGTGGATGCTGGCACGCTGCTTCGTCAAAAATTTTTTTTTCTTCCAACCGAGGTAGATCAGTAGATGCGAATGCACGTACGTCTCTACTATTATACGCTCGGCACTTAGGTTCTGGTTGGTAGAGCTTCAGATTCTGACTCCACCTCAGATCTAAATCTTGTAGGCTAAAATAAATAGAATTAAGTTTATATTTTTAGTCTAAAATTAAATAGAATGACTTACCTAAACACTCTTAATATACCCACAGATCCAGCTTCGTAGATCTATGGAGCTACAAATACCCAGCTCCACCAGATTCATAGATCTAGTGGAGCTGGAGCCGTACCAAACATGCCCTTAGCCCACGTCTACAAATATAGAATCACCGATTCTCATGCAACCTCATACGTCCCCATTTCTCATTTCACCCGCGCGTGAGGTTGCCATGTGGGTACACACTGTCAGACCTACTACAAGAAACTATTAATTCTAAAATATGTAGCTTTGTGACACAAGTTCCCTTAAAAACTGACTACACAATACATAAGGTGCATGCATGGTTGATCGATTAAGCGTGGATACTGCTTCGTCGATTTTTCCTAACTATGAGGTAGATGCGAATGCACATGCGTCATTATTATTACTAGGTTGGGATTGCGCGCTACACTGCGTCGTTTTTTCGCCATAGGGCCTCTTTGTAAATTTTTGGGACTCCGAGGGTCTTCGTGATAAATCGTCTGGGACCTCTTCGTAAATTTTTGGAACCCCGAGTGCCTCCATGTAAAATCATCGAAATAGGACCTCTTCGCAAATTCCTGGAACTCTAAGGACTTTTTCACAAAAATAGTTACGAGGGGTTTTTGCAAAGAAGCTGACGCGGAGGCACTACTACAGAATAATACAACACTATCTCTTCATCTGAGTTGGTTCTTAACTTTTGAAGAAAAACTGATAGTGATAGATAATTTAGCGTATTTTAGAAATATGGTACGAAACAACATTATCGGTCTAACCTCAGAACCGATAGTGATGAGCTGACAGTGATGACCATCGTTATCACTATCAGTTCTCAAGTCAGAACCGATAGTAATATTCTGTGTATCACTATCGGTTATTACATATTAACCGATAGTGATAAGGATGGTCATCAAAATCAGTTTATGAGGTTTGAACTGATCGTGATAGTACACATATCACGGTCGATTCTGATATCAGGACCGATCGTAATGTGCCTGTCCAATAGGTTATAATCTTTGGGTTGAACTCTCCTCTGTTGTTGGTCTAGAGGTCAAAATAACCGCGACTGCCCTAAAAAACACAACATACTCTACGATTGGAAGCAATAATGGGGGATGCGAATTTATGATATCCTTGGGGATGGGTATTAAGGGGGTAAAGTTGAAACTCTAGCTTGAGTAGATTTCCCCTTATTTGTGGTTTTCTTCAAAAGGTGAGAATTCCTTCAATTTTGCACTAGGTAATTCGATATCATTGTTGATGTTTTAAATATATATCTCCTAACTAGAGAATTGAAAGCTCGTAACTAGGGAAGAAGGTATAGAGAGCAAATTATATATCTTGGAACCCGTCCTCTAGTTTGCAAAGGTAATTAAATAATATCTCAATATTAGCTAGCTATAGCTCTAGTTTGTCCTTAATTTAGTGTGCCTAGTTTAATTACTGATGGCCGAAAAGAATGGATATATCAGAAAAGCCAAGTGAGTGCTGAATATCAGAGAGGTGTTAAGGAGTTCAAAAAAAATTCAAAAAAGGCATGGTCAACACGATGTAAACTTCATATATTGTGCTTGCTTTGATTGCACCAATCTCATAAAATTTAACAACTCAATTCAAATTGAAGACCACTTGATTTGACGTGGATTCGTGAGGAATTACTCGCGTTGGATCCATCATAGAGACAAGTACTAACACTCCGGTATACAACGAAGACATGCTGGAACCCGATCACAATTTGCAGCGTGATATGTTTTAGGATGACAATTTAGATCAAATGTTACGGGATGTGGAGGAAAATTACGTGGAAAGAGAGTTTGAAAAATCTAAAAACTTGATGGAAGATGATGCGAAACCATTGTTCTCGGTTTGCAAAGTAGAATACACCAAGTTGGGTCGGTCCTTGCATTGTTCGTACTGAAAGCAAAACACTATTGGACAAATAGAAGTTTTAATACATTTTTAGTTCTTATATCGGATGTACTTTTGGAGGCAAATGAGTTGCCAACAAGCATTTATGAAGTGAAAAGGTTACTATGTCCTATAGGAATGGAAATAGAAATGATACATGCATGTCCGAATGATTGCATCTTGTACCGTAACGCATATAAGAAATTGCACATATATCCAGTTTGTGGTGTACCCAGTACAAACAAAAGGAAAAGCGTAATGACAAGAAGTGTAAGAGCTGAGGCAGCGACGGTGGAGAGGTAAACAAAGGAGTATCAGCCAAAGTATTGTGGTATTGGCCCATCATTCCCCGTTTGGAGCGGTTGTTTGCAAATCCTAAAGAGTCAAAATTGTTGTGTTAGCATTATGAATCTTGAAAGGAAGATGGCAAGCTGAGACACCCCGCTGATTCAGCTCAATTGAGAAACATTGTTTGGAAACATCAGGAGTTTAGTGCCGAGATGAGGAACATAATATTTGGATTGAGTATCGATGAAATGAATCCGTTTGGTAATATGAGCAGTCGTCATAGCACTTAGCCAGTCCTATTGTGTATCTACAATCTCCCTCCTTGGTTGTGCATGAAGTGAAAATATATTATGATCTCATTACTAATCTTAGGGCCCAAACATCCAGAAAATGATATTGATGTATACGTAGCACCACTGATTGAGGATTTGATAAAATTGTGAAACGAGAGGGTCACGGTGTGGTATGCATATAAAAGAGAACTTCACCCTATGGGCTATGATATTTTGCACCATAAATGATTTTTTGGTCCTTAGTAATTTGGCGGGCTACAATACGAAGAAAACCAAAGCGTGTCCCATTTGTGAAGAGGAGACTGAGAGCTTGTGGCTGCCGAATTATAAGAAAACTATATACATGGATCACCATAAATTTCTTCCTAGATGCCATCGATACCATAAGATGGATAACAAATTTGATGGGGAGAGAGAAGTTCGTTCGGCCCCATAGTCTATCGGTGAAAAGCAAGTATATTCACGCGTGGAGGATATCAATGTTCAGTATAGAAAGAGCAATAAATATGTTCGTCTAAGGACCATTTGAAAGAAGCGATCGATATTTTGGGACTTATCATACTGTAAGGAGTTAGATGTTTGGCATTGTATTAATGTCATGCACACTGAGAAGAATGGTTGCGATAATTTGGTTGGCATCCTGTTAACATACCTGGAAAGACCAATGATGGTGTGAATGCTCGCCGCGACATGGCACACATGGGAATCATGCCCAAGCTTGCAGTGATAGAGGAGGATGGAAAAGGTCCAGACATCCCCGCTACATGCTACACATTGTGTAAGAAGGACAAAGAAAACCTCTGCAAGTAGGGATGAAAACGGAACGGAAATGGTTCGTAAATGGCTATTCCGTTTTCGTTTCCATATTTTTTACCAGTAACAAACGAAATCGGAAACACCGGAAACGAATATGGAAATGGATAGTGACGAAAACGGACGCTGAATGGAACAGAGCAGATACGAAAATGAAAGCGGAAAATTTCACAAGAACATAGTATATGATCTATCCAAACGTACCAACTTTGAATGATGTTTGGCCATTGTCTACGAAAATTCCAAATTTGTCATGATACCAAATTTGATAAAATGATGGTGTTACTTGTCGAAGAATGAGAATTAGCGTTTTTTTGTGATTCAAGGTTGATTTGTTTGGTTTTCCTCGCTACCCAAGGGTTTGACAAAGTAATTCCAACCTTTACTGAAGGTTAATAGTTCATTACAGAACAAAACACGCTGGGTATACCAGCTTGCCAATCTAGAGCAGGACCAAAACAGTGTTACTGAGGGCTAAACAGAGACTACCATACTTCTTTCCTACATCTTAACGCCACCAGTTCATAGTCTAGGACAACAAAAAAGAAGTGTACTATTCTACTCCCTTCCCTCTGAATTCTTCTAGCCAATTCTTCACTGTCTCAATCACACCTTCAATGCAACTCCTGTCTTCTTCCAGAAACATTCTTCTCCATAACTTAGCAATTACACAGGAGGGAAAAAAATATGGTCAGCGGTTTAGTTGCATAAGATCAAAATAACATCACACTAGTCAAAACTACTACAAACAACTAGTAGTCCAGAAAACAAATATGACCATGCTTGGATGGAATAACAACTTTTAGAGTGCAATAAAACAACAGTAAAACATGGTGGATCTTACCAGACCAGTAGCAACCAATTCCCGCCAACCAGAGCTCGTCTCCATTTCTTGTCGTCGACGACTGCCACCGAGAGACCACCCCTCTCGCTGCCAACCCGAGATGGCGAGCAGAGTGAGCGGCAGTCGCAGGAACCGAAGGTCTTCAGCGCCTCGTAGATGTTCACTGGGATCTATTAATCGGACTCCTGGAAAACGAATTCAACGCTTGGCGTTCTCTCAGACACGAACTCACGCAAAACACACTGAAAAGATGATGAACACCCAGATTAGTCAGAGGCAATGACTTTTGGTGCTCTCTATTTATTTTTATATATAACAAGGCCTCCTAATCATGGCTAAGATTAACTCCTAATCGCGCGGCATGATCTCCAATTTCGTGACGATTAGGCGCACGTTCTTCTTTCTTGCCGCAAGACCTGGACAGAATGAGCTCTGGCAAAAATGTGTACGTACGCTACGACTCAACTAAAATCTAATTGAAAAACGAAAGACTAAAGATAGTAACAAGTTTGTTCCAACAGGATCTGGTAAACCCAACCTTGGTTCATCCCCGAGAGCCCATCCCGCTCATCCCCGATGCGGCGGAAGCTGGCCTCAGCGCTGCCACCGACACAACCACGCCTGGATAGTGAGCGTAGCGCGTCGGCAGATGCGTGCCTGGGCTTGCATCTGCCACCCTTGACGCAAACCAGGCCGATGCAAATCGCCTTAGGCGACGAGGGCTTGGTAGGCTCGAACCCGCCCTGGTCACGGCAGCCGCACGAAGGACCCCGTCGGGAACATAGGGGACTGCCCTCCCTTAAGACTCCCGTTGTTGCGAAGGCGACGACTGAGGGAAGGGTGGAGCAACGATCCCGACGGGTCAGCGCTGACACCGACACTGCCACCGCGGCCGGGGCTGAGAAGCTTCGAAGAGTTGGACAGGCGAAGGGAGGCGGGCGCACCGCCAGTGGTGGACGCAGAGGAGACAACGGAGGGGCGGGAGGTGAAGCACATGAAGAGCTCCGTGCCGCCGTCGGCCCCCCGGTCCAAGTGCTTCTTGCGGCGCATGAGGGGGAGCGGTGTGAAGTGCTGACTGCTAAGACTGAGAGTCTAGGTTTGCTGGCGGGTTGGGCTTGATCGCCTGACCGACTATTGGGCTGGGCCAGTTCGGTCGAAATTCCGATTTGAGTTATACGGAATTTTCGTTCCGTTTTCGTCGAAACTAGCTCTATCGTTTTCGTTTTCAAAAAAAAATTCCGTTTCTATTTCCATACCGACACTTTCCGTTTTCGTTTTCGAAAATGGACTTCCATTTCCGTTTTCGTCCGGAACGATCGAAAAGTTTTCGTTCCGTTTTCTACCCTATCTGCAAGTGTATCCAAGGTATTAAAGTTCTATCAGGCAACTCCGCAAATATTAATAAGCTTATATCCACGAATGATTTGAAATTGCTTGGTATAAAGTCCCACGATTATCAAGTCTTGATGACATAAATGCTCCTTGTTGCAATCAGAAATATTTTGTAAGAGGATGTCAGGTTGGCAATCATGAAGCTATGTTATTTCTTCAATATGATTTTTTTGAAAGGTTATTGATCCCGATGTATTAAGCAACTTGTAGAGTGAGGTGCTGCAAACTGTATGTCAGCTTGAGATGTATTTTCCTCTCATTTTTCGACGTCATGGTACACCTTATTGTTCATCTTTTTAGAGAGATTAAGATATGCGGACCCGCATATCTACGTTACATGTATCCGTTTGAGAGGTATATGGTTATATTAAAGGCATACGTGAGTAATCGGTTAAAGGCTGAGGGTAGTATTGTTGAAGGTTATAGGACTGAAAAGGTTATTGAGTTCTGCGTGGAATATTTAGGTAAAAGACAAGCGATTTGTGTTCCTATATCTCTTCATAAGGACAGACTTGGTGGCAAAGGAATCATTGGGTTGAAACTAACGAGTCCACAGTTTAAAATGTATTATAAAACACATTTCACAGTCTTGCAACACAATGCAAAAGTTCATCTATACATCGAGCATCCCAAGTTGATATTATGGGAAGAGCATCCACATATGGATGAGATTTCCATCACGCAAGAACACAAAGAGCAGTTCCTCAAATGGTTCAAAGAAAATGCAAAGGTCTCTCTCTGTCAGTGAGGATATCAAATGATTTGTCGACGTACCAAGATTTAATGTGCAAACATGGCAGGTGTACGATATTAATGGTTACACCTTTTATACTAAAAGTCAAGATGCCCTTGTTTGCTCGAGTAGGGATTGAAATTTACGGTTTTTCTCCAACCTCCAAATTAAGCTACTGCTGCAATTCATAAGTTGTAGAGTTAGCTAGGGAGACCAGCACAGACGATATGCCTGTTTGGGGGAGCTGTAGCTTTTCTGAAAAGCTGTTTTTTGTTTTTTCTGGCTGAAAAACGGTTGTAGCTTTTTATAAGAGACCGTTTGATAAATATATAATTTCTCTCAACAATAAACTGCAAAAGCAGGTTCAGCCTAGCTTTCAGCTTTTAGCATTTGTTAGTTATATATAACTTCTAATTTATACCAAAAATCATTTAAAAACTATGCTATTTGATGGAACTTACTGGCTTCTAAAAAAGCCAAAAGTGGCTTAAAACTCCCCCTCACACACACAGCGGGGCTATAATGAACTAACTGCTAGCATGCAATTAATGACCTACAAAGTTGCATGTCACTAGCTAGCTCCAGGAGCCCGGCCTTGAGCTCCTGTGGGTGCTGGTACTACCGTACAGGCTGATTATGTCGACGCGAGGAGATCGATCGATCATGTCGTGGCATGCATGGAATCGAATATACAAATTGATCATCGGAATGGA
This sequence comes from Otatea glauca, assembly GCA_036346275.1. Taxonomy (NCBI): domain Eukaryota; kingdom Viridiplantae; phylum Streptophyta; class Magnoliopsida; order Poales; family Poaceae; genus Otatea; species Otatea glauca. The sequence continues at coordinate 64,111,866 of CM070719.1, read as the reverse complement.
TCGATCCATCATGCATGTCTACCTACCTTTGCAACTTCGAAAGTGTACTTCTGTGTATATAATAATCAGATCAGTCATCGGATAGATACAATCACTAGCTACCGGCTAAATAATATATATATATTCTCTCTCTATTATACTCCATAGAAACCTAGCCTCACAACGCTTTAAGTCGACTCGCTCGCGGCTCGAGCCGAGCCGCGAAACAAAAAATTACGCTTACATGCTTTTTTCGAGAAAAAAATAATTTTTAGGTCTTTTTTTGGGAAAAAAATTACGATTAGGTTCTTTTTTTGAAAAAAATAATATATATTATGTTTAGGTCTTTTTTCGAGAGAGAAAAATACGTTCAGGTCCTTTTTATGGAAAAAATATATATTGCATTTAGGTCATTTTCGTATTTTTTTAGCATTACGTTTAAGCCCTTTTTCGAAAAAAAATAAAATTCTGTTTAGGTCCTTTTCTGAAAAAAAAAAGTTTAGTCGTGTTTTCTCGATTTGCTCACGTAAGGAGCGGCATTCGCATGTTTTCTCGATTTGCTCACGTGGGGATCGGCTGTCTCGGCGTGGCACGCCGCACTCGATTGTCTAGTTTATATCTTAAGCTCGGGAGATTTCGAGCGCAGCCAAGCATGCGACGTCGTTTTTTAAGAAAAAACCCTCTGAAAATTTCGAAATCGCGAACCAATCCTTCTTATTTTGCAAAAATGACCTCAAAAATTTCGAAATCACAAACAGGTCATCGGATCAAATTTTTTCGCGCGGCGCGACATCGTGCTACTCTACCTAGTTTATTTTGCTTGCCGCAAGCTCCTGCACGGCACTGTACATGTATATGCTTGCATGGGTCGTTCTACCTACTCCAGTTTGCATGAGTAAAAGATCGAGCAACAATCTCTTGGGACGGATGCTAGCTAGCTTCAAGATGCTCACTTTGTTCAAGTTTATAAGTCTTATTTTTTTTTCATATATCTATACCCCTTTATAATGCACCTAAGCATTCTTTTCTACGTCCACCCCAAATAATGCACCCCATTAGAGATGGCTCAACCTTCATGCACCCAGCAAAACGTCCCCAGAAACTTGCCTCCATCAAAATTAACCTCTCAGATCTTTCCTCAGCTTTACTCACCCACATCCGATGGCCATTGTTTAATGTGTCTAACTCATCCCTGTGGCCCACAACAGATCTCCCCCACCTCCAGCATCATCTCAAGGAAAAGGAAACAAATATCCTGGAATTAAAGAAAAGGAAGCAAACGTTCTAGAAAAAGGAAAAGACCATATATTACGTGCTGGGAAAAGAAAACCGGAAGACAGGGCACTATACTAGTACCAAGAAGATATTGAAATAACTAGATTACTTCTAATTACTATCACTAAGAACTGTATTCAATGCATGCATGTAGAGAATATAAAGTAAAGATGAATATTTATTAGAGATATATAGGAAACATCACACTCATTTTGTGTTACGAAATAAGACTACTCGTTCAGGGTACGTACTGCTCCTATGTTAGCCAGTCGGCCAGGTTGCAAACGAGTCAGTGCCATGCATAAGCAACGTAAGGACATGTACAATAAGACCATGTCAGCTGGCTCTTAACCTGCACACATCAGCTTTGGTCTATGTGGAAAAGGGAGAAAAGAGGAGAGAGTAGAGAGTTGACTCTTATTTAGTAGCCAGCTTTGCACGGGAGTATAGGTAGATTATTTAGGTACAAAAGAGAAAAGATAGTTATTACATAATATTTAGAGACAACTTTTAGAGACATTTATTGTACGAGTCGGTTTTTCACTTCCTATTAACCTGTACTTGCCCTAAGCACGTGCACGTATTCCAATGTCTTGTTTTTTTCACGTATTTTTAATTGTTTCGCTTTTAAGAACGACCACAATATATATATATACTAATAATTAAAGGACACGACCAGCTTCTAGATCCGGACGCTAACACGTACCGTACCCTCTGTTGAGGAATCTCGCTATCGAATAGTCCGGGGTTCCCGAACAGATCTGAAGTGGAGAACAGAAAGAGAGAGACACACGTGTTTAGGGAGAGCGAAAGCGGAAATTCTTTATTGCTAATGAATTCTGTGTACATGGGGGGGACCCCCCTCCTCCTTTTATAGCGCTCTCTAGGGTTTCGGCATTAGGGACCACATGGGCCTTCGGTGGGCTTTAGGGTTTCTCAACACTCCCCCTTGGGCCCTTTGCCGCGAGATGCATATGCCTCATTAAAACTCCAGAAAAACCCAGTGGGAAAAATACTTGGAGAAAGAGTACATAGCATACGCTTACTATGTTGCACGAATTGCCTCGTTAAAACCTTACGCAAGAAAACTTCATGAAAAACTTGCTAAGGAAAAAGAGTACAATTCTCCCAACTTCAATTGCTAATCTTGAGATTCATGTTGGGTATTCATAATTCATGCTCGGGATTCATGTGGGAGTATGTGACATATCTCCCCGAAATCTGCACTTCTCTAAGTCTCATCATCCCAATTCCTTTCACGCACCTTTCAAAGGTAGATCTTTGGGAGTGATTTAGTGAACAAATCTGCAAGATTTTCACATGACTTAGTATGCAATATCTTGATCTCGTTCATCTTATGCAATTCATGAGCATAGAAGAACTTGGGGTTGATATGCTTCGTGAGATTGCTCTTCACATAACCCATTTGTGCTTGGGCAACACAAGTCGCATTATCTTCATAAATTATTGTAGGAGTTTGCTCAATGTTCAAACCACATGACTTACGGATGTGATGAACCATTCTTCCGAGCCATGCACATTCACGAGATGCTTCATACAAAGCGATGATTTCGAGTGGTTTGTCGACGTCGAGACAAGAGTCTTAGGCGACTTCCAAGAAATTCTTTGTTCCTCCACATAGGAAAACATAGCGATTTGGGACTTGCCAAGTATGTGGGTGCGATAGGTACCCGACATCGGCGTAGCCAACCAAATTCAATTCATTGTTTCTTCAAAAAGCAGCATCGAGGTCTTTGCTTCCTTGGAGGTAACGGAAGATATCCTTGATCCCTTTCCAATGCCTTTTGGTGGGTTACGATCAGATCGAGCTAGCAAATTCACAGTAACGCAATGTCCGGCCTAGTGCTATTTGCAAGGTACATGAGCGCTCAATTGCACTCAGATATGGGAATTCTGCTCCCGGGACTTCCTCCCCTCTTCTCTAGGTGCAGTATGGGTCTAGGTGCGCTTGGAGTGACCTTGACCATTGGAGTCTTTGCGGGATATGCCTTTTCAAATCCAAACCTTTCCAACACTTTCTGCGTGTAGGTTGATTGATGTACCAAGATTCCTCCTTGGACATGTTCAAGCTGCAAGCCTAAACAAAACTTGGTTTTACCCAAATCTTTCATTTCAAACTCGGACTTCAAGTATGAGCATGCCTCTTCAATTTCTTCATCAGTCCCAATGATGTTCAAGTCATCTACATAGACGGAGATTATCTGAGAATCCATTCGGGATCATTGTATAAACACACATGGACAATCTTCATTGTTTGTGTAGCCTTTCTTGCAGAGAAAGTCACTCAGCGATTGTACCACATTCTTCTGATCGCTGCTTGACCCATACAGTGATTTCTCCAATTTCACACTTTACTGAGTTTCTATTTGCTCCATCTTGGTTGGGATAGGAATTCCTTAGGTACTTTCATGTATATCTCGAATCCAAGTTTCCATCTGGTATGTTGTGACAACATCCATTAGCTTCATTCTCAACTTCAAGTTGACGCCATTGAGATCAAATATCTAAAGGTAATTCCTCCCATGACCGGAGAATATGTTTCTTCATAATCAACTCGGGGCGTTGAGTAAAACCTTGAGCTACAAGCCTTGCTTTGTAACTTACAACCGTTGTTTTCATTTCTCTTAGAACAAAGACCCATTTGTGACCTACGGGGTTTACATGGGGAGGTGTGCGGCATCTGCTCAAACACCTCTCTCTTGTTCGGAGAGACTAACTCTGCGATGATTGCCTTTTCCATTCTTCCCAATCTAGCCTTTTCTTGCACTCTGCGAGATGCGGGCTCGGGATCATGATCAATGATCGAGGCAATCTTCTTTGCTGAAGTATGCATCAACGTTGGTCGTTGCTCTATTCAGGATTCTCTGTTATTACAAAGTTTATGGCCATTTCTTCATGGGGTGCTTCATGCACTTCTACTTGCTCTTCTCTGCTTTTCCCTATCGCAGAGCAAGTTCCTTTAGCTTTCATCGCCTATGTGTGCGCACACATTATTTCCGCGGCTTCTGCGATGGAAGATTCAAGTCCGAATTGCCTTTCTGTTGGCTTCTTTCCAGTGCAGTCTCAACTGGCTCCCCTTCTTTCCTTGGGGCATTTTCGTGATTGGTTGTGGTAAGTCCTCTTGCCCGCTTTTCTCAGACGTCTCCGGGTACTTTGGGTTTGAGGAGCAGTTACTGCTCTTTTCCTTTGAGGCCTCTGAGCAGGTTGAGGATACCTTCTATTTTCTTTGGTATTTCCACCCTCTCGGTGCATTCCTTGCGGGTACATGCGACTTAACCACGCCCTTGGATCACAAAATGATCAGCGGTTCATTTGCTAAATTCGCAAATCAATTATCTTACGGACTTCTTGATTTGCTTCATTAGTGCGGGGTCATGTGCGGGGATCGGTGGAATGCCATATGATTTCCGGCATTTTTCATCCAAAGGTTGATTTCCTCCCTAATGACGGAAAGCGATCATCGTCAAAGATGCAATCAATGAACCGGTGTATGCAAATCTCCAGTCATGGGTTCCAAATACCTGATTATGGATGCACTTTCATAACCAACGTATATCCCAGACTTGCGGAGAGGGCCCATTGCAGTCCGCTGAGGGGGTGGTATAGGTACATATACCATACACCCAAATTTTCTAAGATGGGAGATCTTCGGGATGATCCCGTGCACAAGCTGCATAGGAGAATGGATGTTGTAGGCCGACGGTCTAAAATTGATAAGAGCTGCTGCGTGCAGGACTGCGTGTCCCCAACAAGTGTTGGGCAAGTTACAACTCTGCAAAAGTGGTCTGGCAATGAACTTAATCCTCTTTATTAGTGCTTCTGCTAGTCCATTCTGCGTATGGACGTGCGGTACAGAGTGCTCAACTGCTATCCTGTTCTTTGTGCAATAATCATCAAATGCCTTTGAAGTAAATTCTCCGGCATTGTCCATTCTAATGGACTTCACGCGATGGTCAGGGAAAGCATTCTTAATTCTTATGATCTGCGAGATCAGCTTTGCAAAAGCATGGTTTCTTGTTGACAACAAGCATACATGCGACCATTTCGAGGAAGCATCGATGAGCACCATAAAGTATCGAAGCGGCCCGACAGGCTGAATCGGACCGCAAATATCCCCTGGATGCGTTCGGGAATGCAGGATTTCACTTTGCACTTTCATGACAGAGGGTCTAGTTATTAATTTCCGTTGGCACATGCAGGCACACAAAATCTTCATGATTCGGGAAATTCTTAACGTTAATGCCATGACCTTGTGAGTTGTTCACTATATTTCTCATCATTCTAAGACCAGGATGACCTAATCTACCATGCCATAAAGAAAATAATTGAGCTTCTAAAAGCAGTCTTCAAGGAAGTATACACTTGGTGCATGAATATTCGTGTAGTACAACCCGATTCATATGAGGACATTTTTCTAATACCATTTTTCCACATGCGTGCTTCACAATGCACAAGTATTCTTTGCCATTTTCTTCATTGGTTTCTACGTGAAAACCATTGGCGCGGATGTCTTTAAAGCTTAAGAGAGTGCGTGTTGATTCGAGGTACAAAGGGCTTCTTCAATTACCAAAGTTGTACCCATAGGCAATATAATAGTGGCTCTTCTGAGCCGATTACATATGAGTCGCTTCTGCGATCGTAGTAATCTTTCGGCGTTCTTCGTGATCGATTGGAAATACTTAGACTCTCTTAAGATGGTATTTGTTGTGCCACTATCAACAATGCATATCTCTTCCATTTAGGCGCTACGATTTCTAGATAAAAGAAATATAATTCTAATCGGATAGAGGCAAACCAATCCAAATATTACTTGCAAAGCGAAGAATATTGAAATAAAGAATAAATTGCGTATTTATTCAAGAAAGAAGTATGCTCTTCTAGAGCTTACAACCCTTTATTCAAAGAAAAATGCTAACAACCATAATCTAAAAGAAATGCATTAAACAGAATCTGTAAAATATGCATTAATTTCTGCTTCTATATCATCTGCAGAAGTTTTCTCTTCATTTGCCATAATCATGGCTGCAGCATCGATGTCTAGGCTATTCTGTGAGGATGAGGCAAGTGGGGTGTCTACATCCATGACATCATCTTCACCGATGTTGGCGAAGTGCGCCTCTGCGGAGGCGTTTTCCTTTGCCTTCTTCTTAGTCTGATATGCGTTGATCGCTTCCTTGGATTCTCGACATATCTTCGACCAATGTCCCCAAGTGCCACACTTGAAGCACGCCTGTTCTGCTGTCCATACGGCTTGGCGTGCGTCTTTTCTTTGTCATCCCTCTTCATGGGGCTTTGGACTTTCCTTTGGCACAGGGTCTCTCTTTTCCACCTGTTTGCCCTTCTTTCTATGGTGAGCTTTCTCACCTTGTAGCTATTGGCATTGACTTGATGCGATTGCCTCGTCAGTGGTCTGCGAGACATAGTTCTTTCAGTAGAACATCGTCTTGCGATTCCGCAACTTGCATTACATCAATCGTTCGCTATACTCCTTGTATGCGCCCGACGATAGCTGCGTGCACTCTGGATAGCATTAGGGTGGAAGGTAGAGAGTTTTCTCAATCTTCTCTTCATCGGTGATCTTCTTGCCACATAGAGAGATTGGTACAAATTACATGCAAAGCGTAATTGTACTCGACCCACTGATCAAGTCGCAAACCTCAGCGTACCCAATCTTGCGTGCTTGGGGCAAGATGGTGTACTTGAGCTTTTCGAACCGCTCAAGTGCGGTCCAAAGCTCAAGTGCACTCTCCTCGACCATATATTCATTCTTTAGAGTGGTGAGAGGTGGTGCTGAGAAAATCACGAGCTTGATCGTTACGCTTCACGGTAGGTTTTGCGCCCTGCGAGGACCCTAGACCAATCATTTGAGCGGACTTCTTGCCCCAAGAACAATCTTCGTCCGATGCCCAAGTGAGATAGTTACGACCGTGCGGGCCGATTCTTCAAACTCACGATTCACAATGCGGACATCGCATGATTTCAAAGTTACGGTTTAGATTATGCGTGTAATCGATAGAAAATGGTTGCAAAAGCATAAATTGCGGAAAAATAAATTCATATGCATTGCAATATATAAAATAAAGCAAAGATTCAAAAACATAAAGAAAAATTCATAAAGCAGAGAAATAAAGCAAGAAAATTTGAAAACAGAGCCAAATAAATCTTCTTGATTTTACGGCAATTTTCAAAATTTTCGCAATTTTTCACAATTTTCTCTCTTTTTTTTCTTTTTCTTCTCCTACATTTTTTTTCCTTTCTTTCTTTGCAGGCGCCCGCCCGCCTTCTTGGCCCACTGGCGTTCTTGGCCCGCCGCCTAATCGGCCTTCTTAGCCCGCTGCCCACCGGCCTTCTTGGCCCGAAACTAAAAGGTCGCGGCTAGGGTTCCAAGCCCTAGCCGCCATATATCAGATGCCACGCTGTGAGGCAGAGAAGCTAATGGCGCTGAGCCGAGCACGTGTGGTGGCGGGTCGCGGGCTCTGAGCACGCGGCACGCGAGCCATGAGGCGAGCACGCGGGCGGCGGGCGTAGGCGCCGAGCACTGCGGTCGCGAGCCGGCATCCGGCGGCCGGCGGCGTGACGGGCGCCGGGCGCGAATCTGGCCAGGCCGGCGCGACGGCGGGGAGAGAGGCGAGGCCACTTCGGCCGAGCCGCAGCAGCGTGGCATCTGCGGGCGAGCGCCGCGGCGCGCTGCGGGTCGGGAGCGATGGCGATGGCGGAAGCGGCCTGTAGGCGAGTTCAGTTGGCCGCGAGTCGGACCGCCGACAGCAGACACGAGGCCGGGCCGTGGCGGCGATCGCGGCCAGCCGACCGACGGTAGCGCGACGCGAGGCCGACGGCGGCGCGGCGCCGAGCCCGAGCCGGACCGGTGGCGGCGCGCGCGGAGGCGCTTGGGCGCGGCCTACGGAGGCGCGCGACGGAGCGGAAGCGGGCCGGCCGGCCGCCTTCGTCTGGCGTCTGCGTCGCGCGCGCCGACGCGCCGCTGAGGCGGCGGTCGGCGACCGTCTTGGCGTCTATCGAGGCGCGGCGCTTCAGCGCCGATCTTGTTTTTTTTTACGTGATGAGCGATAAATAATGTCTTGTAGCTTCATGTCGGCTAGCCGTGCGATCGCGTGTAACCGTGCCGCGTAGGATAGATGCATGCGAAGGAACAAAACGATTAGATTCAAATCGTCGAATCCCACCTTTTCTCACCTTTTCAATTCGATCTCCGTAGAGCTTCCGGCCGATAACGTGTTGAGGAACCTCGCTATCGAATAGTCCGGGGTTCGAACAGATCTGAAGTGGAGAAACGAGAGAGAGACACACGTGTTTAGGGAGAGCGAAAGCGGAAATTCTTTATTGCTAATGAATTACGTATGCGTGGGGACCCCTCCTCCTTTATAAGCTCTACAGGGTTTGGCGTTAGGATGCATGGGCGCCCGGTGGGCTTTAGGGTTTCTCAACACCCTCAACGCCCGATCCCTTTTTTGTCACATGCAAGTGCAACAAACAAGTGGACTGGATGGAGTAGATGCTGTTTGCAAGGACGTACGGTCTCCACGTACGCGCCAGAAGATACCACAGCTGGGCCGAGTTTCTTCCTCACACGCGAGCGAGCTCGCCCACGGCCACAAGCTAATTAATTCCAAGATCGATCTGCCTTTAAGATGGCGTAACAGATATAGAGAAGATTTCAACCAAATAAAACAATTTAGGATGGTTAATTGCCGGCAAATTGATGAACGGCATGCAACAAATATATACTACCTATATTACATTCCGGAGGTTTACCGGCTGGAGAGCGATGCCACGTATCGTTATGTGCAGTCAGGTCCTTGGTTCGTTTCCATTTTTTCCTGGCCTCTTCTGTCTCGCCAACCGGTCCTTTCTTGCTCGCTGTGCTTCCGCTTTCGCCGCTCGGAGGGCCTCCTCTCCGCGTTTTCACGTCCCTTGCTTTCCTCTGCAGAAATTTTGATTGCGTTTTTGCGTCCCTTGCTTTCGTCCACAGAAATTTTGGTTCGGTGTCCCGAATCCGTCGCCGCCGCGTGTATACTGCTCCTCCTCGGTTATTTCACTCTGCGTTCCCCGTTATTGCTTTTTTCTATGCCGATCATTTGTTTTTTTCCCCTTTTGCTTCTATGGAATGGAATCCGATTCTTCTTTGCAGGCTCGCCGTCGATCGATTCTGTCTGGGAAGCAGCCGGTTGTCTCGCCGTCTTTGGCTCCGCTGTCGTTGTCTTGCGCGTCGCCAACTCGAGCTACGTTCGCTGCCTCGCAATTTTCGCCGTCAGATGTGCGACCGCCATCGCTTTCTCCGCCATCATTCCCTCACGCCTTGGCCGCTCCATCTAGGTTTGCTGCTGCGCAATATTCACCGTCAGGTAAGCCGCTGCTTCATCTTATAGCCGTTTGTTCTTCAATTTTCCCTCTACGATTTCGTTACTTCTTATTGCCTTGCGTTTGCTACCTGCCTTCTGTATTGTTCTCACGAGATGTTGTATCATGCTCTCCAGGCCAGCTCCTGCTGCTTCCGCTCAGACGTCGTCGTGGTTAGCTCTCCTCCCTGCTGTTTTTCCTTCAACTTACCTTTAGTTTTTTTTGTTATTTCTATTTTGCTTTATTTCACTCCTATCGCATACAGAAGATAGCTTCTGCCCATCGGTCACTGCTACCGATGCTACCGAGAATAGGAAGAGAAGAAGATTGTGTAACATGCGTCGTCTTTACGCTAGAACAGGTTCTTTTCCTGCTGCCCTGTTACTCACCTATTTTGATTGTCTTGTTCTCCTTCATTGTTGTCTTTTATGCGTCCTGATGATTTTTCCCTTGCTGCAGCGGCTGCTGCCAGCTCTGCTGTCTCTCCAGATAGACCGGATCCTTCTCCTCCTTCTAGAGAATATGTTTCTTACTTAAAAGGTTCGGTTCTGCAGTTGCTCCATCGCTATTAGTCTTTTTTTCTATCCCTATCAGCGTATTTGCCTGTTCCACGAATTTAGCTAATTGTGTTTCTTTTCTTTATCCTCTCTTATGTTTGTTTTGTTTGCTTTTACTTTTACAGCTACTTACAGTGAGCGATCTTACTATGGGGGGCCAGATTACGAGTGCGATAAATGTGGTGCTATCTTCTGGTTCCAAGAAAAGAAAGATCCCCGAGTAGAAGCTGTTCTAGGCGGCATCGGATTATTTACAACACATGCTGCCGGGGTGGTAGGATTTCTCTTCCACGACACAAAGATTTTCCTTCACCGCTTAGACAGCTTATCGGTTTCAATAGTGGATTTCGATCAAACGGATTTATGCGTCTGATTCGCCACTACAATTCGTTGTTTGCATTTACTTCTTTAGGCGCGGATGTTGACAGCAGCATAAACACAGGTGGAGGTCCTTATGTTTTTAGGATCAACGGTGTTGTTCACCATCGTATCGGTTCACTCATGCCTCAATCAGGTCAGAGACCTAAATATGCTCAGCTATACATCTATGACACTGAAAATGAGGTTCACAACAGATTAGCTGCATTGGATACAGAAGGGGTTGTTTCTGATCGAATAGATCCTACCATTGTTGCAGACTTAATTACTATGCTCGATCGTCATAATCCGTTGGTAAAGAAATTTAGGATGGCACGTGATCGGTTGCTTTCTCAACAAAATTCAGAAGTGTATATTCAACTTATTGGTTCATCCGGTAGCCATGATGATCGTTATTCTTTACCGACTGTACCAGAATTAGCTGCTTTGTTGGTGGGAGAATTGTCTGAAGAAAACAACAGGTATGACATAATTGTGCAAACTTATGCTGGTGACCTAAAGCAAATTTCACCACTTAACCCTGCTCTGATGTCTCTTCAATACCCGTTATTGTTTCCGTACGGTCAAAAGGGTTTCCATCTAGGTATTCCGTACAAGGACACTGATGATACCGTTCATTTTGCTAGAGATAGTGTGTAACATCCTGAAAGCTGGAACAGTGAACAATAAACAGTTTAAATTTTAATATAAATGGTTCTGAAGTTCTAGGTATTATTTGCTCCAATTAGAATTTCTTAGATTTTGTGTTATGGTAAAAGATTAAATAAAAAGGGAAAGACAAAGAAAAAGGTAAAAAGATGAAAATAAAATTTAGAAAATTTTGCTATGAGTACTATTTGAGCTGGTCATAATGTTTGGCCAGTGAGTAGAATTTTTATAAACTTAGGGTCAAGATAAATAAAATATGTATCTACTTTTTGGCTAAAAACAATGAATCAAAAAGTGGAAAGAAAGATAACCAATGTCAAGAAAAGCCAAGAAAATTTATATAAATCCCTGGAGATATGATGCATCACTGGTAAAATTTTCATAATTAAATGAATTGATATAAGCTTTTTAAAAATTCAAAAACAGTGGGTCCAAAGTGTAAAGAAAATGATTGTCAGAATTTTTATAAAATAATGGCTCATGATTTTGATCCGAAAATTTTACAGTGATCCAATTATAAGGATTGGAACCTCTCCAAAAATTTTAAAAAAATAAATATTAGAAAATAAACCTCTAATTAAATCAAAAACCGAAATCAAAGTTTAGAACCAGGGTACAGTGTCAGAATTTTAACAAATTACCCAAAAGGAGTTTTTGTCTCAAAATTTTCCAGTAGACGTGTGACTCTCAGTGAGCTTTGGTAAAAAAGTTTTAGAAAATCTGGGATTAGTTTAGGGCTTAAACAAATCCGAAATCTAGAGCTTTCCCGTTCTGTCTTGTCACATTAAAAACGTCGTCTCGCCGACAAGTGGGCCCGGCCCTGTTGAATCGTTGACGAGCTGGTTAGCTGAGGCGAGGCTGTCTCACTGCCAGTGGGCCCCGGTCCCACATGTCAGCCTCAGTTCGCGATTTCTTTCCCTCTTTCTTCTCCCTGGTCGGGCCGAGTCGCCGTGGTCAGCTCGCCCTTCGCCGACCAGCTCCACTCTGCCCGTCGGCCGTGCTCGATGTCCTCCACATCGCGAGAGCCCTCCTCCTCGCCTGTAATTACTTGGTTCCGGTCGAGTCGTTTTGGAGGTGAGATTTCGCTTCGTTGCGCTCGGCACAGAAGCAACGACCGAAGTTATTCACTTCAACTCGAGCCAAAACCGAAGCCTAGCCCTTTTGTTCGCGTCGCATTGCTCTGCGGCTCATCACTTTGCCATTTCACCGAGCTGGGAGCACGGGCGTCGTCTTCCTCGTTCGCGAAGGAGCTCAAAAGGGGGGAAATCGTCGATTCGGGTCAGTGTCGCCTCAATCCTTCGAATCGATTCCACCCGAAGCGTCCTTAGTGTCCCAGGTTTACTGATCACTCGTCGTTTTGGTTTCTTTTTGCTCGTAGCGCCGCCGCACCGCCGTTCTTCTTCCTCACGGCTGGCGCACGGTGGCGGGCCATTGCAGTTCATTCCCGACCCAACCGCCAGGTGAGATCGACTCTCCTTGCGTCACTGTAGCTAGACTAGCCCTAGGCCGCCGGAATCGTAGCCTCTAGCCGAGCTTTCGCCGTCGCGGTCATGGCGCCGCCGCACCTTCACGGTGGCGGCCATCTTCCCGGCCGTCTCCCGGTGAAGTAGCGCCACCCCTAGACTCATCTTGGCACGGTGAAGCTAGAACCGGTGCCCGTTCGGCCGCGGCAGAGCTAGTTCGCCGGCGGCGAGCGAAAGTCCGAGGCGCTCTGTTTTGAGTCACTGACAGGTGGACCCCACATGTCAGTGAGCCCTCGGGTTTGAACTCAGTTTTGGCGCGCGCGAGAGAAGCCGTTTCCTCCGAACGAAAACGTATTTTCATTTTTGAATGATTTTCAGAAACCGACCAAAATTCAAATGCTCATAACTTTTGAACCATCTGGCCAAATTGAGTGAAACTAATTTCTAAATTCGTATAAAATGCTGTAGTTTCATAATATACAAAAATTTCTGAAGATGAGTAAAATGTGATTTTAGGAAAAATGAAAGAGAAGCTTAAGTGTAAATAGGATGATATGAATAAATATTTTTGGGGATGATCCAATTTAGGAAAAATAAATTTTGTAGAGTCCCTGGGTTATGAGTATTTCAAATAAACAACCTGTTCTCTTGATACTTTATTATATGTCATATTTGCTCAAAAATGAATATTAAGCATGAAGAATGAAATTGAGTAAATGAAAGAAAGGATTAAAGTTTGAATGTTTAAAAAGGGCACTCTATTGAGGTATATATATCATGGGGAGTTGCTCATGTGAAAATACTTAGGGAGAAGTATTAGTGATAGTTGTTCAATTAAGAAAAACAATACTAGTTATAACCAACATAGATGTAATTGGCTATGAACAAGTTCAAAATAACTCAAATTCACTTTTAAAATGTTTTTAAGATCATGCCCTGGTTTCAGGAAGAAAATGGATAAAAGATGTTGAATAGTTTAGTAATGAATGAAAATGAAAAATTGAAAGGTTATAAGTTAGTTTTTATGTTCATATAGCCCTTTTCAACATATGATAAAATGGATTATATGAATAAGAAGAAATGTAAAATGGTATAGAAGCACTTCAAAAGTATATTCTAGTGGCTTCTGGAAAAGAATGATATTTTGTTAAGGTTTGTATGCAAAACAAGTTAAGGGAATGAGTCTACTTTTTATGTTCTGCTGAATGACTGAAACAATCAAGCTTTTTCAACCATGTGTAAAATAACTCATCCAAGGAAGAAATTTTGGAAGAATAGTGTAGAAATGATAACCAAAGTTTTTTCTACCAGATTCCAGAAGAATATTCTGTTTTAGAACTTTGGTTCACTTAGTTTTCATTAGTGCAATAACCTTAAGTGATGTGGTTTAGTCCTTTTCCTTAGCCAGTTTGTAGCTAAGTCCAGAGTTCAACCAAGCCTTTTCAACAATAGTTTTCAAGTTTCATCTAAACCCTAAAAGCTAAAAGAAGTTGTTAGATTTGATAATTAAAGTATGCTCTAGCTAATTCAAGACTTGGACTCTAATTTCTGTAATTAATGGACATTAATCCTGTTAGGTTTATAACCCTAGATGATATAGTCCTTCAAGGGCCCTCTTCTTGGAAATTTTCAGGAAAACAGAGAAGGCTCTGTTTCTTGTTTGTTGCATCCTCCAAAGAAGCAATTGTTCAATCATTTCTTTTCAAATAATTTTAGCATCTATAATTCATTATTTAAATTCAAATATTTCATGAATAGCAGTCTCTGTTTGATTGAATTGTGTTTACTGTTTATCATGCATTTTCTTTTGCCATTTGGAGTTCTTGATATTCTCTTTTTCTTTTGGTTCTCATAGCAGTAGAGACCGACATCATCGAAGAAGAAGAGGGCGGTTCTGCAGATCCGATTTTATTCTGACGGTGATTTGCAAGGCAAGCAACTCCTTGATCACGTTGAGCCTGATAATTCACCTACTATATGTTGTTTTTGCTTATGTACGGTGCATCCGGATAGTTCCCCCTAAAAGTGCTAATTTGGGTTAGAACTGTAGTTAATCCTGTAAATTATGGTTTGCCTCAATCTGTATGGACATGTGAACCTTGTAAACCTTAGTTGAACTAGACATATGTAATGTCGTGTTTGGGAATAATCGCTAGCCTAATATTCTTGCTCAAAGCTTTGAGTTACCTCTTTTCACTCTTTCAACCTATATATGATCTTTTTGGAAAATGGTTGGTTATATTTTACTAAAAACCCTCAAACAAAACTATGGTTTGACGCGGGTGATTATTTGGCACTAGCCGGTTGTGCAAAAGGATATGCACGTAGCTAGGGTGGAGTATCGCCCGTGTCGAATTAAGGACCGAGCGATGGAACGGTGAATCCATGTTTTCGTGCAACCACGAGAGGGTGGTATGGGACAGTCTTAGCCTATTAAGTTATTTAGATGTGGCTTTGCATCTATGGAAGGCGGGAGATTGCACAGCATTCGGTCGAGTTTGTCTGTAGGGTTTCTACATACCAATGCAACGGTGTCGCCTTGCCCGGACAGAGGCGTGGTGTGTGTGTGGCGCATGTGGATCCACGGCTTGGGTGAGTGTCTCTGTCTTGAGGCGAGGTTAACGCCCCGGTGGTGTAAAGCCACGTCTAGATAATGTAACGGCTCAGTATGATCTCTTACCGACACACCAAAGGAAGTGTGTTAATTGGCACAGCGAAAGAGGTTGATCATTCCTTGTGGGTAAAGTGTACAACTCTGCGAGTATAAATCTAATCGATTAGCGCGCGCATGATTAAGGGCACTTGGTGACGTTATTCCATGCTAGAGTCTTTTAGTGTTTTCAAAAATGGGTTGGTGGTTTTGGAAACCGTTTTATAACGATTTTGTGTCAAAGGATCGACATCGGGGCATATGCGATCGGGTAGACTGGGTTGGAAATCTGGAATATTTGCTTACAATTACATCTTTCAATTGCTTTTATTAAAATGCAATGTTGCAATCTATTATGCTTATTTATTTAATGTTTTCACGCAATGCAAAATAACCATAGCTTTGTCATTTACTCACCGCATAATTATTTATTTGCATCATGAACCAATATAAGTCTTCTTGAGTACCAAAGTACTCAATCTTGCATCTATTGTCTCGAGGAAGAAGATCGCGATGAGCTCACGGATGACGCGTTCTTTGAGCGAGTCTCGGGAGTTTTGACGATAGTCTCTTCTAGGTTGCCTAGTCGATTGCACGAGGGTTTAGTGGGCAACCGCAAGGCTATTTGGAGTTTCAGTTCCTTTTGGTTTTCCTCTTTTTGTTTCCGCTGTTAAAATAGTTTAAATTTGTACTGAACTCTGTATAATTATTCAGTTATGAATGTCTTTCCGTTTGCTTGCGTGTATGATTTTGGTACGAATGTTGTAAACATGTGAGTGCTAGCTACTGATCCAGGGAATAGCACAATAATCACATGGAGTTCCTGTTCATCAGAACGGGGTCTCACATAGTGTGTCTATGCTGCAGTACTACTGTTACGAATGCCACTATCGGAAGAATGAGCCAAATCCTTATACATGTTGTGGTCGTCTTTCTAACCAATTAGAGGTTGATTGCTACTCATGCGTTGAAGCAGGTCGTCTTTCGTTTCATTTTTTCAACCAAGATGCTCTGCGTTCGGACACATATCAGGGTATTTCAGATGCTGTCAGTCAAGGCGCATCGAATGGAAGAAACATTGGCACACGCGTCGTACTCCCTGCAAGCTTTACTGGCAGTCGACGATATTATATTCTAAATTACCAGGATGCCATGGCTATCTGTCGTCAATATGGCGCTCCTGGTATCTTTCATACCTTCACGTGCAACTCAAAGTGGCCAGAGATTGCTGATGCATTGAGGTGTGAACCTACACAAGCATGTTCTGAGCGTCCTGATATTATCACTCGAGTTTTCCACATGAAACTCGATGAATATATGTCCGACGTAAAGAACGGCTACACTTTCGGTCCTATTTGTGCAGGTTGGTTTTTTGTTTACCTTATGTAGGTGCTGCCTTGTTTTATTTCCCTTCTGTTTTAGCTTTTCTCTTGTATGCTGATATCTTGCTTGTCTACAGTCCTATATACGATTGAATTTCAGAAGAGGGGCCTTCCTCATGTACATACACTTACATGGCTTCTTAATCGCACAAGAGAGCCATCTGCCGAACTTATAGATGGTCTAATATCAGCGGAAATTCCTGACTTGATTACCGATCCGCTTGGTTATGCCCTTGTTGAAGAATTTATGATGCACGGTCCATGTGGAGATTTCAATACACACTGCCCATGTATGAAAGATGGTGTTTGTTCAAAACGATATCCAAAGTCTTTTAACGCACAAACAGTGATCGATGAGTCTGGTTTTCCAGTTTACCGTCGTCGAGATGATGGTAGGTTTATATTAAAGAATGGAGTAAGATTAGACAATCGATCGGTTGTCCCGTACAATATGACGGTTCTCAAAAAATACCAAGCACACATAAATGTTGAATGGTGCAACAAGACAAATCTTGTTAAATACTTATTCAAGTATCTCACTAAAGGCCAAGATAGAGCAAGAGTAGCTTTTCGTACTTCTGATCAGCAGACCGAACCATCCAACAGTGACGGTAATCATGGCGTTGATGAAATTGCTGAATACATTAGGTGCAGGTAGTGCTTTTCCCATCCAATATTGCATTTTTGCTATATGTTTGCTCCATGTTTTCTGCTTCCTTTTTTCTTCTTGTTAACATATATGCATGCTTGCCTGTAGATATATATCTTCCTGTGAAGCAGTTTGGAGACTATTCAGTTTTGAGCTACGGTCGAACACCTTACATTGAGCGTCTCTCTGTCCACATGCAGTATGAATAGAGTCATATCTTGTGAAGGTTCAAACTTACAAGGCGTAATTGTTGATCCAACGGCATATAGAACAACGTTAACGAGTGGTTCATTGCTAATCATGATTTCATCGGCGAGATCCAGCACATATTGTCGGTTCACGTCGAGTGGGCATGGAACACTGGTGCAAAAATGGAAAAAGGAAGCAGCGAAGTTCCAAGATTGGTCGCATATATAGTGTCCATCCAAATCTTGGTGAATTGTTTTATCTTAGGATGCTTCTAATGGTTATGCTGTGGTGCTCAAAACTACGAGGATATCGTACTTTTCAAGATATATGCTATCCTACTTTCAAAGATGCTTGCGAGCTCGTGGGTTAGTTGGTGATGATCTGAGTGGTTCTTGCTATTCGATGAGGCAGTTCTCTGGGCCACTGCACGGCAGTTAAGAAATCTCTTCATGGTAGTTCTCTCTTTTTGTGGTGTTGCTAACCCTCAGAGCTTGTTCGACAAATACTGGCATTTTTTAGCTGACGATATTGCATACAAAATACGCCAGGCCTTACAAAACCGTGCATATTCTATACCAGATGCTTATTTGCAAACACAGCTTGTCAACGAGCTATCCACCGTGTTTTCAAAAAATGGTCTCAATTTTGCTTCTTACAACATAATTATTGAGTCTGAACACACAGGTGCTACTCGTGTTAACAGGCTTATCGCAGAGGAATTAGCCTATGATACAACGGTCATGTTATCCCAATCTGCTTCTTACTGTGCTAGATTGAACACTGATCAAAGAGCTGTGTTTGATAGAGTTATGTCATGCATTTCTGACGCGAGACTTGGTTTCTTCTTTATAGCCGGCCATGGCGGTACTGGAAAAAACTTTTCTTTGGAATGCTATTACAGCTGCATTAAGAGCTGAATCAAAGATTGTTATCATCGTCGCATCATCTGGGGTTGCTGCCCTTTTACTGCCAGGTGGTCGAACAGCACATTCCCGTTTTAAGATACCTATTCGCATTAATGATAGAAGTTTGTGCACTGTTGCTCGTGGCACGCTACTTGCTGACCTCTTGAAGAGAGCTTCTTTAATTCTTTGGGATGAAGCTCCTATGACACACAGACACTGTTTCAAAGCTGTCGATAGAACATTACGTGATATTATGTCTGTTGAGGATTCTGTAGTCATGAATATACCTTTTGGTGGGAAAACAGTGCTTCTCGGTGGAGATTTTAATGAGATACTTCTGTTATCGAGTGGTACAAAAAAGAGATTATAGATGCTTCGATTATTGCATCACCCCTTTGGCAGCATGCTGAAGTTCTAAGATTAACTACTAATATGCGCCTTCATAACCATGATCTCCCACCTGCTCAGCAACAAGCGCTGTCCGCATTTACTCAATAGGTGCTTAATGTTGGGGATGGCCGTATTCCTTCAACCAGAGAGATAGGGCAATCCAGTACAAGCTGGATAAGTATTCCTAATGACCTTTTATTAATGCAATTATTGATGCTGTCCACGATTCGTTCCATACAGATTACTACAAAGGAGAATACTTAGCATGTCGTGCGATTATCTGCCCAACAAATACTGTTGCTGACATGCTCAACAACACTATTTTTGAAAGAGTTCCTGCTGATTCTAGAGAATATCTCAGTTCAGACTCTATATCACAGTCAGATGTCTGCGTCGATGATGCTGGTTTTTTATATTCGCCTGAATTCTTGAATTCTATTATCATCAATAACTTTCCTCATCATAGCATCTGCTTAAAGATCGGTGTTCCAGTCATGTTATTAAGAAACATAGATCAGTGTGCAGGCCTTTGCAATGGAACACGCCTTATCATCACGAGACTTGGTGATCGAGTTCTTGAAGGCCGCATTATCACTGGAACAAATGTAGGTCAGTCAGTTTGTATTCCCAGGATAGTTCTGAATGCAACAAGTCCCCGATGGCCTTTTACTTTACAGCGTCGACAATTTCCGATTAGATTGTCGTATGCTATGACTATCAATAAAAGTCAAGGACAGACTCTAACCACAGTCGGAATATATCTACGAAATCCAGTATTCTCCCACGGTCAGCTTTATGTTGCGGTCTCTCGTGTCACATCACGTGCAGGCCTAAAAATATTGATTGAAGATAATCATGGAGCTGCCTGTACAGAAACGAAGAATATAGTATACCAAGAAGTGCTTGCTTCTGTTTAGCGTTTCTTGATGCTATCGTCGCAGCTTCTCATGGTTCGATTTCATAGCTTTACAACCTGTCGTTATCATTATAGATTTTGCTATACTAGCTTCTTACCAATAGTGTTGTACAGGCACTGCTTTTTACAATGAAAAAATTGTATTTCTACGGAGTTTGCTCCTTCCTTCTACGTACATAATACTCCTTTCATGATTCCTAGCTTCGCTTTATATTTTCATTGCGTTTTCCTATACTTATGCACAGCCTTTAACTCTACCAATTTTATCGATAGAAGATCTGCGCTCCTGTATATTTTACTTCTATTTTCTACGTATACAGTACCACTTTCATGATTCCTGACTCCAGTCGCTATTTCCATTGTATTCTCCTGCACTTATATGCAATTTTGCTCACCATTAGCCTATCTTGCAGATCGCACACAGCTGAACAGAAAAGGATACATTACTGCTGTACAAAAAACATGTATTGTTTTTGTTTGCCCTTATCGCCATCGCTCTATAGAATATATGTTATTCGTTTTTCTTCGTTGGTTTCGTGTTTTTTCCAACGACTATAGACAGACTTACTCCCATGCTCTGCGTTACCACAGGAAGCTTGCTCTTTGAGTTTGTGCTCCATAGATTTTGTCAGATATTCATGATTGCAGTTCTGAAAAATATGTACAGATTGTTGTTCTTTACTCGTTGTGAAAATAAATAGATATGTGCTTGTTGCAGTAAGCATCAGTAAACATAGGCTTGCCCCTCTTTTGATTTATTGAAACAATCATGCCCCCTCTTTTCATTTATTAAAACAATCATGCATTTACGCTTCTCACATGCGACACACCTTCTCTTTATGACCAAATAGCCATCTCAGTTTGCAATGACAAATGAACTGAACTTATTTTCAGAGCTTATTGTGATGGATGTATACAAGTAATAGTAACTGATAAGTGAACAGTTAGGATAGCTTTGTAGCAATTGGAGATTAATGAAGTTCATTCCAGTCTTCTCAATTAGAATTTTTTAAAGCTATGAACTACAGTGATCAAATCATTATAGATCAATTACTTTTGTACCTTTTAAAAGTAAAAAATTTATTACATCTGTCATTTTCGTAACGTATTTTTACTTCTTTTCATTTCTGTTATAACTGGCCTGTACCAACTTGTTATGTGTTAATGTACAAGTATAGGTGATAGTTAAGATGTTATGTTGCTTTGTCAATCGTACATCGTTACAGTCAGATGCATTTGTGAATCGCAAAGTATTTTACTCTTTATTGTGGGTTTCTATACTCTGACTTTTGGTAAAGTTCATAGCTCAATCTATATCCGAAAAAAGAGGATTCAACGATTTCAATTGGTTTTAGGATCTCCAAAATACATTACTCATTAATCTACTCTTTCTCATACTCATTTGGCAAAACTTTATTAAATATATTCGACTTTGTACTAAAATGTATTGATACTAATGTATGGTTATTGGTTCCTTTTATGCAGGAATGGACCGGTATAACAACAACACTCGATTTGCACCCTTCAAAGGCACTCCATTTTCTCTCCGTAGTAAGAACTCTTCCACATATTTGTTAGTTCTTTGTCCTGCTGTAGTTTCGACATATCAAACAGTTACTCCTCGCACCCATTATTTGTCATTATGTGTACTGCGTTAAAGTATAATTCCTGTGCTTCCTAAAATTTTTGTCCAGGCACATATTTACTTCATTATTATCCTTACTTTCAAAGCTGAATACTATCGTTATGTTTTCAATGCTACCAGCTGTCTCTAAAAATTAGGTCTCCATTGGATTTCTCCTGAGCGTAATCCAATAAACAATGCCGAAAAAACTGTAAAACGCTTTAGACTATCATTTCTACAGGAAATCATGCTGCAAAATCATAAAGTAAAGGAGATTATTGACAACATTGAAACAAAGAGATTGCCCAAAATTCCCGAGGTAAAGATCATACTGTCTGCATCGGCTGTTATCACATTTATAATTCTATTTTATTTTCTTCTTCTATTCCAAAACTTTAGTTTTAACATAGGAGAAGCATCCTTCTACCACATATATTAAAAATAGTTAAGTTATCTTTATGGTGTAACAGCCCAAAAATGAAAGAACAGTATATAATAAAATGGAAATGAATGTTTGGATTTAAATATATTTATTTCTGAGTTTTCCTGATGTTATTGGTTTTTATTGGAATTTCTGGAATTATGCTTTGTATGAAAAGTCCAATTAATAAAATTATCAAATGGAAAATGGTAAGAAGGTAAAAGTAAAAATAAGAAAATTACCATCTGACCATGACCAATCTGGTAAACCAGTAAAAACACTTAGTAAAAATCTTTGGTGCTGATTTGGAGCAAAAATAAATGCCTGAATTCTTGCTTTTGACTAAAAACAGTAAAGTTTGAATTAATTAAAAGTAATAAAAATTTACCAGGAGCCCCAAAAATTACCAAATAACCCTTAGAGCAGTAGTTACATCTGGTAAAAATCTCAGCAAATTATAATGTCGGTAAAGCCTCCTAAAAATTCAAAAACAGAGACTATTAAAAACAAGAAATCTTCATGTCAGAATTTTTATAACATATTCACTTGAGTTATTGACTTGAAATTTTTATGGATACATAAATATGACAAAATTAACCTCCATAAAAAGTTTGAAAAATAATTAATAATTTTTACACCTTTAAATAAATAGAATACCGAAATTTGGTTCCTGTACCAGTCCTCAATGTCAGAATTCTTATAAATTAACCATAATTTATTTTTATCTGAAAATTTATCTGAACGCCGTGAACTACCAGATAAACCCAGTCAAAAAGTTTGGAAAATTTTCAAAGTGATTTGATGGTAGTTTAATGCCCACATGGGAGCTGTCCCAGCCTGAGTCATCCTTTAAATTCAGCTCCACTCACTGACATGCGGGCCCGGGTATTGAAGCGGCTTGATGCGCTGGCAGCTGAACCGGGATCCCTCTCTCACTGCCCGGTGGGGCCGGACCCACTTGTCAGCCTCCCTCTTCGCAGCTCTCGCCCCTTTCCTCTCTCGCCCGAGACCAGCTCGACGCCTCCCGAGTCTTCGCCGACTCTCCTCTGTGTCTCAGCGCATTTCGCGCCGCCCCGGACTGGTTGCCGCTGCCACGAAGTGCCTCGAGGCTCCCGCGCCATACCTGTCCATCTGCGTCATTTCTGCCGGTGAAGCCGTGCCACCTCGCCGAAGCGGTCGAACCGAACCCGCCGCAACTCCTCGTCTGTTCAAATCTTTGGAGCCGCCACTTTCCAGGCTATAAATACCGTGATAGCGTTGCACTGAGAGTTCCATTTCTTCATCCGTTCTTTGAGCCGAACGCCAGAGCCAGTCGCCCACCTCTTCGCCATTTTCACGAAGCGAGAAAGGGGGATTGGTAGAAACAAGCCAATTAGGCAATCATTCTCATAATTTCTTTGTCCCGAGCTTCGCCGTGATCCATAGAGTACTGATCAATCTTGCTTTTGTCCTTGTTTTGCCCGTAGCTAACCCATTACGTCGTTCTTCTTCCTCGCGGCGCGATTGTTGGCACCGTCTCGTAGTTCTTGGCCGCGCCAACGGTGAAATAGCTTCCCTTAGTCCATCGGTACTCTAGGAGCTTTTACGGTGGAAAGATAGCCGTGGCGAGCCGTAGCTTGCTCGGCCAGTAAGCGCCGCCCCTCTGGTGGCGACCTATTTTCCGGTCACCTCCGTGAATGGGTAGCGTCCTAGAACCGCCTTGGCACGCTGGTGCCGATGGTGCTACCCATTCCGCCTTGCCGGAGTTAGTTCGTCGGCGGCGAGCCTTAGACCAAAAGGCCTGTTTGGTCACCGGCGGTGGGTCGGGTTGTCGATGGCGCATGATCGCTTGAGCCGGTTAGTCGACGCGAAGGGCCCATCCGTCGGCGTCGGACCATGTTTGTGCGTGCCGTCGTGCGATCACCGACTTATGGCCACGGTATCGTTACCGCAGATTGCGCCGCCATGATCGTTGCTGGCGGCGGGCCGACTTGTCGATCGACGGGCGAATTCAAACGCATAGCGCCAAATCAAAAGACGCTTTCCAAGCTGCGGCGTATTTTGAATTTCGATTGAATTTCGAAAAACCGAACCACTTCAAGTGTGCATAACTTTTGAATCATCTGGCCAAAAATAGTGAAACCAATTTCTAAATTCATGAAAAATTCCGTAGATTCAGAATATGCAAAAATATTTTGAAGACCGTCTCTAGGAAGTTTTGAAATTCAAATTTGAATTAAAAGGCTAGAGATATGCTCTATACAAAATTTCTGTAAATAAGCTTGGAAATTAATGAAACTGATTTTTATAGAATCCCTACATTTTCAGGAACCTAGATATATAAAAATATTTAATTTTCATGCTTGTTTGAATTATCTTCTATTTAGGTTTTGCTTCCAATGCACGAGTAGTTCAAATATGTAAAATAGTATTAAGAAACACAAAAGAAACAAAAGTTTAATTATAAATAATAGGATGGCAGTAGCATGGTTAAGTTTGATTAAGTAGGAAGTTTAGTTTGAATTGATTTTAAATCATGTAGTAATTTTTGTGCCAAATGCACTCACATATATATATATATATATGTGCTTTGGAAATTGAATAGCTAGAATCTAGTCTAATTGGTTCAAGTCTCGAACAACCGAATAACCTAGCTTAATAAGGAATTTGTAGTTAGTAAATTTGTATCACCAGAACTTTCTCAAAAATCATGACTAAATCTAATTAGCTAGCTACCAGTTAGAACTTATTTAAAATCCTTCTTGTGCAAATCACTTAAGGTTAAGTGTTTAGCGTAACCCTTAACTAGTGTTTTAATTCTTTTAATTTAAATAATTTTAGCATCTATAATTCGAAGTTATAAATACTAGTATTCACAATTTTAGCCTCTTGAATTCGTAAATTCCAAACATTTAATCTGTAAAAGAACCATGTTGTTATTGCATATGTATTAGCGTTCTAACTGTATAATTATTTGCCGTGTGAAGTCTTAAAAATTTATTTTACAACTCTCAAAAGGATAACCTGTTTTCTGCAGTTTTTCTTTATTTGACTTATCATCATCTTCTTTTCGTCCTTTTACGAATTTGGATATTTACTATTCTTCCGCTTGATCGTCGTGTAGAGTCCGGCGTCCTCGAAGAGGAAGACAGCGTCATCGCCGATCGGATCGAGCTAGACAATGAGTTGCAAGGCAAGCACCTCCTTGAACATGTCGAGCCTAATAATTTACCTACACTATGTTGTTTTTGCTTATATACAGTGCATCCGGATAGTTCTCCCTAAAAATGCTAATTTGGGTTAGAACAGTAGTTAGTCCTGTAAATTATGGTTTGCCTCAATCTGTATGAACATGTGAACCTTGTAAGCCTTAGTTGGAAAACTAGACATGCTTAATGTCATTTTGGGTATGACCTCTAGCATAAAATATCTGCTTAAGCTGTTGATCGTGTTTTCAATCTTTTCAACGAATGGATGATCCTCATTTGGGAAAATGTTGCTAGTACTTTGATTAAAAACCCAAAACTAAAACTATGTTTTGATGCGGCGATTATTGGCGATAGCCGGAGGTGCAAAGGAATTGCACGTAGTTAGGGTGAAATATCGCCGTGTCAAATTAAGGACCGAGCAATAGGACGCTATAGATCCAAGAATTTTGTACAACCACGAGGGCTGGTATGGGACAGTCTTAGCCTATTAAGTTGTTTAGGTGTGGCTTTGCATCTAAGGAAGGCGGGAGTAATGCACAGCATTCCGGTTGATCTGTCTGTAGGGGTTTACTTACCAATGCAACGGTGTACGCCTTGCAGTGAACGAAGCGTGGTGTTGGGTGTGATGTGAAAGGATCCACGTCTTGGGTGAGTGTTTACATTTTCATGGCGAGGTCAAACGTCCCGGCTGGTTCAAAGCCACATCTAAATAATGTAACGGCTCAGTATGATCTCCTCATTGACACACCAAAGGAAGTGTGTAAGTTGGCACAGCAAAAGAGGTTGATCATTCCTTGTGGGTAAAGTGTACACCTCTGCGAGTGTAAGAACTAATCGATTAGCCGTGTCCACGGTTATGGGCGCTTAGTGAAGTCATTCCAATGTTAGAATATTTTGGTACTTTTACGGAAAAAGCGGGTTTAAAAGGAAACCGTTTTGCAACTAGCTTTTTGGGTCAAAGGACAGACTCCGGGGATCTATGCAGTCGGGTAGACTGGGTTGAAGAACTTGGATATTTGCTTATCACTTTATAATTCAAATGCCCTTTTGAAAATGAAATGTTTCAATTTATTATGTCATATCTTTAAATATCTATGCAAGCGCAAAATAACCGTTAACTGCCTTGTTTAGCTTTGCATAACTACTTTATTGCATCATCAAACACTATAAGTCTTGCTGAGTACCAAAGTACTCAATCTTGCATCTGCTGTCTCAGAGGACGAAACCTGCGAAGCGCCAGACGACTCTTACTTTCACGCAGGGTGCGGGACTTTTGGCGATGAGTTTCCCTAGGTTTGCCAAGTCAGTTGCCTGAGGGTTAGCGGGCAAACCACATGGCTTTTGGAGTTTTAATTTCCTCTATTTTTCCGCTGTTGTAAGAATTTAACTCTGTATAATTATTACTGCTTGTAATATATGCCTGTCAAATATTTATCTTGTGGTTGTGATATGAATGTTGTAAACATGTGAGTGCTAGCCACTGATCATGGGACTAGTACGGTAATCACATGGAGGTTCCTGTTTGTAACAACGGGGTCTCACATATGGATTTCTGTGAATGCTATATTTTTTGTCTTCCGAATCTGTGCCAGTTACTACCTTTCCCTGTAGGACCACTTCACTTCGTGAAAACCCAAGAAATAATAACTTTAATTTCGTATGAACTAGACTGATTAGGAAATTTCATGAGAATTGCCCTACACCCACGAAGAAAACCATATCCCTCACCTAATCACAGCTATAACCATTACATGTTATTGAAGATATTATTTAGCCTAAGATATCTACATCAATTCGATCCTTATTTTCATTACAGCTTCCTACGCTTGCATTAAGCTTTCTTCCCGTACGTCTATCCTGTAGAAAAAAAGTTCAGGTCACCGCTATATCAGGTATTTTAGTTTGCTTTTACATTATTCTGTTCCCTCCTGGTTTGCTATTTCATTTTCGTTCGCAAAGCCTTGTACTGTTTCCGCTATCGGATAACCTATTCCCATCTATTTTAAAACATGTACCGTATGTTGGTTTGTTTTCGCATTAGGTCCTACTTACTTAATGCTCCTATCAATCACGACATAAATATTACAGATTCAGATATGCGTTACTCAAATATTTTATAACTCGTATAGAAAAACAATAAACGCGGCGTGGCACGCCGCGATCACATTTCTAGTTAAACCTACCGGAGGGAGAGGAGTACGTACACGGTGGTGGCGAGCTACTCGAGATTCAACACGTACCATCCAAGGATTCAAATTTCGTTTTCCGATAAAATATCGCCCGGGACCGGATTCCGAAATTTCGACGAAATTCGGGTATTTCGGACAAATCTTCTCTGAAATTCAAATCCGGTTTGTTTACTACCGAAAAAAATGAAATATCGCCGAAATATCCCAAAATTTTGGCGAATTTCAACTGAACGAAAAATATTTCAAACGATGTCGAACAATTTCGAATTTTTTTTTGGAGGTTCCTGACACATCAATGATGTTCTCTTAAAACTTTCAGAAGATTATCACATCTAACGAATTTTTAAAAATTCAAACATTGCTACTGTCCTGATAAAACACTAACCCATAAGTTTGATCCGAATGAAAAATGGTACAAACCACGTTAGAAACTTTTGAAATTTTTTGTGAATGGTTATGATACATAATTAATGTTCTCATAAAATTTTCAGATGATGATCAATCCTCATGAATTTTTAAAAATTAAAATAGTGCAACTGAAGGCTGACCGACAAATTTCAACCGAATGAAAAATAGTTCAAACCATTCTAGAAATTTTTTAAATTGTTTATAAATAGTTTTTATGCATCACTAATGTTACCATAAAATTTTCAAATGATGATCAAACATGAAGAAAGATATAAAATTCTCACACTGTTACTACCTCGTTTATGCTAATTCTGTTTTTTATTTTTAAAAGATAAAAAATGAAATTGAAATATTTTATAAAATCTTATATTTGATCCTAGGCTTCTATAGATAGTACCATAAATTTTTCATAGCATTAAAAAGCATATTAAATTTTATAAAATTTTAACAGTGTTTTTGTCAAAATTTTAAAATGTCTAAAAAAATAAGTTTTTGGACAAATTATCATCAACGATCACTTTCTTATGGGTTATTGATGTAATTGATGTCAATTTTGGCCATAAAAAACCAAAATCCGGATTTTTTTCATTAAATTTCGCCCAGTTTGACCGAAATCTCGGCAAAAAAACCAAAGTACTGTGTCATTTTCATTTTTTTTCTGGCTGGTAGTTTAGGTCTCGGGGGGCCCGAAATCCAAAATTTCGCCAAAATTTGGATCCCTGGTATCATCTATCTATTATAGTATCAAAGTAGAGGCAAAAGAAGCCATCACATTCGTTCTCAAGTCTAGAAATTCTCAAATTAATAGGAGGAAAATGAGAAAGATCTACACCGTTGATCGTGGTGGGCCCATATTATAACAGTCTGTATTAAAAGAAAGAGTTTGTGTCATGTACAACAAAGAAATAATTAAAATTCAAAATAAAAATGAAATAGAAATAGAAATATGATTTCCATATGATTAAAAAAAGAGTCCATGTAAAGTACAATAAAAAAAATTCAGGAAAAAATAAAAGATAATTAGTAATCGATTTCCATACAAATATCAAAATAAAACTAAAATTCAAAATACAAAATTTTAAAATTCGGAATAAAAAATAAAACATAATTAGTACTCTGATTTCCATAAAAATATCAAAATAAAACTAAAATTTGGAATAAAATTTAAATAAAAATTATAGTTAGATTTGTATACGAATTCCAACATAAAAAACTGAAATTCGAAATAAAAAAAATATGGATTTGATTTCCATAGGATTAAAAGGAAGAGTCCACGTCAAGTACAATAAAAAAACTAAAATTCACACTACAACTAAAATATAATTAGCAATTTGATTTCCATACGAACATCAAAATAAAAATGAAATTTGCAACAAAACTTACTTGAAAATTAGTAATTAGATTTGTAAAAGAATACAAAACTAAAAATGAAATTCAGAATAAAAAAACAAATTAAAATTAGCAATTTGGTTTCACATAAACTCCAATGTGAAATATGTAAATTTCTTAAATTCGAAACAAAAATGAAAAAAAAACAAATGGGATTTATTTACAATTCCAACCTAAAATTATATAAAAAAACTCTATATCATCTATGATCCAACAACACGCAAATATAATTTAGAATGTAAATAAAAAATACCAATTTGTTTTAGATAAGAATTCCAATCGAAGATAACTAAATCTAGAATAGAAAATATAATGAAATCAGCACTTTAATTTCCACATGAATTTCTAAATAAAATCTCTAAATAAATATAATTTGTCATAAAATTAAAGAAAAATTAGCCATTGGATTTCTATATGAGTTCAATAAAAAAATAACTAAAATTTAGAAAAAATATAGAATAAATTGATAATTTGATATTGATATGATTTGTAAAGTAAAATCCCTAAATCACTAATTTGCAGTAAAAATAAATAAATAACAGAAATTAGATTTATATAAATTTCTTAAAAAATAATTAATAATTAGGAATAAAAATGAAAGAAAATTTGCAACATGATTTCCATACGAATTCCAAGTAAAATCCCTAAATAAATAAAATTAACATCTTGATTTATATATGAATAAAAAACAAAGGCAAAAGAAGCCACCATATTTGCTTTCAAGGCTAGAAATTTTCATGATAATTGGAGGAAAAAGAAAAATATCTACACTATTAATCATGATAGGTCCAAATTATAACAGATATTAAAAGAAAAAGACTTCGTGTCATGTACAATACATAAATAAATAAAATTACAAATAAAAATGAAATAAAATAAAAAATTTGATTTCCATATGAATCTTTATGTAAACTCCCTAAATAAATTTAATTCAGAATAGAAATTAAACAAAAAATAGCAATTGAACTTTTATATGCATACCCAACAAAAATAACTAAAATATGGAATAAAAATTAAATTAGCATTTTCCCATGCGAATTACTAAGTAAAATTCCTAAATAAATTTAATTTGTAATACAAATAAACAAAAACTGTCAATTTCATTTCTATGAGAATTCTAAACAAAGATAGGTAAATTCAAGATATAAAGTAAAATAAAAATCAACAATATAATTTTCGTACAAATTCGTAAGTAAAATCCATAAATATATATAATCCATCATAAAAATTAAATAAAAATTAGCAATTTGACTTCTATATGAATTCGAATGAAAAATAAAATAAATTCAGATTAAAAAGAAATCAAACTAGAAATTTGATTTCGACATGAATTTTAAAGTAAAACCCCTCAAAAACTAATTTAGAATAAAAATAAAATAAAAATCACCAGCTCGATCGATCTGTATAAAAATACTAAAAAATAATTAAAAATTAGGAATAAAAATGGGAGGAAGTTTGCAATTTGATTTATATACAAATTCCAAAGTAAAATCCTTAAATAACTGAAATCTAAAATAAATTAAGTAATTAGTAATTTAATTTATATACGATCTCTATTAACATAACTAAAGTTTTGAATACAATTTGAAGTTATAACATAGATATTACGAGTGTTGTCGGAGAAGACCACACATGAGTGTAATGGCGTCGATCTATCTGCAAAAACATATTGCCTCACGGGAAAGCAATAGGCGGAGGCGTTACGTCAGAGATGATAACAATATCGCGTTGCTCACCGGAGTCATCGAAGAGCTTTGCCAAAGGAGCTAAAAGCCGCGATGATGAGTAATGAGCGTCTGCGTTGTTGCAGAAGTCAGTGACACAAGAAACTTGGTGATGAGGAGGCCCTTGTGGAGAGGAGATGAAGCTTTGCATGGAAGACGAGTTACAAAAGGATATATATCTATTGAGTAGCTAGGAACGTGCCATCGCTACCGAGGGACATGAGGTCACATGTGATGGCGGAAAGATTCTCCATATTGTTATACAATGACTAAAGTAAGCATGCTAGCATATGATAAGATGGGAAGTCACCGCATTTAGTGAGGCAGCAATATCATTGAGTTGGCCAACGTCGACTAAAAGAAGCGAGCATGTATAACATCTTGTATTTGTATATACATGCATGAATTCGTATGAATCGAAACAATGAGCAGAAACCCTGGAGTAGAGATGTCGCTACTGTATGAAATAGGCTTGAGGCCACTAGTGAGAGCGTGACGGGTGTCCCTAGTAGGGATAAACGACAGTTGTATATCTATGCATGTTGATGCTGCAACGTTCAGCATTAAGTAATAATTGAAGAGAAATAAAAGATGGCTATACGATAGAGTATTGCATTAAAAAGTTTAGCAACTGAGAGGAATCTATCAAGAATTGGGCTTGCTATTGAAGGTTGAAGCAGAAAAGTTGTTGGACGATCAATAAGAGGTAGAAGACACACTGTTTGTTGGGGTAACCAGCGTGTGAGAAAGATAAGTTGAAAGTAAGTCGTCCATAATGCATCGATATATACGTGAGCAATGTACTCAGATAGTATGTGAAATAATCGGCGTATTACTTGAGATTAAATAGAGGCACATTGTTGTATATATTTTGAAAAAAGAGTTACTAATGAAGAAAGAATATAGGTATATAGCTACATGATCTGTGCAAGATGAAGTGTTACTACATTTCTAATAACCCCACCAACTTATTATTCTCAATAATTTTTCCCATCAAAACTTATACTTTAATTACATTACTTAGGTTAAATTTTCCTTCAAGCTTCTATTGTCATTTTTAATGTTTATAATGTCTTAAAAATCTAAATAGCCTACAACATACGTTAATATATTCTCAAACATATAAATTATATCATTTTATAGTATAAATTTTAAAAGAAATCTATACGGGTAAATGCGCGGACCATCCTACTGATTATTCATAATTAAACGGCATTATACGCATATCGTTGGTGTGATTAAGAATGGCCGCCGGTAGCTTTAGTTACTTCTTCTTCTTCTTTGGAGAAAGTAGGTTCTAGATCAGAATGTAGACATCAACATGGCATTGGCATGGGCGCAGCGCACGGCTAGGTGGCTTCACAAGGCGGCATAATTAACTCCATTAAGGAACAGCATCAATCGCAACCGGGTTGGGCCTAGACCGACGCCGGTTTTGGGCTGGGCCCTACGCGGGCTCTATCAGACGGGGACGGCTATTACTCAAAATTCGAAGGTGTTTCCCGCAATCTTTTTTCTTTTCTTCTCTTTTCTGATTTCCCCCCAAATTACCGCACCGCACCGCGCACACCCAGTTATCCAAATCCCCAGCAAGCGAATCCCATTCCCACCCATCTCCTCCGTCTCCGCGACCAAACCATGGCGCTCGCGCTGCGCTGCCTCGCCGCCTCGCCGTCGCCGGCCAAGACCCCCTTCCTGTCCTCCTCCTCCTCCCCGCCGGTCAGGCCCCCGAGAAGGCCGGCCGCCGGCTGTAGGTGCCACTACTACCACCACGGCGACGACGGCGCCTTCCGCAAGAACTACGACCACATCCCCAAGCAGTTCCGCGAGGAGAACCTCAAAGATGGCCGTGAGCTCGCTCCCCAGTACCTTTCCCCATCACCTATTTACTGTGTCTGTCTATCGATAACATCTTGCTAGGTTATGTTGTGTAGAGTTGCATACTCCTGCCAGGGCTTGGGGCAGCAGCAGATTCCTGTGAACTGTGAAAATATCTATTTTATCTATGCGAATAAATAATGCGCAACTTTGCTTATGGACCACGCTGTGATAACCCACCGAATCCTGTTCTTTCTTTGTGCTTCGTTCACACTTCACACCGTTACACGACATTTGAGCTACCACTTTTGCTAGAGCACAACGTCACAAGCCCACAACCTAATCAAGCCACCGCTGGTACTCAAACAGCAAAAAAAATCAAACAATATCAGCCACCATCCAAAAATATAGTGCCTATCTTTTGAATAGTTATGTCCACAAATATGGGACGTGTTTCATATTCCAATTCTAAATAAGTGCGTTGTTACCTCTGTACCTCTAACAAATATCCAGTTTTACTTTCTAATGCATTGAATATAGTACTTAGAGGTAATAATTAAGGGTAGTCTAATTTTTTATAATATCTCCTTGGTCTATGTGTAAGACAAAATACACTTTATAATTTTAGACGGAGGGAGTACTATTTACAGTTAATGGCTTATGGACTTATAAGGATATAGGACTAACCATGACATATTGGGTGTGGTTAACAGTTTTGGCTCAATCTCAGTGTTTATAAACGAATGATCCGAGGTGTAGAATCATACGAAACTATGTAAAGTAAGCATTGATTTCAAATAAGCCTAGTGTAGCATTAGGGAATAAAAAAATGAGATGCTTTTGTTAGTTGCTTTGAGCTATGCAGATCTATATAGCTAAGCAATATCAGAATGTAGATAACACGATTGCCCATGTATCTCTTTCAAAGTAGTAGCATTTCAGAAATCTCATTGACTTAACTAGGACTAGGGGGTAGGGTCGTTGAAGTTCATGAGCTGTGGATGTGTTGACACCAAATATCAGTAAAAGCTCACTGATGTGCAATATATTATCTCCGTTTTACCTTTTGGCAAATGTATGACACGAATTTTGAATCGACCCAATGGTACAAGAAAGAAAAATTGCCTAGGGGCAAATTCCCTAGCTGGTCGCTCATAAGATGCAGTAGATGTTAGCGAGTTGACTATGCACGGGGGCTGAACATGCCAGGTTCCTGTTTTATCTTCCTAAATACTCTTTCTAATTGAATGCTTGATGTAAAATGTACTCTAGTGACACATTCTACATGTGCATACAAATTTCTGCCCTGTTTTAATTTTGTGATTTGTCACACTTTAGTATCTTATCCCTAGCACTTTTGGTACCAGTTATTTGTTGCAATGCTTTAAAGTTTGATGCCCTCTTGCAGTGATGGATAATTACAAGAATGTTCCTCAATTCCTTTATGGCTTAAGTACTGCCCAGATAGAAATGTTTATGAATGACGACAACCCATATAATCGGCAATCACAGAAAGTTACAGAGGTTAGCGATGGTGTATAGAGCTCTCTTCATTATTCATTCTTGAAATTTGTTCTATGACAGTAGTACAACAAAGTTGATATGGTATTTTCCCTGTGAACCGCAGGAAAGCGTTTCTGCTTCTAGGAGTTATGATGAATTCGGCATGTACACCTTGTCAGGCATGCATGAGGGCCCTGCAAGTTACAGCATGGGTATGGGCATGGGCTGCATGAGCATGGGCAGGGCAGGGCGAGGATATAGAAGAATGAGAAGCTCCGCTCCAGATCTGCCATCATTGCTGTTGGACTCTCGAATTATATTTCTTGGAATGCCTGTAAGAGATCAACTTTCTACCCTATTTCATTACCCGTAAGGCCGTGACTTAGTAGTTATAATGTTTGAATCAATAAATTGGTAACCTTTTGTTTTCATTGTTCTATTGGTAGATTGTTCCAGCAGTAACTGAGCTTATTGCTGCTCAATTTCTGTGGCTAGATTACGATGACCGCACCAAACCAATTTACTTGTATATAAACTCCTCAGGAACAATGGTAAGTACTTGTCATAACTCATAAGATGTTAACAACTTAACCTGTCATTTTAATTCATTTCCATTGTTTCTTTTATCGGCATTATGGAGGTCTGGTTATTTATATTTTCTATGCTGTAACAGGACGAAAATAATGAGCTGGTTGCATCTGAAACTGATGCATATGCAATTGCTGATTTTATCAATGTAAGCCCTTATCTTTTATCACTCAGTTAACTTGAAATTCGACATATCTTTATGCCGTTGTCATAATGTTATACATATTTTGTGTTAGCGTTTGCATATTTTGGGCGTGCATCAATGAAACCATGCTTGCATTAATGGTGCACTGTTTGTGCTATCATGCCCAGGACATATCCATATATCGAGTTTGGATAAATAATTATTGTGTGTATGCTGCACATTTTCATGTCATGATTATATCGTTCAAAAGTTTTTGCACATACCGTTGCATCCAGCTATTGGGATAGCAAGTCTACAATAGTTGAATTTGTGGTATATTTAATTGTCTTCATATTTCGCCAAAAACTAGAAGCAAGTTAAATTGCTGAAGTTCTGTCTACTATTGGAGATGGTAGCTGTTATTTAATTTTGTTTCTTAGCTTCTGTTTGCACAGTTTTACTATGTAAGGGCAATTAGTTGACTTGAATAGTGATTAATGAACCATGAAAAGTGAATCTGCAAAAGATGGTTTCTTTGACCTTTCACACGGTGCAGTTACACATTAACAGAGTCTTTTCATGAATAAAGCACATGGGATGAAGTTAAAGTGGCAGAATCAATAAATATTTGGCAAGGATATCTTAAATTGAACCAGGCACAGTTTAGGCTTGATTGTTTTCTGTACAGTTCGAGTGAGGTGAAGTGACAGCTGCTGGTAGAGAGTAGTAGCTTACACATTTTAGTGAATCTGTGACACAGTCTGCAGTAGGGAACACGATACCTCATAGCCGAGAGATCAGGACAATGTCGGCAAGGAACCAAAGACTAAACATTATTAACAATCTGAGGTAACTCATGGCTCTTATTTCGAGTGGTAACTGTGCTGAACCATGGCATAGAAGGCATTTTTGGAAACATATCAAGCATAAATATAATTCTTTCATACACTGTGCTCAGATTTTATTTGCTTTAAAGCAAACTAAACTATTGAAGCTATTTTTCCAATATAAACAATGCTTATTCTGATTTTTGTATCATATTTTTCTTGGTTTTATAGCGAAGCAAATCCAAGGTTTACACAATCAATCTGAGCATGGCGTATGGTCAGGCTGCAATGCTTCTTTCCCTGGGTGTCAAGGGTAAAAGAGGAGTGCTGCCAAATTCAATCAGTATGTTACTTTTCTATGTTTTTTGCTCCCTTTTGCATGTGCATTTGTGCATGCATGCATGTATGGCTGACATGGCACTCTTAAAAATCTTTGGTGTGCATCACTGAACTGCAGCTAAACTGTACCTGCCTAAGGTCCACAAATCTGGTGGAGCTGCCATTGATATGTGGATTAAGGTCACACTCAGTTCTTCTTTTCGATATCTTATCATCTGGATGACTCCATGCACGCTTCTCCCTGTATTATGCACTGAATATTTTATTTGTGTTCAGGCAAAAGAGTTAGATACGAACACGGATTACTACCTGGATCTTTTGTCTAGAGGAGTTGGTAAACCAAAGGAAGAGCTTGCAGAATTTCTCAAGGGTCCGAGGTACTTCCGTGCACAAGAGGCCATCGATTATGGGCTTGCTGATACGATCTTGCACTCACTGGATGGTTCGTTCAAGCCAAAGGTATCTTTCGGTCCCTCTTCATCTGTGTGTCATATAGGTAGCATTCCACTGACTATTTCTTCCTTGTGGATTAGGATCTGACCGCACAGCTGGCGAAAGCACAGGAGATGCGGCAATCGGGGAAGCGCGCAGCAGCTGGAGCTGGGCGATGGACAGCTCCGACTGCACCCAGATAGATTAGAACGTTGCATCAAGACAATATGCTTATGTTGATGATAGTATGGTTTCTCCTACATATACACAGCGGCCTGCCTGTTGTATACTTGCAAGGAAGATCTCGGCCGGAGTCCGTGGTAGATTCAGGCTGGTGAAATGGTGCATACTATAGCACCAACTGTGATATGCATCATCTATGTGTAACTTTTGCCACCTTCCGGCCGCAGCTATTGTATTTTCTGACAGATCTCACTGGCGGAAATGCTAATACCAGTCATTCAACTCAGCAGATGCATGCTCCAGACTGTTGCATGATCAGGGGTAATTTTAATGTGTTTGCTGTTACATGGATCAGGGAGGTCTTGGCTTGTCCAGTGACAATATGGGCCTGTTTGGGGACTGCGGTTGGGTTGAAAAACTACTTTTGGTTTGCTGAGCTGTAAAACAGTTGTAACTGATTGGTTTTTTTTTAGAGACCGTTTGGCAAACTAACGGTTGTGACTTTTCTTGAGAGGCGCAGATGCAACGGTGATCGTGCGGCGGGGCGGTAAGGGGGGGGGCATTGGGGGCTAGATTGGGAGGAGGGCGGGCGGCGGGGAAGAGGTGTCCATCGGGAGGAGGTGCGACCATCAGGCACTCGGGCGGGGAGGAGGTGGCCATCGGGAGGAGGTCAGCGAACTGGTGGGGCTCCGAGGAGCCGGCGGTGCTTTGAGCTGAGGAGGTGGGGAGTAGACCAGGCGACTGAGGCAGACGGGGAGGCGGTCGGGCGATCGAGGCGAGGTGGAGAAGACAGGGAAGCCACAACACCTTCCCAGGTGCTGCAGCTTTTGGGTTGCTTTTGCTGCTTGGCTTTGAAGTCACTTTGCAGTCGGGATATTTAGGGGGCTTTCGGCTCAAAATTGAAGCACAGCCCAAACAGGCTCTATGATCTGAAATTTTGGAAGCTTGGATGTACTACTGTATATGAACAATCAACTTCGTTTTTGCTGTGTCGGTGTACACTTTACACAGATAGCTTTACTTTAGTACATTTCACATTGCACCTGTGTATGTCTGCATGTATCCAAATACATGTATGTGACACGTTATCTGCATGTATACATGGTCGTCTTGTGATCGCTTACTTCCTGGAGAGGAGCTTCTGGGAGACGAAGAAACCGAGCGAGAGTGCGGCGATGGCGGCGGCAATCACCTCCTTGTTCTTCCTCGCAGCCTCCACCAAACCGTCCGCCCACTTCAAGTCCGCGAACTCCTCCAGCTCCCCCACCACCCGTTCTTTCCAACGGCCGCACACCGTCGTCTTCTCCCGCTCCGCTTCCTCGGCCGCAGCAGCAGCCTTGGCCCTCTCTTCCTCGCCGCATCGCCTCACCCTCTCAGCCAGGCTCCCCCGATCAAACGCCTTCTCGGTAGGCCGAGCTGCTGCCTCGGCCTTTGGCTTTATCACTTCTTCCTTCCTCACGGCCGGCGTTGGCCTTTGCTCTTGTTCCTGTTTGCGTCTCTTGGCCTCCTCCTCCTGCTGCTGCTGCTGTTTGTCGTTCGCCTCGTCCAGCGCCTTCTTGAGTGTCTCCTCCTCCTTGAGCTCGTCGTCCTCCTTTGACGGCTTGGTATCCGTCGACTCCTTGGGCTTGGCGTCCTCCTCCTTTGGCATCGGCGGTTTGGTATCCTGTTGCTCCTCCTTGGGCTTCTTGATCTCGTCTATGGTTGTGGGCGCTGTGGCCGGGCGCTTGGGCACGGTGATGGTGAGCACGTTGGCTTCGAAGCGGCCGCTGATCTCGTCGAGGTTAGCGCTGGAGGGCAGCTGGAATACCTTGTGCAAGCGGACGAGCTTGCCGTCGGCGCCGGCCGGGCGCTGGCCGCGGACGGTGAGCCTACCCGTGCCGTCCACTTGCACCCTGAAATCTTCTTTCTTGAAGCCTTTTGTTTTAATCAACACAAACCAAGGAAGACCCAGTCATGCATGCAACTGTGTATATGTATGCCAAAGACAAATAAAGTAGATATATAATGTGGTGCAAAAAAGAGAGAAAGAAACGATCACCTGAGAGGTTGAGGCGAAGTGCAAAGTTGGTGGCGTTTTCCCGCCACTTGGGGTCGAACTCTTGATCAGCTGCTTCTGCTGGAGCCTTGGTTCCTTGCTTGGTTGCCATGAAGTCCAAGTAAGGATACGTGTGCTGCTCAAGAACAATTATATACCTGTAGTTGGTCGTCGATCGGTCGATCAGCTGCTGCTAGCTAGATTAATTGTTGTTAGCATCGGTACCGTATATATTGGTGCCGGTGAATGATTATTCCAACCTTCTTCTTAAGGGCACGAAAGAAACAAGTTTGGATCGAATTCGTTCGTGTCTCTGCTGAAGAGTAGCTAGGTTAGGTACGTGAGGAAAAGTTAGCTAGGGATCTATCTATCTATGTTCCTTCGCCTTCGGGCGTGAGCTAGCTTAACTGGGAGGGAGGAGAAACGAATACAAGGATACCATACCACCTGAATCAATGCTTCCTTGTCCCCGTCCCAAGTAGCTCTCAAATAGAATAGTCGTTATGGGTTGCTGAGATTAAGATGCTCAAATTAATGGCCAAGGAAAATGAGGTGAGCTTGGCTCGTCGTCCTCAGCCGTTGCTAGCCGGCCAGCCAGTGATGAAAGAATTCATGCCACCTAAGTAAGATAACTCCTCCCCGCTAATTAAGAAACAAAAACACAACAATAAATGATGTTCGTTCTGATATATATGTAAGACAGTGAGCCACGCTAAAATCCTTACACTCAAAAACAGCGCAGACAGAAACGCCAAACCTGCTCAACATTAGAGCAAAGGCGCTTTTACGGTACAATAAGTCCAATATAGATCTACATTTTTTCCCGATCCTATAGATCATATTAGCTACTATTTATTTATACTTCATTCGGTAACATAGCAGTAGAAATATCATGACAAATCAAGAGTTAGATCTGATTTCTACTAACCACCATTCACTACCAGTGTAATACACCATAAAATTTCAAATTTCTCTAGAGTAAACAGCACCCAATGAACAGAGCAAAAGAAGTTTCTCTCCCTTATTTTCGGCTTTTCTCCTCTTCTCCCTGCTGTGCTGAGACGCCCATCCTTGCAAGAGGTTCCAGAAAAATGACCTGCAGAGGCAGCATTGTAAGAGTTAGCTAACAGAAACCTATGTTGGAAATAATCTTATTTTAATTGTTGTTTCCATGTTCTTTAAGGAATAAATATGCATGATTAGAAAGTAATGCATAATCAGGAAGGATCAACATTTGGGACATTTGCCTTTCTTATTGCAGTACGTTAGCCTAATTAGAGATTATACGGTCACGTCGTATCGTATGCTACTTACTAGTCTATTGCGCACGCCAGGTAGGCTAGCGGGACCTGACAGTGTCAGATTGGCGGTACAGGATGCTTTCAGAAAAAGTCTTAGAGATACTAGTATAGTGCCTTGTCTTCCGGTTTTCTTTTCCCAACACGTAATATATGGTATTTTTCTTTTCTAGAACGTTTGTTTCCTTTTCCTTAATTCCAGGATATTTGTTTCCTTTTCCTTGAGATGATGCTGGAGGTGGGGGGAGATCTGTTGTGGACCACAGGGATGAGTTAGACACATTAAACAATGGCCATCGGATGTGGGTGAGTAAAGCTGAGGAAAGATCTGAGAGGTTAATTTTGATGGATCAAGTTTCTGGGGACGTTTCGCTGGGTGCATGAAGGTTGGGCCATCTCTAGTGGGGTGCATTATTTGGAGTGGACGTAGAAAAGAATACTTAGGTGCATTATAAAGGGGTATAGATAACTAGAGATAATAGGAGAGATGATTTTTTTTTATGTTTATGATTTATTATCTTGTTTCTTGTATAATATCATTATTATTTATTAGCAAGTATGTGATTTGTTTGTGAAACTCTATATAGTGATGATTATTCTAAAATTGATCCCTAATCGATAAACATATAAGGACATATATAAATATACTAGTATATATATTGGTTGATGATCATGTTTTACGGGTAATGAATGTAGAGATACCAAACCAATAATATGAACATATGTTAGAGAATATGGAGTTGGATCGACCTATCTTGAGACATTGTGAGAGCGTTGTAATCTTACTTGTCATCAGTTGATCTCAAATACAATGTGTATACTATATCCTTAGGCTTTTGAGATTGACACATGTACTTAAGATGTGTAATGACTTAATTAGGGGTTGCCAAACGTTACTTCGGGTAGTTATAACAGTGGCCTTCGGCTTTGTCGTGAAGCATGTTGGAAGGCACTATCGATTAAGATATGATTTGTCCCTCCATACAACGGAAGAGATATCCTAGGCTTCTTGCGTGGTCGGATTCCAGAAATACATATCCATGCTACTCGCGTTTAAAGAGTTAATCGTAGTCGAAGATTCTGAGTCACATAATCGAGAAAGAATGGTTGAGTTAACTAAACAAGGATGACACATACTCGTCTTGAGTTTGATCGATATCATGAGGCAAAGAGAAATGCATATAAGTTAAGGTTCGTCCGATGTGATCTTTACATATACTCAGGAGTCGTCACATCCTGTTAGAGACCGCTACCGATTAATGGTTGAGTAAGAGTACTCGGGCTATGTCCAAGTATACATGAACATGTAAGGTCACACGTTTAAAGGGTTGAGACTTAATTCAAATAGTGATCCGAATTTTGATGGGTTTCGAATTCCTAATGGATTTTTAATGTAGAGACCCTTTGTGTGGCGTCTATATAAATAGAGGAGTGGTGGCTTTAGGGTTAAGAGACACTACAACTCCTTCGCTCAAATTCGCACAGCCAACCCTACCCCCTACGTGTGGATACCTTGAAGACGTTGCTGCGAAGCTTCAACGCTATGAAGATCTACAACATGTGACGATGAAAAGGACGATCCACAACCTGCGACGGTCACGACGAGTTGTTGGAGGAGGTGCGAAGCTAGTACGACTACAACCATAATAATACGCTACATCGATTCTACTTTCACTATTGATCTACTTACACTGATTCTTTAGTGACGCAGTAGAAAATTTTGAATTTATGCTGCATTAGCCTACCCGTTCCTTCAACGAGACTGGTTAGAAGTAAAGAAGCAATGAGTGGCGGAAGCAACATTTGTGCAGTGCTGGGCTCGCCTCCTCCCTCTCGCTACGGCCAGCATGGGAAGCCTACATGTTCGTGTTCTCCATGTTGGCTCGTAGGCCACGTCTCGGGGCGACAATGGGCCAAAACGGCATGGGATGCGGGGGGAGGATGGTGATGGAACACGCAGAGACATCAGAGTTTAGTCTGCAGGCGGCGGCGGCGGTCTGGGAAGCTCGGCAAGCACCGGTGGAGTGGAATCTGGAGCTATGGAAGAACATCAACTTGGTTGGAGGCAAAGGTACGTGTTCTCTGCGCTCGAACCTGGTATTTAGGATAGATTTACGATTCATTCCGACAGGGCCGTTGCTATTCAATCTCATAGATTAGGCTGGCACAATAAGAACAGGATCTGTGCGTTCCTCCCTCCATTATTTTGCCTTAGTACTGCTCCATAAAATTGGCACTTGATTGCTTAGATTTAAGTCCAAATTGAAGCGCGTGACTAGTAATGTAGGTTTATGTGTTGGCTTGGATAGTTTGGGTGTGTCAAGCTGTCGTCAGCAGGGAGCTCTCAACATATTATAGTAGCTCAGGTTTAATAGAAGAGATTAGTACTTCTAGGGACAAAATTAATCAAATCAGTGTAGTTGGCATGTTCATGCTCCCAACCTGAAATTTGAGGTCATATTTATGCAGCAGAGTCCAACGCGGTGCTCTTCCTGAAGGGAGTGATCCTAGAGCTGGTAAAGTGAGTGCTTTGGAGAAGGCCACGAGGAATTTCGCGGACAGGAAAACAGAATTTGTGATTGATCCAGCAGTAGGGACAAATTTTGACTCCTTAGCAGAGGGAAAGGGTTTTTGCAACTTGTACTCATGGGAGATTGGATTTGGCATAAGGTTAGGGCAGAGCAAGAAGAATGTTGGCAAGGGTAAGACAATTGAGAAAATAGTTTGCGCATGTGCGGTATGTATTGGTGTATCTTTTATCTGGTTCATGTCTTGCATATATTACGAACTGTTGATTTCATCTGATGTTGGGACAAGGTAAGCCAAAGAAGGCAGGCAAAAACATCGTCAGCTCGCGACGATTCGATTGTACTGGATAGATGACAATGGATGGTATATAATAGAACACCGTGCTGATCATAACCATGCATTGTCTGAAACATGCGGTGAGAAGCTGCACTGGGGATCACAGAGGAACATAGATAAGTATATTATACTATACTATACTATACCAAAGAGCTGGTCCGTCCCCTGAGGGAGAACAATGTAAATCTGAGCACGGTTTACAATGTGATTGATAGTTTCTCTGGGTCGATGGAGAATGTCCCTTTCAACAAGA
This sequence comes from Otatea glauca, assembly GCA_036346275.1. Lineage (NCBI taxonomy): Eukaryota > Viridiplantae > Streptophyta > Magnoliopsida > Poales > Poaceae > Otatea > Otatea glauca. Next base: position 64,068,901 of record CM070719.1, on the reverse strand, counting down.
GGTCTCTACGCACTGTCTGTGCTAAGGTATGTCGGGAGCAGTCTGATGATGATGTCCGTAACACTGTGTACTCTTTAGGGCAAGGGCTTTAGGGAGGAGTTCCATAAAGTGCTGAATGATATATGCTGACAGTTGGTGATTGAGAAGTACGTCCTACGTACATAATCACCCATTCTTGACGCAGATAGCCACAGATGGGCTAAACCATACTTTAATGGCGTGTTTTGTGCAAAGCAGGCAACGGAGCGAGTGTGCAAATCACATGCTGAAAGGATTCGTGCCGCCTAGCTGCTCCATGAATGAAAAGGTAGGTGGTTTGTGACGCAATACGGCAGGGCAGGCTCCAGTTGTACAGAGATTCGGAGGAGACCTTCCAGGAGAAGAGCAAGACTGTCAGTGCCATGTTAGCATAATGTTTCTTTATATCCGAGTCCGACCTGGTGTTACACATGTCGATATGTGGTGGTCATTTCTTTTGCAGGCCAGAATAGTGATGGAGATCCAATTTACATGAAAGGAACTAGTTTGGACCGAATTCGTTCGTCTCTCTGCTGAAGAGTAGCGTGCCGTGCGAGGTACGTGTATCTACCCATCCATCTCGTCTTACGAGGACAAGGCAGAAGGCAAGAGTCAAGAAAGTAGAGAGAGGATGACCGGAGACTGAGTCTGACTCACCCACGAACGATATTTTGGAATTGCTAATCTGCAAAGCGGCTTTGCCTCTGGCCGCTCTGCAAGTCACGAGGAAATTGACAGTTTACCTGACACTATCCGTGATGATTTTTACAGCAAGATAATGGCGTTTAATGGCGGCACGACCTATGCTAAGAGCACTCCTTTCCTTTGTCCTCGTAGTGGCGCACCACGAATTTTGTATGAATCTCTCGTGAATTTGATACGAAACAGTTCGATATTCATATCGAAAGGAAATCCACACCATGAAGAATTTAAGCTCGGGGTGGGCTGAGCAGAGCAGGTGAAGGTATAGAGATTAGAGAGAGACCACGCTCTTGTCGTCTACAAAAAGCCCAAAGGTAAAGAGGTGCTCGCAACAAACACCTTTCTTTTCTTGTAAGATCCTTACAATTGGAGGAGTCACGGTGAATTTCAGCATTGTGTGTTTCCTTCTTACCTAGGGTATGATCTGACCGTGCATTCCTCTCATGCCTTTCTCCTCCTCAATTTCTGCTCTGCCCTAGCCATCTTGCTTCCGATTTGCTCTTCATTTTTCAAAGGAGACTTCTTCTTCTTCTTCTTCTTCATTTGATAAAGTATCCAACGCTAAGTCTTTGTGCGGGTTTCTCAATTCACCCACGTCTCTCGCGCACTTTCCCCTTGGTTCTTTGTTCTTGTAATATTATTATTGCCTTTACCATTTCCCTTAGTTTTTTAACCCAATTATCCTTAGCGTGATTTTACCCTATCCTTCTCCACACACTGTTTCCTTCTTCTTGTCTGGTGCGATGACTTCGAACCCCAAAGTCCAGCGGAACACAATCTTTATCCACTGCAATTTATTTACGGATGATTGTTATACCAGAAATAGTAGCAGAAAGTCGTCGTTGGTGGCTTAGTTATTTGGACAAGAACCAATTATGAGTGGATCTAGAAGCCTTAATTTTTTTCCTGTGTTGATTTTTCTTTGAAAGATAGGTGCTTGTAATTGCCCCCAGGTATCTTCCCCCTAGTTGGGATGTATCACAATTTCTTCTTCTTAGATAATTACACACCATGGATGCTTGGCTTGGTACAGGGATTGCCGAGCTTTTGTGTGGTAGGAGTAGGATCATAAGATGACTTGTGGTAAGTCTATGCGCAATTTGCGCATCAAAACATTCAAAAATATTAATTGCATGCAGTCTTCGGTATCTTGTCAATGTCTAATCTGATCATTTCATACGCAATTGCCTGCCAATTTATAAATAACCTTACCCCCATTAAACATTCCAGAAAGCGATATAATATGTTTGTAGTTAGCTCGAACCACTCAAACGGGGATTTGTCAATGCTTAGAATGATGTAGATCCCTCCCTTGATTGGTTCTCGTTTGTGTTACTCCGTCGTAGAGACAGATAATGACTGGATATTTGAGAAGGTTGCAATGCGTCATTGCTTTTTAAGGTGCATACACCTTCCCTTCTTCACAAACCACTCCACCCTGTCATTTGGTCCTATCCTGATACCAGTTGAGCTGAGTAGTCTCTCTTCTCCTTCCATTTGAAGTTTCAACTTGGCAAGTTCTATATATTGCATTCTTCCATTGTTTGCCCTTATTTGAACATGTTCTGAAGAATTAGTTCAAGACTTGTTTTTGTTCTATATGGTATGATTAATCTTCTAAGTATTGCTAGCTCACTTGGCTGTTCTGCTTTGTTGAGTTTTACACAAAGTTCCTTTGATGTTCATCCAAGTTTGTGGTTTCTCAAGCTTAGTAATGTTTACAAGAGATTTGAATTCTTTTTCTTTACAACAAGAGTTTTGTTTCTGAAGAAACTTGCGGACTAATGGAATTGTTAAGAGCTACGTTGTAGACAACTGTTTTCTTCAATGGGAGAAATGAAAATTCAGCATCACTGTGCTTCATATTTACATTAAATAGTTGATTTTTGTATATTCCTAGATGTTTGGTGAGGTATAACTGTTTGATTTTCTCAGCCATTGTGACCACGATTAGTTTCTTCTTAAACACGAGTTTACAAGGCGTTTCACTCTGTGCTTATATTGAGCCTGGGGATGCTTGTTGACTGAATGATGTGCTTAAGGAGGAAATTTGAACTGAAGTGTTTCTCTTCATGTAGTTGCTATTGGCGGCCTTTTCTTTTTCTGAAACGGAGCTAGTGGCAATTATGGACTATCTTTGCAGTGCTTATTCACATCACTCTCATTACTAAGTTGGCTTTATGATATATGAAATGAGACATTCAGGTACTACCAGAAGTGATCGGAGGACCGCAACTATGGGTAATTTGTTGTGCTGTGTTCAGGTTGATCAGTCTACCGTGGCCATCAGAGAACAGTTTGGAAAGTTTGACAATGTGCTTGAGCCAGGATGCCACTGCCTGCCTTGGTTCGTTGGGAAGCGTATAGCTGGACATCTCACACTCAGGTTGCAGCAACTGGATGTGCGCTGCGAAACTAAGACAAAGGTTCATCCTAAACTCTCTTTAAGTTATATGGATGCCTATTTTTTTTAAATATGGCTCATCAGCAGAAATTTCAAATACTAACATTAAATTGTTCTATTGATGGTTGTCTAGTTCTTTTTGGATTGTAAAGCAACATAAATAACTATTTTGAGACAAGACTGTTTGCTTATTACTTTCTTTAATGAAACTGAATTACACTAAAAGTTAGAATGTTAGATAGATAACCTGTTGATGGTAAGTTACTCCCTCAATTTCCAGATGTGATACGCTTTGACTTGCCATGTGGATACAATTCTGAAATGACTACCACATGAGATGCGGAAACTTTTCTATATAACCTTATTTAGTAATCTTTGTTCACCTCTAGTTAAGTATCTGAAATGTCACAGTGCCACCGATATTGTGTTTTACATTTTTCTCGCTTTGATTTTATCAATTGCCATGATGTTGCTGACATTTTAACATTTGCAGAACAATGTTTTTGTCAATGTTGTCGCATCTATTCAGTACCGAGCTCTGGCTGGTAAAGCAAGTGATGCATTGTACAAACTGAGCAACACAAGGTCCTAGATCCAAGCCTATGTCTTTGATGGTAGGAATTACTGGAACAAATGAAAATATCAGTTGCTTACCACGTCTTTTTCTATGCTTTGTTTCTTTTGCTAGTTTTTGAGATTATTGGTTCACCTATTCATATCATACCCGCTATAACTGAATATGATTTTATTCTCCATATACTATTACTGATAGTGTCAACTAACTTGGGGCTATGATTGATATCAACAGTGATCAGGGCAAGTGTCCCAAAGCTCAACCTGGATGATGCTTTCGAGCAGAAGAACGACGTAGCAAAGGTTGTGGAGAATGAACTTGACAAGGCTATGTCGGCTTATGGCTTTGAGATCGTGCAGACACTCATTGTTGACATTGAGCCAGATGAGCATGTCAAACGAGCGATGAATGAGATCAATGCATGTTATTCGCTAAGCTCTAGCACGATCATAATGTGACACACAAATACTGTACTCTAGCCTCTTACGATAAGTAGGCAGGATCTGATAATTCATCTTTTGCAGCTGCAAGGCTGAGGGTGGCTGCAAACGAGATGGCAGAGGCAGAGAAGATCGTCCAGATCAAGCACGCCGAGGGTGAAGCAGAAGCCAAGTACCTGTCCGGTCTCAGCATCGCCCGCCAGCGCCAAGCCATTGTGGATGGTCTGAGGGACAGCGTCCTTGGGTTCTCAGTCAATGTGCCTGGCACCACCACGAAGGATGTGATGGACATGGTGCTCATCACCCAGTACTTCGACACCATGAAGGAGATCAGCGCATCGTCCAAGGCCTTGTCGGTGTTCATCCCCCACGGCCCTGGCGCGGTGCGTGACATCGCCACGCAGATCCGCGACGACCTTCTCCAGGGCCAGTCTGCCACTCGTTAGCAGTTTACTACACTAGTATGTTACAACGGGTTTGCTAGGTATGCCTACTGTGAGATAGGATGCGTGCCTATGTCGGTTTTCTTTTCTGGAACAATGTGTGGATCGTGTAATGTCATCGTACTTTGGGATGATTTGTGGAAGGAACAAGACTTTTAACCTTTTGGAAGTGCAGCATGAGTTAGCAGTATGTCGTCTGAACTGAACTCGGCTTGCTATCAAGGTTTACTTGCAAGTTCAAAGTGTGCTTGATGTACAGGTCGGCAATTTATAAGGCAGTACTCCCTCCAAATTTGTAGCAGCGCAATGTTCCCTGAACGAGCTGTCACCCCATCAATGAATGGCGCATGCGTCCTAGTGGCTTTCAGATACATATTATCTAACGATGATGATGATGATGGCGATCATCTCGGCATGTTGGTTTTGCCTTATGATGACGTCAATTACATGCAAAGCGACCGATGCAACATAAGGAAACCAGATTTGCTTCGATACTTTCCTTCTTAATACAAGTTGCACAAATCTTGAAGCAAGTGAAGGGTTAAGTAATCACCATCTAACATCCATTCCCGAGGCTTAGGGCCCGGCTGGCTCCGTCCCTATACGTACACGATGTATTCTTACCTGTTGCTAGCAGAGAACCGGCACACACAAAGTTGGATCAATTCATCGCCCATTCGAAACAAATCTCTAGCATTACCAGAACCGGCACGCTCATTCAGTAGCAGAAAGCTTTCCGATTTTCATGTTTGAAAGATGCACATCGAAGTCCAATATTTGTGCAAAAACCTGAACATTTTATCCTGAAGTTTGCTCAAAACATGAAGCTAGGGGAAAAAAGTCACCTCCCCTACTATAAGGCTAGTTGTACTTGTATGTCAAAAGCTCTTCGGTCTCAAGATCTGAACAAATTTGAAGCAAATCAAATGAGAATATGAAATAAAACAAAAATGGTTCAGGACGAGCATATATGATAAGAAACCTGATAAAACAAAAACAGAGCAAATAAAACTTTTAGATTTTAATTGTGAACCAGAACAACAAAATCTGAAGCATTTCAGTTTGCACAAAATCTAAGCACTTGAATAGTACCATTCAACAAGTACGAGATATTTCAGGATCATTTCCTTGTAGAATCTGAAATTGAGCCTCCACAAGAAAACAATTTGGCTCCAAAAACTGGGAATATCTCACAACAATATGGCTCTAGACTAAACTAGCTCGCGGCACCCTTTCTTCTGTCAACAGGAAGAACAATGAACTAAATAGGCATAATGTTGGCAGAACCAATATACTGGCAAGGGACGCTAGCAACGCGAGTGCGGAGAGTTTGCCCATATTTCAAAGTACAGATGAGATTTGCCAATGTACTAATTCAGTTAAATACTTTGCATGATTAAAATATGGTAACAACAAATATGTACAAGAACCTGGCCTGCTGGCCATGATCTGAACAAATAAACAATACCAGTTTTGAATACAAATTTGCATGAAAAAGTAATATATTCAGGACATAAATATTTTCTGATGCACAACAAAAATCCATTTCGGGGATTTATGCAAATCCTGAATACAACAAGCAGAATAACTTTTCAACTATATACACATTCCTGAAACTGAAGTTCCCATCGTTTTGGTTGGGATTTTCTTTTTGCAGATGATGCTTCCACATCATCTTGGGCTTTGAGTTTGATGTAGTTGTCCAGACTCCAAATAATGTACATAACTTTTGCATCGATCCCTTTCACCAAAAATGATCATGCAATAAATGGAAGTCAAGAAGATTCATAAGATTAGGGAAGCACCAGAGCATCAAAGGAAACTCACTAGATTGAGTATACGACATCTCCTGAACATAGGCCAGATCCAATTTAACTAGGCGCATAGTCATCCTTGGTCGATCTCCTGCAATTGTACATATAGCCGAATATATTCAAGTTGGCATTACATATTGCCTAACCGTTATCTTATTGTTTTCAAGGTTGATATCTACGTATTTATCACAGAGGTTCCATGCATCAAATATCAACCCTTATGTTGTGGTTATTAGTAGATATTCCTATTTGATTCATGAAACCTCCTTGATAAATACGCAAATGTCAACATTGCTTACCTAGAGGAATCTTTAACCCATCATCCCTCTCTAATGCATAAGCAAAAACGAGGGCGTCATGCAGCCAACACATTTTGAGTTGGGAAAAATCCGTGACATACTTGTAGATCCACGCATAAAGAACATAAATACATACGCACATGGACGACAGAAGCACGTATGAGCAGATCTTACACATAAATCACATATTAATAACAGAGGGGAGAGGGCCAGAGAGATTTCGAGAGGGAAGGGGATCGGCGAGTGAGAGGAGAGAACATTGCGACTTACCTCGACGAACACGGCAACAAGAGAGGGAATTAGCTTGCGAGAGGGGGGTTAGGAGATCGGCTAGACGGGAGCGGGGACGACAGATGGCGGTAGGGAGCGAGGACGAGAGAGAGCGGTGACCGAGAGCGAGAGAGGAGAATGGAGCGCGTCGGTATGAGAAGAGGGGGTGACCAGCGCGTCAGTGTGAGGACTCACCCGCAGCTATTCGCACGAGCCAAGACAGCGAGAAACAGAAGTAACCTACGTTTCTTGCCAGCCTAGCTTGGCCTAACCTTTTGCATCCCATGAGCCAGTCGCACGCTACATTTCAGACAACCCAACACCATGAGCCTGCATCCTATGGGCCAGACTAGGTCCGGATCCAGCCAATGAAACAGGCCTTAAAGCATTTAATTTGGGCATTTAACACTAACTTCATCTTAGTGTCTATTGGCAAAACAATAACTTCAACACTAACAGTCGCTCGCGTCGGTTCAAACACTAACTTTTAGCTGGCGATATCACCTATTTTTTCGTACGATGGTGACTGCTAAATAAGAGCCGGTTCTCTTCTTTGTCCTCTTTTCTCACTCTTCCACGTAGGATAAAACTGATGTGTATATGCTAATAGTAAGTTGAGGTGGTCTTATTGTACATGCCCTAATAATTTGCTTCAATAAATTTTTCTTTAAAGATTTGCTTCAATAAATTTTTCGTTGCTATCGATTCCCTGGGCCTCCATGCAGTATTTCAAAACTTGTCTCCGACGTCATCACTTTTTTAGTCCACTAACAAACTTTTTTTTGCAAACCTCATCTCCTTCCAAACGCAATTACAAAAATAGACACATATCACATGTCGTAGCTCCTTCCGCGGTACGGGAGCGTGGCAGGCAACATATATCACCTGCAGACGCTTCCGCAGTTAAGGATAAAACTATTTTTGTAATTGTGTTTAGAAGAAGACCAGATTTACGAAAACATAGTTTGTCAGGACTAAAAAATAGATGATTTCATAGTCTCTTACTCGTCACTCTAGCAGTTGATGTGTTTTCTACTAAATAAATTACAGGTGGGCAAATGGATCAAAACTTACTGGGGGCATTGTGCGACAGATTTGTAGCCCAAGCCTTGGTAGGCCGTTTAACCTCCTGGTCTATAGATAAGAATACAGACAATTTATGCGATGGATTATTTATATAATTGTTTGTATTGATTTTTCATAAGCAATAGGTTATCTATACAATGATACACACAATATAAGACATCATCATTTTCTCTTCTCGACAATGCAAAAAACTTAAGTGACATAGCCTTTACGGACAGCTGACATATATCGGCGTACGTGTCCTTCCCATTATACTACATATATTTTTGAGTAACCATCATGTGCCAAAACAGGTTATTTGCACTGGTTTTAGAGGCTCGGGGAGTGGGATAGATATCCTTTTTTTTTTTCTAAATGTGGTTTAAGTGGCTACGAGATCCTGGCATTGTCACTCAAATGAGAAGTCAGAAACTTTTTTCAGCTATTGCAGAGCATCACCCAAGTTACTACTACTGCTTAGATATCATGTTACGAACTTGAGATAATTACAGTACGAACTTTCCCTTTTCTCTGTAACGGCCACAGCGGTTTGCTCCCTTCGAACAGGCCATGCGCATCGCCTTTTGGTCTTAAAATAAACACGTTCATTGAACTAGTATCGGGCAGGAACATAGTTAGGTAACCATGCCACCTGGACTGTATCACATGCAATCCCAGCTGGAGTTGGTTAGAAACCGTTGGACAGGATGATCCCGAATAAAAGAGGCGTGGGCATGCGCATGCGCAGCACAAACACAGAAGAATCCAGCGCGAGCAAACAGCATGGAGACGCACTAGGCTACTATCTTGAATATATTATGTACTAGAACTATATTTCTTCCAGGATCAAAACATGATCTACAGTGCTGGACTGCTTGCTAATTAACCACGTTATGCCACCAAAACAACCATCAATAGTACTGCCAGGGCCAGCACATGAGATCAACACATCCGCACACGCTAGTGTCCGTCCCTCCCTCCCATTCCATTACCCTTTGGTTAGAAGAATAAATATTTTTGCTACTTCGGTATCTCTGACACCGATTGGTTAGATACCTAAGACATGCAAGCTGCAAGGTCCATCAGGATGAAGTGATCCCGGACTCCAGCTCAGGGACCAGGTTATTTTGCTTCTGGTTCTGGTCCTCCCAAACCAAGCCAATGTTATACTCGGGGACATAGTCCTGCAACAGATAGATACATGCACGGGTTCAGGGAATATATTCATATATAGGAGGTATTGGATCACTGTAGTAAGTAGAAACACTTGGAAATAGGTACAGAATTGCGATTCAACCTCCAATTTCATGACTAGCTCCTTGGCTGTTGGAGCAGAAATGATGATTCGCCTCGCCTCCTCAGTGATGAAGCCTTCGCTAACAGCCAAGTCGATGAATGATAGTAGAGGATCATAGAATCCATCGACATTCAAAAGACCGACCTGGTAACATATTTCCAAGGAATTACAAAAAAAGAAGAAGAATCAACAATGTTGATTTCTGAATGATCCATTCACACACCCACAGAATCGTATCTGATATCAACTCATAAATAAATAACAACTTGGTGGGGCCTTCAGATTCAATAATAGTGACAGATAAAGGATAGTAGAAGAGAAATGTACAATCGACCGTTCTTATCCCTCAAACCTCCATCGTTTTATATCATGTTAAGCAATTATGTAACATAGAGACACAAATACATTTTTCTTGCGCATATGACACCTCACGCAATTTGAGATACTCCGACCATCATTACATTGGCTGTATGGGAATATTCATAAAGTGTGAAGCATATCTTATTGTAACCGCATATAAAAGATGAGAATGCAGATCGCATGCCCTTCAATTCCAACAATATTCTGATGTAGTGATGTGGATAACTGCTTGATTAAATTATCCTTCCAATAATTTGTTGCTGTGAGGGTGAACTTTCTAGTCACATGTGAACAAGGCAAGACGGTAGAAACAGATCACAACGGCCCTAACGACATTATAATAAACAAAACAACCCTCCCATGCATACTAAAATAAAGCGGGTTGACAAAACATGAAGACAAGCACATGATCTTTAGATTACTGGGCATGGGTAATTTTTGTATGAGAAGCACCCAATAAAAAATGCTAGTTTTTTACCGGCTTCTTATGGATTCCTAATTGTGCCCAAGTGATGACTTCAAGCAACTCCTCCAAGGTTCCATAGCCACCTATTGATTCAATTGAAGGATCAAATACTACAGCACAAAAATGGCTTAATTCTGAAATACTTCGTGTATAGAAAAAATGGAGTAGGGCATTAACTATACCAGGTAAAGCAATAAAAGCATCAGCGAACCGAGCCATTTCGGCCTTCCTCTCATGCATGCCAGAAACAGCTCTAACTTCGCCTACAGGATCTCCAGTTACCTACAGTAGCATGAACTAGTGATATGAAGAACCCAACAATATACCGCGGCAGCACCCCAGACATCACTTGATGTAAAAGTTTTCCAGATAATTTATACCAATTACATGAAGACAATCCAGAGTGACAAGAATAATGATTTCGAACGTCAGAGCATGGACTTAGTAGTACAACTCATCTTGTATTAAAAACTTGAACAAAGACCATCAACTACAAAACGGATGTGTTTCTTTTCAAGATACAAGTGGAAAATGCTACTCCATACAAGAAATGAAGGATATCCACTTAACAAGGTATGGGCTATATTTTTGAGCTTTCACAAGATCATTGCAGATTCCATATATAGTTAAGAGTTATATTTTATATGTCATCACACAGGCAAATTGCATTAATTCGTTTCAAAAACAAGGCACGTTATTAGATTCATATGGTGATGCATCATCAATGTGAATAAATATCATTATACTCTATATGAACACTCCTGCACATCCAGTCCAGAACATGTGAATTGGGGTAGTATCATGCAATAGCAACAACATGCAAGTTACAGCCTTTGACTCACCTCTCTGGGCATCAGGGATTTTGGAATGATCCTGCCAAAAAGGAGGAGGAGAACAAAAAGGCAACTTAAATTCAGGCTAAAGCAGTCAAACAAGTACTCCTACTAGAGCAACAAGCTGATCTTTTCCCATGTAAAGAAACTGGCAAGCCTAGAGACAGGTAGACAGAGGTAGGCCTTTCAAGAACTGGACTAGATAACCACTGCGCAATAATTTAAACTAGGGCGCAACACTAGCCCCCAGCTTGCAGCTGGGCAGCCTCCTCCTCATGCCCATTGAAGAGGCATGGAAACAGCTAGCCTTTCGAAAAGAAGACCGAAAATGAGCTTCCATTTCTGTGAAACCGAATGCAATGGGCATGGCTTGCTCCCCTTCCCCCAACGGGCAATGGAGCCCAAACCCCAACAGCAACCTGCCCAAAGCTGCCATTTCGGTACATAAGGCTGCCATTTTGGTACAAGGAGCTGCTGGAGGCAAAGCACCCATGGCAAGAACACCGTAAAAACACCAAGCAAACAAAGAAGTGTAGGGAGACCACCAGCCAGCAGGTAGGTGGGGGAGCGATAGAGATGGATACTCACCCAATGACATGGCGCCCTCCAGCATGAACTGCATGGGAGACCAGGCCCATGAGGCCAATGGAGCCACCTCCATAGACCAGGTCTATGCCCCTCTCCACCTGCACAGCATACATACAAAACGAAACAACCTCAGAAAATTCCAGTCCATTCAGGTCAGAGATATCTACAGGGTAATTATTGATTTCCGATGGATGCAAGAGGCCAGTGTTTGTGAATTTGGGCAAGCAAGTGAGGTCACAGGGTCATGATGCCAACAAAGGGAAAGGAAACGGCAAGGCCTTGCACCGCCTTTCGGCCTCGTGATGATGGAGGAGCAATTCGGGCAGTGGGTGGGAGATGGATGTGCTAGCTTAGCTCGCTCCATGATTTCATCTTCTCTCACTCCAACCATATGATCATGCAAGAAGGCAGCACGCCATGACCACAGCACTACACGGCTACACACCCCCATGACCTCCTCCTCCAGGATATACATACAACCTTCCCGTGCCATTCCAACAAATTCAAACAACTCATCTCGACAAAATTAAACGTAATTGAAGCAATTTGAATCAATTAAAATGAGTCCCTTTGTCTCTTTTTCCCGTAAAAATCAACCTAGGGCCTCCCATAAAATTAATTAACCCAGAAAAGATGGCGCGGAGGGAAAAAGAGAGAGGCATTAATCACCAGCTCCTTGCCGAGCTCGACGGCGGCGTCCTGGTAGCTGGGCTTCTTGCCCTTGGCGCTGCCGCAGTAGACGCAGATCCGCCGGAACCGGGACCGCAGCTCCGCCCCGCCCTCCGCGGGTCGTCCTCCGCCGCCGCCGCCGCTGGACTCCGCCGCCGCCGCAGCCGCAGCCTCGGCGTCCGCTACAGCCATATCCTCGGCCCCGATCGTGAACTCAGGAGCCGCCGTGGGGGTCATGGCGACCGGAACAGACAGCGCCGCGCGTGGGTACCTCCCCGGGTGGAGCAGAGAGCTAGCTAGCGATGGGTTGGGTGCGGGTGCGGGTGCGAGAGAGGGATTGGAATCGGAGAGAGAAATGGCAGGGGCCAGCCGTCGTGTCGTGGGCATCCTCCGGCCGATTTATAGGCGTGCGTTGCGTGGGTCCGTCCGTGTCCGTGTCCGTCTTCTCTCCTCCCTAGGGCTAGGGTTCGCTCGCTTCTTCCTTCCTGCCTCGGCTCGGACACGCACGCTTCCAGTTCCAACCCACCCAAGACTTGTCTTCTTTAATTTCCCTCTCGCTCATGCACCAATCCATCCACAAAGATTCTTAGAAAATCCGTGGAAAAAGGGTTTAATTTCTGCGTTCTCAACATGTCAAGGAGGCTGGTTTTATATATTAAGCATGATGCAATGTTCCATAAAGTTCAAGAAAAATATTCATGGATATATATATATATATCTAGTTCACATTAAACCACAATAATTCAAATTCTTCTCTAGCATCAAAAGCCAAAAAAGACAAGCTCGTTCGTATGCACTAAGGGTGTGTTTGGTTGTCTGCACCACCCTAGCCTGTCCCGTATGAGCCATCCAGATTAGTCTTGGCCTGCATGAGTGGATGCAGGTTGAGTTGTTTGGTTGTTTGTTTATACATCTCATGAGCCTGCATTAGAGAGAAGCCTAATTTTTGTGTTTACTTCATCCTGCATGAGTCGAAGCAATTGCATCATCCTGGCCTAGATGAACAGGAAACCAAACACTTGTCTAACAGATACAGTTGCATCCACTCATACGATTCAGACACCCATGCAGGCAACCAAACACACCCTAGACGAATTGCTTATATTTTTTGCTTGTCGACACTAGGAATGGATTTATAATTGAAATTTTGCAGGTTTATATAATTTTATGTGTTCTGTATCTATGATTTTTTTTTCCATATATGGATAAATCGTAGAGAAATCTCCTACGTACGAGAAACATGGCTCATGGTATATTCCCTCTACTAAATCCTTGCCTAATACTCCATATTGACTACCGAGTCACACTGGCATTATTGGTGGGTTTGATTTCCAATGTTCCACAACTTTTGTAATCTGCCAATAACACGCGGTATTCTTGCCCAAATCTTTTGCAAATTAATGGTGAGATTACACAAGATTTTGCGTGCGTCGTAATTGCTCCCTAACGACATTAGTTGCAGTCCATGCATCGAGTTGATACGTGGATGCAAGCAAACAGTCCGAATACATGTTATTTTAGTATATCTAAAAAAAACTATATTATCTTTCTTTATTATATTCTTAGATGATGTGCAAGCTCTAGTCTACGATAGTAAATAGAATTGAAAATGGCCAGAGAAAACGGGTATAGAAAAAATATAGTAAAAAAGATACCTTCAAATTATAGGGTGACATGTATCTAGAAACAAAATTTAAAAGATAAAATGACGTGTATACAAAAACAGAGGAATTACGTGACAAAACAAAATTTATTGCAGTTCTAGAACACACTTTGCTAGTAATTGCTACCACTCTTTGTCCCTTTGTTGCACCCTAATTTTAATTCCTAATGCTCAATGATAGTGATCCAATACAGCTTTGTTTATTGCAATCTGCAGGCAAGCAGCACACAAGGCTTGTAGGATTGGTAATCTCATTGTCCAACACGACATGCCGTACGCTCGCCTTTTTGATGGCCAGGACTAGGAAAACGTACGTCAGCCATTACGAGTCTAAGAAATGAGCACAGCACACAAAAAAAAGTACTACACGAGGGCCATGGGTGAGTAGCATGTGGCCATTATACAAATCAAACACGCTGGTATATTTATTATGATATTATACCATACGAAGGTTTGAAACTTATGTAGCAGCTGCGATGATCTGATTAATACTGCTGGTTGTTTACCAATTAATCTAGTCTAATGCATGCTTAGTCCAGGGTCAGACTCGCGGTCGTCGCCCGGTATATAACTCCGGCAGTCCGGCATCCCAATTTTTGAATCGTTTGCTTCTCAATCCCAAACAAAAGATTGCTGCTTGTTGCAGTTTTTTTATGTTTGTTGTGTTGTCGCCTCCCGATGCAACTGCTGCCTGTTGCTCTATGAAAAGTACCCCAGTCCAACTACCTGTTGCTCTATGATAAGTACTCCAGTCCAACTCCAAAGCTAGGCCCAGTTGGCTCAGTTTGTTGCCCAATTCCGAAGTTTTTGGCATGTTTGGCTCATAGTCAAACTTTGTCATATTTTGTCATGTCTTAAGTTAGATAACTTTGACTGAGTTAGGCCTCCGTTTGGTTCATAGCTAAATTCATTTTCCTAGCCAATAGTGTGACTTCAATTTTGATAACCTAATCTTACGCAAGTTTGGCAAAAAAATTATGACTAAACATGGCAACCTTAGTATATGAACCAAACAGGTCCTTTGTTTTTTTCCATAACACTCTTTTTTTTCAAATTTAGTTATCGTACAAACAAATTTACAAAACTAGTCCTGTTCTCGATCATGTAAGTAGTATCAGACGGCATGTGTTGCATGCCATGTTCTCGCATCATTTGAAGGTCTCGGGCAACACGCCACCTCAAGAAGTCGAACAACCGGTAGCAGGCGAGCCCATCGGCCCGGAGCGCAATGGAACCGTAGCAAGTTCGTACCAAGCCCCTCTTCCTCGGTAGGAATTTGGCCATCAAAATCAATTATTTAGTGACTTAATTGATCAATAATTAAGGAATTTGTGCGGTCTATCGAGCAACCGTTCCTCGACGGACGCCTGCTGAGGTCAAAGTGCGCGGCCGTTGTGAGCCAGCCCAACTTGACGCGATGCACTGCGCTGCAGCGGCCCACAAGGTGCTACAGTACATAAGCGCGACATGTGACATGTATCGCTTATTGTTACTTCCGCGGTCGAGGATGAGACTTGTTTTGCAAATTCATTCGCACTAGAGCAAGATTAAGAAAAACTCTTCGATTCCTTGTACTCAACGACAATTTGCAATTTACTAATAGCAAATCCAAAAAAGGCTTTGATAGTCTGCAAGCCAAGTAAATTCTAAAGATGCAAAGAATTGTAGTAGCAGCAGTAAAAGGAAAAAAAGAAGAAGAGCTAGTACTAGAAAAATCAAGGAAGTTGTTGATGCCATCTGGCTCTCTCAATTGTCCAGTATATACGTAACCACCGTGTGCACATCGACGTACCATCACGTCGGGCATATAGTACAGATATTAAATTCTGAAGTTTTCCCGGTTGCTCGCCGCGCCCATGTCGTTTTCGACGTGGGCGTCCGCCTTCCCGCTGCGTTGCGCGTCGCGCGTGCGTTTGACTAACAAGGAGTCAGAAAATCACTTAGTCTTACTCATCACTTAACACTACTATAGAATTAGTTATCCTTGTCGCCGTATCACTACCGATTCATCAAAAACCGACAGTAATAATATTATCACTACCGATTCGGATGAAAAACCGACAGTAACGGCTATTTTCGAATGAACCGGCAGTGATAAATCCCTTATTACTGCCGGTTCGTGTCCGAATCGACAGTAATACTACCACTGTCGGTTTTTAGAAGAACCGGCAGTGCTGATATTTTTCAAAAAATCATAACTATTTCATACGGAGTCGGATGGAGATAAAATTTATATAAAAATTGTAGCTTTCGACGAGATCTACAACTTTGTAGTTGATAACTTTTTCATTTGAAGTAATTTAAATATCCAAATAATGGTATCACTGCCGGTTGGCCGTTCGTATTCCCAACCGGCAGTAATAATGCTATAAACTATTTTTCGAAAAATCATAACTATTTCATACGGAGTCGGATGGAGATAAAATTTATATGAAAATTATAGCACTCGACGAGATCTACAACTTTGTAGTTGACAACTTTTTCATTTAAAGTAGTTTAAATATCCAAATAATGGTATCACTGACGGTTGACGGTTCGTATTCCCAACCGAAAGTAATAATGCTATCAACCATTTTTCGAAAAATCATAACTATTTCATACGAAGTCGGATGGAGATAAAATTTATATAACTCTCGACGAGATCTACAACTTTGTAGTTGGCAACTTTTTCATTTGAAGTAGTTTAAATATTCAAATAATGGTATCACTGCCGGTTGGCGTTCGTATTCCCAACCAGCAGTAATAATGCTGTCAACCATTTTTCGAAAAATCCTATTTTTTCATACGGAGTCGGATGGAGATAAAATTTATACAAAAATTGTATCTCTCGATGAGATATACAACTTTGTAGTTGACATTCTTTCCATTTAAATTCATTTAGATATCCAAATAATCATTAAAAGTTCCGAAGACAAAGGAACAAAAGGAAAATATATCATATACTGGTTGAGGAATGAGTGATAGGTGAGATGGTAAGGTGGTCTCGCGTGAGGCAGCAGATCACGAGTTCGAGTCCTGGCTCACGCGCGTGTATTTCGCGCGAAAATCGCGTGCGTAGAATATGGGGTAGTCAGTCTGGATGCGAATAATTTTTTTTATTTTACCGAGTGATTTACGAACCGAACTATCACTGCCGATTCGCATACAAACCGACAGTGATACAGACAACCGGCAGTGAGAGTCCGACTATCACTGCCGACCAATTACTACCGGTTCCGAAATCTGGCAGTGATGCCAGTTTAAAACCGACAGTGATATAGTGTTCTGTAGTAGTTTTGGAGATAGGTATAATTAAACTTTTGATATCTATAGGTGATGGAGATAGATATAATTAAACTTTTGAAACTTTGACTGTCAATATTTTTAAAAATATTTGAATTTGATACATAGAGATCGTATATGTAGATTTGTACCGACAAGTACTTTTCATAATATTATAATTTTGTTGTGCCTATAAATATATTCTAATAGAAATTAGTGGTTAAATGATGTTGAAAACAACAATTATTTGTGGCACTAGGTAATATATAACAACTTAGTATAATTTATACCGTGCGAGCTCACATTGAACCGATCTCCATCTTAATTATAATACATCAACACAATGAAAACTTAGGGTGGATTCCGCCACGAGGTTGCTTGCTATTTATCGCCTTAATTCAAACGAATTCTCACGAGAAGGTTGTAAATTATACCTCCAGTTTATTCGTCCTACCTGCGGCCACGAGAACCTATTTGGAATGCAGCAGCAACTTCTCGGAAGAAAGTTTCATTTCGTAAAAAGAACATGGGAACATTCGCGTTCCAACTTCCAAGGGTACCTCTAAACATTAATCCAACCAATCTCGTATATTTGCATGCAGCCTTCTCCTTGTAAGCAATAACTAGGTGGAGCGTGAAATTTGGTCTTAGAGTTCTTTTTGTAAAAATCCGGTAAGAGGATATCAACGTAATTTCGATTTACTCAAGATTTTTTTTGCAAGACAGGCGGGCTAGTAGCCGGCAGTGAATTTACGGGAAAAAAAACGATGAAAGGATTTTTACGCGATTTTGAGATTCTCATAGGGCCAAAAAAAAAAAGTGACGCGAAGGGCCTCCCCTTGCGCTGATTCGTTCGGGTATAAGAGATAGAATACTAGAGAGTCCTTGTGTATACATGGACGTATCTTAGGGATGCATGATGCCATCAAGGGTGCCGGGTATTCTCCGGCACCCTAAAAAATCTTAGAAACACTAGAATAATATTGGTTCAATAGGCCAATTTTTTTTTAATGGAATCGGTTTTGATTTCGTTGGTTTGGGATCTTTAAGACTTCTATTTGTATTGTACTTTTAGCAAAATTCAAATACATGGATTTTATTTATGATGTTGTGAAATCATTATACAAAACTACATAGTTATATATATATGTGAAGTGCGGATCATCTAAGAAATTTATGTAGTTGGGTGGCAAGATTCTAGCCGTTTAGAAGCTTGCCAACATGTGAAAGAACCTCCCCCTGACCCTGGTTCATTTGAGCAAGTCTTTGACTTTTGTGAGAAAAAGACAATGCTGAGAAACAGCACACTCCAAAGTCCAAACGTGATGGGATTATAAATTCGGGCAGATCATACATACAAATACAATACAGCATGACGAATTTGCTTGCTAGCTGGATCGAAACACGTCGGCAAAATAATATGATAATGATGATTTGCAAAGCGTGTTACGGTTGTTCGAGTCGTTATCAGCACGTGAATTAGAGAGAGCATCGTTAGTAGCACATGCGCTGCGCTAGCTAGTCGTTTACATGGGATGGGACCGGACCGGGCCGGACGCGTCTCAAGAAGTTAAAGTAGGCGACGGGGCGTCAGAGATCGGGCAGTTTCACACCCTGCGACGTCTGTCCACGTCACGGTCGGAGATGTGTCTGCCGGCCGGGAGGAGCGGCGCAGATCGGAAGGCACGGTTTGCTGCTCCATCCATCACACGTGCGCGGCGCCGGTAACTATGATAGTGGCACGCGCGCGCCTACTGCTGCTGGTGCTCGACCTGCACACGCCGGTGCTATAGATCGTCCTCAATTTGCTGAAGCCCCTGCCCTGCCAAAACAACTCTCTATTCACTCGGCTCGGCTGGTATAGAGTTGCAGTTTTTGACATCCATACGGGTATAAATTTGATCACTAATTTTTCATTGTAATGTATTTGTAAAATACAATACAATTATAACACTATGAAATTGTTAGATTATTATGGGGTTGGCCCATAATTAATTTAATAGAAATTCCAAAAGACTCATTAGAGTACTAGGAGTCATGAAATTAGTTTAGTACCATATGGGTAATTGAGAGAAGGTTTGACCAACTTAAATAGTTGAGTTGTGTGTCTCTCAATTAGCAAGGTGGAAAAGGGTAAAGGCTGTGCCACACGCGCGCGCGCGCCGAGCCGAGCCGTGTGCGTGTGGAGTCGAGACGTGCACAGCGCAGCGACAACTTGTGATCGTCTACTTCGACCGTCATGGCGAACGAAACTGTTCTGCCTGCGCCACCGGCTCAAGGGTATATTAACTTATACCGTGTTTTATTCATGTTGATTTCTTGTTCATTAGTCTTTGCGTATGAGATAGATAATTTGTTATCTAGTACCTTTGGCTTTGAACAAAAATTGCATCATTGTTTAATCATGATCTACATAATTCTGTGGATTAAAATATTGAGAAAATTCCTAATATTTCCAACAATCCAAAAACCTTATACTAGGAATTTTACAACTACTGGTTTTGCTGTCGCACTTAAGCCAACTATATTTGACGGCGCAAATTACAAGCGTTGGCGCGCCAAGATGATTTTGTGGTTGACTGCCATGAACGTGTATCACGTTGCGCAAGGCAAGCCACAGCCTGAGGGTGGGCTCTCTCCTGAGCAGGAGAGTGCTTTCACGGCTGCGGATAACTTGTTTAGAGGCGCCGTGATTAGTGTTCTTGGAGAAAATCTTGTTGATGTGTATATGATTTTGCCAAGTGGTAAAGAAATGTGGGATGCACTTGAGGTAAAATTCGCAGTCTCTGACGCGGACAGTGAACTCTATGTCATAGAGCAGTTTCATGACTACAAGATGGTTGATGACCACTCTGTAGTAGAACAGGCTCATGAGGTTCAAGCTTTTGCGAAAGAACTTGAGAATTTTACATGTGCATTACCCGACAAGTTTGTGGCGGGATGCATCATTGCGAAGCTGCCACCTTCTTGGAGAGATTTTGCCACTACTCTAAAACACAAGAGACAAGAGTTCAGCGTTGCTGGTCTCATTGGGTCTCTAAATATTGAGGAGAAAGCGAGGGCAAAAGATATACGTGGGAAAGAAAGTTCTAGTGCCAATGTGGTACAAAAGAAAATCTTTCAATTCAACAAGAAGAATAAAAATAAGTCTGAAAAGCCTGAGAACAAGAACAAGGCCGCTCAAACTACTAGCTTCAAGAAGAAGAAGAATAAAGGAAAGGGAAGCGCTTTGTTCAGAATGGATGCGATCATTGGGCAAAGGATTGCCCCGATCGCAAAGACAATAAATGTAAAAGTCCGCTAACGTTGTTATTGGCAACATCGAGGAGGAACATCCGGTATGTTTCAATACCTACCGTTCTATCGTATGTCGTTCACTGATTGGTGGATTGACACGGGGCCAATATACATGTTTGTGCTTGTGATTCTTATTCTCTTCTTACCGGTCGCAGGGCTACCTCCGTGTTGATGGGGAATGGGTCGCAGCATTTGTACGTGGAGTCGACACAGTTGACTTGAAGTTTACTTCAGGAAAAGTCGTGCGACTGAGGAACGTGCATCACGTGCCGTGATAAATAAAAACCTTGTCGTGGGTCTCTATTGTGTAGAGATGGTTTTAAGCTAGTTTTGAATCCAATAAATGTGTTGTTTCTAAAATTGGAACTTTTATTGAAAAGGCTATGAGAGCGGAGGCTTGTTCCGCTTGTCTTTGTGGACATGAATAAAATTGTGAATCATGTTTGTAATCATGAGGTGATGTTTGGCATTCCGACTTTGTCATATTAATCTTGGTTGCATGATGCGGTTAGCCAGTATGAATTTAATCCCAAAATTTACCCAAGTCAAAGGTTCTAAGTGTCAAGTGTCTGTGCAATCTAAGCAACCTCGCAAGCCTCACAACGCAGCTGAGGCGAGAAATTTGGCACCGTTAGAACTAGTTCATACCGATTTATGCGAGATGAACAGGGAGTTGACAAAGGGTGGTAAGAGGTATTTCATGACTTTGATCGATGATTCTACTAGATATTGCTATGTGTATTTATTAAAGTCAAAAGATGAGGCTTTTCACTATTTTAAGATCTATAAAGCTGAAGCTGAGAACCAACTTGAGAGAAAAATCAAACGGGTTAGGTCAGATCGTGGTGGAGAATACTTTTCTAATGAGTTTAATTTATTCTGTGAGGAACATGGAATAATCCATGAGAAGACGCCTCCCTATTCGCCCCAATCAAACGGGATTGCCGAAAGAAAGAACCGTACTCTAATTGAGATGGTTAACGCCATGTTAGAAACAGCGGGACTTTCCAAGGAATGGTGGGGTGAGGCTATATTGACTACTTGTCATGTCCTAAACAGGGTTCCTACAAAGAATAAAGAAATCACACCATTCGAGGAATGGGAGAGGAAAAGATTAAATTTCTCTTATTTACGTACTTGGGGCTGTTTGGCTAAAGTGAATGTGCCTATCCCAAAGAAGCGTAAACTTGGACCAAAAACCGTTGATTGTGTCTTCATTGGTTATGCTTTTCACAGCGTTGGATATAGATTCTTAATAGTGAAATCTGGAGTACCTGATATGAATGAAGGTACAATTTTTGAGTCCACTGATGCCACATTCTTTAAGGACTTATTTCCTATGAAAGAGACACTTAGCTCATCTGGCCAAGAATCTATCTTCTCTCCTAAACCTTCCACTCCTATACAAATTGAGCCCATTTTTGAGGAAAATCCAATAGATGAGGGCAATGAAGTAACTCGTAAGAGTAAGAGACTAAGGACTACAAAGTCTTTTGGTGATGACTTCATTGTATATCTAGTGGATGATACTCCAAGAACCATTGAGGAGGCTTATTCATCGCAGGACGCTGACTATTGGAAGGAAGCGGTCCAGAGTGAGATGAATTCCATCTTGAGCAATGGAACTTGGGAAGTTGTTGAACGTCCATATGAGTGTAAACCTGTAGGATGTAAGTGGGTGTTCAAGAAAAAGCAGAGGCCTGATGGTACGATTGAAAAGTACAAGGCAAGGCTTGTGGCCAAGGGTTATACCCAGAAAGAAGGCGAGGACTTCTTTGATACTTACTCACCTGTTGCTAGATTGACCACTATTAGAGTACTACTGTCTTTGGCTGCCTCCTACGGTCTGATCATTCATCAGATGGATGTAAAGACGGCTTTCCTTAAAGGAGAGTTCGAAGAGGAAATCTATATGGATCAGCCTGATGGATTTGTAGTAAAGGTTCATGAAGGAAAAGTGTGTAGGTTGTTGAAGTCTTTGTATGGCCTTAAGCAAGCTCCTAAGCAGTGGCACGAGAAGTTCGACAGAACTTTAACATCTGCCAGCTTTGTTGTGAATGAAACTGACAAATGTGTGTATTACCGCTATGGTGTGGGTGAAGAAGTGATTATGTGTCTGTATGTTGATGACATACTGATCTTTGGGACAAACCTTAATGTGATTAAGGAAGTCAAGGACTTCTTGTCCGAAAACTTTGAAATGAAAGATTTGGGAGTAGCGGATGTCATCTTAAACATTAAATTGTTAAGAGAAGGTGACGGTGGGATTACTCTTGAGCAGTCCCATTATGTGGAAAAGGTGTTGAGTCGGTTTGGCTATAGCGATTGCAAACCTGCTCCAACGCCGTATGATCCAAGTGTGCTATTACGAAAGAACCAACGAATAGCAAAGGATCAATTGAGATATTCCCAAATCATTGGTTCATTAATGTATTTAGCTAGTGCAACAAGGCCTGATATCTCGTTTGCTGTGAGCAAACTAAGGCGATTTGTTTCAAACCCGGGAGATAATCATTGGTATGCTCTTGAGAGAGTAATGCGCTATCTAAAAGGAACATCAAGTTATGGAATTCACTACATCGGGTACCCTAGGGTACTTGAGGGTTATAGTGATTCAAACTGGATATCTGATGCTGATAAAATAAAAGCCACAAGTGGATATGTGTTCACATTGGGTGGTGGAGTTGTTTCGAAGTCTTGCAAGCGCACCATCTTAACGAGGTCTACAATGGAAGCGAACTCACAAAGATTAGATACCGCCTCTGTGGAAGCCGATCGGTGCGTGAACTTGTGAAGGACTTACCGGTGGTTGAGAAACCGGTGCCTGCTATTCTTTTGAATTGTGACAATCGACGGGGAATGTCAAGGGGAAAAGGTTCTAAGGATAACATGAAGTCATCAAGGCACGTTAAGAGGCGGTTGAAGTCTGTCAGAAAATGAGAAACTCGAGTTATAGCGTTGGACTATGTCCGACGGCTAAAAACTTGGCAGATCCTTTTACAAAGGGACTATCACGGAATGTGATAGATAAAGCATCGAGGGAGATGGGCTTGAGACCCACGTAAAGTCATGTCTTAGTGGTAACTCATCCTATTTGATCGGAGATCCCGTGAATTAGGATGTTGAGACAAGCTAGTGATGGCCGAGAGGAGAGTACTACATGCTTGGCCCACTCCGCTTGAGATGCAATAACTCTTCTATTCTGTATGGCAGGTTGGTTATACCTTAATGTATTCCGAGTGGCTTTGATAAGCAGAGATGTTGTCCTACAGAACATCTTATGAGGAATACACCTATATGAGTTCGACTACTAGTCACAGTCTATGAGATTGGGTGATCTCTAAAGGCTCATGAAAGGCTAAGGAGTATGACTTATAAGCTCCAAACCGAGGGAATGCATTTAGCTGCCTAGTATCAGTAAAGGACTTTGGTGAAACTTGTTCGCACAAAACTGTCAATTCAAGGCATAGTCCATTGTTCAGTTGTGGATGAGTGTAACCTTTGTTCTAGGTGGAAGTTCAACTTAGTCTCCATCGAAAAACCGGTATATCAAACTACATTGAATCGAGAGTATTTCAAATGTGCCTTTGAAATTTGGTGGGGATTGTTAGATTATTACGGGGTTGGCCCATAATCAATTTAATAGAAATTCCAAAAGGCCCATTAGAATACTAGGAGTCATGAAATTGGTTTAGTACCATATGGGTAATTGAGAGAAGGTTTGACCAACTTAAATAGTTGAGTTGTGTGTCTCTCAATTAGCAAATTGGAAAAGGGTAAAGGCTGTGCCACACGCGCGCGCACGCGCCGAGCCGAGCCGAGCCGTGGCGTGGCGTGGCGCGTGTGCGTGTGCGTGTGCGTGTGCGTGTGCGTGTGCGAGTGCGAGTCGAGACGAGACAAGACGAGACGTGCACGTGCGCAGCGCAGGCCAGTCCGGACGTGATGTGTTGGGCGAGAGCGATTTATTTTGCCGTTTCAGTGATTAGTGTGGCCGGTTTATGACCAGTAACCGCCGTCGATTACGAATCGAGCGTGGTTGATGGTCGGTCATAAACGCCGCCGATTAGTAACGGACGTCTTGATGGAGTCAGTTACTAGTAACGGACGTTTTGATGGCCTCCTATTAATCGCCGTCAGTTACTCTGCCATAGGCCTATATAAGGAGGGCTGTGCCTTTCTCCACCTGCAGAACTCCCACAATAATCCATCCATCCTTTGTAGCTGCTGCTGTTTTTTGCATTCCCGACTTCGTTTTCTTGCGCGCAAGCAGCGGAGGGAGCAGCCTCGGAACCTCGCCTTCTTGAGATCTTGCTCGAGATAGAAGGCCGATAAGGTTTTTGGGAGCGTACCACGGATCGCCGAAAGGTGTTCTGAAGCGCATTCAAGATCGCAACGCGTCTTCACTGCACCAAGGCTTCACTGCGACAACTTGTGATCGTCTACTTCGACCGTCATGGCGAACGAAAATGTTCTGCCTACGCCTGTGCCAACGGTGGCACCGGCTCAAGGGTATATTAACTTATACCGTGTTTTATTCATATTGATTTCTTGTTCATTAGTCTTTGTGTATGAGATAGATAATTTGTTATCTAGTACCTTTGGCTTTGAACAAAAATTGCATCATTGTTTAATCATGATTTACATAATTCTGTGGATTAAAATATTGAGAAAATTCCTAATATTTCCAACAGAAACTACTTTTTAAAATGCATATAATTTTTTTTATCAAAAATAATACAAAAGAACGGTATACCGTTCAGACTTTGCTTCTACGGCATAGCCGCACGCCGTTCGATCAAATTCCGAACGCACAAATCTTTCGGGCCGGGTTCATGTTCATAGAATCACGTCGTCGGCGTTCTCCTCCTCAGCATTCTGCCTCTGCCATGCCTCTAGTCGGGTCGGGTTCATGTTCACAGAGTCGCCGCTTCGCGGGCGTCGACAAGCTCACCTATACCAACTCGCATCATGCCACCCCGTTCGACTGCACATGCCTATGTACAGCCACTCACTGCGTGCCGTCATACCTGCCTACTACAGTTCAAATGTGCCATCCTGCCATCCACACATGCGACTACCTCTCTTGCTTGACAGCATGTCGGGATTTCTTTTCCACTTTTTTGTGTTGTTTTTTCTTATGAAATTTGTCCAAACTTCAGTTGAAACTTGATAAAACTTTTTATAAATTTCGGGTTGAAACTTACTTAAAACTCATGGGTTAAAACTTTGTGAAACTTGAGTTCCAAAATCTAAAACTCGTTCAAACTTTGGCGTGGAATCTTCTAAAAACTTCTAAAAAATCGTGAAACTCTTTGAAACCTGAAGCATTTCGAATGTTCTCTTGAAATTTGCTGAAATTGTACGAAACTTACTAATATACCGCTGAACTATATATTGTTCTGTAGTCACTTCCAATTTTTATATAACTAATTTAAATATTTAAAAGTATATTAGCAATCAAAGTTTTAAAAATTTGATTACACCTATATCTAAAATAATGACTATTTATGATAGGAGGGAGTAGCCAGGACTAAAAAACTATCCGTAAAATAGCATATTAGATGAACGCTAATACGTGAGTGAGCTGTCTTCTCTAGGACATCTAATGGGAACCAAACTAGTGCCATCAACTACACAATATATGTAGCGCGTTTTTGATAAAACAGCAGTAACTGCTCTCATCCTAGAGATTTTAGGGCCTAATCTCATCCTAATCCACCACGTCCAACCTACCAAACTGTTGGGAAACCACGTGGCCCAATCAAAGTCCACGATGGACCCTTAGCCGAAACCCTAGGCGACTACTAGATAATGAGGACGGCCACCCTATGTACAAGAGATCAGAAATCAATAAAGTATTCTGTCGTCGTTCCCCCTAAACCTGTGTCTCTCTTTCTCTCTCTGTTCTCCACTTCAGATCTATTAGGGAACCCCGGACTGTTCGATAGCGAGGTTCCTTAACACGTTATCAGCACGAAGCTCTACCGGTGAACAGATTGAAAATGTGAGAAAAGGTGGGATTCGACGATTAAATCTAATCGCTCTTGTTTCTATGCACGCATCTATCCTACGCATCAGATACTGTTTTCATCTCGTGGCACGAAGATACAGATGGCTCGAAGCAACAGTAGAAGAGTGTTTACTATTCAAGCACGAAAAAAAAATCATCGTTGCCTCGACTTGCGCGCCCGCAGAGCGACGTCGTCGCCTCGACTTGCGCACCCGAAGCGTCGCCGTCGCTGAGCCCGGCGGCCGCCGCCATGGTCGGCGACCCGGCCGCCGCCGCTCGCTTTCGCGCCAGAAGCGCCATCCAAGAGCTTATTGTCGGCCACGCCGCCGGCACACTTCACCGCCCGGATCGGCGCCCGGCGTCGCGCCACCGCCGCGCCTCGGCCACCCCGGCTCGCGACCGCGGCCGCCTCAGAGCCCCCGACAGCGCGCACCCGAGTGCCTTCCCGGTCGCGCCTCACGGAGGAAGGCCGGGCCCCGTCGGCCGCCACTTCGGCTTGGTGCAAGCGCCCTCGCCCGATCTCCGTCGCGCGCCGCCGCTTCAGCCTGCCGCCGCGGCCGTCGTTGCCGTCGTGCATTCGGCCGCTTGTTGTCTTTGCTGCGACGCCGCTTCGGCCGGCCGCATCCGCCCGGTCCGACCTCGCCGTCGCCGCCGCCACTGAAACCATCTGCGCGACGCCGCCATCGCTCCTCCGCACCCGCGCCCAAAACACAGAAATCGGGGGAGAAGGGCGGTGCGAGGAAGAAGACGCGTGGGCGGGCAGGCGTAGCGGCGCAAGCGGGAGGGCGCGCTAGCGGCTAGGGCTTGGGAACCCTAGCCGCCGGTCCTTTATGGGCCGAAAAGAAGAGGCAGGCACGGCCTAGTAGCCGCTTCAGTCGGAGAAAAGAAAAGAAAGAAAAGAAAAAAGAAAACAAAACAGAAAATTTGGAAAATTGCTAGAAAAATCCAGAAGATTTTTTCGGCTCTGTTTTTAATTTTTCTAGCTTTATTCTCTGTATTTATGAATATTCTTTATGAATTTTTGAATTCATTGCTTTATTTAAGATACTGGAAATGCATAGCAATTTATTTTCTGCATTTTATGTTTTTGCAACCTTTTTCTATTAGATTACACACAGTAATCTAATGTCGGAATTTTTGAAATCATGCAGATGTCCGGCATCATGATTCGTGAGTTTGAAGAACTGGCCCCGCACGGTCAAAACTACCTCACTTGGGCATCGGACGTGAAGATCGTTCTTGGAGGCAAGAAGCTCCGTGCCGCGATTGGTCTAGGGTCCTCGCAGGACGCAAAACCTACCGCCGAGCAGAACGATCAAGCCTTGCACTTCCTCAGGCACCACCTCTCAGCCACTCTGAAGAATGAATATATGGTGAGGAGAGTGCACTTGAGCTTTGACCGCACTTGTAAAGCGGTTCGAGAAACTCAAGTACACCATCTTGCCCCAAGCACAAAGAAGATTGGGTCCGCATGAGGTTTGCGGACTACAAACAAAGGGGCGAGTACAACCGCCTTGCATGCAATTTTACCAATCTCTCCCTAGGTGGCAAGAAGATCACTGATGAGGAGAAGATTGAGAAAACTCTCTCTACCTTCCACCCAAATGCTATCTAGAGTGCACGTAGCTATCGTCAGGACGCATACAAGGAGTATAGCGAACTGATTGATGTAATGCAAGTTGCGAAATCGCAAGACGATGTTCTACACAAGAACTGTGTCTCGCAGCCACCTGGAAGGGGCACTGGCACAGAAGTCAATGCCAATAGCTATAAGGTGAAAAAGCCCACTCATAGAAGGAAGGGCAAACAGGGTGGAAAAGAGAGGTCTCAGGCCAAAGGAAAGTCCAAAGCCTCAGTGAAGAAGGATGACAAGGAAAAGTCGCACACCAAGCTGTATGGACAGCAGAACCAAACGTGCTTCAGGTGCGGCACTTGGTGACACTGATCGAAGGTATGTCGGGAATCCAAGGAAGTGATCAACGCATATATGGCTAAGAGGAAGGCAAAAGAAAACGCCCCAGCAGAGGCACACTTCGACAAGATTGGTGATGATGATGCCATGGATGAAGATACCCCACTTGTCTCATCCTCACAGAATAGCCTGGACATCGACGCAGCAGCCAATCTTATGGCAAATGAAGAGAAAACTTCTGTGGATGACATAGAAGCAGAACTTAATGCATATTTTACAGATTCCGTTTAATGCATGAATCGCATTTTTTTAGTTTATAGTTGTTAGCAATTTCTTTTGAATAATGAATTGTAAGCTCTAGAAGAGCATACTTCTCTCATGAATAAATATGCAATTTATTCTTTATTCCAGTATTCTTTAATTTGCAAGCAATGTTTGAATTATTCTACTTCTATTTGATTGGGACTATTTTTTCATTTTTAGAAATCGTGTAGCACCCAAATGGAAGAGATACGCATTGTTGATAGTGGCACAACAAATACCATCTTAAGAGAGTCCAAATACTCCCAGTCGATCATGAAGAACGCTGGAAAGATTACTACGATCGCAGGAAGCGATTCATATGTAATAGGCTCAGGAAAAGCTACTATTATATTGCCTATGGTTACAACTTTGGTAATTGAAGAAGCCCTTTTGTACCCTGAATCAACGCGCACTCTCTTAAGTTTCAAAGACATCCACGCCAATGGTTTTCACGTAGAAACCAATGAAGAAAATGGCAAAGAATACTTGTGCATTGTGAAGCACGCGGTATGTGGAAAAATGGTATTAGAAAAATGTCCCTCATATGAATCTGGGTTGTACTACACGAATATTCGTGCACCCGAAGTGTATACTTCCTTGAAGACTATTTTTAGAAGCTCTGAGTTATTTTCTTTATAGCATGGCAGATTAGGTCATCCTGGTCTTAGAATGATGAGAAATATAGTAAATAACTCATAAGGTCATGGCATTAATGTTAAGAATTTCCCGAATCATGAAGATTTTGTGTGCTCTGCTTGTGCCACCGGGAAATTAATAACTAGACCCTCCGTCATGAAAGTGCAAAGTGAAATCCCTGCATTCCTGGAATGCATCCAGGGGATATTAGTGGCCCGATTCAGCCATTGTCAGGGCCGTTCCGATACTTTATGGTGCTCATCGATGCTTCCTCGAAATGGTCGCATGTATGCTTATTGTCAACAAGAAACCATGCTTTTGCAAAGCTGATCTCGCAGATCATAAGAATTAAGAATGTTTTCCCTGATCATCGCATGAAGTCCATTAGAATGGACAATGCCGGAGAATTTACATCAAAGGCATTTGATGATTATTGCAACCGCATGAGGATAGCGATTGAGCACTGCACCGCACGTCCATACGCAGAATGGGCTAGCTGAAGCACTAATAAAGAGGATTAAATTCATTGCCAGACCGCTTTTGCAGAGTTGTAACTTGCCCAACACTTGTTGGGGATACGCAGTCCTGCACGCAACAGCTCTCATCAATTTCAGAGTTTCGCCTTACAACATCCATTCCCCTATGCAGCTTGTGCACGGGATCATCCCGAAAATCTCCCATCTCAGAAAATTTGGCTGTATGGTATATGTTCCTATACCACCCCCTCAGCGGACTGCAATGGGCCCTCTCCGCAAGTCTGGGATATACGTTGGTTATGAGAGTGCATCCATAATCAGGTACTTGGAACCCATGACTGGAGACTTGCATACAACCCGATTCGCTGATTGCATTTTTGACGAGGATCGTTTCCCGTCATTAGGGGGAGGAAATCAACCTTTGGATGAAAAATACCAGGAAATCATATGGCATTTCACTGGGATCCCCGCGCATTACCCCCGCACTAATGAAGCAAATCAAGAAGTCCAGAAGATAATTGATTTGCAGAATTTAGCAAATGAACTGCCTGATCATTTTTGTGATCTGAAGGGCGTGGTTAAGTCGTATGTACCCGCAAGAAATGCATCAGAGATGGTGGAAATACCAAATAAAATAGAAGGTATCTCTCATCCTGTTCAGAGGCCTCAAAGAAAAAAAACAGGAAATGTGGCTCCTCAAACCCAAAGTACCCGAGACGCCCGAGAAAATCAAGCAGAGGACTTACCACAACCAATCATGAAAATACCCCAAGGAAAGAAGGGGAGCCAGTTGAGACCTGGCACTGGAAAGAAGCCGACGGAAAAGGCAATTCCAGACTTGAATCTTCCACTGCAGGAAGACGCTGGAAATAATGTGTGCGCACACATAGGCGATGGAAAGCTAAAGGAACTTGCTCCTGCGATAGGGAATAGCAGCGAAGAGCAAGTAGAATTGCATGAAGCACCTCATGATGAAATGGCCATAAACTTTGTAATAACAGGAGAATCCCTAAATAGAGCAACAGCCAATGTTGATGCATACTTTGCAAAGAAGATTGCCTCCATCATTGATAATAATCCCGAGCCTGCATCTCTCGTAGAGTGCAAGAAAAAGCTAAATTGGGAAGAATGGAAGAAGGCAATTGCTGCAGAGTTAGTCTCTCTGAACAAGAGAGAAGTGTTTGGGCCCGTATGTAGCACACCTCCCCATATAAACCCTGTAGTTCACAAATGGGTCTTTGTTCGGAAGAGAAATGAAAACAATGAAGTTGTAAGGTACAAGGCAAGGCTCGTAGCTCAAGGTTTCATTCAACGTCCTGGAGTTGATTATGAAGAAACCTATTCTGCAGTCATGGGAAGAATTACCTTTAGATATTTGATCTCAATGGCAGTCAACTTGAAGTTGAGAATGAAGCTAATGGATGTGGTTACAGCATATTTGTATGGAAACTTGGATTCGGAGATATACATGAAAGTACTGGATGGTATTCCTATCTCGAACTAAGACAGAGCAAATAGAAACCTGTACAGTGTGAAATTGGAGAAATCACTGTATGGGCTAAAACAGTCAGGAAGAATGTGGTACAATCGCTTGAGCGACTTTCTCTGTAAAAAAGGCTATACGAACAGCGAAGATTGTCCATGTGTGTTTATACAGCGATCCCCTAATGGATTCTGTATAATCTTCGTCTATGTAGATGACTTGAACATCATTGGGGCGGATGAAGAAATTGAAGAAGCATGCTCATACTTGGAGTTTGAGTTTGAAATGAAGGATTTTGAAAAAAACCAAGTTTTGTTTAGGCTTGCAGCTTGAGCATGTCCAAGGAGGAATCTTGGTACATCAATCAACCTACACGCAGAAAGTGTTGGAAAGGTTTGGCTTTGAAAAGGCATATCCTGCAAAGACTCCAATGGTCGGAAAGTCACGATAAGCAGACCTAGACCCATACAGACCTAGAGAAGAGGGGGAGGAAGTCCTGGGAGCAAAGACTCCAATGGTCGGAAGGTTACTACAAGCAGACCTAAATCCATACAGACCTAGAGAAGAGGGGGAGGAAGTCCTGGGAGCAGAATTCCCATATCTGAGTGCAGTTGGAGCGCTCATGTACCTTACGAATAGCACTAGGCCGGACATTGCGTTCGCTGTGAATTTGTTTACCCGGTACAGTGCAGAACCCACCAAAAGGCATTGGAAAGGGATGAAGGACATCTTCCGTTACCTCCAAAGAAGCAAAGATCTCGGTCTGTTCTTCAGAAGAAACAATGAACTGAATTTGGTTGGCTATGCCGATGCTGGGTACTTATCAGACCCGCATACTAACAAGTCACAAACTGGGTATGTTTTCCTATGTGGAGGAACAACAGTTTATTGGAAGTCGTCTAAGCAGACTCTTGTCTCGACGTCGACAAACCACTCGGAAATCATTGGTTTGTATGAAGCCTCTCGTGGATGTGCATGGCTCCGAAGAATGGTTCACCACATCCAGAAGTCATGTGGCTTGAACATTGAGCAAACTCCCACGATCATTTATGAAGATAATGCAGCTTGTGTTGCCCAAGCATAGATGGGTTATGTGAAGAGCAATATCACGAAGCATATCAACCCCAAGTTCTTCTATGCTCACGAATTGCATAAGATGAACGAGATCAAGATATTGCATACTAAGTCATGTGAAAATCTCGCAGATTTGTTCAATAAATCACTCCCAGCATCTACCTTTGAAAGGTGTGTAAAAGGGATTGGGATGATGAAACTTAGAGAAGTGCAGATTTTATGAGGAGATATTTCACATACTCCCACATAAATCTCGAATATGAATTTTGAGTACCTAACATGAATCTCGAAGATTAGCGGTTGAAGTTTGAGTGAATTGTACTCTTTTTCCTTAGCAAATTTTTAATGAAGTTTTCTTGCATAAGGTTTTAATGAGACAATTCATGCAACACAGTAAGCGTGTGCTATGTACTTTTTCTCCAAGTATTTTTCCCATTGGTTTTTTCTGGAGTTTTAATGAGGCATATGCATCTCGCGGCAAAGTGCCCAAGAGGGAGTGTTGGGAAACCACGTGACCCAATGAAAACCGACGATGGACCCTTAGCCGAAACCCTAGACGACTACTATATAAGGAGGAGGGGTCCCCCTTTGTACAAGAGATCAGAAATTAATAAAGTATTCTATCGTCGCTCCCCCTAAACCTGTGTCTCTCTTTCTCTCTCTATTCTCCACTTCAGATCTGTTCGAGAACCTCAGACTATTCGATAGTGAGGTTCCTTAATACAAACAACACCTAAAGGTCTACCTTTTTTTTAAATCTATTAATGGAAAGATACGCAGGCCTTGCGCTTTTTCTTAAAAAAGGGAGAGTCTAAAACAGAGCAACACTTCTCTTCTAAAGTTTATCTCACACCAAGTAAACCAAGTATATAAAATTGCATAAAACTTGGCAATGATTTCACTAGTCAAGACTCAAGACTGGTCTGCTACCCAAAATGCACGGTCTCAGTTCGGAATCTCTTCTACTTCTCTCTATTTTGTGGTTAGGCTAAATGAAACCAAGAAAGGACTAAGGTAGATGCAATGAGATGATATCTCAGTTGGCTATAAGCAAATATACAGTATCACATTAGATTTATGTTGATACCAAGGAGTAAAAAGAAGGAAGGAGAAAAGGTCGTGTGTTGTTTAACACTAGCGTGATATGCTCAGGAGGTGTTTCTATATTTTTATTTTTGAAAGATGTATAAATATCAAAGTATGAATAATAGTAGCATTATATAGTGACGTATAAAAGCACTGCTTAAATTATTTTATAGAAAATAAGGATAACTACGTATAGTAGACAACAATTATCTCTTTCCATTAGGGGTGCTACAGGGTTTGGACCGGCCCAGACTTTTGAATTAGATCGGTCCAAAACTGCAAATAGATTGAACTCATTTCGGATCAATAGCCATGTGAATCAGGTTTAGGGCCTGTTTGTTTCAGCTTTGGATTCTCTAAAAGCTGATTCTGGATTGTGATTGTAGAGAAGCTGATTCTCCGAAAGCTGGAATCCAAAAGCACATATGATGGGGATTGTGGATTCTAGTGTATATGGGTGGGTTGGATTGTGAGAATCGGATTCTAGAATCAGTCTGTTTGTTTCTGATTCTGCTTTTGGGACCAGAATCCAGAATCAAAAGCTAAAACAAACAAACCCTTAGGCTTGATTGGGCCAGTCTTGGATCTCATGTTTTTATACTAAGTCTCTCACCGTTAGCCAAGTAAACCAATTGATGTTGTCTTTAACACTAATGCTCTCTTTTGTTTTACATATTTCAATATCATACTTTAAATTTTAACTTTCAACCTTTGTTTTTAGTTAGTGAGATATGTAAATATAGAACTAGTTTTATCATTTAAATATTACACCATAAACTATCAATTCATTAAAGAAACGATTATCTAGATAAAGACCTAAATCAAGACTCAAACTTCCATGGTCTAGACTAAGCTTGAACTTCACATCTTTTTGAATTAGACTAGATAAAGATTTATTAAAAAAATATTAAGCTTCGATAATATATATAATATACTGGATTTTGACTCATTGGCATCATTGGCATCCTTATTTTCCATAGTACCCTGATGGAAAGTTGTCAGTTGATGAGATCGAAAGTTTGGCACTAGCACACGGGCGAGTCTTGTCGCATTGAATTGGGTTACATGTAGCTAAGCTAGACGTCTAGCTGTGAGGCAACTCTCCATTTTCCAAGGAGAAGAGGCGCAAGGAAAGCATGCAAAAGTCGTAATCATTGCATTTCCGTTGGGAAGGCAAGCAACGCTGAGTCGATCACACTAGCTTGCTAGCCCGGGTTGTTCATGTGAGGAAGTACAATAGCAAAACACATTACTTACTAGATCTCTTATTCATATTATTTAAAATAAGTAGTAAAATTAGTTTATACAATAACTACTTCTAAAGATCGTTTTTAGAGAAACACTAAAATATTTAATTTAGATATTCAACACTAACTTTATCTCTATGTCTATCGACAAAACACCAACTTCAACACTAATAGTCGCTCACGTCGGCTTCAACATCGGACAAAACTGATGTGTACATACTAATAGTAAGCCGGGAGTCCGCTTAGTTCAAGGGCAATAGGTGAATAAGATAGGATCATCCATCTTAGAAGGAATAAAGTCATCCAAATTCATGTTTGGTTAAAGGGATGAGAGATAATCGTGATGAACTAAATTTTTGTTTAGTTAGAGGGATGATGTTGGATGGAATGAAAGTTAGATAGTAGATAGGACAAGAGTTCAAATTTGATTAATGGGATGAAAGTTTGATGGACTCATCTCAAATTCATGGGATAGCTTTATTCAACATCTATAAAGATTTTTTACGAGATTTGACTGTCTTTTTCCACCCATCTATCAAACAAATCAGCGAAATAGGTAAAAAAAAAAGATAGATAAGACTATATAGCTGTTGACTGTATGTTGACCTAACACCAACCCTGACACATACAAGCACGAACAAGTGTAGCATTTTTTACTGTAACTGGTCTCCTGCCTTTTTTTTTCAAACATGGTTCTCGTTGTGACAAATTTGTGAAAGTAAATTTTTACTCTGGGTTTGAGCCGGGGACGTCGTACGCGTGCATGTGATAATAGATGGATGAAAAGTAAAGTAATACTAGAAGCAATTCAAGCATGATCATTTGCAGTGACGCATGCATTAGCTGCATATATGCATTTTCCACCCGACTGCTGCATAATTTTCTAGCGGTGCTGCCGATTCTAGGGATCTTTGGCTGCGAAAAAAGAACCGTGCTCATCGGCAGCTGGTTTTTATATCTCCGTAGGATCGAGGGTGAGGAAAAATTCCACGCTCGTGGAATTTTGACCACAAGAGACTAGTTTTATAAATTCGTCGTAACGTGAACCATATTCAAAAAAAAAAAAAAAGAGGCAAGAGGCTAATACAGTAAAAAGAAATGTAGAGTAGTACAACTAGCTGTCTGCACTCTACAATACTCCACCAGTGGTAAAAGTGAGTACGTGCTGTATCGAGGGAGACGTACGGATGGAAATGTAACATTGAGTACTTTATAAATACTAGTTTGATCACTACAGTTGTTGTGTTAGATATAGATGCGATCTTTAAAATATAGATTTAATCACTAATATTTATTATAGTATATTTATAAACCGAATTAAATTATAATATTGTAAAAGTAACAAATTTACTTGTATAATTTTTCGTGTATTTAATTTAAATATTTAAAAAATACTAATAGTATATGAGTGGTGAAAACGACAACTACAGGTTATAAGAGCGCGTTTATATTTGCAGCTCACATATTTACACCGTACGAACATTGGAGTGAATCTTTCTTTCTGCCTCGAGTGCGTTGATAGTTGGTCGCAAGAGCCGGGTCGCGATCGATCTTTCACAAATGGGGTGCACTGCAAGCAAACCGAGCGCCGTACGTGCGCGTGCAATTGCCGCGACTTACTCCAGCTTGTTAGGGTTCCGGTGGGCGGTGGGGGTGGCACTAGCGAGTAGTAGGAGGAGGCTAGTGTAGTACTCCTACTGCACTACACATACACACGCTACATGAACATGCAGGTGAAGTTAAATGCAGGCATAGCATGGCGTCGCAATGTCGCATCTGGAGGGGATTTGATTTGACAGCGTTTGTTCGTGCAAGTGGAATTGGAATGATTTTCCTGACCCAACCCCAGCAGAGCAGCCTGCTGCCTGCCGTCCGGTCGCATAGAATCCAACTTCACTGCACTGCACGCCGCATGCTGCCACCGGACGGTCGAGAGAACGCGAGTGCGTTAATTCCAGTCTCTCTTACCCATGGCCACGAGTATTTAATTAATTTCGTCGTGGGTGCATCTTGGGGGTGAAAACGGGTGATTATTCTTTTCGTATTTTAATCTATATTTTTTTCGGATTCAGACTCGGATACGGATTCGGGTTATTCGGGATACGGATACGAAACGGACATGTGACGGATTTGGATCGAAAAGATATACGGATAATGCACGCATATATAGAGTAATATATATTGAATTAAAACCATACGAGTACATGACTATAATGACAAATTATATATCAATTAAATTCAACAAATATCGTTGAAAGAATATGCTATTTGAGGATCAATAGAACCAACTAGTTGTTAATATAAATGGGCTGAAATGGAAAAAAATAATGAAAATGGGTTGGATCTTGCTGATATCCGAATATCCGATCCGATATCCGAATAGAAAAAATCTGGATATCCGAATAGGAAAAATCCTAATATCCGGATCCAGTCCCATATTTACCGGATATTGGATGCTCCGGATCCGGTCCTGGATCCGACCGGATAGTAAAATCCGGTCGCGGATCCGGTCCCGGATCGGGCGGAAGATATCCGACCCGTTTTCATCCCTAAGTGCACCTCTAGAACGCCGCTGCCACCAACTCTCTTGCTAGCTAGCACAGGGACTAGGATTCAAAAATCGCTGACGTACCAGTCGATAAATCCGTCCAACTCGAAAATTTTATACGTGAAAATCGCTCGAGCTCAAAAAAATTGACTTTGAAACAGTTCAGTTTCGAGAGATTTTCGACGAATTTCAAAACCGGTAGGAGAGCGATTCCCGAACTCTGCTCGGCCACAGTTTACCTGAATTGTTTGTTAATGGTACGTGGTGGCCAATGTCCCCGCGAACTCGCCATCGCATGTACGGGCCGGGTCGTCCGTTCAGGCCCATACTGACTCATAAACCGGGCATCTTGGGCTGCCTCAGCCCACCCAGACTAGTTTCGAATTTCCTCACTGCTCCCAGGCAGCGTCATACCATACGATCCTCCTCAACCCCGTTTCTACTAACCTTCACGGCCTACCTGGTTTCTACATGCCTCAATCACATCTGAGCACAGTGCCCAGCATTCCAGAACAACATGATTACCTCACTTAATATCTCAATGCGTCGGAAAATGGTTCACATCAAACTTCGTTGTATGCCACAATGCAATCTTGATATATATAGCATATACATACCCGATGTTTCGCGATAAACACATTGCAAGAGATGTATATGTTTCTCTCCAACACAGCACAGCAGGTTTGAATAAATACTAATCACACCACAAGACAGCCACCAACCGCGCAGATTTCAAGCCGCAAAGTTGGTGAGGTTTAGGGAAACAAGATATACAAAGATCACAAAGAGACGACATGCCGCAGCTCTTCTGGTCTTGTGTATTAATATGAGACGCAATGCAATGCACACCATGGATCGTTTCAAGTACTACTCATTTGCTGCGCTGTCTGAAATCATGTCCATTGTGGTGTCGTTAGAGCTTGCAGAGTTGGTCTCCCGGATTTGGCCCATGGAGTCGTTGTTCCGGCCTCCATTTCCTGCTCCTTGAGTCAGGTGGTAGTTCTGAAGGCTCCGCCGGACTGGACTAGAGAGGAAGTTTGAGAATATGGTGGTATTCTTTGGCTGTTCGCTGTTGCTGGTCCGAGGAGCGAGCCCAGATGCCTGACCATAGGAACCAGCCGAGAGTTGGCTGCTTGAGTTGGCAAACTGCCCTGCACTTTGAGGATACTGATGTACTCTTGGGGCAGCATGTGCCGCATCACTGCCTCCGTAGTCCATCTCATGCTGCAGAACAAAGTTGGTAAAACATATAATACTTTCTCACCAATTTACCTAGATGCCTAAACAAAATAGAGCTTAAGTCAGTAAGCAGTTCCAAAGTTACTAGTCCTCTACACTACGTTGTATGTTGCCAAGTTCACAACACTTGAGAGAATGATACACTCAGTGCACTCCTGTACCTAATTCGAGTCATATCTGAA
Organism: Otatea glauca; assembly: GCA_036346275.1. Lineage (NCBI taxonomy): Eukaryota > Viridiplantae > Streptophyta > Magnoliopsida > Poales > Poaceae > Otatea > Otatea glauca. Next base: position 64,030,242 of record CM070719.1, on the reverse strand, counting down.
CTGCGGATTTTCTCTATTGAGACAAGAGATATTAGAGGTATTTTTAATTTCAACTCCTGATTCAAGCTTTGCACCGTCACATAGGCACCTGAAGGACATGAACTAAATGAGATGACGCGGTAAGAGGTATATGACTAGTTCGATTTATAGTTGAATCTTATGCATTTGGTGACTTTGGTTTATCGTTCTTGTACCTGTATATGAGCCATTATATCAGCTACTGTCAACCTCGACTCTTCCTCGTGCTTCCTCAGGATCCACTGGTACAGCTTCTCCTGCATTGGCAACGTGAGAATCCAGTAAGTACAAGATCAAGCAAGTTTACTGAGCTGGAGGAAGAAAATTTACACAACACCGGCATCTGAAATCGACAATGCAGACTACGGAAGACTAAACTGCATGTAAGCTATATAACTGACCCGTTGGGATGATTACATGAAATGGCTATCCACAATTGTGATGTCTGGAATTCATCTCTGACTAGGCTAATTTCTGTATGTTCCTCTGTATACTAATAGGAGCGAGTAATTTACAGTACACCATTCTGAAATTCTTCTATAATGGCGCACTTATTCTTCCTTGCCATGGTTAAATCGCTACGCAAATTATAAACCACGCGGAGAGACCAGCGGAAGGGACGGCCGAATCGAGTCATCCTCCCACCGCACAAGTCAGCAGGCCCCAATCGTGCAGCAAGACGGAATCGATCAGCGGAATCAAAGGGAGCAAGAGAGAGGTGGGGGTTCGGGGAGGGATAGTTACGGACGTGGGCGTGGAGCTCGCCGGCGTGGAAGGAGTGCTTCTGCTGCGCCATGGCCTGGGAGTAGAGCTGGGAGAGGGAGTTGGCGGCGCTGCAGAAGGTGGAGTAGAGCGTGCGGTCGGCCTCGTCTAGCCGCGGCGCCGCCTCCTCCGTCTTCCTCTTCCGCGACATCGCCGCCGCCGCCGCCGCCGCCGCCGAGCAGGAACCCTAGGCTGGACTAGAGTCGCCTGGCTGTGAATTGCTGCGATGTGAGTGAGAGGGTCTCGGTTCACCGACGGAACAAGCAAACCATATGTACGTGGTATTCCGCTTGTATTTCGTATTCCTATACCGTACGGTGTATGCTCGGATACGGATTACACGGCACTTCAATTCTTTTCTTTGCACATTGCACAAATCCTGAAACAAGTGAAATGATAAATAATTATCGTCTAACATTTATTTATACTTTAATATTGTCGGGGATCGGTCATTCTAACACGTGTTCGGCCCTCCGGGCTTTAGGGCGCTTTCCCCGAGCTTGAGAGGCTTGTTCCCGAGCTCGGGCAGAGACATCCCCGAGTTCGGAGGATTGTTCCCGAGCTCGGGCAAGGCCGTCCTCGGGTCCGTGTTGGCCCCGCAAGTCTTCCCGACCTCGGCGCCTTTAATCCGATCTCCAGTATAGTATTCTTTTTTTCCGGCATGACCTTTCTCCCCTGCGTGGGAACCAGAGCTCAGCAACTCCTGTCATATCCTCTGTGTGGGAACCAGGGCCAACCGCTCGTGTCATATCCCCGAGATCAACACCCGGGGGCCTATAAAGCGCTGGGCCACCTCGACCCGAAGAGAAGGGAGACAACAGCAACACAAAAAACACAAGGAGGTAATACTAAGACACAACAACAAACGTAACAAGAACCACGATACACGCTCATACGCTGTACCACCTCGCCAAGCTCTCCTCGATCACCACCCCCGAGTGGTCCCGAGGTCGAGCCCCCTGTTCATCCTCCCCGAGGAGCCTTTAATCACCTTTCGTCTACGGGCAAGACTGGAGTAAAGCTATTACCAGGCCAAGGGGCTCGAACCAGTATAAACGCTGTGTCCCCTGTTCGCTTGTCCTTCTCCCTCGAGCTGTGAGCCTACCGGCGCTCCCTCCATCCCGGACGAACATGACTTTGGGTCTCGCCCCTTTGCACGATCCTTTCCCCCTTATTTGCGGTTGACGGTCCCGATCGTCGACAAATATCTATATAACTTTCAAAAAGAAATGTCTATAATCATATCTCTTGTCAGAATTACATGGACTGATTAAAGAAAAAAAGAATTGCACGGACTACTGATACCTGTGAAATCGATATCGGACGGTTTGGTACCTTTAAATTGGATTTTGAACTTCCCCTAGACTGGACTGCCAAATATCAAGATGAGGACCATAACTAATGAAAACCTCGCTTTTGGGAGAAGAGCGCGATAGATGAGCGATGTCAACCAAATGTTCCGGTACAGGTTTAGATTTTAAAGCCATACAATTAGTGTTACTACTAATGTTGCCATCGAGAGTAGTTACAAAAATAATTTACTTTTAAAAAATACGCTAAAAGGGTGCGGATCGCTTTCAATGCAAGTATTCGTAATTTTAAGAAATTTCGTAAGTGCTAGATGATTATCCGAAAAGCGAACCAAGAGACGGATAAAAATTCAGGCAAGTCTGCTTTGCGCAAAGCTAGCCAAGGTTCAAAATCTCGCCGAGATCTCGGTTTCCGGACGTGGACAAGATTTGAAACGCTGGCCGGATTAAAAAATTCAAAAAAATTTAAAATGCTACAGTAATCTCGGAAAATCCCGGCGATATATCGCTATTTTTGACCGGAATTTGATGTTTGACCACCGAATTTGACCGAAAATTGATCAATAACTCTTAAGAAAGTTATCTTCTATAAAAATTTCTTAAAACCCCGAATTTTTGAAATATTTTTTAAAAAAACTTCAGAAACACTGTTAGATTTTTATAAAATTGTACGTGATTTATCTCGATCTTAAAAATTTATGGTACCATCCTAAGAAGTGTAGGATCATATAAAAAAAATTCAAAATAATTGAACTTCATTTATTATCTTTAAAAAATCAAAAACATAATGAACATAATTGGGACAGTAACATTTTCAGAATTTTATAAATTTTCTCGAGTGTAATCATGATTCGAAATTTTTATGAGAGCTTAATAATTAACTCAGTACCATTATATATATTTTTTTTAAAAAAATCAATTTTTTTGTTTGCTCAATCAAATCTATGTATATATTGAACTTCATTTGTTTTATTTCAACAATCAAAAACAGAAAGAATATAAATGGTACACTCTATTTATAAGAATTTTATAAATTCGTTGGAGTGTGATCATGATTCAAAATTTTTATGAGATCTTAATAATTTCATTATAACCCTTATGAAATTTTTTCAAAAATTTAAAATATTTTTTGATTGCTAAAACAAATCTCTGTATTGATCATTAGGCTTTTACGAGGACGTAGCACCCTCAGAATTTTTGGATCTTCTTGAAGCTTGATCATCACATGTAAATTTTATAAAAATATTGATAATAAATTAGGACCATCCACAAAATTTTTCAAAATTTTATAGCATGGTTTGTACCATTTTTCATTTGCTTGAAATTTGCCAGTAAAGCTTTTATCAATACAGCAGCATTGTCCGAATTTTTAAAAATTCATGAAGCTTGATTATCATTTAAAAATTTTATGATTACATTAGTGACTCATCATAACCATTAAATTTTTTTCAAAATTTTCTAACATGGTTTCTTTCATTTTTCATTCGGTTTTTAAATTTGTCGGTCAGCGTTTTATCAGGACAGTAACAATGTTTGAATTTTTAACAATTCCTCAGATCTGATAATCATCTTAAATTTTTATGGGAATATAAATTATGTCTCAGGAACCTAGAAAAAAATTTCAAAATTTTTAGACGTAATTTGATTTATTTTTTGTTCGGTGCAATTTGGCAAGATCTCAGCAAAACCGGTCGAAATTTCGGTTTTCTCGGCAGAAAAAATATGGATTTGAATTTTTGTTTTTGTATTTTGTCCAAGATTTGTCCAAAAAATTTAAATCTTGTCGAGATTTTATTTTCCGGTTATGGACGAGACTTGGAGCAAAACGAGATTTTAAACCCTCAAGCTAGCCATGCATGTGTACATTCTTTTTTTAAAAAAAAAAGAATTATCTGCTTAGGCCCTGTTTGGCAAAGCTCTTGATCCCAGCTCTACCTTAAATTTGAATTTTGTAGGCAAAAATAAAGTGAATTAACTTTATATTTTTAATATAAACTGCAAAAAAGATGACTCACCTAAACACTTTTAATATATCCATAGCTCGCCCCACGGATTTGGTGGAGCTGGAGCTGTATCAAACACAACCTTAGTGACTGTTCCTCTCATCATAATCGTTTATGGGCGGCACATCGACTACAGCGCAGGGGGTGGCAAAATCAGTATTTCTGTCCAATGTGTTGTCGAAGCCTAGAAACCGTGCATCATTTTTTTATAGAATTCACCCAGGTTAGAAGCTTGTGGCAGGCTATTGCTGGATGGGTAAGGTTACCATCTTTTTTACAGGATCGATGGGATCGAGCCACAATCCTCTGTACGGTGGATTGGAACCTGTATCACGTAAACCACCAGGCAAGATTTTGAAAAGAGGTTAAAACTCTCATCATTCTAACATGGTGGCGCCGGTGGAAAGAGTGAAATAACAGGATCTTCCGAAACACATGGAAAACCAACGACGAGATCCTCAAATCTATCATGGACGAGACTGCCACCTGGATTCTTACGATAGCAATTTATCTTAAAATAATCTAGTGGACGGGTCGAATTGATAAATTTTCCTTCTTTTCTTTTTTTCGCTTTCCTCTTTTGTTCTGTGTCCCTGTATCTTCTCTTTAGTTCAGTCTGCACTTTGTACTTTTCTGAACTTTCCTTTGTAATATAATTTCAGCCTTGCGGCTTTCAAAAAAGACTGTTCCTCTCATCGTTTTCTACTGGATCGTTTGTTGCCACTGGAACTTGGCTGCCACTAACGTCGACGACATCCGGTGTCTCCTTTCCTTTCTTCTTCCTCCCAACATGCCTCATCTTTTCGCCTTTTAACGTGCCTTGCTCAAATCTTTAATCACGTCAACTCGCCGAACAAATATTTTTTTTCTATTCCAACCGTGCATCGCTGTTCGTGCTCGTTTGAACTTGCAGCTGTACCTGTACCATTCGAGTACAAGTGAGCTACATAGCTAGTACCTACACGGAGTAATCAATCGTAAATGCTAGAGCACCGTGCACGTATACACGTACTAGTATAACGAATCGCGGGTAGTATAACGAATCGCGGGTAGGGGTGAAAACTGGTCCGATATCTCCTTCGATTCGGGATCTGATCCGCATATTTGAATCTAGATTCGGTATCTAATATTCGGTAAATACGGGACGAGATTCGGATATCCGGATTTTTCCTATTTGGGTATTCGGATTTTTCCTATTCGTATATCATCAGCAAGATCCAAACCCATTTTCATCATATTTTTTTTCCCATATCGACTCATTTATATTAACAATTAGTTGGTTCAATTGATCGTCAAGTAACATATTCTTTCTACGACCTGTATTGAATTTAATCGATATATAACTTATTAATATGATCATGTACTCGTAGAGTTTTAATTCAACATATATTACTCTATATATGCGTGTATTATCCGTTTTCGATCCGAATCCGTCACGTACTTGTATCCCGAATAACTCGATTTCGTATCCGTATCTGACTAGCCCGTTATCTGATTCTAAATCCGAAAAAAATACAAATTAACATATCAAAAAGAGTAACATTCACCCATTTTTACCCCCTATAATGGCTAATTGGCTATAGCCTATAGGGAAGATTGAGAGAGAGAGAGAAGGAAGAGAGAGACTAGAGGACTACACTGTCGCCCCCAAAGCCAGCGCCTCCTGCGGCCTCCACGTTCCTCCGGTCCTCCTCCTTTCTCTTATTTTTATCTTCCGCTTTTGCTTTCCATCCTATTTTCTCCACCATTTCCATCCCCTCCCTGGCTCTCTCGCATCCGGGCACGGCTCAGCTTCTCTCCTCTCCGGCCTTCCCTTCTTCGGCTGACCAGGGTTCGCCCGCTCTCCTCGACCACCGCCCACTCCGTGAACCGGAATGCATTCCATTTTGCCCCCAGGTTTGATCCGGCCGCCCGCACGCCTTTCCTCGCATTTTTAGGGCTTACTCTGTGAGGTTTTGTTAGCCATTTCTTGATGGGATCCATGTTATGCAAACCTCTGTTCGGCCTTTTGGGTGCTGGGGTTGGTCGATGCATCTGCTGTCTTAGCTTAAATTAAGTGCTTGGCTGTTCTTGGCTGGTAGATCTGTGTACAAGACTCTCCCTCTCCATTTCTCTATTTAGAGCACCAGTAACATCTTCTTGGTTTTTATGTGGGCTTCAAATGTGGAGTTAGATTTGGATATGAGTACAAGCTGGGATTTTTTTAGGATGTGTGTGGGATATTTCGGATGCAATGGTTGTAGACTTGTAGTACGGGCCAATCAAGATACTAGTGCTAAGTTTAGGTGCAATTTTATGGCCTTTGGCGTGTGTTATGAACTTACAATGTTTCGAGGACTACATAATCGGTTCAGATAGACAGGGAACTGTTGATGCAAGTATGATTGGTGGGGAGCCTAATGTTAACTGTAGGTAGCTCCCAACCAATAGTGGCAGTTCTTAGTTTGAAAAAAGAAGTGTTGATCAGCACTTTATCGAGAGAGATGTTTCGAAAGGATTGGTCCCTTAATTGTGTACTTGGTGCCCTGCTCACCGTTCCTAGATACTAGACGTCCATTGGTAGTATGGAACTAATGTATATCGATTTCAGGTTCAGTGCGTGGTTAACCTGATGCATATTTCATTCATTTTGCAGAGTGTTAAAGTAGAGGCTGAAGATATTCCACTTTAGTGCATACTATTTCAGAGATTAGGTTTTCTGGATCAAATTGGCTCAAGATTAGTTCATGGTGGCTGGATGAGCAGCTGAAATGCTCCTGGCTGTGGAGGGAGGAGGTTTCTTCTCGTCATCTGCCTCAGGCTATAGCCATGGCCTTGCTCTCTTGCTGCTTGGACGGAAAGGTGAAGAGAAGCCTGTCCAGGTATCGCCATGGAATCATTATCGACCATTCAATCGAGAAGCTGAGCATGAGAGCCAGGTGGCTTCAAGGGAAAACGATGTTCCTGGTAAATGCGCTTCCTTTATCTGCTTTGGCTGCACACCTGCTAGCCTTGAGGGGACATCTCCTCCAAAATTGAGTTCAAGTAACACGCCTGGCGACTCATCTGAACAATCATCCAGTTCAACAAACAGGAAAGCAACAGCTAATGGTTCCATCAATGGAAGTGGGAGAAAAGGTTGTCTTAAGAACAAATTGAAAAGGGATTCTTCTGAGCGTTCTATCATAAGTGATGGTGAGGAGCCGCGTGAGTCGCTGGAAGAGGTGCAAACCTTGAAAGCTGGTATGGAACGGAGAAAAGTTCAGTGGACTGACACATGCGGGAAGGAACTCTTTGAGATAAGAGAATTTGAAACAAGGTATCATTTCTAGTTTATACAGACAAAATTTCTTCGCACCTAGCAGATTTAAGCTGGCAATTAATAAATAAAATGTCTTGCTGTCGCTATAGTTAGCGAAAAATGCCAGCTTTAACCCATCGAAGAATCTCTCAGACAATCTTGAGTATTCCAGCTTAAGCGTTAAAACCAAATATATTTTTTGCGATCCTGTCTTTGGTTTAACTGTCTGTTTCTTACTAATATGAATCAATTTATTCCTTATGAAACTGGTAAAGTTTATTGGGAATTAGTGCAAATGTGCTGCCATCCTCACGCTGATTTGCTCATTTATTCACATGTTGAATTTGCTCCAAGTTCTGACATTGATAGTTTTGAGCTTCGGCTCTCTACACATTGAATTTATACCGCTTGCGCAGTTATTTGTTTTGGATGCAATATTATCTGATTGTTGAAGTTATGTTTCAACAGCGATGAAGGTTTGTCAGATGATGAGCTGGGAAACAACCGTTTCAGGAAATGCGAGTGTGTGATTCAGTAACTCCCATCTCTTGCCACAGCGGCTTCGACTCAGACGCTGTTTGGTCTGATAGGCACAAGATGCTAGCTTCCCGCCGGATCAGACTGATAGTCGAGTCAAGGGGGGAACTTGAGGGAAATGTGTTATTATTTTGTACTTTGCAGGATTATTATGCGTTGGGTTTTCATGTTCAGCTAGTCCAATTGATATTTAGGGTTACAATTTTGTCATGGTTGACCACTTTATTCCCCACCTTCTTGGGTGCCCTTGCAGCTGTGCATTGTACCATATGTAACTGCAAATTTTTGCAATGGCTTGCGGATGTTGATTTCTTGTTACCGTTTGATATACTGTGGATGAAAGATGTTACCCTCATTTTTTAGAGTAAGAGGTTACCTCTGTTAATCTTTCTGAGAGGATGAAATTCAGATGCCGCTTAAGAAATTATACAATGGTGTTGAGACCGTGGCCGCGGTCATTGCAGTGGACCGAACCGCGATGAATGCTGCCGTCCGTCAGTAATGATGGCCTGTGTCCATGAAGCCCATATAAAAAGCCCAGGCCAAGGTTTGGGGGGCTGAGTCAGTTGAAAAAACCAGAATTTTTTTCTTTAATATTTATTTTTTATCTTTTTTTTTCAAAACTAGTCGTTCGGGTACGAAAATTGCAAAATAGGGTGCTCGTCGCCCGTAGGGCGATCGCCTCATGTACGAGGGATCGGTGCCAGATCTAATGGCCAGTTAACGGAGGGGAAGAAATCGCCTCATATAGGGGCGACTGGTTTTTTTTTTAATGTTAATTCCTAAATTGTTTTCCTAGAATAAACAATAGGAAAAAAATAACGAAAATGGTCATAGTACTGATTTACTTTAATATTTTATATCTTTAAATACTTGATACCTCTCAGTATTGATTAAAAATAAATATTAACGAAAATGGCCATAAGTTAAAAACACTAATCTTTAAATACGTAATACCTCTTAGTATTGATTTACTGTAATATTTTATATGTATTGGCCAAAATATACCATAAGTTAAAAGCACTATTCTTTAAATTTTTTATACCTCTTAGTATTTATTTACTTACATATTTCATATGTAAGTGACTTGAAGTCGTATCTTTCGTAGGAAGTCAAAAGCGAGTATTTATCTCGTCAGTCACACACACGCTACCGTCGCGCCCGACTACATCCGACGTGCGCCGTGCACTGATCCCACGCACATGGTATATTAGAGCTATTAAAATATCGGGAACTACCGTTAAATGTCGTTGATACCGACCAACAGGCGATTAGGGGCAGTCGCATTACTAGGAAGGTCCAATTAGAACAAGATAAATTTTAAAATATTTATTAATATATAAGGATTTACATTATGTTGTGAAAAGTGCTATGTGCCGTGCAAATTTAAATAGTATAAATCAATTTTACTTAAAGACCATTTAGTGTATTATGAACAAACTATACAAACCATGACTCGAAAAATTCTAAAATAAATATGTCTTATTCGTAGGGTGTTAGGGGTCTCATTTTTTCAAAAACATTTAGGAATAAACTCAGTTGAATAAACCAAATGACTGTAAGTAGCCTTACTTGCATGACACACTTAAGCCTTTTCGGCAGCCCGTGAAATATCATGCTTAAATGTAATTTGTAGGGAGAACGGGCTAGATTTGCTCTTTGTTATATGCATTACCATATGGTGGGAAAATATTTTATTTACACCTTGCTTTGCATATTAATTCTACCAGTGCAATAACCCTAAGTATTATGGTCGAGGCAACAATGAAACGTTTAAACCTTTTCGGCAGCCCGTGAAATATCATGTTTAAATGTAATTTGTAGGGAGAACAGGCCAGATTTGCTCTTTGATATAAGCACTACCATATGGTGGGAAAATATTTTATTTACACCTTGCTTTGCATATTAATTCTACCAGTGCAATAACCCTAAGTATTATGGTCGAGGCAACAATGAAACGCTTAAGCCTTTTCGGCAGCCCATGAAATATCATGCTTAAATGTAATTTGTAGAGAGGACGGGCTAGATTTGCTCTTTGATATATGCACTACCATATGGTGGGAAAATATTTTATTTACACCTTGCTTTGCATACTAATTCTACCGGTGCAATAACTCTACGTATTACGGTCGAGGGAACAATGAAACGCTTAAGCCTTTTCGGCAGCCCGTGAAATATCATGTTTAAATGTAATTTGTAGGGAGAACGGGTCAGATTTGCTCTTTGATACATGCACTACCATATGGTGGGAAAATATTTTATTTACACCTTGCTTTGCATACTAATTCTACCAGTGCAATAACCCTACGTATTACGGTCGAGGGAACAATGAAATGCTTAAGCCTTTTCGACAGCCTGTGAAATATCATGTTTAAATGTAATTTTTAGGGAGAACGGGCCAGATTTGTTCTTTGATATATGCACTACCATATGGTGGGAAAATATTTTATTTACACCTTGCTTTGCATATTAATTATACCAATGCAATAACCATAAGTATTACGGTCAAGGCAATAATGGAACGCTTAAGCCTTTTCGGCAGCCCGTGAAATATCATGTTTAAATGTAATTTTTAGGGAGAATGGGCCAGATTTGCTCTTTGATATATGCACTACCATATGGTGGGAAAATATTTTATTTACACCTTGCTTTGCATCCAAATTGTATTAGTGCAATGGCCCTAAGTATTGCAGACGGAGGGTGAGAGGGAGGTTAGAGAGCGGTCGATTGACAAATCAAAGTTACTGCGGAAAATAAGGTAGGCCACACTCTTTATTACGGCTTGAAACTAAAAGGAGTACCACGAACAAGGAAAATAATAGTTAAAACTAGACGTCTACTGAGTGCTTCGAGGCAACTTCCCATTCGTCCATGCCTCCGGTGGGCTTTTCTGGCACGCCGCGCTCTCTCGCGGCCTCCTTCTCCTCCGCTTCGTTCCTACGTGCCTCCTCGCGTGCTGCATCACGCTGCTCTTGAAGCTACCGTGTGAACTCCTTCTGTCGGTTGGCTTGATCAAGGAGCTTTTGGTCTTCGGGGTTGATCTCCATATCAAATCACTGTTCAAATTCACATAGTGGCGGAGGTGACTGCATGAAACGTAAATTAGAAAAGTTTCATGTACAAATATTACGTAACACGTACTATTGTTACCATTTGGCGATCCTTCAGGCTCTTCTCTGGCGGATCGAAGGCATAGTTGTGGCACTTCCAATACCTCCTCTTCTAAATTGGAATTTCTCAAGAGCGGACAAGCCTACAAGGATATTCGCACATACACATCGATGCTACAGCTCCACGATGTAGGAAGAGATCTTGGTATGCTAAATTACGCGGGCATGCACTTCCATCTTCCTTTGCATTCCCCTTTTCCTTTTGTAACATCCCAAAATTTTCCTAAATATTATTTTATTGCTTAAATGTGCATTTATGATTTTTTGGAATTTATTTGGATTTTTCTGGATTTATTTGAATTAATGTTAAATTAAGAATATTAACCTTTTATTCAAATCTATTTAAATCTGTGCAAAGTCAAAATAAAGTTTTACCAAAAATATTTTATTTGAGTCAAGAATGTCTCAAAGTATTTTTGAGATTTTACTGGGATTTTTCTAGATAATTTAATTGCCTAAAATAAATCAAATAATTTTCTGTAATTATTTTAATTCAAAAATCGTTAAAAAACCCCTGTGAACAGTACTGGGCTTGGCCCATGTACTGTGCGTAAGCGGCCCAGGGTGGCGCGGCCCAGGACTCCAGAAAGTCGCGTCGGCCGTTGGATCGCGATCGTAGGGCTTACGTCGGGCCACGTCGCCAAGTGCGTCTAAGTCGTAGGATCGGGATCGTGTGGTCAGCGTGGGTCGTGTCTCATCGTAACCCTAGCTAATCATAGTCGTTGATCCAATGACGGCCCGGATTAGATCTCGTCGGGGGGAAATCCGGTGCGTCCGTTGCGCCACGTGGACGGCCGCCGTGCGTCGTCTCCGAGCGGGACTCTGGCGCCGCCGCCATATCCGAGAAGGACTCCGCCGCCGCGTCGGTTAGGATCCCAGGCGTCGTACGCGGCCGTCGAGGCTATTTAAGGGGGTCCGCAGCCTTCCCGAGAATCCTCATCGCGCGCCGCAGCTTTTGGTCGGAGAGTATTCGCGAGAATCGTCGTAGAGCGCCCCCGGGAGCTCGTCGGAGTTGAAGTATTGCAGTCGCCGAGGTTTTTGCTAAAGAACGTCGCCGGTTTGTCGGTTTTCGACGTTTTGGGTCCCAGATCCGAGCTCGCCGAGGTGTTCCACATCGGCTACTCCTCTTCTTCGTGTCGGAACCGCGCCGGAACGCCGTCGCCCGGGTTTCTTCCTCGTCTCTGGTGGGTCTTCTCGCCGCCGCTTCGCCATTAGCTTCGGGTGAGTTCGTGGCCGTCGGATCTGAGTGGACGGAGGAGATTGAGCAGCGTCGCGTGCGCTTGGCGCCGCTCGATCGATCAGGCCGTGGATGCGCGCCGCGTGTTGCGCGATCGGCGGGCGCGCTCGCGACCAATCAAATCGAGACGCGTGTCGGCTCGTGTTGCGAGGCGCCGTGGACCGCGTCTGCGGTGGACCAGAGGAGGTCCCGTGGACCGGGTCTATGCACCGAGACGCGTGGCAACATCTGATTGGTTCGGGTCAGGGATGACGCCAGCACGACGTCACGCTTGCACAATAAATCGGTTTTTCAGTTTAAAAATAATTCTGTTAATTCCGAATTTCTATTTTTCTGTAATTTCAGTATTTATTCAAACTTCCAAATGTTATAACTTTTGCATCTTAACTCGGATTTGAGTGATTCAAATTTCTAAAAATTTCTAAAATTGAGATCTATTTAATGGTGAATTTTAATTGATTTTTGGGGTTCATTTGCTCTCTGTTTTGGTATTTATTTGCTTTTCTCTTTCGTTACGCGTAGACGTTGAATTGTGCGACGCTTCGGAGGAAGATTCAACAAGTCAAGAACAAGCTCTAGATCAAGATCAGGACCTATTACAAGGCAAGTTGTGCTTTGATCATGTTGAACCCATGTTTATAAAATTGCTATATTTGTTTTACCCTATTGCATATTATTTCAAGTATACAATTGTTTCAAATTAAATTGGGACTTAGCTAATATACCAGATTGATTTATATCCTACCTTGTTATTTGTATGCCATGATCTATTGTCACCTAGATTGGTTCATTATAGTTGGTTAGTAATGATAATCAACATGGGATGGTTAGTCCGTATTAGTTGCTTAGCCATGCTACGTCATCACATGTGTTTGAATCATTGATAATTAATCTTGATTAATGGAATATGGAACAATGTTATGAACTTGTGTGTTATGTGGGATCACACGATGAGATTGAGTTGTTGTGGCGAGTCATGTCACGCAACGATGTTGAGTTGTTGATGGCACGTGGTGCTTGGTAATCAACTTGGGTGATAATCACTTAGATTGGGGCAAGTGACAAGGGGCGAGTATGCCAAGGTGGGCCTGACGGGCAGAGGGTATGTGGAAGTCTTGCCTTGATCACTCTAAGGATTTAACCTTGCAAGCCTTTGACCTGAGTCAATCATGCAACCACATGTCTGGTATGGGCGAGCCTAGCTGAGTAATTTGCAATGTCCTAACTTTGGTACTATCGTGGTCGGTGTGAGTTCCCGAGTTATGGTGTAATTCACATGGCGCAAGAGGGGCCACGGATGTGGTAACCAGTCCACCAGTGTTGAAACCTTAGCGGGTAGTACCGGTTAAGCCGGTATGACTTTGTAAAGGCTTTGTTATAATCACTCGTCTTGGTGGTGTTTGGTTGTATCACGTGGGTAAAGTGCATAACCTCTGCAGAGTGTGAAACTATTCGGATAGCCGTGCTCGCGGTATGGAGCAATGCTCGGGAATTACAGTTAAGGGTTAGCTTAATTAATTGGACAACTTAGTTGGGATGGTGTCGGGACCCGGATTTGCAAATCCGAAACCCTCTGTGTATACTGCACTAGTCCAGGATCACGCTAGTGCACACAGTGGAAACATAGATGAAATACCATTCCATACAACGAATTAACTAAGAAGAAGCAAATTATTATTGAATAAAGCAAACGACCTTATGGTCAATGTTTACACCATTATGCCTTAAGGGCTTAAGAAACAAATACTATTGCAATGAAAAGATAACTTGAACCATTCGACATGCCACGAGGTGTAATCGTCTGGGGAACGCATTCCGAATCCACGTAGTCTTCATAGAATTCCTCCTCATGATACTCAGCATTTCCTGATCCTTCCTCAGCAACTGATCAACAAGGGCATAAAGCCGTGAGTACAAAGGTACTCAGCAAGCCGTAGGGAATTGATGCAATATATTCATGCACGGCTTGACATGGATGGCTATATGGTTCATTTGCAGAAAGGAATAACTTGAATTGAAAATACAATAAATAGATTGAAAGCATATTTATGAAAAGATAAGTAAATAACTGGTAGATCAATGGTAACAACATGAACAGAATGGCGAGGCATCACCCTACACCATCTAAAACAAGTATCAACCAATAAATTTAACAGTATTAACTTTAGACAACAAAACAACAGTGAACTCCCCGTTCACATCCCAACAATTCCACATTCCACATTTCATAAAACACTCTATACCCCGTGTGAAATTCCCGGGCTTGTCCATGATCATGACGCGCTATTCGAATAGTTTTACACTGCAGAGGTTGTACAACTTTACCCACAAGACATGATCGGCTCTTGTTGCCATGCGCAATAAGCACACTTCCTTTGGTGTGTTGGCGGAGAGATCATGACAAAACCTTTACAATGCACTGTCTAAACTCAGACGCTTGCCGCTAAGGTTTCGCCCTTAGGGCCCCTCTTGCGCCTTGCGAATCTACCCGTCCATCCCGAACCCACACCACCAATTGGCGTTACTCAAGGCTAGACATTGCAAATTAATCACCTAAGCTGTCCCATTCGGACATGTGGTAGTACGGTTAGGCCCAGTTCAATGGCGCACAAGATTAAGTCCTTAAATTGTCTCAGGCAAGACATCCACATCCCAATGTGCTAGAAAGCACCCCCTTTACTGCACGATCACTTGCCGGAGGGAAAACAATTCGTTCAACCAAGACCAATGGCAAACCCCGCTATAGAACAACAAATTTTACAACAGTGGCTAATGGCCACGATTCAATATCTCATTAAGTCAAGATTAACATTATTCAACATGTGACATGAATCCCAACGTATATCTAAGCATGTCTAAGCATAGATACGTAACCCAATGTTGGTATAATGATTATGTCCAACTAGTATTGTCCCAACCTAGGTCTAACAATGGATACATGGCATACAACTAATCAAGGTGGTATAATGTCAACTAGGTATACATCTACTCCCATTAAATAAGCATTGATACACAAAATAGCATGCAATTGTAATAAAGTAAATTACTTTTGCAAACATAGGATCAATATGATCAAAGGATTACGACTTGCCTTGCTGATTTAGTGCTGAATCTTGGTCTTCGAAGTCTTCGTTCGCTCCCTCGGAATTAGCGTCTACCGGAAAAGAAGCAACGAAACCAAATAAATACAAAACAGAGACACAAACAAGCTCAAAACTGAAAATAAATGGCTCTGGAAGATAGATCTCGATTTTATAAAAATTTAGAAACTTGAATCGCCTCAATCGGAGTTGGTATGAGGGAGAACGAGCTTCTGGAAAATTTAAATCAGAGAAAAAAACTGAAAATCAGAAAATCAGAATTCCTGGATTTATTTTTATACTGGAAAAGCGATTTATTGCGCAATGCTGACGTCAGCGGGTTCACGGTGGACTCAGTCCACGGCGCGGCTCGGTTCACCGTGCACCCTACGCGACGGTCGGCGTCGCCATACGAGCGGCTTTAGGGCGGCGTGGCGGCAGAGGTGGCGCTGGCGCGCGCGACACGCGGCGAGCCACGCGTCGAGCATCCGATCGACGGCGCGAGATCGGACGGCCGAAGACGAGGGCGCGGCAGAGGTGGCGCGGCCAGATCTGGGACGATGGAGCGAGATCCGACGGCCAAGGAGCGGGAATGCGGCGGAGGCGACGCGGCGCAATCTGGAGCAGACGCCATCCATCGGACGGTTGAGGTTCGTGGCGAGGCGACGGCGCGGGGCTTACTGGAGGCGGGGAAGAAGACGAGGCCAACGGCGAAGACGCGGCGGATCGGACCCGGGACAAGGCGAACCGGGGAGAGGGCGATGCGACGAACTCGGGGAGACCAACGGCGACGGCGGAGAGGCACCGGCGGCGGCGATTGGGGCGGCGGAAGAGTTCGGGCACGGCGACAACTTCGACGAGCTCGCGTGAAGCGACGGCGGCGGCTAGGGCAGCGAAAAGTAGGGCAACCGGCGCGCGCGAAGGGAATCTCGGGGGCGGCGGCTTAAATAGCGACCTCGAGGTCGTGTCCGACACGGACTCCAAGACGTCTGCGCGAGGACTCGAGCGGCGGCGGCGGCGGTTAGGGTTTCTTGCGCGGCGGCGTGGCGCGATCGCGGCCGCCCACGCGGCGCAGATCCGACGGCGGTGATGCCTTGGTGGGTCGGGCTAATCGGCCGCGGCGACGAGCGAGGAGCGGCCCGGCGACGCGGCCGGGCCGAGGCGGCGCGGAAGAAGAATGGGCCGAGGAAGATTCGGCCCGAAAGGATTTTTGAAAATAGAATCATTTTTCCGATTTAAGAAAAATCCAGAAATTCGAATAAAATCAAATAAATTCAAATAAATATCAAATAAATTCAAAAAAATTCCTTGGAGCACAAGGAACCCAACTAAAACTGAAATTCTTTAGTTTGATGAATGGTTTAGCCAAATTAAATCCTTTCATTTATGGAAAATTCAAATTAAGCCGGAATTAATTCAAAGAAATGCAAATGGTTCATCTTTGATTTCTAACATTCCAAAACTTCAATTTTTGGGATGTTACACATGGCAGAATGCCATATGGAAGATGGAATTTGACTTAGGATTGGAACATTGGTTTACTTCAGTGTAATGACCCCCATTTTCACATAAATGCAAAAATGGAAATCTCATGTGCAAACAGTACTAGTCCCATGATCAGTAGCTAGTACGCACATTTACAACAATTGGAATCACAACCATACATCATATTATTAAAGCGGAAGTGATTTATACAATAATCTTACAATTCGAGTTTATAGCAAAGAAGAAGCAAAGTCTTGTAGTGTGCCCATCCAATCCCTCAGCAACCGACAAGGCATAATCCTAGAAAACTTTCATCGCTATCATTCCCGAATCTGCGATGATATGTTTCATCGGACTAATCGATTCTTCACCTAAAAACAACAATTAAGCAAGGGTGAGTACTTTCAGTACTCGCAAGACTTTGCAAAGCCTATGATATATGCAAGCCATTCCAAAGGAGAGGCTAGTTTGGTTAGTTTGCATAAAGCCAATTTGAAATGTAAATACAGAATAGTAGATTGCCAAAACGGAATTTAAGTAAAAGTAATTTAATACATAAATAACAGTATGTAAAGTACGAGTAAGTGAAATCACGAACCTGGGTGTCATGACCATATCCAAGAACCATTTCTACTGTCACAGCAGAAATTTTCGAGTTTTATGAAAATAAAAACATCTAACTAGTGCTGGCGCACCAAGATTCCCATAACCGCGGGAACGGCTTTTCGAAAAGTTTGACACTCTGCAGAGTTGTACATCTTTACCCACAAGTCATGACCTTTTCCTTTTGCCGCATATTTCACGCACCTTTGGCGTAGTGGCCAGAATGTTCATGACGGAAACCTTTACATTATCTAGGCTAACTTTGCACCAGCCCGGTGTCGATAAATCCGTACTATGGTGTAAATGTTTGTACAGTCACTGCACAGTAATGAATAAGCATATCCATAGTATGGCGTACACCGTTGTATTAGCAAACGTGACTCCCAACACCTCGGTGTGGGCGCCCCTACGAGCAACCAGTCACTGAAGAAGCTCGTACTACTCCGGCCTTCCAATGTGCAAAGTTAAACCAGATAACTTAATTGGTTTAAGGCTGTCCCATACCAGCACTTGTGGTTGTACGGTAATTCTTGGGTTTAACGAACACGTAGTTCGGTCCTTAATCCGATACGGGCAATAATCTCCACCCTACACTACGTACAAGTCCCTTGTACATCCGGCTATTGCCAATAATTGCCCGCATCAAAACCATAGTTTTATTTTCATTTTTGATCAAAATACCAACCAAAAAGAAAGGTCATACCCATTAAGTTGTCATATCCAACATTTTTAAACATATCAAGTTTTATGTTCATTTAAGCATGGCTAAGCATAACACTATGTGTGAGTAACCCAGATTGACATCATGTACTGTCTATGCTATTCTAGGGTTATCAAGGTTCACAATTCCATACTTATCAAGGAAGTTCTATGTGACAATAGGGACGACTACCAATACCCAAAATATAGCAGACTTTAATAAAAGTAAAGTATGCAGTAAAACATTTAATGAAAACATTTATAAAACTGGGATCAATATGATCAAAGGGGGTGCTTGCCTTGCTTATTTATTGCTTACGACGAAGACGAAACCACGGCTGATGGAGGCAACGACGAAGGAAAGGACGTCGGATTCTACACGTCATTCAATCGGAAATATAGCAAATATCCAACTTTAATAAGGGCAAAAAGAAAACAGACAGAAAACCAAATAAAGATTCATTAAAGAAAACAGGAATGTTTTAGGGTTCGGATTGAATGATTTCAAGATATTATGATTTAGATAATTATACAAACATATTGTTAATGTCTTATGATAAAGAAAGCATGGTTTCTTTGATAGATTATCTATTCTTGATTTACTTAATTCAAGAGGCTAAAATTATGAATTCTTGTATTTATAACTTGAATTATAGATGCTAAAATTATTTGGATTAATAAGATTTAACATATTTGACAATTGAGCTAAAAGCCATAAATGAATAACACTTAATCCTTTTTATTTGATTTTGCATCATAAGCGGTTTCAAACATATTAGATCTGATAAGTTAAATTACCAATTATACATTAGTGGTTTTTGAGAAGGTTCTGGTGATACAAATATATTAGTTACAATTTCTTTAATACAAGGTTCATTTATTCCTATTGTGAAGTTTATAAAACATAATACTTAGGGTTATTTGGCTAATAGGATTTATATGCAAAACATGATGAAATAAGATTATTTCTTCAGATTATGATAGTCTATACTTTGAAGAACATTTCTAAGTTAATTTCATACGATTTAGGTTACGAACTTGGTTTTATCAAATTTGAATTTAGTTTGTGAAAGATATACTATTTGGATCATATAAGTATTGAAACTACAATTATTTGGTTAAGTGTTTATTACGACTTTATTGCAATGATTCTTGCTGGATAACATAATTTGATTACATTAAATATTTAGAATCTAGTTCCTCATCATGGTCATACTTTTCATTAACTCTACATGTATACATTTTTCTACATATACAAGGTTTATGTTTTTAATGCCATTTAACTTGTGTATATATGATATTTCTTTATAAACATTTCAATAGTGACAAGTTACTCATCCTAATATCAATTCATGTCCTTGTACATTTATTAGATACTTTGCATATGCATATATCTATTTCTATAGATTACTATATGCACATATATGTATATCTTCTATTCTAGGATTACATTCTATTCATGAAACAATTTATATGAAGATCATTATTTGGATATCTTGACATATTTGGAAGCCCTACTGTTATATTAGTTTTTAGAAATCAATTTGACTTATTTTAGATTCCTTTTGCACAAAATATGCATTTTTGAATATCTATAGCATTGAGAACTACTTCTAATGAAAAATAATTCAGGCGAGGTTAGAATTTAAATATTTTTATATATTTGAGTTCCTGGTATCATAAGGGTTCTAACAAAATTGGTTTCATTCCAATTGGAGTTCATTTCCAGAAATTCTATATATGACATGTTTTTGATTCCTTTCTTTAAATTGAATTTAAAATTTAAATATAGTTCATTTCCAGAATATTTCTACATATTATGAATCTACATGATTTATCATGAATATAGAAATTTATTTCATTTCATTTGGATTGATAGTTCAAAAGATATGAACAAAAGAATGTATTCGGTTTTAGGAAAATACAGAAAATAGAAAATTTACCAAAAGAGGAAAATACGCTTTCACCTCGAAATACGCTTTCGCCGGGACTTGGCTGGGTGAAGGGTGACAAGGTGGTGACTGGCAAATGACACCGAAGCAGAGGAACGTGCTTCCGAGGCTCGCCGGCGGCAGAGCTTCGCCGGGGAGGTTGAATCGATAGCACGGCGAGCATCAGGAGGGTGGCGCGCACACATGGCCGGTGGCGGTTTGGTTGGAGATGGTCGGAGTCGGCGCACCACCGGAGACCCGCGGCGGCGACCATGGCCGACGGCGGCGGAGTAAAAGCAGATGATTTTAGTGGAAAATTAGACTCAGGTGAGCATTAGTGAGGTCAGAGGCTTTCATTTTTGCGGTAGAATCATTTGGAGAAACACTGAGTTGGGCTGCCACCGTGCGAGGCCAAGGTGGCGGAGGAAGCACGGTGCGGTGGTACTCCGGTGAAGATGAGCTACTTCTGGAAGGTGGGATGTGATTTAGAGGTTATGGAGTAGCTTCACATCAAATGGTTTGAGCCGAGGTTCACAGAATTGGTCAATTGAGGTTTTCCCCCTTTTTCTCGGTTGGTCGTTGGAATTGGGGAAGAAGGTGGAGGCCGAGTGTAGTTTTTTGGCTGTGGACAAGCTAGGAGGTTCATATAGATGCTAGCCGATATTCTGAGGTGCTTATATAGCCAATGAAGTCGGTGATTAACAGTATATGAAAGCAATGAAATTCGGCGGCTGAGAACTCCCCTGCGGTTTTGCTGCCGTGGCGACAATTTTCTGGAGAATCGGTTGTCGCGACAGCCTATTGACAGGATGGACAAGCTGGCGAGATGACATTGTCACTTTCCTGTCCAGATCGTGCCGTGGCAGGGAAAACCGGGGTGAAATCTTTGCCGCGACAGAGAATCAGCAAAAGGCGGTGATGAGCTGAGTTGATGCATTCGGGATTTCTTTGGCGCAAGATCAGAGCAAGTTGGCAGAGGGAGGTGATAGAGGGATAGCAGGTCAGTAGAGGTATGGCAATGTCTCGAGCGACGTGAATTGCGGCGGGATGGCGACAAGGAATGAGGCGGCGTTGGCTGGGCTTGCTCCTGCGCGAGAGAGAGACAGAGAGGAACGGAAGAAAAAGGAAGGGTGGGAAGATGAAGCGACAGGTGGGGCACGGTTGGGGGGAGTGAGGAAGAAGTCGGCAGGGGCAGAGAGGAAGTCGGCAAGGTTAGCTGTAGCAAGTGGTCCCACCAGTCAGTGAAGGGCAAAGGTAAAATGGAGGAAGACTCTGGACAGCTCGGGATAGATTCATTGGATTAGGTCATGAAACCGACTCAATATTTTGAGAAGATTTTTCCAGAGGTCGGAAAGGTAAAGATAAGGATCCAGTAAAAAGTTTAGATAAAAATTATTGATAGAAATATTTATAAAAATCTGACAATGCACTGTTGTGGATTTTGGCTGATTCTTATTTTTATTTAATTTAAGATAAAAACCAGTTTATTATTTTATGAAACTTTTTATTAAGGTCTGAAATGTCATTATTGACATTATATAAAATTGTTAAGATTTTTATATTTGATATTCAAATTTTAATAATTCTGACATTGAGATTTTCAGCTTTTCCAATAGTCTGTTTTTGAATTTCTAAAAATAATAAATGATGGGATAAACTCTTGATATTTTTACCAGACATAGATAAGACAAACATGTCGGCATGGTTAAAATTTTAACTCAAGTTAAGTTAAGATAACTTCTGAAGAAATCTTGCAACTTCAGATTTTTGATTATCTTTTCATGATTACAATATCTTTTCTTTTATTTAATGTGTTCAGATCACTTTTGACAGCATGTCAAGGTCTATGACAGTTCCTAATATTTTAATATTATTTTTGTAGATTTTATTGTTATGGTGTTTTTATCTTTTACTTTTACCATTTTACCATTTCAATAGATATTACTTTTCTTTTTAGAGCAAAATTCAAGAAGAATCAATAATTCAGAAAACCCATAAAATTCAAATTCAAATTAAATATTACATCTCAAATTTATGTTTATATTTTGTTTGTTTTGGAAGAAATAGTTTTAATGAAGGAAATATTCTTTTCTTTTAAAATTAGAATACAAGAAAAAGAGGAAAAGATATTTATTTTAAACCAAAATCTTGATTCCAATTGAAATTTTTATTCAATTCCATTTTTAAATTTTAAACTTTTTATTTTTCATATTTTTGAATTTTACGGGATGTTACATTCAGAAATGCTGAATCTATTTATTATTGTTATTTATTTTACAGTCTTTATAATCTATTATTGTATTTGTTCATAAATGCTGCTTATTGCAAAATAGCCATAATAGCCTATTCGTTGGAATAAGCCTTACATATAGTTACATAGAATTGCATTCTAAGCACAACTTGTTGAGTGCTTCAAGTACTCACCCTTGCCAACAACAATAATCAACAGTCGAAGAATCTACACCTGTGTTGGAGGAGGAGTTCCAAGAGGACGCGAGTCATTAGGGTCCGAGCCTTGTCGGTTGCCTATGGTGAACTGATGAGCTACCTACGTTTCCTACTTTCCGCTGCTTAATTATTAGCTTATATTTCCAGTCTTGCCCTGCGTGGCTTAATAATGTAAGTTGGTCATAAGATCATACATTTAGCTATATCAATAAATGAACTACTATTTCTATTATCATTGAGTATGACATGATATGTACCGATGTTGAGCTATGTGCACTAGCGTTGATCCTGGGACTAGTGTGGTAAACACAGTGGGTTCGAATCAGTGGATTCGGGTCCTTACACCTTTCCACTTGCACGCCTCGGCATTTTCGATTGATCCTGTACTTATTTTTTCTCCCTCCTCTCTTCTATTCTTTCTTACTCTTTCGCTGCTGCCTTTACGAGACCGCGAGCAAGAACGAATGTTATAAAGGGTAGATATCGCCAGGATATAGAGAGATCGCCACATATTAGGATGATCGCCCCAATTAGAAGCGATCGCCCCTATGTAGGGCGATAGGTGCACCCAGCCGTCAATGGCCGTTAATGCGGGCCTCTCTAGCCATTATGGCCGGTGGTGTATTGTCATGTCGTGTGAGAAAGTCAAAACGATGACAGCACAATTAATAAAACATACATGGATGTTCACAATTTAAAGTGATAAAGCACTCACGTTACAAACTCAGACAGTTATACAATATGGTGCTGAACGTAAAAGCATTACAAAAATACATCTGTACAACAAGTCAATCACGGCCACGCTTCCTGATCTGGCCAGTGGGGTACGTGAGTGGTGACGGTGGACGGGCGTCCCTCCTAGGCCGGCCCTGCGGCGCAGGGGTAGAGTGTTGTGGCGGCGACCCGGGCGTGTCCTGGGGCGGTGCTCCCGAGAGATGAGAGGGGGCGAGGTAGTCGGTCGACAGGTACTGCTCCAGGTCGAACTCGACGTCCGCAGGGTCGTCGAAACCTCGCTGGGGTCCTGGTGGGGCGCGAGATGATGAGGGAGCCTCCTCAGCCAACTGTCCCCACTGCTACTGCGTGGGAGCGTAATAAGGAACCGCCGGGGTAGGGCGAGATGACGAAGGAGCCTCCTCAGCCCACCGTCCCCACTTCTGGTGCATGGGAGCGTAACGAGAGACCTCCGGGGAAGGGCCAGGTGCTGGCCCGTGGGGACGTGGTGCGCTGCGTACGGCGATGACTCCGCGCCCCCGGCAGGTGGCCAGGCGAACCAACCGCTTCGCCCTATCGACGATCCGCTCGTAAGATGCCTCGATTTCAGCGATGGTCATCTGTATGCCCGCCCGGACGTGCGCCAGCATGGACGTAGCCTTCACGTCCACCTTGTAAGGTCGTGGATGCCGACTAGAGGGGGGTGAATAGGCGGCTTTTAAAAAAATCTCTCTACTAAATTTCTACAAAGCAATTCACCCCTAATTATCCTAATACCAAACCCTTCACAAATATTAATGCGGAAGCGATAAACTAAGGTTTTGACAATTAAAGCCTAAACCAACTAGGCTCACTTTGTGCACTAACTAATTATGTCTCTAACAATAAATGCAATTCTAAAGACAAGCAATCAATCAATTTAATTCTATGGATATAAATTGCTTGAATATAAATAATGAAAACAATACAAGCACAAGAGACACGATACTTTTTACCGTGGTGTTCAGAGACTTGCCGGTCTCCCCTAATCCACGTTGAGGTTAGCCTAAACACATTGGACCGGCTCCACGAATTAAGCATCCATCTCGAATCCACTAGTGGTAGCTCCTTTTCCCTCCCGGGTAGACGAGCTCCAACCTTCACAAACTTTGTCGAGGCTTCTCACAACCTTCGTTGAGAAGCTCACCGCGCATGACGCTCTACGCCGCCTAGGAGGCGGCAACCTCCAAGAGTAACAAGTCAAGCCTTCCGCTTGAACCTCACCAAGTGCAACACATGCACAATGGTGATCTCCTAAGAGCAACACATGCACTAGGATCCTCCTCAAGTGCAACACATGCACAAGAGGCCCTCAATCCACTTCTAATTGCAACACATGCAATTAGAGCTCACTCTTAGCTCAAAATCAAATGTGAGTGTGCAACACATGCAACACCTAACCCAAAACCTCAATAGAACTAGCACCACCCAAATGCCAGCCCTTGGCATTCTTTTATAGCCCCCCACACGAAAACTAGCCGTTGGGGGCAAAATGGGCAAAAACCAGCACGGCCGGCACTACTGGCCCCAGTTGGGCGGTAGTGCCGGCCTCGACCTCAATGGTCGAAAGCCTGTCAAAACTAGCCGTTGGCTACAATGGCCCAGCAATACCACCCAACTGGGACCGGTAGTGCCGGCCGAGCGACAGTACCGCCCAACTGGGTCAGTAGTGCCGGTCGGGCACAACCCAGAAAACTCTTCTCTGGAATATAACTACGGCCATCGGGCGTGCATCGCGCCATACGGCAAGCATCGCACCTACATGGTCGGTAGTGCCAGCCTCACTGGGCACACAAGGAAAAACAAGTTTTTCACCGAAAACTTTTCTCCAGACCATTAAAGATTTATTCTTTGAGCTATGTGAGGATCAACACATGATCACAACACTATGCAAAACACATTTGCACATGTTAATCACATATTCCAAAGAATCACTTTAAACTCCAATTTATTTGCAAAACACATTTGCAAATAAACCAAGAACTTATGAGGTTAATCCTCTTAGCCATGTGATGATCAACACATGATCAAGTCAATTTACAAAACACATTTGTAAACCCTATTCACATGCCTTAGGATTGAAACCCATAATCTCAAGTTCATTTGCAAAACACATTCGCAAATAACAACTCCAACTTATTTGCAAAACACATTCGCAGATAAACCACGAACCCATAAGATCAATCCTCTTAGCCATGTAAGGATCAACACATGATCCCAGCACTTTGCAAAACACATTTGCAAATGCCAACACATGCTCTAGGATCGAAACTCATAACTTCGAGCTTATTTGCAAAACACATTTGCAAATAACAAATCCATTCAATCATTTTGCAAAAACACATTTTGCAAACTCAAAACACAAACCAAGCTTAGCCTTGTGATGATCAACACATGATCCTATCACAAGCTAAAGCACCAAAGCATTAGCTCTCTATTTGCAACACATGCAAATCTCTAGCTCCATGCAAACCACAATTCAAACTTAAGTGCATGAGCTCTCTATTTGCAACACATGCAAGTCTCTAGCTTCATGCAACCACTTTAAACCAAAATTGCTTGAGCTCTCTCCTTTTGCAACACATGCAAAACTTAGCTCCAAGCAATAACCACATAAACAACATTGCATAAGTTGTCTCCCTTTTTGCAACACATGCAAATCTATAGCTTCATGCAAAAACCAAATCGATAAGATTCAAATAAGATGCAAGCATGAGCACTCTTATTTGCAACACATGCAAATACTTAGTTCATGCAAAATCCAACGCACGAGCTTCACCCATTTGTAACACATGCCAAATGGTTAGCTCCATGCAAAATCCAAATAAGAGAGTGAGCTAGAGTGAACCGGATTGAGTTCATCAACACATGATGAAGCTCAAGCTAAAAGACTCAACCCCTCTTAATAGTACGGCACCTAACTAGCAATCCAGTCTCCAATCCAAACACCGAGACCGGTAAAAGACTAGGAACACATCCTTAGCCTTAGCTAGTTATACCTTTACCTCTAGCGATCCACTTAGAGCTTTTATGATATCCAATCATCTTCTCTCCAGGATCACATCTTCTTCATCTTGTTCATCAACATATGATGAACCTTCTAGCTCTTCTCTTCACTTCGGGATTACCTCTTGAAGCTCATCAACACATGATGATTTATCGTTCCCGATTCTTCATTTTCTTGGACTCAACCTACTCACAACTCATGGAAGATGTTAGTCCAACAAATACGGTTGTCTCAATCATCACCGCACTCCATTAACACATAATGGATGCCTCCAAGATCGATTGAGCACAACCCAAATCAATTTGAATGATTAATTGTTGTCTTGAGTACTTTGATGCAACTAATGCTTCATTATACTCAAGAACTTTTCGCTTGTCTTTAATCAACAAGGAACACCATCAACACATGATGAAATATCCTTTTATTGATTGAAAGATAATCGAACTCAATTTAAATTTCATTTAAATTGATATGAGTATATATATAACTACACAAGTTTCATATACTCAATATGATGGTTAGTAATAATCCATATATGTTTGAGTGATGGAAATGGGATCAATACATTTAAACCATCAACTATAGAACAAACTCCATTTGATATGTGCATATAGATAATTGAACACAGAACCAATATGCACATAACCAATCTTAGATTGCATATGAGTTTATTTTATATTTGCATGAGTATACTACAACTACACAAGTTATATATACTCAAACGATTGTTTCAAAGTCTTGATCCTTTATATGTTATTTAGTAATAAGATATGGATCAATACTATTGAAACAGCAAGTTAAATTATAAACTCCCCTTAGATGTGTGCATTCATGTAATATATGAATTAGGAACATAATGCACATATTTGGACCAAAGCAATGGAAAAGTTCATATTTTAACTTGAATCCTAAGTATGCATTAAGATAATAAAGTGAATACAAGTGCATACCTTAGGTTTTTTCATTTTCATCCAATTATGAGACTAATAAGAATATAGCTTAATAAACATGTTAGTCTCATAATGATTAGATTTGTCATTAAACAATGATTAAACATTAATATTAAACCAATCACCAAAACTAATGGAGCTTGAACTTACACACCTCCATTGCGAGATGTGCCTGTGTGTAAAGCCGGATTGATATTAAGTAATTTACATGAAAAAGACGTACCCATGTAGCTTCGATTGTGACACTTACCGCGGAGCTGTCCCTTTGGGACATCTGTGAAGGGTACATGTTCATCACCGATGCCTGCCGTGCGACATACGGTGCTAGTGTGTACCCCACCCTGAGGCAAGTCCGCGGGACGGACCACTCCATGTACTCATCGTACATGTCATGGTTGTACGGCCTGGTCTCGGTGACCCTCTTGTCGAGTGCGGCGTCCCACTGCACCGCCCATGGCTGCATGCGGTGCGCGAACTGAGTGCCCGCTACAGCACCCATCTGGGTCATCCTGCAATGCAAAAACAGGAAATACATACAACATTCATTCTGTAGAAATCTGGAGTACTCAGCTCAGGAGACGTACTTGTGAGCGCCACGTGCGACAACGTGATGAGGCGGTAAGGGAAAAGACTGCAACAGGCCGAACTGCCGCAACACTCGGTGCAGCGAGTACTCCTCGACACACAGGTCGAAGACGAGAACCTTACGGGTGGGCCAGAACGACTCATCTCGCGTGCAAAGCACGGAGACCCCGTAAGGTGCTCGGGCGTGGACGTCGTACGCGTTATATGGCGTCCACCGCATGTCCTAGTCGTGGAGGTGGTCGAACTCTCGAACGAACTCGAGGTAGGACCTCCTCACCTGTCGGTGCGCGTACGTCCGCTGTGAGGAAATAAGAAATGGTGGATGTTATGGAAGTGCGTAAGTGGGGAAAAAATACGAGGGAGCGTACCTGTCGTCGGATCCAGTAGTGGCCCATGGTGGGTCAGTCCACCGGGTCGTCTCCGTACAGGTCCTGCGGGTACGACGCGGTGTCAACAGCAGGCCTGCCGATGGAGAAGCGCCCAGACCACAATCGGAGCGAGAGGACGCAACCCGACATCGCCGCGCCCCTGTTCGCCGAGAGACGGCGTCGCACAGACCTTTGTACGTCACCGCAAGCACAGCAGAGGCCCACGACCATTGCACCATCTGTTCACAATGAGGAAGTTAGACGTGTCATGCACAGAGGAGATTTCAATGGAGTGTCTCATCTCATCCTCCGGGGTGTCGGCGATGTGCTGGGCATACTCGATCAGGTGTCGGTCCACCGTGTTCCCGTGGGAGGACGGGAACATCACCTAACCGAACAGCAACAGGAGGTATGCCTCCAGATGGCGGGCCACGTCCTCCTCGTCGGTGTGCGGGTGGAGCAGCTCAGCCTACAACATTTGGCACAAACATTATCAGCAACTTAGCGCTTCTCTGTTAACTTGCAACGAAAGGGGTACTAACTGTGAACTGAAGCAGCCACGCCTTCGTCGGTCCGTGTCGCTCACCCTGCCTTAGGGGCTGGTAGGGGGCTGCCCGAGGGTGCCGCTGCACCTCGGCGAACCGCGCGGACAACTCTGCTTGTCACGTGACAGAGGCGTCGTGCGGCACAACTACAGGACCCGCACAGGGGAGTCCTAGGAGGTAGGACACGTTCTGCAACGTCAGAGCCATCTCTCCGCTGGGAAGGTGGAACGTGTGCGTCTCCGGTCTCCACCTGTCCACGAGTGCGGCCAGTAGGGACCGGTTGTACCCGAACCGTGCGACCTGCCTACCCTCTAACAGGGCAGTGACCTACTCCACCATCTGTAAGGACCCGAATCCACTGATTCAAACCCACTGTGTTTACCGCACTAGTCCCAGGATCAACGCTAGTGCACACAGCTTAACATTGGTACATATCACATCATACACAACGATAATAGAATAATAGTTCATTTATTGATATAACTAAATGTATGATCTTATGACCAACTTACATTATTAAGCCACGCAGGGCAAGATTGAAAATATAATTAATGATTAAGCAGCGGAAAGTAGAAAACGTAGATAGCTCATCAGTTCACCACAGGCAACCGACAAGGCTCGGACCCTAATGACTCGTGTCTTCCGGACTTCATCTTCCAACACAGTGTAGATTCTTCAACTGTTAATTATTGTTGTTTGGCAAGGGTGAGTACTTAAAGCACTCAACAAGTTGTGCATGAATGCAATTCTATGTAACTATATGTAAGGCTTATTCCAATGGATAGGCTATCATGGCTATTTTGCAATAAGCGAGATTTATGAACAAATACAATAAATAGATTGTAAAGAATGTAACACAAATAGCAATAATAAATAACTTCAGTATTTCTCAAGTAAACCAAGTTTCCAATCCTAAGTCAAATTTCATCTTCCATATGGCATTCCGCCATCCCAACCAAGTTGTCCAATTAATTAAGCTAACCCTTAACTGTAATTCCCGAGCATTACTCAATACCGCGAGCACGGCTATCCGAATAGTTTCATACTCTGCAGAGGTTATGCACTTTACCCACGTGATACAACCAAACACCACCAAGGCGAGTGATTATAACAAAGCCTTTACAATGCTCTGACTTAACCCGATACTACCCGCTAAGGATTCAACACCGTGGGGTGGTTACCACATCCGTGGCCCCTCTTGCGCCATGTGAATTACACCATAACTCGGGAACTCACACCGACCACGATAGTATCAAAATTAAGACATTGCAAATTACTCAGCTAGGCTGACCCATACCAGACATGTGGTTGCATGATTGACTCAGGTCAAAGGCTTGCAAGGTTAAGTCGCAAGGTTAAGTCCTTAGTGTGATCGAGGCAAGACTTCCACATACCCTCTGCCCATCGGGCCCACCTTGGCATCCTCGCCCCTTGTCACTTGCCCCAATCTAAGTTATTATCACCCAGTTGATTACCAAGCACCACGTGCCATCAACAATTCAACATTGTTGCGTGACATGACTCGCCACAACAACTCAATCTCATCGTGTGATCCCACATGACACACAAGTTCATAACATTGTTCCATATTCCATTAATCAAGATTAATTATCAATGATTCTGACACATGTGATGACGTGGTAAGGCTAAGCAACTAATACGGTCTAAACCTCCAATGTTGATTATAATTATTAACCAACTATAATTAACCAATCTAGGGTGACAATGGATCATGGCATACAAATGACAAGGTAAGTTATAGATCAATCTGGTATATTAGCTAAGCCCAATCTAATTTGAAACAATTGTATATTTGAAACATATGCAATAGGGTAAAACAAATATAGCAATTTTATAAACATGGGTTCAACATGATCAAAGCACAACTTGCCTTGGAATAGGTCCTGATCTTGATCCAAGCTTGCTCTTGGGTTGCTTGATCTTCCTCCAAGCGCCGCACAATTCAACGTCTCACGCTGCATCAAGGAGAAAAGCAAATAAATACCAAAACAGAGATCAATTGAACTCCAAAATCAAATAACATTCACCATTAAATATATCTCAATTTTACAAATTTTTAGAAACTGGAATCACTCAAACCGAAAGTTACGATGCAAAAGATATAGCCTTTTGAAATTTGAAATAAATCAAATCGTAAAATCGAAAATCGAAATTAACAGATTTACTTTTATTCGAAAAACCGATTTATGACGTCGGCGTGACGTCGCCCCGACCGAACGAATCAAAGGCTGCCACGTGTCTTGGCGCATAGACCGGTCCACGACTCCCTCGGGTTCACGGTGCACCCGGTCCATGGCGCCGACCTCTGCGCGACACATGTCGGCTCTCGATTGGTCCACACGCGGCGGAAACCCGCCGCACGATTGCATCCAACGGCCGCCGTTCTCCACCTACGTGGCTAAATCGACCGCCAAATTCGATCTAACGGCTAAGGCTTACCCGAGGAGTTCACCGCTTACGCAGCCGACGTGGCACGATCCTCGCCTTTTCAAGATCCAACGATCACAAGCTTACCCGAAGCAAATGGCGGCGCGACGGCGAGAAGACCATCGGAGGCGAGGAAGAAGACCGAGATGGCGGCGTTCCGGCGCAGTTCCGACGAGAAGACGTAGCGTAGTCGACGCGGCACACCTCGACGAGTTCAGATCTTGAACCAAAACGCCGAAACTCGACGATCCGGCGGCGCACTTGAGCAAAAACCGCAGCGGTCCCACGCTTCAACTCCGACAAGCTTGCGGCGGTGTTCTACGACTGCTCTCGCAAAATCTCTCCGACCAAAAGACGCGGCGTTTGACTACGAACCTCGGGGTGCTACCCCCCTATTTAAAGCCTCGGCGTCCGAGCTCTACACGGCGAGGAAGTCCAACGGCGGAACGGCGGCGGACTCCGAGTCCGGAACGAAGACGACAACCCACAGCGCTACGCGTGTCCCGATCCGACGGCCAGGACACGAAGTCCCATGTGGCTTCTTGTGGAACGCCCGATCATGATCGAACGGCCAAGAATTAGGGTTTCTGGAAGACGGCTCTCACGGGCCGACTTGGGCCGCACTGACGAAGGCTTCATGCGCACAGTGTTGGGCTCGGCCCAACACTGTTCACAAGATTTTTTAAAAGATTTCTCATTTAAAATAATTCCTGAAATTCATTTAATTTGTTTTAGGCAATAAAATAATCAGGAAAAATCCAAGAAAAATCTCAAAAATACTTTGAGACATTCTGGACTCAAATAAAATATTTTTGTCAAAACTTTATTTCAACTTTGCACAGATTTAAATAGTTTTGAATAAAAGGCAATAAACTTGATTTCAAATTAATTCTAATAAATCCAGAAAAATCCAAATAAATTCCAGAAAATCACAAATGCACTTTTAAACAATAAAACTTAATTAAGCCAAATTTTGGGGTGTTACACCATCCTACAGAGAGGAAGTAAGACAACTGCTCGCAACCTGCATGTAGTGTATTGCGTCGTTAGAATTGCATTCACAGGTAAGTACATGTATATAAAAGAGTACAAGCGTTGGCACCTTACCGTGGAACCCAGCATAGGTCCATGCGAAGCAGCTCGTTGGGCACCCGAGGCCGGAGTTTCCCTAGCTGTCGGTTCTCCTCTACGGAGTACCTAGACCGGTGGGTCGCATCCACGGTCGCGTCTAGCAGCTAAGGGCAAGGTCGCACCATCGTCGCCTGTTACAAAGAAAATACAACAAATTTTTCAGTAATTAAATGTGCACACAAAATAAAATGCAAAATAATAAAATGTAGCATATTTAACTAACAATACAACGGAAGTCCAGAAAGCTAAAAGAATCTGATGTTATGAACGTAAACATCAAGATATGTTCGATGAAGCACACAACGTCGAAAATTACATTATCCGCATAGCAATTAACTGGTACATCAAAAATTACACGACTCGAACAACAACTAACTGGTACATCAAAAATTACATGATTGGAATAACAGTTCACTGGTACATCGAAAATTACATGATACGAACAACAACTAACTGGTACATCAAAAATTACATGATTGGAACAACAGTTCACTGGTATATCGCAAATTAAATGATGGAAACAATATCAAAAATTACATTATCCGCAACTGCGACACGCTTCGGACTCGTCCATATCGTTCCGAATACGCCGTGTCCTTCGACGCCCGACCTTCTGCTTCAACATTCGGATGTCCGGTACCCATCGATGGTCCGGAGGGGGGCTGTTGTGAACGATCCATCCACTCGGTATCCGTACACCTCATGATGCCACGTGTAGAGAACACTTTGCTTGTAGTTAGTAGGGGGAGATGTACGGACGACATGATTGATGCGTCTCGGCGGCTGCGGCAATGACGTGCGAGCACGGCAAATGCAGCAGGCGTGGTTTCTGGTAGGAGCACTCGCAGTCAGCTACTCGGAGTATGCACAGATGGGAAGTCCTCTCCCGGTGGACACCTCTCCGACCTCGATCACCGCAGTGCATGTGGTATCTCTGTTCCACGCCACTCTCCAGTGTCACCCGATGTGTCTGTGCCTTTCTTGTTTTCTTGGTCATGTACGTAGATACAAACATTGAGTACAACAGTCGATTGTCCAACATACATGCTACAGAGTTCTTGTATCGCTCAATGAAATATCTTTGTGTCCCTAGTAAGACACCTTCAACTATACCCACCAATGGAAGGCATCTGGTGCATTTCATTACCCAGTTGTAAATCTTCTCCAGGTTCGTTGTCATGATTCCATAACGCGAACTGCCCTCGTCATGTAGAAGGGACCATTTCTTCAAAGGCTCGTGTCGTATCATTTCGGTGAAACTCTTTATGCTGGTCCCCAGCCTACGCCGAATATTTGGGGCATCTGTCGGGAGCGCACACAAGGATGTGGGGTCCTCTCCATGCTCGTGGTAGACCATCGCGTTCCTTGATGAACTAGCGGTATCTCTTGGATTCATTGATTGCTTTTTCGTTAGTTCATCCAACGTCCTCCAAAGCGCCTCGAACTTCCTCCGTTGGTTCTATTTGCACAGCCACTTGAACATGTTCATAAGCTCCTTGTTCCTGAACTTACGGAAAAAATTAGCACCCATGTGCCTCATGCACCACCTGCTCTTCAGGTCTAGCCACTTTGCTGCTCCCACGACGTCGGACCCTTATTGCATATCCACGATCGCCCTTAGCAGCCCTGCATGTCGGTCATGGATGACACAAACATCAGGCCTGTCCAGAACAACTGCCAACTTCACTCTTTCAAGGAACCAGTACCAGCTCTCCGTGTTTTCCCCCTCCACGAAGGCCAATGCAACCGGTAGAACCTGGTTTTTGGCGTCCACCGCGATCGTAGTTAGAATCTGGCCCTTGTATTTCCCCGTGAGGAATGTGCCGTCCATGCAAATGACCGGGCGACAGTGCCAGAACGCATTTATGCATGCGCCGAGGGCGAAGAAGGCATGCTGCAAGACCCACTTACCCGCGCACACACCACCCACAGTAAACTCCGCAAGGTCAATGGATGTATTGGGATTTCTACGTGCTATTGCCCTGAGCAAGTAGGGAATATTCTTGTAGAAAGCCTCGTACACCCCGAACTGTGTATGCAGAGTTATCCTTTTCGCTCTCCATGCCTTTCCGTAGCTAATCTTGTACTGAAACCTCTCCTCCACGGTTGTGATAATAGATCAAGGCTGGAGTTGCGGATTGTCCACGATCTGACCATAAAACACATTTGCCACCCAAGTGGGCGACAGATTTCGGTGTCCCTGTTCCGCTTCTTCTAGTTCGCAGTTATGCTCCATCACTATGGAACATTTCCAATAGTCCTTCCACTTCCCCTTGTATGCATGCACCCGCCATGGGCACGAATCAACTACGCACTTCATGTCGTACTCCTTTTTGCTGGACTTCACTACCCTGAATTACCGCCGAAGAGACATTGCCCAGTACTTCACCGCATCCATCACAACCTCCTTATCTTTATATATGGCCCCCTGCGTGACCTCGTTCTCATGATACCATCATGCATCAATGTTCCCTTCATTCGTTATTAGGTCTTTGAAATTGTAATTGGTCCACGCACCAGGGATAGGCACCTCAGGAGCATTGTCCTCCTCGTCGAAGTGTTCACCATCAGGGACTTCCTCATCCGCACGGTCCTCCTCCTCCATCAGGTGAACTATATCCTCCACCTCCTCCCCCTCGTCGGCCACCCCTCGCGCCTCTACCACTGTCTCCTCGGGGCCCCCGATCCCCTCGCCACCCCCAGTCTCGTGCTCCTCGTCTTCGGGCTCCTCGCCACCTTCATATTCGCATCCTTCTATATTTGACGTCCCCTCCCCCGTAATATCTACCCCGACATCACGAACTTGCGACACCGATGGAGCTACCGGGTAGCACTGTACCAACAACATCAGCGGCCAACCCCGCTCTATGGCAAAACCAACATAGCTTCTCCATGTTGATGTCGCGTTAATAGGAATCAACTCTCCATAAAAACAGTCTTGCGCACGGCTTACTGCTGCTCTGACCCGCAACCGAACAGTCTAGACATCCAAATTGAACATCCGAGACATCCACTCCAACAAACCCCTGTATGTCCTATCGCTCGGTTTACATATGCCCCGTACGACTCTTGAAAATGATGATAAATCCACCCCATCCCTCTGTGCTATCTCCCCATCTCCATAAAATATTTGGAAATACAATTTCTCCGACATGCTGGAACAACCGACGAAAATATATTACTCTAAAATACAATATACAAAACGTATATTGATCATACTAAAAAATTCGACTATAAATAAGTAATTCGACTTGCCTACCATATGGCCTAATATTAAATTTCTACCACATTACATTAACACTACCAAATTAAATTTCTAAATATTGCCTAACATTTCTACTGTATTCAATTTCTAGATATTGAATACTACATTAAATTTGTACATACTAACTACTACACAATCCTGAAATTTCTAAAAACTAAATACTACATTAAATTTCTAAATATTAACTGCTACATTAAATTTCTAAACGCTACACAATCCGAAAATTTCTAAACGCTACACAATCCTAAAATTTCTAAACACTACAATAAATTTCTAAATATTAACTACTACATTAAATTTCTAAATACTACGCAGTCCTAAAAAAATTGCTAAACAGACTATCCTAAAATTTCTAAACACTACACAATCCTAAAATTTCTAAATAATAAATGCTACATTTAATTTCTAAATACTATACAGTGCTAAAAAAATCCTAAATTTGCCTCCACAAAAACGACTAATCGTTTTTTTTCTTCCCCTTTTCTCTTCCCTCTTCTTCTTTTTCTTTTCTTCTTTTTCTTCTTCTCTCGGCTGCTTCTGCTCGCTCGGCTGCCGAATGCGTTGCGCTGGGTTTAAAACCCACCCGTCGCCCGTGCACAGGGCGATCGCCCGTGCGTGGGGCGATAGGTGGGTGGGGTGGGTGGGCCGTTAATTGGGCGTTATCCCTGGCGCCTATCGCCCGTATATGGGGCGATCCGGGCACCCTTTTTTTTGCAATTTTTATTCCCTAACGACTAGTTTCTAAAAAAATATTAAAGAAAAATATTAAAGAAAAAAAATCGAGAAAACCATCTATCTGCTTTCAGGAAAAAAAAAGAGTTGGACTTGTGACAACAAGTCCTTAGTAAGAGACATCTTCATTCACAACGCCTTTCTGCAGTAAAGTTGAAGCCTGCAAATTCTTACTTCTGGCAGGCCTCATGAAGGTAAGAGATCTTTTATTTCTTTCTCTTGCAGCAGAATGGTGGTTGGTGATGGTGAACAAATAGGATTTTGAGAGGATACCCGGTTAGGAGATAGACCTCTTTGTCAGTCTAATCCCAGGTTATCTTTTAACATATCTTTTAACAGGGAAGATGAGAGTGCCAATGTAGTACGTGCCATAGTGGCATATTAATCATGGTGCATGCCAGTGGCGCACGTACAGGCTGATGTCAAGCTCGAGGAATTAAAATGACCTCTATTATAGAAATTAAAATAACCGTAAAAGCGCTAATTCTCTCTTCTGTCATTGGTGTCGGTCAGGTGGTTGAGTGCCCAAATATAATCTCAGGTCGTCGAGATTCCTCGCGGCTCTGCCGACAAATCTGGTATGACAAGTACTCTCTCTCTCTCTATATAGAATATATATATATATATATATATATATGAAGTATTTTTCCGTACTCCCGGGAGTACATACTCCCACCTCTAATATACCACTTAAATAAATATTTTATACTCTTTTATCACTTTCGGTATGCTCCAATAATAATTCTAAAATACTCCAATGCAACATAGTTGAAAAAAAATCATCACACCCTTTATTTTTTTGCTACTACCCTTTTCCATATGTAAAAGGAATATATAAACAAATTATGCTATAAAGGGTGGACTTCAATGAAATTTTTCGTGGAACTCACTTTGGAGTATCTTATAATCGGTATTAGAGTATACTCAAAAGGATAAAAATGTATAACAACATCATTTAAACGGTATATTAGAGGTGTGAGTACATACACCCATGAGTATGGAATCATTTTCATATATATATATATATATCCTTAGGTTTTTTAAAAAATAATAAAATTTTAAAATAATTTTACAAAATAATACTCTGCAAAAAAATTCAAAAATATAACTCTATCGTCACAGAAACTACATCGTCATATTAAATGACGATAGAGTTATTAGCGATAAATGTCTGTTTTGTCATGGATTTATTTGGTCTTCTGTCGCCAATTCATCCGACGATAGAGATAATTTTTTTGTAATTTTTCTTATTAAGTATTATTTTTGTAAAATATTTAAACATTTATTATTTTTAAAAAAATTATGTATCCCCATCTCCCCAATCCATCCGACTCGGATATTGTGTATATATGGACGAGCATGGAAGGGTTCCAGTGCAGTCATTACGGGAACTACAAGTTAAGCAGTTCTTAGCCAACAAGACTGTTTGATCGAGGCAATAAACGGTCTATATTGCCCAACAGAGCTTATAGACAGTGTTGCTACAGTACTTGCTACAGTGTCATGTTTGATATATAGGTTTTAAACAGTACTCCTGAAAGATCTAATCTATCGCTTTTTTATCCGAAGGTCCACATATAACTGTTAAAGTTGCTGTCGTAACAGGCAGTGCATTGGGTTTCTTTCCGGAGGACATGTCATATATCGTGTGGTTTCAGTTTTAGCCCAGAGTAGGGTTCACAATATTATTGATAATAGCTCGAATATTGCGATTATCAAGCGTATCGAGCCGGCTTGGCATCTAAAACCGTTCGATAAACTACTAGAATTCAAATGCAAATACAAAAAAATTATCAAAAAGTGTCAGATTTTTTAAAAAAAATTTGTGTGAGGTCCTGAGGCAATTATAATGATGCTATAAAATTTTAGATGATTATCATATAGGTGTACTTTTAAAAAATTATAACGGTGATATTGTCTTTGTATATGTTGTTCTGTTTCTGATTTTCTAGGTGCACTAAATGAAGTCTAATATTTCTATATTTTTTTTGTGATGTCCAGATGCAATGATAATGATATAAAATTTTTAGATGATGATCGGACCTATGTATTTTTGTAAAATTCTAACAGTGCTACTGTCATTGTATATGCTCTTCTATTTTTGATTTTCTAGGGGCACTAAATGAAGTCTAGTATTTCTGAAAAGTTGAATACATGATCCTTGATAACTCTTTATGGTACCATTAAAATTTAAGAGCGTGATCAAGCTTGTAATTTTTTTATAAAAATCTGACAGTGTCTCTGTTCCTTTTCATTAATTGTTGTTTTTGATTTTTCAGAAGTACTAAATGAATTCAAAAATTGTTGAAATTTCTCCGAGGTGTTTTGTAGATTAATTGGGATTTTTTTATTATTTTATGCAATTTTCCACTATTTTTTCAATTTTCTCCATTTTTCCTTGATTTTTTTCCTTTTTCATTCAGTTATCAATTTTTCGTAAAAATCGCTCGATAATAGTTGAATACCAGTCGATAATCGAACATATCGAGTGATAATCAAGATTTTTTGCCCCGGTTTTATCTTGGTTTCAAATCTGTTTGACTTCGCAAATCGTTTGATTTTTTTGATAATTTTCGATCGATTACTGATGAAAATCGATACCATGGATTTTCGATTTTTCATTGTAATTCGGTACTGTTAACCTGGACCGGAGAGTGAAGAAAGATGATGCCTCTCCTCGTTCTCACTCACACACGACACGACACATAGCTAGCTAGATGCGTACACGAGATGAATGCATTGATGCCTACCAGAGAGCCGGAGCTAGATTTGTCAAAAGCATAGGCACGAAGTGTAGCAGCAGTATCCATCAGTGATACCTCTCAGATCTAGTGCAAGCTAGCGGAGACTGACAGGACATTTTTCGCCGGATCGACGCGATCACGGCAAGGCGTGCCGTAATAATCCATGCGTCGGCCGGCGCTGGAGATCAGTGAACGGATGAAGCGACACAAGCATGAAGGCTTCGGCCGGCGCGTGTCATCGCCGCCGCCGAATAACTACGCCGCGCGCCATTTCTTTTCTGTCCGTGTACACCTCCAATTAAGGCGAAAGGTCAATGAGAGATTGTGATCCGGTGCACGCAACTGTCGTCCCTCGTGCAAACAGTGAACCAGCTGCAATAGTTCCTCGAAAAGACTGGATCTAACCCGCCTGTCTGCCTTCTTAATTTTGACGTTGCATTGTATGGTTGTGGAGTATTTTTTAGTAGAAGATAATTAAAATAACTAGATTACTTCTAATTATTATCGATCACTCAGCGCTATGCCGCCAGGGTTTAACAAACCGTCGAAAACCGCTCGGTTTTCGTGAAAACAGGCCGTACCGAGCCGGTTCGGTAATTAAAACCGCTCGGAAAACCGGCCAGATGAACAGTAAATTAAAAAATTTGAAGAAATTTAGCAAAAAGTGTCAAAAAATTTTAAATTTTTTTTCGTGAGTTCCTCAGGTAATCCAAATGATTCTGTAAAATTTTCAGATTATTATCAGATATGTACATTTTTTAAAAATTCTGACAGTGATACTGTCACAATATATGCTCTTCAGTTTTTTATTTTCTAGGGGCACAAAATGAAGTCTAATATTTATTAAACTTTTTTTGTGATGTTATAACGTCATCAAAATGATTATGTAAAATTTTGAGATGATGATCAGATATGTGTATTTTTTTAAAATTCTGAAAGTGCTATTATCATTGTATATGCTCTTTCTGTTTTTGATTTTATATGGGAAATAAATGAAGTCTAATATTTCTGAAAATTCTAGTACATGATCCTTTGGAATTATTTATATTTTCAGTAAAATTTTATAATATAATAAATCATTTTACTATTTATAAAAATCTGACATTGTATTTGTTCCTTTTCATTAATTTTTTTTAGATTCTTTAGAAGAAATAAAATGATTTAAAAAATTGTAAAAATTTCTATTATGTGTTTTATAGATTAATTGGGATTTTTTTTACATTTTTAAATTTTTTTTACAATTTTTTCAATTTGTTCTTCTATTTTAACTATTTTTCCTTCCATCATCGGATTTGATGTTCCGCTCATGTAGGTCGAACATGTCATTTTGCGATAATGGAAGAGTGACGAAGCTATGCTTATGCCTACTCCACAACTTCAATTTAAATGCATTATAATGTAAATGGTGTTGATAAGTAAATGGTAGTGAAATTGCAAATGATTTTGCTTTGTAGTTATGTAAATGCTGATTTTTGCACTTATGTGATTGTAGTATTGTAATGAAAGATTATTTATTGATATATTATTGCTAAATACATAACTAACAACTTCTAATTCTCTAAAATATAGCAAAGGCCATGTCGATTTTTTTTCAAATTTAGGAGAGATCATTCTGGAATTTTTCACGTTTTCACATACCTTATTTATATATTTATTATATTTTTACTCAATTTTAACCTTCCATGTATTTCTACAAATTTTACAATATTTTTTTGTATTTTTCCCAATTTTTTTCGAGTTTTTCCCCAATTTTCCAACCTCGGCGGTTTTGCGGTTTTCTCCAAAACCGCTCGGTTTTTCAGCGAAACCGAGCGGTTTTAAATCAAAAACCGCGGTTTTCGCGATCTCATTTGACCAAATTTCAAA
This sequence comes from Otatea glauca, assembly GCA_036346275.1. Lineage (NCBI taxonomy): Eukaryota > Viridiplantae > Streptophyta > Magnoliopsida > Poales > Poaceae > Otatea > Otatea glauca. Next base: position 63,989,288 of record CM070719.1, on the reverse strand, counting down.
ATTTTCAAATTTGCAAACCGTTCATTTTCACGGTTTTAGGCGGTTTATCATGAAAACCTGATCACGACTTCGCAAAACCGCTCATAAACGGTTTTGTGAACCCTGTATGCCGCTATATATATATATATACACACCGAATAGAATGTAAAGTAAAGTTAGATATTTATTACGGGTACAGAGCGAAGATTATACTAATTTTGTATTAGAGTATAAAATATGTTCTATATTTTTAGATAAAATCATTTAAAAAATACATATTATAAACATGGACGGGTGGAGTATTACAAACAAATTAAGAGCCTTTTTTTTGCTTTGAATTCTCGAAAAGCTAATTCTGATTGTGGCTTAGAGAAGCTGATTTTTTATTCTAAATTCTGGGAAATCATTTAATGGGTAATTACTTAGAACTTTAAGTGGTATTTTTATATTTGTATTCATTAGAATCCACATAAGTACATATGAAGTGAATTGTGAATTCTAGTGTATATGAGTGGTATGAATTATAGACCTCTCTTAATTTGCTCGCCATGACTCGTATGATTGCAACCCAAAGGCCGGCCGGAACTATTTAATGCACGAAAAGTTAAGTTCTAGAGGTTTCCGACAGAAAGACCACAGCTTGGCAACTTGTGAGATCGGACTTCTTCCATGTTCTATCCAATCTTCAAAAAAAAATATTGTGGCTTTATCGTCCGAACACGACAACTACACCTACTTAGGGGGGAAAACCGAGCAGACATCAGTCAGTGATGTTCATACCTTCTTTGTATATAGAGATTAGGTTGTGACTCTAGAGTCTAGACGCCTTGTTCTCAGAGGACCATTTCCTTTTTTTTCAACTTTAAAAACTTAAGTATCACTTTCTCATCTAGTTAATTAGATACACTAGTCGGTAACCCGTGCATACGTACGGGCTAGCTTCTTATATAAAGTCGTCGCTTGGATCTGCTAATTTGCATTGTATTTGATAGCCGTTATAATCTTGGTCTCTTAAATAGACGTTAAATCTTTTTCTTTTCTCTACTAATGTGAAAATTTTCTCGTAGTTCATAATTACTATAGTTAATAGATTATATTATGAATTTTAATAATTTTATAATTTAGCATTGTAATTCACAAACAAATCAAAATTTTAAGCATCCATTAATTTATTGCTAATTGTATACTTCTTGATTGTACTTTTGGTGGATTTTCGTATGGACGCGGTAGTGATGAGTTGGATGGTTTATTGCACATCATTGTGGGCATTGCTATGTGAGGAGTTTCCTTGTCTTTGATGGTTGCAGGACGACGGTGCTAGGTCATGGTGAGGCGAAGGATGACCGGGACTAGGCGAGGAGCGTCGGAGGTCCAGACGGTTGGGAGATCGCCGGAAGATGATCGGAGATGGAGTCCGGGCAAGTCAAGAAGACAAGGAAAGGAGTTGATGCTAGCTAGATGCCGCGTGGATCAATGAGGGCAGTTTAGGCTGGAATTTGTATAAAAATCCATATTCTATTTTTATTTATTATCACTCAGAATTTTATTTTTAGGTTTACTCTCAAATTACAATAGAAATAAAATTGCTAATTTTTTATTTTGAATTTTATTTAATTTGGCTTGTACTTGATATAGACTCGCTGCGTCAAAAAAGTATAGGATGTATTTTTTAATGGTCTTGTGCATAAATATATATTGTATTCCATATTCCAATACAAAATCAGTGTGATCTCCCCTCTATACCACTAATAAATATCTAACTTTACTTTATATCCTCTACATACATGCACCGGATCATAGTGAGTATGGATAATAATTAGGGATTGTGCAATATCATCTTAGTCTATATGACAAGAGAAGTACACCCTATAAACTTGGACAGGGTCAGTAATTATTATTCCGACTTTGCGTATTTTTTATCATACCTGGGGTAGATTTTTTAAGTTTTAGGTTGGAATTCATATGAAAATTTATATTTTTATTTATTATTATTCTGAATTTATTTTTAGGGTTTACTTTAGAGTTTGTATGAAAATCAAATTATTTATTTTATTTTGTTTTTATTCCGAATTATCTTAATTGGCCTTGTACTTGGGATAAACTCATTGTTTTAATTTGCTAATTTTTTAATTATTATTCTAAATTTTAGTTATTTATCTTGTTCTTAGTGCCAAGAAAACCTTATAAAGTTGAACGGATTGAGTAATTATTATTCAGAGTTTGCATATTTTTTCATACGTGGGATGGATTTTTTGAGTTTTAGGTTGGAATTCATATGAAAATTTATATTTTTACTATTTTGAATTTATTTTCAGGGTTTACTTTAGAATTTTTATGAAAATCTAATTTTTTATTTTATTTTTATTCTAAATTTTACTTAATTTGGCTTGTACTTGAGATAGACTCATTGTTTTAATTTACTAATTTTGTTTAATTATTATTCTAAATTTTTTATATTTATGTATTTACTTTGGAAATCACATGGAAGTTAGATTGCTAATTTTTTTCATTTTTTATTCTGAATTTTATTTTACTTAATTTGGCTTATACTTGAGATAGACTCATCGTTTTAATTTGCTAATTTTAATTAATTATTATTCTAAATTTTATTTATTTATGGATTTACTTTGAAAATAGTATGGAAGTCAGATTGCTAAATTTTTTTAATTTTTTATTCCAAATTTTAGTTTACTTAATTAGGCTTGTACTTGAGATAGACTCATCGTTTTAATTTGCTAATTTTATTTAATTATTATTCTAAATTTTATTTATTTAAGGATTTACTTTGAAAATAGTATGGAAGTCAGATTGCTAATTTCTTTATTTTTTTTATTCCGAATTTTAGTTTACTTAATTTGGCTTGTACTTGTGATAGACTCCTCGTTTTAATTTGCTAATTTTATTTAATTATTATTCCGAATTTTATTTATATATGGATTTACTTTGAAAATAGTATGGAAGTCAGATTGCTAATTTCTTTAATTTTTTATTCCGAATTTTTCTTAATTTATATTGTACTAGATATAGAATCTTTCTTTTAATCTAAACCGTTATAACTCGGGCCTAACAAATAGATGACCAGATATTTCTGGTTAACATGGGAGCTATTTATATTGTACTTGACATGTACTTTTTCTTTTATTCTAAACCATTATAACTCGAGCCCAACAAATATGGATTTACATTGAAAATAGTATGGAAGTCAGATTGCTAATTTCTTTAATTTTTTATTCTGATTTTTTCTTAATTTATATTTTACTTGACATATAATCTTTCTTTTAATCTAAACCGTTATAACTCGGGCTTAACAAATAGATGGCCAGATATTTCTGGTTAACGTGGGAGCTATTTATATTGTACTTGACATAAACTCTTTCTTTTAATCTAAACCATTATAACTTGGGCTCAACAAATAGATGACCAGATCTTTCTGGTTAATGTGAGAGATTCCTCATAGTGCCTAATTAGTATAGGTATAGATTGGGCAATTAGAGACACAGTGCTTTATGTACCATGCATGTGCTTGCACACAGCACTATCTATAGGCTCACTTGAACCCCAATGCATGCAGAGGTTCTCTGTGTTCATGTGGATAGGAGGAGGAATGCAGCTGAGAAGGTGGAAGAAGACTCCACGGCATCGGCACAATCAGAGGAGTGAGATAGAGAGAGAGAAATTGGGGAAGCCATGGCCAAAATTGGCGGTGTCAAGAGGGAGAAAGCTGTAGTTGTGAGTTTAGAAAAAATGATAAGACACTAGCGGTAGAAGGTTTCTGGTCGGTGAATGGCGACGACGAGGTTAGCCTAACACTTGGCGATGCCGGACTTGGAGAAGATGGGACGAGAGGGAGAGATGAGAGAGGGATGAGAGAGATATGAGTGGAAAAGGAGGAGAGAAAAGGAGATGAGTGGATCCCATAAATATGTTTTTGGTTTTATTTGCTGAGAGGTTGCCATGTTATCGATTAAAAAGTATTTTTTTCCTAATAATTACATAATCTCTGAAAACTCGAAATCAACCGATAGTTACGCTGTTGTTTCTTAATATAGAAGTGCATGTAGATGATCGATGAATATTTATGACTTGGCACCAAACTGTTGCTGCTTCCAGACAAGGCAGCACGTACTTTCCCGTGGAGTGCGGTGGAATCTCTACATTTTGCACCGGGGGAGGGGAGGATATATATATCCTAGACTCCCACTCTTCTGATGCAGCCTAATTTGTCCCTTCTTTTCTGTCCTTTTTTTTCTTTTCTTTTTTTCGGGAGAAAGATCAGATGGATCTGAATTACATTATCTATGCCAAATTAATTAGCGATCGAGATGGCTGGCCATTTACACACGTACAGAGGGGGCTGGCTGACGATATAATATTCTCCAAGGAAATATTAACCTCCTCCTATTATAAATACCACACATTGCTAGCTAGATGGATAGCACAGGCAAGCGCAGGGCGCAGCCGTTTGCCATAGGCAGCACTCTCCAACACACGTACGTACATATAAAAATAACATAGCTGAGGCGAGAAAGTGAAGGCATATACGAGCTGGATGCGGTGGTACGCGAATGCGAGGGAGGTCGGGTGCGGCGAGAGAATAACCGTGGTGCTCGCCCACGGCTACGGGGTGAACCAGGCGTCATGGCGCATGCTCCTGCCCTCCCTCATCTCCCACGCTAACAAGGTCGTATGTATATGTACTGGTACATGCATGTCGTATACATGTCATTAGCAATGCTAGTGAACTCTATTACTGGCTATCAATACTACCATAAATCTCATGTGTGAATGTTATGTAGTGGAGAGAGAGAAGGTGCATGATAAATCAAAGTCAATGTTCCAATTCCTGCATTAGATGAATATATATATATATATATATATATATATATATATATATATATATATATATATATATATATATATATATATATATATATATATATGGTGATGATAACTAGTACTAGAGTTCGATCACTAGTATATATACCAAAACTCTTCCTTTCTTACATACTTGACCGGCCAGGTGCTCCTGTTCGACTGGGACTTCACCGGCGGCAATGGCGCTCAGGAGGAGGCCAAGGAGGAGGAGGGACGGTACACGTTTGGCAGGTTCGCGGACGACCTGATCGCGCTGATGGACGAGAGGGAGGTGAGGGGCGCGGTGTTCGTGGGGCACTCCATGTCCGCCATGATCGCCTGCATTGCGTCCGTCCAGAGGCCAGGCCTCTTCGCGCACCTCCTCCTCCTCTGCGCGTCCCCGAGGTATCCATCAGCTTAATAACTAGAGTAGTTTTATTTACCTTCATGCAAGTTATCTGTCCATCGGTGTGGCTTGATATATTGCATGGATACTACTCCATATAGATCTTTAGGATTTTTGTTTGTTATTATACTCTCAATTATTAATCCCCGCACTACAGGAAACAGGGAATTTAACGTCGGCCATTTTAATTAACGTCGGCCGAAGAATAAACCGACGTTAATTAGTTAATTAACGTCGGCTGACATGGGACCGACGTTAATTAACTAATTAACGTCGGCTTATTCTTCGGCCGACGTTAGTTGCTGGGATAGGTACTGAAATCGGCAGCCCCGCGCCCAATTGCCCTGCTCCCGCCCAATCGCTCACGCCGCCCAATTGCTCACGCCGCCGCGCCCACGCCCAATCGCTCACGCCGCCGCGCCCACGCCGCCACGCCGCCGCGCTTGCTCCCGCCCGGCGACGCGCCCACGCGCCGCTTCGCCGCCGCCGCTCGCCCTCGTGCCCACGCCGCCCACGCCACGCCGCGCCTCTCCGCGCCGGCGACGCCCGGCCCCCCTCCCGCCCGGCCGCCGCGCCCGGCTCCCCTCCGCCCGCCGTCGCCGCCGCCCGCTCCTCGGCTCGCCCGTCGCCCGGCCCCTCCGCCCGCCCCGCTCCCCTCCGCCCGCCCCGCGCGCCGCTCCTCCCCGGCTCCGCCTGCTCCTCCGCCCGGCGACGCCCGGCTCCTCCGGCCCGCCCGGCTCCTCCGCCCGCCGCCCGCGATGCCCCGGCCCCTCCCGGCCGGCGACGCCCGGCCCTCCGCCCGCCCGCGGCGACGCCCGGCTCCCTCCGGGATAAGGTACATACATTGAATCATTGCGAAACTTTAGGCATGTGATTAGGAGTTAGGACAAATATGAAATGATGGTGGATAACAAAATCGGGGCATAACAAGTTCCAAGTATCTTTTGTGCTTGCACCACAGCTAAAAAGTTGAAAGCAATGGGAAACAAGACAAGAGTGGAGATAATATAATGTTGTATGTTTGACCTAGCTTAAGGGAAAGCCTAGCTATGACCCTATCCATGTTTCTCTACACCATATATAGCATGTAAAAGAGCAAGGCGATGATGCCCTAAACCCTAAGAGGAGGGAGCCTCAGACACTGAATACCAACTTGCATGTTATGGAAGAGGATCTAGTTAGTTAGTATAATTAAGCAGCTCGTGCATGGCAGCTTTGAATTAATCGTGCAGGCCAGCACAAGAAAATTTGTCTGCCACAATGTATGGAATACCACCATATATGCATCTAGCTTGTTCATGCAGCACACAGAACTTTTTTAGGAATCAACGGATCGAGGGGGAGATCCCCTTCCTGAAATTAAATTGATTGCTCAAAAGACATTACCACACAGAAACCATGCACCTGCTTGCATGTCAGCAAAAACAGTGACGTATAATGTACATACATGCAGTTATATTGAAAATAATGGGTCTAAAAACAGATATATATATATATATATATATATATATATATATCACATATCTATATACCAGATGCATGGTGTATACTGTACAGTGGTGGGAGGGAGATCAACCAGTAATTAAGTTGCGTTTATAGCCAGATCCCAGGTGTATTAGCTACCTCAATATATAAACTGTATATGTATCACTACAATATACTTAAAGCCTGATTTGATATCTTATGAATTGTGCCTGTTAGGCCGACTCAACCTGAATTTTTATATATAGCTATGCTGATGGATCATTGTTAGAGGAATTTCATATTTTCAATGTGGATTTTGTTTGGAATTTGTGCAATTGTTCTTCTTTGTTGTATACAACGCATATTGTAAAGGTAACTATTACTTTTCATTTGATTCATCATTACTGATCAATGCCATATTGTAAAGGTAACTATTACTTTGCATATTGTAAAGGTAACTATTACTTTTCATTTGATTCATCATTACTGACCAACGATAAGTGGAGAAGTTAGCTACAATATGCAAATGTCACTTTGCTTTCCTCTCTTGTTTAGTTGATATGCACCTATTGGATAAGTCTAGACAGATTTAGAATTGGATACTTGATGCCATAGAAAGAGATATAGGAGGTTAAGATTGATTGACCCTTCTTGTTTAAAGGCAACTTATGCTCCACAACTCAATTTCAAATTCATTAATCAGTTCTTTAATGTAATCGACTGAACTGGTTGGTAAGCACTATTAATCGTTCTTGAGCTAACATGCTTTATTTGGCATCTTTGGAAACTATATAGCGCGGTTTGAACTCACATGCTTGAGCATTATTTATGCGGTGTTGGTGTTTGATTGTCTGATTGTGCCTTGCGTGTTGATTATAGGAATATGTGTTGGATGCTTCAACTGCTCCCTTTTCTTCAATTACCCCAACTACCGCAACCTATTCCCCATTTGGGCTCTTGGAGAGTATCGCCATAGTATAGCCTCAAGTATGGGTGACGATCACCGATGGATGTATGAAGGTTGGGAGAAAAGTGGGGCTCACTCGACCGAGTGGACGGTCAAGGCTACCGCTTTTGTCGACCGTGCCTTCTCTATGTCTAGTATGTTAAGGTGAAGTGCCCATGCGACAAGTGCCGTAATTTCCACCCCGGACAAGAAATCGATGTCTCGCACTGTGTCGGTTCGGTTTCATGCCAAGCTTTGAGTTGTGGGTACATCATGGTGAGTCACGTCTTTGAAGGACCTCAAGTTGCGGTTGAAGAGGAAGATGATAGGCGGGCGATGATAGGATGGATGAGATGCTAGAAGCTTTGCGCCCGAGATTAACCTAGACTCGGAGGATCCGCCAACACGTGAGGTTCGGGAGTTCTTTGAGCTACTTAAAGCTTCTGAAGAGCTGTTGCACGAACACACGAAAGTGACCCAGCTTGCTTTTGTGACGCGGCTCATGGCTATTAAGTCCAAGTATTTCTTTTCCAATAATTGTTATAATGATCTCGTGGAGTTGATCTCTGATATACTGCCGCGAATCATAAGATGCCTAGAGACATGTACCAGTCTAAGAAGATGTTGTCTGGTCTCGGTATGAAGTATGAGAAGATTGATGTGTGCAAGGATAACTGTATGCTTTTCTGGAAGGAGCATGAGAAAGAGAAGCATTGCTTAGTGTGTAAAAAACCAAGATTTGTCGAGGTGGTGAACGAAGAAGGTGAAAAGTTAACGACCGATGTTGCACACAAGCAACTTCGGTACATGCCTCTCACACCTAGGCTGAAGCGGTTGTTTATGTCAAAACGAAGTGCCAGGCACATGAGGTGGCACAAAGAAGGTGTGCGTGAGAACGAGCGAGTAATGGTGCACCCGTCGGATAGTGAGGCATGGAAGGCTGGATAGCTTTGACGAGGACTTCGCGAGGATGCGAGAAATGTTCGCATTGGGTTGGCGGCCGATGGTTTCACGCCTTTCAACACAACCGCCGCATCATACTCGTCTTGGCGGTCTTTGCTATTCCATACAACCTTCCACCTTCCCTTTGCATGAAATATGAGTTTATGTTCTGTGCCTCATCATACGGCCCCGAACATCCCGGAAAGCGCCTCAATGTGATGCTCAAACCCTTGATCAAGAGTGAAAAAATTATGGACAGGGTAGAGGCGTATGATCGCTATAAGAAATGTAAATTCAACCTTCGTGTTGCATATTTGTGGTCCATCCATGATTTCATGGCCTATGGTATTTTTTTGCCGGAGTGTCATGGAAAGTTGACATGTCCGATCGTGGTTCGACAATCGATTGTTTTCGCCTTGTAAATGGTGGAAAGATCTCATTGCCGATTGCCATAGGCGTTTTCGCCTTAGACACGCCTTTAGGTTCGGAGGAATGCCTTCCGTAAGGACACAGTTGTCAGAAAGGGTCCGCCGAAACGTCTAACTGGGCCAGAAATTGCTGATATGCTGAGTAAATTGGAGGAGAAAGATGATGGGTTTGAAGGGTTTGGAGAGGAGCACAACTGGACTCACATTTGTGGATTATGGGAGCTCCCATATGCGAAGGCCTTGATTCTGATGCACAACATTGACGTCATGCATCAGGAACGTAACGTTGGTGAAAGCATTATAAGCACGGTCATGGATATGACGGACAAGACAAAAGACAACCTAAAGGCCCGAAGAGACTTAGCAGAGATCTGTAACCGGCCAACACTTGAGCTCACCGAAGCAGGGGGTAAGCCACGCGCTCCATTTTGCCTTAAACCTAAAGAAAAGAAAGAAGTGTTGAGGTGGATGAAAAAATTGAAATTTCCCGATGGTTACGCAGCGGGATTGAGACGAGCTGTGAATGTGAATACGGGGAAGCTAAATGGGTTGAAGAGCCACGATTACCACATAATCATGGAAAGACTCCTGCCTGTAATGTTTCGTGGGTATCTTAATGATAATGTGTGGAAGGTGCTAGTGAGCTAAGTTATTTCTATAGACAATTATGTGCTAAAGAAATATCGAAAGACATGATGGAGAGGTTGGAGAAAGAGATACCAGTGCTTGTATGCAAGATGGAAAAAATATTCCCTCCGGGTTTCTTCAATCCAATGCAACATCTACTTGTTCATCTACCTTACGGCTAAGGTAGGTGGCCCTGCTCGATATAGGTGGATGTATCACATTGAAAGAGCTCTAAAGAAACTTGAGCTATGGTTGGCAATAAGGCAAGAGTTGAAGGGTGCATTGCGTAGCATTTTCTCTAAAAGAGATATCATACTTCTCGAGTGTATACTTTGGAGAGGAACACAAAGTCAATGCTCCCATGATGCGGTACCATGTGGATGAAGAGACACCTTGTAGTGACCTCTGATTTTCCAATGGAGAGGCACTACCGTTGGTAGTTGCAATCGCTTACTATTACACTTGGAAGAAAAGAAGTCCGCTTTGTTGTACATGTACTCCAATATGGAAGAGATGGAACAATATTTCACGTAGCGTTTACTTTGTACATGTCAAACAAGCTATCTTGCCAAGACATCATTCATTTATGTATCCATTTACGTTTTCATTTACGATGAATTCGATAAGCGAATCGACGCCTATTCACAACCAACCGCCAAGCAACTTAATACGATGCGTCGGGATGGAATAAATGGGGCCCTAATTTCATCACTTGGTTCCGAGATCATGTAACACCTTCACATCCTATAATATTACGTAATGTTACGTATCAATATATTATAAATCTTATACAACTTGAATCGTATTTTGTTGGCGGTGCGTGAAATATGGGAACGCCCATGAGGACTTGCTTCACTATCCTATGGCGCAGAATCGTTAAAAGCTATGGGCGATACGACGTGAACGGGTTTGGTTCCGTTCAACCAAATTTGAAGTCGGTCGTCCCCTTGCGCGCCACAACAAATCATGGAGTTGTAACTAGGGCAATCGATGCACAAGGATCGAAACAAATTTCTATGGAATCATTCAAAACATCCTCGAGTTCAAGTTTGCAGGAATAAGGAGTGAAAGTAGTCTTTTTCGATTGTGTTTGGTTTGATAGCAAACATGGGACTCATCAAAACCAAGTATGGGATGGTAGAAGTCAAACACAACGAACGACTACATGGCTATGACAATTGTATCCTTGCTCACCAAGTTGAGCAGTGTATTATATGCCATATCCATGCGCAAGACTGAGTGCTTGGTGGGTTATGTACAAAGTGAATCCCCGAGAACGGTTACATACTCCTAGTGATGCTGGTTACCTTGATAGCCAGCTGGAGGCTATGGAGGTTGCAAAGGTTTTCCAAGATGAAGAATTGCCAAGCACTTTTGATATAGAGACTGGTCAGTCTCGATTCTTTAGTCGGAGACCGTGGAGATATAACGATTCCTGAGAAACGGAGAAGACAACCAATCAAGAAAAAGTAACATATCATCCCTTAGAAAGAAGGAGACTACATCATCGTGACATTGATGAATTTTGACAAGTAAATTTAAATTTCTGTTTTAATTCTCTAATTTTGTGTGTTTATTATCTTGTTCGTTCGTTCATTAATATTGTTGTTGTACTAACTTGATATTTTTGTTTCAACAGATGCCTCGATCGATCAAGCGGTGGCGAAGGACTCCTCGGTGGTAGGAGGAAGTCCGATGGTTCGCGCGATGAGGAGGCCTTGTTTGTGGTAGCGCTTCAAGCGCAAGTAGACGACGTGCTTTGTTGAGTCAAGCGGATCCTCGGGTAACTAAGCTTTTCATGTGTACTTTGTGTCAAAACATAAATATGACATAAATATAAGCTGTCTTGTATTATTTCGCAGGATGAGACATCGCGGAGGAAGAAGTAGTAGCTGCTAGTGGATGTTGATGAGGGTCGAGGTCGATGTTGATGCGAGTAAACTAGAATGTTATATTCTCTTAATTTATTTGATTATTATCTTCTTTATTCATTCATTATTATTGTTGTTGTAGGTGGGATCAATGAACATCAGGAGGCCGATGTGGGCCAAGGGGATGATGCAGGAGAAGAGGACCCAATGGGTGGGGATACGACCGAGGGTTCTACCGGAGCCACTTTGAGATGGAGGAGGAGCCATCTGTCGCCCCCTGCAGCGCCTGACGGGAGGAGGACAAGGTTGTGATCACTCCTGTTGGCGATAGGTTTGTATTTTCTAAACCATGTCTTATTTCATTTCTTTCCGAACTGGAACTATATCATTTATATGTCTTGCAGTTCATGGGATGACTCGGGGTTTGACGGTAGAGGACACCATAGGCAGGTTAACTACGTGCTAGGTAACCTCTGCCGCTTGCACTACCGGGTTGGTCACGCCGCCAATGGCGGCGATTTGTTGCCACTAGTTGGGATCATTACCTGCTTGCTCCTAATGCCGAGCACTTGAATGCTCAGGGGGCAGTTTGGAGTGACTTTTGGGTAAGATTCTCTGTGCTAGTTGGTATTGGTTCAACTGTCGATTCTTTACTATTCTAACTATTCTTTGTGATGAACAATTGCAGAAGCGTTACCGTTTGGTTGACGGTGCAGACATGGAGCATGCTCGTAGAGTTTTCCATGTAAATGCACGGCGGGTGACCAAAGATGCATTGTCTAATGCTCGGATTCAAGCAACAAATCTTTACTTGAGTGCATTAAAGGGCAACGGATTAACAGGACTCGCGGGTCTTCAGAAAGTTACTTGACCGAGGAACAGTACGGGCAGGTAAAACAACAAATATTGGAGCTATTTGAGTTTAACGTTTCTTGGTAATGTTGTTTTAATGTATTAATATCTTTATGCGGTCATGATTCCATGGTTGGGGGACCGTCCAGAAGCTTACCAGGCTCTTTGCCGGCGTTGGGCTTCACCTGAGTTCATCGCCAAGTCAAAAAAGAACCGAGACTGCCGAGGCAAAGAATCAAAGCACACGTATGGCGCCGATGGACATATGCGTAAAGCTAAGCGCATGGTAAGTCTGGCAAAATACATGTTACCAAGTATATGTATGCACCTAACTTATGTCTACAGGAGGCTCGGACCGGTGTTCAGCCGAGTGATATTGAAGTGTACGTGGAAGGTCATAAAGGTCGAGACCCGACACACCTGGCGGTTGTGCCATCAATGATGACTATTGATCGGCTGGTTAGTGCTCAAAATTTTGATTTAATTCAAATTAAGTTGTTTGATTTGCAGTTCCCATTTAAATTGTCTGATTTGGTTATGTAGGAGAAATATGGCGACGAAATGGTCAAGCGCCATGGTGAAGACTATGATTGGAGGAAGGAACCGCTTGACGGCGTAGCTGTGCATGCTAGTGGAGGCGGCAAGGCCCATGGACGGTGAGATGTCATACCTTCTAAAATTTCATAAAGTCATAATTTCAAGTGCTCAAGCCTTTGTGATCACGCATTTTGAAGGTACTCCATGTTCACTGGAGTGATCGACTCGGCGGTGGTGCGAGCTGAGAGGGGATCTTCTTCGTCCCAGAGCTCGGGGGTTGGTAGCCGTCGCTCCTCAGCGCAGGAGTTGGAGGTTACTAGGCTGCGTGAGGAGCTGCGCCAACGTGATGATTATGCGCGGGCTAGTCAAGAGTACTACGCTTCATATAATGCACAACAGCAATCGGCGATTCAAGTAAGTCCGAGTCTTCAATCTATTGCATTTAGAGAATCTATTAATTCAAAATACGTATACATTGTATTTGTAGGCAATGTTCCAGGCGATGGGGCAAAACATTGTCTTTCCACCGCTCCAGTGCCGCCACCGCCACAATGGGGATGTATCCTCCGACACCTCCCGCAGATCGGCAGTGCTTGTTGAAATGCTTACTTGCTTTACCGAATGCTTACTTGTATCAAATCTGTTTTTGTATCAGATCATTAGTGTTCGTATCTCTAAAGCCTGATTTGATATCTTATGAATTGTGCTGTTAGGCCGACTCAACTCAATTTTTATATATAGCTATCTTGATGGATCTGTTGTTAGAGGAATTTCATATTTTCAATGTGGATTTTGTTTGGAATTTGTGCAATTGTTCTTCTTTGTTGTATACAAGCGCATATTGTAAAGGTAACTATTACTTTTCATTTGATTCATCATTACTGATCAATGCCATTTGGTATCCGATACTTGGTCATTTTGTGATTATGTGTCTCAAACATGGCATAAAGTAAGTGGAACGAATCTTGCGATAATCGTTGCTCCTTAATGAGCTTCTGTTACTATATACTCGTTTACATGTCTTCGCTTTCCTAGTAAATGTGCTGCATACCCAGTTTTCCTTGTCTAATGAATATTTGTGTTTTCGGGTCTCGGGTACCCGTCGGGTCCCGGGTATCCATCGGGTTCGGGTCTGGGTCTGAATTTGGACCCATGGGTACTGTCGGGTTCGGGTCTTGTCTGATATTTCGGGTCTCGGGTCCGGGTTCAACTGTGTTGGACCCGGAGGTACCCGACCCGATTGCCATCCCTAGTTCTAGTTAAACCTGTAAATGTAGTTAAATTTACTCAATATGGCTACACTTACTAATATGACCACTAAACTTTGTCAAAACTTGTAAATCTACTAAAATTTGATCAATCTAGCTATAATTGTTGCCTTATGTAGGGATCATCGGCACATGGGTCCTCGTCTTACAGTACTCCGCCTGCAACGCTTGCAGCACCTGCAGATCCGGCGGTTCGTTTCTTACTTGTTTCCTTTTGGTACATTCATTCTTATATTATTGTCTAATGTTGCATTTTCTTGTGTAGGGAACCGACGGTGCAACTGCCTTTGTCAACGCGCTCTTTGCTTCCGGATCAAGCGGCCAGAACTCCAATCAACCAGATGGCGGCCAGTAGTTGTAGCTTGTTTGATACTTGTGTCACTTTTGACGTGTTTGATTCGAGTTGTACTTTGGATGTGTTTGTAGTTGTGTCACTTTGGCCTTTTTTGAATGTTATGACAATTTGGACATTATGATGGATCGATAACTTGATTATATGCATGTTCTTTGCTGGATTGATTATATTCATGAATTGTATTGTGTTGATTGTGTGAATTGTGTCAATGTTGATTATATTATGTATTGAATTGTGTGGCGAAGCATGAAAATAGGGGTAAAAGTTGCCCCTAATATGGCTAATTAACGTCGGCCTAAACGCGGCCGACGATAATTAGTAATCTGGGGAAATTCCGGCAAATCGTTAATTAACGTCGGCCAGGCCTAGGCCGACGATAATTAGTAATCTGGGAAATCCGGCAAATCGTTAATTAACGTGGGCCAGGCCTAGGCCGACGTTAATTAGCCCGAGGCACTAATTAACGTCGGCGGGCCTGGCCGACGTTAATTAGCCCGAGCACTAATTAACGCCGCCGTGACTAGGCCGACGTTAATTATTGGGGTCAGGGCAGTAAGTAACGTCGGCTGCGTCTGGCCGACGTTAAATAGTAATTACCGTCGGCGGCCGACGTTAATTAGTCTAATTAACGTCGATTAACTATCGTGGGCTAGCAGCCGACGTTAATTACCCGTTTGCCGACGTTAATTAGTACTACCGTCGGCAAACGGCTAATTAACGTCGGCCTTTGGCCGATGTTAATTTGCTGGATTACTGTAGTGCCGGCTAGCCCCAGCTAAATGCTCTGACGCAGTGTGACACATACCAGACTTTAGAATTTGCGATTAATTTGTAAGTCCAATTCCATTCCCCTACCTTTCTGGTTTTATTGCCAACTTGCGACCTGTCAGCCTCTGTAGTCCACCTCAGCGTACACATCCTCCATGCAGCGGTCACGCTCACTGTAGCGACCGGGTGGCCTCTAGAAATTTGGCATGCAGCAGCCTTCATTGACATTTATTTATTCATTTTCTAGTTGTTTTGTTATTAATTTCCTGGAGGAAACAGAAAACAGAATTATGGAAATACATAAAATGTATCTCTCTGGTCTGGTGCCGATTTGACTACCGGACAATAATTATGGGTTTCGAGACATCGCAACAGAAGCAACCATAGTGAGGATCAGCCTCAAATTAGTCATCACGAGAGCATGCACAATGGTAGAGACAGCTGCTGTCTATACTTCTCCGTGTCATCTAAAGATAAAACTAAAGATAACTTCTACAATATATGTCATCTTAAGGATATCTCTATGAGATTCTACTATCTTTTAATTATAGCATGAAAAATATTTATTATAGACAATAACTCGTGTAATAGTATTTTATTCTATCTATATGACCGTCTCTTCACGAAGAGATAGCTATACTCTCTCTTCTCATTCTCTCTCTTTTATATTAACAAAAATATTATGTGGCAAAATATATAAACAGCTGCGACGATCCTACGTGATGTCTCGCAACCACTGAACCGTCCTCTAAATTTCTAATACCTACCATGTGTCTTTATTCCCAGTGACATGCTATACATGGTACTACAAGGCGTACCGGTCATCCTGTCCCTGCATGCTACATTAATTCTTGTACGTATATATATGTATGACCCTTGTCCCAATTACTTGAGTTGACAGCCTTCTCTTTCATTCGTGTGTTAAAGAATATATATATATATATATATATATATATATATATATATATATATATATATATATATATATACAATCGATCGCTAATAATTTGCGTGACTTTGCATTAAGAAGAGAATATGATCGATCTTTTAAATGCCATGCATGTGTTAGCTTCAACCCTACACGAAAATGCGACGACCCATCTGATTAAAATTGGACACTTTTGATACATAATTGACACGACCTGCACTCGTGCGTGCGTGCATACAGGTACATCAACTCGGAGGAGGAGGGCTACGTCGGCGGGTTCGAGGAGGCGGCCATCCACGGCATGCTGCACGCCATGGAGTCGGACTTCCACGGGTGGGTGAAGGCCTTCATCCCCAACGCCGCCGGCAACGCGGCCTCGGTGGAACCCGCCCTCGAGGAGAGCTTCCACGCGATGGACCCGAGCGTCGCGCTGGAGCTGGCCAAGATGATCTTCCTCAGCGACCAGAGGGAGGTCCTGGGCGGCGTGTCCGCGCCGTGCACGATCGTCCAGGCGAGCAAGGACTTCGTGGCGCCGGCAAGCGTGGCGGAGTACATGCAGCACAGGATGAAGCGCACCGCCGCGGCCGTGCAGATCATCGACTCCGCGGGGCACTTCCCCCAGCTCGCCGCGCCGCAGCAGCTGCTCGAAATACTCGACGTCGTGCTGCGGCTGCACGAGGAGGAGGTGGAGGAGGAGGAGGAGGAGGAAACCGAGGTGGCATCCATGTCACGACGTAGCCATGCTCGTCGGTAAAAGATGGTGCGTGTGCCGACGAGTACGTACAGATATTCATACGTCTTTCGTCGCATGCAGGCGTTGCATGCGTGTTTTATGCGTTTCTCTGTGATTGCGTGCTTTGTGAAAAAAATTAGATGGCCAGAAACTCATGCATGCATGACTCGTTAAGTACGTACGTCGATGTTTAGTACTACCAGCTATATATCTTCTCTTTTGGGGCACCTCCATCTATACCCTTTTATAATACACCTAAGCAATATTTTCTACGTCCACCCTAAATAATGCACCTCATTAGAGATAGCTCAATGTTCGTGCACCCAGCAAAACGTCCCCAGAAACTTGCATTCATCAAAATGAACGTCTCAGATCTTTCCTCGGTTTTACTCACCCACATCCGATGGCCATTATTTAGTGTGTCTAATCATCCCTGTGACCCACAACAGACCTCCCCCACCTACATATTTGGAAGAAGAGCGAATCAAACAAGGAAATAAATAAGGAGGACCTGCATGCAAGGAAACCAGACTTGAATTTTTTTACTGACCAAAATTGTACGTACTACATATTTGGAAGGAGGGTGAATCAAACAAGGAAATAAACAGGGAGGATCCGCATGCAAGGAAATAAGACTTGAATTTTTTATTGTCCTGTCATTGTGATCGTATTTTTTATCCGAATATGACCCTTCTCGAGACTTTTTTACGGATCTAGCCCCATAGAGCCTAATTTCAGCGCACGGAGAGCGCTGAATTTTTGTTTTTATTTTTATCTAAGGAACCAACGGTTCGTGAGTCTTGCTTAATTTTTTAAAATTTTTCTCGCGAACCGGTGGCGTGAGCAACTGCATTTAATTTTTATCTTTTTTACCTTACGGATCCAGCGGTCGACGAGCGCAGTTTATTTTTCCATATTTTTCCGAAATCATCCCTGTGGCCCACAACAGACCTTCCCTCACCTCCAGCATCAACAAGGAAAAGGAAACAAACGTTTTGGAATCAAGGAAAAGGAAACAATCGTTCTTGAAAAGGAAAGGACCATACATTACATGCTGGGAAAAGAAAACCGGGAGATGGGGCAGCGCGGCCGGAAGAACGCAGGTCTGCAATGGCTCCACGGTCGCCATCTGTGACTTTGCCGACGCGGCGAGGTTGCTGGTCAGCGATCTCGCGGCCGCTGTGCCTCGGCAAATTTATAATTTAATTTTTTAAAAAAAATAATTTTATTAAGTACAAAATAATCGAAAGTTTTTTTTGAGAATTTTTCTAGAATTTTTTAACCTAATGTGCTATCTTTTCAAAAATCCTTCTATATTTAAAAAAATGAAGGCAACTCACCTGTAGTTTCTTCTAGCTGTAGCCCAGACCATAGAAGTTTCTTCTCTTCCCTCCCTCCATTAAAGCAATAAAGAAACTCCAAAACTCCATCAATCCCGCACCAAATCTCCTCTTTCCATCTATGGTGTTAATTCCCTAAATTTCGTGTTCTATTGCCAAAATTTCCTCCCAATCTGATTTGATCCCAAATTATGGTTTCCATAAATATGCTTGTTTCGGGGCTATAAAAGCCGACGAGCTCTCCTCCACCCCATCACATTGCGTAAATCCCCAAGTGCTCCCTCTTGTAAAGATCGCCGGATTTTGGAGGTAACCCAAACCATCACCGTCATCTTTCCCGGCGAAATTCACCGCAACCGTGACTCCTCCCTCGCAGCGCGGTGCCGGCGATCTCGCCGCACCTGATGTCGACCCATCTGCGACCGCCGGCCACCCCGGCCTTCCCTCCCCCTTTTGGTTAAGCCCGAGAGCACGCTGTGCTCTCTGTGGAAGCTGCAAAAAAATAATCTAAAATCAGAAAATTCTTTTTTCTTTCTCTTTCTTGATAAAATCTTTTGGGAGCCCGTTTTCGCCCATTCGACCTCCATTTAGTTCGGTTTTTCTTTCTAAATTCATTTAAAATTCTAAATTTCTCTTTTATTATTAAGTGTTGTATTCATACTTATCTTCGTATTTAATTGATAAGCGGGTGTACTACCATCGTAGCGTTAGCACAGGCACTATACTAGTTTGTTATGGTTCGTGATCTATTTGCGAGGTAATTTCGTTGTACTTACCTATGAATACTACACTCAGAGCTATGGACGACATCCAAGGCGAGGGCGCGAACCATACATATCTATGTTCTATGCAGAGCTGAGATGGAAAGAGTAGAGGCATCTGCAGCATTGTCTTGCTTCCCCCTTCCATTCATATCCGAGTCAACCAAACAAACACTTGTAATACACTGCAAGACAAATAGCACACAATGTAGGCGCCCCAAATAGCACTAGTATAGTGTCTATGCTAACGCTACGACGGCAGTACACCCGCTTATCAATTAAATGAGAAGATAAGTTTCGATTATTTTGTACTTAATAAAATTATTTTTTTTAAAAAAAATAAATTATAAATTTGTCGAGGCACAGCGGCCGCGAGGTCGCTGACCAGCAACCTCGCCGCGTCGGCAAAGCCACAGACGGCGACCGTGGAGCCATTGCAGACCTGCGTTCTCCCGGCCGCGCTGCCCCATCTCCCGGTTTTCTTTTCCCAGCACGTAATGTATGGTCCTTTCCTTTTCCAGGACGATTGTTTCCTTTTCCTTGATTCCAAAACGTTTGTTTCCTTTTCCTTGTTGATGCTGGAGGTGAGGGAAGGTCTGTTGTGAGCCACAGGGATGATTTCGGAAAAATATGGAAAAATAAACTGCGCTCGTCGACCGCTGGATCCTCAAGGTAAAAAAGATAAAAATTAAATAGTGCTCGCCGGCCGCTGGTTCCGCGAGAAAAAATTGAAAAAAATTAAGCAGCACTCACAGACCGTTGGTTCCTTAGATTAAAAATAAAAACAAAAATTCAGCGCTCTCCGTGCGCTGAAATTAGGCTCTATGGGGCTAGATCCGTAAAAAAATCTCGAGAATGGTCATATTCGGAAAAAAAATACAATCATAATGCCAGGACAATAAAAAAATTCAAGTCTTGTTTCCTTACATGCGGATCCTCCCTGTTTATTTTCTTGTTTGATTCACCCTCCTTCCAAATATGTAGTACGTACAATTTTAGCGAGTAAAAAATTCAAGTCTGGTTTCCTTACATGCGGATCCTCCTTATTTATTTCCTTGTTTGTTTCACTCTCCTTACAAATATGTAGGTGGGGGAGATCTGTTGTGGGCCACATAGATGATTAGACACACTAAATAATGGTCATCGGATGTGGGTGAGTAAAACTGAGGAAAGATCTGAGACGTTCATTTTGATGAATGCAAGTTTCTGGGGACGTTTTGCTGTGTGCACGAACATTGGGCCATCTCTAATGAGGTGCATTATTTAGGATGAACGTAGAAAAAATTACTTAGGTGCATTATAAAGGTGTATAGATGCAAATATTTAGTCTTCTTCTTTGATACAAGGTCCTACAGGTCAGGTGAGGTAAGAAAATATATATGCACTTTAATGTAAAAAAAAGAGAGGCATACCCGCATATGTCTGAGAGATTATATATGTGGCGCCAACTTACCATAAAGGGGTCATCTGGCTTAGCTTCGATGTCTCCAAAAAGCATGAAGATCAAATCTCTTTTTCTCTTGGGCAATCTTGCAACCCGATGGATAGTTACTCTCCAGCTGGGCAACAGGTTTTGCACAAGGCAGAGGATGCTGGCCAATTCACATATATAATGAGTTGGTTAAGCATGCACTGACAACCTAAGGGAAATACAACCCTATTTTTGGCTAAGGGTATGACTATGGATCTAGTTCAATACAACACTTTGAAAGTTTGAGCAGCGCCACTGCGCACTGTGGGTCGGAATATTTTACAATGTGTTCGGTTCGACTCGTCGGCATGCATGCCTATTGAGCCACAACCATACCACAAACTACACACACATATATATATATATATATATATATATAGTATAATTACCTAGGGTACTATGGTGCCTGGGCACTATGATCTAAAAATGATATTTTCTCTATGTATTTTCATGCGAATTTTTTTGAAATTTTAAGGATACTGAGTTTAACCAGTTTACTAACTAGTTCAAACAAGTTTGAACTGAAATTCAAACTAGAGTTCCCTTTTTGATGGTAGTTTGGTTGTAGGTATATGCTGATTTTATATATAAATCAGCAAATCATGTGATCTAAACTCGTTTAAAATCTTTGAATTCGAGTATATTTTTTCAAAGGTATGTGTTTCGTTTGAATTGTTATTGATGGGTATATAACCTAAAACTGAAATTTTTGAAAAATATACTCGAATATGGCTTAAATTCGCGCATTTGAAATCATGGTGCCTGGGCACCATGGTGCCCCATTTTGGCTTCCTCTATATATATATATATATATATATATATATATATATATGCTTGGCTTCGACATTAATGCACATATCGATTTTTCTTACTACTTATTTTGCAAATATTACTAGGTAATCTTCTTTTAAAAAGAGACAAAAATTACAAAGGAAGGCTTATTACCATTAGATCTTACTTGGTTGGCCTAAATTCTCGATCCATACGCATGAACATGCAGGAATTTTATTTCCAACCTATCGGCTCATCCACGTGGATCACAGCTGGGCATGCACACATCCCAAACAAGCCCTTTGGGGACACTCTTTTCAGCACAGTGCTCTCTCCTCATGTATAAGGGCAGAGATTATAAAACGGTACTGTCTTTGCAAACAAAGGGCAAAGATTATAAAAACAAATCAAAAGTGGCAGCAACAACAAACACAATAAGGTAAATATTAGGTGTCAGTATTTTTTTTCCGGGGTATCAGTAGTTGATGTTTGCTAAAAGATCGATAATCTATCCTCAAACCTTGTCTATGGCATTGATTCGCGAAGCTAGCTAGCTAGTTTGCTTAATCCTTGAGGTATGGGAATCTAGCTTGTTGGTTTTATTAAGAAAGAAAAGACGTCTGGGCTGGAGGAGCGCGACGGTGATCTAGGGTATGATCGCCCTGCCCCTATCGCTCTGAAGGCCCTGCCCCTGTCGCCATGGGAAGAGGGTGAAGGGGTACAGCTAGTGGCGAATCTAAAATAAAGATAGAGAGTGAGCTTAAAAGGCTAAACTCCTATCCGTCACTGTAGGCCTTGGCTATCCTTTACACTGCTATTCGGACCTCCTCAAGTGTCAAAGGCTAAACAATACTAGGAAGATGATGTTACAGAACAGAAAATGGTAACATGGAAGTTCACAATGACTAATCAGTATCATGGACAGTATTTGAGTTTTAATATCACATCAAATCCACCTGGTGAGGTCCTCCGATGTGCGATAATGGTGGATATGCTCGAAGACAAACTTAATCATGACGAGGCTGTAAGTTTCAGAGTTACATCTACAATTCTCCTTGGTAACATCGAGATAATGGCAAAACCTGAAGGCACTTGTTATACTTCTGTTTGTACGGCAGTCTATAAATTCCATTATTGCCACTGTGCAAACACAACATCTCCATGAAATGGAGAGTTGTGGTTAGTCCTTATGTGAAAGTTGGGCTGTCTCTACAGGCAATAAATTTTTGGAATAAGTATGTAAAATTCTGGAGTTGAAACATGTGTTTGAGGCATGATATAAGCCTACGTGTGGAGTTGTACAAGGAAAACCAAATTGAAAGTTGAAACCTGATTTGCCTTCCTGGATCTTACCTTCTTATGTGTGTTCCTCTCAGTTGGTCTCGAGATGTGTGGCGTGATCCCCGCATGGCCGTGTTCACAATTCCGAAGAAATCCCATGCCCCAAAAGCAAAAACGAAACCCAGAAAGGAGAAATTTTGCAAGGAATGGCCTCCTCTCTGTGAGAGGTGCACAAGGCCGCGGCGAAGAGCACAGTGTGTCCCCAATGGCGGCCTCCTCCTCCTTGCGCGGCTCCCCGTAGGCCGTAGCAATCCTCGTAAGTACATATCTCTCCCCACCTCCTCCGCCCCAATCCACCTCCCATTGCGCCAGGAATGGCTGCTCCTGTGCTCAGTTCATCCTCCTACTCGGTTCTTGGCTCACCATGGTGTCCTGTTCTTGGCCCCTCGCACCAAGCTCTTCTTGGACACAGGAGCTTTCTGTGACAAGCTCACACAATAGAGGGCTATTCGAGGGACTCGTTGTGTAGCATTGGCAGGGGAGATGACCCAGCTGCAAGCAGAAATTGCGCTTGGACTTAGACAAAGGAGGTGAGCTTAGCTTTGGGCTTTCGCTTGGCACCTTAGCGGCTGGTTCGAGCTGGAGAGGAAGGGGAGAAACTCGCTAGGTCGTCATCAGTCACATCCGGGCCGCCCTCGCTCGCGAGGACGAGCTTGCTACCCGCTAAGGCAGAGCAAACGCCATGGTTGCCACCTGTCAGACCGGAAGAGGAGGTGGGGAAACCGTTGGTGGCACGGAGCCCCCGCGCGCTGGATTCGCCCCCGGGTATAGCCGTACAGGATGGGGTGGGGGAGGGGTCAGGGTCAATTAACATTTTGCGGGTAAAATACAACAACTTCAAACAATATTTTGTTTCCGAGTAGTTCAATTTCGCATGAGAATTCAGTTTCACACGAAAATTCACGTGGAAGTTGTTCCTCCTTGTTTTCAAGACTACTTGCAAGAAGTAGAATTTACTCTTTTGGAAAGTTAGAATTTTTTTTGCGAGTTGAGCCGAGCTCAGTTGGGGGATGCCGGCGCGCGTCCCTGCCAGCCTGCGTTCAAGGTTTCGGCCCGACGTGCGTGCGCATGAGGGTTGGGCGCAGCATGTGTGTGGCGTGTGTTGATGTGTGTGTATTTTGTACCTTAGCCGTTGTTCTTTCTTCTATAGTGATTGTTAGAGCTCTAGCCAAATTTTTTTAAAAAAAGTTTGGATTTTGATACGGATTTGTAAGATCCGATCAAGAAGATAGAAGAAGAAGCCGTACCAAAAGACCGACAGAAGCATTAAACCCGGAGGCTGGAGATGTAGGTTATGCTTTGGGGGCCGGCCTCTGGTTCTTCGTCATCGTCTCCAAACTTCCACAGTCGAGCGGCTCCATCATGTCGCACTCATCCTCGAGCACCGCGTCCGCCGAGGCCATGCGTGGCGGGGGAGGTGGGGCCCGCTCCTGGGTCGGGAGGTGGCAGTCGATCCCGGATCAGGCACCGGCGGCGGGGCGGTGTGAGTGCGGCCTAATGTCCCTGGTAAAGATTTTGCATTATTGGACAGTGAATTGCGTCTGAAGGCGCCAACTTTGTTCTGACCAATATCTGTTATCCGTAAACTACAGGATTCTTAAGGCTACGATTGCCTGACTGAATTGTTGTCTGATTCTGTACGACCACATGTTTCCTGTTTGTGTGGTGGATACAGTGAGCGGAAGGTCAATTTGTTCTGAATCCCTGAGAGTACTAGGCTACTGGCCTTGCATCTCTTGCTCAAACGACGCGAATACCATGACCGGGATATCTTGGGAACTTCATATCCATCTGGTGTGCTTCAGATCACAGAGAACAAGTCAAGTAGCTTGCCAGAAACAAAGGTCCTCACTTTAAGTCTATTATCCATGTATTCTTGTTTTTCATTTTTGCTACACAAAATGATTACGATGTGAATTCCAGGTGAATGCAGAAAGAAAAGCCCTTGATGATGCTCTTAACAGAAAGACACAGTATGACAGGATTGATGAAGATATCTCTTCTGGATGGATAGCAGTTACACAAGTAGCAATTTGCAGTAGAACTTGTTAGTGCAAAATATTCATGCGTTAGAAAGTAGTTTGGCTGGTAAAGACTTGGTAATGCTGGAAAGCGATATTCTTGTACATATCGAACTGCTTGGAGCTCTGAAATCGTTTAATGCGTCTATGCCCAGGGCTACCCTTAAACCTCAAATGAATCAAATTTTGCACGTCCTGAGAATGTTACCAAATTTGATCTAGAGACTCCTCTCGAGGATCAAAATGATCAAGTAATTGTCCAAAGTGGGTAAATCCAAGAGAGGAAACTGAAAAGGATGAGAGCACCAGAAAGGGCTCCAGGATCTTCGTGAAAGCTTTCTCGCGAATTTTTTTTTAAAAAAAATCCTTTGAAGTCCACTAGAGTCAATTTATAGTCGAGTGGGAAAATTATCCAGGCCGAAGAAGGAGCATTGTACGAGAACAATCGGCATTGTTGGTGACTTTTTTCTGCCAGAAACGTGCAAACCTTGAAAAAAAAAGAGAGAAAACATCTTATGCGTTTAGTTGTCTAGATGAGGTTGGATTGGATATGTCCATCCAGTCTGGATAGGATAGAGTCATCCAGGTGGTTGTTTGGTTGGCGGATAGGAATGAGCTAATTTTTTGTTTGGTTGGATAGATGAGAATGGATAGGATGAGTCATTTTTTTTGTTTGGTTGGATGGATAGGCTAGTTGTAATCAAGATTTTAGATTTTTATTTGATTTTTTTGGATAAAATTTGACCAAAATTTGAATTTTCAGACAAAATTAGATCTCAATTTGAATCTATGGACAAATTTCGACCGAAATTTGAATTTTTAGATAAAATTTTACTAGAATTTGAATTTTCGAACAAAAATTGACCACAATTTGACCGATTACACCTTAGTGAAATTTAAATTTGACTGAGTATACCTCTTCATGTAACAAACTGGATGAGACCGTCCGATCTTTTTTTTTTATAGCTCTATCTAGCATCTTGAGGGAATATTCTAAAAAATTGGATGACCATATCACATCCATTCACTCATTCAAACAAATGAATATCTTCAAATCTATAGATGACTATATTTCATCCACCCTCACCCATACTATAGGATGGACAGATTGGCTAAGGCCGCTGGAGTTAACGAACTGTAGAGTACGCTGCAAGCAGGTTAGTGCTGCCGAGAGATTATTGGTAACCACCGAGTGGCTAGTCAAGTACATTGCAAGGACATACACTGACTGGAGCGGGAACAGCATTTGAGGATCTACTTCAGGATGCAAGATAAGTATCCCTTCGTAAATGAGTTATTGGAGTGACAGTACAGGCTGGGAAAATGGGTGTTCTTGGTGGCAGGGTTAACAAAATCGTTTTGTACTGAAAAATCGAGACCCGTCAATATAGAGCTATCATGAAAATTGAACGAAAATCGTCAAAAATCGAAGGGTTTTAAAATCTAACGGTTTGGTGGAAAAATAAAAAAAATCAAAAAATAATCGGTTTTCTCGAAAATCGACTGACGAATTGAACTTTTCTTGCGGCCGATTTTTTGAGCAATTTTCACCGATTTTCGACTGGTTTACATGATATAAATTTTTCCAAATTTTTTTGAATTTTTTAAATTTGATTGGTTTAGGATTTCGAACCTACTTGATACGATGAAATTTTACGATTTTTGATCGATTTTGTTAGCCCAGCAGGTTCCGAGAAGTTTCCCAGCCAAAAAGGGTGCAAGTTCTCGATGTATGTGAAGTACTGGATGAGGAAAGCGATGCTAGCGCTCCTCGCTGAAAATTCTGGAGTAGTCCAGCTGCGCGCCTGTATGCCTCTGAAACCATTTTGATATGTTTCGGTATTTTTCGTGTGAGAAAATCCTTTGTTAATGATGTGACCTGATAATGCAAGTGTAGGCAAGGATGGAGAGTATAATAATTCGTAAAGTAAAGGAAGCGAGACGGACAATTCGATACAACACAGGGAGGAACCCTCCAGATGCAGAGATCGCAACCCTAGTTGGTGTGTGAGTTGCGGATGTGAAGTGCTCTCGCCGAGTTGTTTCACTTTACACAGAGATTGGAGTTCGTGGTATCACCACTAGCCACTGCTAACTACCCTCTCATATCTCTGGATCGATCGATCGTTGCAGCAATCACATTTGTGAATGAACTCGTGCGCCTTCTGTCTAAAAGATTTCATGAATGAACAACCTTGCGCTCTATTAGGAAGCAGTGCATAGAATTATGAATGAATAGTAGTCTTGACAGTATATATACTTGCCGCTTTGCCGAATGAAGTCTGACGAGAGTTTGAACTGCAGGAAGCAACTCCGGACACATCTTTAGAAGCTCCAGAGATGAGGGTATCTTCCGGAGGCAATTGAGACTTGAGAGAGAGGCTGCTGCTTGTTCTGAACAGGCTGCCCGGCCCCAAGAGAAGAACACCAACTTAAAGCTGCGGCACGGCCTGGAAGTGGAAGATGGGAAATGCCGGTCTCTGGAGCAAATCGGGAGTATTTATCACGTCTCCAAGCTCAGGAATGAGGACGTGCGTCATGGACTGAAGGACTTTCGCGGATTTTAGTGCTTCCGAGCAATCTTGTGTACAGCAAGTGCTGCAAATTGGCATACTTACCTAGCTTTTAGTGCATGTTGACATGATTGCACAGTAGCTCAGCCAGGAGGCCCAAGCTAGGGATACTTTCAGTGAGATTGTGATAGCATTTGATAGAAGCTGTAGAATCCTGTGCTTATCTAGCTCTCCGTACTTTTTTTTAAGTCTAGCTTTACGTATGTATTTGAAAATTTGATCTTCTCCCCTACCACGGAAGGTGATAGCCGCTGCGGCAGGGCGAGGGACCACTGGAGCGGGTGCTAGAGTGTGGGAGGAGGTGCTGCCGCGCCCAAGGAGCACGGGAGGAGCTACAGTAGCACACGGCACCTCACTGTCACGCTAGGATAGCGTGGAAGGGATTTTTGCCGTAGTCGACCGAGCTCCCGTGGCTCCGGTCATTTGCCATGCTCCCCGAGAGCGGCAGGGAACAGATGTCGTCTGCCGTAGCTTTTACAGTGGGGGAGGGGGTCAAATTTGTGAATACATGCGCGAGGCTAGATAAATGATAAATTCAAAGTCTGTATAAGGGATAGAGATAAGTAGTGATGAATGCATGCGCAAGGCTAAATTTGCAAATATATATATATAAAGGATAGATAAGTGGTGAATTCAAAGTCTGCCGGCCGCCTCCCACCCATACCGCTCACCCTTGCTTCGCGCTCTTCGGTACCGACTATGGCCGGATCTGAGCCACCGGAGGCCAGGTCGCCGACGGTCAGATCCGTCCAAATCTGGACCGCCGATGACCGTGGGGGTCTCCGCCATCGGCACATTCATCGGCTGCTGCGTAGAGGGCGGCAAGCTGCGTCATCTTCCTTGAGGCGGAGAAATGACAACATCACTCCAACAGTAAAAAACGCCGTCGCTTGGGTCCTGTAGTTGCGATGCGATCGTCGTTTGATCGTTTCTCAAGGAACGACCTCCCCCTCTTCATTCTCTCTACTCTGTATCGTCACATTTACTTGTTGTCGACGCTCAGAGGCAGCTCATGTCATACTTTAGGCACTGTAATATCCTCTCGTTCAGCAGGTAAATGTTGTCTCCTCAAGGAGGTCGTGCCCCTTTGCTTTGCTTTCTGCGTATTCCTTAATTACCAATTCTTATATTTGTTGTATGCATGTACAGGTTACCAGATAAACCATGAATTGAAGCCCTGTAAATAAACAGAACGGATCGATGGCAAATCATCACGGTATAGTATACTGTACGAGCGAGCTACTTTTTTCTAGAAAGATGGAACAAGTGTGAGTGAGCGAGCTGTTTTTCTCACAGCTAGGATTGCCATGCTAGATGCTACTCCTAGCTTTTCCGATCGTTGTGCAGCTACTTAGGAGAGTACATATTTCTAGCAGTTGACCGCCGAATCATTCAACCTCACGTTGATCTTTCCTTTCCTTCGATCACAAGGTGGTGACACTGGCACTGGTCCAAAAGGCACAAAATCTTTGTACCTCCTAGTGTCGGCAAGCCATGGATCAACTCTCCCGCACGATAGATTGTGCTAGCTTGTACGGCCCAGCATTTCACTACACCATAATGATCGGGGAGGGACAACACAGAGCACAAGAACTCAACTAGTAAAAATTTGACAGCTAGGCGAGGCCAACCTCCTAGGTCAACAAGGAAAAGAAAAGAAAAGGTTGCAGGAGGGAGGAGACGCATCTATCTATTATAATATTAAAGTAGAGACAAAAGAAACCACCACATTAATCGTGGTAAGTTCAAATTATAACGGTCTAGATTAAAATAAAGAGTTCGTATAATGTACAATAAGTAAGAACTGAAATTTGGAATAAAAATAAATAAAATTTGAAATTTAATTATACGATTAGAAGAAAGAGTCCATGTAAAATACAATAAAAACAAAATTTTATAATAAAAAAATAAAATATAATTAGTAATTTGATTTCCATACGAACATCAAAATAGAACTAAAATTTACAAAAAATAAATGAAAATTAGTGGTTGGATTTGTATATGAATCCCAACCTAAAAAATTGAAATTCACAATAAAAACATAGCAATTTGATTTCCATACGATTAAAATAAAGAGTCCACATAAAGTACAATAAAAAATAAAATAAAATTAGCAATTTTATTTCCATACAAACATCAAAATAAAAATAAAACTCGGAACAAAAATTAATTGAAAATTGGATTTGTATACAAAATACAACATAAAACTGAAATTAGGAATAAAAAATTAAAATAAAATAAGCAATTTGATTTCCATTTTAACTCAAAGTAAAATCCCTAAATAGCCTAAATCTTAAATAAAAATTAAATAAAAAAATACCAATTGGATTTGTATATGATTCCAACCTAAAACTATATAAAAACACTATGCCATGTATGATACACCAACATGCAAATTTGGAATAAAAATAAAAATATAATTAGCAATCTATTTGAAAAATAGTAATTTGATTCCCATACTTACATCAAAATAAAACGAAAATTTGTAATGAAAAATAGTAGTTGAATTTTATGCTAATTCCAAACTAAAGAAAACCGAGATTCGGAATAAAAATAAAAAATAGCAATTTGGTTTCTATACGATTAAAAGAAAGAGTCAAGTCAAGTACAATAAAAACTGAAATTTAGAAAAACAATAAAAATAACAATTTGATTTCCATACGAGATCCAAAGTAAAATTCCTAAATATCTTAAATTCAAAATAATACTAAAATAAAAATACCAATTGGATTTATATACGATTCCAACCTAAATCTCTATAAACAAAAATCCATGTCCTGTACTATCCAACAACGTGCAAATTTAGAATAAAAAACAAAGGATAATTAGCAATCTATTTTTTTATATGAATTGCAAATCAATCTAATTTCTATACGACCTTAAAAGTAAAAATAAAATTCAAAATACAAAATAAATAAAAATTAGTAGTAGGATTTGTAAACGATTTGCAACAAAAAAACTAAAAGTCGGGATAAAAATAAAATAAAATAAACAATCTGTTAATCTATGATTCCTACGTACATGCGGGTAGGTACGTACAAACAACCTTAATTACGTGGTAACTTTAGGTACACTATCTTTGAACCCTTTGTATTTTTCAATCATCATATATCTACTATATTATTAAAATTATAGAAAAAGGAGCAATGATCGTCATCAAGCCATGAGCGTATTCGAGGATGAGTAAGACATCTGCTTCGATGTCGGTGGCAAAGCAAGAAGAGTAAGAGGAGTATGAGGAAGCGTGATAAGATTGTTCCCGATGACATATTGTCGTGCTAATTAATCAATACAGCCACAACGTCGTGAGCGATGAGGTGCATGGAAGAAGAAAAGACGAGGTTTATCTACGGCCAGTAAGAGCCACTAACGTTTTGTTTCAATTCTTAGTAGAAAGATATGCAACAAGGGAGGAGCAGTGGATGAGAAGAAGATGGAAAAATAAAGACAACATAATCAGTGGTGGAGCTAGGAATATATATAGGGGGAGCTAGGTTGATGCAACTATTTTTTTATGCTAGACACTAAACAAGAAATTCGATGGACATGCGTGAATTCGTATGAGTCGAAACAATTAGCAAAATGCTCAGAGTAGAGATGATGCTACTACATGGAATAGGCTTGGGACCACTGTTGAGAGCGTGGCAAGTGTTCCCAATAGGGATAAGTGACAGTTGTATATATATATACATGTTAGTGTCACGTTTAGCATTAAGTAATAATTAGTGAAAAATAGAAAATAGCTATGGGATAGAGTATTGATAATTAGAGAGAAATAGAAGATAGCTAGGTGATAGAGTATTACATTAAAAAAGGTAGCAGCTGAGAGGGATCGATCAAGAATTAGGCTTGCTGTTGGAGGTTGAAGCAGAAAAGTTGTGGGGCGATAAAAAAGAGATAGAATACACAAGGTTTGGTGGGGTAGCTAACATGTGAGGATAATAAGTTCAAAAAGAGATAGAATACATCGCCCATGATGTATTGGTGTATACGTGAGTAATGTACTCTAATATCATATAAAATAATCAGCGTATTACTTGAGATTAAATAGAGGTACATGTGTTGCATGTATTTGAAAAAAGAGTACTAACGCAGAAAAAATAGAGGTACATAGCTACATGATCTATGCAATATGAAGAGTTGCTACATTTCAAAGAACCTTAGCAACTTATTATTCTCAATGATTTTCTTCTATCAAAACTTATACTTCAATGATGTTCCTCAAGTTGAATTTTTCTTCAAGTTTCTATTTGTCATTTCTAATGTTTACAGTGTCTTAAAAATTTAAATAGTCTACAAAATACGTAATATGATCTTATTCATATAAGTTACATCATTTGATACTATAGACTATAAAAAAATCTAGCCGTTGAAATGCGTGTGCCACTCAGCTAGTTTTGATACTATAAACTATATAAAAAAAAGCAAGCGGTTGGAGGGGCCTCAAGTCCAGTAAAGCCATTGATTTGTGTCGCGTGAAAAAAGATAAAACAAGACTTTATTCTTCCCATAAGGAGTTGGAAAGCATGCAAGCAAGCAATGACGTGTTCTGTGGACACGCACGCAAGGAGATCGAAGAGAATAGAAGCAAACCCTTCACAAGCCATGAAAGAGATCATTCGTCATAGTCATACCGTTGCGTTATGTTAGACGAGAAGAAATCCCCGCAGCAACAATCGACAAGGGTAAATTTCATGAACTTGCGTAAAAAAATATATTTTATAATTGATCGTTCTTTATAACGAGTCTTATAGATCAATTCTAAAACATATATTTTTATTATAGTTTATAAAAAAAACATGTAACTTTAGAAAATTTACTCGTTGATTAATCAAGCTCGCCAGTCCACTGAAACCCAGTGACTCAAGATATTGTCGGTGGCTGATTAAACTACATGAAATGAAATTAGAGTTGGTGATCATTCTGTTTCATCTTGCTTGCCTGTTTCGTTCTTGGCCCCCACTTGCGCCAGCACGCAGCGATCTTCCATGGTCTTGGGCTCGGCAGCCGATGAATATGATATATATCATCACGGATAATCCGAAGCAGTAACATCAAAACCAATCCATTGCTGGTAAAAAAAGAGAGCACTGCGTTGCGGTAGTAGCTGTGATCATGTGATGTGACCCCTTAATTACATGTTGATCAATCCAATCACATGCACAAGTCAATTCGTCATCACGCAAACCTACAAATAAAACTTTAGCAACACGATGCATGTATGTATGTATGTTTGTCTATTTTTCTGGTCCTATCTGCACAGATTTCTATAGCACTTGCACTGCGTGTGGGACCCGGTTGCCATGCTCTCCAACCAGGCTGACGGACGTGGCGTGGGCCCAGTGTGAGAGCCAGAGCAGCCCGGTAGATTAGCTAGCCGTTGCGTCTGTACGGGCGCTGCACGTGGGCCCGGGTGCCCAGACAGCGTGGTAGTAGCCTTCCGCCACGCGGGCCAGACGAATCATTTTCATGCCCTCCCTCCTCTCCTCTCCTCTCCTGCACTGCGAGCCAAGCCAGCGAGTGTAGATCAAGGTTCAGAAGCCGGCCAGATTTCGGAAATGTCGGATATTTTTTTTGAAAAGAATTAAACTACGACAGTAATATTAGAAATCTTGTGAGATTTCGCTAAATATAACCGAAATCCTTAGTAATTTGACTGGAATTTGACTTTTTCGACCGGATTTGGCCCAATAACACTTAAGAAAGTCATATTCCATGAAAATTTCTTGAAAAACCGAATTTTTGTGATGTTTTAAAATTCAGTCAGAAACACCGTTAGACTTTTATAAAATCATACAACCTTGACCATACTCTGAAAAATTTATGGTACAATCTTTAGAAGTGTAAGATAATACAGTAAAATTTTCAAAATAATTGATCTTCATTTGTTATCTTTAAAAAATAAAAAACTGAATAAACATAACTGAGACAGTAACCTTGTCAGAATTTTATAAATTTGCTTGAGTCTGATCATGATCCAAAATTTTTAGGAGAGCATAAGAATTTCCTAAAAACCCTTATCTAAAATTTTCAAATTTTTTTGTTTGCCCAGGCAAAATCTATGGATACATTAAACATCATTTGTTATCTTTCAAAAATAAAAAAACACAAAGAACGCAAATGATACAACATTCTTGTATGAATTTTATAAATACACTGGTGTGTGATTATGATTCAAAAATTTTATAAGAGCTTAAGAATTGCCTCGACACACTTCTCTAAAAGTTTCAAAAATTATAACATTTTATTGGTTGCTCAAGAAAATATATGTATTGATCATCATGCTTTTATCAGTACGTAGCACTTTCAGATTTTTTGATTTTTTTTAAGCTTGATCATCATCTGAAAATTTTATAAAAACATTGATGATACATCAGGACTATACACTAAAATTTTCAAAAAATTTTAACGTGGTTTCAACCATTTTTTATTTTGTTGAAATTTACCAATAAAGTTTTTATCAAGATAGTAGCACTGTCCGAATTTTTAAAAACTCATGAAGATTTATCATCATCTGAAAATTTTATGAAAAATATTAGTGATACATCAAAATCATGCACAAAAAATTTAAAAAATTTCTAACGTGGCTTATTCTATTTTTCATTTGATTCAAATTTGGTGGTCAGCGTTTTATCAGGACAATAACACTTTCCGAATTTTTAAAAATTTCTCAGGCTTGATAATCATCTGAAAATTTTATGTGAACATTAATGATGTGTCAGGACCCAACACATTAAAATTTATAATTTTTCCACGTCATTTGAACTATTTTTTACTCGGTTCAATCTCACCGAAAACTTTGTAAATCTCAGAGAGATTTCGGCAATTCCGGGCGAAATCTCAGAAATTTCGGTGCAAAAAAACCGGATTTGAATTTTTGTTTTTGTATTTCGTCTGAAATTTTAATACCTCGATGATATTTCAGATTTCATCTATCTTTGATATATCAACCGAAAATGAGATTTGAAACCTAGACTTCGACTCTGTCCGTCCGTCACGGTTGAGCTCACAACTCCGCTGTTGTGTGCACGCCGCTACGCAACACACGAATTTAACTACACTCGATGCTTGTGTTGGAAGGTGTGTCAGCGAGTGACCTGTGCAGACTGTGGTGGTAAGCATTTCTTTCCCAGACCTCGTCCTCACGCTCTCGTTGTTATTGTGCTACATGTACCCTGTCAGCCTCACCGTGGTGCAAGTGTTTCAACCTGTTAGGCGAACGTAGCTTTTCAGATTTTCTAAAAAGATGCTTTTAACTTTCTAGGTTAAAAAATGACGATAGATTTTTATAAAAAGACTAGTATTTGACAAATAGCTAATTTATTCAGTAATAA
Organism: Otatea glauca; assembly: GCA_036346275.1. Lineage (NCBI taxonomy): Eukaryota > Viridiplantae > Streptophyta > Magnoliopsida > Poales > Poaceae > Otatea > Otatea glauca. The sequence continues at coordinate 63,954,718 of CM070719.1, read as the reverse complement.
ACTACAAAAATAGATACAACCTAACTTTTAATTTTTGATTTTTTGCTAGTTATATATGGTTTCTAGTTTTATTTTCTAAGCCACTTTAAAGCTGAGCTGTTTGAAGGACTCACTAGCTTTTTAAAAAACTAAAGCTTGCTTGAAGCCTCCTAAACAGAGCCTAAGTAGCGCAGCCATATAGAGTAAATAGAGTCGACGTTAAGAATATACACATTTGACTAAAGGGATCTGTTATGCAAAGCATATTTTGCTCTTCCTGATTCTTTCCTAAGGTTTCATCCGCTTCCTTTGTCTTTTGTTTTGTTCCTAAATATTTTCCAATGCAATCTTTTATGATACATTGATTTGGACATATTATTTTCCTGTTCACACAAACATTTATTAAGCTATGTCTTTGCCAACCATCCCCTTTACACGCTCTTGTAAAGAAGAGTTCCCTAAAAATATAACACGTATCTTCTAAATACTGGTAATAATTTAGTATTTGTTTCTGCGAATCTTTGACCGCATCCTATGAGAATAGTTGGTTATCACCCTAAATTAGGGTAAAACACAAACTTTTAGCTTTACATGACTTTTAATGATAAAAGTTAACAAAATAATCCCGTGTAAACTTGTATAAGGTTTAGGGATGGTAATCGAGTGGATACCTTTGATTATGACTGCCTCAAATCCGTCATCCGAACTCAAACACATGCCACTCACCCGAACCCACTAAACTTCACAGGTACAGATCTGTGTTCACATCCAAACCCAATATGTATGCGATACCCAATGAGTACCATGGGTAGTATATCATGTACATTGTCATAAGATGCCAATCGAAACTCATTCGGTACCTATGATCCACATGTCATAGGATATCCATTAGGTACCTATAACCCACATATCATAGGGTACCTATTGAAATTTATAGGATACCCATTGGTTACTTATGACCCACATGTTATATGATACCTATAAATACAAATTGGTCTCTACATCTATCTTATAATCTTATCAGGTATCTAAACCCTAAAACTTATGAATTTAAAGTACCATCGTACTTATTTTTATCGAATCAGTTACCCACAGGTACCAAGCCCGCGAGTAAAAACTTCCATCCCTGGCAAGGTCATATGCTCACGCCTCATGGTGCCCCTAGCAAATTGGTTGGCCACCAGGAGCCATCCCCATTTTGTTTTACAGCTGTTTTGTTCCATTTCCTCACACCATTTCTTTTCTTCTCTCTCTACTCAGTAGTGACCTAACTTTAATGCTGCTTGCTTCCCTTCCACTGTTACCCCCTTCTCCTCTCTCCTCCCGATCCATCCCCAGCATTGCCGACCTCCCCCCGGAACCAGCCAGCCTTCCATGGCCGTCTCCTCCCCGTCCACACTGACGCCGCGAAGGAACTGAGCCAGTAAGCCAAGAGAGCTCGAGCTGGAGGAAGAGGAGGAATCAACAAGTGGGGGTGGTACCATTAGTACTACTCCAAGAGCCCAAGAGGTGACCACGAAAGGCTGCTCACCAACCAGGGACGCCCCCTCAAGAGGTTGTAATGACACTGATCTCTCTCCTCTTTCCCCGCATCTTCTTTTTTCCTCTTCTTTTGTTTGGTTGGCATTGGAGCACAGTGCCTTCTATGGTGTTCCCTCTGCTTGGAAGCTACTCTAGGTGGCATGGTGTGAGCTATTCTTGGGTCCTTTTTTGATCCAATGTGGTTGCTATCCCTTCAAGATTGATTTGATTGGATTCCTTTCCGGGGTAGTGAGGTGAGCAGCTTCAAAATTAGATCGAATCTTTTCAAGGAAGGCTAGAGTGGAATGTTTGCATTTTGTTGTTGTTGTTGTTGTTGTACATTTCTTGTGATTTGTAGGATTATCTTGTTTTTCTCCACAAAGGTGCGGTTTTTTTCCTCCTCTTTGGTTCTTGTCCCTTTGCTGCTGATGTGCGTGTTCTTGATACACTTCCAGGAATTAATAGATGTGTTGTTTTGTTTTAGTAGTGTTCTCCCTGGGAGGGGCAGGCAGTCGAAAAACAATTCGTCATTAATGCTTTGCTTGCTTTGCGCATTCAATCCACTTCACATGGACCTTGCACCTCATGTTCTTTCCATTTTCCCTTCTTCTTTTGGTGTTTCTCATGAATAATGATTGCTTTGTGCGCTATAGGCCAGCTTATTATTGCTGTACTTTTCTTGTGCTAATTCAGATATGTACGGTTCTATGTAGATGCAGCTCTCATCCCATTGCCAGTGCAATGTTCTGATCTTACTTTGAGCGTATCTTGCTTGCTTTCTTCAGTGAAGTGCTACATTGGTGATTGTATGACATCTAACGGAATGAATGCTAAGCTAACATTGCATTACTGATGCTGGTCTGTAGGTTGCTGACAAATAAAGATGTCGACCGGCGAAACTCTACGTGCAGAGCTATCATCCAGGACGCCACCTTTTGGTCTGAGGCTGTGGATTGTGATTGGCATTAGTATTTGGGTGGTAATTTTGTTTATACTAGGTTTCATGTGCTTCTGGTCCATATATCGGAGGAAACCGAAGAAGTCTTTTGATAAGATCCCAGTATCTCAAATCCCGGATGTCTCCAAGGAGATTGCAGTAGATGAAGTGCGGGAGCATGCTGTTGTTGACAACTTTCTTGTGCAAGAAAGCCATGCACTGGCAGTGCAGGACAAACAATATGAGAAAGACTCAGGGAAAATGCTGGCGCACTTGGTTAGGAGCAAATCGAGCGATGCTGATAATTTGAGCCAATGCAGCTCAGTGTATCAATGTGATAGGGCTGGTAGTTCATATTCTGGTGATGAAGGCTGCTCGGGCAATGCTAGGAGGCAGTATTCTCAATATGCAACCGTCTCTGCCTCCCCTCTGGTTGGTCTTCCAGAGTTTTCACATCTGGGTTGGGGTCACTGGTTTACTCTGAGGGATTTGGAGCATGCAACGAATCGGTTTTCTAAGGAGAATATCATTGGAGAGGGTGGATATGGGGTAGTTTACCGTGGTCGACTCATAAATGGAACTGATGTTGCAATAAAAAAGCTTCTTAATAACATGTAAGAAACGCTGTTGATTTTGACCTTAAAAGGCAACTATTTCTTTACAGAACTTAAAACAGCATGCTATCCTCTTTGTGATGATCTCAGCATATTTATTGTGTTTCCATATGGCACTTCAGGGGCCAGGCAGAAAAGGAGTTCAGGGTTGAAGTTGAGGCTATTGGCCACGTCAGGCATAAGAATCTTGTCCGCCTTCTGGGATACTGCGTTGAGGGAATCCACAGGTGAAGCTGGACGGCTAGCTTTTGTTTCTGCTGTCACATTTGCTTACTTGCGTAGGATGGCTACTTATTTATATCTACTTGCACTCGCTCAGTGGTTAATTCTTCACAAGAGAATCTTAAGTCTCTATCTCTACCCTTTCAAAGATTTAACCCTTGATTAAAATTCGAGAATAATGCATGTGCCAAAGTACATTCATTCTACTAATTGAAATCAGCCCTTCTACATATGTTTTCTGCATGATATTTGGGATATGATCGTTTGTCAATAATTTATCGATCAGATTGTTATCATTAAGAAAAAAAAATCTAATGTGGACTGAATTGCAGCTGAATCCTCAGTGTAGCATTCCATCCATTTTTTCGATTTCGCTTTTTGTTCACTGCTTCATTTTATGGAAACTATACCTTAGGTTGTTTTCTCTACTGAAGTATTGCTAGTTGCCAGGTATCATTCACAATTAACAACCCTATTCAACTCTTAACTGCTCAACCATCTATTAATCGTGAAAGACAGATCAGCTTCAAATACCTGGGCCTTGATGTTTTTTGGGGCAAAAAGCCAAAAACACAAAAGAAAACTGCTTCCTACCTCAGTTGATTGCCACCCTTGTTTGTTGATTACTATGTTACTTTCTTTTGTCCTGCTTACGAGTTACGAATGCCAACATGGTGCCTTCAATGCTGCTCAACCATACTCAAACAGAAGTTGCCCTGTGACATAGTTTTGTGTATGAACAGAATGAGGTTGTGGAAATGTGGTGAACAATACTCAAACGGAAGTTTGTTTCAAATTTTGATCAACCAAAAATACTGTACATAGGTGTTAGAAATAAAAAAATATATTTTTCAATTGTTATTTCAGAGGCTTATCTGACTAAAGAAATGGGAGCTGTTGCACTCTATAACAATTTACGTTTTTTTTCATTGTACAAACATCCATCATATTTATTATATTGATCTGAGAGTTGTTCATGTAATCAACACCAATGTGTTTTGTACTCCAGTTCATGATAAAGTAATCATATCAGCATTGTGCTCGTTGTTTTGACTTCCTATTTCACTACGTAACCGGAAATTAGAGGTTTCTATGCGAATAGTTTATCTTAATAGTGTTTGCTTATGCTTTCTCTATCTAGGTTCAGCTCTGTTAAACATTTTTATGGTGAATGTACATTGTCCAAATCTGTATGCTTGATATGCATCATATGTTTGTGTACCCTATTTCAGCTTTGATCCCATCGTTTAGTTTATTTATTTACAGGATGCTTGTGTATGAGTACGTGAATAATGGGAACTTAGAACAGTGGCTTCATGGTGCCATGCGGCAACACGGTGTTCTTACTTGGGAAGCTCGAATGAAAGTCATTCTTGGAATTGCTAAGGCGTAAGAGATTCACCTCTTTGCCCCTTTATATGTATATCTTTAGTTGGGTAAGACATTTTCTGTAACTAACTAAATAATATACAGGCTATCTTATCTACATGAAGCAATAGAGCCAAAAGTTGTGCATCGTGATATCAAATCAAGCAATATCCTAATTGATGAAGAGTTCAATGGAAAACTTTCTGATTTCGGATTGGCTAAGCTTTTAGGTGCAGGGAAGAGCCATATCACAACTCGAGTTATGGGAACTTTCGGGTATGCTCTTATCATTTTGGAATGCTTGGCTTTATTCACAGGAAATGTGTGGTATTCATATACAGTAGGAGATATTGTATGCTGAGAACTTTATTCTCCATGTATTAAAGCAGTTAGCTTTATGGGAGCTTGACCTGGAAACAAGCATTTACCATTTATTTTACCATCATTTCAGGTATGTGGCCCCTGAATATGCCAACACAGGTCTGTTAAACGAGAAGAGTGACGTCTACAGTTTTGGTGTGCTGCTATTGGAAGCAGTGACTGGGAGGGATCCAGTTGATTATGGTCGGCCTGCTAATGAGGTGAGCATGTATTCGACTACCTCAGGTGTATCATCATGCTACAGCAGTCCATACTAGTGGCCATTCGTTTCACAACAGATTAACATATACTAGGGGAGACAATTTGTTTCAGGGGTATGGAAATCTTGCATTTATGTCTAGTAGCCCTTGTGTTACTTTTGCAAAAAAAAGAAGAAGGTTTGTACGAAGATATAACTTGTCCTCTGCTAATGTTAATTAACTATAACATGGATGCCTTGCAGGTGCATCTAGTGGAGTGGCTCAAAATGATGGTTGGCTCGAGAAGGGCTGAGGAGGCAGTGGACCCTGACATGGAGGTAAAACCGACCACTCGGGCTCTCAAGCGTGCTCTTCTAGTGGCACTGAGGTGTGTCGACCCAGATGCTGAGAAGAGACCCACTATGGGTCATGTTGTTCGGATGCTCGAGGCAGAAGATGTCCCGTCGCGGGAGGTTGTATTCCTTCTCCTTTGCTCCCCTAACATCATCATGATGTCATATCCTGGCTATAAACCCGAAGCTTTTGTTGTAATCTTATGAAGGACCGGAGGAACCGAAGGGGCCACAATGGCAACGCAGACACCGAGTCCAAGGCAAGCTCAAGCGAGTTCGAGATAAGCAGCGATCGAAGAGACTCAGGACCATCTGCAAGATTTCAGTCCTAAGTAGAGAGGTCATTGGCGGCCAAGAGAACTCGAATTCAGACGGGCGAGAGGAGTGGGATGTGGATGGCTGGTAGAGGATAGAAGGGAGATGTTTCTGGAGGGCATTGCATTTTGTATTGTAGGTCTCCTTGGTGGTAGAGATTGAGAGAGCGAGCAGTGTCTGATCGATCCCCTGAGACTCGTTGTAATTTCCTTCCATTCAGTATTCTGTTGGTCCGGCAGCTTGTACAGATATTTTTCTCCTCTCCTGTGGTTGGTGGTTAGGAGCCCTCCCTTGATTACCAGTACAAATCATCGTTGACTCTTTTAAGCCTTTTCTGGGTGCCTTGAACCATCACCAACCTATTACTATTGGTACTTGTTTTTTTTTTTGCCAAGATGTATCAAGTATAATATATGTACTCGAAGCTAGCAAGCATTGCCTGCTGTTGTCGTGCTACTACATACTAATTCCGAGGGAAGGAAGGCTTCAGTAACGGAGAGGCGAACAACTGACTGCTGAATACGGACAAGCGAGGAACATATTTGGGCTTATTAGCTTGTTGAATCCGATGGAATGCAGGTCCGTCCGCCGGCGGCGTGAGCATCCATACGCAAGCGGTAGAAGGGGATCTTGAACAATCTGGGAAGACTTGGTAGGCAATGGTCGATTTGGATGGAGTGTCGGGAGAGGCGATTGGGGGGAAGAAAGGGGCAGAGAAGGAGGAAGAGTCGGGTCGGCTGTAGTGGGCCGAGGGCAGAGGCGCAGAGCCCATAGCCCATAGCCCATAGCCCATATACAGAGAGGCATAGACCAGAGTGATCCTCGCGAGCCCGGGCATATCTCACCATCCAACTCCATCTGCCCTCGCCTCAACCCCAACTCTCCAAGGAGAAGCGCAAGCCCTCGCCATGGCCGCCGCCGCCATCCACCGTGCCGCCCACCCACTCCGTTCGCTCGCCCTCTCCTCCTCCAGGTCCCGCTCTCTCCTCCACTTCCTCTCCCATGGCCGCCCCCTCTCCTCATCCTCCGCGTCCTACGCCTACCACCCTCCCTCCGCCGCCGCCCCCAACCATGTCCACCAGCCCCAGCAGCAGTGGGCGCCGCATCACCAACCTCCTCCCGGCCCCCCTCCCCAGTGGTCCCCGCAGGGCCATCCGCCTCCGAGGAACTACCAGCAGCAGGCGCCGCCTCCACCGCGCCACAACTACGGACCTCCTCCTCCCACTCCGCCTCCTCACCATCAGGCGCCGCCCCCACCGCTCCCCAGCTATGGACCCACTCCACCCCCGCAGCATCAGGCGCCGCCTCAGCCTGTGGCGGGGCCGGCGGAGCTGATTGGCCTGTCCCGGGAGGGGCGGGTGAAGGAGGCGGTCGAGCTGCTCGACAAGGGGGCGCGCGCCGACCCGCCCGCCTTCTTCGAGCTCGCCGCCGCCTGCTCCAACCCCAAGCTGCTTGAGGAACTCAGGAAGATCCACGACTTCTTCCTCCGCTCGCCCTTCCGTGCCGACCTGCAGGTCAACAACAAGCTGCTCGAGATGTACGCCAAGTGCGCCGCCATGACCCACGCCCGCAGAACGTTCGACCACATGCCCGACCGCAACATGGACTCCTGGCACATCATGATCGACGGCTACTCGGTGAACGGGCTTGGGGATGAAGCGCTGCAGCTCTTCGAGGACATGAAGAACAAGTATCGCATTGCACCGACCGAGCACACATTCTTGCTTGTGCTCAATGCTTGTGCCAACTCAGAGGCCATCGAGGAGGCGTTCCTGTACTTTGATGCCATGCCCAGGGACCATGGCATTGAGCCTGGTGTGGAGCACTATGTTGGGATCATTGAGGTCTTGGGCAAGTCAGGGCATCTCAACGAGGCTGTCGAGTACATTGAGAAGCTGCCATTTGAGCCCACCGCCATGGTATGGGAGTCACTCTTGAACCTGGCGCGCATGAATGGTGACATTGACCTTGAGGACCGGGCAGAGGAGTTGCTGGTCTCACTTGATCCATCCAAAGTTAATCCTAAGAAGCTCCCAACCCCACCTCCAAAGAGGCGCCTTGGAATTAACATGCTTGATGGGAGGAACAAGCTGGTGGAGTATAGGCTGCCACCGAAGATTGAAAAGAAGGTGGTGAACGAGCAGCGGTATGTCCCAGACACAAGGTATGTGCTCCATGACATTGATCAGGAGGCGAAGGAGCAGGCATTGCTGTACCATAGTGAGAGGCTGGCAATTGCCTATGGTTTGATTAGCACCCCGGCAAGGACTCCACTTCGCATCATTAAGAACCTCAGGATATGCGGGGACTGCCACAATGCCATCAAGATCATGTCGAGGATTGTTGGCAGAGAGCTCATCGTAAGGGACAATAAGCGTTTTCACCATTTCAAGGATGGGAAGTGCTCTTGCGGCGATTATTGGTGAACATGGTTCCATTCGAGTGAATCCTATGATCTGAATGCGGTTTGTCATTGAACTTATGTTCTCATTAGGATTGCTGCCATCCTATATATGAATATATGTTGACAGCCATGCTTTTTGGACATAAGCAATATCAAGATATCTGATAGTAGCGTTAGTACTCTCCCCTCCTTAAATACTTGAAGGTATTGTACGTTACAAACGCTTAAGGTCCTTGCTAGCCGGTAGCACTTTTATGCAAAACTATCACTTCTCGATGCACAAATTATTCCATATATTCCGTCTTCGTATTGATTTTATGGTTTTTATGGGATTCCTGTTTTAATGGTAGACAATAACTATATGATTGTAAGAGGTTCAACTCTCTCTCTCTCTCTCTGATTAATAAATCAAAACGAGTTTTGTATATTTGCACACATATTCTTTCCTTGTGTGTGCTCTATTTTGGACTAGTATATGCGATTGGACTAGGATTTTTATTATCGCCATCACCATTGCTTTGCCCACCTCACCAGACCCCACCCAGTCCACTGCACCTACCTTGAGATGTGTCCGCTGAACAATTCATAGAGATATTTGGGCAGCAAAGACCGTCAGTTTCTGATATTTCTATGGGAAGTATTTGTCAGGGTTTTGAACAATTCATAGAGATATCAGAGCAGTAAAGACCACCCAATCCACTGCAACTACCTCACCACACAAATATATTTTTTGTTTACTAATTGTGTTTGGACAAGTTTATGGAACAATAAGAAATTGGAGCTTATAAAATTAGAAGGATTGTTTCATGGAATTACTTGTGTTGTTGCTAAAAAAAGCCCTATTTCTGAAGGGCTTCAAGCTTGTCGGGCTAATGAAAAAGATGCTACTGTTTGTCTAATCAATGATTAGCATTTTTAAGAAAATCATAGCATACTGCTATTTAGGGCTACATACTCTTGCCATAAGCTCTCTTGTTCTTTGTGAACATCCGTATGCTCTTTTAGATAACGTAGTCTTAAGTTGTATCGAATTGGAAGTGGCTAAGCTAGCGGCTTTCCTTCTGCTCTACTCTTGTTTCTCCAAAAAAAATTACCAGGTGAGGTAGCAGGTGGATTTTTACTTTTGACAATCCTAGAAGTGGCTTTTACTTTCCTCTGATGCCTTGCTAGAGACTGTTATTTACCCAAAATAATGAAGACTATAAGATACAGATAGCTGCTTAGGCATGTAATCGGGAGCCTCATTTTTTAGTTGGCATGAAGAATTTCAGGGATAGTTAATTGTCCAGCCTTGTACCATATTTAGCCGGGGAATTGTTTTACTTTGTGCAATTGATAAAATGTCTTGTTTGTCTCACTGATATATGGCCCTAGGACCCATATGTCAGTGAGAATCACGGGGCATTTTATCAATGACGCATGTAAGTGAGGGTATTTTATCAATTAATCCCTGTTTTTTGCTCTACTTCTGTTCCTCCAAAATTTACTAGGTGAGGTAGAAGCTGGGTTTTGACTTCCGAGGGTCCTAGAAGTGACTTACTTTGCTCTGATGCCTTGCTAGACTGCTATAATGAAGCTGGGTTTTTTTTCTTCTGGGGAATCTAGAAGCTGTGTTTACTTAGCAATGCACCCAGAATAATGAAGGCTATCAGACGCAAATAGCTACTTAGGTATGTAGTCGGGAGGTTGGCATGAAGAATTTCAGGGATAGCGATTTGTCTAACCTTGAACCATGCGTATTTTAGCTATCCTCGGATAATCAGTTTTGCGTGTTTTCTCCGCCATGCATGCATGTTTAAATTTGTTCATCTGCTGTATAACTTGTTTCAAGTACCACTGAAGCTTAATTGTTGTTCAAGACTCAATCTTGACTACTTTTGCTGGAGCTAAATTGATGTGCAAAGTTGAAGGTAGATGTCAATTTCCCCCCTACTATTGCGCATTTTGATAAGTTGTACTCGATCTGTCGCAACAACATTAGCTTCAACAGCTTAGCTTAACAATGGATGGAGCGAAAATGTGTCACGGTGACTAGGATAAGGAGAGTAAGGGAAGAAAACCATTGAACCCAAGCAGTGACGAAGCTGAGGGTGAGTTTAAAGAATTGGGCTAAATTGAGATAAATATATTAAACAACTTATGTTGTATTTTTATCGGTTTGAGGGTTACTAATAATACTTTATTATTTAAGAAATACCTGTACAAAGTTCGCTTGTTAAATTTTTTTAAATTTATAAATAAGTTAACACCAATAAATCAAATAAATCGATTATTATCTCTATTCAATCTATTTACACAGTTACAATTGGCAAAAATATCATAAATCAGAAAGAAGGATCGTATTGCCTATTTGTTGTTTTGGTCAGCCCACTTAACAGGTTAGTCACTGGTTGACTCACACGGTACTGTTTTTCTTGCCTGCTCGCCATTGCCGTGCTGGGTTGCCCGTTGTCGCACACCCGCGCCCTCACTAGCTCCCCGGTATCTACTCTCTGTAACACGCGTCGAGCACTCTTGACTCGGTAGGTTGCCATGTCCTCATTCGGGAGAGATGTTGAGCCATGCCCTCTCTCCTTCATTCTATGGTCTTTGTGTACGTCTAGAGTTCGAGTCTAGTTGTGTAAGCAGCAAGCGAAGTCACCAATTGCCAAATTAGGTCTTCAATAAGCAGCGGTCCACTAAGTCACATGGTATATGAAGCAACTCATCCATCTAGATTTTTTTTTTCTTCAGCTATGCTTGAGCACATATGTATTCGTTGACGCTGTGTTAAAATTTGAGCACCGATATTAAAAGGATACTCAAGGTCCAGCGGAGCGGCAGGAGACGAAGCCTCCGCCGGCTACGCCTGCGAACCCTAGGCAGGAAACACAAGTAGAGCCCATGGGTGCAAATCAAAAGATGCAGCGAAGATACGGTGAGTACAATTTCGCAGTTTAGCCCCCACCTCGCGTGGTGGGGTCGCTGCGCCGGCGACATCCCGAATACATAGCAGCTCTGGGACCCGCGCACCTCCGCAAGGAGGAGCAGGTGAAAACTTCGGCGGGCGGCCGTGGCCTCTCCTTGATCGATCTAATACAACGTTGCCTTGAATCATGGCGCGCGGTGGCGGCGAGGTGGAGAGGGACTTGTTGTTACATCCGAAGCCCAATCGAACACGAGCTAGAGCTATACACTCCGACGATCAAAGAGTTGGGCCCTCCTGACCGATTTACATGCCTGTGGCTGTGGTGTCAGGCCCAGAGAGAAATCGGCCCACAAGTCGCATGCATTATCTCTTCTTAATTTCTTTCTTTTCACTAGATTTCTGCATTTTCTTGGGCTCCATCCCAGACCAATGTCAAAGAAGCTCACCCCTCCACTTCTCCCACCACCGCACGAATGTACATCCTAATCAATTCTTTTTCGTTATTACAGTCGGTTTTAATGACGATACAAAGTCGTTAAACAACGATGAGCAGGTGCTATCATAGTCGGTTTTTACCCGATAGTGATAAATGGTCATCACAATCGATTCTGAGCTTAAAACGTTTGTGCACATCACAATCGTTTCAAGCTCAGAACCGATTGTGATGTGTCATTTGATGTTCAATGTACATCATCCAAAAACAGTCCCAGATCACAGTGCATATATCACATTCACAATATCTAACATAATATCACATAACATTCACAATACATAATATTGTTTAGATACCACATAACATTCACGACACAAGCATATCACATTCACAGTCACATATCATACACATGATGTAATATTGTTTACATATGGATTAGTAAGAGCATGTTAGGTCTCTAAACATACCGTCCTCCGCTATAATTTTTGTCCAATACCACTGGTATATATGATCTCGTAATTTGTTGATATCTTTGTTGTCTAGGCTCCTGAGGGGGATATTGAGGTTCTGCAAAATAGAAAATAGTGCACTAATTTAAGTTAAAATCTGTATGTAAAAGGCTTAGTATAGTATGCATGTACATATACCTTAGGAAAAAGATGTGCACCGTCGACCAGTATCAGCATGTGATGCATGACGTAGAAGCCGCACATATCGTCGCACCCCTATTGATGACATTGTGAACAAAGAAAATCAAATTAAAAGGCGAAGAATAGATGTCAGAAAAAATCCTATGCTAGGCACTTGTACCTTGAAGAGTTTCTACTCCAGCTGGTCGTCTCATTTGTCATCGTGTTATCCTCCTTCAGCAACGTAAGATAAGAAAGCCCTACATACATTGGAGAGATGCCATTTAGGCAAAAAAAATGAACGTAGTTAAATACAGAAAGTGTTAGGTTAGAGGAAAGTACTTACTTCTGCAAAATAGGCTTGATCGCGTAGGCTATCGGTCTCTTCTCGAGCGAGTTAAAAGTGTAGACTTTGTTTTCACTTGAAGCGACTAAGAGTAGAACACAATAGTTGCTTATTAAATGGTATGCAGTGCAAGCAAATAAGTTCATATATTGTTTAAGTGTGTACAAATAATTGAAGGGTAAAGTCATTAGTGTAGTACTTACTCCTCGTAGTACGGGAAGAGAATGAAGTCCTTTTTCGCCTCAGCCTGCAATGACTACTTGATGTAGTTGATAGGGAACTCCAAATGAAGCTTAGCCATGGTCGTAGAAAAAGACATAATATAAAATCATATATCAGTCATAAGACTCATGTTGTATTTTGGGATACTCGCAGTGTTCAGGATCGTACAGTAGACATATCGATGACTTTAGGCTGTACAAAAGGAACAAATCCTCAAAACTCACTGTGAATGTCCCATGCTCTTAGCGGTGGAAATGTCTCCATCGATACCTCACATTGAAATCGACATGAGACTCGACCTCATTCGCCTGATCAATGTACCATCCATGAAGCAAGCGAGTGTACTTGTCTAGAGCATTCAGTTCATTAATAGGGACAAGGGTCTTTCCATGTATGTACCCCTTAGACTCTCGAGGGGCTTTGTGGCCTCTGTCAACTTTACTTTCTGAACAGAAGGAGTCTCTGATGTCGGGACAAGGGGCTTTTCATATATTTGAGGGGGCTCTTTGGCCTCTGCCAACTTTGCCTGCTTGACAGAAGGATTCTCCGATGTTTCCTGTGGTTCTTTGCTAGTCATGCTAGTCCTTTTGGCCACCAGCTTTGCACTCTGCGTAGGAGTTGACTTAGACGGAGGAGTCGTCATGGTGGTGGGAGTAGGTGCAGGTACGATAGGAACCTGCAAAGCACATGCATATGTAACGTGTTGCAATACTGAAATGATCGAGAAAACGTGAGGGATTTTTACCTTGACCAGTACGACACCTGTCGTGGGCCACTTGATGAACGACATCCGTGTTTTGTTCGAGAGTGATGATATCTTCGTTCGGAGGGAACTCCAGCACATGAGATAGGAAGTCATGGTGGACACAGTCCACCTACACCCTCATGTAGCCCTTCCCCAAAGGGTTACCATGCACCGTGTTAGTCACGTTGCATGAAAATGCAACTCCGCGTCCAGCCTCAACAGAAAATTCGTCTTCCATCACGATGAGCTGACACTTGGTAGGCGACCGCAAGAAGTGCACAACTTGATCGAAAACATTGTTTAGCTTACTCTCGTACATTTAAGTCAAAAACAATTATTACCTCCAGCTGATGACCGACCTGATCATTTCTGAAAGCACAACTGCTAGGGCGAGGCACATGCCTTTCTATGAGAGGCAAGGTCATCTAACTCTGACTCTGGGAGATCATCGCCATCATCTCAGCCCTCAGGCGCAAACAGATACATCTCGAATGGAGTACGACCTTTCAGCACGTACTCACCATACATGATAACCCTGAAGTGCCTCAAAGACACCCACTCTCTTCAAGGTGTACCGCTTCGTATTGCTTTCATCTTTCACTGGTATAATCTATTTCCTTTAATTTCATCCCACAGCCAATTCTTCTGCTCGGCGCTGACTTTCTTCCCCCAATCCTTAACCGTGATCGGCACTCTCTCCCTCGCCAATTTTTGAGAAAAGATCGATAGTGCCCCGTATACTTAGGAGGACATGTGCAAACCCCCGTGGCATCAAGGTGGAGAACTTGCGGTGTTCTCCATGTGGTTCCTTTATTCGGTCCTCGGGCCTTTCTTAACTTACTCGGCCCCTCAATATTTGTCACCCTTACTCGGCCCCTGAGCATCACCTTTTATTCTGTCTGTTAATGAGCCGGTGCTCTCTCTTTGCAACATTTTGAATATATATATCAAACCCAAACTTAATGAGAGAAAGTAATTCATACATTTGACATGGTCATATATTTCACACGAGAGAAGGTAATTCATAGCTATTATGTCAACTTGACAACGAATCATGTAAATTAGCAGATTAATGAATAATTTATAGCATATTGTAGTAAATTAAGAGATTAACACATTAATGGATGATATTAAAGAAACGTCTATATGTTGACCAACTAAGTACATACCAACGATGACTCCAAATCTCTAATTATGTTATGTCCTAATCCCATTCGAGGATATATAGTTTGAACAAGTTTCTAAGCTGTTGTACAACTCCAACGAAAATTTCGGCAGCATCTCTCCGCTGTTCTCCAAATACATGTCTCGACAACAAGTCAAGGGGGTGTGTATCCAGAGAACAACAGGGAGATGCTGCCGAAATTAATTTTCTATGGAGTTGTACAGCAGCTTAGGAACTTGCCCGAACCACATATCCTCGAATTGTCTAAAAAAAGTGGACAATTCAAAACTGATTGCTTATAAATATGCCATTTCAACATATCTATATGTATATAAGCAACTGGTGATATTCAAGGCACCTCCTTCATTTTAAGGGCAAGAAAATCTCACAATAATCGTAAATTCTTACATTAATCGAAAGAAAACGAGAAGGATCTCCACCACTTATTTTGGTGAGGCCAAATTATAAAGGTGTAGATTAATCATATATAACAAATATAATTATTTTTCAATAATTAGAAGTAGAGTTGTATATCATATATAAATAGAGTTATATAAGAAATACAATTGTATTTCAATCATTGGAAATAGTTGCACATTAAAGATAATTATATCATAATATCTAGATGCACAGTTGCGCGGGTATAAACAAACACCCTCAAACGAGAGACGTAGATTACGCAACTTAAACTCTAACATTGATCATATTATCGGGGTACACCACAAACTGGACAAACATGCAATTCCCTATGTGTGTTACGGTATAAGATACAATCATTTAGACATGCATGTATCCTTTCTATTTCTACTCCCATAGGACATAGCAGCTTCTTCGTTTTATAAATGCTTGTTGGCAACTCGTTTCCTTCCGAAAGCACATCCGATAGAAGGATTAAAAGTGCATTGAAACTTGTATCTATCCAACGGTATTTTGCCTTCAGATCGAACAATGCAAGGACCAAACCCAACTCGGTGTATCAGCTTTGCAACCTGAGAACAACGGTTTGGCATCGTGTAATTTTTCAAACTCTTTTTTCGTGTAATTTTCCTCCACATCCCACAACATTTGCTAAAAATTATCCTCCTTAAACATATCACGCTGTAACTCATGATCGAGTTTCAATATATCTTCGTTGCATACCGGATAGATAGTACTTGTCTTCCCATGATGAATCCAATACGTGCAATTCCTCACGAAGCCACGTTGAATCAAGTGATCTTCAATTTGAGTTGAGTTGTTAAATCTCATGAGATTGGTGCAATCAAAATAAGGACAATACATGAAGTTTACACCCCCTCTTCACCGTGTCTTCTTCTGTAATTTTTTTGAACTCCTTAACACCCCTCTGAAATTCAGCACTCACACAACTTTTCTGATACATCCATTCTTCACGGTCCATCTGTAATTAAACTACGCACACTAAATTAAGAAAAAACTGGAGCGACAGCTAGCTAGCTAGCTATTTCAAATATTGAGACATCATTTAATTACCTTTACAAAATAGAGGACGGGTTTTAAGATATATAATTTTACTCGCAATACGTTCTTCCCTTGTTAAGAACTTTTAATTCCTTAGTTAGGAGACATAAATTTAAAACATCAACAATGATATCAAATTACCTAATGCAGTAAGCTTGCAATTCTTTTGACTTCAATGAAACAAAATAAGAGTGGAAGCATTAACAAAGTTGAGGAAAGGAATGATCTTAAAGAAACATCTATCTATTGACCAACTAAGTACCAACGATGACTCATAATCTCTAATTATGTTAGGTCCTAATCCCATTCAATGATATGTGGTTCGGGCAAGTTCCTAAGCTGTTGTACAATTTCAGAGAAATTGCGGCAGCATATCCCCATTGTTCTCCAAATATATGTTTTGATAACAAGTCAAGAGGGTGTGTATCCGGAGAATATCAGGGAGATGCTACTGAAATTTTCTCTGCAGTTGTACAATAGCTTAGGAACTTGCCCGAACCACATTTCCTCGAGCTGTCCAAAAAACGTGGGCAATTCAAGAGTGTTTTTTTTATATAAATATGCTATTTTAGTATATTTATAAAAACAAGCACCCTCGAACGGGAGACGTAGGTTACGCAACCTAAACTCTAACATTCATCATATTACATCAACAATAATTCCAGATTAACACGAGAGTACTAAAAAGATAAATAGATGTGTATTTGTCAAATAAAGTGTGTGAAATCTGATAGGATACACACAATTCAAGTGCAACCTAAACTTTGCGACATATCGAATTACCTAGTACAAAATTTAAAGGATTGAAGGAATGCTCACCTTTTGAAGAAAATTATAAATGAGGAAAAATCTCTTCAAGCTAGGGCTTCAACTTTACCTTCTTAACACACATCCTCGAGGATTTCATAATTTCTCACCCAAGTATTGCTTCCAACCAGAATATGTTGTATTTTTTGGGGCGGCGGTATTGTTTTTGCCTCTAGAACAACAACAGAGGAGAGTTCAGCCTTAAGGTTATATAACCTAGTGAGTAACGTCACAATCGGTTCTGAGATCAAAATTGACTGTGATGTACGATGCACATTACAATCGATTCTCATCTGAGAACCGATTGTGATGTGCATGGTTCATCAGAATTGATTGTGATGTACCTAATGCTACATAACAATCGGTTCTCACCTGATAACCGATTGTGATGATTCCCCACTATATTATTACATCCTCGTCAAATCATCTATTATAATTGATTTTTTTTTTCTAAAAAGTTAAAAACAAACTGAGATAAAGCAATAGTGTTATACCGGTGTTCATCCATTTCTTGTCCGTCTCTCTCCCTCCGCCCTGGCGCGACGCCCCTACTCCACGTACGATGTCTTGTCGCCTTGCCCGGCCGCGAAGCCGCCAGCTGCCCAGATTATTTTCTTGCTCAGCTGAATTTTTTTGTGACGGCTAGCTGCAGACAAGCGAGCGAGCGTGATTATGTGAGCAAAGCAATGAGTATGCACTCGGTCTCGACAAACAAGGCTACATCTAACATATCCATGGCTGCTGGCCACTAGATCTTCTCGAGTAAAACGACGTCACAATCTCTCCGCTGTCTACGGTCCCCCATCAAGCTGTTACCGCTAATCCCTTCTTTTAAACCGCTCTCGACCGGGCCTCCTCCGATCGAGCAGGTACTAGTTGCATGCATGCTACTGTGTTGTTTTCAAAGCTAAGCTAGATGCAGGCCACTCTACAGTTGCGGCCACTTCCATGCATGTTCGATCAGAAATCCTTTTATGTGATATCTGCGGCAATTTCGACTCCCAATCATTGCACTTGTTTAGGAAGCTAGCGAGCTAGCATTCTGATTGCAGCATCAGCGTTCCAAAACATCATGAGTTGTTTTTTCTTTTCATTGGCTATTAATGTTGGCAAATGGCATTCATGTCGCTACCTCCATCCGGCCTACTCGATCGCTGGCTGGCTGCAACGCGCTTATATATATGCAGCTCCGTAATACATGGACCATGCATGGCAACAGGTAACTGCGCGCACACCTGGCGTGCATCGCTGTTCACTGATACATGGATTGGTCGTCCTGATCGATCAGCTGGCTCTATCTCCATGCATGCATGTTGCTGCTACCACTATGCTACCAGCTGAGACGATGGGCGATCCAGCGCGAAATCTGAGAGCTGATAAGATCGCCATAAATGGTTGTTGTTAGCCCCTCTTGGCACTGGCTGCTACTGGAGTCTGGAGTAGCTAGTTTACACCATATATATAATATCTTGGCCGGGTGTCAGCGCAGCTGCCAAGGAGTATCATGCATGGCCGCGGCCTTTGCAGATTGCAGATCGCTGTTAGCTCAGAACTATGGCTAGGTCTCTGTCTCTCTCAGGTAAAGTTACAGTACTTGTGTATCAACCCAACCCAACCCTCTCCAAATTAAAGCTAGCAAAGGCCCACTGTGCATGGCTCTTTAATTTGAACTGCCAAGGGGAGGAAACACCACTACCTCTGCTGTGCTTTCTGAACCCTGGAGGCTGGACTGGAGTCGTGTCGTGTGACTCTGTGTCAAGCTGGAAAGGAAATCATGAAATGCAGCAAGCTAGCTAGCCCGAGGTTGACTGACACAAAACAGATAACTAAGGTGAATGAGGAGGTGGTATGGTATCGAATGGCATGCAACTGCTCATGAGTTTTGGGTAGTTCGGCCGTGCAGAGGGTGGGGCTGTGTACTGTGCCTATGCGACGGGTGAGATTCGATCCCTTGCATGGCAATGGACCATATATGGCACCGTACTACGTATATAATTAACGTGTTTTGGCCGGGACTGCGAGCAGCTAGCCATGCACGCCATACTAACTCCCAAGGACAGGACAGCCGTTTGGTGTTTGTTTGTTAATTAGTACTGCTGGTACTTAGCACTCCCTCCGTCGATAAATATAAAGACACTATAATTTGAATAATTTTGTTTAAAAATATAAGCCGTGAATGTAGATTTAACTAGCCTTTCCACCTATACCCCTATTTATTCTCTCTCAACCATATGCATTTATTCATTACCACCTACATGAAGTATTATCTCTCATCTTCCAACACAATTAAGAGGGGTATGTAAGTTATTTCCTCTTATGTCTTTCTCAATTTCACCATAACCTTAATCTTTGTGTAAAGTTAAAAGACGTCTTATATTTATCATCGGAGGGAGTAGTTTGCAATCAAGTGATTAATGATTTTTCAAATTGCCAATCCAAGTATTTGCATATTCCCTTTATTTGGCTGCCTGTGCTGTGTGGTGGTGGTCAGTGGTCACACGAGGAGGAGCTAATTAAGCTATACTAGTAGCTAGCAGCCGGCACGCGACATGCACGCTTTTGCACAGCATGGCTACCTTTGTAAGCTCTCTCTTCCGCCTGCTCATGTTTCGCAGCGCAGGATCCTCTGCGGTGTGGATTTGGCAACGTACGTATCCTTCTGCATCGTAATATGGTTTCCTGTTCCTCCTTGACATGGTGCTCAATTCATTGCAATTCTGGACGAAACTGGTTACTCCATTTACCCTCTTTTAGAGGAGGTTACCCTATTTACCTGGGGAACGACCTTACGTATTACGTACATGTGTCATTAGCATGAACTGATGAAGCTGTATTTTAGTTGCAGTGGCAGAGAGCTATAGTAGATTGCCATTACCTCAGTCTCAATGATGGTTTTTTTTTTAAAAAAAAAAAGAAGCAACGCAACCGATTAAATGTCACTTTATGTTGCTATCGTGGTTGTCGTTGCTACCGTATTTGTACAGTGCAAGGATTGATCTTACGCACCCATCTTAATTAATCTGATCCACCTAGCCTGCTGAAATTTAAGGTGCCATGCCCCTTCTATACCAGTGTAAAGTCAGTGTGTGTTTCCTCCTTGGCATCATTGAGATGGTGGTTGTTCGTTAGCTCAACATTGCTACATGTCCGAACAAAGCATGTACAAGATAGATCTTTGTCCACCAGCTTCTTACGAGAAATGAGGTGGATAAGGAAATTTTAAAAGGATATATAGGCTGTGGCTGTCTCTCAACGATTTATGCGAAAAAACCGATAAGAAATGTTTGCTGATATGTGAAGTATTATATATATTAATATCCTGATAATACAACTGCAAGTAGTAGCCAAAACCACCGTAGGCAGCCACGCTAGCCTGAGCGACAAAAAGAACATCGGAAAATCACTTGGCCGGCCGTCCCCAACAAAACCAAACCACTACTGGTAGCGTATATATCCGTGGACGTAACATCGAACAACTCTACTCTAGTATAAAAGAAGCTTTTTAATTGGCTGGCACGGCCTTCCCTCGTAAATAGTATTAAAAACGTAGTTCTGATCGCTAAATTTTATTATAATCTATTTATAAAATTAGAATATTACGAAATTACTTATTTTAGAGAAATCTACACATATAATTCTTATGTATCAATTTAAATAATTTATAAAAGTATTAATAGTTAAAGTTTCGAAACTTCAACAACAGTTATCTCCAAAATAATAACCAAAAGATTAATACTCCCTCCATCCTTGAAAGTAAGGAGAGAAGCGTTCAAATTGTGTTCTCCAATATTAGGGATTGAGAGCTCTCCCCCCTAATTGTGTCCTCAAATTGTGCTCATGCATGCAGATGCACGCAGATACATGCGGCCACACATATTCCAAAACAAAAACACGGCAGGTCATTCTCTATAATCGTGATTAATTAATGCATGCATGTTGCCAATTAATAGAGACACAATATTAAATAGGGGCATTAGAGTCTTTTGACAAAAATCGTAATTTATCTTAAAATTTTTTTCTGCCCCTTACTTTTCAGGACGGAGGGAGTACACTGGTATGCTGCTGTGTCTGTTTTTCCGGCCTATAGGACTTGCAAGTCATCGCTTAATTTATTTGTCGTGCGCTCGTCCTTTTCCAACGATTTGATGCTTCTGTCTTTCGAGTAAATGTGCGTAAGTTTCTGCGAAAAACGGTAGTATGCAACGAAGCTAGCTGCGCCTGGCTGCGCTATGGAATTTCGAATTTCAAAGTTGAAACACGAGCTCGATCAGAAAAGAAAAAAAAATGGTAGTACGCTTTGGTCGGAGAGAGGCGAGTGAAAGTCACTGCGAGTGTCGAGGCATGCAATTAAAGGTGCCTTAACCTCCGAGCCACGAGGGCACGAAATGATGCATCGAATTCAGTGGCCTTTTTTCATTTGGTCTTTCCTTTTCTCATGACCTAGTAGCGGAGTAGAAGCTAAAACCTCGCGAGATTCTTTAATTTGAGCGGACGAACACATCGAGCAGAATATAGAGTAACAGGGTAGGGTCCGTGCTGACGGCGGTTGGGTTATTTACGACGGTGCCATTTGCCTGCCCTTCTTTCCTTCAGGCGACTCTCTCTGCCTGCCTGCCTGCCTCCGATCGATCGATCGAGCCAGTGAACAAATTATGAACCAAAGAAAAAGACGCGCGCGCGGTGGCGGCTGACCCAGCCGGCCAGGAGCCAGCTGCTGCTCTGCTCTGCTCAGCTTCAGCTCGAGCTAGCGAGATTTATTGCTATATCTCGTCGCTTGTCTTTTGTTTGTTTGTTTTAGCCTGCGAGTGCAGTATAAATCTAGGAGGTGGTCAACCCTTCTTCTTCTTCGACCTTCAATCGCTACAGCGGTATGGCCTATATCTGTAGTATCCTATAGAGGACTAGTGTGTGACGTAAGGTATTCGTGATGCCGCCGGCCGTAGGGTGGACGTCAGCCTCAATTAGCTCACCGTTGGATCTACCCCTATCTTAATGTCGATAGATCAACACGTCGGTAGCCATGGTGGTATCGTCGGCTCGCTAGATTGATCAACTCACTAACTACCTAGCGATTCTTTAAATTATATATATATATATATATTAAAAATACAGAAATAATATGCCGCTTAATTTTTTTTACAAAACTACCCTACTACTGTCATTTGAAATGGCGACGACACCCTTTATATGTTCTCATCTTAAGCTTGTAAAGTTAGGTACTCGTAGTTTGAATGATCTTGTTGAAAAATATAAGGTTTATAGTTTGAATGACGACAACACCCTTTATATGTTCTTCGTTGATAAATATAAGGCTTATAGTTTGAATGGTCTTGTTGAAAAATATAAGACGTGCATGTAGATTTAATGAGTCTTTCCATATATACCCTTATTTATTCTCTCTCAACCATATGCATTTATTCATTACCACCTACACAAAGTATCTCTACTACTTCTAATTAGGAGTTGGTGGCAGTGGTCCGTTCTCCTCTAGAGCATCTGATTCGTTGGATCTGACATGAACGGTTGAGATAGAAGAAGATTTAATCATATCTTACATGGAAGGATTTTATCATATCTTTTTTTTAATAGAAATATTATTTTAGCATATCTCTATTCACATGTTCTTACTATGCAAGAATGTTATTCATATATCTCATAAATGGAAGGAATTTCTTATCATATCCTGTATGGATAGAAGGATATACTCAGCATATCCCATAATACAGGAATTTATCTCATCATATCTGGAAATGTATAGATTAAAAGGAAAGAATCATGCAACCAAATCACGTGCCAATCACGAAGATGTCAGGGAGACTTGACTTTCATCTGCCTGCGTACGCTGCCTTCTGCTTTCATCTACTCCCTATTAGAGGGCACTCACTCTCATCTCCAGGAGGACAGGCTGGTCGGTAGTGGAGACACACGCAGAAAGAGAGGAGAAGAGAAAGACTGCGTGCAAGAAGTAAGAAGATTTTCTACAAGAGGAAGGCAATAACTTTCTCCTCCTTCAATGGTAAGGATTAATATCTCTATACCAATTCTAATTAAGAGTTGGTGACGATCGTCTGTTCTCTTTCAGAGTACTTGATTCGTTGGATCTAACATGAACGGTTGAGATGGAAGAGGATTTAACCCGATAGTCAAATCTCTTCGGAGGAACAAATTTTTCCTACTATTGAAACATAACTAAAGTTAGTGTTCTTTACAAATAATTTTTTTGTCACAAATTGAGTTTTCGTTGCAACGCACGGGCACATGACTAGTTATCTCTCATCTTCCAAGATAATTAAGAGGGATATGTAAGTTATTTTCTCTAATGTTTTTCTCAATTTCACCACAACTTTAATCCTTATGCCAAGTTAAAATACGCTTTATATTTA
Source organism: Otatea glauca (assembly GCA_036346275.1). Classification (NCBI taxonomy): domain Eukaryota; kingdom Viridiplantae; phylum Streptophyta; class Magnoliopsida; order Poales; family Poaceae; genus Otatea; species Otatea glauca. The sequence goes on along the minus strand of CM070719.1, from coordinate 63,931,328 downwards.
TCAACGGAGGGAGTACTAATATTTTACAACAGCCTGTTTTGCATCTGCTCGTGCTCTACTACGTGCTAGCTGTATTGTCTTTAGTATTTGTGCAGTTTTGTTTCAGAAGAGGCATAGAAGCAATCCTCTTTTTTCTAACGATTTATCATGCCATTTGTGCTACATGAATGCATGTCTTGAAACAACATGCGTGTACAACAGGTAGGAGGAGATCGAACTCGTATTGCTGGTAGCACTATGTTCCCATCAAGCATGCAATGTAAATATACTCGTCTACGTATATGCCTTCCTGTTCTTTTTTAGATGTCCTTTTAGAATATGTACAACCAACTATTTAAAACTTTGATTTCTAATATGAACAAGAGTATTTAGATTTGTCATGTGGAGGTCTTATCCCTAGATTTGTTGTTGAAAATGCTTCCATAATATTGTATTTTTAATTAAATTTTACTATCATACAATTAGAAAAATTAATGATCAAAGATATATATTAGAGACCATATTGATGTCTAAAACGATAAGTAAAAAACGAAGGTAGTACTCATAGGGTTGAAAACGGAAACAGAATTTCCATCAGTTCTGCAGAAAGATGGAAACGAAAGCCTTCTCGGAAATAGAAACAAAAAATATCGGTACGGAAACGGAAACGAAAATAGGAGAGTCAGTTCCGACGGAAACGGAAATTCCGTTTCCTAATTTAAATAACACCATAAATATATATTGTTTTATAGAAAATATCAAATAGCATTTTTCCCAAAAATATTTTATAACATTTTTGAAGTTAGGAAAATTATTTCCAGCAACATTTTGGTTTTATTTTTATCAAATAAATCATGTATTTAAATATGAAAATAGCAAAAATATTAATTAAATGACGAAAATTCAGAAAAAAAAATCATAAAATCCGAATTAAATGCTCAATTAAAGAATTTGCAAATTTTTAGGGTGTTACAACTGGGAACATACCTAGATGGAATTTTCAGCTTTCGTTTCCGTATCCGCTCCGCTCCGTATCTGTTTCCGTCACTATTCATTTCCGTATCTGTTTTCGGGGTTTTCGATTTCGTTTCCGTTACCAGTAAAAAATATGGAAACAGAAACGAAACAGTCATTTACTGATCGTTTCCATTCCGTTTTCATCCCCAAGTACTCAGTATGCGCCCCTTTGAGAGGTGAAAAGTAACCTATTTTCAGTGTAATATATGCATTCCAAACAAACTATAAGTATCGTTTAATACTTCTCTATACCAGTTTCACCTTGTCTCCTCTCAATCGTAGGTATTGTACTATTGAAAGAGAAATTTCTTTATTTGCCATTGGAAGTTGGTTGGATCCCGAATATGCTTTTGGAAAACTGCTCCTCCCTTCGTTACCATATGATCTCAACTTTATCCTTTATTTGCCACTCTCGTTAGTCGGTTGTTAAGTGGTGCATAAAAAAGACTATATTACCCTTCTTCTTTCTCTTGCTATTACATCTTCTTGCTCAAGCCACTACTGGGCATTCTTCTTCGACGTGTTCAGTACCGTGCTGGTGTAATAGTGGCAACAAGGTGAGCGATGTGTTTCCCGGACATGGAGGAGTAGTTGTGGCGGATCCCGATGCCTAAGAGACCTAGTGTGGCTGGAAGAAAAGGAAAATCGATGGTAAGGCTGGAAAAGTGAAAAGGCTCGCCGTTGCAAAATCCGACGGCCTTCAGCCACATTAGCACGTGCATGAGCAACGTGTTGGTGCAAGGATGTGAACAATTGTTTTAGCTTGGTTGGAGATGACCTAAGGAGTTTCAACGACGGTGGCCTCCCATGGTACGATGGGCTGCTCGCCGGTGGTGGGATTTGGCAAGAAGAGAGGCTTAGGTGTGGGCACGATGAGGTTTAGGATGTCGAGGTGGTCCTTGTGATGTGAGCGTCGCGGTTGAAGGTGTCCTGGAGGCGTGGATCAGTGTGCACTGTGGTACTGCTAGTGTGGGAACGCATGGTGGAGACCCACCGGTGTCGGGGAATAAAGAATGAGGGGAGCATTGGGATCGTAGACATGCGGGAAAGGTATAGAAGAGCTCGATTTTGGGGATTGGGGAAAATGGAAGTGCGGCTTACTTGGGAGGACGCCTATCGTGTCACTGTAGAGAAGAAAAAAGATGAAGAGAAAGGGGAGATGTCGAGGACGATCGAGTAGTACCGTGACAATGTTCGTGTCCATGAGAAAATTTCTCTGGCTGTTGTGCAATAGGAGCTTGAGCTACGTGGCGTGCACACGGTGCCACAACAAAGGCGGTTGCGAGCGAGCCGGCTCTCTGGAGAGGGCTAGGTTACGTTGGTCTTGTGCCCTTTCGCCAACGAGAAGCAGCGGCAACGATGGAGACGAGATGGAGACGAGCGGCAAAGGCGAGGAAGAAGGGGGAATAAGAGAAATGAAGAGATAAGGAAGAAGAAGGGCTTTGACCAAGGGTAGCACCGTTAGTTTCTAAAAAAATCTGACAAGATCAAGAGAGCAAATAACAATTGACTCATGGTGGAGTGACGAGAATGGCAAAAACGAGATGAAAAGTTGAGATTCGATGGTAATGAATGGAGAAGCAGTTTCACGATGATATTTTAGGTCATCGACTAATATCTGATGACAAATAAGGATTTTTTTTCTACTATTGAAATTACATGTAAACACGAAATAGGATAAGGACCTAACATCTTGGACACATCAAGATGAGTTCAAGATATCCTTGTAAAAAGAAACAAACATGATCAACTCTGTTATTGGGAGAGCCAGGCAGCCAACTAATAATAGGCACAGGTTGGGCATCGTGTCGTGCTGGGCTGGCCCGGCATGGGTCCATCGTGCTTCGTGTCTGAACTGTGCCATGCCGTGCCGGCCCGGCTCGCCTTTGGCGAGTCCAGGCACTTTCTATTTGCACTATTACGACGAGAGGAAAGGGGATAGAGACGTATGGAGTTAAGACAATGGACACAAATATTATGGGGAAAAGAACTAACATGAAATTTATTATTGAACAGTTACAGAGAGCGAGGGGGATGTACTGAACACGGACGAGAGAGGGGGCAATGGGAGAGAAAGAGAGTGACGGAGACACGCGAGAGAGAGCAGCTTGCACTGTCTCTCAATCTTTCTCCCCTCTTGCTCGTCTGTCTCAAGTGTCGGTGACGGGGGTGGCGTCCATACTGCTGGGTGCGTCTATGGCGCTCATACTCTGCGGGTCGGTAACCTTCATGCTAGGCTTCTTCCTCATACCCTAGGTCATCGAGCCCAAAGCACGACCCATGCTACAGTATCGTGCCGGGCCTAATGGGCTAGGCCGCCCATTAGGCCCGGCACGACCCGTGCTACAATATCGTGTTACATAACACGGCCCACTTCGTACAGGGCCAGACCATGCCCGTCGTGCCTTAGGCCGGCCCAAAAAAGCCCGGCCCGAATACCCACCTCGCACAGCTCCAAGTAGACCACGACACGTCAGCAACTTCCCTGCCCACTCAGATTAACCTGCCATGTGGGCCCACCAGGACCGTCTGATCACAAGACAGCGCCCTACATGCAGTCCTGGATTTCCTGCATGCCATGTGGGTCCATGTAGCAGAAGTGGTAAAGTTGTAGATAGACCGAACACTGAGGGCGAAAGCTGAAAGCTGGTGTTCGACGGCGATCCGTAGTAATAGAGGTTATAGGCTCGGAGGTTACCACCAGTCACCGCCTCACCGGTCATGGAGTTTTAATTGTCCCCCTCTCTTGAATGGCCGTCTCTACCTCCACGCCAATCGAGGTCAAGGGCTGGTGCAATTGATCGAGCCCATACGCGTCGCTCCACTCGGTGAGGAGCCAAGAGGACAAGGCGGCGGCCGGCGAGGAGCTTGTGGCTGTGTCGCCGCGGCAGCCCTTCGCTCTTACTGGTTAGTGGGTCTCTCTGTTTCGTGTTCGGGGTTTTTTTTGGCATGTTTCGACACAGAAGGAAACTTTCGTGTTACCGGGATAAAAATTTGGAATGTGGCGTAAAGTTGGAAGCTGTGCTGTGCAGAAGGCCGGCCGTTCGGTTCTCGGATGGTTAGCTAAGCTAATTGGAGGCGAAATCGCCACGGGTGGGGGCGGCAGTACGACTGTGGAATCTGACAGGTTCGGAGGGTGGTCGCCCACCATTTCCCCCTTCTTCCCCACGTCGCTATCTCTCGACTACAGGGACTGCGAGTACAGATGCGCAGGCAGCGGGCAGCCTCGGTGCCCTCCCCGGCAGGCTGCACTGCAGCAGCCAGCCATAAAGTTGCGATCTTTCTCTCAATCCGCAGCCGCAGCAACACCACTCGCGCAGTCGCGCGGGCTTGGACTCGGGTCGGGCCCCGGGCCCCGGGCCCCCGGCAGAACATAAAGTTGCGATTTTTTTTTACCACGACGGGTTCCTGCTTGTTTTTTCTCCTGTCTTGTGATTTGGTTTCAGACAGTAGTGTCAAGTGGCGACTGTTTGTACCCTCGCTTCGTCTCCGGGCATTAAAGTCCCCAGAGCTAGTGGTGGTTGCGCGGCATCGTCTTTGTCTGTCATTCTCCCTCTCTTCGGTGTCTCGGGTTCAGTTCTTGGGGGGTGTTTCAATTCTTATTGAAATGTTTTGACAGGGTAGGAGTTCTTGGCGTGGCGGTGCTCCGAGATGAAGGAGATGGCGTTGGGCTCCGGCCAGCAGCCTCAGAGGAAGGCGGAGAAGGGCCGGGGAGCGGAGGCGGTGGTGGTGGTGGCCGTGCGCTCCGCGGTGAGGGAGATCCCTAAGACGGCCGTCGTGTGGGCGCTGACTCACGTCGTGCAGCACGGCGACACCATCCTGCTCCTCGTCGTCATCCCGCCGCACAGCTCCGGTATGGCCTCTCCTTGAGCTTTGCTACACTCCCGTGTCTTTTTTTTTTGCCTTTCAACAACTGCAGCACAATGGCTTGAAATGTTACAGAGCTGCCCATTAGTTCGCCAATACTATAGGAATTTTCACCTGACCATGACTTCGTTTTTTTGTTTTTTTTTGGTGGGGTGGGGGGTTCAAGTTGACTGATGGCTCGAAATGTTAAATGTGTTTTTGTTTTTTTTAGGTAGGAAGTTCTGGGGTTTTCCACTGTTTGCAGGGGATTGCGCGAGTGGCCATAAGGCAGTGTTGAATCAGAAGTCGGATGTCTCTGAGTTGTGCTCCCAAATGATGCTAAAACTTCGTGATGTGTATGATCCGAGCAAGGTTTGGATAGGGAGCTAGCTGCAGTTATTTCTTGGCTCAACTATCCACGCCCAGCTATTTCTGATGATTCTTTCCATAATGTGCAGATAAGTGTGAAGGTTAAGGTTGTCCCTGGATCTCCTTCCGGTGCTGTGGCCACTGAATCAAAGCGAGCGCAAGCAAGCTGGGTTGTGTTAGACAAGTAATGTGACACAAAACTGCAACCTTCTTCTTCTTCTTCATATTGACATTATCCTGTGATATTTTAATCCATGATTTGCATAGCCCCTTACTTTACAAGTGGTGTTGTTACTCAGGGAGTTGAAGCATGAGGAGAAACGCTGCATGGAAGAACTGCAGTGTAATATTGTTGTTATGAAGCGCTCTAGGCCCAAAGTTCTTCGGCTAAATCTGGTGGGATCTCCTGAAAAGGAGTCAAAATCACCTCTCCCGCAACCGACCGAGTCGAATGCTTTGGTTGATAGAACTGTGAATAATGTTAAAGAGCAGCGGAGTTCGATTCGAGGACCGGCAGTGACACCGAATAGCAGCCCGGAGTCAGAAGCGCCGTTTGGCAGTACCGACGTTGGCACATCCTCAGTCTCAAGCTCAGACCCTGGCACTTCCCCATTTTGTGCTTCAGAAATGAACAGCTCTCTGAAGAAAGAGGCAACCAAGGATAATTTCCAGCACTCAGATGTCAATATATCCGATTCTGACAGTGAAACTTCAACTCCTCCAGCAGCCTCATCACTTCAGCCATGGATGGTTGAAATTTTACAGGGATCTGCGTCCTCTAGATTAGTGGGAAACCGTCCTAGAAGAACTCCCACAGCAGATGCTTTGCTTGAGAAGATATCCAAACTGGATCTCTTGACTGAAATTAGTGCAGTCAGAAGCAGGTCTGACTTAAACTTCAGAGGAAATGTGAGAGATGCTGTCTCATTGTCGAGGAGTGCACCCCCCGGACCACCACCTTTGTGTTCAATATGCCAACATAAGACGCCTGTGTTTGGAAAACCCCCACGGTGGTTCAGCTACGCAGAACTGGAACTTGCCACTGGAGGCTTCTCCCAAGCAAATTTCTTGGCTGAAGGTGGGTTTGGGTCTGTTCACAGAGGTGTCCTACCTGATGGCCAAGCAATTGCTGTTAAGCAACACAAACTTGCTAGCTCCCAAGGCGATGTCGAGTTTTGCTCAGAGGTGGAGGTTCTGAGTTGTGCACAGCACCGGAATGTTGTAATGCTGATTGGTTTTTGTGTTGAAGACAAGAGGCGTTTGCTAGTTTACGAGTACATTTGCAATGGATCACTTGATTCACATCTTTATGGTGAGCTAGCCTTTTCCCCCCGACAAACTCAATGTGACAGCTGATGAGTAGCTTAGAGCAAGTACAATAATAAAGCCCACTATTTACTCCATCTCTCATTCATATCATCTAGAATAACAATAAAGACAGCTTGTACAATAACCATCTCTAAAGGTTATCTCTAGAGAAATACTAAAGCATTTAATTTGGGCATTCAACACTAACCTTATCTTTGTGGTTATTGGCAAAACACTAACTTCAACACTAAGAGCTGTTCGCGCCGGCTCCAACACCGACTTTTAGTGGGCGATAGCACCTATATTCCCATGTGATGGTTGCTACTAAATAAGAGTCAGCTATCTTCTCTCTCCTCTTTTCTCACTCTTCCATATAGGACAAATCCAATGTATACATGATAAAAGTAAGCTAAAATGACCTTATTGTACATACCTTTAGAGAACTATGCATTTGTTTCTGTTGCAATAACTCTTCCCTTGATTTCTCATGGCCGTATTGGAACGAAATTCTTTGAGTATAGCCTTTCTAAACTATTTGTTGCACTCTTTTAGGTCGAAACAGAGAGACGTTAGGGTGGGCTGCCAGACAAAAGATTGCAGTAGGGGCTGCCAGAGGGCTGCGATACCTCCATGAAGAATGTAGGGTTGGTTGTATAATCCATCGTGATATGAGACCGAACAACATCCTTGTCACACATGATTTCGAACCACTGGTATGGTCATCAACCCTCTATTGCAATATATAAGGAATCATTTTTTTATGATAAATATACAAGTCATTGCTGTGTTTATTGCACTGAAATTTCGTGTTTGTAATTATGTGAAAACGATGTTGCTATAGAATCATACAACTTGCCTAGATTACGTTGGATCTTGAAAACCATGCATTAAGATGCATGCTAAACAAGTTGTCTTTGATCCGTTGCAACGTTGTTGTTTCTGATTCATTGACATGATGCTGTAAATTGTGACAGATTTGTCATTCCCACTGCCATTACTGGTCTTAAGTCTTGACTGTCATTACATGGTGCTATTGAAGTTTCTTCATTATGGTGTAACAGGTTGGAGATTTTGGCTTGGCTAGATGGCAACCTGATGGAGACATGGGTGTTGAGACAAGAGTCATTGGCACATTTGGGTAAGTTTTGAAATTTGGTCAGGTGCAACTTCTGAAATTTTGCAATTCTGAGCCTCTTTTTGATTATGTGCAGTTATCTGGCACCTGAATATGCTCAGAGTGGGCAAATAACTGAGAAGGCTGATGTCTACTCATTTGGGGTTGTTTTAGTGGAACTTGTCACTGGGCGCAAGGCTGTTGATATTAACAGACCGAAGGGCCAGCAATTCCTAACTGAATGGGTGAGCTCACCTAGAAATTACTATCATGTATTATCCCATAAAAAAACTACAATCGTTTTATTTTGGTGGTTAATGATAGGAACCTATTATAGTGGTCTGTCTATAACTATATGGTATGAGAATGAAGTCAGTAGTGATAGTTAGTTTCCACTGTTGAACTAGGATGGCTGGTCTGAGTGTTCGAAAAATCCTTTATCACTGACTGAAGAATACTTTTTGAGCAATCAACTAACTTGGAACTGACTGCTGTTTCTCAACCTGTTCATCAATCATCAATGCAAACTGAATGTAAATGAAGATCTCTGTTTTGATCCATCGGTTCCGCATATTCTGATCTCAATCATGTTCTATTCATTTGTAACAGGCACGACCTTTGTTGGAAGAGTATGCAGTTGACGAGCTCATTGATCCACGACTAGGGCATCGCTTCAGCGAAAATGAGGTGTATTGCATGTTACATGCAGCAAACCTGTGCATAAGGCGCGACCCTCATTCACGGCCGCGCATGTCCCATGTTAGTCACGCTCTACACTCTTCGTTAGTAGGAAGCTTAATTATTGGCGTGCTTACCCTTTTTTTTTTGACATATCCGAAAGGTTCTCCGCATACTAGAGGGCGACATGGTCGTGGATTCTGGTTGCATCTCTGCTCCGAGCAGTGATGCCGGGAGCATGAGCCGACGAATGCTAAATGATCAGCAGCGTTTTCAAGAGCAGAGCAGCCCAATTCAACAGGATTCACATCGTGTGGGTGAAGGAAAACACACTTATGAGACTGTGAGAGGTGCCTAGGATCGAGATAGGCAGAACCTGTCTCACAGATACTAATATCCTTCAGTTGCAGAATGCAGCCAAGACGAAATGTGTATTATTTCCCCGCTTTTCTCTCTCTCATTTGCTCTATCCTACCCTCTTTTCTTTCCTCCTATTTTTCTTGTTTATTAACCATGTGGTGAGTATTGACTATAGTGTCAACTTTTTTGCTGCTACATTGTGTGTATAGTGGAGTAAATGGTAGTACTAGTACGTAGTGCTTTTACATTATCTTGAGCTTTGGGGTTAACTCCTGTTTTGTGAATGAATGGAGGAAAGGGTGTCATCCCAAGTTGTTTGTAGTGAGTGCTTGTTTGGAATCTCATTGCTTGAGAACTGTGGTCACTATTGTGGTACTATTGTTTGTGTATAATTTTCGACTATTGTAGGGAGCTGCGGGCTGTACGCCTTCGTCAGAACTCAGAAAAGTGCAGCCTAGATTCTGTGTGCACTAGCTTCTTTCCCCCCTATGGATTTGTGTTAGATTTTGTCAAAAAACAATGTAATTTAATTTCAATTAGTGGAGAAGCGCATCATTCCTTTTGGGGTGTCAGTTTGATCCTTTCGACGATTCATCATCTGCCAATGGTACGGTACGGTACGGTGTTTTACAAGTAGGGAGCAGTAGAATCGATACTTCGATAGGCATTGGCATTGCAAGCTGAACCTGTTGGCTTGGCGGACTCATCTCGCATAGTCGCGTACGCGGCGCGGCGATGCACCGGTGAAGTAGCGTGGAATCCGCTTCCGTCGGAGCTGATGGCACGCAACGCAAGTGCGGGACCGAGCCGCTGCCTCGCTCCATGAGCACAGGAGGGTGGCTTGTTGCGTGGGTAGCACAATAAACAGACCCGTTGTGGTTTGGTAGCAGTGATAGGCTCATCCGAGTTACCGCACTGCTGCTTGTTGTTGCGTTGCTGCGGTTGGGAGAGGTCTAGATCTGCCAAAACAAAGGAGCCAAATCCATAAAGAAACTACGACGAGGGGGCCAAATAGGCTAAAGATAGGGACAACGATAAAAAAAAAAGGCTACGTTTTGAGTAGTGCTTCAATGCTTTTCCTTCCAATACAAGTTGCACAAATCTTAAAACAAGCGAAGGGGTAAGTAATTATCATCTACCATTCATTCATGCTTTAATATTTGTGCAACTGTCAAAAGGAAAAGCATGAAAGCACCTCTCATATGTTTTTATTCTCCATCACGTCATATTCATATATAAGCTAAGTTAGCAAAACCTGCTCTAGTGTTTACTCCTCCATCCTCATTCGTGGCTTCCACACATAAATTAAAAAAGAAATCAGATAACCTCTCACTCTCAACCTCTTTTCTTTTGTGACATCTAAGGTCTGTTTGATTTGATGATAAATTTATCTACTAAAGGCCTGTTTGGTTGATGATAAATTTATCTTACCAAAATTTGGCCACTAAATTGTCTGCCAATATTTTGATCAAAGATTGAAAAGAAAATGAACTAGAGAACTAAGTGAGAAGGGGATCTTACCAAAATTTGGTAGAAAACTAAATACTTGCAGAATTTAGTAAGGCAGGCTTTGGTAACCATTGGAAGCAAACCAAATAGACCCTAAACCTTACCAAAATTTAGCCGTCAAATTGGCTACTAATATTTTGGCTAAAGATTGGCAAGAAAATGAATTACAGAATCAAAGGAAAAGAAAATCTTATCAAAATTTGATAGCAAACTAAATACTCGCCAAATTAATCAATGCTACCAAAATTAGGTAATGCAAACATTGACAATCATTGGAAGCAAAAGCAACGGTGCCCCTGAACCGCCGCTCGTCGTCAATTTGCTGCCTCCATCGCCCGATCTCGATGGGTTTCGCTGCCGGTCAACCTCTCTTCGTCGTTGGGACTCCCGACCACGGCGAATCTGGAATGGAGGCGGAGGCGTTGACGACGAAGAATCCGGAGGAGACGACAGAGACAGCCATGGATCCGGAGGAGACGACTACGGCCATGGCTGCGTTGTTTTAATCTCCCAGCGACGGGCTGACCCCCATGACAGCGTGTCCGGTCCCGGCGGCGGCTGCTGTCCGATCAAGACGGTAGCAATGGGTGGAGGCATTAATGGAGGAAGGCCATGGCTAAGGTCCCAAGCTGACAGATAGGTCCATTCGTTTTTTTTTTTTAATTCTCCTATAGTCTAACCTGGACTTGCTCAGTTGCTCCGGCTCTAGAATTTTTTCCCTTACCCTCCTCCCGTTTGCAATGTCTGGACTCGGTTCTTAGGTCCGGGTTTAAGAGCACATTGCACACGCCCCATGGAGTCTTGGCTTGTCCCGGTAGGGCAGGCAGACAATGATTCTCCTTCCTCGGCCGTCTCCACAGGGGAGAGAAAAAAACAAGATGCCGGTAGGAACAGGCTGCCAATAATGAGAATTCGTCACGCTACAGTAGAGTATCGGCCCACTGTAGCGGCCACTTACGAAAATGAGACGGTAACAGAGTTGGCTTGAGCTCCCAGTCCCAGGCTCCAATCCAATCCAATCCAATCCAATCCAATCCAATCCAATCCAATATTCAATGTTCCAGCCAGCGTTTGATGGTACGAGAATGAAGCGCCTTCCATATCATATTTTCAGAGGGAAAGATGATCTGGGGGAATTGGACCTTGGAATGGAACAGGCCCAGACAGTGCTGCTTTCTGCCAATTGAATTCAACCAACCCATTAAGCCCATCCAAGACGACTACGGGGCCGATTCGGCGGTGCCTCGCATCTAACCTCCCATAACTAGTAAGGTCCAGGCGAATTTTAGATTCTGCCATCGATCCAGCCCTCTCAACGTTGGGTGCATGAACAAGGCATGGTTTAATCCTCATCTGAGCAAAATCACTGAACTAAGCTAAGCGCACACCACAAAACATCAAATACATTGTCCTATCGAAACATGGGAGAGGCTACCATTGACGACAAAACACCGGTGGCGGTGGGTGCACCTCGGATATACACGAGTACCAAGGACGACACAGCAACAACACAGTAGTGACGCAGCTAGATCACGGCAGAGCAAACCATGCGTGCACCCGTTCATTTCCCACCTAGCGTGGGAAACTGCGTCTGGTCTTCAATCGCTGGAGCAGCAGTTTGTCCCCAGCCGCCGCCGCCGTTGTAACCGCCGCGGAATCCCCCACGCTCACCACGACCCCTGCCGCGACCACGGCCCCGACCACTGGGGCTGTAGTACCTCTCACCTTCTGCGGGCTTCAAGAATTCATTGATGCTGAGGGACTTCAGGGAGAAGGGAGCAAAGGAAAAAAGGGAACGGACGCAATGGTTAGGAGATAGAACAGGGGCCCTGACTAAAGTTTAACAAGACAAAAATGTCAAATACCTTCTTGGCACGTTCATCTCTTTCAGCGTTTTCTTTCCTTTTCAACTCCTTGTCAGAGCCCTACAATCGGTTATAGGGTTTGGGTGAACCGCAACATCAACTAAACACAGGCAGAGAAAAGGACACTGTGTGCCACTTACCAGCTTGATAAACACTTCATCGGTAGTACCCTTTTTTATTGATAGTTGTTGCATGCACTGCAACTCCTTATCAACGTCAACTTTTCTCTCCTCAGCCTTTAGTGCAAGTAAAACTTTCCGTTTCTCCTCCAGCACTTTCTCGTATTCCTCCAAAGTCATCTCCTGCGTAATGACGGGTTTAAATGTTATTTCACTGACTAATGTATTAGTACTTGGATAGTTGGATCATAACATGACATGTTAACAATTTCTTATTACTAATTGCAACTCCCTTCAACAGGCAGACATCAGATCAGAAAAACATCAGAAAGAGTGACACGCTATGACAGGCAACAATCAAAATGGTAGCCATATATTAGGACTATCGAGCATCTAAGAAACCAATGCAAAAGCAGCCGAATGGCTCAGAAAAGTTAAATCAGTAACCTAAAGATCCCCAACAAACCACCCTTCACCCTTAAAAAGGAGAAGTGCCACTATAACTGAATGCACACTATCATAGTAAAAAAAAGATGCCCAGGCCACCAAACAGCACACAACGGCGAAATCAAAATGCACCATAGTCCTCTGAACAGACCAATTAAACAATAGAAACACTAGGGCAACATATTGCAATAACCAACAATTCAATATATAGCATCTAGCAAGTTTAAAATTATGCATGCAAAATTCCAAACATTACATGAAAGAATGGATGCTATCACATGAACCATCTATAGGCCAGGTGGAACTGAGCACTTGCAATTCATTTGCCGATGATTTAGATCGATTACTCAGCACTCTAGAGTGCAGATTCAACATTAACACATGGTGCCACCAGGGAAGCAATGGTTCACTGAGGTCACGGTTAGTGGCTGACAAAAGGATTTGACCTAATACCAAATCGTACGTGATAGGAAAACTGATAAAAAAAAAGTAAAATAATACACTCTGGCAGAAGCAGATTGCATTGGGCAGAAAGGAGCAAAACTGCAACTTATCAACTGAAAATAGGAAGAGGCTCAAAACTGATAAGATAATGTACCACGCGAAAAAAGGAGAGAGAATAATGCAGTTTTCAAACAGGTTAAGTCAAACCCCACTTTTGTATTGCGGCAGAAAATAAATGCCAAGCAAGAAATTCTACAGTAAATATCTAGACCATTTGGGCAATAACATTACATTCCTTGGAATAGTATAGATGACTGAAAATGTTCTCTTTTTATGTTTTGGATCACTAAATGGATGGCCTCTGACTTGTTTTGAATGGAATAAAAAACCAAGAACATGTCTATTCATCATAATAGCTCAAAACATATTAAAATTTTTGAGCATTTCCTTGAACTTTTGCACATTTAAAATTATAAAATATCTAAAGCCATATATTACCAACCCATGAAACATGACATTTGGTATGTCCAGTCCAGAAATAAAGTTACCGCCACCCTATTTCACCAATACCAAATGTGCAACCCATACTACATTCCGACGCATTATAAAGCGATCAGATGATAGAATTATATCACAAATCAGAAATATACTTTATCCTCTTCCTTGTCTTCCTCTTCATTCTCTGCACCCTCCTTGTCCTTCTCGACCTCAGACTGTGGTGCATCATCAGGTTTCTTATCCTCCACCACAGCAGCAGTGTCCTCAGTGTTAACAGCCTCCACAGTTTCCCTAATCAATCACATAAAGGGGGTCAAACTCTATAACCTGATTCATCGATCACAAATAAAAAAAGCCACCAATCACAAAACCAAAGCTTAAACGGTCAGTCTTAACTGTGCAAGGCCTTCATCAGTCACAGTTCCCCAATTGCCACGGCCTGCCCCTTCACGCTTCATATCATAGCCACGGCCAGTGCCGCTGTGGCGTTCATAGGCCCGGTGTGGACGTCCAAACTCGTCTCCAGTCTGCCCATGAGTATAGCCACCATGACGGCCACCTCCACGGTAAGGCTGGCGCAGCCCACGGCCCCTCTCTGCCTGCTTCCCCTCACCGTCTTCACCACGAGCCACTCCACCATCTCCAAAGCCACTACCCCCATACCGTCCCTCAAAGCCATTGGCATCAGCATCGCCAAAGTCTCTCCTCGGACCAGTCCTGCCTCCCCGGCCGCCTCTTCCACGTCCTGGGACACCACGCCCAGCCCCTTCGCGTGGAGGACCGTAGTTCCTTGCCTCCCTTACTGCAATCACAGTGAAGCAGTAATCACATAGAGAATAAAAAACAAAATCTTGCTATGTGAGAATAAAAAACAAAATTTTGCTATGTGAGAATAAAAAACAAAATAGTACTAAATGAACAACAGAAAACGTGAAATTTCGCCAAAAAAAAAACAAAATTTTGCTATGAAAAAAAAATCACATAGAGGTCCAACAATTCGATGATTCCACCTTTAACATACGAAAGAGAATAAAACAAAATATTCGAAACCGTATTACTCACCAGCCTGCGCGGGCGGCGGGGGCTTGGTGGGCAGCTTGGCCGCCACCGCGACTGGCTTGGGCGACGCGGCCGCCTTCTTATCGGCTGCGGCGATGAGGTGGGAGGGATCGTCGCTGTCGACGTCGACGAGGAGATCGAACTGGTTCTTCGACGCCATTTTCCGCAGGCGCACCACAGGCCACAGCACTATCACTCCAATTCCAAAATCCAACACGAATCTATCGAGCCATTACCCGCGACGAGATCCCCATGGATTTGATGGATTAGGGTTTGGAGCGAGAGGTCGCAAAACCCTAGCCGCCAATTAGCTTCGCTTGGCTCTGTTCTGAGAGGCTGCGGTGTGTGCGCGCGCGATACAGTACGGCCATCGAATTGCCTTCCATTTTCGGACCACGGGCTCATTACTTTATTCTTTCTATTTCTATTTCCCAAATGACATATTTGGGGCTACCATTTTGAGGCAATTACCAACATATCGAGGTGGGAACAGGGAGCCGAGCGTGCAGGGGTCGTTTTGTCATTTCATAGTGAGCAATTGCCTCGGGACATGAATCTGGTCGGTGTCCTGGTCTTTAGGGCCTTTGGGTGGAACATGGGCGTGGGCCTGATGATGGATGATTCATTCTTAGTTGGGCCTTCGAAGTTAACGGGCCTAATTGAGACCAATGGACGAGAGAAATCAGCTGCTTCTGTAATGTTCAGTTCAACACCACAACAAAGTTGTAAAGTACGATCCTGTTAAACCATTTTGATCCTGATGATCGTAAGCATGTAAATCTTATATCATGTTCCTATGATCCGATCTCATGATGAGTGTACGGACAGGCCGCCGTTCCGCGGCACGGCACGCGAGTACTACTCCGGGCCATGCCGATCCGAGCATGACTCAAACTGACGTGCCATGTCGAGCTATCTATCGTGCTCGATTGGCAGGTCCGGTACGGCCTAGGCAATCATACCTTGTCGGTATGGCCCGTTCGCAACAGTATCATGTCGAGCGTACCTCGTGCCGGTCCAAAATGACACCGCCCAGTGCCCACCTCTACTCCTGTTTCCGACTCTTTGATAAGCTATACGGTAAAATGTATGTGCTTGTGGTTCTAAATTGACAAGGAAGACAACCACATCTTAAGAAAGTTTAACCGCAAACGATTCTACTAGTAGTTTGGTACAATAATCAACTGCCGAGGTGGTGAAGAATAATGTAACAAGCTACGTGTTTGTTCATGTATCTGTACTCTCATTTGGTTGATATATATATATATATATATATATATATATATATGTATGTATGTATGTATGTATGTATGTATGTATGTATGTATGTATGTATGTATGTATGTATGTATGTATGTATGTATGTATGTATGTATGTATGTATGTTGCAGTACTATATCAAGCGTACAAATGCGGCCATGATAAATAAACGGTGGGAAAAAGAAAGGGACAAACGTAGGACTCCTAACCGGGTTAGGGGGGGAGGGGAGATCAATCGAACCAACTGGCGGCAACGGCGATGAGGTCGATTGTGAGCTTGGCCATTCCGGCAGCGAACCGTAGGGAGCCGGTGAGTCGTCCGCCGGGCGCATCATGTGGGTGAGTTCGGCATAGGAGACGGTCCACCGTGGCTTCGACCTCCACGGCTCCACAGGCCGCCGTTGCCGGCTTGCCACACCGCGTACATCGATGGCTGCGACGAGGGCGGTGGAATGGATTGCGTCGCGGCTGTTTCCAGGAGCAGATGCGGCGACCCGTATAATTAAGTCAAGGGAGCCTGTTATTAATTCTCAGATAATTATGTTAATTTAGGTATATTAGTTAATAAAACATTAAGTGGATCTGGTATCTTATCGGTTAATACACCGTATTCAGAGTGTTGCAGAAGAACAATAATTAGAGGTTGAAATGAATTTTTATTATAATCCATGCCACACAAGATATAAGTCTAAAGTTCATAAATCATTACGTAATCTTTACAGCAAAAACTTACATATAAATAGTAATGATAATATACCCAAGTGAACGACGATCACTGCTATATGGACTACTACTCCATCCAATCCTCCGGGTAGTCCTCCACCGCCTCATCACCTTGATCTTGCGCGTAACTCTCCAACCACTCCCCGGTGATTCCATCGAGCTCAGCTTCTAAGCAAAAAGGGATTTATACAAAGGTGAGTATAATAGCTGCTTAGCAAGCGTTAATAACAAGTGCATTATATGAATTTTTCTTTCCAAAACCATCTCTTAAATCCTTTTTACTGAAAATAGATTTTATTGTAAAGATTTGTGATTTTGATTTTTAGTTATTAAATTGCTACTAACAATTCCAACCCTGATAGCCAACGAGTAGTGGTGTCCTCGACTGTTTCGCACCTACTCTCAGCATACTAGTTGTACTCCGCCTGACAATGGAGATACTCCACCCAAAGCTTTACATATAGAGCCCCAAAGAATCAACCACAATTGATTTTCTGTATCCCTCACTAGGTCGAACTGGCGTATCCCAGCTTCACACATCTCTTAGTTATCTACTCTTATCTCAACATGGAGATTATAACATTGTCATAGGACAACCTTTTCTAGTCGTTTTCACACACTATAGTTGATACGAATATTACGGCTTATTACCCGAGTGCAGAGATTTATCCTTATATCGTAGCCTATATAGAGAGCCCCACCGGCATGACAATCCTTCTCATTGGCACCCTCTACCCGTCACATATGTGGATACAACAATCACACAAATTCATAATCAACTACTGCCGCAACAGTTCACCATCAAAATCACTTTTCCATAATGCTCGATTTACAGATATTCTTAAATGAGAATTTTCCAATGCATCGATAATATCACATATAACCAAATATATTTGCTTGAATTAAATTAAATATGATCAAGGAATGCTTTCCTGAATTTTGGTCAAAATATTCGTCCTCACGCGGTTGATGCTGAGGATTATCGGATAGATTGGAGTTGATTCCTGAAATTACAATAATACCATATTTTACTGGCAGATAAATTTTATATGATTTACGGTGTCCAACATCTTTTCTTAAAAATTTTAATGTTTGCTATACGTATGAGGTGTTCTTTTACAGATTTATATATTTTTGTTTCATCGTATGTTATTTAAATGCTAGCAGACTAAATCTATTACTTTAGTGGATTTTAATGGATTGTACTTAATTTGGATCGTGCGTCCTAACAGATTGATTAATATTTTAGCTGATTCATTAAACATACATATTTCTTGTTTTTCTCTTTTTCTCTCTCTCTTTTTCATTAACTCGTTTAAGTACAACTATTTTATGCGATTACTAGCGTCAACATTATGTTATTATTATTTTCCCCGAATTAATTATCTATTTTTACATATTTTGAAATTTAATCCTTTTCCCCCTATTTTTCTCTTTCTTTCTTTTCTTTTTCTCCTCTTTTCTTTTTTTCTCCTTTTCTTTTCTTTTTCTCCTCCTCTCTCTCCTTATCCATTCGGCTGAATTCTCCCCCTTACAGTTCTCTTCTTCTCTGGCTCCTCTCTTCCTCCTCCTTTATGGTGCCTCCTCTTCCCCTGCCGAATGTGGCCGCCCCCACCTCCTTCTACTCCGGCGCCAATGTTTCTCCCGATAGGCGCCCAGGCTCCACTCCCCTCTGGGCTACCTCCCAGCTAGCTCGCCTCCCTCTGGCTCCTGGTGGTTTGCTCCTAGCTTCTTGCTCCTGTCTCCCTAGTGGCTTATGCCCTTTAGTAGTCTTCTTGACCTCTTGGTAGCTTGCCACTTTGGTGTGGCTTGCTTTGGGGGCTTTGATCGGAGAGTTGGCTTTGCTATGAGGGCTTTGACTGACGGTTTATAATGGAGGCTTTGACTGGGAAGTTGGCTTCGACTGTGAGTTATCATAATGCACAGTGTTCATGCTTATCCCTTTCTACTGTGGGGTTCTACCCTTTTACAGCGTAGAATTACTTTTCTACCGCGTGCTATTTTTACTATCCACGTGCCTACGAAATAAATTTGCAGGTTTGTTAATTGCCGAGTGATGAACTCTAATTCGTGAGAGGTGCCGATTTGGCCCCAGACGAATTTGGTATCTCAGTGAGCGATACCAACTCATACGGGTTTGACGGCAACTCTACTCTTTAAATTTTCTTGCCCTTTTAATTTATTGATTTTATTTCTATATGCAACCTAATTGACATGCAGACCAGGGTTCACAAAACCGAAACCGTGAAAAACCGTAAAAACCAAAACCGTGAGAACCGCAAAAATCGATCGAAAAACCGCTTGAAAACCGTTAGAAACCGAAGGGTTAAGAAATCAAATTTTTTTTAAAAAAAAATCAAAAACCGCTCGGTTTTCGCGGTTTTTCACGAAAAACCAGCTAACCAATTGAATGTTACTCAAAAACGGTTTTTCGAGCAGTTTTTTTGCGAAAACCGCGGTTTTTCAACGGTTTTCAACAAATAATTTTTTTCATTTTTTTTTATTTTTTAAAATTAGATCGGTTTATCGAACGGTTTTGGATCTCGAGCCGACGCGGTAAGGTCGAAAACCGAGTGGTTTTTCGCGGTTTTGTGAACCCTGATGCAGACTACAGATGAAGATCAGAAGAAGCATAGCTTTTAAGAATCTTGTAATTTTTATTTTTGAGATGTAATTAATTATTCATATAATTTTTTTGCAATTCTGAATTGTAATTAATTTATTAAGCTATGTATTTGATTTTGTTGTATGAGTTTGTAATAATTAAGGTGTATGATTAATCTTTGCTAATTAATTTAATTATACAAGTTATGTTAATTTAATGATCTCATTTGCAAAAAGATAAACAACTGGGTTATTTCAGCAGATGAAACGGATGCCATGCCTTTCCTGTGGGATGTGCTGAGGTGATCCAACTGCATGCGTAATCTTCCTTCCTCGTTTTGTCGATCGCTAGAGGAGGGCACTCGGGCCAGGCTCTTTTGGGCCGGCCCGAGGCACGATATCATGGCCCGGCACGAAGTGGGCCGTGCCAGGCACTTCGTGCCGTGTTGGTACGACACTGTAGCACGGGCTGTGTCGGGCTCGAGGATCAGGCACGATGAGGGGCACGGCCCAGCACGATACTGTAGAATGGGCTGTACCGGACCCGATAACCCAGGGCATGAGGAAGAAGCTTAGCATGAAGATCACTGGCTCACAGAGCATGACCGCCATGGATGCACCCAGTAGTATGAACGTCACCCATATCGCCGACACCTGAGAGAGACGGACAAAACAGGAGAGAGAGCTGAGAGAGATTGAGAGACTCTCTCGCTCGTCCCTCTCAATCTCTCTCAGCTCTCTCTCACCAGTCTCTCTCAATCTCCCTCACAATCTATCTCGTTGTCTTGCTCACTCTCTTTCTCGCTCATTGCCCCCTCTCTCGCCTGTGTTGAGCACATCCTTTTCGCTCTATGTAACTGTTCAATAATAAATAAATTTTAGTTCCTTTTCTCATAATATTTGCATTCACTGCCTCAATTCTATGCATCTCCGGCTCCTTTCCTCTCGTTGCAATAGTGCAAATAGATCGGACTTGAGCCGACACGGCACGAAACAGACACGAAACGCAAATAAGCCGTGCCTAGGCTCGTCGAAGACGAGCTGGGCCGGTACGGCTCGACACGGCGAGCACGACGGGACATCGCGACCCGGCCCGACGCCCACCTCTACGATCGCTGCGTACTCATCTCTCATTTCCTTTCCGTTTCTAACAGAGGCGCCACCACCAAGGTAGGATAGGACACCACAAGCAGTACAAAGTGGAACATATAATTTCACAACAAAGCTTGTACTCTCTCTCTCTCTCTCTCTTTTCCCGAATGCATTTCATTTTAGTTTTTAAATTTTATTCTTAAATACATGTTATCCTAAAATCTCAAGATGACTTTTTACCATTTCTTCCCTTCTATATCTCTCCCTTTTAGTTGTTTCTAATATCATTTACTACTATGAACTAGTGGCTATAATGAAGATGGATCATATAATCTTTTGTAAATGTATCCTGATAGAAGTGAAAGAAACTAGAATGACACCTATTCAAGAACAGGAGTACAAATTACATCGTTTTCAAGCAAACAGATAATCCAAGTTGAAAAGCAATACACACCAGCCTTGAGTGAAGCACGACATTTCACAACAAAACTCGGTAAAAACTACATCATCATTTCCGAGCAAATAGATAACGCAAGTTGAAAAGCACCTCAACGGAATATAAGCTGGCCGAGTCAGGCAGGAATTATAATACTTCAGCATTGTGATCCCTGACCAGGTATCATCGCCTCATCAATGGGTGATGCATCTTTCAGAGTTTACAGCACCGTGTATGTTATGACACGCATGTATCCACCAAAGCTCAGCAGAGGTATCAAGATTCATTGTACAAGTTGGCATTTATCTCTTGTTAAGTCTACAGTCAAACGAGAATAGATTGCAGAGCCACATCAAAAGAAGAAGCGACCACGTGCCATGTTTCGAGCGTAGCTCTTTAAAGTAATCGGGG
The DNA here is from genome assembly GCA_036346275.1 of Otatea glauca. Classification (NCBI taxonomy): domain Eukaryota; kingdom Viridiplantae; phylum Streptophyta; class Magnoliopsida; order Poales; family Poaceae; genus Otatea; species Otatea glauca. The sequence continues at coordinate 63,910,190 of CM070719.1, read as the reverse complement.
AAACTCAATGCCAGTACATATGTTTTTCCCATAGATCGGATACGTGAGATCCCGGATCCCGTCCTCCATGTCTTCCTACCGGAACCACCATCTTTGGATCGCAGAGATGGGTGTATGGAGGAAGGGGGCATAGCGATGGATGTACGGGTTGACAGTTCGCCCAATGTTTGCCCATGCGCTCTGGTGATAGCTAGATGTCACAGGAGCATGGTACATTAGCTTCAACACCTGCACAACAGATAAGCATGCGACGAACACTGGTAAGTAACTCAGTAAAAAAAAAAATGTACTACTTGCTGGGTATTAATATAAGTTGCTAGGGAAAGAGCAATAGTATATTTGACACTCAAAACATGAACAAACCGGTGCATAAAAAAACTGGTACTCTAAAATTATGATAATAATGTAAACAAGGAAGACCAGTATATATGCCCAACTAGTTGGTAGTGCTTAGCCAGGGATAACGGTGGCTAGGATACGTTCAATAATGGTCTTGATAACAAACAGAATCAGCATATAGCACCCTCACGTTAGCTCCCAGCTATGAAGTGAATGGAACGAAGCAATGAGAGAAAAAAAGAAGACCAAATGTATAGTGGATAACTTACCTGCCAGTACATGAATGTCTGAATTATGCTACGTCGCCACCTGCAAAATACAAAGGTGTAGCTCATGAGATGTAATTCCTCAGACAGAATCAAATCTTCAGAATTCTGTTGACGTAACATACGAGAACAGTGATATGATCAGAAGAACACCCAGGGCAATTTCGGCGTTTGAACTAAGGAGGCTGAGTGTAGTGTTATTTGTCTCTACCCAAAGACAAGGTTCTTCCAAATATCCCCTGAACAAGAGATCAGAAAGACAGCATTAACCTTAAGGCAGTGGACACCGGTTGTGCCACAGATTAGGAAAACGAACTTCAAAGATAATGGAACATACAGTTACCTATAAAAGGATGAGTGAGCGAAATTACGCCTAAGGAATCTGGCAACATGATCAAGGGCCCAGCAGAACACAGGTAGTGCAGCAACTATTACAAAAAGAATACAAGAACTTGTAAACATATGTAAAAGCAGCAGAATGGAGGGATCAGAATCATGAACTTGCGAGTGAAGAACTGCATCTTACTCTTTAAGTGCAACTGAGACATGAAGAACATAAGAGAGAACATTAAATGGATAAAATCCTTGGTTCCAAGTACAGACTGCAGCCAACCCTGAATTCCAGGCATGTTCCATGCTCTTGGTTTCTTTATGCAGAAAAAGAGAATTATATCACAACAGTGTCATCAGGAAAATAAATGTAACTAAAAGAAGATGAATGACTCATTGTTCGAGTAGGCAGTTATTTACCCCATAAGTACTGTATAGAGAATATCCAGAGGAGAAGATGGTTCCCAGCAATGAAAGTTTGCAAGCTCTGTCTGCAAGATGTTTTGGCAGAATTGGAAGCATTCCTAGACCAGCAACAACGAGTACCTGAAATAAACTAGTGTGAGTATGCCATGCCCATGTAGTCATGTACACTACCAACAAGCAAGACATGATGATAAGAACAAGGGTTACAGGTTCAAAACTTCTAACAGAAACCATTGTGATGGCATTTACAAGTGATGATTGGCCAGTACAAAATGATACTATATATAAGGAAAACAGAGATGCCAAGTCCAGTTGTCCACAAAAGTCGGCATGACTCTAGGAGCAAACAGAACAAAGAAACTCGCTCCTACTGACAGTGACTAGTTTAAGCATTCACAATTACGCATTCATAAAATACAGAAAAGGGTGACTTATTCCTTACCCAGGCATTTATGGAGAAATGTATAGTCTGTCCATCGAACCGTAAAGGGTTTGCAGCCCTGTCTGTTTGAGGAGGTGGTGGTGGTGGTGCAGCTGATCTGGAAGTAGATCCTACACATGAAATCAATTCATGTATCAGATATATGCAATCCAATAAAATGATGAATCTTGTAGTTAGTAAAGCTCAAAGTATACATATTTGACCTGAATTACGAGCCCTAACATTCTCACTGGATGTTGAAGATGAAGACCTTACTTCCGGCCTGCTCGGCTGAGTGGAACCGGTGGATGACATCGGCTCGACCACCAAATCACGATCCTATTAAGTTAAGAAAGGAAATCAAACAGCATTAAACATCATCTTACTTTGCTCTTTGCTTGGACACGAATCATACCATTAGTTCAAAAATGACCAAATACAAGTCCAAAAGTTATCCTTTTCATTTCGAAACTTTTCGACACGGAGTGAAACTTCTTCTTCCTGTGCAGTTGCATAAAACAAATATATATCTACTTCATAAATGGATGGATAGTTTGAATGATCTTGTCACACTCCAACTTCATCAAAAACACATGTTTGAAGGAGATGGACATTATGTTTCTCAACTCTCAATATATTTGAGCCTTTGAGAAGATGGACAATACTTTCAGCACCAAGTTCATAGAACCTCCTAGCTCACCAGAAACTGAAAGAAAAGTTACTGCCATCACTACACCAATCGAAAGCGACGAGCCACCTAGCCCACTCGGAACCAAGTCCCAACAACCCTAAGAACCCTCAGCACATCAACCTCCGATCAATCCTTCCGTACATAAAGCGCGTCGTCGGGATCGACTCGGGAAACAGCAGGGGGGTGGAAGCTTGAAGCACGCACGATGTAGCGCTGGTAGAACTTGCGCTTGAAGTGGTCGATGACGTCGGGGCGGGAGGCTAGGTGCGGGGGCACAAGGACGTTGGACCAGTACTCCGCCCAGCGCGCGTCGCCCTCGTAGTCGTAGGCCGCCGCCGCCGCCCGCTTCTGCTCCTGCTCCTGCTCCCGCCCGTCCCCGCCGCCGCTCGCCTCTCCCCCTCCCATCGCCTCGCCGCGCCGCGCACGAATCCGACGCCTCTGTGGTAGAGTAGGTTTGGGTTCGGGTCTGAGCCGACGACTTGACGTCGATGCGAGGTGGGGAATTTCTTTGGCTGCTGCTTGCTGCTTTCCCCCGGGAGGAGTGGTGGTCGCTGTCGGATTAATTGGGCCTGGGCCTCACGTGATTTGAGCCACGCCGGCAAGGCCCGTCCCGCCGAGCCATGAAAGACAAGGACAGAACACTCGAATTTTTTTCTTTAATATTTATCTTTAATCTTTTTTTCAAAACTAGGCGTTAGGATTCCGAAATTGCGGAAATAGGCGCCGGTCACCCGTATATAGGGCGATCGTCCCATATACGGGTGATCAATGCCGAAAAACTAACGGCTATAACGGTTGCAAACGGCTACAAGCGGGTAGGCCACTGTCGCCCATCACTGAGGTGTGGGCACCTTTAAAGCCGCTTTCGCAAGAGAGAGCAGCCGAAGCCAGCAGCCGAGCGCAGGGAGAAAGAGAGGGGGAGAAGAAGAGAAGAGAAGAAAGGAAGAAAGGGGGAAGAAGAGAAGAAGAAGAGGAGGGGAAGCCGAAAATTTTAGGTAAATTTCGGATTTTTTTAGTAGAGTTAGCTTTAGGAATTCTTTGTAGAAGTAAATGTAGGAATTATTTTATAGGTTATGTAGTATTTAGAAATTTAATGTAGCATTTAATATTTAGGAATTTGTTGTAGTATTTAGAAATTTTAGGATTGTGTAGTGTTTACAAATTTTAGGATTGTATAGTGTTTAGAAATTTAATATAGCAGTTAATATTCAGAAATTTAATGTAGTATCTAGTATTTAGAAATTTAATGTAGTATTTCAGTATGTGCAAATTTAATGTAGTATTTAGTATGTAGAAATTTAATACAGTAGAAATATTAGGCAATATTTAGAAATTTAATTTAGTAGGGTTGTGTATTAGTAATTTTATTATGCAAATAATGTATTAGGCAATATATATAAATGTAATGTGGTAGAAATTTAATATTAGGCCGTATGGTAGGCTAGTCGAATTACTTATTTATAGTCGAATTTTTTAGTACGATCAATATATGTTTTGTCTATTGTATTTTAGAGTAATATATTTCCGTCCGACGTTGCAGCATGTCGGAGAAATTGTATTTTCAAATATTTTATGGAGATGGGGAGATAGCACAGGGGCGGATGGGTTGGATTTGTCATCATTTTCAAGAGTCGTACATGGCATATGTAGACCGAGCAATAAGATATACAGGGGTTTGTTGGAGTGGATGTCTCGGATGTTCAGTTTGGATGCCCGGTGTTCGGTTCTTGGTCGAGCAAGTGAGTGAGCCGTGCGCAAGACTGTTTTTACGGAGAGTTGATTCCTATTAACTCGACATCAACATGGAGGAGTTATATTGGTTTTCTTAGTAGGCGGGGTTGGCGCTCATGTTGTTGGTCTGATGCTACCCGGTAGCTCCATCGGTGTCGCAAGTTCGTGATATCGGGGTGGACATTACGGGGAGGGGCGTCAAATGTAGAAGGATGCGAAGAGGAAGGTGGCGAGGAGCCCGGAGATGAGGAGCACGAGGCCGGCGATGGCGAAGGATCGGGGCAGAGGAGGCAGTGGTGGAGGCGCGAGGTGGCCGACGAGGTGGAGGAGGTGGAGGACATAGTTCACCTGATGGAAGAGGAGGACCGTGCGGATGAGGAAGTCCCTGATGGTGAACACTCCGACGAGGAGGACAATGCTCCTGAGGTGCCTATCCCTGGTTCGTGGACCAATTAGTTTGAAGACCTAACAATGAATGAAGGAACATTGATGCATGGGAGTATCGTGAGAACGAGGTGACGGAGGGGCCATATATAAAGACAAGGAGGCTATGATGGATGCGGTGAAATCTTGGGCAATGTCTCTCGGTGGCAATTCGGGGTAGTGAAGTTGACAAAAGGAGTCGACGTGAAGTGCGTAGTTGATTCGTGCCCATGGCGGTGCATGCATACAAGGGAAGTGGAAGGACTGATGGAAATGCTCCATAGTGATGGAGCATAGCTGCTGAATTGGAAGAAGCGGAGCGGGGACACGCAATCTGTCGTCCACTTGGGTGGCAAATGTGTTTATAGTCGGATCGTGGACAATTCACACCTCTGACCTCGATCTATTATCACGGTAGTGGAGGAGAGGTTTGATACAAGATTAGCTACGGAAAGGCATGGAGAGCGAAAAGGACGCTCTGGAAATATGGTTGGGACGTCGAGGCTTCCTACGAGAATATTCCCCACTTGCTCGGGCAATAGCACGTAGGAACCCGGTACATCCGTCGACCTTGCGAGTTTCTGCGGGTGGTTTGTCTTGCGGGTAAGTGGGTCTTGCAGCGTGCATTCTTCGCCCTGGGCGCATGCATAAATGTGTTCCGGCACTGTCGCCCGATCATTTGCATGGACAGCACATTTCTCACGGGGAAGTACAAGGGCCAGATTCTAACTGTGATCGCGGTGAACGCCAATCGAAAATGCCGAGGTGTGCAAGTGGAAGGGGAAAGCAAAGGAAGAAGGAAGTGCATGCTCGCGCAATTTAGCATACCAAGATCTCTTCCTACCTCGTAGAGCTGTAGCACCGATGTGTATGTGCGGAGATCCTTGCAGGCTTGTCCGCTCTTGGGAAATTCTAACTTGGAAGAGGAGGTATTGGAAGTGCCACAACTACGCCTTTGATCCGCCGGAGAAGAGCCTGAAGGATCGCCACATGGTAACAATCGTACGGGTTACATAATATTTGTGAATGAAACTTTGCTAACTTACGTTTCATGCAGTCACCTCCGCCACTATATGAATTTGAACAGTGGTTTGATACGGAGATCAACCCCGAAGACCAAAGGCTCCTTGATCAAGCCAACCGGCAGGAGGAGTTCACGCGGCAGCTTCAAGAGCAGCACGATGCCGCACGCGAGGAGGCACGTAGAAAGAAAGCGGAGGAGAAGGAGGCCGAGAGAGAGGAAACGAGAGAGGGCGCGGCGTGCCAGAGAAGCCCCACCGGAGGCATGGGCGAATGGGAAGTGGCCTCGAAGCACTCAGTAGACGTATAGTGTTAACTTTTATTTTCCTTGTTCGTAGTACTTCTTTCAGTTTTAAGCCGTAATAAAGAGTGTGGCCTACCTTATTTTCCGCAGTAAGCTACGATTCGACCTTCGTTATGATATTTCACAGGCTGTCGAGAAGGCTTAAGCGTTTCATTGTTGCCTCAACCATAATACTTAGTGTTATTGCACTGGCAGAATTAATATGCAAAGTAAGGTGTAAATAAAATATTTTCCTACATATGGTAGTGCATATATCGAAGAGCAAACCTGGCCCTAATCGCCTAAATGGTCTTAAAGTAAAATTAATTTATACAATTTAAATTTGCACAACACACAGTACTTTTCACAACATAATGCAAATCCTTATATATTAATTAATATTTTAAAATTTATCTTGTTCTAGTTGGACCTTCCTAGTAATGCGACTGCCCCTAATCGCCTGTTGGTCGGTACCAACGATATTTAACGGTAGTTCCCGATATTTTAATAGCCCTAATATACCATGCGGGTGGGATCAGTGCGCGGTGCACGTCGGATGTAGTCGGGCGTGGCGGTAGCGTGTGCGTGACTGACGAGATAAATGCTCGCTTTTGACTTCCTGCGAAAGATACGACTTCGAGTCACTTACATATGAAATATGTCAGTAAATCAATATTAACAGGTATCAACAATTTAAAGATTAGTGCTTCTAACTTATGGTATATTTTGGCCAATACATATAAAATATTACAGTAAATCAATACTAAGAGGTATCATGTACTTAAAGATCAGTGTTTGTAACTTATGACCATTTTCGTTAAAAATTATTTATAATCAATACTAAGACGTATCAATTCTTTAAAGATATAAAATATTAAAGTACACCAGTACTATGAGCATTTTCGTTATTTTTCTCCTATTTATTATTCTCGAAAAAGAAATTAGGAATTAAAATTTAAAAAAATTTAACTGGTCGCCCCATAATGGAGCGATTTCTTGTCTGCCGTTAATCGGTAGTTAAATTCGGCACTGATCGCCCGTATATGGGGCGATCGCCCTATATATGGGTGACCGGCGCCTATTTCCACAATTTCGGAACCTTAATGCCTACTTTTGAAAAAAAGAATAAAAATAAATATTAAAGAAAAAAATTTCAGAACACTCAAGAGATCTACATGGTTCAATACGATGACATGTGGTACTCGTACGATCTCTGCCATGGACAGAGGCTGAAGCAGTCCATCATGGATGACCACAAAGTTTAAAATCTCACCAAAATTTCACGAGATCTCGGTTTCTAGACGTGGACGAGATTTGAAATATCGTCCAGATTCAAAAAATTTAAATTGCTACAATAATCTCATAAAATCTCGACGAGCTCTCGCCATTTTTTACCGAAATTTGATGTTTGACCACCGGATTTGACCGAAAATGGATCAATAACCCTTAAGAAAGTTATCTTCTATGAAAATTTGTTGAAAAAACGAATTGTTGATAATTTTTTAAAAACTTCAAAAATATTATCAGATTTTTACAAAATTGTACGTGATTTATATTGATCTAAAAAATTTATGGTACCATCCTATAAAGTGTAGAATCATACAAACAAATTTTAAAAATAATTGAACTTCATTTGTTATCTTTAAAAAATCAAAAATAGAATAAACATAATTGGGATAGTAACATTGTCAGAATTTTATAAATTTCCTCTAATGTGATCATGATCCAAAATTTTTATGAGAGCTTAATAATTAACTCAGTACTATTATATATTTTTTTTAAAAAAAATTGTTTGCTCAATCAAATCTATGTATGTATTGAACTTCATTTGTTTATATTTCAAAAATCAAAAACAGGAAGAACATAAATGGTACACTGAACTTGTAAGGATTTTATAAATTCATTGGTGTGTGATCAAGATTCAAAATTTTTGTGAGATCTTAATAATTTCCTTATAACCCTTATGCAAAATTTTCAAAAATTTCAAACATTTTTTGTTTGCTAAAGCAAACTATGTATTGATCATTAGGCTTTTACAAGGACGTAGCACTCTCAGAATTTTTGGAATTTCTTGAAGCTTGATCATAAGATAAGATTTTTATAAAGTATTTATAATAAATCAGGACCATCCACAAATTTTTTTAAAATTTTCTAGCATAGTTTGTACCATTTTTAATTTGGTTGAAGTTTGCTGGTAAAGCTTTTATCAGCACAATAGCACTGTAAGAATTTTTAAACATTCATGAAGCTTTATCATCATCAGAAATTTTTATGGTAATATTATTGATGCATCATAACCATGTAAAACAAATTTCAAAATTTTCTAACATGGTTTGTTTCATTTTTCATTCGGTTCAAACTTGTCGGTCAGCGTTTTATCAGGATAGTAGCAATTTTTGAGTTTGTAAAAATTCCTCAGATCCTATAATCATCTTAAATTTTTATGATAACATCACTGATGTGTCAGGAACCTACAAAAAAATTCAAAAATTTTAGACGTCGTTTGATCCATTTTTGGCTCGGTGTAATTTTGCCAATATCTCGGCTAAATCGGTCGAAATTTTGGTTTTCTCGGTAGAACCCGCACCCGCGCTGTGCATGCTCCCACGCTGAACCCGCGCCCATGCACGTGCCCATCTTGGCCTCTGCCGCTTGCTTCTTCGCCTCGACCTGCGCCCCACCCCGCCCGCGCACGTGCCATGGCCGGGTCGGAGGAGGGAGGCGACGCCCGGCGAGTGAGGAGAGGGGAGGAGGGAGGGGCAACGGCACGCGGGAGGCTGGATCCAGAGGGGAGAGGGAGGGGAGGCGCGCACGGGGAGGCCAGAACCGGAGGGGAGAGGGAGGGGCGACGGCGCGCGGGGAGGAGAGTGATCGGCGGGGGAAGGGGAGCGGGAGAGGAGAGCCGTGAGGGAAGGGAGCGAGGAGGCGCGTCGGCTAGGGGGGGAGAGCCGACGCGAAGAGGCGCGCGGGAGGGAGAGCCGGCGCGGGGGGGACGTCGGCGGCGGAGAGACGGGGACGGGGAGGGAGGAGGAGGAGGCGGCGGGGCGTGGCGCTGCACGGCGGAGGCGGTGGGGACTCCGGGAATGGCGAGGGAGGAGGAGGGAGCAGGCGCGGGTCGAGGCAGCCGGATAAGGATGGCCAGAGAGGAAGAAAAAGAAAGGGGGGAGAAAAGAAAATGAGAAAAAAGAAGAGGGGAAGAAGAAAAAAAGAAAAGACTAAAAAATTCAATTCAAGTAAATATTTTTTTATAGGCAAATTAAACCTATTAATGGAAAAAAGTGAAAAAATATATAATTATAAAAATCAAGTAATTCGATAACCACTCTCTATGTCACTCTCCCTCTAATTGTCTGTGTTACTCTCTCTAGCTCACTCACTCTCTCAATCCCTCTCTCTCCCTCCGACTCTCTATGTCACTCTCTCAGTCCCTCTCTCTTCCTCCGACTCCCTGCGTCACTCTCTTTGGCTCATTCTCACTCTCTATCTCTCTCTCTTCCTCCGACTCTCTGTCACTCTCTCCCTCTGACTCTCTGTGTCACTCTCTCTGGCTCACTCTCACTCTCTATCCTTCTCTCCCTCCGACTCTCTATATCATTCTCTCCCTCTGACTCCCTGTATCACTCTCTCTGGTTCACTCTCAGTCCCTCTCTCTCCCTCCGACTCTCTATGTCACTCTTTCCTTCTGACTCTCTGTGCACTCTCTCGAGCTCACTCTCACTCTCTCAGTCCCTCTCTCTCCCTCTGACTCTTTGTGTCACTCTCTCTGGCTCACTCTCACTCTCTATCCCTGTACCACTCTCTCTGACTCACTCTCACCCTCTTAGTCCCTCTCTCCCCCTCCAACTCTCTATGTCACTCTTTTCCTCTGACTCTCTGTGTCACTCTCTCTGGCTCACTCTCACTCTACCAGTCCCTCTCTCTCACTCCGATTCTCTATGTCACTCTCTCAGTCCCTCTCCTCGATCTGCACCATGCCTAGCTATCTCCACTCCTATCGCTGCTCGCTCGCTCATCGCTCTCTCTCTCTTGTCGTGGTAACCTCTTCTTTGTCTTTCTTTCTAGTTGTGCCACACTATCACCCACGTTATGGTAACCTTTCTTTTGTTTTTCTCGCTATGCCACCGCCCTCTCCCTCCCCCGACACTACGCTCCCCGCCATCCTCTCGTCCTCCCTCCCCATCAACCCCGTCAACCACCACAAATGCCCCCACCTTTTCATTCCAACTCCGATGACCCCATCGATCGATGCACCTTTTCTCTTGTAAAAATAGTGCAAATGGGCTGGGCATGGGTCGGCACGGCACAAAGCAGGCACGAAGCATAATGGGCCGACGCGGTGGGCACGGTGGACAGTCGCGGCCCGACACGGTTCAGGCACGAAGTATGATGGGCCCATGCCGAGCCGACCCGGCACGGCACGACGCCCACCTCTACAGATGACCAAAGAAGGTGCACTCCATGTAGATATTATATAGGTGCTACAAGCAAACCGTTTGCCAAAGGAAATGCGATCGTTTTGTGTACTAGTACTACCACTGGTAATAAGCTCACATTTTTGGATCGAGCAATAGCCGACAGGGTTGACTGCTGGTACGCAGTGATGTGCTTCCACAGAATTTTGTGAGTAGGATATCTCAACGACGGACAAATGTACATGCATAAGCTAAGGCGTACTACATTGCGGAGTTTGATCCACAACAACTGAGCAATGCACCCATGAATGATCAGGGATTTTAATCGAGGCATAGAAGCAATCGAACACGATAGGCGGATCGGATCTCATCTTACTCGACGATTCGCGGAACAGCAGCAGCCAGCAAGGGAATCAACTCGAGGGGTAACTTTCGCTTGAAAGCAAGACGCGAGGGCACCAGTGCTCCGCCGCCGACCACCACCACCTCACCCATCACCACAGGCCTCAGGCCGATGACCATGGGACGACTGGTCACGCGCACCATCTCGATCGGCCAAAGAGCCTTCCTTCCTTGGCAGGGCCTGATGATGGTTTTTACGTGATTTGGGCTGTACGCCACGGCACGAATGTAATTTGGGCTCTACGCCACGGTGATAAGAGTCCCAGCCCGTCAAAGAAGTTGGATCGCAGAGGGCCATTTCGAGTGGAGGCCCAACCCGTTTGAAGTGATTAAACTATTCGATTTGGGTCGAAGTGGGCCAGCGCACGGTCGTAGGCGGCGTGCTAGTGGTCTGGGGCTAGGATCTGCGGATTTTGGACCTTCGGTGGTGATTTGTCGATTTCTCCATGCCTATTAAAAAATTTTAAGTTCGGATTTTCCCCTGGTCACCGTTGTCATCGAAGTGAGATGGTCCGATCAAATCTATCATGGGTGAATAAAATCTAACTAAGAAGTCACTGGAGAAGAACAAACTGATTTAGGAAACAAAATGGAAGAAACTAAAGAAATTTAAATTTACATATTATACTATGATTCCCCTTCTTATGCACGGTAGCTCCCAGATTAGATTATAGTTTATGTGATATTGCACAAGCGTGCACGGTATTAAGAATGAATTAGATGAACCTCGTTGAGATAATCAGAATAATGGAATCAAAGCAACCACAACAAAAGAGAAAAGACTAGTTGTAAGGTCGAGGATGCCGACTAGAGGGGGGTGAATAGGCGGCTTTTAAAAAAAACTCTCTTTCTAATTTCTACAAAGCAATTCACCCCTAATTACCCCTTGCCAAAACCTATCAATAGTAATGCGGAAGCGATAAACTAAGGTTTTGACAATTAAAGCCTAAATCAACTAGGCTCACTATGTGTACTAACTAATTATGTCTCTAACAAAAAGCAATTCTAAAGACAAGCAATCAATCAATTTAATTCTATGAATGTAAATTGCTTGAATACAAATAAAGAGAACAAGGCAAGCACAAGAGACACAATACTTTTTACCGTGGTGATCGGAGACTTGCCGGTCTCCTTTAGTCCACGTTGAGGTTAGCCCAAACACATTGGACCGGCTCCACGAATTGAGCACCCACCTCGAATCCACTAGATGTGGTTTTTCACGCTTTCGCGTAGGCTCAACCCGAACCTTCACAAATTTGCCGGGGCTTCTCACAACCTTGAGAGCCCCAAGACGACGCCACGCCGTCTAGGAGTCGGCAACCTCCAAGAGTAACAAGCCGAATCCTCTCGCTTGAACTTCACCAAGCACAACACATGTGCTTCCGGTGATCACCAAGTGCAACACATGCACAAGGATCCTCCTCAAGTGCAACACATGCACAAGAGACTCTCAATCCACTTCCTAATTGCAACACATGCAATTAGAGGCTCACACTAGCTCAAGAAGCAAATAGAAGAGGGCAACACATGCACACAACTCCTACAAACACCCAAATGCTCTAGCACACAGCCAACCTTGTGCCCTTGCCCCCCAAGGCCTCCTTTTATAGCCTTCAAGCCAAAACTAGCCGTTGGGGGGAAATTCTGGACAAAACCAGAATTCGGTGCTACGCCCTACTAGGACCAGTAGCACCGGCCTCGCCAACGGCTACAAAACTAGCCGTTCTGAGATTTCCGGTAGCACCGGCCAGCTGGGAGCGGTGCTACCGCTCGGCGTAGCACCGGCCTCAACCCGGTTGCCAGGCCTCAGCCGAACTCAAAACACCTCCTCTGGATTTTTCACACCGCCGGAGGAGCGGTTGCACCGGACCTCGGTGCTCACGGGCTACCATGGCGGTAGCACCGGACCACCGCATCGCCAAAACACCCTCTCTGGAAATTCCACACCGGCCGAGAGGCGGTAGCACCGGACCTTGGTGCTACGGCCAAATCATGATAGCACGGACCCGGTGCTACGGCCTTCAGTGATGACGACCGGCCTCAGGGAGAAAACACTGTTTTTCACAAAAAAAATTCTCCAAACCATTCAAGATATTCTTTGAGCTATGTGAGGATCAACACATGATCACAACACTATGCAAAACACATTTGCATATGTTAATCACATACTCCAAAGAATCTCATTAAGCACAACTTATTTGCAAAACACATTTGCCAATAAACCAAGAACTTATGAGATCAATCCTCTTAGCCATGTGATGATCAACACATGATCAAGTCAATTTGGAAAACACATTTGCAAACCCTATTCACATGCTTCAGGATCGGAACCCATAATCTAAAGTTCATTTGCAAAACACATTTGCAAATAACAAATCCAACTAACGAAAACACATTTCGTAAACAACTCAAGATCTATTTGCAAAACGTATTAAGCAAATCAAACTCGAGTCTATGAGATTAATCCCTTAGCCATGTGAAGGTCAACACAAGACCAGTCAACTTGCAACCACCCGTTGCAAGCCCTACTCACATGCTCTCGGATTAGGACCCATAGACCTCGGTTTATTCGCACAACGAACTTGCAAATACACATTAAACCAATTTTATGCTTGAGCATTGTTCTTTGCAATACATGCAAAAACCTAGCTCAAGCAATACCAAAACATGAGCTCTCTATTTGCAACACATGCAAATCTCTAGCACCATGCAAGCAACCACAACAAATATAAGTGCATGAGTTCTCTATATTTGCAACACATGCAAATCTCTAACTCCATGCAACCACTCTAAACCAAATTGCTTGAGCTCTCTCCTTTTGCGACACATGCAAAACTTAGCTCCAAGCAAAAACCAAATCAAATAAGATTCAAATAAGATGCAAGTATGAGCACCCTTATTTGCAAAGACATGCAAATACTTAGCTCATACAAAATCCAATGCACAAGCTTCACCAATTTGCAACACATGCCAAATGGTTAGCTTCATGCAAACATCAAACAAGAGAGTGAGCTAGAGTGAGCCGGATCGAGTTCATCAACACATGATGAAGCTCAAGCTAAAAGACTCAACCCCTCTTAATAGTACGGCACCTAACAAGCAACCCGGTCTCACAACCAAACACGGAGACCGGTAAAAGACTAGGAACACATCTGTCGGCGTTTTCGAGCGTCGGCAAGTAAATTTGTAAGTCTAGGGGGTCGCGCGTTCCACTCCCTGAATGGTTAGACTCGTGAGTCCAAGATGTATCTTGGTTGGGCCGAAAGTCCCTACTCCGATTCGGATGGCGATTGTATTGCTTTTGCACTATGTTTTTACAGACGAGGCCCCTAAATGGCTTAGTCTCCTCGTGTTCTTATGTGTCCTCCCTTTGAATCGTTTAGTCCCGCCTCCTTTTATCTGAAGGAAGGCAGGTTACATCGAGAGTTGGGAGGAAGAGCGAGGTGACCTATGTTAGAGCTCGGTCCTTCGTCCCGTGGATGGTCGCCACCGTCTTGCCCATGCCGGGTTGGTAGCCTTGGTGGTCGGGAGGTTAGGTATTCCTCGGAAATAGCGTGCTTGCCCTCTGTGACCCTTGCGAATCTTGGCGTCGCGGTGCGTGGCGTTGGTGCCGCCGGGAGGAGCGGCGCGCTCATCTTGACGTGGATCGGTTGATGGGCCGAAGCTTTGTCTTCTGCATCACCAGATCTTCTTGGGAAGGAGCCACCGCCTTGTATAGTCACTCGATTGACCTCATTCGGGGTGCGTGGCGGTAGGCCGATGAGGACCTGACACGCGGCCCTCGGCGTCCGCCACCTTGGTTCGGTTGGAGTCGGGGGATCCCGCCCCGCCAAGAGGGTCGGGAGCGCTGTCCGGTCGGATTCGCTTCCCCTGGCCGGTCGGGAGCGGATGTCTTGTGCGGTCTCGCAGGCGATTTGGTCGGTGGCGGGCCGGGCGCGGCCTGTTGGGCTGGAGATATGCTTGAGGCCGCTGGCTCGTCGCTTCGGGCTGTTGGGGTATCCCTGTTATTAGTATTCGTCAACATCTTTAGCCCTAGCTAGTTATACCTTTGCCACACTTGATCCACTTGGAGCTTTTATGATTTCCAATCATCTTCTCTCCAGGATCACCTCTTCTTCTTCTTCTTGGTCATCAACGCATGATGAACCTTCTCTAGCCCTTCTCTTCACTTCGGGATCACCTCTTGAAGCTCATCAACATATGATGACTTCTTCTTCCCGATTCTTCATCATCTTGGACTTAACCTACTTCACAACTCATGGAAGATGTTAGTCCAACAAACACGGTTGTCTCAATCATCACCGCACTCCATTAACACATAATGGATGCCTCCAAGATCGATTGAGCACAACCCTAATCAATTTGAATGATTAATTGTGTCTTGAGTACTTTGATGCAACTAATGCTTCATTATACTCAAGAACTTTTCGCTTGTCTTTAATCAACAAGGAAACACCATCAACACTGATTGATTGAGAGACAATCAAACTCAATTTAAACTCATTTAAATTGACATGAGTATATAACTACACAAGTCATATATACTCAAAGGATTGTTTCAAGGTCTTGATCCTTTATATTGTATGACAAGAGGACATGGATCAATACAATTGAAACATCAAGTTAAATTATAAACTCCCTCTAGATGTGTGCATTCATGTATATATGAATTAAAAACATAATGCACATATTTGGTCTAAAGCACTGGAAGAGTTCATACTTTAATTTGAATTCTAAGTATGCATATATATAATAGAATGAATACGAGTGCATACCTTAGGTTTTTCATTTTCCATTCAAGTATGAGACTAATAAGAATAAGACTTAATAAAACATGTTAGTCTCATAATGATTAGATTTGTCATTAAACAATGATTAAACATTAATATTAAACCAATCACCAAAACTAATAGAGCTTGAACTTACACTAGTGAAGCCGACCTCAAAAGAGTATGTGGGATTACCGCTTTCTCGCATCTCACTCAAAGACCATCGGATCATTACTATATACACGAATCTAGTGCTAAAGAACAACCTGACCTCTAATCCTCTCGTGCACCTCTTTGTAACGCCCCTAATATGCTTAACTAGGTCAAACATAATGGAGATCGTCATAGAGCAAAAGAACGCCAGGATCAACTAAGGAGACATCAGCATGTATAAGTAGAACTTTTCATCATTTAGTACACAATGTCTTATTCATGTGGCATATGTAGTGTATTCTTAGGTCTGGCTACGGTAAATACTACACTGTCCGCCTATTTATTTCAAAAGCCTTGTAGAGCCACCCTCCTGACGGTCTTCTATTTGTGAGGTCTTGGTCGCCAGTTTTCTCATAGTCATAATCCTCCACAACAACATCAGCATCATAATAATAGCACACAATATCATGAGTATCAACCTCAACCCTATCACAGTTAGCATGCATCACAAGGTCTGAAAACGAACAAATAAACAAATCTGAGTACAAAATCACTCAGCAAGCCGTAGAAAGATGATACATGCATTAACATATATACTCTCAGCCACCAAGCCATTTTTCAAAAGTAACTTAATATCCAAAATAAAGATACAATTACCCATTTGTTGAAAAATGCCAAATTTTAATTCAGAAAATCTACTGGCGATAAAGCGATGTGGGATCTTACATCATGTTTAGAGAAAACCCCACACGACAGTCTTTCAAATCCGAAAGTTAGGAGTGATATCATATTTTACTCTGATCAGAGGTGTATCGATTTGTCCATATCATCACTTGACTTAAACAGTCACTGACCTTTTGCTCTATCTTTGGCACACATCTAAGCTAAAGAACCAGCACCTGTGACTAGCCTATACTCTGATCTCTATTCCACTTAGCCCTACAAAAGGCACGCAAGTGGAGACACCTACCTGGTAATCTCACACCCTAGGGTGGCTTTTCCTACCCTGGAATGGCCATCTTCTCATCAATGCATAGGCAACCACTTGGTTGGTTACTCAATTTTGTTCACCCCATTCTAGGTCTATGGTCAGTATGGTTTGCGTCGTTTTTGAAGTAAGCACCAATTGGTTATGTCTTTAAGTGTTATCTCTATGTAGAGAAACCTTGACTTCCAAAATGCTACTTTACCCGGTTGTTGTTTTTAGATTACCTTGAGTTCCTCTACCAACAAACTAATTCATAACCCTACCTCGGTTATGACACCACCACCAGACTTCCCTAGGCTAACCTCAATATCACCCGATGGATCTGCCCGATCCACTTAACATGTTTGAATTATTTTTAAAAATTAAACTTTTGGTTATCATGCAATAATTTCAAAACAACCCATATCTCATAAGAATCATTATAGACGACACGGTCAAAATGTGACTTGCCTGAGTGTGCTTCAACCAGCTTGTCCACAGTCCACACCAGAGATGGGTCCTACGTGTCCTAGACAGCTCTCGGAATCAACTCCAAATGATAAGCACAATTTAAAACTTAAGGCATTTCCTAATTACGTCTTAAGTACGATGAGATGACAAACTCTAATCATATATGATATGTAGTTTTTCTTAACTGACAGGGTTTTTGTTGACGTCAAAAACTTGAAGTAGGGTTTCTGACAACAGCACACCAGACAAACACCTGGTTCAGAGCATGCCAGTCGATTTGACCTAGAATCGACAAGGTAGAAATATGAAATTCACTCAAAACAGAACGTGAAGATCAATCGGCTTAGATTCAATCAGCTCAAAGCCGATTAAACCAAGATAAAAGGGTAAATCTAATTAGCCGATTAAGGCTAATCAGAGGATAAAGGTAGATCGATTCTGAAGAAGGCGACGCACAACAAAATCAGAATAAATCGAACCTGAGGCGTAATTTGAAGAAGATCAACAATCGACGATGCACAACTTTATTGATCGAGATCGAATTACAAAGACTAAATTACAAGAACTAATCCTAGTCGACATGAAAAAGTAATGTAAATTGGTGTGTTTGATTGTGTGATTGATTCTTTTGCAGCTCGCCCTTGCCCTTCTTTTTGTACTCGTCGACCGATCGTGTCCTATTACAATACGTTACAAAATATGATCCGTATCGGTCTCAATCGGGATAGTTTTCCCTTAAAGATCTTTACCGTTACCAAATATCTCCAAATCTTTCCAAATCGTCCGTTGGTTACTGTATGTTGACTTTCTTTTGCCGATTTTGACCATACCTGACAAATTTTGGTGCAAACAATTTTATAGACGAATATTCCTACTGCTGTAGTTGTTAATTTCATATCAATTAATTCAGGTTTGTTTGAGTAATTATATCAGAAAAAAGGAAAAGAAAACAAATAACAGAGTGCATTGTTACTAATGGGCTTAATCTAACCGGCCCGTTCAGCCACTCGCTCCTCAGTTATTCGGCCTGCTAGACCCAATTTGAGCCCATGCGGCCCACCTTCCCTCTTGGAATTTTTTTTTATTTAATATTTTTTTTTATTCTTTTTTTCAAAACTATGCGTCCGAAAAAAAAAATGACAAAAATGCCCCGCTGTTCGTGTATGGGCGATCGCCCATACACGGCGATAGCCCCTACCGCCGTTAGTGCCGCCCGCCCGTTAATGCCGCCGCCAGGGCCCCCATCGCCTCAGAGGCGACGCCTCTCTGAGGCGACAGCTCCTTTATCCCCGCCCACTCGGTCGTAGAGAGAAGAAGCTTGAGCGAAGCGCACCGCAGAGAGAAAAAGAGAGGAGAAGAGAGAGGAGAAGAGGAAGAGAAGAAGAAGAGAAGGAGAAGAAAAATTTAGGTAAATTTTTGAATTTTATTGTAGAGTTAGTTTATCAATTTTTGTAGAGGTAAATGTAGGAATTTTTGTTAGGTTATACAAGATTTAAAATTTAATGTAGCATTTAATATTTAGGAATTGTAGTATTTAGAAATTTTAGGATTATGTATTGTTTAGAAATTTAATATAGCAGTTTAATATTCAGAAATTTAATGTAGTATGTAGTATTTACAAATTTAATTTAGTATCGTAAGTATGTGCAAATTTAATGTAGTATTCAGTATGTAGAAATTTAATATAGTAGAAATATTAGACAATATTTCGGAATTTAATTTAGTAGGGTTGTGTATTAGTAATTTTGTTATGCAAATAATGTATTAGGCAATATATATACAAATGTAATGTGGTATGAATTTAATTTAGTATGGTCGTGTATTACTAATTTTATTATGTTAGTAATGTATTAGGCAATATATACAAATGTAATGTAGTAGAAATTTAATATTAGACCGTATAGTAGGCTAGTCGAATCACTTATTCATAGTCGTATTTTGTAGATTGTATTTTAGAGTAATATTTTTCCGTCGGACGTTTAAAGATGTCTGAGAAATTGTATTTCCAAATATTTTATGGAGATGGGGAGATAGCACAGGGGGCGGATGGGGTGGATCTATCATCATTTTCAAGAGTCGTACGGGGCATATGCAGACCGAGCGATAGGACATACAGGGGTTTGTTGGAGTGGATGTCTCGGATGTTGATTTGGATGCCCTGATCGTTGGTTCTTGGTCGAGCGAGAGTGAGCCGAGCGCAAGACCGCTTTTACGGAGAGTTGATTCTCGTTAACTCGACGCCCACATGGAGGAGTTATGTTGGTTTTGCTGTAGAGCGGGTTGGCGCTCATGTTGTTGGCAGTGCTACCCGTAGCTCCATCGGTGTCGCAAGTTCGTGATGTCGGGGTGGACATTACGGCGAGGGGACATCAAATGTAGAAGGATGCGAAGAGGAAGGCGGCGAGGAGCCCGAGACGAGGAGCACGAGGCTGCGCGTGTGACGAAGGGACCGGGGCAGAGGAGACAGCGGTGGAGGCGCGAGGGGTGGCCGACGAGGGGAGGAGGTGGAGGACATTGTTGACTTGATGGAAGAGGAGGACCGTGCGGATGAGGAAGTCCTCGATGGTGAGCACTGACGAGGAGGACAACGCCTGGGTGCCTATCCTCGTGCGTGGACCAATTACAATTTCAAGACCTAACAATGAATGAAGGGAACATTGATGCATGGGAGTATCGTGAGAACGAGGTGACGCAGGGGCCGTATATAAAGACAAGGAGGCTGTGATGGATGCGGTGAAGCATCGGGCAATGTCTCCGCGGCAATTCGTGGTTGTGAAGTCCAAGAAGAAGGACTACGACGTGAAGTGCGTAGTTGATTCGTGCCCATGGCGGTGCATGCATACCGGGAAGTGGACGGACTATCGAAATGCTCCATAGTGATGGAGCATAATCGCGAAATGGAAGAAGCGGAGCAGGACACCGCAACTGTCGTCCACTTGGGTGGCAAATGTGTTTTATGGTCGATCGTGGACAATCCCCATCCGCACCTCGATCTATTATCACACCGTGGAGGAGAGGTTTCAAGACAAGATTAGCTACGCAAAGGCATGGAGAGCAAAAGGATACTCTGGAAATACGGTTCGGGACGCACGAGGCTTCAGACGAGAATATTCCCCACTTGCTCGTGGCAATCGCACAAAGGAACCCCAGACATCCATCGACCTTGCGGAGTTCCTGCGGGTGGTGCGTGCACCGAAGTGGGTATTGCAACGTGCATTCTTCGCCTGGCGCATGCATAAATGCGCTCCAAGATCGTCGCCTGGTCCTTTGCATGGATGGCACATTCCTCACGGGAAGTACAAGGGCGATTCTAATCTGCGATCGCGGTGGATGCCAACAACCGTGTTCTACCGGTTGCGTTGGCATTCGTGGAGGGGGAAAACACGAGAGCTGGTATCGTTCCTTGAAAGAGTGAAGTCGGCAGATTGTTCTCGACAGTTCGATGTTTGTGTCATCCATGACCGACATGCAGGTCGCTAAGGGCGATCGTGGATATGCAACAAGGGTCCGCCGTCGTGGGAGCAGCAAAGTGGCCAGATCTGAGGAGCAGGTGGTGCATGAGGCACATGGGTGCCAATTTTTTCCGTCAGTTCAGGAATAAGGAGCTTATGAACATGTTCAAGCGCCTGTGCAAACAGAACCAACGGAGGAAGTTCGACGCGCTTTGGAAGACGTTGGACGAACTAACGAAGAAGCAATCAATGGATCCCAGAGGTACCGCTAGTTCATCAAGGAACCCGATGGTGTACCATGAGCAAGGAGAGGACCCCACACCTTATAAAGGCCGACGATGACCCCCAAACCTCGGCGAGGCGGTACCAAAGATAAAGAGTTTCACCGATTGGATACGACATGAGCCTTTGGAGAAATGGTCCCTTCTGCACGACGAGGGCGGCTCGCGTTATGGGATCATGACAACGAACCTGGCGGAGATTTACAACTGGGTAATGAAAGGCACCAGATGCCTTCCACTGGTGGGTATAGTTGAGGGTGTCTTATTAGGGACACAGAGATATTTCATTGAGCGATACAAGACCTCCGCAGCATGTATGTCGGACAATCGATTGTCTTACTCAACTGTTGTGTCTACCTACATGTCCAAGAAAACAAGAAAGGCGCAGACACATCGGGTTACACCGAGAGTGGCGTGGAACGGAGATACCACGTGCATCGCGGTGACCGAGGTCGCAGGGTGCCCACCGGAGAGGACTTCCATCCGTGCATACCCGAGCACCGATTGCGAGTGCTCTCGCCAGAAACCACGCCGCCTTGCACTTGCCGTGCTCGCACGCCATTGCCGCACCGCCGAGACGCATCAATCTCGCCGTCCGCTCATCTCCCGCACTACTACAAGCGAGCGTTCTCAACACGTGGCATCATGAGGTGTACGGCACCGAGTGGATGGATCGTTCACAACACCCCTCTCCGACCATCGATGGGTACCGGACATCCGAATGTTGAAGATGAAGGTCGGGCGTCGAAGGACAAGGCGATTCGAACGATATGGACGAGTTCGAGGCGCGCCGCAACCGCGGATAATGTAACTTTGCATGTTGTTCCCATCTTGTATTATTCAATGGACCGTAAGTGTAATGTACGTTGTAATGTTCGATGTAATTTTCAATGTACTAGTAAGTTGTTGTTCGTGATCATGTTATTCTCCGATGTCCCGCTTAGTACCTACGAGGATAATGTAATTCTCGACGCGTTGTGTGCCTCGTCGAACATGTCTTTGTCTTTCGTATGTTTGCAATCCGAGTTTTTTTGCTCTCCACACTTCGGTTGTATTGTTTGTTGAGTATGGTACAATTCGTTATTTCGCATTTCATTTTGTGTGCACATGTAATTACCGATAAATCTGTTGTATTTGCTTTGTAACAGCCACGATGGCGCGACCTTGCCCTCGAGCCGGACGTGACCGCCGATGCGACTCCACCGGTCTAGGTACTCCGCAGAGGAGAACCGAGTGCTAGGGCCACTTCGACCTCGAGTGCCTGTGGAGCCGCTTCAGATCGACTCCACGCCGGGTTCCACTGTAAGTCGCGAACGCTTGCACTCTTTACGCATACATACTTACCGTGAATGCAATTCTAACTACATGCAAAGTTGCGGCGGTGGCTTACTTCCTCTTTGTAGGATGGTGGAGTGGTGATCGCCTGCTAGAGGGCAAGGAGGTGCCGCGGTTCGGGCACGACCGGTCCTCGCTGGCCACACTCGTGGACCGGTGGAGACCGAGACGACACGCCCCACCTTCCGCAAGCGGAGGAGGCATGTAGGAAGGAAGCGGAGGAGAAGGAGGCGAGAGAGAGAGAGGAAACGAGAGGGCGCGACGCGTTGAGAGAAGCTCACGAGGCATGGGCGAATGGGAAGTGGCCTCAAGCACTCAATAGACGTCTCGTGTTAACTTTGGTTTTCCTTGTTCGTGGTACTCCTTTTAGTTTTAAGTCGTAATAAATAAATGCGGCCCAACCTTCAAGAGTATGCTCACCGTCCGAGGGCTAGTATGTGTCCTATCGCTCTGTGTCCCAAATGATGTTATTTTCTCCATCGAGATAGGTTATAGCATTTTCGATTCATCATATCCGATTTCATCGAGTTTTACCATCGTTTATAAAGATACGGCAATTTTCATGTTTTACCGATTGCATGTTAGGACAACAATAAAATAGTGCAGCCTAAAGTGACATCTAAATATTTTTACATAATTGTGACCTATGCAAGCCCAAGAATGCAACAAAACTGGTTCTCACAAGTTTTGAGGTCGTTCGAGATATTATTCTAACCGCTTGAACAATGATTGTTATAAAGGGTTTAAACTAGCCATCTTTTATTCAAAATGCAATCATATTTAGATATTTTTGCAAAAATGAAGTGCATAAGGTTGTAGTAACTTATTCTATTTATTTCATGAATTATGGATCAACACACATTATAATTCCTTCACAATCCTGATTAGAGCCTAGCATTCGAACTCAAATAAAAAAATTCTGCAAACAACACATGGATTTTTATTTTACACTCTAATTCTTCATTCCAAAATTTAAATTTAGAAACAAGTTTCATTTAATTTGGACACTCCTAACAAAAGTTACGGGTTTATATTAAAAGCATATAGTAATTACAAAACAAAACTAAAAAAACTGCTGCCTAGGTCGCCTCAGAGGGGCGATCGCCTCACAGAGGGCGATGGGGCCCCACAAGCTGCGCTACGCTAACGGCGTTAACGGTGGCGGGGCTATCGCCTGTAGATGGGCGATCGCCCCATACACTGAGCGACGGGGCATTTTGTCATTTTTTCATTCGGACGCATAGTTTTGAAAAAAAGAATAAAAATAAATATTAAATAAAAAAAAATTCTTCCCTCTTGAACCTAGCCTAGCCTTTTTCTGCTATATGCTTATGCGACTAGGGCAATTGTGAGACCTTCATGCAACCTAGATAAGACTAGAGCTTCAAACTAAGCCAATGAACTTGACTAGTACTTACTAATGTCCTCACAGCAACCAACTTATGGTCCTAACAGTTTTTTCTGACATCGTGGTTGACCGCGGTTGAATTTTTGGGCTAGGTTTCACACCTCTACTTTAGATGAAATCCTTTTACTTGGTTTATTGTTTTTTAGGTTTTTTCTATCATCCCCTAGTTCTACCCTAAAGAGAAGTAGCACTAAAAGGAAGTAGGATTCTTAATTCTATTAGAATTTATTTAAAAAATTCACGTAGCACATCTTTCTAAGTGCTAAAGGAATATGATATGAGTCACTGTAACCCAAGTGCTAAAGGAATATAATATAAGTCACTGTATCTCAATATTACTTCTGTAATTCAACAGATCCTCCACCCACTCATCTCCGACGAGAATGCCAGAGAAGATGGGAAAAGGGAGAGAGAGAGAGATGGCGGGCCGACGGAGTTGTGACCGGTGGCTAGGGTTCATAGCGGCAGCGGCTCTCTCTACCTCTTGTTATTCTGAAAAGAAAAAGGTCCAACGTTTCTTTGCTGAGGGTATCAAAACTATGCTCATAATAATGGAGAGGTGGAGCGTAAAATTTGCAAATAAACCCACTCAACGGTAAGTAGTAGGAGTAGCGCTTAGGGTTTTTCAAAGAACTTTTTGATACAGTAGGTGCGTATGATATGAAGCTATGGGGGCAGACTATCTTGTCGTGGACCATCCGGCCGTTCGTGCAGCAGTGGAGGGGCGCCCATGCGCCGAAGCAAACGCGGATCGAGCGAGCAACTCGGAACCCACCCCCCGCGTTGAACACGTGCTGTTGTTAGCGTCACAGATGTGCATGCCACGTGTCAGCATCAGCACCCAGCAACTGCAACTGCAACTGCAACTGCAACTGCACTGCTGCTCGAGATGCCGTACGTGTCAAATGCACCTCATTATCTTGTCTTGCGCCGCGCAGTTCAGCATCAGCCTGATGTTAACAAGAGAGTCTCGACACCCTCCATGCAGACAGTGACGGAGCTAATTTTTTTTAACAAGGGTGTACTGTCGGCGTTTTCGGGAGCGCCGGCAAGTAAAATTTGTAAGTCTAGGGGGTCGCGCGTTCCACTCCCTGAATGGTTAGACTCGTGAGTCCAAGATGTATCTTGGTTGGTGAAGGTCCCTACTCCGATTCGTGTGTGGTGGTGTTGTATTACTCTTGGTACAGATGACTGCACAAAGTTTTACAAGCGAGAATGCCAATGGCTTAGCGAGAGGAGCTTGATAGCGCTCTCTCCCTTTCTTGTTCTTGCTCGTTTTTTTTGAATCGTTTAGCCCCGCCTCCTTTTATACAAAAGGAAGGGGAGTTACATCGAGAGTTAGGAGGAAAAGAGGCGACCTACACTAGGAGCTCCGGTCCTTCGTCCCGTGGATCGTCGCCACCCGCCTTGCCCATGCCGGGTTGGTAGCCTTGGTGGTCGGGAGGTTAGGTATTTCCGGAAGTAGCGACTTGCCCTCCGTGATCCTTGCGAATCGCCGACGCCGAGGTGCGTGACGCGGTGTCGCCTCGAGGAGGAGCGCGCTCGTCGGTCAGACGTGACCGGTTGATGGGCCGAAGCTTTGTCTTCTCTGATCACGGATCTTCTTGGGAAGGAGTCACCGCCTCGTATAGTCGCTCGATTGACTTTATCCGAGAAGTGCGTGGCGGTAGGCCGTGAGGACTTGACACGCGGCACTCGGCGCTCACCACCTTGGTTTGGTCGAGTCGGAGATCCCGCCCGCCAAGAGGGGTCGGATCGCTGTCTGGTCGGATTCGCTTCCTCGCCGGTCGGAAGCGGATGCCTTCGCGGTCTCGCAGTGAATCGGTCGTGGCGGGCGGGCGCGCCCGTTAGGTGGAGATATGCTTGAGGTCTTTGGCTCGTTGCTTGGCCGTGGGGTATCCTTTTTATTAGTATTCGTCATGTACATTTAAGACGTACAATTATATAATCTTGTGTAATAATTTAGCATCATCATGAATCTAATATATATATTTGAAATTTGCTAAAAATATAATACAAATGATTTTAAGGTCTTAAAAATCCCAAATCACTAAAATCAAAACCAATTCAATCAACAAATTTAGCCTATTGAATTGGTGAAATTTCAAAGTTTCTCAAATTTTTAAGGTGCCAGGGCATACCGACCGGCACCCCTAGTTCCGCCTGCAAGTTGCTACATTTATAGTAACGAAAATGCATGAAGGAATGTCTTCACACGACTGAAAAGTGTAGTACCCAACTGTAGACGCGAGGACCAACAATATGCACATCACGCATACACATGTATATATCGTGCATGAGCAGATTAACCTTGTCGCTGAAGCAAGTATACAGAGATGCAACGTGCATATGAGTCTTATGATTTTTTAAATAATACATTTTTAAAAGTAATTGTGACATTTAATTTTTTTACAAAAATAATACTAGATCACCCAACCGGTTGGCGAAATTAGAGTAGTAGCCAGATGGTTCGACGAAAATACTATTTTCGTCACACCGTTTGGCGAAAAAACGTTAATTGCGCTATTAGCACCGTCTGACAGAGCAACCGGACAGATCAGGCTATTTTCGCCACATGGTATGGCGAAAATAGTATTTTCGCCACACGGTTTGGCGATAACCTATTTTCACCATACCGTGTGGCTAAAATAGGCTATTTTTTAATTCGCACATAAATGTATTATTTAAAAAAAAAACCAAGTCTATTTTCGCCACACGGTATGGCGAAAATAGGTTATCGCTAAACCGTGTGGCGAAAATACTATTTTCTCTATACCATGTGGCGAAAATAGCTTGATCTGTCTGGTTGCTCTGTCAGGCGGTGCTAATGGCACAATTAACGTTTTTTCGCCAAACGGTGTGGCGAAAATAATATTTTCGTCGAACCATCTGGCTACTACTCTAATTTCGCCAACCAGTTAGGCGATCTAGTATTATTTTTGTAATTTTTTTCACCGGCGTATTAATATCGCAATTATTTTTTAAAATGTATTATTTTTTAAAAAAAACTCTGAGTCTTATTATGGGAGATATACATATGCTGCCAGTTTGACAACTGCTATGTTACCGGGAAAAGAAAATTGATGATGGGAAGTTGGAAACTGAACAACGACAACTATTAACCGATGTCCTTGTACTTGGCACTCTATGAAACTGACTGCCTTTCTCTTCCAGCATGCTGTTCCAACTTGAGAGTAGGTACCATGCAATGGCTCGTTTCGTTTTCTACTTCAAACGACCAAACTTTTTTCAAGGGTACAAGGAGGACGCACACAAACCCGAGCACTACATGTACATACGTACACACACCAATGAATTGATTAGAGACTCTAAGACTTTCAGAACATACTGTCTCACTTAACGCGTATGTGTGTGCGTACCTGATTTAAATTATTGAGGTAAGAGACGTTGGATCCGATTGAGCCAACACTCAGGCCTCTACGCTCAAGGAACAAACTTGGCGAGCACGATTGCTCTCGCCGCCGTCAATTCCACGTAGCTATAAAGGTTTCAACGTTTAAGTGGCACTACTACCGAAAACGTGATCACTGCCGGTTCCAAATTGGCATCACTGCCGGATATTGGAACCGGCAGTGATAGTCCGACTGTATCACTGTTGGTTCGCATTCGACCCGGCAGTAATAGTTTGTATCACTGCCAGTTCGCATTCGAACCGGCAGACCTGCTGCTACGCGCAAGCAGCCCTTACCATCTCACCAACATACACTTCTCAACTTCTATAAGATATATTTTTCTTTTATCCCTTCGCATCCGAAAGTTTTAATGATTATTTGGACATCTAAATGACTTCAAATAAAAAAGTTGTCAACTACAAAGTTGTAGATCTCATCGAGAGCTACAATTTTCATATAAATTTTGTCTCCATCTGACTCCGTATGAAAAAGTTATAATTTTTTAAAAATATTATCACTGCCAGTTCATAAGCCGAACCGGCAATGATACTTCGTCCATTATCACTGCCGGTTTATAAGAAGAACCGGTATATTATCACTGCCCGTTCTTAAGAAGAACCAGTAGTGATAAGTTACTGTCACTGCCGATTCTTCTTCGGTCGAGCATTTGCGCCAATCTAACTTATAAACCGACAATGTTAGGCCGGCGAGAAAGAGGTGTTTTGTAGTAGTGTGGCCGAGTCCGAGTGGCATTGATTGGAAAATGTTGGGCCAAGATGCACCGTGTTGGATGATACAGCTAGCGCAAGATTAAAGAAGACAAACACTTGGACCATAGCGAAAAAAAGAAGCTTTTATTCAACACATTTTTCTACCATTAGCAGTAAGCTAGGCTTCTGGCTTTCAAACCAGGCCTTTTGAATCAGATGTGGAATATGGATGGAGGCATACGGTATCAAAAAAAACAAATTGAAATCAGGGCAGTAGAACCGAAAACGCGCCACAATCTTTGACAAGCTAACTAGCTAGCTTAGCCGTCACCAAAGCGCACGGAAGCTTAACAGCAGTTGGAACGATCCGTCCCGTCGTATCACAACGCAACACGTCAATGACTCCGGTCCAAATCAGTATCAGCACAGCCAATCTACTATACTATACATGGGTTCCATCTCGAAGCACGCCAACCAGGCCGAAGACAAAACAACCACCTCGCCGCTTTCCCCAAGTGGATCACTGCTGCTGCTTCAGTAGCCATTGGATGCATCTGGCCCTTTTTCGTCTTGTCGGTCTTCCGTTGTGACGATCGATCCCGATCCGAGGTGGACCGGTCTTCGTCGGCACACTCAGCCAACGCGAAGTATACACGCAGGCAGCAGAGGCCTCAAGGATGAGACGGGTTGCGAGCTGAAACTTTCTTCCTCCCCCTTCCAGGAAACTTGCCGTGCACAATTCCCTGCAAAAAAGAATTCGGTGGAAACTTGGATGTCAAGGAAACAAAGCAAATATTCTCTCTCACTTTATTTGGTGCGATAGTTGAATTGAATTCTCAAAATGTGCGATTTAGATAATATTCTAAGCTGTGCAGTGCTCAGTAAAGAATCTATGCTGGAGGAATAAAGCGACGATAAATGTATAATTGCCACAGCCGACCAAGAAATGGCCTGCAATCACATAGAGAGAAAGGCCCAGGGAATTTCGACAATTTGCTGTGGTTATTCTATCACCAATATATATGTAAAAGGAGTTATTATGTAGTCATGCGATGCCATTTTTGCTGACTAAGACCACGCTGTAGGGAGTTGGAAAAGCATGCCAATTTATTCAGACTACCCCCTTTTAGACGAAGTCATCAATCAGTTGATCATCCCTAACTCAGCACCTATAAAATCTACCCGGCCACCAGCTCCACCTCAATTCAACACCCACCCACTCCCCTCTTCTTAGCCTCATTTTCTCACACCACTGTTCCTTACCAAGAACAAAGAGGAAGAGAAGTTCACAGATAAACAGCGCAAGAGAGGGAGCAAGAACTTGCTCACGGCCATGGCGTCCTACGACAAGGCCGTCGAGTCCTACAAGAAGGCCATCACCACGGCAGCATCCGTCGCAGCATCTGTGATGTTGGTGCGCAGCGTGGTGAACGAGCTGGTGCCATATGAGGTGCGCGACGTGCTGTCCTCGGGCCTCAGCTACCTGCGGTCACACATATCAGCGCAGCACACAATCATCATCGAGGAGAATGAGGGCTGGTCTAACAACCATGTCTACAACGCGGTGCAGACTTACCTTGCAACACGCATCAACACCAACATGCCACGCCTGCGTGTCAGCAGCATGGACGAGTCTGAGAGCATGATTATCAGCATGGAGGAAGGAGAGGAGATGGCTGACATGCATGGAGGAACGGAATTCAAATGGTGCCTCATCTCCCGTAACGTTTCAAACGACTCCAACAACGGCGGCAATGGCAACAGTCAACGTGAGGTCCGCTGCTTTGAGGTGAGCTTCCACAAGAAGCACAAGGAGAAAGCACTAAAATCATACCTCCCCTTCATCGTGGCCACAGCCAAGGCCATAAAAGACCAGGAAAGAGCTCTCAAGATATACATGAATGAGTACTCGGACTCGTGGTCCCCAATTGACCTCCACCACCCATCCACATTCGACACACTTGCCATGGACCAGAAGCTGAAACAGTCCATCATTGATGACCTTAACAGGTTCATCAAGAGAAAGGACTACTATAAGAGGATCGGCAAGGCATGGAAGCGGGGGTACTTGTTGTATGGTCCACCTGGGACCGGCAAGTCCAGCCTGATTGCAGCCATGGCCAACCACCTCAGGTTTGACATATATGATCTTGAGCTGAGTGAGGTCAATTGCAACTCAGACCTCAGGAGGCTTCTTGTTGGGACGGACAACAGATCCATTCTTGTGGTTGAAGACATCGACTGTACCATCGAACTGAAGCAACGGGAGGAAGGCGAGGAACGTGCCAAGTCCAATTCTACAGAAGAAGACAAGGTGGGCAACTTTGAAGTCAGAATACATCATATACACAAATCTCCTCTCTCCTTCATTCCACAATTTTCTTACCTATGCTGATGAAAATTTGGTTGCTGTCTGCACTCTGCACAGGTAACACTATCCGGGCTGCTCAATTTTGTTGATGGGCTGTGGTCGACAAGCGGGGAGGAAAGGATCATCGTCTTCACGACCAATTACAAGGAGCGTCTTGACCCAGCACTTCTGCGACCTGGCAGGATGGACATGCACATCCACATGGGGTACTGCACCCCAGAGGCTTTCCGAATTCTTGCCAACAACTACCATTCCATCGATTATCATGTCACATATCCAGAGATCGAGGAGCTGATCAAGGGGGTCATGGTGACGCCTGCAGAGGTCGCGGAGGTTCTGATGAGGAGTGACGACACCGATGTTGCGCTCCATGGTGTTGTCAAGCTCCTAAATTCAAAGATGAAAGGTGCCGATCAGATGAAGACTGAAAATAAGGATGGAAATAAGCAGGTGGAGGAGAAGAAAGATGATAGAGAGATGATTGCGAAAAACGATTCCACAAAAGAAGAAAGCACTTAGGAGCGTGGAAGCTAACAATGACCAAAGAGTGTGCATATTGTGAAGATAGGTCCTACAGGAGATCCATTGACAAAAATGTGATTGTTTTGACCGCTAAGGGCATGTACAATGGTGCGATGTCAGTTGTCTATATATTTTGCCACATAAGATTTTTGTTTCATAGAAGAGAGAGGTGGAAAGAGAGTACAACTATCTCTTCGAGAAGAGACGACCATATAGACAGTATAAAAACACCATTACGAGAGTTATTGTCTATAATAAACGCTTTTTCATGCCATAATTAAAAGATTGTATAATCTCATAGAAACAACTTAAGATGTCATCTATTGTAGAAGTGTCTTTACTTTTGTATTTAGATGATATAGAGGAGTATATAGATAGCAGTTGTTTCTACTATTGCACATGCTCTAATAACATTGAGTTTTTTTGAGCAATGAGGCGCACTGGTGCTTAATGCAGTGCGCTTCAACAGAATTTTGTAATTACTGTCCCTACAATAAGTTACATAAATGCAACATGACATGTGTGCTGCAAACAAGCCATTGGACAAGAAAGCCAATTTCAGAAACCAGGATCTAGTTGATCAAGTATTTAACCAGAGCCATTTCCAATGTTTTTTTCCCCGAAACAATAGAGCCATTTCCAATGGTGACCATATGGATTTTGCCTGATCAGCACTCATTTATCCATCTAACGTTTTGAATTTAAGTCCACCGAAAAAAGGAAAATGTTTATTTGCAAATCCTTGCACAGCTCTCAAGCACCGGGTTGGAAACAAATAGCTGAAATAAAACTCTACGGGGTGAATACCTCCCAAGTCCTAAAAACTCTATGGCTACTAGCACCAGTCTCGCAGTCCCTCAAATTTAGCATTTGCGTGTGGACTAGTGAGTACATGGATAAAGTTTTTAACATTTGTGCAACTTTAAAAAAGAAATGCATAGAAGCACCTCCTCACCCCAATTCAACACCTCCCGCCTCCAAAACCTCTCGTATCTCCACACTAGCTACAACAACTAGAGTTTCATAGTAATAACAAGAATGAGATCAAGCAAGAAGAAGAGGAAGAGCAACAAGGAGGAGGCTCCAGCCAGCTCACCACCATCAGTATGTCGTCGTGTGAGGAGTACAACAAGTACGTGGCGTTGGCCACGATGGTGGCCAGGACGGTGATGCTAGTACACGGCATGGTGGGCGAGCTGGTCCCGTACGAGGTGCGCGACCTGCTATACTCGAGCGTCCGCTACCTCTGCTCCCGTGTCTCCTTGACCCACACGCTCATCATCGATGAGACGAAGGGCCTTTCCGCCAACCAGATCTACGATGCCACGCACACCAACCTCGCCGTGCGGATCAACACTGACATGAAGTGCCTCCGCGTCAGCCGCGTCGACGAGGCCCAGGACATCATGGTCACCATGGACCAGGGCGAGGAGATGGTCTACATCCACAACGGAGTCGACCACACCTAGCACCTTGTCTCCTGCAACAGCTCCACTGCCGCCGCCACTCGGGCAGGCTACACCACCACCTACGGTGCCGTCGCCTCCAACGGGAGGGCCTGACGCCGCCTCGAGGTCAAGTCCTTCAAGGTGAGCTTCCACAAGAAGCAAAAGGAGAAGGCGCTCAAGTCATACCTCCCATTCGTCGTCGCCACCACCAAGGCCATGAAGGATCAGCACAGGAACCTCAAGATGCATATGATTGAGTATGACACATGGACCGCCATGGACCGCTGTCGAACTCCGCCACCTGTCGACCTTCGACACGCTCGCCATGGACCATAAGCTGAAACAGTCCGTCACGGAAGACCTTGAGAGGTTTATCAATAGGAAGGGCTACTACAGGAGGATCGGCAGGACATGTAAGCGGGGTTACCTGTCGTACGGTCCACCTGGGACCGGCAAGTCCAGCCTGTTAGCCGCAATGGTAAAAAACAGCACTCTTGAACAGTCTCCATGTTGCAGGGCCATTATATCAATCTAATTAACTGTTCTGAACTTCATTTTGCCCCAAATCCAAATGTATTATACATAAGACAGCAGCCCTCCGCTGTGCACCTATTGACCTATCCAACTCCCAAACTAGACAAAAACATCTTCTATATTGTACAGTTAGCTGCTACATATCACGAAATTCATCTAGTGCATTGGGATGGCAACAAGTATATTTTATATTCTGTAGTCTAAATCAGTTACCAAACAATCTCCCCCCAGTTAGCTGCTACATCATGAAATCCATCCAGTGTGTTGGGATACATTTGATTTTTATAAAGGTAGAGGAGGTGCAAAATCACCAATTCACCATCTACAAGGAATCATGGCTTGCCGTTCTTATACTTCTTTAAGATAACACCTTCCTTGGGAGCAATTCAAGTGACACACAAGTATTATATTTTTTCCCAATAAAAGATTAATCATGCTTCCTCAGGTTGTTTCACTACAATCAAAGTAGATTACACCTTCCTGGGAGCAAGTCAAGTAGCAGACATAGTTTTTTTCCCCCCGAATGAAAGGTCAAAATAAAGGTGAGCCCATAATAACAGGTGAGTTTGAGTACAACCAAAGAGCTTCTACAGGCATCTTGAACCTAGGTTATAGAAACAAAGCAGCTAACAAAAGTTTTAAGGATGCTAAACTGATTCCATCATTGCAGCTTCCTAACTTAACTGTAGCTACACAGTCCAACAAAACATTTCAACACATCATGTATCACGAGAGAACTGCAATCAGATGTTGACTAGCAAGCGATAAAAACAAAAACTGGAGTATTCTAAAACACAAAACGGTCTCAGATTACTAGGATTAAATGACTGCATAAAGAAGCACCTCTCGTCTTGATGAAATTGCTAGTTGTCATTCAAGCATGTGCAGTATCTCTGATTATACCCTATTTTTTTGCTCAATATATGGCTCCAATATTATTAACACGATAAGAGATTATAAATCTAAGATTCAAAGGATGTTTTCTGTATCTTGAAGGACTTGTCAAATGCAACAGTCTCCAGCATACAAGTTCCATTTCTTTCTTTCTTGTAGATCCTATCTCCTGCTCAAAAATTAGATCAACAGTGTTAAGTGTTAACAAAATTGTGATACACGATTGTAACAGTGTACATTTTGCATGTTACAACAAACATCAGCACCGAGTGAGCTGATATATTGATTTAAGCCCTCTGAGCTACTTAAACCCTGATGACATGCTTCTACTAGAACGATAGTGACTCAAAACTCGCATGGTATGCTTATTAAAAATCTATAACATATACATATGTATAAGAACATTTCCACTATACGATGTATACCTAGCAGAAAACAGTTTTGCTTTCATAAAAGTATGAAATGCTTGATCCTTTCACCACATGCATCACATGTGAATAAAAAAAAGGTTTCTCCTGAAAAGGGTAACCCAATTGAAAATACAGGGAAAAAAAGGATACTACTTTAAGCTGTACGGAGTTTGGGCTAGTTGAGTGATATGTAGAAGCAAGATACACAACGGCAGGATGCTGTCGTGGCACTAATTGATGAATGTAGGCCTGTCAGCACATTTCATTGACATGATGGGTTAACACTCCGAATGAGCTATGGGTGCTAAAAAAAATGTAGGGGCACGATATAAAGTGTGTGAAAACATTTCGATGATACATTCTTGACACAAGCAATTTGTAAACATATCTGAATAACTGCATTTGACATTTAACTTTCCATTTATGAGTTAACATTAATCCTTTTAGCTTTTATTATGTTGTCTGCAGTAGTTTGGTCATCAAATAGAGCTATCAGGTCCAAAATGCTTGAAACCATTTCCATGTAGCATTGAGCTCCTGATGCTCCTGTCACTCATAACAAAATGCCCAACAGAAATGTAGAAAGTGCAATCTCACTAATTTGCCTCTTACATATGAACAAAAATATTTCTTCTCATAATGTCTATGAGTCTATTATACTTATATATAGCCTACTCTCTAGATGTTCCCACCATAATCTGAGAAAGGGAAAAATGTGTTCCTATCTGATATCGCGAAACCGACATTATTTATCAGCCATCACAGCCAAACTTGACAAGGCAGCTACAATCCCTCCGTAAGAGTACACTTAATCCAGCGCGTTTCCACAAAATTTTACCAGTGTTGTCGCTACTATCCAGCAGAGTGGCAGTCCTAGTAAAAACTGGCATACACATATCGTACAGTAGCCAATTGATGAAACGACTAACTAAATCTCGCTCAATGATATCACAGTGGCTTAATCATTGATCCCCAGATCATTTCATTACCACTGTCGTGAACACTGAACAGCTCAAATTAGACCAATCACTACCGCAAAGCCACGGTATACAGTGAGCACTGGAATAGAGCCCCAACTCAAACCACCATCTCTCCAAATCAGACGATTCAGAAGCCGAGAGGGGGAGATTGCCTCACCACCGGCGACGCAGCAGCGCACGCGCGCGAGAGAGGCCGGCACGTGAAGCTTCATTTCAAGGCTTCAAGCACGCCCTGGCCAGCGGAGAATACAGGGGAACGCGAGAGCAGCGGGCGAATTTGCCGAAGGCTGTGGGTAGCGGTGGCGCCGGAGCTGCCGCGCCGCACGCCGTGGGGACGTGGGCGTCCCCGGGTGCGTCGTCTGAGTGCGATGGATCATAGATGGGCTATTACCTGTGCCTTTACGAGGTCTTATGGGCTTCATATGTGGACCCAGATAAGGAGAAAGGCCATGATTATCTCAAGGCGAGAGAGAGCCCAAGTTAGCCTACGAGTCCACGACGGCGACGCCTCGGTCTCCACGTTGCGCTTGCGCCCGACCCGCACCCAACCCCAACCCGTGGCCGCGCTTAAATACTCTTCCCTCGCTTAACTCCTCCGTCCTCCCCTTCCCCTCCTTCCCCCCTCGGCCGCGTCGGCACGACGGGGTAGGTTCTAGAAGCTTCCAGAAAGCCCTAGAAGTGAAGGGAACTGTCGCTCGCCTCAGTCCTCTTGACCCAGCCCGACCGCCGCCACCTCCCGTCGGTACTCCGGTAGGTTCGCCTTCTCCAATCTCTCGATTCCGCGCGTCTTCCGCGGAGGCCGAGCGATCGATTTCGCGCAAGTTCGCGGGGTCACGAGTGGGATCGGCGTCACCTCTTGGGTTTAATCCGTGCATGTAGCGGATTTGTTTCCTGCTAGGGCTCGAATTTGCGCGAGAGATGGATGTTCGCGAGGCAATGATAAGGAGGAGCGGTAGATTTTGGTAGTCCCAGATCATGCCATCAATAGATGTATTCGTCTGTGCAGTGCAGGTGTTTGCGTATTTGCTGCATCGGTGGATTGCTTGCGAACAGCCGGGCAAGAAAATGACGCATTCCGATGAGCCCGACGATGGCGTTCGGTCCAAAAGGGCAAAGAAGGTGTACAGGCTCGAGACTAAGCAGTGCTTGATCCTTACCAGGGAGGCTCTCCCTCGTGATGTGTACAACGAGTTCGTCAAGACTATGAAGGAGATTGGGAAACAGAGGTATGCATCTACATCACATCCTAGCGCTCCGCTAAATCATTTGAATTGATTAGATGTTAATATGGTTGTTGCTCCGTCGGTCGCATGCAACTACGTTGCAGTGCCGATCCTGATGGTGAAATCAGGAATATCTCCATTGAAAACTGCATAGAAACGGCATTGAATCTATTCGATGGCCGGACTCGAGCCATAAAGGGCTTCCGGCACTTTACCCAAGGCCGTAGCCCCTTCCACGACGACCTGAAGGAGCTACAGGATCCAGTATATTTCCTACAGAGAGTGAAGGTGCTGAAGGAGACTGCAGCTTGCTCCTTGTGTTGTATTTGTGCTTTTTTGGTTCCCGTGGTTGTTAACTTGATGTTTACTTTATGCCTGCAGGCATGCCCTGATATCAGCACCAACGATTTTAATGCTTTAGTGAACACACTGCTAGAGTTTTCACGCACAAAGACCATGACCGTTGAAGATGTTTTCCAGGAGGTAAGCATTCTTCAGTAATTTTCTCAATAAAAATTTGGAAGGACAGTCATTTCACAAGTATTTTTTGTTGTAGGTCAAGGGATTCCTGGCTAAATGTCCCGAGTTGCTACAAGAGTTCAAAACTTTTCTGCCTCCTCGCCTAAGGGTGCCTCTGCCAGATAACCAATCCTGCAGAAGTCCAAAGACTAATAAAGTGGGCAAGGTATTCATTACATATCTCATTATTTACCAGATCACGCACTGTTCATATGCTAAGGCCTAAGTGCTAAGGATATCAGTTGTTCTTCACCGGCAATGTGAATAAATACAGAAAACTAACACACTTCTCTCAGCAGAATGACACCTTTTTCCTTTTTTATTATGAGCTCAAGTGGCATCTTTAGTTCATCAATTTCCCTTTACAGGAGGTTTTAAGCTTTACTCCAGATGCTAACAATAGCTTGGATGGTATCCGAGTGAAAGCAGCCAATAGGAGAAACAAAGTGTCTCAATTTGAGTATCCCCAGGACCAAAACCATGACGACAGAGAATACAGTTCCAGGCAAAAACACACTGAGAGAATCCCTGGCTTCGTTGAAAAGCCTACAAAGGAAGGTGTGTCAAAGTTCTCTTTCTTTCTGCTCTGAAGACAAGCAGGCCCTAGATATTCATCCTCCTTTTTTTTCCAATTCTCACCTAGAATGTTGTGTTGG
This sequence comes from Otatea glauca, assembly GCA_036346275.1. Taxonomy (NCBI): domain Eukaryota; kingdom Viridiplantae; phylum Streptophyta; class Magnoliopsida; order Poales; family Poaceae; genus Otatea; species Otatea glauca. The sequence goes on along the minus strand of CM070719.1, from coordinate 63,872,930 downwards.
CTCATCTATTTTCTTGCTATTAAATACTCGGAGATATTCTTTTCAAGTGCTTCCTAGCTATTGAGGGGTGCATCCATATTTTTATGCCAGAGATAATCTCCGGATGACATAACCAACTGCAGCCTGCAGGACCAGGAATGTACCTCAGTATTTTTTTTAAAAAAAAGAATTGCAACGTATTGGTTCACAGACCCTTTTCGTGCTTATGACTAAAAACACTTACTACCAAATTCTATTAGGGCAGAATACTTGCCGAGATAAAAGATGAGGGCTTCCGCTACCTTAACGTGCACCAAGTCTGATACATACATATCCATTCAGACCCATCCAACAGTCCACTGGAGGGTTCACATGTTAGCAACAATAGGAGCCTTAGCACTGGATACTTCCTCCTTTGATATGTTCCATTATTAATTTGAATCTTGTTTCTTAAACCATCTTGAAAAGGACATCTGGTTCTAGGATTGAAATCTCAACCATGCAATTAAAATGGCACAACATTCTGTTCTGAGCAAAACCGTTTTCCAGCAGTTGGGTTTCTTAGTTTCGATATACGTACATGTATTCTTAGTTACGTACATTTATATCCTTCTGTGTTGATATGTAACGTGAGACAAAGATGTGTTGAAGATCTGTTTACTCATTTAATGCTGTCAACTAACTGTTTTGTGTACTTTCAACTTATTCAAGTGAACCACTTGTGTTGAAGTTCTTTTTACTCACCTCTGATAGGTATTGAAGAATCACCTCATGCAGAAGAGGACAAGGAAGACAAGGTTGAACCCTTGCCAGACTGGATTCCCTCAAGAGAAAATGAATTACCCCCAAAAATGGGTCTTAGTATCTGCAAAACTATCACTCCTAGCTATTGTCTGCTACCAAAGAATGTAAATTTCTACGAACTCATGAGCTTTCCATGTAATTGATTGACACAGCAAATTCTAACATACTTATTTGCAATCTCAGTGTGTAACTCTTCGATCAAGCTACCAGACTGAACTGGGAAGGTCTATATTTAACAATGTTTTGCTTTCTGTTACTTCTGGGAGTGAGGATAACTATAAGTTCAGAGCTAAAAATCAATATGAAGAAAATATTTTCAAATGCCAAGATGACATGTAAGTACCCAATAGTTAATTTTTTTATGCCTCATTTTTTTTATTCCTTCAGCTATCAGAGACTTGTGCTTGCTCACCAAAAATAAATGGTTTATATAATGACCTTTTATTTTAATATAATTCATAACGTGTTTTTTTAAGGTTTGAGAGTGACATGCTGTTGCAGCGGTTTAGAGCAACTTCTGACTTTATTGAGAACCTCCAACATCATGTTGGCAGCGATATGAAGATTCAAGAACATCTAACTCGTAAGGATGCTATACACTGTAGAATAGAGTCAACTTTTTTTGTTCAGTTAACTAAGTGTTTTGTTTATTCCCTTTGTTTTCACTTCTGAAAAGCTTTGCATAAGAGGTGCATTGAACAGCTATATGATGATTATGGCCTTGAAATGCTTGATACTCTGTCAAAGACGCAGAATACCAGTGCTGCTCTTGCTGTTCTACTTTCACGTATAAATCAGAAGATAGAAGATTTATCGGAGGCACGATTATCTTTGAATAAAACGTGCTCAGATGTTATTGCCAATAATTATTACAGATCACTTGATCATCTCAGTCCCTCCTTCAAAGAACTGGACATAAAGAGGATGACCCCAAAAGGTATATTGAACCTAACAAAATATATTAAATTGCTATTAGCTACTTGTGAAGCTAGATCCTGCATTGACTATTTGAAAGTTTTGTCTTTTCTTTTATTTGTTCTTAGTCGTTTTCATGATTGACTCTCTGTTGCAGCTTTGCTGGCTGAAGCCAAAGAAATAATTAACACGAAGTTTAATTATGCTGATGTTCACATGCATGAGGACATAAGCAGTATTGTTCACTATGCATACAGTAGAAGTCACACTTGTGAAAATAAGCCAATGATGACTTGGACAGAATTAGTAAAGTCATTTCTTTCTGTTAATTGTCAACGTCCAGACTCGAAGGATAGTGTAGCTCTCAAAGAAGCATGTGAATGCTGTGGTATCAGTAACGATTTTCTCAGTAGCAACGCTGATGCTTTGCTTGCTAATAAGTTTCTCTTATCTTCAAAGGTATGTACACATACAACATTTTGTTCTTCAGAATTATGATTTTGGATTTCAAATTGCAGAAAGAGTTTTTGTGGAAGTTTCTTGATGAACACTTCAGTACCCTATCAAGTACAAATAACTTGCATTCTGTTATTTTCATTTCAGAGAGGTGAATGTGTAAGAAACAAGTCTAATGAGTGTACTTCTTTACACGATGGTTGTGATGCCGAGATCGAGGAGGGTGAGTTCATACCTGACATAGAAAACATTCAGTTGGATGCCATGGTTGGACCTGGGAGAAGACCAGCAAGTTCTCATGTTGCTTCTTTCGATGGAGATGGGTTGAGTTTTCAACGTTCGGCAACCGATACTTCTGGATGTAGTACTTGTGACCATGGCAATGTATCTGAAGAGCAGCATGAAAGTTTAGCATATTCTAAAAGAACAGCTAAATTGCGTGAAGTAAAAGGAGGAACATCTTGTTGTTCTCTGGTTGTGCTCAGCAGGCTTCACCAGGTATTTCAGCCAATTGATCTTACTCCATGCTTTTGTTTTGGTTGGCAAGTCAGTCACCACAGTTCAATACCAATATGTATTCTCCTATGTGAAAAAGTGAGGCTAGAACTAAATGCGATATGCACCATTGTAGTTTCTTTTGGACAAACTATCCAACCTTTATATCCATTCTGGGCATTGTGATTTTATTTATATTTCCTTGAGTGGCAGATCTTGTACGAGAGGCTACTAATCGCTAAGGTTCTCTCGAGAGATGCATCCAACCTTAATTTATATGCAGAGTAACGTCCAGGATGCTTACCTATCTATATAAGCAGAATTCTTCACGCTTCACCATGTAAAAGTTGGTTCTAACCTCTATTTCTTCATTGAATGGTGCAGATTTAAGGAGAAACTCTGCAACCTGCTTGATGGCTCTACTGACAGTTGGAACTTTGAGGATTACTGTTTGAAATTCCTTGGGCCCAAGTCCTACTCACTATTTTCTCTGGATAAACTGATAGCTCTTATTGTCAAGCAGGTAATCTAAACTCAGTATGCGATAATGACTAGCTTGTCTTGCTTGATGCTTAGATCTTGTAAATTCGTTGAGTAGTTGACATGCTTGTTCACCACAGATACTTGCACTTTCCTGATCCAGTTACTTCTGTTCTTCCAGCTTTGCAGAATTTATCCAAGTCATCAAGAAAACTCGGTTCTTCGCCTCCAAGAGAAATCAAGAAGAACAATCCTACCCAAAGAGCTGATACGCCATCGAAATGCAAGATACATAAGCCTTCATCCCTTCTTTTACTAGTACCAGTACACATACTAATGAGTCTAGTAATCTCATCTGATGTAAAATTCAGCATATTAAACATGCTCACCCTCATTTTCCACCCAGCTCATCAGGACGTATTTAATAATTTTGATTAGGCCATGAGATGTGTTTATATCATAAGTACAATCTATTCTTAGAACCATTTCCCATTTTTCACCTGACTGATCTTTCCATTTGCTATGTATGCGTTCTTGCCCCCTTTACAGTCTCCAACTCGGCTACCTAATGGGTTGCTGGAGCAAGATGGAAAGGATGAAGAGAAAAGTAGCGAGCCTTCTAACGATTCTGAAAAACCGAGGCAAAACCATTTTCGTATAAGGTAAGGATCCTTTGAAACTGACTAGAAATCCGTACTGTTTTCAGCTAGTTATCCATCCTAACATGCAAAGGTGTATCTGTTTGTCCCAGTAAAAGGCGCAAATTGGACAACAGTGCAGCGAGTTTACCTCATCCTGGCGTAGAGAATTCAAACTCATTAGCTGAATAGTTGTATATTTTGCAAAAATCCGTCATGTATATATGACTTGGTATAATGTAATATGCTAGATGAGCGTATTCAGCGTGCTAAATTATGTGCGAAACTTTTATTAGGCTTTTTTTTTCAATTTTACTATTTGGAAGTTAGTTCTTTTTTTTGTTTAAGTCGATTTTCCCATTAAATTAGCTTTTATAGATGTATGTATCTGATTTCGACATTAGTTTGTTAGATTTTCTCCTATTCCGATTAATTTATTTCTAACTAGTCCACGTGCACGTGTAACACACGCCTCCAAATAAAAAGTCAAGTAAAACAATGCCAAATGTATGACTCATACGTAGTTTTCCACTTTTTCCTACGTTATGGTCGGTTCTGATAAGCAAAGAATTTTTTTAATAATATATTTCGTAAAAGGAATCGCGACATTAATATGTGAAACAGAAAAATTGTAAAAATAATACTGCGTCGCCAAACGGTACGACGAAATAGGAGTAGTCGCCAGAGGGGTGGACGAACACCCTATTGTCGCTGTACCGTATGGCGACAACTGGTTAATCCGGCGATTAATGCTCCGTCGACAGAGTCGAGGCAGCAAATTGTGACACGTGACTTTGTCGCCGTACCGTATGGCCACAATAGGTTGTCGTCCAACAGTTCGGTGACAACCTATTTTCGCCACATGGTACGACAACAACTAGGCTTCAAAGCTAGCCGGTTGGTTATAGAGTATGCAAACAAAATAAATTATAAAAATCATATTTTTTTAAGGAAATTAAATTTATGAGAGATATTTTTGCACTGATTTCATTCGAAAATTCGTTGTAACTTGTTAACATTAATTATTAAAAGTCAGTGTTATTTTGACAGTTGCTAGAATTTTAGAGTTGAAACCATGGTTCAATAAATTCAGAAAAATTCATATTTGTTAGTGATAATTCATGTAGTATTTTACAAAATTGTTTGTCAGATACTTTTTTTTGACAAAACATTCAAATTTCGTTGTTCCTCATTTTCTTTCGGTGTGCGACAAATTTGACAACAAATCATAGTAAAACATTGAATAAAACTCGACATTGATATTACAAAGTGCAGTAAGTAACAACTACAATAGCATGGCATGTGAACAACACCTAAGATACAGAAGGAATTTATAAAACTGGGATAAAACATAGGTACATGCCTCTGGTGAAGGACTAAGTTACAAAACCATACATTCTATGGACATGGTTGTCGGAATAGGGCATGGTCAAAATAACGATAGTTATCTATTGGTTTTTGATGAGGTACTACGTTTGGATACCTGATAGGGATTAATGTAATATCATCGTCAGGATTCGGAGGACTTCGAGGACACAAGGTTCGTGGCCTAGGTGGTATGAAATCGTCATCATCATTTGTATGGTTAGGAGCTAGCTCTCCTTCAGTGCTGATTGAACGTTCTCTTGCATTGTTGCTTGAACGGCATGTTGTAGTAGTGATTGAACAGCCTGTTGTGATAGTGCTAGAACGTCGAGGTCTAGATGACATGAAATCGTCATCATCATTTGTAAAGTTGGGAGCAAACCCTCCTTCGGTGGTCGTTGAACGTCCTCTTGAACTTTCTGTTGCAACAGTACTAGGTGGACCTCTACCCCTCCAGTTAGATCCTCTTCTGCGTCTTCTGCGCGAATCAGGCATCACACTCCTGTCGAACAGCATAAACATCGCTACAAATTCTAGGATATCTTTGTTCAGCAACTCTTTATCCTTCGGGAATGACTAACACACAAGACGAGCATACGAATTAGTGAACTTATGGATAATGCTAAAAAGATTAGTAGGGTGAACAAATAGAAAATAACTAACCTTAATATGCTCTGCATACTGATCGGGCAGCATCAGTACCCTATAAAGTCTCGTAGAGAAACCTGTAACAGAAGGGTGGTCGACTAGTTCGCGCACCCTGAGATACCTTTGACGCCACCCTTGCAACTACGTCTTGAGGTTGGCAGAGGTCACAAGGTTCAGGCCAAAGGTTTTCATGTTATGGCTAAAAAATGTTGGAGCCACTCTTGCAATTTGAACACCACTTTACTTAGGTTCTCCTCCTTGAACGGATCATCCTTCCTATTACGTGTAACCTTCAATGTGTAATGAAGGGCTACGCTGCTCATATCAGGTGTCCACGAGAATACTCTGCTAGAGGATCCAACCATGGTGAAGTGTGAGTGGGAATTGTGTATGTGTGCTTGTGGTTTGGTCTTTTATAGTCTCGAAGGGGTGGTGTATGAACTACGTGTTGCAAGGTAAAATTCAAATGTGCAGACGGACATCAAAACGTTGGAGTATGTATTCAAGTCGGGCTGAAAAGGCAGTCATGCATGCAAGGTGTCAGTACTGACAAATATACTGTGGAATAAGTGGTCACTTTAGAGTTAAAAGTAGGCAGTGAGTGGTCACTTCGGACTGTGCAGTGTGCAGTTAGTGCGTACTGAGTATACTGATGGAACTTTGTAGCGTGTAGTGAGTAGTCACGTCAGACTATATTATGTGCAATGAGGGGTCATTTCAGACAGGTAAAAGTCTTCAATGAGTGCGTGTCAGTGTTCTGCTATGTTATGTCACGTAGTCTAAAAAGGTTAGTTCTTCATCTCTTTGATATGTGCACTAGTATGCTTATCCAACTCGACCAATAGCGCGTTGAACTTACGTGCCTGATTCTGCTTATATAACCTCTTAAATATGTTCATCGGTTTCTTATTCCTGAACTGACTAAAGAAATTTGCTCCTAAATATCTCATGCACCACCTGTTCTGTGAGTCACGCCATGAGAATGGCTCATCATGGTCCTCCTGTAGAGTCTTAATTGTCGAAAGGATATATTTATGACGATCATGAATGATGCACACGTTGGGCCGATTACCAACTACTCTGAAATTTAGATCTGTGAAAAACCACAGCCAGCTATCCCGGTTCTCACCCTCAACAAATGCAAAGGCCAATGGAAGTATGTGGTTGTTCGTATCAACTGCAATGGCCGTTAGAATCTGCCCCTTGTATTTTTCAGTCAAAAATATACCATCGACACAAAGCAATGGACGGCAGTACTTGAATGATGCAATGCAAGGACCTAATGAAAAAAGCACGACAAAATGTCGAGATCCTATTACTATCTGCTTCACTTTCTTTGAAAGCGGTGTATGTGCCAGGGTTGGTTTGCTTCAAGATATCAAGCACACGAGGTAGGTTGCAATAAGAAACCTTGTATGTATCAAACCTCTTCTCTAATGCTTTTTGCTTCGCACGCTAGGCCATCGAGTAACTTATCTGATACTTAAATGTTCTTAAGATTGCTTTCTGAATATACGAACACTAATGTCCCGCTTCTCAATGATTTCATTGAACATCATGCTAGCAATTAGAGCCGCATTCAAGTTGTGGTGTTTCACCATAATATTTTCTAGTCTGCATGTGTGCTCCTCCACTCGTGACGCAATCCAATACGTCTCGCACTTCGACTTGTATGCATGAACTCGGAATTCACATCTATCGGTTCTGCACTTCACTATGTACCTATTTGGCCTAGACAAGACAACCCGAAACTCTCTGCAGCGACAGTGCCCATAGCCTCACTGTCAACTTCAATTCAGAATTGTTCGGGAATATTTGATTCAGTCGAATGCCATTGATACCATACTCCCAACGCGACTCATGGTCCTACAAAACTTCCATACCAGCTTTGTTTTGCCTGTTCCATTCATCAGGGATGGGTACCTCCGCTGCCACAGTACTACCATGCATTTCATCATCATCACCCCCTTCCTCATCCACGCCGATACTATCATCAAACTCCAACATTTCAGCTTCCTCTTGTATCGCCATACGGTCCACCCACTCCAAATGATCAACAAGTTGCTCGATCTCCTCCCCTTCATCGGCCCGACCTTCTGCATTTACTGCATCCCTGTTATCATCACCCGCTGCTACCTCAACCGACACCACTGCATGAACTTGTTCAGTTGTAGCCGATGTGCTGCTCTCGCCTACACCACTAATATCCACCTCTTCTCTAGGGCAAGTCTGCACCAGCATCACATATTCAAGGCGAGATCCCTTGCACCACCTTAACCATTTCTGCCACAAGTATGTCCGATCTACTTTCTTCAACTCCCACATAGCCGGGTCACCCTTACTACGCGTGAATAAGATTTGGATGGTAACAGAGTAAACACTTGAATCCAGAGAAAAATATTAGGTCAACCAAAGCTTTATATCACGAATGCTAACACTATCGGGGAATGAGTGCTCAACCATGGTGACAGGAAAACTGCTTAAATCAACACCATTTTGCCTAGTTTTTATTTCACCATCGCCATAATATACCCTAAATTTCACTGGATCCAACATTACTGCGACGACATAAAATAAATTTGTAGATCACCACTAACATGTAATATCGCTAACCTAAATTAAACAACACTAATTAATTATCCCGCTACCAATACTACAATATTATACTCCCTCTGTCCTTGAAAGTAAGGGAGAGAAGCATTCAAATTGTATCCTCCAATATTAGGGATTGAGAGCTCTCTCCCCTTAAATTGTGTCCTCAAATTGTGCCTATGCATGCAGATGCACGCAGATACATGCGACCACACATATTCGAAAACAAAAATAAGGCAAGTCATTCCCTATAATCGTGATTAATTAATGCATGCATGTTGCCAATTAATAGAGACACAGTATTAAATAGGGGCATTAGAGTCTTTTGGCAGAAACCATAATCTGTCTTAAAATTTCTTCTGTCCCTTACTTTCCAGGACGGAGGGAGTAGTACACATCTAATATCGCTAACCTAAAAGAGAAGCAGTAAATTAAACTAACTCTAACATAAACTACAATATTATTATCTCTCGCTAACTAATAAGAATCATGCAAATTCAAATCTTGCATCTAATGGTATGACTATACTACCATATTTTCCTAAACAACTAACAAGAAATATTAAAAACTTGCGCTTCTTCCTTCTTTTTCCTCTTCTTTCTACCTCCTTCCCTCCCTCCTCTCTCCCTCTCTCCCTCCTCTCTCTCTCCCGGGCTCCCTCTCCCTCTCTTCCTCCTCTCTCTCTCCCCTTCTCCTTCTCTTCCTCCTCTCTCTCCCTCTCCCTCTCCTCTCTCTCTCGGTCGGTGCCCGCTCGCTCCCTCCCTCTTTTTCTCGCTCGTTTTCAATTGGCTGGCACGCACCGAAGCGTTATGACGCCTAGTTGTCGTCGTACACGTACGGCGAAGTTGCCACGTGTCGTGCGAAGCTTCATCAGCTCTGATGGTGCAATGTTAATGGCAGGATTAACGAGTTGTCGCTAACCGGTATGACAAAAATAGTGATTTCGTCCAGCCGGCTTGCGACTACTCCTATTTTGTTGTACCGTTTGGCGACGCAGTATTATTTTTGCAATTTTTCTGTTTCGCATATTGATGTCGCAATTCCTTTTACGAAATGTATTATTAAAAAAAATCAATAATCAAACATTCACTTTTAAAATTTCAATTAGCATGTGCTCTCTTCAATCACGGAGGACAAAGAGTGACACAATGGGAAATGAGAAATCAAATTGTTTGAATCTTCGTTAGCTATAATCACTGCTACACAAAAACCTTATCACAAACGGTTTTATGAACCGTCTGTAAACATGTGTCAGTGATAAGAATGGTACATCACAGACGAGTTTTGAACCGTCAATGAAAATTAACATCAGAGATAGTTCTAGTTAAGAACTGTCTGTGATGCAATGGACATCATAGAAACTAAGAAGCATCTCTGATGGTATGGCCATCACAGACGGTTCTTCTTTAGAATCATCTCTGATGTCCATACCATCAGAACCGTCTGTGATATCCATTGCATCACAGACGGTTCTTAGCTAGAACCGTCTCTGATGTTAATTTTTAATAATGATGATTTTTCTATTTATTGGCTAGCCTCAGGAAATACTAACCATACCCTCTGAAACAAAAAGATTACAGAACAATATAGAACAATATGCCTCATTATTCAAGATACTATTTAAAGTTGTAGAATGTAATGAAAACACCATATTAAGATATAATGAACATAATACAATAAAGGATTTTAGTCGACACACTTCAACATATATGAGAAGCATACTTGAATAGAAAGGGAACAGAAATTAATATCTATCCATCAACTATATACACAACAAGCTATACCATAAGTAATGCTATGACTTGGATAGCCTAAATATGAGGTAGGAAAAATAATGTAAACAACTATTCTGTATCTACACGTGTACCGAATTATAAATATGAGGTAGGAAAAATAATGTAAACTAAGCAGTAAGCACCAATCCAGTAATAAGTTTTATTATGTTATACTACATACAATCTTATATGTTCTGCGCTACATATTTCTCTCCAGTGCTAGTATAGAATAATGCACTTAACTAGAATATGAACATTATTCTTAAGAAGTTAACAAAATGGCTAAGAACAAATATTCACAAGAATAATACTAGTTCAAAGGATCATCACTAACCCAAACTTGGCGAGATAACTACTATTGTATTCTCTATAAGCACACTTCTCCTCACCTATAACTCATTCGAACTAAGTTTACTTTAGCAGTATGCATCAAGATTTTACCTATTTAAACAATACAGTTGCACTCAAAATACGGTGTATGATAAGGAGAAAAGAACGGAATGAGAAGAAATTATCCAGAAGTTAGGGCATGGGGGGTTACCCGCCGACGCCGACACCCACCCGCCGAGGTCGCTGCCTGGCCTCGCGTCGCCTCGACTCCCCCGCCGCGTCGTGGCCCTCGACGCCCCACCGAGGCCTCACCACCTCGGCTCCCCCGACGTGTCGTGGCCCGCGACTGTCGCCTCCTCCGTGCAATGGCCATGGCCCGCTACCCGTCGCCTCCTCTGTGCCACAGCCATGGCCCGCTGCCCGTCGCCTCCTCCGTGCCCGCCGCACACCCTCTGTGGTCACGTGCCCGCCATGGTCGCCCACCGTGGTCACCCACCATGGTCGCTGTGGTCGAGGGGCCGAGGGGTCGGTGGCCATGCGCGGGCGGCAAGGTGAGGGGAGCGGCCAGTAGCAACGACGACGGGGAGGGAGGGGAGGGGCCGATCACCATGTCGTAAAGGGAGAGAGGGGAGAGTCCAAGAGAGAGAGAGAGTTGGGAGAGATACCGAGAGAGAAAGGGTGTCGGTGGGGGTAAAAGGTAGGGGAAATAGGGAAAAAAGAGGGGGAAGGGGGGAAATGGAGGGAAAAGGTGAAAGGGAAAATAGGTGAAAAAAGAAGAAAAGGGGAAAGGAGAAAAGAAAAATGGAGAAAATAAATAAAATTGCGAAATTGGAGTAATTAAATAAAATTATGGACGCTTAAATATTCTGACTTCTGGAAAAGTTGCCTCGCTTTAATCCTCCCCGACCATTGCTCATATCCCTCCGACTCTCTATGTCACTCTCTCTGGCTCACTCTCTCTCTCAGTCCCTCTCTCGCCCCAATCCTCGGTCGGCACCATGCCTAGCTCTCTCCGCTCCTCTCTCTGGGAAAGGGGAAAAGAAAGGGAGGGGCAACGAACGAGTGAGAGAGACAAGCGAGAGAGAGCTAAGAGAGATTGAGAGAGATGGGTGAGAGAGAGAAAGAGAGAGTTGAGAGAGATTGAGAGAGGCAGGCAAGAGAGGGGAGAGGGCTGAGAGAGATTGAGAGAAATGGGCGAGACAGAGCGACTTCTTTCAATGTATAAGTCTTTGTATTAAGGAGCATCGTGCGTCTCCGACTCCTTTTCTCTCGTCGCAATAGTGCAAATAGGCCAGGTGTGGGTCAGCACGGCATGAAGCAGGCACAAAGCGCAAATGAGTCGTACCTAGGCTCACCAAAGGCGATCCGGGCCGGCACGGTGGGCACGACAGGCTGTCACAGTCTGGCACGGTTCAGGCACAAAGCACAATGGATCCGTGCCGGGCCAGCTCGGCACGGCATGACTCCCACCTCTAGTTTTTACGTCACTTTAGCTTACCATTATTTCTGATTTTACATTGCTTCAACTTACCCCGCTCAATCGTGAAATCACCCCATAAACAACGCGATCCATCCCAGTAAATACGAAAACTTCCTCCAAATGCCAGTCTCTAAAAATTACAAAATAGATGGAATTGTTGTGCGGTTTCGACAGTAGAAAAATATATATATATTACGTCTAATTTATTGCAATTTTATTTTATTAATTTGAAACTACATTTAGCGTGCTAATTAATTTATTGGATGATGTTATAGAACTTACTAAGCCATCTATTACACATCAGCTTCGGGGTCGTATATTCATACCCCATAAATGTTGAGTTTGATCTTGTTGTGGCTGAATAAAGCAGGTCGATAGGGACAGGTAGGACATGCAGCTCGATAGGGTAACGAGCTCGGTTGGACAGGAGAGAAATGGTTAGGGTGTAGACTAAGGTGCTGTTTGTGGGGCTGTGCTTCAGCTTTGGGTCAAAAGCCCTCCTAAACAGCATGGCTACAAAGCAGCTGGGAAGCTAAGCCACAACAAAAGCACTCTCAAAGTTGCAGCCGCTGGGGAGGAGCTTTTCAGCTGTGACTTCGCTCAACCTCCTCCCACCTCGCTCGCTTCGCCTCCCCGCTGTAAGGCCCCCATTTTTGATAATAAATACCAATAATGGGTACCATGTGCTTTCCGTACTAGTCCCATGATCAATGGCTAGTACACATAATTACAAATTGATATCACAGTCATACACAAACTTTATTATCACATCGGAAGCAAAGTACATAATATTCTTATAATACCAAAAGTAATACTTTTCAGTGGAGACACATTTCTTGTAGTATACCTTTAACACAATATCCCCACAGGCAACTGACAAGGAGAACTGACGAATACTCATACCAGGGGTACCCCAACGGCCCAGGGTAACGAGCAGGCTGCCTCAAGCATAACTCGAGCCTAGCAGGCCGCCCACTACCGATCAAAGAACCTGCGGGGCCACACAGGACGCCCATTCCCGACCGATCGGGATAGGCATCCCCGACCAAGCAGGGCTCCCGACCTCCGCAGCAGGTCGGATCCCCCGACTCCGATCAAACCAAGGCAACCTTCGCCGAGGGCCGCGTGTCAAAGCCCCCACCGACCCACAGCCACGTGCCTCACGGATGGGGTCAATCGAAGTGACTATGCGAGAGCAGGTGGCCCCTTCCCAAGATGGTTTAATGACTGCTGAAGTCAAGCTTCCAGTCCCATCGATCAGTCACGTACGACACGAAAGCACGCTCCCTCCTGAGGCAGCACCGACGTTATACACAGCAACGTCAACACTCGTCAAGCTCACAGAAGGTAGGTGTGCCATTTCCCAACGAAGCAGCTAACCGCTCCGTCCAACAAGACTACCGACCCAGCGTGGGCAAGACGAGCGGTGACCAGTCGACAGAACGAAGGACCGAAGCTCTTAGCATAGGTCACCTCGCCCTTCCCCAACTCTCGATGTAACCTGCCCCTTCCTACTGTATAAAAGAAGGCAGGAACCCCCGGGGAAGAGAGAAAAAAAAGGAGAGAGGGAGGAGGCACACACACAAGCAACGAGCATTCTTGCGCTAAGGCTCTTAGCTCGCTCTTGTAAACACTGTGTAACCATCCGCCCTAAAGACAATACAATACCACCACACGAACTAGAGTAGGGACATTCAGCCCGAACCAGTATACATCTTGGGCTTCCGAGTCTAACCATTCAGGGAGTGGAAACGCGCGGCCCCTTAGACTTACAAATTTATTTGCCGGTGCTCGAAACGCCGACAAGAACCCTAGTAAAATTCATCGTTCATATCCCCGAATCCTGCGTCATAAAATGTATTGTCGGGGTATTCTTGTTCTTCACCGAAAAACATCAACATAGGCAAGTTGAATACTTATGTACTCGCAAGACTTTTAGCAAAACCTAAGTATACATGCAAGCCAATTCAAAGGAAAGGCTTATGGTTGTTTTGCATAAAGCTAATTTGAAATGTAAATACTGAGTAGTAGATTGCAAACGGAATTGAGTAAAAGCGATTTAATACAGAAAATAACAGAATGTAAATACGATTAAGAAAAGTTTCACGAACCTGGGTATTAGGACCACATCATGAACCAACTTCTACCAATACCCGGTAGAATCCAGTTTTATGAAAATAAAAACATCTAACTAGTGCTGGCGCACTAAGACTCCCATAACCGCGGGAACGGCTTTTCGAAAAGTTTCACACTCTGCAGAGGTGTACAGCTTTACCCACAAGTAATGATCAACCCCTTTTGCCAGGCCAGTAACACACTTCCTTTGGTGTGTCGGCAAGAAGATCATAACATAACCGTTACATTACTTAATCCTAACTTTGCACCAGTCCGATGACGTTAAACCCATACTATGGTATAAATATTTGTACAGTCACTGCACAGTAAATGTTTAAGCAAACCCATAGTATAGCGTTCATCGTTGTATCAGCAAACGTGACTCCCAACACCTCGGTGTGGGCTCCCCTCCGAGCAACCAGTCACTGAAGAAGCTCGTACTACTCCAACCTACCAATGTGCAAAGCTAATTTTAAGCAACTTAATAGGTTAAGATTGTCCCATACCAGCACTTGTGGTTGTACGGTAATTCTTGGGTTTAACGAACACGTAGTTCAGTCTTTAATCCGATACGGGCAATAGTCTCCCCCTATACTACGTACAAGTCCCTTGTACACCCGGATATTGCCAATAATTGTCCGCATCAAAACCATAGTTTTATTTTCATTTTTGATCAAAATACCAACCATAAAGAAAGGTCATACCCATTAAATGTCATATCCAATATTTTTAATCGTATTAAGATTTTATGTTTCATTAAGCATGGCTAAGCATAACACTAAGTGTGAGTACCCAAATTGACATCAAGTATTGTCTATGTTATTCTAGGGTTTTCAAGGTTCACAAATCCATACTTATCAAGGAAGTTCTATGTAACTACAGGTACAACTATCAATACCACAAAATAGCAGACTTTAATAAAAGTAACTTATGCAGTAAAACATTTAATGAAAACATTTGTAAAATTGGGATCAATATGATCAAAGGGGGGTGCTTGCCTTGTTGATTATTCTCGTAGTCGAACTCTTGATCGTCGTCGACTACTCCAGATTCGTCGGGTTCTACACGTCGTATAATAATTGCATGACAGATAATAAATTTCAATAAGGCCAAAAAGAAATCAGATGGAAAAATTTAAATAAAACAATTTCATAAATCATGAATGGTTGCACGAATTATTTATTCTTATTCTACAATTTAAAGGATTGAATTTATTTGGACTAATATTGAATTGCTTTACTAATGATTTATTAACTCAAATTTTTATTATATCAAACCCTAATTATTTTTGCATATTCAGGTTTTTAAGATTACCAAGAGGCTAACAAAATTTAGTTTACTCAATTTGGAGATCATTTGCAAAAATTCTATGAATGGCATATTTTATACTCTTTCTTAAATTTTAGATTTAAAATTCAAACATAGATAATTTTCAAAATATTTTTGCATATTCTGAATCTACATGATTTATCATGAATTTATAAATTTATTTCATCTCATTTGGTTGGATGGTTCAAAAGTTATAAGCATTTGAATATTCTAGGGTTTGAAATTACTAGAAATCAGAAATTTACCAAAAACGGAAAGTACGCTTTCGGATTCAAAATGCGCTTTCCATTTTTGGCTGGCGCCAGGCCGAGGCACTGACGGGCAAAGCCCAGTTGGCAGCGAGAGGCTTGTGCATGCGCGACTGACGCGTGGGGCCGCGCTGACCGTGCAGCGCGTGAGGTTGTCCGCCGGGGCCCTCATGGCAGTGTCGCAAGACTTGCGCAAGTGATTGCGGCTGAAAAGCGGGATCGAGGAGGCAGTGGCACCCACGTGTCCAAGAGACTGACATAAGGTTCCCGCCTGTCAGTGACCCGAGGCAGGGGAGACGATAACTAAGCTCGCCGGCGACGAAGCATCGTCGGAGGTGGCGAATAAGTTCCATAATGAGCACCAGCGTGTCCGTGCGAACCTAGGGGAGGTGCTAACTCAACCGGGGATGGCCGGAGGCGACTTGTCACCGCGAGGGGGGGCGACGGACATGGCCGGTGGCAAAACTGCGAAACTAAGGCTTCCCGAGTTTGAAGATCACCATGGTGAGCATCAGTGAGTCTCAAGGAGACGGTTTTTGGCTTTCATTCGAAGAAATAGGTATCGGAGAGGGGTTCTCACCGTGCGAGGGCGACGACGGCGGAAGGAGCTTGGTGCGGCAGCTCACCGGAGAAGATCACCAATTGGGACCGGGGACAGGTACTAGGGGTGGCGAGGTTGCTTTAGGCAAGATGGTTTGAGAAATGGTTCAGCAAAAAGCTTGTTTGAGGGTTTTCCCCTTTTTCTCGGTTGGTCGTCAGAATTGGGGAAGAAGACGGAAGCTGGCGGTGATGCGGTGGCTTGGTTCGGTTTTGCGGGTTCCAGGATGACGAATACTAATAAAAAGGATACCCCAACAGCCCGAAGCGACGAGCCAGCGGCCTCAAGCATATCTCCAGCCCAACAGGCCGCGCCCGGCCCGCCGCCGACCGAATCGCCTGCGAGACCGCGCAAGGCATCCGCTCCCGACCGCCAGGGAAGCGATCCGACCAGACGGCGCCCCGACCCCCTCTTGGCGGGCGGGATCTCCGACTCCAACCAAACCAAGGTGACGAACGCCGAGTGCCGCGTGTCGTCCTCATCGCCTACCGCCACGCACCCCGAATAAGGTCAATCGAGCGACTATACAAGGGCAAGTGGCTCCTTCCCAAGAAGATCCGTGATCGCAGAAGACAAAGCTTCGGCCCATCAACGACCACGTCAAGACGAGCGCGCGCGCTCCTCCCGAGGCGGCACCAACGCCACGCACTCGACGTCGGATTCGCAAGGGTCACAGAGGGCAAGTACGCTATTTCCCGAGAGTACCTAACCTCCCCGACCACCAAGGCTACCAACCCAAAGATGGGCAAGACGGTGGCGACTCAGTCCACGTGACGAAGGACCGGAGTTCCTAGCATAGGTCACCTCGCTCTTCCTCCCAACTCGATGTAACCCCGCCTTCCTTCAGTATAAAAGGAGGCGGGGCTAAACGATTCAAGGGGGCGAGCAAAAAGGAGAACGAGAGAGGAGAGAGCGCTATCGAACCCATCTCGCTAAGCCATTGACATTCTCGCTTGTAAAACTTTGTGCGATCATACGTACTCAAGAGTAATACAACACCACCACACGAACTGTAGTAGGGACCTTCAGCCCGAACCAGTATACATCTTGGACTCACGAGTCTAACCATTCAGGGAGTGGAACGCGCGACCCCCTAGACTTACAAATTTACTTGCCGGCGCTCTCGAAAACGCCGACACAGGAGAGTACATGAGTGCTAGCAGTGGCTTCGCAACGCTTAAATAGGTGATGAAGGTCGGTTTTGCGTTTCGACTGGTCAAGGCGGCGCGCGAGCCCTCTCGTCCATTCCTTCGCGTGAGAGAGAGGGCACAACGGCCAAGGTAGGCGCGGCCTCTAGGTAAGGTGTAGGCAGCAGCATCGGGCGGCGAGTTGCGGCGCGAAGGCAACAAAACGGAGAGGCGGCGTCGACTGGCGAGCGAGAGCGCGAAGAGAACAGAGAGAAGGAGAAAAACGGAGAAGAAACGGCTGACGTGTGGGGGCAAATCGGCAGCGAGAGATGTCGGCTGGGGACAACTGGCGACTCGGCCCCACATGGCAGTGACCGAAAGGGAGGCAGCTCGGCTGTAGGTTCTGGACAGAACGAGGGGAATTCATTGGATCAGGCTATGAATCCGACTCAATATTTTATGAAGATTTTTTCAGAGGTCGGCAAGGTAATTATGAGAGTCTAGTAAAATTTTCAGATAAAATTGATGAGTAAAAATATTTCTAAAAATCTGATAATGCACAATTATCAATTTCGGCCGATTCTGATTTTTCTTTAATTGAGGGTCAATGTCATTTTATTATTTTATGATACTTTGTATAGGAGTTTATATTAATATTATATATCTTGTATAAAATTTCATGATTTTATATTTAATATTTAATTTCTAATAATTCTGACATTGCAATTTTCAGCTTTTCTGATTGTCTGTTTTTGAATTTCTACAATTACCAATTGTAGGGATAAATTTCTGATATTTTTACCAGGGATGAGTAAGGTTAAGATGTCAGCATGGTTAAAATTTTAACCCAAGTTAAGTTCAGTCGGCTTCTGAAGAAATCTTATAGGTTCATATTTGGATTATCTCATGATTACTTTTGCCCTTTTAATATTTTATTGATCCAGATCAGTGCAAGTTGCATATTCAAGATCCTGGATGGATCTGGGATTTATCTGATATTTTTATGAATTTTACTGATTTTGGATTTTTACCTTTTTACTTTTTACCATTTACCATATAGCTCATTTGGATTTCTATTATTAGGAAAAAGCTAAAAAGAATTTCTTTAATTCAGAAAAACCAGAAAATATAACAATAAATCACATGAATATTTTTGATATTATATTTCTTATTTTATTAAATTTTGGGCTGTTACACCCGCTCACTCCGTCTCCCTCCTCGCCCCGCCGTCTCCCCGCCCGGTCGCCTCCTCGACAACCTCCGGCTTGGGCGCCGCCTCCCCGACTCCCTCCCCCAAAAGCTACAACTACAACAACCAGTTTGCCAAACGACATAACAAGAAAAGCTACAACCGCTAGCTACAAATGCTTTACAACCCAGCAAGCCAAAAATAGCTTTTTAGTTTAGCCGCAGCCCCCTCAAATAGGCCCTAACTTATTCTATACATAGCTACAAGCTTGTGTTAGAAGTGAAATACGAGTTCCACGCTAAGTTACGAACTGCACACCCGAAAGAAATCTTAAGCAGACACCTTAATAAGTCCAGCCCTTCGTCGTATAAATGTTGTAAAATGATGACAAACGTCGTAGATTAAACACAATGCACCAATTGAATAACAAGAACAATCACGGGCATATATGGAGACAAAAACTCTTCTCTCTTTATTAGATTGATTCTGTTGTATAAGGGGTGCCATATCTATATATATAAAAACAACTGGTGATATTTAAGGCACCTCCTTCATTGGAAGGGCAAGAAAATCTCATTTTGGTGGGGTCAGAAATAATCCTAAATTCTAACAATTCTCACATTAATAAGAAGAAAAAGATTCTCCACCACTTATTTTGGTGAAGAAGGGGGTGCAGATTAATTAATCATATATAACAAATACAATTGTATTTCAATAATTGGAAGTAGAGACGTATATCAAAGAAATGATCTTCACCACTTATTTTTGGTGGGGATAGATTGTAGCTGTGCAGATTAATTATATATAAATAGAGTTATATAACAAATACAATTGTATTCCAATCATTGAAAGTAGAGTTGTATATCAAAGACGATTGTATCATAATATTTAGACGCGTAGCTGCGCGAGTAAGTCTGCTAGTTTATAGTAATGACACGTTACAGATAGATTCGGACTGAGACTGACCAGGGCACTGTAGTGCGGCCTATAGGTGCTCACTGCGCCGCCCGAGCGTCCCCTCCATCTCGCACAGCACCATATTGAGACTGACCAGGGCGCTCAGCCCACGACGGTGGCCACGACATATGCCGAAACGTCTCGGACACCGTGTAGAACACTAGCATCTTGCCGGTGCTGCAACCACCGGGGTACAGCCTTAGCCAGTGAAGGCTCCCGCGGTGGAGGACGGGGACCGTGAACATACAAATAACTTGCTCGGTCCGAGGACCGAGCCGGAGAGGTTGAGTGGCGCCGGTCGGGAGGATGTAGCAGTACGCCCAACGGTCGTCGGATTCTTCGTTGTGGCACAGGAGGCTGTACTCACCGGACGGGGCGTGGAAGTAGATGCCGGCCGCAAATGCTGTGGAGTACGTGGAAAGTATGTGCTGGTGGTGATGCTCGCGGAGCGAACTCCTGCAAAAGGCGCCGAAGAGCACGGACTTGAACAGCACACGGAGCACAGGATCTCAGTAATGACGTCGTCGACCAGCCCACCTTGTGTTTGCAGCAACGACATGATCTCTCTGTTAGAGATAATCTTGTAATCAGTTAGAAGTTTTAGTAAAAGTCTGATTAAGATAAGGAATCCGATTAGGATAAGGAAGTAGAATCGGGTATATATACCTGAGTTTTGTAAGCGAACAGAGTGAGAATTAATAAAGAGAAAACTGTCCTAAAATTTTTTGACGTTCTATTTCAATAATTGGTATCAGAGCCTAAAATTTTAGATCAACCCGCTGCCCCCGGAAGGAGAAGACTTCTAGGGCGGCACCCAAGGAAGCGGACTATGCGACGCGATGGCCCAAGGATGCCTTCCGCTGATAGCAGCGTGAGGAGGAAGCCGCAAAAGAGTTGAGGAACGGCATGCAGCACGCGAGCTGACGAAGGGTACGAGGAGACGGTCCTGTTCGAGGAGGAGGGTCTAGGGCCAGAGGCGCAGGAGTCACGCGGCGACCGGTTCATAGCCTGGATGAAGTAGCGGGGCACGACGTGGTGGTTCGTCGCGTTCAGTACGCCCACCGAGTTTGTGGTCGAGAACGACTTCAAGGAGGCAGCTATGTCCTACGTCTTCACCAGCAACCGGAGAAAAGCAGCGCTCGTGGTGGTCCAGGAGCAGTACGGCTACAAAGGAGGCATCATGTGGCTGTAGGTGCTGGTGCATGGCCAGCTCGTGCGGAGGTAGCAGAAGCCAGATTCTGTGCGGCTGCAGTTTGAGGCCATGGCGTACAACCGAGAAGCTCCAGGAAGCAGCAAGCGTGGCACGCAGTAGGAGGGTCTTCCTTGCCTAGGTACGTATGGCTGCAGGGGAGTTAAGGGATGAAAAGAAATCAGCCGTGAAAGTGCATTTGAGGAACCTGAAGCAAGAGGAGAACTCTCTCGCGCCAACTGTGCATGCATGTGAGCGTGAGGATGTGACGTGTGTGCGGCACCAGAAGAGAAGCCATGCAGCTCGTGCACAAGAAAGAAAACTAGAAAAGCAAGCTTACGTGCGGCTGGAGAAAAGCAAGCAGGGTGCATGCGGAGGCAGCAAGTAGCAAGACTCCAGGCAGCAGCACTTCTACTCCAGGCTTCAAGCGCAAGTGTGGCGGGTGAGGCCAATGCGTGAGGAGGCGCTGGAGCAGTGCAGCGCCGGCGGAGACGGCGGCTCGACCGAAAATTGAGATGTCGGCCGGAGGGAAGCTAAACTCTAGCATGCCAAGTCAGCAAATCATCGTGAGGGTGATGCAAAAAGTAAAGCAAAGACTCCTGAAAACAACAATAGTTCAACACTTGTAACGACCCCCATTTTCGCATAAATGCAAAAATAAAAATCTCATGTTCATACAGTACAAGTCCCATGATCAATGGCTACTACGCACATTTACAACAATTGATATCACATTCATACTCTTTATTACAAATAATAATGGTAATTTATACAATATGGTCTTACAATACAGAGTGAATTACAGCGGAAAGAAGCAAGTCTTGTAGTGTACCCATCCAACCCTTAGGCAACTGACAAGGCATAATTCCTAAAAAAACTCGTTATCAATATTCCCGTAACCTGCGTCAAAATATATGTCGTCAGGAAGTTCACTAACTTCACCTAAAAACAACAAATAAGCAAGGGTGAGTACTTTCGTACTCCGCAAGACTTTTGCAAAACCTATAATGTATGCAACCCACTTCAAAGGAAAGGCTTCTACAGTTAATTTGCATAAAGCCAATTTGAAATGTAAATACAGAATAGTAGATTGCAAATGAAATTAAGTAAAAGCATTTTCATATGTAAAATAACAATATGTAAATACGAATAAGTAAATTTCACGAACCTGGGTATTATGACCATATCCACGAACCATTTTTCCACCAACACATGGTAGAATCCAGAGTTTTATGAAAATAAAAACATCTAACTAGTTCTGGCGCACCAAGACTCACATAACCGCGGGAACAATTTTTCGAAAAGTTTTACACTTTGCAGAGGTGTACAGCTTTACCCACAAGACATGACTGACTTTTTCTGCAATCGATATTAGCGCACTTCCTTTGGTGTGCCACAGAGAGTCATGACATAACCATTACATTACTTAACCCTAACTTTGCACCAGCCCAGGACGAAAACCCATACTATGGCAAAACTCAGAGCATAGAAATGATGGAACTCCCCATAGCATGACGTACACCGTTGTATCAGCAAATGTTGCTCCCAACACCTCGGTGTGGGCGCCCCTCCGAGCAAACCTAAACCGGAATACCCGTACTACTCTAGCCTACCAATGTGCAAAGCCAGTTTTAAGTAACTTAATAGGTTAAGGCTGTCCCATACCAGCACTTGTGTTTGTACAATAATTCTTGGGTTTAACGAACACTGAGTTCGGTCCTTAATCTGATACGGGCAATAATCTCCCCCTACACTACGTGCAACACCTGCACATCCGGCTATTGCCAGTAATTGCCTGCATCAAAACCATAGTTTTATTTTCATTTTTAATCAAAATATCATCATCATTAAATAGCCATATCCAACCCTTTAATCTTGTCCAATATTTTAACTTGTAAAGAACTTGAGACTATTAAGTATGGCTAAGCATGACCGCTAAGTGTGAGAATAAACCCATGTTGACATTAGATACTGTCTACCTTATTCTAGAGTTATCAAGGTTCACAAATCCATACTTATCAAGGAAGTTCCATGCAACTACAGGTATAACTACCAATAACCATAAAATAGCAGTATATAATGAACATAGCGTATGCAATAAAAACATTTAATAGATCATCTATAAAACTGGGATCAACATGGTCAAAGGGGGTGCTTCCCTTGCTTAATTGTTGTTTACGATGAAGTTGTTGTCGTAGCTGATGTTGATGATAGAATCAATGGCGTCGAGTTTTATGCGTCGTTCAATGGAAATACAGCAAGTAACAAAGTTCATAAGGGCAAAAAGAAATCAGATGAAAAATCAAATAGAGACAAACTATAGAAAATAGATGTGGTGTAAGGTTAGGGTTCTTATGAAGGTTCTGGTGATAAAAATATCTTAACTAAGATTTCTTCATTATTGTTCGTTTGTTCATATAAATAAACATTAAGATCTAATATGCACTTAATCCAAATCTGCACAAACATGATATATTCTTGCATAAACAGGGGTATTATGGTCCTAATGAAGCTCAAGAATTGGTTTTATCATTATTTGAATTTATATGTATAACTATTTTGGATTTCTACGCATTGGAAAATAATTTATTTTCAAATTTAATTCAAACTAGATTCAATTCTAAATGTTTTTGCATATCTAGGTAGATTACTAACTTTTAAACACATACAAACTGGTTTGACATGAATTGAATCCTTTTTGCAAAAGATATTCATATTTGAATATTCAATACATTGGAAACAACTTACTTTAGAAAATCTAAATACTTTTGCATATTTAGGTTCCTAAGGATTTAAGGTTTCTAACAAAATTGTTTTCATTCAAATTGGAGCTTATTTGTAAAAATTCCATATATGACATATTTTAGATCCCTTTCTTTAAAATTAAATTTAAAATTTAAACAGAGTTCATTTACAAATTTTTTTTGCATATTCTAAATCTAAATGATTTTTGATGAATATATAAATTTATTTCACTTTATTTGGGTTTGAAATGTGCAAAATATAAGAAATTGAACATGCTAGTTTTACATAAATGCTGATAATTAAGAAATTTGCCAAAACAGGAAAGTACGCCTTTGAACTGAGGTTACGCTTTCCCTTTTTGGACTAGGCCTGGGCTGAGGCGCTGATGGGCCGGGCCCATATGGCAGAGACACGGTGCGAACTCAGGAGGCTGATAGAATGGGGCTGCTTGGCAGTGAACTAACTCGATTCAATTCACTGACCGGCGGGGTCCGCTCGACAAGGAGACAAAACAGAGGCCGACGATCTTCTCGGCTGTCAGCGACGGAGAAGCACCGGAGACGGCGAACTGGTGGCGCTATGAGCATCAGCTCGTTTGCGCGCACCTAGGGATAGACTTGCGGTCGCCGGAGGTGACCAGAGTTGGTAGGCCACCGTGAGGGGGCGACGGCAGCCATGGCCGGCGAGCAAAGCTCGGGTTTTAAGGGCTTCTGTGCTTGAACATCACATGGGTGAGCATCACAGGGCAAGTAGGGATCCGTTTTAAACTTATTCAAGGAGGAGAGTAAGTGGATGGAGGTCTCACCGTGCGCGACGACGGCGGAAGAGAAAGCTTTGGCGCGGCGGCTCACCGGGAAAGAAAGGCTTCAACTGAGGGTAGAGATGAACTCTAATCACTATAGAGAGGCTTCGGGTTGGGCTAATTGGACTATAGTTTGCAGGGGCTAGCTAATTGGGTTTTCCCTCTTTTCACTGATGTTTGGTCGAAGTGGCAGTATGGGTGAGCTCAAGCGAAATTGAGAAAGGTTCGGGTAAGAGATGGGTTTTGGCACTGCCTTGATTGGTTTTTATAGCCATTTGAGCCGGTGGACAACAGGGTATGAACTCGATTTGAAAATGGCGGTCGGAGTTGGAGACGTCGGCTGACAGAGATGACATGCGACTTAGCTGGGAGGATGCAGGGCACAGAGATGATGGGGACATCCTCTCTTGGCAGTATACGACGCATCTAAGTCGGTTTGAGAGAGCCGGTGTACTTGGTTGCGTCGGAATCAAGCTTTATTTGATAAAAAACAGAGAAGTCTTTGCTGGCTGTACTGGGCACTTGGTGTCGTGGGGAAGAAGGGTAGTAGCTGGCTGCTAGGTGGGCTCCATTTGCAAGTCATACAAAGAGACAACCTCTCCACAAACTTCTCGACAGCCCTGGCTTGATCTATTGTCTAGAGCTATCGAACCGACTTAACATTTTGTGAAAAAAAAATTAATAGGTCGGTAGGATAAAGGTTGCTATCCAGTAAAAATATCAAGTTAAAATTTACTGTATAAATTTTCATAAAATTCTGACAATGCATGTTATCCATTTCTGCATATTCTAATTTTTATTTAATGAAGAATCAAAATGAAGTCAATATTTTATGGAAATTTTCTTAAAGGTTTTAAATGGTATTATTTAACTTCTGTAAAAATTTAAGATTTTTATATTTGATATATAAATTCTGAAAATTCTAACATTGTTATTTTCAGATTTAATTGCTTTCTATTTTTGAATTTTAAAAGGATTTAAATATAAGTTTTAATTTTTTTTATTTTTAACAGAGGTGGGTAATGATCTTATGTAGGCATGGTAAAAATCTTGGCTTCAGATAATCATGGAGATTTCTACACAAATCTAACAAGATCTTGATCAAATATCTTGTCCCATGATTATCATATCTTAACTTTATTTTATTATGTTCAGATTATCTCAAGAATCATGATTACGGTTCTGGAGTGCTCTGATATTTTAATAAGATTTTTTTTTGTATTTTACTTTTACCATTTCAATATATTTGACTTTTCTTTTAAAGCAAAAACTCAAGAAAACCAATAATTCTAAAAAATTCAGAAAAATTCAAATTCAAATTAAGATCACCTTTAAAACTTATTTTAATAGTTTTTTTATTTTAGATGAAAAATTTTAATATTGCAAGTTATTGTTTTCTTAAGATTAAAATGCAAGAAAATGAGGTAAAAGATATTATTAAAATCAAAATCTTGATTCCAATTGAAATTTTTATTCAATTCCATTTTTAAATTTCAAATTTTTCATTTCCTATTTTTGAATTTTTCGGGATGTTACAACACTCGGCATATTTTGTTTCGCATCGTGTCTTTTCCGTAGTACCTAGCACAGGCGTCAGGAGGACGCAGAGGCACCAAGTGGGTGCGAGTGTAGGCGACTCAGGAGAGGAGGACGTTTTTTCATGTACGCAGGCGAGACAACGCGAAGGAGTTCGAGCACACGGAACGAGTTGAACAAGTTATTGGTCAGCGCAAGGAAACAGAGGGTTGGAAAGGAAGAGACTGGAGAGAAGAAAATCTAAGGAAAATTTGAAAGATTAGGTAGAGTTGTGTTACAAATTAAATGTTACAAGATTAGGGGGAAATGTTAGAGATAATCTTGTAATCAGTTAGAAGTTTTGGTAAGAGTCCGGTTAAGGTAAGGAGTCCGACTAGGATAAGGAAGTAGAATCATATTCTTTTTATGAAGGTTGTAGTTTTTGGTATAAATACAAGGGTGGACCTGAATTTTATAAGCGAATAGAGCGAGAAGTAATAAAGAGAAAATTATTCTAAAGTTTTTTTTTTCGCTATGTTCCAACACTCTCGATCTTTAATTCTTGATTTCCCTCTATCGATAATTAATGGACTTGACGCGCACGCGCATACGAAGCATGGCAGATTGATAAGGTACGGCTCCGATAGCATGTGAATACTAACACAGTAGAACAAAGAGATCACAACAGCCATGCGGGAACAAAGCAGGCGGATGAGGCCCAATGCTAGCTTTTCCCATCAACAGTGAAGAACCAACTCAGAGCAGATGATGAGGCTATGAGCACATGGGCACCGAACAAAGCCCCTGACGACGGCATGGCTACATGCATCTAGCTACTTGCTTCGTCTACTATCTTTGCTATGCAAACGATCGACCAGAGGCTCTAGTTGCTTTAGCGCTACTGAGCAACTCTACTTGCTTCATCTAATTCTGCTGTGCACACGAACCTGCAGCTGCAAGTTACCAGCAGTCCACTGACATATAACATAAGAGATCATGCATGTTTCAGAAATAAGATGGCATGCATGGCACATTGACACGGTAGCGAACCATGCATACGCTTGAGAAAGGACTAAGAAATGTAAACCCGAAGCGACACGATTTTACGTTCCAAGGCAGACCCATATTGGACTAGGCAACGCAAAAGCCATCCTTTTAGAAACGGCAATAACCATTTGCAAAGAAGCAAGTGCAAAACATACAAGATGAGTCGAGCCATTCTCTCCTGGGCCATGTTCTGAACAACAGCAATTAAGCCCCTTCCTCTCCCTGCTTCTTAATTCCTATCCCGAGGCTCGAGGCCTTCAACAATAAAGAAATGTGCAACGTAACCAAACACACACTGCCCATGCATTCATGCAGCATATTGCTCTTTCAGTGCACACTGTACTGCTTGCTCACACAAAGCTTCAGATATCGAGTAGTACAGGAGGTGGATCGAATCGGACCTACGGCCGGACTCTAGGCGCCGACGCGGACGCTCCCGTCCTTGCTGTCGCCGACCGTCGTCGGCAGCTCGACGCTCTTGCCGCCCTTGGGCGTCGACCCGTAGTAGCAGAAGTAGAGGGTGAGCTGCACCGCGCCGAGCAGCGTTCCCATGCCGTTGGGGATCTGTATATCAATTGAGAAAATTACACACATGGCAGCTGTTTAGATCGTCTGAAATTGGAGGCCGTAACCGTGCTGGTGCTGCGAATATGATGGCAAGCATGCAACGTGTGATGTTGGAACGGGACAGAGAGCTATATATAGCTAGTTCGAGAGATCAACCGTGATGAAGATGTCGAAGCGGATGAGCGCGTAGGTCGTCCAGCAGATGCCGTTGATGAAGCTCACCAGGGACAGCGTGAAGGGCATGTACTCGACGCTCTTGGTCGTGATCACTTGTTTCTGCCGATCGAGTCATGCAATCGCAATTAACTAATTCTTGCGTCAGGCAGTGCATGCGTACACATGCGGTACATGCATGTACGTAGTTTCTACGTACGTTTGAGTGCACGATGAGAGACGAGAGGTTTGTGTAGCGAGGCCGAGGCGGGCACACGTACCATGATGGTGAGTGGTGCTGCGTACATGAGGGTGCCGAAGAAGACGCAGAGGCTGCCGACGATGAGCGATCTCTTCTCGTAGGTGTGCGCTCCGAGGAGCACGCCGAATGCGACGGCGACGAGGAAGACGAGCTCGACGGCGAGGACGCCGAGCATCTTGAGGCGCTTGGGCTTGGGGGCGTGGATGAAGTAGATGGAGAGGTAGACGATCTCGATGGCGAGGCCAGTGCCGTTGATGGTGACGACGAGGATGCTGTTGGGATGGACGAAGGGCAGCCCGTAGAACACCCACAGCGCGCAGTTGAGGAACGTCGCCAGGTACGGGTCCGGCACGAACTCCTCCACGTCCTTCTTCTTGACGATCTTCACGAACGTCGGCAGCGGGGACAGGAACAGCCCGAAGGAGATGAAGTTGCCTGCATGCTCATGATCGACCGGCCGGCAGCATTAATTAAAACTACGTACTGGACATGCATGCATGATCATATATATGGAAAAAGGAAGCATCTAGAAGGTTCGATCAGGGACATACCGATGATGCCGACGACATTGCGGACAGCGTCGGGGTTAACCATCTTGCCCTCTTCTTCTTGCGCGCGCGTCTACTTGCGAACAAGTGGGAGATCGGTCGTTGGTCGGTCGAGTATTAGTAGCAGAGGCGAGTGGTAACTAACAAGAGATGGTGAGTACGTGAGTAGTAGCGTACGTGCGTAACAACTAAACAAGAAACTGCAGATATTGGTTGGTTGCTACTAGCGTTTGGGACTCAAACAAAGCGACGCGGCTAATCGAATTTAATTATCTTCTCCACTGGCCTCTGCCTCCCTTCCTTCCCTTTATCTTACGCAAAGAGTTGGAATGGAGAGGCAGAGCACGGTTGGCTTGGCGATGGCCGGAGCTTATATATAGGGCACAACACAAGAGAATCCATGGTGAAAATACAACCAAGGGGACCCTATTTGAGCTCTTCTTCTTCTTCTTCTTCTTTTAAAGTTGTGTTTCTAATTGGAGTAATTGGAGCTTGAGGTGCAGAGACAAGACAGGATAAAAATTGGATAGGGTAGAGCGATTCATTCGGCCGGCCGGAGACAGCTACCGGCGAGCTGGGCACGCACAGCCGTTGTTTTTTTTTCTCTGCCAAAGGGTGCGTACGTTCAGCTATTACAGGCGGTTAATCATTTTTATCCAGTGGTGGTTACTGTTATATCGGTTACTATTATCTACACAGTTTTCCTGACTGACACGTGGGTCCGGTGCTCACCGGTGAAGCGTGTCTCACGAGTAGAAATGCTTTGCTTTTGCCCATGCATGTTTGGCTGTTTGCAATATATGGCCGATATTAATTGTTCCTCTGCGTTCATGCACGTGCCATTTCTTTTGGACTCGATCGGCCGCCATGTGGAGTACCTCGATCGATCGCCGTTACATATACGGCAGAACAGGAGATCAATCGTGGGAGAGAATCACAGAAAGAAAACATAATTATACTATATAGGAAGCCGAAATGGGACACCATGAAGCCTAGACACCATGATTTCAAATACGCTAATTTAAGCCATATTTGAGTACATTTTTTTAAAATTTCAGTTTTAGGGTATATACCCATCTATAACAATTCAAATGAAACACATACCTTTGAAAAAATATACTTGAATTCAAAGATTTTGAACGAGTTTGGAT
This sequence comes from Otatea glauca, assembly GCA_036346275.1. NCBI lineage: Eukaryota > Viridiplantae > Streptophyta > Magnoliopsida > Poales > Poaceae > Otatea > Otatea glauca. The sequence goes on along the minus strand of CM070719.1, from coordinate 63,843,431 downwards.
CACATGCTTTGCTGATTTATATATAAAATCAACACATACCTACAACCAAACTATCATCAAAAAGGAAAACTCTAGTTTGAATTTTAGTTCAAACTTGTTTGAACTAGTTAGTAAACTAGTTAAACTCAGTATCCTAAAAATTTCAAAAAAAATCGCAATAAAATACATAGAGAAAATATCCTTTTTGGATCATGGTGTCCTAGGTAATTATTATTATTATTATTATATATATATATATATATATATATATATATATATATATAAATATGTGATCGATCAAATTAAGTTTGCTTCTCACATCTTAATGCATGCTACTGATGTTATTCAAAGGGGTTGGGACGGAGATAAAGCTGCTGCTTCTTCTTCTTCTTTCCGGGGCAGATGAATCAATTGATCATCTCTTCTGGCCTACTCTGCCCGCTGGCTAGATACGTCTGGAATGTTGGTTTGGCAGCCATTGCTATAATTGGTTTGGCAGCCATTTTATGCAGCATCTGGAAAGCACGAAATGCGCGCAGCAATATGTAATCTCCAAAAGAAATGGCCTACGGAACCTGCATCATTGATTTACACATGTTGCGGATGGATTAATTTCTGGGCCAAATTACAGGAGGCGGTCGAACAGGAGCTGCATGCTTATCCGGGGCGCTAAGGCGATGTGGCATGTGGCAGCACAAGCTTTTGGGGCACCAAGAAGATGGGCGCCGTGGACGAGAAGGCTGAGAGAATGAATTGAAGATGATACTGTTCGGTTCATGTTTTGAGTAGTCCGTCTGCTGTACATGCATGTAGGAAAACTGCTGCTTTTTTGTTGTGTTTCTGCTGCTGGAGGATGTTGTCAGTTTCAGTAGTTTCGTTTTGTGTCTCGTTGTGGTCATTGTAAGGTCTTACAAAATGACGGCCAGTCGTCGAAACGTCTTACAGTGTATAGTTATGTTTCTGTTAATACAAATAGGGGAAACCTGCTATTGAAAAAAAACATCTCAATGCATGCGATTGGCATGTGTTGGTAGCGATGGTTGTGCAATTATATAATTTAGTGCATGGGGATTGCATGAGCCGGCGAGAGCAAGTAGAGTGTACGTAGACGTACTGGATATCGTACGGGAGATGGCCTGCCTCATGATCGACGTCGAGCGCTCTTAACAGGGAAACCGTGCGTCCTTGTTTCTCGAATAATAAAATTAAGATCCTGCATGCACGGCTGTTACAAGATCCTCGCAAGCATGCGTTTTAGCTGATCATGATCATTCATTCGAGCAGCAAGCCAGGTTATACAGTATATATATGGTAATTTCCTTAGACTATATATCTTGAGTCGACGAATGTACGTACTGGTTTTTTTTATTTTACCTTTCTCCTCGCCGAATACTCTAGACCTTGCAACAGTATCATGATTGCTAACGATCACGATAGTGAGAAGTAGGTTGTCTATAATTTTTATATATGCCTCGATAACATTATAGTTTGTCAGAAGAAAATCAGAGGAGATTTATTTATACCAAACTTGGGCCGGTATTGATCTTCGGCGTAGGTGTCACCAAGGTTCACAATATCGAAATCACGGTTTTAGAACGATTTTTGATTTTCGATTATTAGCAAAAAAAATCAGTCAAAAATTGCCCGAAACAAAAGTGTTAAGAAATCAAAATTTTTGGGAAAAAATCGAAAGTAGACCGGTTTCCGTCGAAAATCGACTGGCCAATTGAATGTTTTCTAGAGACGATTTCTTGAGCAATTTTCGCTCGATTTCCATTGAAAATCGAGTGATTTTCACCGACTATCGACCGGTTTACACCGCATAAATTTTTCCGAAATTTTGATATTTTTTTAATTGGATTGGTTTACCGATTTCTACTACTGAATCGGCTTGATATGGTTGATTTTCGAGCAGTTTTCTTCGATTTTGTGAACCCTGAGTGTCACTATCATCATTCAGGCGAGTTAGCCTGATAAAACTCATTATAGATATTATGTTAAAAACTCGTCAAGAAGAATAAACTAGAACAACTTGATCCTAAGAAACAAAATAGTACGGAAATTATCACTTTTCTAGCCTCCTAACAATTTTTTTTGGCAAATCTAGCCTCATTCCAAACGCAATTGCGAAAATAACCTCCTCTCCTACTGTGGAAGCGCTGACAAGTGACACATGTCACCTGTCGCCAGGGTTTTAAAAACTGTTGAAAACCGCGATTTTTGATCTTATCGCTGCAGTTCGAGATCCAAAACCGCTTGGTAAATCAGTCTAAATAAAAAATAAATAAAAATTTGAAAAAAAAAATTATGCGTTGAAAACCGCTTAAAAACCGTTGAAAAAACGAAAACTGCTCGAAAAACCATTTTCAAGGAACATTCAATTGGTCGGTTGGTTTTCGGTGAAAAATCGAACTGTTTTTGATTTTTTTAAAAAAAAATTCAAAACCTTTTGATTTCTTAACCCTTCGGTTTATGACAGTTTTCGATCGGTTTTTGCGGTTTTCAAAACACGAATTTCGAACCAGTTTGGCAAAAACAGTTTTTGAAACCCTGCCTGTCGTGCTTCCGTACCACTGCAAGAGGTACTGCGCTACATGAGCTCGGAAGGAGTCTTGCCGATGAGCCCCTCCTCGGCAATAAATTGTCTCACTAATCATTCAATTCGATTAATTAACCACTTAATTGATCATTTAATTAATTGATTACTTGATTAATCACTTATTTAACTTAATTAGATCGAGAATCAATTCCTACCGAAGGAAGTCAGTAGGTTTCCTACCGAGCTCACATGGCAGACGGACACGTGTTGTTTGTCGACGCTTCTGCGATCAAGAAGGGAGCTATTTTTATAATTACTTTTTCTGAGAAAGGTATGAGATTTTACAAAAATATTTGGCGGGGGCAGAAAAGGCGTCTACAGTTCTCCGTACGAGAGGCGTTAGCACGCTGTACGGCTGTAGTAACTGTGTTTCATCGGTCTTGTTCACGCACTTGGATTTTGGGCCTCAAAAAGGGCGGCACGGAAAGTACCTGGGCATTGGTAGTTGGGACGCACCTGCTAGGATCGGGATAATGTGCACTCTTTATCTGTCTCTACCGGACCATTTAATCACAAATAGATAGTCTGGATCTTTCGAAACATCGTAGCAAAAATACTCTAATATCTGAATTTTAAAATCATGAAAATAATAACACTGTGACAATTCATCACTGTAGTAAGATTCAATAATAAAAGCTTTGATTTGTAATATCTAAAGTTCAAAATTATGTAAAAAATAAAAATTAAAGAAAAATTTAATTAAACCATAATCTACCTTCGGAATATTTCCAAAAAGTTTCAAAGAAATTTGAAAAAAATTAATACATTTAAAAAAAATGGAACAATTTAAAAATAGCAATAACACTATCAGATTTTTTATAAAAACCGCCCTAGGGTGTGATTCAATTTGGTATTTGAAGATAGGGTGTTAAATAACCGATTTTATAGTTTGAGAGGTTATCTGGACTCTTTTCATAGCTCGAAGGTATAAAATGAACTTATACATACATACATACATATATATATATATATATATATATATATATATATATACGTGTGAAATACTAACTACTCCTATATGTAGTTACTTCCGTCCTATCCTCCACCACATGATTCGTTGTAGATTCATGCTGCTTTGAGAGCAGGTTGCTGTGTGTGCAAAACCGAAGTTTTTTATCAGGCAAATCCATTAGCCTACCTGTCGGCGTTTCGAGCACCGACAAGTAAATTTATAAGTCTAAGGGGTCGCGCGCTCTCTCTCCTTGAATGGTTAGACTGTAAAGCTCAAGATGTATACTGGTTCGGGCTGAATGTCCCTACTCCAGTTCGTGTGGTGTTATCGTATTGCTTTAAGTGCAGATGGCTGCACAGTGTTTACAAGCGGGAGCTGAGGGCTCGAACGTGAAAGCGTAAATTGCCTATTCGTCGAAGGACCCAGAGAAGAGAGCGAGAGAGACCGTTCGTCCCCCTCTCCAGAAGACCCTGCCTCCCTTTATATAGTCAGAGGGGGCAGGTTACATGGAAAGTTGGGAGAGGGAAGGATGAAGACATCTATGCTAGGAGTTCTGACCTTCGGTCTTGGTGGTTGGTCGACCTCCTCTTCTGCCCATACCGGGTCGGTAGGCTCATCGAGTAAATCAGTTCGCTGCTTCATTGGGAAACAGCGCACCTGCCTTCTGCGAGCCTGACGGGCGCTGACGCCATATTGTGTTTTTGGTGCTGCCTCGGGAGGGAGCGTATCTCCGTACTGTGCGTGACTGGACGATGAGACTGGGGTCTTGACTTTAGCAACCTTCGTGCTGTCTTGGGAAGGAGCCAATTGCCCCCGCACGGTCACTTCGAGCGGTCGTGTCCGTAGACCACGTGGCCGATGGCCGGCGGAGGCCTGACACTTAGCCCTTGGCGGAGATCGTCTCAGTTTTGTTGGAGCCGGTGGGGAGTCCGACCTGTGGCGGGGTCCGGACGCCTCGTTAGGTCGGGGACGACCTTGAAGCAGCTCGTTAGGTCGGGGTTGAGTGTCCTTTGTGGACCCGTGAGGCCTTTGGTCGGAGCCGGACTTGAGACAACTCGTTCATTACTCCGGACCGTTGAGGTACCTATTATATGAATACTCGTCACTACCAAACATCACCAATTTTGTGCCTTTCAAAAATTTGGATAAAATCTGGTACCACCGTCAAAACACTCGCCCACATATGTGTTTCATCGACGACACACCAATTCGCCACCGCCGCAGACCGCGATGGATTGGGAGCGGGAGTTGCAAAGTGAATTGAGGTATTAATCGATACTTCGTTTGATCTAAGTTTTTTTTTTTAAATATCAGTAGGAGCTCTGCCTTTTATTCAAGAGAGATAGAATAACAAAAATTTAACAACAGATCGTGGAAGAATTACGGCAGAGATACATCGCACTAAAAGAACAACCAGAGAGCACATGGAGCCCTCAGGCCAACTAACTTTTAGGACACGTTTTAGTTAAATGAGGCTTAACAACACAGAGAAAACAAAAAACATGATAGTGATGTTGATACTGATATTGCAGCATCCCTGTTCACTGTCAAGGCGAATTGATGTTGTCCCTTTCTGTTCGCTGTGGATGTCAGATTGAGGTTTCCTCATGATATTGGACCTGTAACGGGATGCCTTAGTGCCCGTAGAAGAACTAGATGAGTTGAATTAGAGATTTTGAACAGAGAAAAAACTGTTCTATTTAGGGATGTTTGTTTTAGCTTTTGATTTTGGATTCTACCCTCATAAGCAAAATAAAAAACAAACAGCCCGATTCTAGAATCCGATTCTCACAATCCAATCCACCCATATACACTAGAATTCACAATCCACTTTATATATACTTTTGGATAATCAGCTTCTCTACAACCACAATACAAAATCAGCTTTTAGAGAATCCAAAGCTGAAACAAACAGACCCTTAGACTATGTTTGGTACAACTTCAACTCCATCAGATTCGTGAATCTAGTGGAACTGGGTATTTCTAGATCCACCAGGTCCGTAGAACTGGAGCTATGGATATATTAAGACTGTTTAGATGGGTCATCTTATTTATATTTTAGACTAAAAATATAAACTTAATTCATTTTATTTTAGTCTACAATTTTCAGATATAAAGTGAAACTGAGATCTGAAGCTCTACCAAACAGAACCTTAGTGTCCTTCCACTGGATTCAGAGAAATCAAGCCTAGATGAGGATCCCATGTAATGTCTGCTCTATTCCCGTGCGTTGTTACTCTGATGTGTTCTCCACGGATTGCCAAATTCCTGGAACCTGTAGCCGCGGCCTGTTTCGCTATTGTCGCTAATGTACGGACCACGCAATTCTCCGGTTTCAAACATCTTTAGTGATGAGACTGAAGTCTGTGATACACATTGTCGAAGATTCTACCGTTTCTTTCCTTCCATAGATTCTAAAAAATATAGACTAGCACTCTGTCAATCTCTTTTCGGTGTAGCTTCAGGATGCGTCGACGGACGGATTCCCACCACCAACCTGCTGAAGGTCCAGGCTGTGGCATGTATGGGCTAATGCGCATCCATGTGAGTAACTTGGACCAGATTTATCTTACAAATGGGCAAAGCAGTATCAAATGTGTCGCGGACTCTGGATTTGATTCGCACATTGGACACATCATGCTGTTAGGCCATCCTCTGGTGGCTAACTTATCAGCCATCAAGATTCTATCCTGAATGAATAGCTATGCAAAAAAATTACACCTGTTTTTGGAGTTCGCTCCCCAAGTGATTTTGTAGTTGTGATCCGACACCGCTCCATTGAACTGTGCCCTGTAAGCTATTTTTGAATAGAATTCTCCTTCTGTTGTCCATCTCCAAGAAATGTCGTTATGTACATGTGGCTGCAGGGTTATTCTTTGGATGGCCTGCCATAGAGGGATGAACTCATCGAGATGTATTTCAGTTGTTATTTTCCTCAATGAGAGGAACGAACCGGCACTATATAGTTCTTCATTTACAGTTCTTCCTTTTCTTCGGACCAACGAAAAAGCAATGTGGCGCCAGACCCTTTGGAGCAACCCCGTCGAGCCAACCAGAAGTCCAGAATTTTGTCTTTTGACCATGTCCTATAGTGACCTTGGTGCTTGCATCAAAAAGGCTAGGTCAATTTCATCGCAAGGCAATTCAATTATTCCATGCCTACCCACGGCCTTTGCTGTCCCTTCCATTCATATCAAAGCCATCGAACACGGAGCGCCCATCCAAATCGGTTTAGGTCCTTGATCCCTAGCCCCCCTAGGTTCTTCAGTCTGCACACCTTGGACCAATTTACCCGGCAATGATCATCTTTGAAGTCTTGTTTGCCCTTCCAAATGTAACAGCCCGAATTTAATAAAATGAGAAATATAATATCCAAAATATTCATGTGAATTATTCTTGATTTTTTTGGATTTTCCTGAATTGTTGTAAATTATTTTGGCATTTCTCTAATAAAAGAAAGTAAATTAGGGATATAGTAAAATGGTAAAAGTAAAAAGATAAAAACATCAAGTCAACAAAAATCTGCAAAAATCATGATAAAATATTACAGCTTTCTAGAACCCAGCTTAGGGTGGTTGGAGACCTAGAATCATTAAAATATAATAAAATCAAGGTTAAAGCATGTGAAAGAAAAATCAACGTAGAATGAGATAGATTTTTGTAGAATTCTCAAGAAGTTATCCTGGATTAAAAATTTTACCTTGCTGACATAAGAATATTACCTACCTCTAGTAAAAATATAAAAAATTAAATATTGCATTTTGTTATTTTAAAAATTCGAAAACAAAAAAGAAATAAAGTGGAAAATAGCATTGTCAGAATTATTAAAATTTAAATATTAAGTATAAAAATATGAAAATTATATAATACTCTTTCAGATCTTCATAAAAAGTTTTATAAAATTATAACCTCAATTAGGTCATCAATTAAATATAAAACAGAACTGGCAGAAATAGAAAAGTCCCATTGTCAGAATTTTAATAAAATTTCTACTTGGATTTTTTACATGAAAATTTTACAGGATGCTTACCTTTACCTTTCCGACTTAGGTAAAAAATTTTAGAAATAATTTAGTCAAAATGACAGTTTAAACTAGTACAACAATATCGGTTTGTCCAGAGTCCTCCTCGGCGCTGTCACTTTTTGTCGCTGACATGTGGGCCCGACGTGGCAGCCAGTTACCTTGCCGACCTCTCCCTACCTGCTAGCCCCCGCACGTCAGCCTCTCTCGAGCCTTCTTCTTTTCTCTTATCTCTTCTTCTCTGCGATCTCTTCTGCGTCAGAGACGAGCAGTCTCGATCCATCGTCACGACTGTGCAGCGCCGAACCGCCTCCACGGCCGTATATAAGCATCGCGCGTCGCAGCAGCCAACCCATTCATTTCCCGCGCACCTCCTTCCGCCGCATTTCCCCTCATCTTCTTCGCTTCCGGCAAACCCAGCGCAGAAAGGAAAAACCACCAATAAAGCCCTACAGCCAACCTCAGCTCGAACCACCTGAGCCGAAGCTTCCTCATAACACCAGGAACCCTTCTCCACCCTCAATTAGAGCTCTTCTTCCCCGACGAGTCGCCGCGTCGAGCTCTTCCTTTCGCCACCACTGCGCACGGTGAGACCCCTCTCCCGCGCATTCTTCTTCCTAATTAAGTAGCAAAACAGAGCGTAGAGGAATCACTAATGCCTAATTTGGTGAAAATGAGGCTCGGGAAGTCCTGGTTTCGCAATTTCGCCTGTCGGCCATGGCCGCCGCCGCACCCACACGGTGGCCGCCGCTACAGACCACCCCCGGCCGAACCAATACCACCCCCATGTGCGCATGAGCCTGCTGATGCTCATGGCGGAACCGATTCGTCGGCTCCGGAGTCTCTGTCACATGGAACCGGATGTCAACCTCAGCCGTTCGCGCTACGCCCTGAGTCACTGTCGAGCGGGTCCCGCTGGTCAACCGCACACGTCTCGTGGTTCACGCGGGCCCGCGTGTCAGTCGCAAGAGCGCGGCACAACTCGCTGCCATCTGGGGCCCGGCCGTCAGCGCCTCAGCCCGGCGCAACCCAAAAATGGAAAGCGCCTTTTCATCGCGAAAGCGCACTTTCCATTTTCGGCAATTTCCTGATTTTTAGTGTTTTTCCAAAACCTAGAATATTCCAATGCTTATAACTTTTGAACCATCAAACCAAATAAGATGAAATAAATTTCTAAATTCATGATAAATCATGTATATTCATAATATGCAAACATATTTTGAAATATAAATCTTTTTAAATTTTAAATTCAAAATCTAAAGAAAGAGCTTAAAATATGTCATTTATAGAATTCTTGCAAATGAGCACCAAATTGAGTAAAATAAATTTTGTTAGCCTCCTGGTAGTCCTAAAAACCTGAATATGTAAAAATACTTAGGATTTGTTATAAGAAAATTTTGAGTTGTTAAATATGTAGTAAGGCAATTCAGTATTAATCCAAATAAATTTAATCCTTTAAATTGCAAATAAGAATAAATGATCCATGAAACTATTCCTGAATTTTGAAATTATTTTATTTGAATTCTTCCATCTGATTTTTTTTGCCCTATTAAAATTTTTTATTTGATATGTATTGTCGAACGACTTGTAGAACCCAACGAATCTGATATAGTCGACGACTAGGAATTCGACGTCGAGGATAGTCAACAAGGCAAGCACCCTCTTTGATCATATTGATCCCAGTTTTATAAATATCTTCATTAAATATTTTACTGCATGCGTTATTTTTATTAAAGTCTACTATATTATGGGTATTGGTAGTTGTATCGTAGTTTCATAGAACTTCGTTGATAAGTATGGATTTATGAACCTTGATAACCTTAGAATAACATAGACAATACTTGATGTCTATTTGGGTTACACTTAGTATCATGCTTAGCCATGCTTAAAGAAACACAAAACTTTGACATGATTAAAAATATTGGGAATGACATTTAATGGGTATGACCTTTCTTTATGGTTGGTATTTTGGATGAAAATAAAAATAAAACTATGGTTTATATACGGGAAATTATTGGCAATAGCCGGATGTGCAGGTGTTGCACGTAGTGTAGGGGGAGACTATTGCCCGTGTCAAATTAAGGACCGAACTATGAGTTGCTTTCAGGCCAAGAATTATCATACAACCACAAGTGCTGGTATGGGATAGCTTTAACTTATTAAGTTACTTAAAACTGGCTTTGCACTTGGAAGACTGGAGTAGTATGAGCTATTTCTTAATGGATTGCTCGAAGGGACGTCCACACCGAGGTGATCATGGATCAAACGTTTACCGATATAACGGTGTACGCCATACTGTGGGGAGTTCTATCATTTCTATACTCTGAGTTCTTCCACCACATAATGGGTTTATCGTCACCGTGCTGGTGCAAAGTCAGGGTTAAGTAATGTAACAGTTATATCATGACTCTCTGCGGCACACCAAAGGAAGTGTGCTAAAATCGATTGCACAAAGAGTCAGTCATATCTTGTGGGGAAAGCTGTATACCTCTACAGAGTGTAAAACTAATCGATTAGCCGCGCCCGCGGTAATGGGCACTTGGTAAAGTCATCACATAGTTAGCTGTTTTTATTTTCATAAAACTCTGGATTCTACCCGGTGTTGGTATAAATTGGTTCGTCGATGTGGTCATGATACCTAGGTTCGTGATTTCATTTATTCGTATTTACATAGTGATATTCTATATATGAAATTGTTTTTACTTAAAATTTCGTTTGCAATATATTATTCCGTATTTACATCTCAATTTGGCTTTATGCAAATTAACCATAATAGCCTTTCCATTGAAATGACCTGCATGTATTATAGGATTCGTAAAAGTCTTGCGAGTACGTAAGTACTCAACTTGCCTATGTTGATATTTTAGGTGAAGAATCAGACTGTCCCGACGACTCATACGTTAATACAGGATTCGGGGAATTTAACGATGAATTTTTCTAGGGTTTTACCTTGTCAGTTGCCTGTGGGGACAATGGGTTAAAAAGGCATACTACAAGATGTTGTCTTCACTGCAGTCTTTACTTTTGGTAATATAAGCATATTATGTAACTTTGCTTTCGCTGTGTAATAAAACTTATGTGTGGCTATGATATCAATCTGTAATGGTGCGTACTAGCTACTGATCATAGGACTAGTACTATATACACATGGTATCCATTATTGGTAATTATTATCAAAAATGGAGGCCTTACACCAAATAAAGTTTCTCCACAGCCTATCGAACTTTTTGGTTGCCCATCTGGACAGGGGAAACACTGTGAGGTGATACGTCGCCGAGGATGTAAGTACCACATCGACCAATATCAACCTGGCCGCTCTTGAAAGCATTTTCCATTTCCATCCCGCTTACCTTGTACCCGCCTTGTCAATTAATGGTTGCACGTCCGACCTTGTTAACTTTGTGGGGTGTAGTGGCAGCCCTAGGTACCTGCACGGGAAGGACCCCGTCTGGGCTGGGAATCCCTGTAGGATGCCAGGAAGATCTAAGTTGCTGCAGTTAATGGGGGTATATCTCACTCTTTTGGATGTTCGTTTGTAGCCCTGTTGCGCCTCCGAAGACGTTGAGGATCTGTTGGATGGCTTGCAGTTCTACCAAATCGGGATTGGCAAAAATGGCTGTGTCATCGGCATATAATGAGATGCGAAGCTTTGCTGATCAAGCTGGAATCGGTTTGAGCATGCCTTCTTCAGCTTCTCTGCGAAACAAGTGTTGTAGCGGGTCAATGGCCAAGATGAAGAGCATAGGCGATAGGGGGTCTCCTTGTCAGAGTCCCCTTCTATGTGTGAACACGCAGCCCGGGCTTCCATTGAGTAGAATTCTGGAGGAGGATGACGTGAGGAACATGGAGATCCAATCTCTCCAACGTTGCCCAAACCCCATCTGTTCTAGGAGCTCTATCAAATACTCCCAACTCACTGAATCAAATGCCTTCGCTATGTCCAGTTTGATGAAGAGCGACGGTATTCTTCTCCTCTATTCTTCTCCTCTGTAGCTCTTTGGTTAAGTTCTAGCTGTTTAGAAAATTGTCATGTATGGATCTGCGTTTGATGAAAGCAGTCTTGTTGTGGTCCTGCATAACCGGTGATAATCTGTTGGCCAGAAGCTTGGAAAAGATCTTCCCCATGCTATGCAGAAGACTAATGGGCCTATAATCCGAAATCCTATTAGCATCCTGCTTTTTGGGCAACAGCAATACGTTAGCCGAATTCAGTAGACGCAGGTTGCGACCTTTGAGGTTGAATAGTTGATGGATTGCTGCCATTAGGTCCTCCAGGATAATCTGCCAACAATGCATGTAGAACAAACCTATGTAGCTATCTGAACCTGGCGCCTTGTCGGCGGGCATTGAGAAGACCACGTGCCTAACCTTCTGCAAGTCGAATGGCTCCTCCAAACTGGTCAGATTGTGTGCCTGAATACCCAACGCAGACCAATTCAACGTGTGTGCTCTTGGCCTTTTAGTTCCTAGATGCTACTGGAAGAATCGAAAGAGCTGATTGTATTTATCATGGGTTCTATGCAGGATCCCCGAATCAGTTGTGATGGATTGGATGTGATTTTTCCTTCTACGTGCATTCACTCTCATATGAAAGAACTTTGTGTTTGCGTCTCTCTCTCTCTCTCTCTCTCTCTCTCTCTCTCTGATGAGGGTCACGCGGGATCGTTGCCTCATGCGGACTCTCTGGATAGCTGCCAAGCCCAAGAGCCTATGTCTAAGACCAGTTCGGAACCTGCACTCCTCTCAGAAAGCTGTTTGCTCTCATGCGCCTTGTCAAGTTGAAAGATGAGCTCCCCTGCGACGGCGAACTGCAACTTTAGATTCTCTATTTTCTGACGACTTTAAATTTGTCCGTGTTCTTTGATACAATATCTTTCTTTTTTTGCCAATGATGATACCTCTGATTTCGTCTGACGAGGAGAAGAAACATCGGCAAAAAGAGTTGTATCAAGATTCACCTACCAATATTGCTATATATTCTCTCGGTTTTTGTTACTAGCAATTTGTCGTTTCTTCGTCATTGATTCTAAACCTTAGTCTGTGTGTCAGGTGTTTCCTACTAGTAGATTTGGTTGCTTCAAGATGTGTTATTTGACCCATTCATGATATACTTCTTTTTTTCTCCGTAATCTAATCAAATACTTCCATCTATGTTTGGTCATTGAAGAAATTCCAGCAGTGCTCGTGGAAGGTGTGACCACTGATCCTAGGTCTTAGCCGCCATGCAGTCAACGTCGACCATTGAGCAAACATGTCCGTGGCATCATCATCTACAGGGTATTTGAAACCATACTACATTCTTAATATACCCCGGCCCATACCACCTTTTGGTGTGGCATACACCATTATTTCTAGTTCCTGAATCTCATTTTGTAACCAACAAATTAATTAAAATGATAAGGAACCAAGTCAACAACGGAGTTATACGTAGCTAGGAGGATTCATCATTGATCCGAATAATATGTGCTGGGCAACGGATCTGAACAGAATGAGATCAAACTAACGTAAACAGCACACAGAGAAAGCAAAATGCACAACTAATTAATTGCGCATTATCAGAACTAAACGAAGAACAAATAAACATGCATCGTCCACCTGTGCATGCAGTGGTTCGGACATCCCAGATTAAGTAAGTTTCACAAGCAGTTCAGATCTCTTTGTCTAGATAGCTTGCCTCGGAGGTGGCGAGGCTGCCCGACGAGCGGCACGACAGGGAGGAGGCCGAGCGCGTCGTGGGCGGCCGCGCCAGCACCCGTCCGAAGCTGTCGTAGTGGATGGCGCCCGCGAAGTCCAGCGGCTGGCACCGCTCCCCCATCAGGATTGTCCGCCGCCAAAGGGCCTCGCCCCTGTCAACCTCCCCCCGCGCTCTGATGCCCACGGGCTGCTTCTCGTGTGCGCTGCCGCCGCCATTGCCGCGGCGACGGCGACGGCGGAGGAGGCGGCGGGTGGCGCGCGAGACGTGCCGGGTGCAGATGGCGACGAGACTGGACACTCTGCCGACGATGTGGTCGCTGTAGCCCACGGCCATGGCGGTCGTCGTTCGTCTCTAGGGGCTGATGGTGAGTAGCGATCGAGGTGCGAGCGGCAGTGGTTCTTCATCTCTTCAGGGCTCTAACTTATCGGGGTGAGTGTTCACGGGATATCCGGAGTTTGACTGTGCTTTTTATTCATTCGCTACAAGCTTTGCTTTCCTGTTTGACTAGATCATATTTTATATTTTAAATGGTCAACCTTTAGATCCGAGTGACAGGAGAATGCTCCGAGACCGAGACACATATATTTGTCCTAGAAAAAATTGGGTCCACGAACAAAAACATTTGGGATGCATATGGCCTGAAAAAGCCCAATCTTCAAGACCCAAGCCCGGCAGGGATGGGCCCAAACAATCAAAATATTATTTCATTATTTTCGCAATAAAAAAATTCCATTTAGTTTCCTGAATAAAATATAGAATTTTTTTTGTTGCTTTATTATTTTTTTTGTCGGGCCTTATGTTCTACTCAAACATAAGATGTGTAGTTTAGGGAAATGTTACTAAACATCTCGGACTTTCACATGAACTTTTGTGTGAAGCACAGTATTTATCCAAGGCATCATACTGAAACCTTGCATCTATTATAGGATCATCTCTTAAATTTGGTGGGATGATCCAATCCTTCGTTTTGTATTTTTGCTTCGATGGATAAGGTGACGACAATCCAACTCTTTCTATTCCTCAATCCAAACAAGCAGATTAGGTTCGAAGCTAAAATCAGAAAATCCATTCATTCCTCGGACCAAACACCCTGTTCGTGTCTCTGGTGGTGATTGCTTCGGGGCTTCAGCAACGACTTGATCCAAAAAAAAATGCTGTCGATGATGGACAAGGCGAAAAGAGAGGTAATTTCCACACATGACCACAAACTCACAACAGGAATCTGTTGAGTGTTAGCCTGCTACGTACATCAGTACATGGATGGTTGTGGACAAGTTAGGCACTCATGAAAATATACCTTGCGATAGTTGTCAGAGAACAGGTTACCACAGATCCCTGTGAAGCAGACAAAGCTCTCTTGTCAAGTCACACTTTCGCTTTGTCTTCGTAGACAATAGATTGAGAACAGCGACTCGTTGTACTGACCGACTGTAACCAAAGACGTGAGAGGACGCATCACCGACGAGTGAACTGACTCGTTCGCAGAGCCTACCCCCACCATGAATGATCTGCAGGCCATACTTACGGACATGTACGCAGAGCTTCGGCCGGCCTCAACAGCCAGCGCAGCCGCCTAAGCAGAGCTCGTCGTCTGTCTCAAACAGCCGCGCAGCAGAGCTTCTTCACCGGCGGGATGGCGTCCGGAGCAGGCGGCCCCAGGCAGGCCGGGACGCCGAGGACCACTCTGCACCAGGGGTCGACGTGTTCGGCACGGAAGGCTTCCTGTAGCAACCGACCGCATGGCTTGCATGCAGTGCAGTGTTGAACAAATCAACCCCGTCTTTTCGCAGTGAAATAATCGCAGTAGGGCTAGCAGTAAGTAACTACTGTGGTAACGTGAGCCGTGCTGTCGATCCGTCAGATCCAGCTGACTGCATTTCGAGCAAAAGAAAACAAAAAAACGGGATGATTCCCCGTTGAAGTTGAACATACTAGGTGTTGTCTTTCATGGCTTATTATTAGTTAGTTAAAAGCAAGGTTGCCTAAGGATTTGCATCTGGATCATCCTTAAAGATATGTTTAAATGACCAAAACTATTTCCCCCTAAAGACTTGCATAGTAAAATAGTAAACATAGCATATCATAACATTTTTTTATTTATCTCTTTCTTCCATTATTGCAATACTTGTCTATACTACATACTTACAATGTACATCACATAGTTTATAATGTATACCCGAGTGAAAATCCATCGATATAACACCCTCTTAATCCCTCCATCCAGTGGAGGTCCATAAAATAAAGGGCCGGGATGCTTTCTTTTTTTATGAGAACTTCTAGCATATCCTCTTTTTTTCTTAGCGACTACAAACCACTTGTCATCGAACATTTATCATATAATAGATTTTGATTCGTCATATACACACACAAATTATACTTATCTCATTTTAATTCATTCTGAATAAAACCAAAACTTCTACTATTTGCTTAGCTAAGGAATTAAAAAAAAACCAGCAATGTCCTTTGATTTTTTTATCTGATTTTGCATATTTTCAATTGACCTTCTTATAGACTTTCTTTTTCACTTTCAGGTTGGAATTCAAACATAAATCCAACTGCTAATTTTATATGTAATTTATGTTATTTTTTTATTGTTCTTAACATGTGCTCTTTATTTTAATCTAATTTTTTTTATTTAATTTTGACTTGAAGTTTTAGGTTATAGTTTGTATGTAAATTCAAATGCTAATTATCATCTATTTTTATTCTTAATTTCAGCTATGTAGGGGTATTAATTTGGAGTTCGTATGAAAATCGGATTGCTAATTTACTTCTTTTTTTTTATTCTCTCTTGTTTTATATTTTATTTTTAGGTTAGAATCCGTATACAAATCCAACTGCAAATTTTCATCTAATTTTTATTCTAGATTTCAGTTATATAGTAATTTGGAGTTTGTATGAAAATCACATTGCTAATTTCCTTTTACTTTTTCATTCCAAATTTTTTATTTTATGTTTAATTCAGAATTTTATTTTTAGGTTCGAATTCGTGTACAAATCCAACAACTCATTTTTATTCCAATTTTATTGGTTTTAATTTGGAGTTTGTATTAATATCACATGACTATTCCTTTTTATTTTTCAATTCAAATTTCTATTAATTTTCATTGTTATTTTTATTTCATTTTGAATCTCGTTTGTAGGTTACATTTCGTATATAAATCTAATAGCTAATTTTTATTTCGAATTTTAGCTATGTACATTTTGAATTTGGAATACATACGAAAATCAAATGCCTAATTTACTTTTTTTATTATAATTTTTTATTTTTTTGTTGTACTTGGCATGGTATCTCTTTTAATTTAAACCGTTATAATTAGGGTCCACTAGATGAACAGTTAGATGTTTTTTTTAAATATAACATCCAAT
The DNA here is from genome assembly GCA_036346275.1 of Otatea glauca. Taxonomy (NCBI): domain Eukaryota; kingdom Viridiplantae; phylum Streptophyta; class Magnoliopsida; order Poales; family Poaceae; genus Otatea; species Otatea glauca. The sequence continues at coordinate 63,826,816 of CM070719.1, read as the reverse complement.
AGCTGTTATAGTTCAATTTAGTTAGAGTCTACCAGATTAAAGGATAAATGTTTTGCTTTTTCCTAAGAATTTCTAGCATATTTTCCTCTTTTTTAGCAGCTCTAGAAACATGTCATGAGTTTTTAATATACAATAGATTTGATAGAGCCATCGATGCTCCGGTGATTAAGTGCTTATTACAAAAGTACTGTAGCAATTATCTCGCACGACACGTCATCGTACAACAAGCGGAAAGAACATCACCAAAATCGTAAACAAGGAAATGAAATGTTGGGAGTCTTGTTTTCTTTTTGGACCGCGAACAGATCTAGTTTGCAAAAAATTACGACCGCGAAGAAAAGGTGTGATTCAAAATATGGACTAACATGAAAAACTCCGGATCAAGGTCGCACGGCCCGGACTGAGGTGTGCAAAGGGAGCGGTAGATTGATATTTTCGGAACAAACCTTAGGGTTGTTTATATAATACTTTTTTTGTCATTCTTGGGAGGTATCAACTTTTTGGATTTAAATTTTGGGAACGATATGGCTCCGATACCTCGGTACATGCTTAACCACTACACAAAGTTCATTCTTCTCCACTCACACAGGTAGCTATTATCGTCTTGCCCTGTTGTTTCTCACCAGCAGCTCGGTGCTCTCTCTCTCTGTCTTCCCACCGTCTGCAACTTTGCACTCAAGAAAAGCCATGCGCCATGCTGGGGCTCATGTGGATTTTTCTCTTTTCGTGGAGAGGCTAGAGTAGGGGTGGTATTTTTTAATCGAAATCGAAAAACCGAATTAACCAAAAAAATCATTTTTTTATGATTTTCGGTTCGGTTTTAATTTCAACGAACTTTGGTTTACGGTTTTTGGTTTCGGTTTTTGCATTCTGAAAACCGAAATACTGTAAAACCGAATTGCAGTTACAACTCCCGACCATCCCCATTTAATCACCATCTCGAGTTCCCCGTTCGGCCCTTCGGTCTCCTCTCCTCCCCTATCTCTACCCCCATCTCTCTCCCCACCAGATCGGCAGATCCCAGTATCCCACCTCCCTCCTCCCCAGCCGCGCCTCCGCCCACTGGCTGGTAGCCGAAGCTGCACCCGCGCCGCCTACTCCTCTGGCGGCCTACTCCCCAAGCAGATCCACCACCCTCCTCCCCAGCCTACTCTCCCCAGATCCCACCGACCTCCTCCCCAGTCGCGCCACCGCCTCCGCACACCGCCTCGCCGCCAAAGCTGCCCCAGATCTCCCTCCGCTAAATCTCCCACCAGCCCGCCACTAAAGCTCTGCCAGACCTCCCTCCGCCCACCGACATGGTGACATGGAGGGCAGCAGGGCACCTCCGCACCACCCGACTCGAGGGAGACTGGTGATCTGCCTCCGCCTCTACCTCTGTCGCATCCACAACTCTGTGCTTCGACCTTCGCTGCAGCCGTGAGTCAGGCGAGGTAAGGCACTAGAAATATGAATGCTGATGGAGGATGAACTGCGCCGAATGCACATTTGTATACCCCTAAATATGGTATTACCTTCTTGATTTGTGCCAATGACATGCACTATTGTATCATTGTTCGATTTATCAACAAACCGAATAAACCAAACTGAATTTTTTCGGTTTATTCGGTTCGGTTTTCTATTTTTGACTGACAAATTTGGTTCTCGTTTTTCAAAAATCGAATTTTTTTAACCTAAAATAACCAAACTGAACTACCCAAATTATCCGAATGCCCACCCCTAGGCTAGAGTCCATCAAACCTGTTGCCCCCGCGGTCGGATCTTGTTTGATTTGGTGGGGACGAGGCCAGAGGAACTAGGGGTGAGCCATGCCAGCCTTGTCTTGCTATAGCTGAGTCCACTGGTGATAGGGTGGCTCGCCTCCGTCCTCCTCTAATGCTGTTCGCCCCCGCGGTCGGATCTCGTTGGATTTGATGGGGACAAGGTTAGAGGAGTGAGGGGTGAGCCGTGCCATCCTCACCCTGCTAGATCTGAGCTCATCGGCGATGGGATGGCTTGTCCATATCTTCCTCTAATGCTTATCTCAAATGGTGATACTAGGTAAGTTCACTTGCTGAATTAGTTGTTTTTGAATGTTGCATCATAACATATCAAATGTTGTAGATGTTTCGATAGTTACTTTGCTGTTGAAACAAGGTTTAATATTGAAACAGATTCTTGTATTTGTTACCCTAGTAGTTCAGTTTTGTTGCACATTTTTTGTGATTGACTTCAAGTTTGTTACATCTAGAACAAATATTTGTTACAAACTTAATAACTAATTGTTGCGCTTAAGTGATTTTTGTTGTTGCGCCAGATCCCATCCTCATACCCACCAAGCCTAAGTCTTCCAACCAGGGTTCACATTATCGATGAAAATCGATCGATGTTCGTGATTTTCGTCCGTATCGCCACGGTCCGATTTCTAAAACCGCTTGATAAACCGATCAATTTAAAAAAAAAAAAGGAAAAAAATATGTTTCATAAACGGGTCAAAAATCGGTGAAAATCGCTAAAAAAAATCGACCGCGAGAAAAACACAATCGATATGTCGATTATCGGTGAAACTCAAATTTTTTATATATATTTTTTCAAAAAGTTTGATTTCAAAACCATTCGATTTTTTACGATTTTCGATCGATTTTCAACGAAAATCGGTATTGGCCGAGGGGCGATTTTCCAAGTCGAAACGATAATGTAAACCCTGCTTCCAACGTCATTCTTCATGTTCCAGCTTTCCCCTCTAGTAGCTCGTCAGTCTCTAACGGCTGGAGCTAGTCGTCGTTGAAGCCATACTCTTCTCGCTCTTCCCTCTTTAGACCGGTAAGGATAGGGTGCCGCAATTGCCATCGAGCAGAGTAGCAAGACGGCGCGGTCGCTTCCACAGCCTCTTTCTCCTCCCATAGTCGTCCTTGTTGAACGAGTGGGTTAGAGGAGCGGAATCTGAGAGTTGATATATGGGCGCTAATAAGAATCCACGGTGAAAAAGAGCGTACGATAAAAATTAATTGTTCCCTTAATGTTTTAGTATCTCTCGGTTTCGTCGCATCTCCTCTCCCTCGACAGGAAGGACTCGACACGGCGGATCTCCGGCGAGCCACCGCCGATGCGTCCCATTGCCCCAACTCCGAACGGACTGCATCTACGAGCGCGCCAGGGTCCCGATGTCCTCGCCGCGCTCGCCGCTGGTGGGAGAAGAATGACTCCGTTTTGCGGCCTGAGTTTACTCTCCGTGACTCCTCCGTTTTTGTTTTGAACTTGGATGGCGCAGCCGCGGAATCCTTTTAAATCCTGCCGTGACTGTTGATATTTGACTTGGTTGAAGCTATGGAATTGGGCAGAGTTTCTTAAATTTTCTTGAAGCTTTAGTCCAAGTTTCATGACATGTCTACTCCAGGGAAGTCTCTGTTTTTTTTTTCTTGGAACTTTCGGCGGGGTGCAACGCAATAAGGATATGTGCATGCGGCTGCGGCGAAAAGCGGGGGCAAGCACGTGATCAGATCATCAGGGTGGGCACGCTTCCAAGACGAGCAATCATGCATCCTCATGTTCCTCTGCGTTGATTTCATTTTATTTCTCCTGTTCCAGGCACAGCGACCTTACATGCTTGGAGACAGTGCAAGTAACTTATCAGTAAGTACAGGGGTCTCGGTGGCACTGGCATAGTGGCATGTGAGTTTGCGTCCGAATCAAATTAGCATGATTTCGATTGACAATATTTGGGACTTGGGAGTCCGAACTTCGGATGACATGCAACTGGCACGGCAACGTGAGGTGGCCAACACGAGCATCGGCTTCGTCTCAGGGACGTACAATTGCCAGGTCAGCACAAGGGCTCATCATGACCAGCACGACGATCTTAGCCATGGATTGGTTGGAGCACAGACTTTTGAGGTTTTTCCAACAGTTGCTTATATCGCACGTCTCGCCTGATGCCGAATGGGACATCCGTGCAGGACGCAGATTCTGCAAGAATTTAGCATCTGATGTAGTGAAGTGTATTGACAGAGCTCCAAACAAGAGTGGAAGGTTCAGCAAGTGATTAACTGAGCTTTGGAATTCCTATGGATCAGCTTAACATGTGATACTTCACAACAACCAAATGAAGATGATTACAGGACTAGTTACAACACGAGATATGAACGGGGAAATTACATTTCCTCGGAGGAACGAAGAGCAAGGGAGAAAAAATTATATCATTTGATCGACAAAGCAATGGATATATGGCTGAACCTGATGCCAAAAAGCCAATATTAAAAAGAAAAATTGACACATGAGGTACACGTAACTCGTGCCACGAACCTAAGCATTTACCCTGCCCTGTTCTGCATTGCATTGCATTGCACCGGCGTCACGGCGTCGTGCCTGCCGGCGGCGTCCCCCTCGATCGCTCCTCCTCCGACGCCCCCCGCGTCCCCTCGCTCTCCTCCGTCGTTGTCCGCCCATGCCCGCCACCGATCTCCTCTATCATCTTGACGACATCCGTGCTGTCCGGCCGCGCGTCCGGCACGGTGGCCACGCACGCCATGGCCACCTGCAGCAGCGCTACCATCTCCTCCTCCGCGCTCCCGCCGAGCCGCACCAGCTCTACGTCGAACACCTCGGCCGTCCACTCCTCCCGCACCACCGACTGCACCCACCGCGGGAGGTCAAACGCGCCGTCGCCGTCCAGGGACGCGTGCGTCGGGGACTTGCCGGTGAGGAGTTCAAGAAAGAGCACCCCAAGCGAGTACACGTCGGACTTGAACGTCGGGCGGCGCGTGTCCACAAGCTCCGGAGCACGGTAGCCCCCAGTGTTGAGGCGCGCGGACGTCGGGGCGAAGAGCTGGTGCAGGCAGTAGTCGGAGAGCGCGGCCGCGTCGGGGTCCGGCCGGAGCAGCAGGTTGGAGGACTTGACGTTGCCGTGCGCGAGTTTGAGGGTGGTGTGCAAGTGCGCCACGCCGCGCGCGGCGGACAGCGCGGCGAGCATGCGCGCGTCCCAGTCCATCGGCGTCCGACCGGAGCTACGGCCGCCTGTAGGTAAATCAAGGTGAGCATTTCCGACGACAAAAACATACTACCGATTGCAAAACGACGCGCAGTGAAATTTCAGCTTTCCGACGACAAAAACATACTACCGATTGCAAAACGACGCGCAGTGAAATTTCAGCTGATGCAAATTATATACAGCAAAAATTCCAGACTTTTTTTTCCAGTAATTTGAGCAAATGCTTAAGTAATTTGTTTATAGGAGCACCACAACAGAATAATGATTAACGAATCCTTAAACAGGTTGGATATATACCACATGAGCTTGTCGCTGACCATGGAATTATTAGTGATGCATATCAATTATGCCTGGAAACAAAATTTCAGTGATGTATGCACAGTAACCTACTCTTCTATAAAATACAGCTGGACAGCAAAATGGTCAGCAAATCAGTACTCAAGCAGGTAGAGTTGGTAAAGAGATTAAATAGAGAAACAATAGAATGCAACAGAAATGTCCAGTACGTGTGTATTAACTTCCAAATACATCAAATGTGGTGTAACAAACAGCTCTAATTATTTATACTACCTACGTCGAATACATGAAAGATCAACGTACTGGAGATTAGAGAAGCAGTAGGTAGCAATTAGCATACGTGCATGACAGCACATCTGACGTTAATGATCGATCAAAGCCTTGACTAATTGCTACACTTTCGTGAAAATTTGGGAAACTGAGCAATCACAGAGCAGGGTCAGACATAGAGCTTAGAATTATGAATTTAGATGCTTCACTTTTGTGAATTGTGACAGACAATTGGCCTGTGAACAGTACCCAGAGTCAAACCATGTGTTTATTTCGGTAAGCAGCCGGAAGTGGGCCCACATGGCAGCTGCAGTGCACCAGCACCACACTGTCAGATGTGTAACAGATGACAGCATTTATAACTACATGGAGACGGCAAATACCATGCATTACGGGTTAGGCCAGTCAGCTACAAACTTGAGATGAAGCAAAGCAGCATTAACAGCAGTCAGCAATTGTGGAAACTGATTAGCAGCAAAAAAATTTCATGACGCTGATTGCGTCCAAATTAGCATTCTTATGGTGTATATACACACAACCGATAGCTTCTATGATTCTATCCTCTATACGTACTATAGCACGGACGGTTCTTCACAATAACATAAAATTCAGGACGCCATCACGGATAACCGATGGCTACCGAACCACACATTTAGCTCTCAATCCCTTTCGGTTGATTTGGACCTAAGACACCAGGAATCCGAAGAACGCTAGTCAAATGCAACGCCACCTCCCAATCCCTTTCCTAGGATTGAAACCCTAAGCCATCAGCTGCTGGAAAAAGCTGGAGAAATACAAATACCGTGTCCACATCGCTGTCCTTACTGACTAGTTGTATGGATGATTGGATAGCCCTGCGACTAATTATACATAGAGCTTGACCGGAATTACACCTACCGACATCACCTGAGACACACTGGAGGTTTAAATCCAACTAGTATCATCATTCTCGATGCAAACAATGGTGTTCACAACCGTTCTAGCTAGATTGGTATTCGCCGAGTTGTCGTGTTGTCTTTGATGTGAACAATGATATCAATATTGTGCTCGTGCTCCTCCATATTGGTGGGTGTGTCCAAAACCGTGCATACCGCACACTCTACCGGTACGTTTGTTAAGAGCTACGTACGTACCTCAAACCAAGGGACTGGGATCCTCTGAAGAAACACTGTCCAGAAAGAAAACCACCGTACCTGTCTGATCAGTCTGCAAGTTTTTGTACGGAAGCAATTGAATTTGTGGGCTCCAAAGTACTATTGAATTTAGGTCCGCGATACCAAGCGGTAAGCACCTAACAAACGAGGATGCTGCTACAACTTTTTCGTACGTGTGTATACAGGAACCGTCCACTGGACAACAAACACGACATCGCATCGGTTGCAGACGGAACAGCAATGCCGGCAACTCCACAGTCCACACCTCCATCGCTTCATTCTCGAGCTCGCTCGCAGTTCAATTCCTTCGCTCGAAAAATGAGAGAAGAAAATTCCCCAATCAAATCGAGAGCCTCCAGCGATAATCCAATTCCCATCACTTCAGTTGTCAGCTCACTCGCTTGCCAAATCTATTCTCTCATGTGCTCTCTATCTCTCTCTGTTTGTGCATATGTTCTCTATCTCTCTCTCACACACACAGGAACACCAAACTTTACAGCTTTTCGTCCACAGTAAACCGTTCCAGGCAACAAACTTTTCAGACAAGGATCGTACCAGGTTACAGTAAGCCTTAGTCACACTTGAGTAGTATTTAGGAGCTAAAAGAAAACAATGCTACGTAACGTACGTTGGGTTTTTTTTATATAAACTTCATCGGATATTTTCTTAGCAAAAAAAACATCTAAATTTTGGAGTATTGAATCTGCTTTGAGATCCGCAAGACGTGAAGGGAGGTGAGATTATATTTTGATGGATGATTTGATAATTTGATATAAAGATCTAAAATTTAAATGTTTGTAAGGAACAAAAACATCTAGATGAAGACTAACACTCCACGTACGTTTGCGACGAGCCAGAACAACGAGCAAAACCACGTCGCTACTACAAACTCGTGCAGCAATGGCAAGTCGTGGTGTCACTAACGAGCTAGTTGGGCAACGCAAAGGTAAGTTGGTAATGAAATGTACGTAGTGAGAGAGGCGGCTGACCGTGGAGCGTGGCGGAGAGGCTGCCGGCGGGGAGGTAGTCTGCGACGAGGAGCTTCTCGTCCTTGGAGAAGTAGTAGCCGCGCACGGGCAGCAGGTTGCGGTGCTCCACCTTGCCCAGCGCCTCCAGGAGGGACGCGAACTCCCGCCGCGCCGCCGCCACATCCTTGAGCCGCTTCACCACCACCGTCGTCCCCTCCTCCAGCACCGCCTTGTACGACGTCCCCACGCTACCCTTCCCCAGAACCTCCGCCGATGCGCGCAGCAGGTCCTCCAGGTCGAAGCTGTACCCCGCGCCCTTGCCCACGAACACCAGCCGGCTCCTCTCCGCCGCGCCCACCCCAGCCCCAGCCCCAGCCGCCGCCGCCGCAGCAGCGCTGATCTCCTTTGACGAGGACGTCATGTCCCCCATCTCCCCTGATGCCGTGGACGGCGTCAGACCCCTGGCCGGCGTCGCCGCTTTACCCTCGCCGCCGTTCACCTCCCGCCGCCGGTAAGCGGCGCACAGGACGACCAGCACTACAATCAGCAGCGCTGCTGCCCCGGCTCCCACGGCAATGGCCGCGACCGCCGCGCCGGAGATTTTCTTCCTCTTCTCGGACACCGCCACGCCACCGCCGCCTCCCGGTGGGACGACGCCGGGAGCAGGTGCCGGGGAAGGGAAAAACGGCTCGCAGGGCCGGTCCAGCGGCTTCCCGCAGAGCTGGAGGTTGCCGGCGAAGGACTCCCGCGGGAAGTGCGCGAGGGAGCCGGGGATGGAACCGTTGAGTTGGTTGTACGAGACGTTGAAGACCTCGAGCCGCGGGATGCTTATGCTCGGGAGGTTGCCGGAGAGGCGGTTGCCGTCCAGCCTGAGCGACCGGAGCTCGGTGAGGCTGTTGAGCGCGAACGGGATGGCGCCGGAGAGGTTGTTCTGGGACAGCACGAGGTGCTCGAGAGCCGAGAGCTTGCCGACGTCGGGCGGGATGGCGCCGGAGAGCAGGTTGCCCTGCAGGTAGAGCGAGTGGAGCTGGGGGAGGGAGAAGAGGTCGGCGGGGATGGCGCCGAAGAGGCGGTTGGAGCGCAGGGAGAGGATCTGGAGGCCGCGGAGGCTGCCGAGCGTGCCCTGCGGCACGCGGCCGATGAGGCCGACGCCCGGGAGGCGGAGCTCGGCGACGGTGGTGTTGGCCGCGTCGCAGGTGACACCGACCCAGGCGCAGGCCGGCGTGGAGTCGTTCCACCCCAGCACTCGCTCGTGCGGCGTGCCGGCGAGGAACGCCTGGAGCGCCGACCGCTCCCGCTGCGGCGGCTCCGCGGCGCAGCGGAGCGCGGCAATGGCCAGCCCCAGGAGCAGCGTCGCGGGCACTCGGAGAGCGGCCATCTGTGCTGTAGCAAATAGGATAGAGAGGCTCTACGGCTTGGATGGACGTGTTGGAGACATTGGAGTGGGGAAGGAGCAGAGCAGACACGACTTGTCTCTGGGTTCCTCGGTTTGGAGGCTTTTAACATCTCGCGCGGAGTTCTTATCCTTAAAATTTCGTTACATTTTTGTACTTACCAGTTACTAGTTTACTACCTCTCAGCAGTCCGCAGCGATGATTAAAAGTCTTATCTTTATGCTTGGTGCTACGCTGCCAGTCGGAACGCTGCGCCATGTGAGCTTTTCTTTTTTCTACCCATACCAGCTAAATGGTCGTGCTTTGCTCTCGATAAAAAAAAAAATCATATTATCGTAGAACATCGAGTTAATATCATCGGGATCAAGTCCATGTCCTCGGTGGTGTCGCGCCTGCGTGTGCCCGGCTCCGCCGTGAGCCCAGTAAAGCTTTTCTATTTTTATTTTATTTTTTTTTGTTAGAGAATTTTTAGCAAGGATGTATTTATTTGTTGACAGATTATTTTGTTTGTTTTTTGTTATAGGTTTTTTTTAGGAAGACTCATAAGTCGGTACGTAATTCTTATACGAGGGAAAAGAGAGCTATTTTCTTTTTAAGGAATAAAGATACATACTTCGTTACGGTTCTCACCCTCACGCAAGTAGGGCCTTCGTTTCCGATCATTTTGGCTTGTACAGCCAGCCAATACTGATACAGGGTGTTAGCGTAGTTGTTGCTTGAGATTTGCAGCGAGGCGGTGATTGCACGGGGGCCGGGAAAGGAATGCGTTTGCTGTGCCTGTGCCTCCGCCTCGTGGACATGAATGCTGCTACGTGCCGACTGCCGGCTGCTGCTCCTGCTCAAGTGGTCGCTGGATACAGCAGCAGCAGTGCGCCACAGAAGCTGCTTTGAAAATTTCAATGCACAGAGGGGACTCATCGGCTTATTAACACTCCGGTCAAACAGTGAGTGTCATGTCATCTCACAGCGCAGCATCCGTGCCGTGGATTACAGTTGGTTACTTGGATTCGTCTAGCAATTAAGCTCACAGGAGCTCACACTAGTCCCTCGCCGAAAGAGACGGAGGCGCTTTAAGTTAGTGTCACGCACGCACGTAAGCAGGAAAGGAGGAAGCAAAGTATTGTGTACCAGTCGTAACCAGCCGCGACAAAGCATCGAATGATCGAATAGCTATCTGTTGCGAAAAAAAAAAAATATGACGACGGATTAATCGGTTCAAACACGTAAAAACACTAGGTTCAATGAGATTTGTGACGTGTCAGCCGATTTAATCCTACAATCGATAAGATAGACGAAAAATATATACTTAAAGCTGATATAATGTAACAATCGATAAAGATCTAAACAGCTATTAATAGCTGATCAAATCAGAGGTAACAATAAGTCAACAACCGACCGATTAAGGACGATTAGATGTTTGATAAAAGTAGACTTTCTAAAAAAAAAGACAATACGCAACAAAATCGATGAAAATCAAATCTGGCGTAATCGATGAAGACCAACGATCGGTAATGCGCAACTTTATTGATAAAAATCGGATTACAAAGGAGATTCTAAATTACAAAGCTACTTATAGTTGACAGGAAAGTAAATGAAAAACATATGCGAGTTGTTTGATTGATTGTGTTGTTTCTTTTGCTTGCTCTCGATTCCTTTCTATAGTGTATCGGCCGATCATATCATTTTCTAATACGTTGTCAACCATGATCCGTATCGCCCTTGTACAGATCAAAATTTCATCTTGGAATCGATATCAGCCATAATCGTAATTTTAACATAACTTTTCCTTTTTAAACCGACATCGGCCAAAAATATCTATCTTATCCTTTAGCATGACAAATAAACTATAGTCCTGTTTGTTTCAGCTTAGGTTTTTGGTTTAACAAGCTTTTAAGTCATCTGCTTTTAAGCCAAGACATACTGTTTGGTATCCTGGCTTTTTGATGAGTTGGATGGTGTAGTTTATTGCTAGAAAGTTTGAAATACCCTTTAAGGTTGTAAGGAATTTTCTTATATACTGATTTATCTAATACAAATGTTTCGTACTTTTTTTCACCGAATGTCGTATTGAAAAATATAGATTAATCTTGAGATCAAACTTCATTCTGAGTATAATTATTTATCAACTTGAAACTCTTACTACATGGCAATTTTGAACTCTTCTCAGACTGAAAATAGCATAACAATTTTGAACTCTCGTCAAACTAAATAAAAACATATGCTGAAGGGCTCGATGAGGCGGATTTGGTCGCCTCCACCCGCCTCTCACCGTTCCACACTCGAGTCCGCCCGTCTCCACCCACGCCACACCGGATCCGATAACCTCCCACCATGCTACGACCGGATCAGTTCAGCTCCACCTACGCCACGTTCGGACCCTGTAGCCTCTCGCTGCTCCAAACTCAGGTTCGGCCGCTTCAACCCACGTCACGCCGGGTTCGGGTCTGTGGAGGAGGAAGGAGGCTGGGGACGGCGGAGGAGAGAGGAGGTCGAGGACGGCAGAGACCAGAGCGGCGGAGGGAGAAGGTGTGTCGCACAGGGGAGAGAGAGAGAAGACGATGAGAAATGAGGAGATAGGAGAAGGATTCTTGAGTTTATATATGATGGTATTTGATGGGTAATTTTAGAGACTTCCAGTGGCAAAGGGTTATTTCATCCTAAAAAAGCACATCTCATCTGGCTTTTGGCTTATAGTTATATAGAGGTTTTTAATTTTTTTTTAAGCCCAGCTTAAAAGACAGTCGTTTGTTTCGGTTTTGTCTTTTTTGCTTTTAAGCTAGTGAAAAAGCCAAAATAAACCGGGCCTATGCCTTGTCAAATTTAGATACAAACACTATCTAAGCTAGCTCCTCTCATCCAATGGCAGCGTGTGCATGAGATGAGACCTTACGAACACCTCGGATTCGAGCCGTGGGGGGCTGGCTTGACTTGGCTCCGAAGCAATGGATCATTCGGTCGACGACATAATGGTCACCCTCCCTACGTTTACACGAGATAAATCAACCCTTCTTGCCATGCGTCGACGTTTTGAACGTCCACCATCTTACTTATAAAGGTAGGGAACAATCGACTCGGGACAACTGATGTATTGCTTTTGGATTACAAGGTGTTCTTAGGATTTGATGTACCAAAATTAGGATACGGACTACCACTGCACTCTTGTTGTACGATATACCCGTATCCACTACCCGGTCCGGAGGACGCTTGTATGATTTTGGAGAAGACATTCCACGAAGCCCGGTGAAAACGCCTGTGTTGCCGGCACTGGTTGGGAGTGGTGGTTATTGTCGGAGAGAAAATTATGTAATTGTTTATATCAAACCCCTAGAGGTAGTTATTGGCATAGAGACAGATAACGTGGTTACGCACGTGTTTGAAAACGTGCACATGGTCTTCACAATAAAGAGATTATTCCTGTAGTCTATGTTGCACATCTGTATATCTAATGGGAATATATATTCTCTCGACCAATTTGTAATATACACAGGGTACCAACCGGTTGAGATATAATGTATTAAATAAATTGTTGCAAATAATACACAGGAAAGTAGAAATGAGATAAACGAATTTTACGTGAAAAAACATAGACACGTGAAGGTAAATATCACTACATAGAAAGATGTTTACAGTGAAACTTTTTGTTCCCTTCCATTATCTTATGGACTACATTTATATATTTAAAAGGATACATAAAAAACTATTTGTGTATGAGTAAAACTTTGAATTAAAGTAGAAAACAAATTTATATCACATCCAAACTCAGCATAAATATATATTAAGAAAAAACAATATCCTCGTCACCATGACATCGATGCCCCAAGGCCGACATGTCGCGTTCGGCCGGTGGCGCTTTCTTGCCTGAGGCTAATTAGCACGGCGTTTTACGCTTTGAACCGGTCTTAGCATATGCCGTTTTGTATCATAGCCTGATTCATATATATATATATATATATATATATATATATATATATAAATATATAGCATGGTTGTGTTGTTTAATTTAGTTAGTTTTCTTTTAAGTTTCCTTTTCAGCTCGAGCCGGCTCACGTCATGATGTCCGCTCCATCTGGCAATCACGGTAATCGATTAGAGCAGGTGACGAGTGAGGGAAGTAGTACTTCCTTTTTGCCCGAAGAATGTTTCAGATTTGGATCGATCGCAGTCACTACGGATGTGTATCATTCTGCTGCTGTCTCTCTGTCTGGACGGTTGTTTCAGTCGCAAGCAACTGATGTGATGTGAGCGGCGGATGCAGGGAAGAAAAAAAAAGGTCATCGGGATCATTCCAGACTAGCTTTTTATTATATACTAATTGTAAGTTCTTCACGATAATCAGAAAATGTTAGAAATTTTCACGTAAATCTAAAAAAAGAAAAATTATTCTAAAAAAATGTGAAAATCTTGATCCTCCAATCTCCTTAATCTTTTTCACATACGACTTAGATCTATTTATCTATTCATAAAAGATATATGGTAAATCAGAGAATTACCATATGAAAAGTAAGCTTTGCTTTCCTTATCTACTCGTCATCTTCAAGCATTTAATAAAGGAGCAATGATCTGAAAATAGAAAGCAAGACGAGAAGATATTATTGCATGCGTTACGAATTAGATCTATTTATATAAACTAGTATAATGTCTTGTCTTCCGGTTTCCTTTTCCCAACACGTAATATATGGTCTTTTCCTTTTCTAGAACGTTTGTTTCCTTTTCCTTAATTCCAGAATATTTGTTTCCTTTTCCTTGAGATGATCTTTGGAGGTGGGGAGATCTGTTGTGGCCACGAGGATGAGTTAGACACATTAAACAATGGCCATCGGATGTGGGTGAGTAAAGGCGAGGAAAGATCCGAGAGGTTAATTTTGATGGAGGCAAGTTTCGGGACGTTTATTTGGGTGCATAAAGGTTAGGCCATCTCTAGTGGGGTGTATTATTTAGGGTGGACGTAGAAAAGAATGCTTAGGTGTATTATAAAAGGGTATAGATTGTTAGCCGTGCAGGCGCCTACGGGGTCGATGACTAGTAACACTAACATGTATTTTTGTAACAAGTGGGTCAATGTTTATGTACTAAGGAGGTTATGCGGATTAGTTTGAAAGACATTGGTGTCACTTGACCCGACCTAATACTCTAGATCTGCTCTTGACTGATGTTTTGCCACTTGCGTATACATCTCTGTAATTTTTTGGAATGGTCTCACTTATCTACTCGCCATCTCCAAATACCTAATAAAGGAGCAATGACCTGTAAACAGAAAGGAAAACGAGAATATATTATTGCATGCGTTACGTATTATATCTAGTTATAGAAATTACGAGTCGTGCAGGCGCACAGGTCAATGACTAGTAACACTAATTTGTAGTTTGTAACAAGAGGGTCAATGCTTATATACTAAAGAGTAGGGATGAAAATAGAAACCGAATTTCCAACCGTTCCGGAGGAAAACGGAAACGGAAGCATTTTTTCGAAAACGGAAACGGAAAATGTCAGTACGGAAACGAAAACGGGAGAGCCATTTCCGACAAAAACGAAAATTCCGTATAAATGAAATCGAAAATTCTGTCGAAAACTTGGCCTAAAAAGGAGAATGGAGAATTTATATTTATTTTCGAATTAAAACAATTTTATAAATACAAATGTCTTTATAGAAAATATCAATTAGAGTTCAAAAATTCCGAAAAAATTCTCAAAAATACTTTGGAACATTTTGAACCTAGGAAAATTATTTCTAGTATAATTTTGATTTCATTTTTCATGAATAAATTAATTTTACAAATCTAAAAATAGCAAAACAGTATTTATAAACTCCAGAAAATTAAGGATAAATCTCAAAAAATAAAAAATGAACATCGAACAATAATATGCAAAGTTGAGGGTGTTACACCTTTATATGTGGAGGAGCAAGAGGATATTGATGATAATGATATGAAGGAGGACATGATGGTCTGATCTGAGGAAGAAATAGCGAGCCTTCAGCCGACAAACTTAAGAAAAAACTTCCTAGTGATACCGGTGAACATAACATTGTTCTTGTGTCCGCCTAAGAGGTGGAATGAGTTACATTGTTTTTGTGGTCATGTATATTGTGATAATGTACTATGTTTTTGTAGAATTTTTCATTTTCGTTTCCGTATCCGTTCCGTTTCGTATCCATTTCCAGGGTTTTTGATTTCGTTTTTGTTACCAGTAAAAGATATGGAAACGAAAACGAAACGATCATTTACCGACCATTTTCGTTCTGCTTTCATCCATGTTAAAGAGGTTACGTGGATTAGTTTGAAAGATGTCGTGTCACCTGACCCGACCTAACACCCTAGATTTGCCCCTGAGGCCCTGACTGATGTTTTGCTACTTGTGTGTACGTCTCTGTAATTTTTTGGAATGGCCTCACTCATTTCTCGCTGATCATTTCATTAACTCCCTGCCACCACGTATCATTTCTCGTTACCTCTTGGTTTCCTTTCGTCTTCATGATATATGATTATAAGGTTTGGCTGGCCGGCCGTTAGGCGAATTCGCCATGTGCTGCGCGAACCAACATACATGATGGAGTCACGGGCAGGGTTTCGGTGAAATTCGGTTCTTTTCGTGGGTCGCCGAGTACACTTGTCCTAGTGCATTTCGGTGGATTCATTTGGACTGGGTCCAAAATCTCAAATTTTGATCAAATTTTGTACAAAAATTCAAATCATTTCGTCCTGAAATTACACCAAAATTATGGTGATTTCGCTGAGTGCCAAAAAAAATTAAAACAAAATTCGAAAGCCTGGTCATGGGTGACGTGACGTCCACTTGGCTGTTGGCAGACTTGCTTAATTACCAGCTAGGTACCTGCAGTTCCTAGCTTATTTGCACGGCGGGGCGCCAATCTGTGTAGGTTCTAGTCCACGGAAATGAGGTGTACAATACAGC
This sequence comes from Otatea glauca, assembly GCA_036346275.1. Taxonomy (NCBI): domain Eukaryota; kingdom Viridiplantae; phylum Streptophyta; class Magnoliopsida; order Poales; family Poaceae; genus Otatea; species Otatea glauca. Next base: position 63,810,855 of record CM070719.1, on the reverse strand, counting down.
GCTAGACGTCAGGATAATACTCCGATCTTTTAGTGTGAAGGTCCATATGATTTATGTGGACTGATGGTGGGATTAGTTATATATTGCTTATACAAAATGAGTTGTGGTATTATATAATACTTGTTAGGTCCAAACATAGTACCTCCGAGTTAATCTTTTTATATGAAACGAGAACGAAAGTGTAAGTGGCATACTATACATGCGTGGATCCGCCCCACGATGGGTTAGACCATGAGCGAAATTTGGATCAGGTGTTACAGACACACTCTGTTGTTAAATTCAATGGTTGCCTTCCAGTCTAAAAAATATCAATCAATCCATAGTTCTGTCAGAGCCTTAAATAATATTGTAAACAGAGTATAAGACATTTTCAGACATGACGCAAATGGTTATATATCGTGTACGCAAATGGTTATATATGGTGATATAGAATAAATCTATTATATATTAAAAACTTATGATAGGTCTTGTAGAAATTTTCACAAAAAATCTGGCCCTCGGTATGGTGAACCCTAATTAAAAATGCACTATATAATTGTCGTTAGATATTATTGCTTAAAGATATATATTATTTTTTAATTTAAAACCAAAAGAACAATAAAGCCTTACTTATGTACGGCAGAGGAAAAAAGATAGAAGCGTTGCCTCTATCTACCGCATACGGCCCACTAAAAAAAGTATTATAGGATGTTTGGATTAGGAGTATTTTTTTTGGAATGTTTCAGGATAACTAGATCCTAAAACTTTTTAAAAAATTACCACTCATCCAAAATCTTACGGTAGTAAAATAAAAGAATTAGAGTAATGTATCGCCTACTCTATCTAAGCTTGGTTTTAATAAAGCCGGCTAATATCCTTTGTTCTAAAAAACATACTTCACAGAACACGAAAGTTAACGGTAGATAAATAAGGGTTATATCCGAAACTTGAAGTGTCATACTACTGAGAGGCTAGCATTACGTGCACAAATCAAGAATTGCACCTGGACTTCTGAATTGCAACAATCTGTCGAGTAATTGAGTTCCAATAATCAGGAACCATAGGATCTGCATAAACAACGTGAATGGGATGATCTATGAAATCATAGTTGACCTGGAGGTGAAAATTGAAAGCAACGCGCACAAGAAATACCGCTGCAAACTTACATGGATCGTCAATCCTAAGCTAATGATATTGTTGTGTAAGGGTTTATTCAGGCAAAGAAGGTAGTGTGAACGGCTCGGTTGGCTGCCAATGGAAGCTGTGCATATCTGAACTAGGGATGACAGTTTTACAAGTGGCTTTGGGTACTCGCGGGTACCCGACCCGATAAAGGTGGGCACAGGTAGCACTTCAAACTCATGAATTTTCGGGTTTAGATACCCGTTAAGATCATAGGATGAACTTGTGTGCCAATTTGTACCTATGGATACCCATAGGTATTCTATGACATGTCGATCCCACTTTTACAATATACATTAAAAAAACAAAATCCTAACCCTAACTTAACTCTCCATTCCCCATTCGGACCATTCGGCTCATCGGCTAGCCATTCCCCAGATCTAATCCCCCTACTCCCAATCTCCTCCCTCTTCGTCTCCGCCGCCACGCCCACCGCCTTCGCCGCCCCTCGGCCTTGGCCTTCCCTTCCCCTGCTCGCGACTCAACGTCTAAGCCCCCGACACCAGGTGCGCGCCCACCGGCCCTAGCCCCCGCTGTGGCCACCGTCGACTGCTCGCCACCACGCCACAAGGTGAAGGCTCCTCCACAGTGGGGTCAGGCTCGGTGGAGGCTTCGGCTGGGATCTGCGCCTGGGATGAGCAGTCATAAGCGGCGTCCAGGTACAGGTCGTCGTAGTGAGACCATGCGGCGGAGGTGTCGACGGGCGGTGGGTTTCTGGGCTCCGGCTCTGCGCTGGTTCTTGACTTGCCTTGAGGCTCGGCCGTCGCTTTCTTGCGCTGCTCAAGCAAGGCCGCCGCTTTCTTGCGCCTCCCGCTCGCCCACCATGGCTGCAGCCTCATGGTGGTCTCCTGCTTTCTTGGATAATTAGAAGACACTACATAGAACATATTCAAAGGTTGAGAAATATTCAGTTGTATTTGTTTGTGTTTTGTTAGTTGAAGATGTTAACTAAGTTGAGCATAATTTCAATTGCCTTTTGCCTCCATAGTTGGCTTGTGTGATCTCCCAAAGTTGGGCTCAGCTTTATTCTGATATATGCACTAATACTACATCTATGATCTGTGCCAATCTTAGGGAGCATTGCACTTCTGATATTTTAGTTGACAATGATTAATTTTTTCGTGTTTCTCACGTAGATCAATCTTGGAGAGCAATGCCAATTATATGTCCCTTGTTAGTTACATCAAACTACCTATGGTACCCATCGGGTTCAGGTGTGGATATAAATCTGTACCCGAAAAGTCTAGTGGGTTCGAGTGGACGGCACGATTTCAGATTTTGGTGGGCGACAGTCGTACCCGGAGGTACCCACCTGATTGTTATCCCTAATCTGAACCAAGGATCGAAGTACACCACTTGTTCTTCCTCTTGTTAGCACCTCTCCAAATGTTAGCACTGCCACGCGCTCTACCGGTGTCCGCCTGCGTCCCACATATGTCCTCCTCTCCGCAGTTCTCCGCCATCACACATTCGCCCCGCACCCAGTCATCCTCGAATCCATCACTTTTTTAATCTACTGTTTTTTTTTTTGCAAAACTGGTCTCCTTTCGAATGTAATTGTAAAAATAACCTCATCCTGATCACGAAAACGTCAGCATGTGACACGTATCCCTTGCTGCAGTCCTGCAGGCAAATGACATGTGCCATTTGCTGACGTTTCTGCTGTCGGGGATGGGCTATTTTTACGTTACGTTTTGGAAAAGATTTTGCTAAAAAAAAAGTGACAATTTTGTCATCCTCGAGTTGCAACGGTGCTGCTGGTTCTTCCCCTTAGACCGGCTCATCCGCGACTGCGGCCCAACATCACAGCCGTTGGATATCTCGCTTGTTTAATTTAGCCCAATTCCCAACTTCCCCGTGTTCTCTAGTTCCAGATCTGTTCTTCATCCACGTCCATTTTTTTTGTCTGCATGGTTGTACGACCCTAAAAGGCTCGCCGGAGCATCGCTGACGACGTGTGAATCTTCAAGCCCATCCAGCGGTGAGAAATTCCACTGAAATCCCAAAACTTTTACTAATTGTACGGCAATTCCTTTTATTCTGGGAGGTAAAGTACCCACGAATGAGAATGAGATTGGATGTAGGTAGGTCCTGTTTGTTTCGGTTTAGTTTTTTTGCTTTTTGTTTAAAGCTAGATTTTTAATTTACCGAACTTTTAAACCGTTTGCTTTTAAGCCAAGAAATGTTGTTTGGCTTTCTGTCTTTTTGATAAGTTGGATGGTGTAGCTTTTTGATCCGGACGCCTCCACTTGAGCCACGCCAGATCTGACCGCTTCCCGCCACGCTACGTCCAGATCCGTTCGGCTCTACCTGTGCCACGTTCGACCCGCCGCTCCAAGCTTGGGTTCGGCCGTCTCAATCCGCGCCGTGCCGGATCTGGGTCGGCGGAGGAGGAAGGAGGCTAGGGACGACGAAGGAGGGAGGAGGTCGGGGACGACAGAGACCGGAGCGACGGAGGGAGAAGGCATGTCACACAGGAGAAAGAGAGAAAAGAGGATGAGAAATGAGGAGATAGGAGAAAGATTATTGAGTTTATACTAGTATAGTGCCCATGCTAACGCTACGACGGCAGTACACCCGCTTATCAATTAAATGAGAAGATAAATATGAATATAACACTTAATAATAAATAATCACGATTGCGTATCACGAGTACAAAAATGAAGATATAACACTCAATAATATTTTTCACTAAACGTTTCCCGTATGCTCTTAAGACTTGTTCTTATGTCTTGAGGGATGTTTTCTGCGCACTCATTCCACTTGTATTTTAGTATTTTAAATAAGAAACACTTTCTAAGGATAGGTAAACCCTGTAAGTACATTGTAGAGCATCATCAGTATAGACTTACTTTACAACCTTATAAAAGGTGATTAATAAAATAGAGAGTACCGACCATACAGATCCGTGCATTAAACTGTTGACCATTCCAGATGTGCATGAAGTTCATGACCAAATAACCTGTCAAGTTCCTGCACAACATTTAATTGCTACATGTAAGTACACAAAAATTTAACTATTTACTAATCATGTGTAAATAACTTACCTGTCTATTGTTTTTGAAACAGACTTTGGAACTACAATACGCCAATCATAGATATCGTCGTTCCATGAGAGATTTACTATCCTTATAGCACGATCGAATATTATACCAATTTTTTGTATTCTATCAAGATAGTAACTGGATGGTTTATCCGTTGGAACCCATCCGGGTAGAGGTGTTGGATCAATAACGGAGATAACATTGTCCTTCATGTCGAACGATAACATGCTGAATCATCCTCTGTGATGAAATGGCAACATAATCTACAAATATAGACATTATATCTTTTGCACACATATATAATAACATAATAAAACGTCAAACAATTTATTAAGCGAAGCTTACCATTCGGCATTCAGACAACGCAATTCCAGTCTCAGGCCAAGCGTCAAATATTTTTTCAAGCTTCTCATCTTCAACTTTGACACGAAACAAATGGTACCGTCGGTAATTACAAAGTGGCTACGATAAATTAAAACATTAAAAAAATAGTTAGTTGTTTATTGCATAATGTGTATATATATAGCGCAAAAATATCAAAACATACGCAGAACTGTAAATCTAGGCAGTGGCATATGGGATCCCTGAAATACATAATTTCACCGCTTGCGAGCATGCGCACCCCTGCATTAAAGCAATCAGTTCATGAGCTAGCAAGCACTTGAGCCCAAATTGGATTTAGACAGTTCAGCATGTACCTTTGTCCAGGCATGAAAGAGCCAACGTCACTGGTCGTCGTCGCCGCACGCGTGTGTATGTATGTATGCCGACGTTGCCGGTTGTCATCGCCGTCACTGCACGTAAAAGCCTCACGGTCTCGCCGAACGGCTGGAGGTATGGCACCTTCGTTCCGGCGTTTGGGCGTTCTTTAGTTAGGAATTTTCAGGACCTGCACAAGGAACACGGGAAAGAAAGGCATGGATCCAGTTTGTGTTTTTTAGAGAATTCTGTTGCATATGAGATCACGCAAGGAAGAAAGGATGTGAAGATACGAGTGCCTTTTTAAGCGTCCGCAGCAACTTTATCTTGTGATCATATTGTACGTACTACATATTTGGAAGGAGAACAAATCAAACAAGGAAATAAACAGGAAGGATCCGCATGCAAAGAAATCAGACTTGAAAATTTAACTGTCTTGACCAAAACTGTACGTACTATATATTTGGAAAGAGAGCGAATCAAATAAGGAAATAAACAGGGAGGATCCGCATCAAGGAAATCAGTCGTCGATGAGCGCTGTTTAATTTTTATCTTTTTTTCCCTGCGGATCCAGCGGTCGGCGAGCACAATTTATTTTTCCATATTTTCCGGAATTATTCAGTGGACGGGCACCGCTTGATTTTTTTTTTCATTTTTTCTCCCACGTTTGAATTTTTCAACGGCCATCGAGCATTTTTTTTTGCCAAAATTATCAAGCGAACGAGCACCGCTTGATTGTTTTTTTTTCAGGATTTTTTTTACCGTATTGGCATCATCGTTATAATTTTTTCTGAATTAGACTCTCGCGGCAATGAATTTACTATTGTAGCCTCGAGCCAGAAAAATTCAGCGGAGCAGTGGCGCGGTATTATTTACCAACGCCCAGGGTCGAATTTTTTACTATATTAGTATCGTCGTTATAATTTTTTATGAATCAGGCTCTCAGGCGATGAATTTGCGGTTGTAGCCTCGAGACAAAAAATCAGCGGAGAGATGCTAGAATTTTTTTTTCGCGGTCGAGAAGCACTGTAATTTTTTCTCACACCCGAAATTATCCAGCGGTCGGGCAGAACTTGGTTTTTATTTTTTTTCGTGCCTGAAATTACCCAATGTTCGCTGGACAATTTCGGACGTGGGAAAAAAATTCCAGCACCTCTCCGTTAAATTTTTTCGGCTCGAGGCTACAATCGCAAATTCATCGTCGCGAGAGCCTAATTCAGAAAAAATAATACCGCACTGCCCGTCTCCCGGTCTCCTTTTTCCATCACGTAATGTATGGTCCTTTCCTTTTTAGGACATTTGTTTCCTTTTCCTTGATTCCAGGATGTTTGTTTCCTTTTCCTTGATGATACTGGAGGTTGTGGGAGGTCTGTTGTGGACTACAGGAATGATTAGACATACTAAACAATGGCTATCAGATGTGGGTGAGTAAAGCTGAGGAAAGATCTGAGAGGTTAATTTTGATGGAGGCAAGTTTCTGGGGACGTTTCGCTGAGTGCACGAATGTTGAGCCATCTCTAGTGGGATGTATTATTTGGGGTGGATGTAGAAAAGAATGTTTACGTGCATTATAAAGGGGTATAGATACGATGTCATTTGATGGGTAATTTTGAAGACTTCCGGTTGCAAAGAGTTATTTCATCCTAGAAAAACCCAAAAAGCATATCTCACTTGGTTTTTGGCTTATAGTTATATGAAGACTTTAGGTTTTTTAAAGCTCGATTTAAAAGTTAGTTGTTTGTTTCGACTTTTTGCTTTTAAGTCCATGATACAACCGAAACAAACAGGACCCTAGTAGTCAAAGAAAACGCCTAATGATCTAAGGAAAGAAGAACGCAAACAAGAAGAAAATGGAAAAGGTTGGGGGAAGAATCCGTGAAAGATTCGTCCCGTCCCGTGGGCTGCTCTGCTGCGTGTGCGTGGGCGTGGGCCTTCGTCCTCTGCTCGCACGGGTTGGCGATTCCTTTTGACCCCCCATTCCCCTCGCGCTTGCTCCTCTCTCTCGCTCCGCTCTCGCTCGCGGCCAAGTGCTCTTCGCTTCGGTCCTCGTCCTCTTCCCGCCCAATTCTTCCCATCCCCGGATCCTTTTTCGAGGTAATTTTCCCTACCTGGTGTAGTCTCGTCTGGGATTTTGGGGTGTGGCGTAATATCGAGATTCTAGGGTTTCTCCCCTCCCTGTGCCGTGCGCGTCTCAGTTGAGCTAGGGTTTTTGGTTTGGTTTGGTTCGCTTGGTGCTTCTGTGCGTACGGGTTAGTTAGGGTTTGCAGCTCTACTTAGTTTTTATGCGGTGCGGTGGTCTTAGATCGACCCTGTGCCCTACAAGGTACAAGCGGGAGGGGGAGGAGTGGTGGTTCGTGTCAATTCCTCTGCGTGTATACGCGTATTTGCCATCTTCTATAGAGTTTCGGTTCGTCTAGAGTCTCAATTCGAGACTGATCTGCCCTCTTTTTGCAGGATTTGATGGTGGCGTGATCTCTCTCTGCCTCAACAATGTATATAAAGAAGGTAAGTCGTGCTACTTTAGGGATAATTTAATGCCGGTTTTGATCATATATGTGCTTCCTGTCGACTTAATAGCTGCTGTCTATGCAGGTCGTGATCGAAGGGTTTAAGAGCTACAGGGAGGAGATCTCAACAGAACCTTTCAGCCCCAAAGTTAACGTAGTTGGTAATCTCTCCCTACCCTTGTAACTAACATGACTATAGGGTACTTAGGTTCATTTGTTCGCTTCCACAAACTGGTTCATGGCTAACTTAAGGTGCTGTCAGCTTGTCATACAGCTTCCTCATCTTGTCATGGACAATCCATTATTTAATAGGCTAATTGCAACATTTGAGTGATGATCAAAACATTGGGTGTTAATTCAAGATCCAAGTCACTGTTTTGCTGCTAATCTGAGTTTTTGCTATTTTTGACTAAAGTTGCATGATCATTGCATGTATGTACAATGGTCTAAATCAATGAAATGTGGACTTGTGGTGAATTTATGGTTAAATCCTCGTACCCTTTTGTGCACTCGATATCGACTTGCATGGTAGTGATCTTCCAATCTTTCCTGATAACATATTGGTTTAGTATAGAATTTATTAGTACTATAAGAATCTAGCTGAAGTTTAACATTGATTTACCTGTTCATCGCAGTTGGTGCAAATGGATCTGGCAAATCAAACTTCTTCCATGGTAATGTTTTTAAAATATGTGTTGCTTCTAGGTTATTATTCTTTCTTACGCTTATATGAGATTTTCCCCCTAACTTGCCCATCCTAAATGCTCCAGCTATACGGTTTGTCCTGAGTGACATGTTTCAGAACCTGCGCACTGAAGATAGGGGTGCTCTTCTCCATGTATGCCGCCTCTCTTCTTTGAGTGATCTAGAGGTTGAAATAGGTGATTGGTGTTTGATACTGATAACCATTGACAGGAAGGTGCTGGACACTCAGTTGTATCGGCCTTTGTCGAGATAGTGTTTGATAATTCAGACAACCGTATTCCAGTAAGTCCTCTAATTTATTGAACTTTAGTTTATTTAATTCAAATTATTTCGTTCAGTCTCAAGCTGCATATTTTTCTGACGAAGGTGTAAACACCATGATCTTCCATATGAGTGCATGCATATAGTTATCAATGTTCTAAATAACGGTAAACCATAGTTACCAGAAACGTGGTTCGTCCGAGTCGCGGTACGGGATTCAGGTTCGCGGTTCGCCAATTTTTTTTTCTTCTAATTTCCACTGTGAAACACGAACCCCGTGCTCTAAACCGGTTCGGGTTTGACGAATCCGGTTCACCATTCGCGAGGGTTTACAGTTAATCCGATAACTATGTGGTATACGGTTAACAAACGGTCGCCCCACCTTTTAGTGTTTATACAGGAAATGGCCTTGTAAACGGTTTTACTATTTAAAATTCAGAGAAATATATAAATGTGTTTGCAGTAACAAAATAAGCATCTAGTTCATCTTCTTTCATGCATACAGAATGGAACTACCAGGCTATCAACAATTGTCTACAGGGGTGACATGACGAAAAAAATAGACATGATGTGAATGTAGTTGAAGAATCATAATTGAATAATGAAAAGCTCAAGTGGCAATGAAAAGCAAAGCTAGCATTCATCTCATGTATGTCATAATGTTTTATGTCATATGGCAATCTTGTAACTTTACTCAAATAAACGGTTCCGATTAAACGAGCCTATTAATTGTTAACGGCTGTTAAACCGAATAAGCGCTCCGATAAAACGGACAAACCTTGAAATGTCCGTAAACGTAACGGACAACAGGGGACCTTTACCGTTTTAACCGCGGTTTACAAGGCCTTAATGGCCGTTATTTAGAACACTAATATTTATTTGGTCTGCATAAGTTGCTATATAAGTGATCATGCAAGGTAGTCAACATTGTGGTACTAATTATTTATTTGCATATTTTGGCTACAGATTTGTGGTAGGTGCTTCCTCCCTTGCTTAACAATGTATGACATTTTACTTATGCTCCTGATTGTGAGTGGAGAAAAACTACTTTTCTGCAGGTGGATAAAGAAGAGGTACGCTTGCGCAGGACTGTTGCTTCAAAGAAGGATGAATACTACTTGGATGGGAAGCACGTCAGGTATATTTTCTTCATGCCCTAAACCGGCCCAACAGTGTCATGTCTTGTGGTTTGCACAGACCCATTTTTTTTTTTGCTATTATGCTCAGTAAAACTGAAGTCATGAATCTGCTGGAGAGTGCTGGTTTCTCTCGCTCTAATCCATACTACGTTGTACAGCAGGGAAAGGTAACAATTATTCACCTGATTGTTCCCATGATCTGCTCAGATAGAATGTTAACAAATTTGTCATGTGTAGATTGCATCCCTTACCCTAATGAAAGATTCTGAACGACTGGATCTTCTCAAAGAGATTGGTGGTACACGTGTTTACGAAGATAGACGGCGTGAGAGCTTGAAAATAATGCAAGAAACAGGCAAGTTTAAATCTCCATAAATTTTTATATTTTCCCAAGTGACCTGTTGAGATGTTCATTCATATGCTTTATTTTAACAGCCAACAAAAGGAAGCAGATTGATCAAGTTGTCCGCTACTTGGAGGAAAGGCTGAGAGAACTTGATGAAGAGAAAGAAGAACTGAAGAAGTACCAGCAGCTGGACAAACAAAGAAGATCACTTGAGTATACTATATTGGACCATGAACTAAATGATGCTAGGAATGAACTGGCTTCGGTAAGATTCTCCCATTTTTGTTATGTATCTATACTTTATTTTTTGAAATGCCATGCAAGTTGGAATAGTGACTAAAAAATGAATGAAGGCCTCAGACTGAGGTTGACAAACAAACCATTAACATTTCCTACCCAGGCTGATTGTCTGACTATCTTTTGGGTGGTCTTCCTTCCATCCTGATGGAAGAACCTTTTGGTTCTTGGTTCTCCTCAACATTACCACAAAATGTACAGTATAGAAATTGTATTAAGATATGGAAGTGTGTCTATACTCTTCCAAGAAAAAAAGAAACTAAGAAAATCACATATTTACGGCCTGATCTGCAACCACCCACTACACCACTAACCATACTGATCTGCGCAACTTAGTTTTCAGGAGAGCTTAGAGGGACCACTTTAAAAATATTTGTTTGATTCTTTGGTTGGTGAAAGCCAGTGTGTGATAGGTTCACTTTTCATCTTCACAGTGAAGGCTTCTTTGGTTTTATTGACTGCTTTTACAGTGAAGGCCTCTTTGGTTTTATTGACTGCTTTTATAATCAGAAGAATCTATGTTATACTTATGTTTAATGTCAGTCAGGTGGTCTTGTTAGTGGATTTCCTGTGAATTGATGCGAATTAGTTTTCCGCTTAACTTCCCTGCAGACTGGAGTAATTAAGTGATACCACTTGAATGTGTTGCAATTATAATCCAAAAGAATGCCCTTTTTCATCTCATTGGTTAGGTCATACTGTGGATCTATTCAATGAATGCTATCCACTATTTCCATTGCTACTGTTATCTTTATTTCTTCAGTAGCATGCGCATAAGCATGTAATGTGCTTCACCACACGTTCTTGCCCATCCACTGCGTTTTAATTTACTTCTAAACATTCTCTTTGTTTGCCATAATTTATGCCGGCCATGCCTCTGTTATTATATCACCTTGCGCAACTACTCCATGGAGTTCCAGCTACTGTGCAAGGCATCACCAAAAAGAGATGTTTCTAGATCAAACCTTCTGATATCATAGTTCCTGCTCTATTCTATAATGCTTATTCTATTCTGTTCATTTGATTTCCCCTTGTTGTTAGATGGATGATAACCGAAGAAAAATTTCTGAAAGAATGTCCCATGCGGACAATGAAGTGGTAGATGTACGTGAGAAGATAAAGAGTTTCGACAAAGAAATTAAAGTGTCAACTAAAGGGGTAAATGATACCAAGGCTCAAAAGGAAGGCGTAGAGAAAAAGCGTACTGAAGCACTGAAGGTAGTTGCTCAGATTGAACTTGATTTGGGAGATATAAAAGACAGAATTTTGAGTGAAAAACGAGCAAAGGTATTTCATGAGATCTCTCATGAGTTTTGAGTTAATTTTGTTTTGTTGCTGTGCTTACAAGAATGTAATAATCTGTTGTTAGGATGAAGCTGCGAGGGATTTACAAAGCGTGAGGATGGAGAGTGAAAAGTCTAAGTCGGAATTGGCTGAAATTAGTAAGGTGCATCAGGCCAAATTAAAGGAAGAGGAGGAGATATCAAAAAGGTAAAACATATTTATGGATAATTTCATTATGTCCTGATGAATATTCCTTTTGACACTTCCTTTTTGTGGGGATAGCATAATGGACCGTGAGAAGAGGCTAAGTATATTGTACCAAAAGCAGGGGAGGGCAACCCAATTTGCAAACAAAGCTGCCAGAGATAAGTGGCTTCAGAAGGAAATTGATGATCTTGAGCGTGTACTTTTATCAAATAGAAAGCAGGTAATAAACCAACGACCAGTTTGATTCTTGCAATTTCATTCAGGACCTTTGTTTTCATGTAATACTCTATTTTACTCTGATTTGCTTCTACATGCACCAAACCCTACATTTTAGTATGTATTAGTTTGATTAATTTCATTTTATGCTAGGGTGTTAGGCTGTATGTCAGTTTAATGTGAGGAGTCAAGATATGTATTTTATTTTTCACCCTTTCATTGTTTGGTGGATGTATGGATGATCTGTCTGTAACATTCTTGCAACTATTCCAGGAAGGTTTACTTCAAGATGAAATCCAGAAGCTTAAAGATGAAATTAATAACTTGACAAACTACATTCAGTCCCGGGAAAGTGAATCAAATAAGTTAGAGTCTGCACTCGCAAAGAAGCACAATGACTACAATGACTTGAGGAAGCAGAGAGATGAGCTTCAAGAAGAAAGGAAGTATGTACATTTCTTAACAGCCATAGCCTTGTGATTTGATGGTAGTTGCTGCTTTAGATTTTAGATACTAAGTAGGAGGAAAATGTTCCAGATCATTTTGGAAGGAGGAAGCTGATGTTACAGCTGAAATCGATCGGCTAAGGGAAGATCTTGTGAAGGCACAGAAGAGTTTGGACCATGCAACACCCGGGGTATGGAAAATGTTGCATTTTTGAAATGTCCTTTTGTTCATATTACTGTCTGCTACTGGTTTTTTACTTTCCGAGAGTTGGTGATTTCGATATACATGCATGCACATTGCACATTAGATAGGTATCCATAAATTATTCCTGAACATCTAACAAAATTATAAATAAAATTTGCTATTTACTAGTTTGATTGTGCAATGCTTGATTATTGATTTTCCTTGGTAAATATTGCTGTTGGTATGTTTGACTATTATGGAACTGATATGGGTTCTCTTTAATGCGGTTTACTTAATAATACCGGTTCGTGTTGGTTGAAAACATACAAGTAAAAGTCTCCTGTTGTTGAATAAGCAAAACTACAATGCTCCCTTCATTGTGATTTGCAGTGGTTGTTTCTACCTTGTCCAGTGTCTGTGAGCTCATGCATAACATTGAATTGCACCGGCAGTTGTTTGTACTATTTGTGCAATCAATTGACATGCATGATGATGCTATCTTAGATCTTTAAGTTTTATGCAATTGGAACAACTTGATATTCAATATTGGCAGAACGGAATACCCTGGTTGGAAGGAGTAATTACATATTGGCAAATTAGCATTAATATAACCCTCAGTTGGAATAATCAAACATTGGAGGGATTGCAGTCTGAAGTGCTTCTGAAACATAAATATAAACTAAATGAATTACTGTGCTTTAGCGGTTAATTTTGGTATGGAGGATCTGCCTTTAACCATAAAGAAACTTGGACAAGATCCTCCCATTCTTTCTGGGAATTACAATCATTAATGCAAATATATCACTAGAACTATTATGAACCATAGTTGGTTAGGTACATGGCACTGTAGCAGATGCGGGACTGTCCATGGGTGCAGTATACTTCAGTCATGGTTGCTACAGTATTGTTATCCCTTAGTCCATAACAAGAGCCTTGTCTCATTTTCATCCTATGTGCCTGACTGCCAGTAGTTACTTTGCCAGAGAAATACCGTCAGCTTTTACAGAGCACATTTTCTAAATTAAGATGAGAAGATTATAATCTGTATTGAGAGTATACAAGTGAAAAACTGTCCAGAGGAACAGATGCATGATGTATCATTCATTTCTGCACGCACTTATATAAACGGAAACCACAACACCAGTACACAGCAAAAAATACGGATAAGATAAAAAAAAGCAGGAAACAACACACATTTTCAAACAAATAAAGCTAACCCGAAGTAGTCCATACTTTATACTTTATGCCCTGCAAGGCCGCAACTCTAGCATAGGCCCTCCCTTTCTAATACAAGATTTTATGCTAGGCATTTAATTATTCCTGGTGTATCTCTGATGCATGTCTTGCAGGGCACTGTCTACTCATGTGTGAACACCAATGTGTTCATATTATTGATGGCCCAAGTTTGCCTAGGACAGCAGCCATAACATCACAATCATGTATTACCAAAAGCACAGATGACCATGATCAGGCATTTACCTATAGGATCTTGGTCTGGCTGTCCATAGCCTAGACACGCTAATCCTGCTTTATACATATAGGATCTAATCAAGAAGCCAGAGACAGACCCATACTGGACTGGTGGTCTGGCTGGGAAAAAACTGGATGCAAGGCCTCTGCCAGTCTGATCCAGGCTGCATTGAACCAGAGGAAATCAGTTTGAACCGGCCGGTTTTCATGGAGTTACCTAACAGTTGCCTTTATAAATTACAAAAATATTTGTATAGCTAGGACGAGTGGATTTCAAACGCACCACCTCTACCATTAAACAAGCCAGACATACCAGATGCTCTTTATGTTGTTTACCCAGTGAATACCACTTTCTATAAAAGAAGAACAAGTAATATATGAATTTACTAAACATGTAATTTCATTCATTCCTTTTCCTGGTGAGGAGCATTGACGTATATATAGATCTTATGAATTGTTTAATTCTATCTTATAGCTCATTAGCTAATTAAAGAAATATATCTATGTATTTTTTTGCGTCACATATGTTCTTCAATAATTCAATAAAACATGTCCAACTGGTATTACGCTAGTCCGATCGGTGACCGGTTGACCCAAGACTTTGGCTGGGTCGATGGCCAGGGTAGGGTTTGGTAAAATCCAAAATTTGCACACAAAGAAAGAAAGTATAATTTTGCATGACATATGCTCAATACTATGCAACTTTAGCTCATACCCTCCCTTTCTAGTACAAGCTTTTATGCTCCGAGGTGTTTAATTCTACCTGCCATCCTCTCCCTGATGCACGTCTCACATAACATTTGTGCACACATACATGTGTGGGGTCCATGATCTTTGAATATTATTAATGCCCCAAGTTCGCCTAGCATAGCAGCTTTAATGCCACAATCATACAACAACAACCATGCCTTTTGTCCCAAACATGTTGGGGTAGGCTAGGAAAGAAACCCAATTAAAGTCAATAAAACCCCTAACCTTCGATCTTGGTCATGGTTTCGGTACGTGGATCGCTAACTTCCATGCACTCCTATCTAACGCCAAATCTTTGGGAACGTTCTAATCTCGCAAGTCTCTTTTAATTGCTGCTTCCCACGTCAGTGTCGGTCAACCTCTGTCTTTTCTTATGTTTTCACGACTTAAAATTCCACTACGTATTGGTGCCTCAGGAGGCCTTCGTTGGAGTTGTCCAAACCATCTCAAACAATCTTGGACAAGCTTTTCTTTAATTGATGCTACCCCAACCCTATCACGTATATCATTATTACGGATTCGATTTCGCCTTGTATGACCACAGATCCACCGTAGTATCCGCATTTCTGCTATGCTCATCTTCTATACATGTTGCCTTTTTGTCGCCCAACACTTCGGTCCATACAACATTGCAGGTCTAATCGTCGTCCTATAGAACTTACCCTTTAACTTTCCAGGGACTTTTCTATTACATAGGACACCCGATGATTGGCGCCATTTCAACCACCCCGCTCATATCCTGTGGCTTACATCTTCATCAATCTTGTCGTCACTTTGTAGCATTGATCCCAAATATTGAATACTTTCCTTCCTGGGCATTACTTTTCTATCCAGACTAACATCCCTATCACCTGCTATAGCACCACTAAAAACACACCTCATACATTCAGTTTTAGTCCTACTATCCTCCACAACTCAAGTTTTCTATCGACGACTACCCTACTCTCATCAATTAGCACCACATCATCAGCAAAAAGCATACACTAAGGAATCTCTCTTTGTATGTCCCTCGTGACTTCATCCATCACTAGGGCAAAAATATAGGGGCTCAATGCTAACCCTTGATATAGTCCTATCTTAATAGGAACGTCACTGGTATAGCTATCACATGTTCTGACATTAGTCACCACATCGTCGTACATATCTTTGATTAAGGTAACGTACTTTGTTAGGACTTTTTTCTTCTCAAGTGCCCAGCCGCCCATCACATCATCTTTCTTGGAACTTTGTCATAAGCTTTCTTCAAGGCGATAAACATCATGTGTAGATCCTTCTTTTCCTCCCTATACCTCTCCATCAACCGTCGTATCAAGAAAATCGCCTCTAGGTTCAACCTCCCAGGCATAAATTCAAATTGGTTTTTTGTCACGCTCACGCTAGTCATTCTTTTTAAACGATGCTTAATTATACGCTCCCAAAGCTTCATTGTGTGGCTCATGAGCTTAATTCCTCTGTAGTTAGTACAACTTTGGATGCCTCTTTTATTCTTGAAAATTGGCACCAATGTGCTTCTCCGTCATCGTCAGGCATCTTGTTTGACCTAAAAATGCAGATGCCACAATCATGTATAACCAAAATCACAGATGATTGTGATTGGACATTTTGGATCTTGGTCTGGCTTTTCGACATTTAGGATGAAATGATGGGAAGTAACATAAGGTTCGGTGAGTTGGAAGGAATAGGGGCAAGGCAAGACTTGTTAATAGAATAGTTTGGTGTAGGAGTATATACATTGAGAAATTTCGAAGATAACTTTATTAGAGGCTTACACCAATTGCATTTAACTTTGTGCTTATTGTGCTAACAGTATCCAGACACAAATAGAGGGGTCTATAGAAGGCAAAACCTGGTTTTGCAAGTGCATTTATTTATCTCCTGATTTTCAGGGACAAATCCATAACATTATGGACATATCCTATATACGATGTTAGCTAAAGGATGTAGCTTCAATTCTTCCTTTAAATATTGAGCTGTGCCTCTTTTGTCATATTGTAACATGTTTTTTCTGTCAAGCAGTGCTTGAAGCTATCTTTGCATGGTGCTAATTTTGTTCCTTCCTCAGGATATCAGGAGAGGCCTGAATTCTGTTAGCAGAATCATCAGGGACCATGGTATTACAGGAGTTTTTGGCCCAGTATTAGAACTGGTTGACTGTGAAGAGAAGTTTTTCACAGCTGTTGAAGTCACTGCTGCAAATAGGTCTTGAAAGATACTGCCTTTATTTTGTTTCCCCATTATTTCATTGTTTTCTTAGTTCAATAATCCTTTCTGTTCTGATGTGAATAGCTTGTTCCATGTGGTTGTTGAGAATGACGACATATCAACGAGGGTCATTCAAATATTGACTCGAGAAAAAGGTGGACGGGTGACATTTATACCTCTGAACAGAGTAAAAGTTCCGAATATCAGTTGTCCGCAAAGTCCGGATTTTGTTCCATTGTTAAAGAAATTGAAATATCGTGCCGATCATCGTCGTGCTTTTGAGCAGGTACCCAAACTTTTATTCTTCTCTCCTTTGAATTGATGCTATAGGTGGCACGCCACACCATCTAATAGTATATTCTTGTTTGGTGCTGTGTTGCATTAGTATGTGTAAAATCATAGCAGTATCAGACTATCAGTTCATGTACATACTATATTCCAGATGAAACTAATCTTAAAGTAATAGGTTGCTTCCTAATTTATGTGCAGTTGGGTGTGATATTGTAGACTTTTTTAAAAGAAAAAGTTAGGTGTGCAGATGTTTTGATAAGATATATTGCTTCTATCCATCCCATGTTTGTGCGTGTGCACGTGGGTTAGCACTTGTGTGGCATATTCATGCATGTGTTTACTTTTTACTAGTGCACTTTTTGTAGAGTGATCATGCTGTTCGATTGCTTCGATGTCCTTATCTGGGACCAGATTACATAGCTTCCTTCTCCAAGCACCTAAGCTAGTTTTTTATTCAGTTGTTCTGAAATTTCAAAAGGTTTTCTTTCCCCTTTTGTCTTCGCATTTTTTGGTCTAACGTTGATTCTTCTGTTAGGTTTTTGGCAGGACAGTTATATGCCGAGACCTGGAAACTGCGACTAAAGTTGCACGCAGCAATGATCTAGATTGCATCACACTTGATGGTAGTCTTGAACTTTTGCACTTAATCTGTCATTATTACTTCAACATTAAAATTGTTGTGATTATTATCAGGTGATCAAGTAGCCAGAAAAGGTGGTATGACAGGAGGTTTCTATGATTCTAGACGCTCAAGACTGAAGTTTGTGAAAATAATTAGGGACAATAAAACAGCAATTGAGAAAAAGACAGCACACCTCGAGAATGTGGGAAACAAGCTAAAAGATATCCTGCTTTAGTCTAATGATATTTTTGTTTCCCTGTTTACATGAGGCTGGTGCGAGACTATGTTTTGTCCTGATGACCTGATGAACAAGGAGTTTATGGTTTACACTCCACTATTAAATTTGATATTTCTTACTTGCATCTTAGCTCATTTGTCATTACTCTTATGGTTTGAAAGAAGCACGATATGTAGGTTTGATTCTTGCAGAATCTAGTGTTGTGATGATCTAGGATCTGTCCCACAGTACCCTTTTTCAAAGTACTTGGATGATTACTGTGACGATCAGAATACTGCTGGTTCTTCAATAGATTGGGCCTACTCAATTACCAAAACCAGTTTATCGAAACCCATGACTTCCCTCATGTTTGCTTTTTTTTTTCTATTTGGCTTCAAGTTCCAAGTAATTTGAAAATGTGAAGAAAACATGATTAGTTCTCTTGCTGTTTATGGCTTATTTGCAAGATAAATATTATATATCCTTGATTTCTCTTTTCTTAACTTCCCATACATATAGATAAGAAAATTACGGATTTAGTTACCAAACAGCAGCAAATGGACGCTGAACGTGACCATGCCAAGTCGGAGTTGGAACAATTTAAGGTTGACATTGCTAGTGCAATGAAACAAAAGGGGTCACTTGAGAAAGCCCTTGGAAAGAAGGTACTTAATTCTCCTTTTCTTTTACCCCGTTGTTCACGGAAGATTCCCTGTCTTGTTAATATGCAAGTCATTAGCTGTTTTTATTTACTGACAATTCTGGTATAGTTCTTCAATTTTATCTGTGATGCAGTTTAATATTTTCTACCTTGCAGGAAAAATTACTTGATAACATCCGCAACCAAATCGAGCAAATACAATCTGGCATTGCAATGAAAAATGATGAAATGGGCACAGAACTTATTGATCAGTTAACTTCAGAAGAAAGGGGTCTTCTTTCGCGATTGAACCCTGAAATTACTGAACTAAAGGAGAAGTTTCTCTTGTGTAAAAACAGTCGGATTGAGGTTGTTGAAGCAAATTTAGTAATCATGCGTGTGGTTCCGAAAGATGCCTTTATCAGCTCTAATGCAGTTACAAACTATTGTAGATTGAAACAAGAAAGGAAGAGTTGGAGACCAATCTATCAACTAATCTTATGAGGCGGCAGAAAGAGCTGGAAGCAATAATTTCATCTGCAGATTCTAAAACCTTGCCTCTGGAAGCTGAATCAAAAGAGCAAGAATTGAAAAGTTCTAAGAGGAGTCTTGATGAGTTGACTGCAATGCTTAAGGGTATAGATGCATTGATTGATTTCTCTTTTCCTTTTGTATTATACTGAATGTTTCTTAAGCCTAAAGTCTTAAACGATCCTTTGGATAGCTAATGTCGATGCTATTAATAACTTTACGAGAAAGATGGAGGAACTGAAAAGACAAAGGGATGATCTGAAGGTAACTAATATTATAACTGTGTGCTTTTTGTCTGAACTGACTATCGTTGCTGACTTGTTATGTAACGACACATCTTTAAATGCAGGCTCTTGAAGCTAATTTGGAACAAACAGTGCAAGATGGGGCCAAGGACCTGGAACAGTTGATGAACAGCAGGAGCATGCATCTAGCTAAGCAAGAGGAGTGTATGAAGAAGATCCGGGACTTGGGCTCATTGCCTGCTGATGCTTTTGAAACGTACTGCATTTCCATCCCTTGTCTTAAATGACACCCCTTGTTTCCTTACATAGTGGAGTATCTCATTGAATGTAGGCCATGTTTTTGTACTTTCCTTAAGCTGCCAAACTGGCTGAATGACTCCAAAGTCATACCTTTCTGCTTAGAGCTTTTCAGAAGATAAATATTACGGTGCTGTAATGCTGTGTTACCTTTTTTTTTTCTGGCAAATATTATAGGTACAAGAGAAAAAATAAGAAGCAGCTGCAGAAGATGCTTTATGATTGCAATGAGCAGTTGAAGCAATTTAGTCATGTCAACAAAAAAGCTCTTGACCAGTATGTGAACTTCACAGAACAACGTGAACAACTGCAGAGAAGACGGGCTGAACTTGATGCTGGCGATGAGGTAAGTTTTTCCATCGGTGTAGCTGTTTCTGTTTCCCTTCTGAGTATCCTAGCCCTATAATCTGGTAAAACCTGCCGGTCAATATTGCAGAAAATCAGAGAACTCATATCAGTTTTAGACCAAAGGAAGGACGAATCAATTGAGCGCACATTTAAAGGAGTTGCAAGGCACTTCCGCGAAGTGTTCTCTGAACTAGTTCAAGGTGGTCATGGATATTTGGTTATGATGAAGAAAAAGGTCTCTTTTCCTTGCTTTACCTACCAACTTTTTTTATGGGATAAACTGTAGGGGCTTCCTCTACAGTATATAAATCAATAAAAGAAATATTTACAGAGTTTACATGTCATGCAATTTTAGCCCTGTTATCCAGTATGTACACTTGGTTGTGGTGAATTCAAGTTTTGCCTATCACATGTATGCCAATTAAATTTATTATGTTTTTTTTCCTCTTGGTTATTCTTCAATGCAAAGACAATCACATGCTAATTTCGGTTTCCAATGCAAGTTGATACTTTTTAGAATTTTAATCTTATGGCCTTTGCCTGGAGTTCCCTGAAATTTTTTCCTTGCACGTGTGCTGTCTTAAAGGTGAATTTCTTACTTAATTTTTATGTTCTCCTTTTTGGTAGGATGGTGATGCAGGTGATGATGATAATGATGAGGACGGGCCTCGTGAACCAGATCCTGAAGGGAGAATAGAGAAGTACATTGGTGTCAAAGTCAAGGCATGTCTTTTACGTATTCACGCATATATACTATTCCTTTTAGCAATACATCCTAAAAATGAAGATAATGTTCAAAAATTATGTTCTAAAGTTGTTGTATTCTTCCGGGATTAATCTTGTGACGTTATTCTGTATAATATTTCCTGAAACTTCTAAAGGAGTACTTATATTTCAGGTTTCCTTTACTGGCAAGGGAGAAACTCAGTCTATGAAACAATTGTCTGGGGGACAGAAGACAGTGGTGGCGTTAACACTGATTTTTGCTATCCAACGATGTGATCCAGCTCCATTCTATCTGTTCGATGAGATTGATGCTGCTCTGGATCCACAGTACAGAACTGCTGTTGGGAGTATCCTTTTTCTCAATAAGGCTTTATCCTCACCATAAAAGAATCTTGATCTGCTTGTTATCGTTTCCATGATATTTCTATGATATGCCGTGTCCTAATGTCTAGCTATGTGTATGCTTAATGCCTCCTTTTTCGCGCCAGGGTTAACAATATTGATATAAAAAAAACCCACTTGAAAATCGAAATTCAGCAATATCGAGTCGAAAATCGGTCAAAAACCAAAGAGTTCCAAAATCAAAATTTTTGAACAAAAAAAAATGACCAGTTTTCACCGAAAATCGGTCGCGGCCAATCGAATTTTTTTGGCAACCGATTTTTTTAGCGTTTTCACCGATTTTCGACCGGTTTACGCCGCATAAATTTTTCCAATTTGTTTGAATTGGACCGGGTTCTAATGTCGAACTGGCTCGATACGGTTGAAAGTCACGATTTTTGAGCTATTTTTGTCGATTTTTGAAACCCTGGTGTGTGCTAAAGCACATTGGCAACAGTTGCTCCTTGGAATGTTAGAAGCTTTCTCCTGCTTTCCTTAAGTTCTGTTCCAGATATGATCCGTCGTCTAGCAGACATGGCTGACACTCAATTTATAGCGACGACATTCCGACCAGAAATTGTAAAGGTTGCTGATAAAATTTATGGCGTCACACACAAGAACAGGGTGAGCTACATCAATGTGGTGTCGAAGGAGCAAGCTCTGGACTTCATTGAGCATGACCAGACACACAATGCCAGCTGAGGCTAAGAGGCTTGTATTGATCGTATGCTCCTCTTGACATTTAATCTTAGCAACCTCATAAAGTTGTAATATTCCAGTACCCGACAGAATTTACTTCTTTTCCTGCAGGCAGATGCTAACAGAGAGAAGATAGCGGAGCGTGCTGATGTCTTGCTTTGCGTGGATATTCTGTCCCATGGTTGATGTAGTTGTGTACTTCTAGTTAGCTTTTGGATATTTAAGTTTCAGCTGTTGGAGAACTTGTTTTATTACTATACATGGCATCCACATGCACATACGGTGGGAGACGCACCTTTTCAATATGATGTGCTATTGCTGCAAAATCGCTGTTTTATCGTGCCTGTTTCAGCGGGGCTTCCATGAATGTGAATTGATAATCTGGATTTAACTGTGTACCGGACAACAACTTGCTACTACCCAGGTGGGAGAGCAGATCACAGTTCGCGACACACTGATGATGCCCACTGCCGTTCTCCTGCAGGAAGCGTATTTCGCATGGTTTGCAAATTTGAATGTGGATGATTTCTATCCGGTCCTCGCTTAGATTTTGCCGTCGTCAATTTGAATTTAAGATTGCAAATTACAGTATTGAAGTATTCCTTTCTATGGATTTTCTGAAATATTCTTGGTGATACCGTTACTACTTCCTCCAGTACATTGACACGGCATTCAAAATACAACTTTGATCATTAATTTATATTGTGATATGCTTGTAAACCCAACGAAATTATAATATTACGTAAGTTCTTGTTTAGACAAATCTAAACGTATGATTTTCATGTATCTAATCCAAATATTTAAATGATATCGATAGTCAGTTTTGAAATTTTGGCTGTACACGCATACCAAAACACCAAAGCGAGTTGTATTCGTGACTAGAGTACCTGACATTATTAATTCGTATCATTCAATTAGTTCGTTATCGTTGTCAATTAATCGAGCCCCCTGGGCACGGCAGTAGGTTCGGCGGAGGCTCTCCCTGGTGTCCTTGTCCGCGGCGTCAGGCTCGCCGGAGCCAAAACGAAATACTAGCTTGAGCACCCGGAGCGGGCCTGTCTAGTCGGTGCCCTCGCCGTGGTCGAGCTGCGGACGTTAGAATTGATATGCATGCGACGAGACGATCGTGAGATGGACGGAAGACAGTTTCGTAGATCCATCCTAATTTTCATCCTATGTGCCTGACTGCCACGTATGGTACGGTTGCTCGGTGATATATATGTTGAAGTGCCACCAGTAGCCACCTCCAATACTGCCCTTGAGCGCCTGCAAACGAAAGCGGCGCCGGCCGCCCGATGATCGATAATGCTCGACACTATGCATTGAGCCTAGAAACCATAATCACATAACAGCTAGAATTTAGCATCGGCTATGCATCCTAGGGATGAACGAGACATCAAACCCAACGATGTTGCAGCTGTTACGAACAATTTCTTAATTAGATGATCCTGTCTGCTCTGGCTATAGGGCCACCATGGCGAGATAAATTGCCATCACCCACGGAAGGGCGCTCCGGACAGCCTCATGCATGCATATTTCCACATGGTAAAAATCGACCAGATAAAATGGCCATATTGTCGTACGTGATCGTAACAGTTTAGTGTGAAAAGTGTATTTGATCCGATCTCCCGGCCTGATGCTCGATCGGCTGCCGGTGCTAACTCGAGCCACCACAAGGCTAGCTAGCCATTGTCTGGCTTAGTTAAGTGATCGATCCACTTATTCCACCGAAATCGTCTCTTTAATGCATGACACGAAGTTGATCTCTTGAAACTAAATTAAGGCGAGACGGTCTGGATTAATTCCACAATCCGAGGCCTGCCAATAGATTATTCAACTTCGGTATGAATGCCAAATCTGCATCGTCGTGGAACGTGAGCCATGTCAAGGACATATATATCAACGAACCCTATAGCTACAAACTGATACAGGAGCCACTCCAAGATGCGATCTACGTACCATGATATATATATCACGGTGACCCACGACATCATGTCTGGTATAGTCCATTATTAATATAATTTTGACACAATTTAATGATTGTATAGTCTGTTTTTTCCTTCTCATTAAGGCATCCCTAGTAATGCAGGAATTTGAAGGGATTTTTGCATAAAACATTTTAAATCCTGCAAGAATTAGAAAAACTATCGTAGGTTCCAAACGGGGCCTAATGGTTTTCTTATGCAATTTTCTATCTTTGACAATAAAAATACGTAGGATTTTCAAATTTGTTGGATTAATTAATCGTTCACCATAAAAATGACACTATTATAATCTCTAGGCACTATGATCGATAATAGTGTAAATATATTCCCTCTCAGTTCACATTTCTATACGTAAGATTGTTCAATTTCTTTATGGGCTCCCATATTTAGACCAAACCGACCACTAGTTCTTGTCATTTGGAAAGATAGAAAAAAAATATCTACACATATCATGATATTCTTGTCATTTGGAAAGATCCTAGCTCTACATAGGAAAAAAAATCTACATATATCATGAGATTTCTACAAACATTCTACAAAATTACTTATGTGCTCATATATTTATATTGTATTTAAATACTTCATACCATGCCAATATTTTGTTTCTAGTACCTTACAAAATTATCTAGTTACATTTGTCAAATCTTCTTGAACATTCTTTAAATAATATGTCAACTCTTTTTTCTAGTGTTATATTTTATTTCACTTCTTGTGGTGCAAATTTTGTAAAAAAAGATGAGCTAGTTCCTAACTCTTCATTTGAATTGGCCATAAATAGTTACCTTGCAACTGGGAATTTGTATTTTATGATTGCTATGTGATGCTGTTTATGTTAGACGGAGGGTGATGTGCAAAGTTTAGAGATTTAATTACCATATTTTTCTCACTATCCCATCCTAGCCTTGTCAATGTAAGTGTGACAATTAAAGCTTTTTCTCACTACTTTCCTATCCTAGCCTTGTCGATGTAAGTGTGACAATTAAATTAAGCTAATCTACTTCATATTTAATCAATGTAGTAAGTGTTCTATTTCTTACAAGTTTATTAAAAATCAAGGCTTTATAAATTTCATGTGTAAGTTTTATTTTTAGACATTTGTTTTCGTTGGATGAGAAATCAAACGGTGTGGGAAAAAAGGGTGATGTGACATATCTTATGTCATATTTTGCACTAACTTTAACATAGAAATAAGGTTACAACTGCAAATAGAAACAGAAATAATAAAAAAATGTTATTTCCATATACATACAATGCATTTTTAGCCTTCTGTATGAAGCTATCATATTCTTTAACTATTGTCTCTTGCCAAATATTGGATGTTCTATCTGATGCTCTTAATCCTCAGTTCCTCACTTTGTTGTTGCTCTAACTTTGCCATCTATGCTTTGCATTTTTACACTCCGTCAACTCTACTCATGTAGACCACACCAAAGAGATGACCTTTTGATTCTTCGACTCTATGATCAACTTAATTTTTAAGCGTGCTTTCATATTCTAGAATTAGAATAGCAGCAAATAACTAGAATTTTCTGCGTGGTTCCTAAAACACAGGACACAGCTCCTTCGACCAGCTAGCCAAGGTGACATGAAGGAGTAAGAGGAAGTCACCGTAATGCCAGTTAGCTTACCAGCTATTGAGATGACAGTCCACCCGCTTGCATTTTGCTCTCACCTTGAGCCTGTCGCCTCATCACTAGTGCACATTACATGTTTGATAGAATGCCGCCGCCACCTCAAGATCCACTGGGAGTGCATCCAGCCCGGGATGGAACACCATATACCTCGTCGGACCCCAGACCGCAGTACCAACTTCCGGGAAGAGACTTCGATGGTGGTGCACCCAGGCTGCTGGTTGGAAGAGGACGCAATAGTTTCATGAGTGGGAGAATAGAGAAGATATATGCCAAGAGCCGCGAGACCGCTCCCACCAAAATTATAGCTGCAATTGTTATCACGAGAGAAAGAACTACTACAACATCGAGACTTCTGTCATGTGGTCTCCTGTTCAGTTCAACCTGTTTCCTTAAGCCATTAATCATTGTTTTATTGTTCCCTAATTTGTCCCAAAAGATAATTATGGCCGCACACAGGCAGTGCAAGTTCATTTCGATATTAAATATCAAAGATCTCCCTAAAACAAGCCAAACTAAAACAACAAGTTGCTCGTCCGATATCAGCAGTAGCGACGATGAGAATTGATAGTAACATATACAATACAATTTTCAGCATTCCATATGAAGCTAACCATATTCTTTGCCTATGCCTAGGTGACCTTCGGTTATAACTGTGTTTTCTTGCCAAATACTCACTCAATCCCGCAATATAAATCCACTTTCTTGGTAAATATCGTCCCACAATATAAGTGTGTTGAGAGAATCAACGTGTAGTTATTTCAATATTCCCAATCTATACCCCTTTATTAATGTAAAAAAAATGAATGAGTTGTTGTAGTATGCCACTTAATAGGGAATGTACGGTCAACAACTTCATTTTTTTCTTAGATTTAGTGCTTCTTAGTCTATGTGTGTTATGGGTTTGGACTTATATTGCGGGACAGATGGAGTATATATTAGTTATTTGATGCGATGATCTTTTTTCCTAGCGCTCACTTTTCCGCTGCTCTGACTTCGACATCTATGTATAGACATTTTTACACTAGTAACTCTCTACACCTATAGACCACATCAAACAGATAACCTTTTGATACTTAGACATCAACTTTTAAGCGTATTTTCACATTATGGATTCAGAGTAATCAGTAGCAAACGACTAGAATTTCCTGCTTGGAAAGTAGGGTGTCTAGAACACACTGCATTCCTTCAGCATCTGTAGCAGGACTTTTTCCCATAACTTATCTTTATTGATTGAATGATGTGATGCATCCCCTTCTCATAGCCATGTGTGCTCGTAGTTTCATTCAAACAGGAAGTAGCGATCGCATGCTTGCTTGGAACTAGTCATTTGAGATAATTAAGCTAATGAACTTAGCATAGCTAGGGACGTATCATGGGTATAAATTCATTTAAACAGAACAGAAACAGGACGTGATCGCTCAATCATAAATTATTCTATTCTGTTCTCGATCTTTTGCCGGTGCAATGCACTTATAAACAACATTGCTTTTGATGCTAAGGTGAGGTAACCTTTCACATATTCTGCTCAGAGATATGTGGCAAGTTGTTAACTCAAAGATTACATTCCACTTGGTGTCTTTGGAGAGTTTGGATCTAGTCACCATAGTCTTCTCTTTTCCTGTTTCTGGCGAGAATAGAACACTATGGTTAACACTATTGAAAGTTTAGAGGGCTCCGGCAAAGTTTGACAGCAAAAGAGAACATATGAATACAGAATGGCCAGCCAATGACTAAAATAAATTTCGAATTTAATCTATGGGAGGACAGATTATAGTTGGTTCAAAGGTTACAATATTTCAAGTGGTTGATTAGGGAAGCCCATGGACAACCTGTAACTTTCAGCCCATTTTCCCCTATCATCCACTACCTTACAACTTTAAACCCCTAGATAAACAATATTCCTTTCTGTTTTAGATTACCTAAGGTTGATCTTAGGATAAATTCTGCACTATGCTGACGTTAACTTCACTTTGCATTTCTTATTTTCTCTCCTTTCGAAATACTTTCCAGAAGTCTAAAAGTGAAAAGGGAATTAAAGAACATGTACATAAACAAGCAAACAAAAAATACAAAAGAAACACACACGAACAATTGACTGTATGAAATAGAAGAGAGATTAGAAAAGAAGATGTTGCTTCAGAATTTCTGGAGAGATCAAGCAATGTAATAAGGAGCATGTGGAATGCCCCAGTTACTTTAAAAGGCATAATTCCTCAAATAATGGTGGCCACAATCTTTCATGTTGCAAAATTCCCTCTTGCATTTTGGAAGTTGACTTCTGTTAAACCTTGATATGGACTTCTAACTACAGTGAATAATCTTTACCTCTTTTATTCACTGATTTGGTCTTAGTGGGAGCTGAATCAGGAGATTGTACCAAACTGCATGTGCAATCAGAAACTTGTTTGCAATGCACTGCAATCATAAGAATTCCCTCTGGCAAAAGGGTACATAATAGTGTTACAGTATTAGTACACTAAATGCATATTTCCAATGCCCTTGTGACTGTGTACCCTTCTCTTAACAGCAGTAGTATAGGAGTGAGCATGTTGCTAATAAAGCTAAATTGATCATGAAGGAAGCAGAGAACATTTAAAGAAGACCATATATTTTTCCTGTAATCATACCTTCCCTAACTGTAAGCTTTTGAGTAATGACAAATCTGATATTTTGTGGACCTTTTCCAGAACATTTTTTTACTACATATAAACTTCACTTTTCATAGGAGCATGTACAATAAAGAAAGGAACAATATTCATAGGGAGGAATATGCAGGCTTCTAGTACTAGGGTACAACACTATCATAGCCTATACTTTTTAGTGCGAGAAAAGCTTGATCAGGTGGTTAATGACCCTGTCTCATGAAATAGCTTCATCTAGCTCGATGCAGCCTCAAATCTCTGATGCTAAGATAGGGACAAAAATGACATATAGATCACATATTTTGGCTTGAGTTGTCCCCCCACATTGCCCATCCCAATCATTAGAAAACAAAAAGGAGATTGGCATATAATTCTTACTGTATGTAGTGGGGGCTAGCACATCAAAAGAAAACCAGATGCAAACGTTTTGCATCATTCTTCTATCAAATTACCAAAATTTCATTGAGGTCAGTTTATATTTGACTTTTGGTTTTCTTTAATGCCGCATAAATTTGCATCGTTGAGAAGAGATCAACTGCGCTTCATTTCCGAAAGCAACAAGGCATATTTGCAAAGTTGTAGGAACTGAGCCTACCTCAGTGAAAGGTGTGGATGTACACCACCACCACTCAAGTTCAAGTCCTCTTTGTTAGAATTAGGGTTTAACTAATACACGAACTAGAATTAGGGTTTAACTAATACATGAACTAGCCTTAAGACATGATCATCAAACATTAATGCGGAAATTAAACGTTAGATTTAAACTGACCCGGTGATGAAGATAGAGCCATTAGTCGGTCGATCGGATTGGGAATCTTCTCTGTCGGTGAAGAAGCCCAAAATGATGTAGATCGTGTAGACTCGGTAGGAGCCTGAGGATGAGGTCGGCGGCGATGCTTCGGGTATCGTCGCCCCTTGGGCCTCCACCTGCACTGACCGGGAAGAGCAGACGTGGCGGCGATGGAAAACCCTTCCAATCGCTTGCAGCGCACTCATTAGGATCGGTAGTAATTTTGAGGAAAATGATAAACCAAAGTCTCAGTCCGGTCTTTTTGGTTCCGACTTCTCCTTTTCTATATAGCGCTGTGCGATCAGGGGATCAACCCAAATTAGTTGGGACGCCTCCGATCATGGCGCGGGATTAGCAGTATGTTTGTTGCAGACTTAGTCCTCAGTCCGAGATTAACCCAACACTCTTCGGCACGAATTTGGGTGCCTATTTTCTTTTTAATGAAAAAAATACCTAGTTACGCCTACGTATTCTCGTTTTTTTACTATAAAAATTGTATCGAGTCTGAGATTCTCTTCAGTCTGAAAGGAAAAAAAAACATTTGCGCTGTGGAAAGACACAAACAACCGGATGATGTGAATAACTACGTTGGTACAAGCCCCTAGACTAAGTTCAAGGGTATAATTTTACAGTTTGTCATTGCAGCAGCAGTACTTTCATGATATGTACTTATGTTGGTGTAATTCTGTTTCAAGTATCTGTTACCTTCATGAAGAGTGCAGCCACATTTATGGCAAGAGTGGACCTGCATTTCTGGTCGATTTGGTTCCCACATCCATGCTGATTTGGTGTCGACACTTGATAGATATTTCTAGCAATATAATAATCCTTTTCTGGACTCCTCACTATATGCTGATGGTAAACCAAAATCAAGTTGCGGTATGTAATTCTTTCCTCATCAAAATTCCACCATCAGAAATGATTTTTCTGAAAGTATGTGGATGGATGGTACTTCGGGCAAGAACTTCTGCAGTTCCGTCTAGCAACAACCTGTAACTATATATGGTGTGATGTCAAAAGAAAGCTTCATGGCTAGAAAATAAGTTCAGTTATGCTTATTCCTTGCCATTTTGTTTAAGTTTGTTGCATACGGAATTGCGCCAATTTGTGGGCAGAAGGTAGTGGGCATTAGTACTCCATGCAACAAGCAGAGAAATGCTTGGTGGCTGCAAAATGAGAGAAAAGGGAGAAGAAACAACATTTGTATATTATGGTTTCCTCTCCACTGACAAAGATGCATCCTAATAACCTGTGTGCCAAATTCAACCTTAACTTTGCAAGCAAATGAAATGGTCAGGTATCACCATCACCGTCTGTGTGTCTCTGTGCAAGGCTGTAAGCATAGTGCAGGATTCTTCACTCTAGAACAAAAGCCTGAATTTTTTTATCCTACTCAGCCCTTGAGCTTTCCAGATTCTCCTATCAAGACAGCTTGCAGCGAGCATCGTGCAAAAGACCGCACTGTCGTGTGATGCAGATCCAGGGGATTGTTCAATATATATTCCCGTATTCAGGCTTTCACTATAAATACAGGAACTGGGGCTGTGCACTTCATACATTTTCATACGTTCAGAGCATACTGGTAGTACTAGAGCTCACAAGCATCAGTGCGTAGTGCTCGACCTTGTTTCAGAACAGCAGAAGGGACATCATGAGCTATTATGGAAGCAGCTCTTCTGGTAAATTTATACTCCATTAACATCATGATCTAATATATGCACCATGGATGTCAAAGATCAATGCTTAAATCGATGTGGATGGTGATCATTCAGGTGGTAGGAGCGGCCGGAGAGTTGAGTACGGGAGGACCTATGTGGTGAGGCCAAAGGGACGACACCAAGCCACCATTGTGTGGCTCCATGGCCTAGGTGACAATGGTGCAAGGTACTGCTTCTTTCTCAAACTTTGCTTACTCTGTTACTCAGATGCTCCTCCTCCATGCAATAGGTATTCTATGTTGTGCGAATGTAATAGGTACGTGAGAAAACTACACATGTCAAGCAAAGATGAGAGGAGCAGATTATCGCAATGTTGATTGGCGCAAAAGCTTTATTCGCTTGCATCTTTTTGCTGGAAATGATCGAAGTGGCCTCCTTTTTGTATGTCTGTGCATGCATGTATTCCTAGTATTGCTTTACTCAAAGTAAATAATTTCCTTGTCGCTACTGCACACCTAACAACCTTTTGAAGGACATCGATAATGCTCTCACTTTTCATTCAGAGGTTGAGAGGAATGTCAAATACTTCTTGATGTGGGCTAATGATATATAAATATTGCATAAATGTATGTCTAGCTTATCTACTTATGCAAGACTCCTAATTTCCTATTCCCTGTCTGGACAAAGCACCTACAGAGCACCATAGTTTATTATCAGGCACTAAATTACAGTATCTTGGTCTTGTCATCCACTACCATGAGTTTTTAACGGTTAGTATGATCTTTGGGAGCAAAGCAACTAAAAAGTAAGCCTTAAATATTGATTTTTAGTTCAGTGTACAATTTTCAGAATTACTTTTGTGAGTTTGTCAAGTTCAGAGGCAGATGTCCTACACAGAAAAAAAGTGCAAATGGTATAATTACACTTTACATTATTATCACTACAGTCTCCTACGAAAAGCTAAGAAATTCAGGCTACCTGCTCAACTGCTGCAAAAAATTTGGTAGTGAACCATTTCTCTTCAGTGTAGCGTGTGTTGATCTGTAGTTCCAGATGTTCTATTTGTTGTACGAAATACCCAATTTCTGAAAAAGAAAAAATGGGCTTTCTGGGCCACTGGGCTGGCAAGGCCCATCTAGCCGAGCTAGCCTAGCCAGCTCCGTCGCAGGGGCTAAAGCACCGTTTGGTGCCCTAGCCCCTAGGGAGCGAGACAGAGCGAGGGAGAGAGCGTCGGCAGTGGCGAACATGTCATGGGCACGGTTCCCGCGTGTGCGGCGCCGGCCAGCGGGTCCTCTGGCGGCCATTGCTCCTTCTCCTCCCTCTCCTGTGCTCCTTAATACCCAGGTCGGTGTTCCTCCTCAGGAGAGTGAAGAACGACTTGATTTTTCCCTCTTTATCTAATCTCTAATCCACCTTCGATTTCTTCTCTGGTGGTGCCCCGGCGAGATCCTTGGCTACCCGACACCTTCGTGTGGTCTTTGGCCCTGATCTGTCCCCCTTCACCTCATGGATGCCGCTTTGCATGTAACTCGTGGTGACCAAAGGACAGTGACGATGGCCGGCGATTTGAGACGCTCCGTGGACAACGAGGTACTCTTAGTTCTCTCAGTTGTTGAACCTTTGTGTTGACTGCTTGGTTGTTTTGGTTGTATGGTGGATTTGGTACTCAATAACTTGTTGCCTTTTCTGTGGAGTAAGCCCTTGGTGGCTTGCTGTTCTTGGTCGACGTGGTCTATTTCCGGTCAGGAAGTGGATTATGTGGCTTTGGTTGTATCTCGGGACTATTCAGTGAATTGCCTCACTTGGTGGTTTATGGCATTATATCTTCGAAAGCTTTGTCGGTGATTCTGTGGCAGTACAACGGCGATATTGTTTTCTAGGACATCTTTTTTTGACGAGCCTTTTCTGTTACACTGACCGTGAGTTGGTGTCCTGTGAGTATATTTGATCTTCTATCATTTTGTTTACATTGTGCAAAGGGGTAGACATTTATCTTCTTTGAGGACCTTGCATGTCGGGTGGCTATTGCTCTGTGAGGATTGAGCTTTGTGAGACAATTTGTAACAACTAGTCAGTTTACTGTTTAGACATAAAGGATGAATATTGCATAGTTAATCTACTTGTCCAGTACAATTTATTTCACATGTTTGAGTTCAGTTCTATATAAATTGCCTACTGTTTCTGTCATTACATGTTCTGTTGTTACATTCAAATTGATATAGTTTGATCAGTAAACACACACACATATGAACTGTTTAGAGTGATCACTTGATACCGATTCATATTAATTTGGCAAGCTTGAAATCTGAAATTGGTAAGACTGTTTTCTTAGAAAGATTGTCACAAATTAGTCTGCAATCTTGTCCCTAATGGCAAGGGGGCCTGTTAATTCAGGCAGCCTGACATCTTGGAGCAAATAATTCATCAACTTGAGCTATATTGCTAGTTGTATACCACCGTTTATTGTCTTTTACCATGCATGAATATTTGAAATACATGAGCTGTCTTTGTGCCTTGATATCTATTAATATCATGCTCATGTCTCTATGTATTTCATATAGCAATATTATTCGCTGGTTATTTATTAAGTTTGGAATTAAAGTAATAAGGAAAATGCTAATACTACATTTACTACGACACTATTCTCCATCTTCCCATCTCTTCTCGCCCATACATACTTTTAGACAACA
This sequence comes from Otatea glauca, assembly GCA_036346275.1. Classification (NCBI taxonomy): domain Eukaryota; kingdom Viridiplantae; phylum Streptophyta; class Magnoliopsida; order Poales; family Poaceae; genus Otatea; species Otatea glauca. Next base: position 63,777,541 of record CM070719.1, on the reverse strand, counting down.
CGTGCTATTTATATAACTAGCAAGGTGGCTCACGCATTGCGTGCACATCATCCTTAAAGCATGTTTAAATGACTTAGCAATACATATGTGATTTTGCTTTTGGTAAAAATAGACCATTGCAAAACTCCATTTATGATACATTTTGATACTATAATTATAGGAGAGAATATACTCGCTCCGTTTCCCAATACTTGCTACATGTGATCGAAACTTTCTTCCCCAAATATTTGGATAGCAAAAAAATAAATGTAACATAACACTTTCTATATATATCAATACTTCTTTTAGTGCACATCATATTACTTATACCGATATAGTCGAGTGAATACCTATCGACGTATCATCGTCTTGATCTCTTCATTCTGTGGAGGTCCACCAAATAAAGAATCATAGTGTTTTCTCTCTTTTCTAGAGGATTTTTGGCATATTCTATATTTTCTTAATGACCGTAAAAAACATGTCATAGACTTTTATTACATAATAGTTAACAATATATATATATATATAAAGCCTTTTTCATACTTACGAGAGTACATACTCCCACCTCCAGTATACCAATTAAATGAACGTGTTATACTCCTTTCTCACTTTCAGTATACTTCAATAATAGTTCTTAGATTTGGTTGAAAAAATTTCATCAAAGCCCTTTATTTTTGTTATATACCTTTTTCATATATAAAAGGAGTCTATACACAAATTATGCTATAAAAAGTGGACTTTGATGAAATTATTTATCGAACTCAGTTTGGAGTATCTTCTAGTCATTATTAGAGTATTTTCAAAAGGATAAAGAGGTATAACAACATTATTTAAGTGGTACATTGAAAGTGGGAGTGCATACTCCCATAGGTATGGAACCATTTCCTATACATACATACATACATACATACATACATACATACATACATACATACATACATACATACATACATACATACATACATACATACATACATACATACATACATACATACATACATACATACATACATACGGTAGTGATATTCTACGTGTGTGCGTAGCTACGTGCTGGTCGTAACCCCGGAGAAGCGCTTCCAAACCATTCGCTTTGTACATGCATGTTTTTTTTATTTAGCCATAACTTTCAAATGAGATTGATTTTGGTCTTCAAATTTTATAGGGTTGAAGAATTTCACCTCCCCTATGTTTGAGAATTTTTTGAGAATTTTTTAAAACTTGTACATGTGTTTTTCATGGGATATGTTGCCTTTTACTATCCTGAAAATAACATATTACTCGTTATTACAAAAGATGTTACTATTTTCACTATAAACCACCCTTATCGTGTAAAAGACATGAAAACCACATATACAAGTTTTAAAAAATTCTTAAAAAAATACCATAGATAGGGAAGGTGACCTTCTATAACTCTGTAAAAATTGAAGACCAAACACAATTACATTTGAAAGATATGAAATTGACATAGCGTTAAACAGTGAAAAATCACTATTCAGTTGAAATTCTATTTTTCATATCTTTTAGCTAAATTGATTTTGGTCTTCAAATTTTATGAGGTTGTATAATCTCACCTCCCCTACGTATGGTAATGTTTTAAGAATTTATGAAAATATGTACATGTGAATTTCATATATTTTACACGATAAAAATTGTTTATACAGGATATGATGTTTTTTACTATCTAGAAAATAACATTTTACTGCCTATTACTCAAGATGTTACTATACTAAAAACAAAGTGAATTATCAGAATAAGAATTTAGTTCTATTTATCGTCCCTATATTAAAATATTTAAAAAATTCTCAAAAATTATCATACGTAGGGGAGATGAGCTTCTACAATCCTGTAAAATTTGAAGACCAAACTCAATCGCATTTGAAAGATATGAAATTGACAATGCGTTAAACAGTGAAAATCACTATTTAGCTGAATTTAACTATTTATTTTAGTATATTAACATCGTGTGTAATAGCTAGTAAAATGTTATTTTCTAGATAGTAAAAGGCATCATATCCGGTGTAAAACCATCCTTATCGTATAAAATACATGAAATTATATGTACAAGTTTCTAAAATTCTCAAAAAATTACCATACGTAGAGAAGGTGAGATTATACAATTTTGTAAAATTTAAATACCAAAATCATTTTCATTTGAAAGATATAAAAAGACAAATTTAGCTAAATAGTGATTTTTTACTGTTTAGTGCTTGTCAATTTCATATCTTTGAAATACAATTTATTTTAATCTTCAAATTTTTCAGGATTGTATAAGCCCGCCTCCCCTACATATGGTAATTTTTTGAGAATTTTTCAAAATGTGTACATGTGGTTTCTGAGATTTATTATTCTGATGGTTGTTCTAGTACAGTAACATCTTTTGTAACAGCTTGTAAAATGTTATTTTCTCTATAGTAAAATATATCATATCCTATGTAAACCACCTATATTCATTAAAATCACATGTATAAGTTTTAAAAAATTATTAAAAAATTACCATACATTGGGGAAGCGAGATTCTACAATCATGTAAAATTTGAAGACCAAAATCAATCTCATTTGAAAGATATAAAATTGACAAGAGCTAAACAGTGATGAATAGTAAATTTATCCTTTTCATATAATTCAAATGCAATTGAATTTGGTCTTCAAATTTTACAAGATTGTAGAAGCTCACCTCCTCTACGTATAGTAATTTTTTGAGGATTTTTTAGAACTTGTACATATGGTTTTCGCACACTTTACACAATAAAAATGGTTTACTGTCAAATGAACACCAAATGACTGATGTGTGTAAGAGTTTACTACTTAATAGACGCTTAACATTTTACGAACGGTTCTCATTTGATTTTTACCATCTATTACAGTTATGTTTGCGATCATCCACATAACATTTTACTAAAGGGACGACAAATAGAACTAAACTCTTGTTTCGATAGTTCACTTCATTTAAATTTAGTAACATCTTGTGTAATAGCTAGTAACCTGTTATTTTATGGATAGTAAAATGCAATATATCATGTGTAAACCACTGTTATCATGTAAAATTCATGAAAATTACATATACAAGTTTTCAAAAATTATCACAAAATTACTATACATAGGGGAGGTGAGATTCTACAACCATGTAAAATTTGAAAAGCAAAATCAATCTCATTTGAAATATATGAAATTGACAAGCCTTAAACAGTGATGAATAGTAAATTTGTCTTTTTCATATCTTTCAAATGCGATTGAGTTTGGCCTTAAAATTTTACAGGGTTGTAGAAACTCACATTCTCTATGCATGGTAATTTTTGGAGAATTTTTCAGAACTTGTACATGTAATTTTCACAGGCTTTACATGACAAAAATGGTTTACTGTCAAATGAACACCAAATGACTGATACGTGTAAGAGTTTACTACTAAAGATACGCTTAAAATTTTATGAACGGTTCTCATTTGATTTTTACCGTATATTATAATTACATTTACGATCATCCATATAACATTTTATTAAAGGGCTGAAAAAAACTAAACTCTTGTTCTGATAGTTCACTTCATTTCGGTTTAGTAACATCTTGTATAATAGCTAGTAACCTATTATTTTCTGGATAGTAAGATGCAACGTATCCCGTATAAACCATTGTTATCGTGTAAAATTCATGAAAATCACATGTACAAGTTTTAAAAAATTTACCACACGTAGGGGAGGTGAGATTCTATAACCTTGTAAAATTTAAAGACAAATCAATCTCACTTGAAAGATATAAAATTGACATGCGCTAAACAATGATGAATAGTAAATTCATCTTTTTCATATCTTGCAAATGCGATTGAGTTTGATCTTCAAAATTTACAGGGTTGTAGAAGCTTACTTCCTCTACGTATAGTAATTTTTTGAGACTTTTTCAGAACTTGTACATGTGGTTTTTATGCACTTTACACAATAAAGATGGTTTACTATCAAATGAACACCAAATGACTGATGTGTGTGAGAGTTTACTACTTAGCATACGCTTAACATTTTATGAATGATTCTCATTTGATTTTTAGCATCTATTACAGTTACGTTTACAATCAACCATCTAACATTTTACTAAAGGGCCAATAAATAGAACTAAACTTTTGTTCTGATAGTTCAGTTCGTTTCAATTTAGTAACATTTTGTGTATTAGATAGTAACCTGTTGTTTTCAGGATAGTAAAAAGCAACATATCCAGTGTTTAGTGGCAAGACTTATGTCATTTTGTTGTTTTTGTTGTCAGTAACCTATTGGGGAAAATCGTTCATGAATTGGAGCTGCTTGTAAAATGTTATGGCTAAAACAAAGAAAAATATATTCATGTACAAACTACGAAATGCATTTCTAGTGGTTGGCCACTTAACTGGTTTAGTTAACACATGGGATGGTTTGCACGCGCTTCTCCGGCCGGAGCGCAGAATAACTATTTATACTTGGGAGTAGAATAGCGCTACCGTGTGTGTGTTATATATAGTGTGTGTGTATCAAATTCCTTACCTTGTTTCTTCTTCTTCTTCTTAAATTTGCATATTTTGAAAATTTAATTATGAATAAAACTTAAATTTATATATTTCACTTAATATGAAATTAAAAACAATCCCTAATTTCCTTTTATATCTATTCTTTTGTTACTTTTTGTTGTTATTTTTTTATTTAATTCCAAATTTCATGTTTTAATTTAGAGTTCATATGAAAATCAAGTGGTTAATTTCCTTTTGTTTTTATTCTGAATTTATGTTAAGTTTCATTGCTTAGAATTCGTATACAGATCCAATTGCTAATTTTTATTTTGAATTTCAACTATGTGTAGGTTTTAATTTGGAGTTTGTATGAAAGTAAAATGGCTGGTTTATTTTATTTTTTTATTTTAAATTTCTATTGTTTTTTATTGTACTTGGTATGGACTCTTTCTTCTAATTTTATTTTTATTTGTTTATTTAATTTTGAATATTAGTTAGAATTGATATAAAAATCCAACTACTATTTTTTATTTCAAATTTTAGCTGTGTATGCATTTTAATTTCGAGTTCGTATGAAAATCAAATGGCTAATTTCTGTTTATTTTTTATTCTGTATTTATGTTATTTTTTGTTGTATTTGGCATGATTCTTTCTTTTAATCTAAGTTGTTATAACTCGAGTCTGCTAGATAGATGGTTAAATATTTTTCTTTAATTAATAACATCTAATGGTTACTATTATTCAACTTAGTTAGGATTCACCAAATTAAGGTCCGTTTGTTTTGATTTTTTGTGAGAATTTCTAGCATATTTATCTTTTTTCTTAACAACTCTTCGTGAGCTGTTAATATATAATAGATAGATGTGTGCAATGTATAGATTTTCAGAGACGCTCTAATGGAATATCTTTACCTGTTGCAGCTGCAATGCTTTTCCTGATACTGCGAACTAATTTCTTTCCTTTTATCTCCTTTGTTCATTCTGCATTTTTCAGCTGGTCCCAGCTCCTGGATTCTCTTCCCTTGCCAAATGTAAGCATCACTACTCTGTGATTGAAACGCGCATACAAAGACATAGATACACCCTGCCTTATTTCCCAACTAACACATAATATTCTCGACATTTGTAATTGTCATCAGATTTGTGTAGCTTATTCCCCACTAGCACGCAGTAACAGTAGTCCCAACATTTGTAATCATCTTCAGATCGCTGTAACTTATCTTGTTCAGTAGGTTGGGCATATATAGCAACTGTTTCTACCGCAACCAAGTCTATTCACCTTGAAGCTTGTGTTCATGTAGATCAAGTGGATATGTCCCACCGCAGCAACCCGGCCTGTGGCGGCTTTTGGTGGATTCACTTGCACTGCATGTGAGTTTTCTTCTTCCTTGGAACTTGGCAGGGAACACCTGCAACACAACTAAGCTACACAGTCTGAATTCTGAAAGTCTGAAACATAGGAGTGCTCCTTTACTCTGAAGTCTGAAAATGGGCTGATCACCAATTTATGGAACTGAAACAGGGTTTGACGTGGAGGACACTTCGGTGGATGGTCGCGACGACATTGAAGGACTGGATTCTTCAGCTGCACACATTGCAAACCTACTGTCGTCCGAGCCGTCTGATGGTACTAACTTCAGGATCACAATATTTAATACTTACGAAGCTGCTAGAGTACGCTAAGCCTACTTTTTTTTTCCGGAGAACACACAAGAGGTCTGAATCACTAAGCCTGGTTTTATCCGTTTATTAGACTCTTATCTTAATTTGGGATTGGTTAACATAACTAAACACGTGGCAGAACATGTACAGAGCTATGAAGGTAGCTAGATGGCAGGATATGTTCTTCATATACAATTGCAGCTAAATTAATTAATTGTTAGTTGACAATGTGAATGCAGTGAAGCTTGGGATCGGCGGTTTCAGCATGGGTGCAGCTGCTGCCCTCCACTCGGCAGCATGCTATGCTCATGGCAAATTCACCAGCGGTATTTCCTACCCGATCACACTCAGCGCTGTCATCAGCTTAAGTGGCTGGCTCCCTTGCTCAAGGTCCGACTTTGCCATCCTCTGCACAAACCGATCAGTCGATTGTCAAACACCTGCATGCTAGTGTTATCACTGATAAATCCCAATGTTGTTGATGTTTTCAGGACCCTGAGGGGCAAGATGGAGGGCTCACACATTGCTGCAAGGAGAGCTGCTTCCTTGCCGATCCTGCTCAGTCATGGAAGATGTAATATAAACCTGTTGATTCAAGGAGCGCAAGAATTCATCACACTTGTCAGTAATCACTAGCCAGTATGTTAAGAAGCTGTTCTAACTTCTGCGTGATTTTGCAGCGGATGAGGTTTGTATCCTACAGGAATGGCGAGAGATCAACCGAGATTCTGCGATCCTCGGGGTTCTCATATCTGAATTTCAAGTCCTATAATGGGTACAGTCGCATAGGCATACACTTCACATGGCAACTAAAACTTCTTTCCTCCCCAGTTTATAGGAACATTAACATTGAAGTTTCCGATGATGCAGGCTTGGCCACTACACCATCCCTGAAGAAATGGACGACATCTGCAAGTGGCTCAGCTCGAGGCTTGGTCTCGACCGATCTCGCTAATGGAAGGGTACTCGTGTGTGCAGCGCACAGTGCTTTCGTAATAGCGCATAGCAGTGTTAACTATATAGAGGTGAAGGCTTGGTTAGGTAGCTTGCGTAATACTACATGCTCTCTCTACAGGTGCCTTTTGTTACCATTGTTCTAGTTTACTAGTAATTGTTCCGTGTTACCGGTAAGGAGTGTATACATCAGTACACGTAATATGAGAGTTTTTACCATTCTTAGAAGGTACCCTTAGACTCTTGATACCCGTTGGTGCTAGCTCAATGGATGACTTAAGGATGGTAAAAAAGCTCATGTAATATAGTGCTTGTTTCGTATTGGTAATAACAACGCCGTTCAGGCTTCTTGTCCATGCAACCATACGCATACTACTTGTGGTCTCGTCACTGCAGAATTTTTAGTACCACACCATCAAAATTTGCCTAAAAATATAAGAGATTCAGAAACAGAAAACCTTCGCAAGACTATAGGTCTCATTCCATATAAGAACGAAATGGAGCGCCCTTCCCAGGGAGTATGGATACCAACCGATGGTGCCAACTGTACCTATGTCAGTATATGTTCTGAAGTAGATCCGTTTGATCAAGAGCTAGGTCTGCTGAAGCCACTGAGACTACTGATATCACCATTGTGGACGTCGAGGTCTGAAGGATCATGGAGTATGAAGTTCTCACTGTGCTTTGAGATTTTCATTACAAGGAAAAATGGAGCCTAGTTGTGTTTGCAGTTGCATATTCGGCAGAAAGTGTCCATTGTCTTCAGGATGGTAGTGTGTCACACTTTCTGCACAAAGGAGCAGATCATCAGGGTTTCTCTTGAACAGGTTAGGACAAATTTAACATACACTGAATTTACAATCTCTTTACTAACTATGTCAGTCAAGGGTGAAAGAGCAGAAACTTACTCAGATTCTTCGGCGTTTGTTTGGATCGTAAGTGTCCTCAGACTGCGTGAGATTTTCCATTCGGTTTGCTTCGCTGGTTATTCCACTGGTATCAAGATCACCCCACTCTGGTTCGATGTAGTCACCTGTTTTGTATGAAGCAGGCTAGATAACGATATAGCAAACGAACACAAATTACGCAAGGGAAGCACAACAAGGGGTGCCTCCATGCTATTCCAAATAAACTGAGTACACACGATTTGATCAGATAAGGAATACAGAAACAACAGAATCTGGTGTACTCACTACCTTTGATTCCAAAAAAGTTACTGCACCCTTCGCACTGGCATTTGGCAGTGCACCCGACCTTGTTCTTCAAGACAAAAACCAACCATTTAGGCTTAGCAGTACGGTCATGAAAGAAGAATATATAGGTTCCAAACAAATATATATAAAATAGACATGCATGTATAAACACACCTTGAAGCACTCACAATACATTTTGCTGCACTTGGACTTCCGGCAGTTGCACCCCTTGGCATGCCACTGTAGTTCATCGCCCTGAAATGCATGCAACGTGAAACGATTCAAGCGACGACAAACCACTATCAAAGTTAAAACAGCATGGACTTAACTGGCGTGCTCCATGAAAGAAGAGTGTACATGTATTACCGGCACCGCATCAGATCTCTGGCCATGGATTTGCATGTAATCTTGAGCAACAAAAATCTTGGGATCAAATGCGTTGGGTTCTTTCTTCTGGATCAGGAAGGCTTTCTCCTCCACCTCGTCCTCGTTGTCTTCAGTGTTCCAGCAGTAAAGGCAATTGCAGTTCTCAGAGCAAAACCATCCCGCACCGAAACACATGCAATAGCTGCAGATAACGTATTATCAAGCAAAAAAATAGATGCTGAAAAGTAAGAACAATTAGCACACCAGTTAACTAATTAATTGAATGGATCATATTCAGATCCAACTATGTATATGTACATACTGCATACCGTTGGAGGCAGTGGGACTTGGTGCAAGAGCAAGTTGGCCGCTCAACGTCTGACATGCTTAGAGTAGAGAGTTTCCGAAGCAATTGAATCGTCTACAAGGAGGTTGCCGTCAAAGAACTAGAATGCAAGTGCGTGTTGAGAAGACGAAACATGTCCAAACATCACAATTTAATTTCTATCTACAGTTGTAAACGGTATGTATATATAATGTTTTGTCCCATAGTGATACTATAACAACGAAATAGGAATGCTGACAACTTGATCTGGACCTAATTGGGAACTAACAAACACAAATACAACTATACAAGGGATATATAGACAGAAATACAGAAATTCGAAAAGTTTTTCTTGGCACTATGAGAACCGCTACGCAGCAAACTAACGACTAACATTCAGAAATATTGCTTCTGCATTATCAAAAGCGACAGCCAACAAGTAACTATGAATCTAAGTGCTTTTGGCTGGCTTGCATTAACTGTGGTATCAGCCTATCCAAAATCATTTGAGGTGTGCAATAAAATATCACACACCATGTAGCAGATCAATTTCGATTGTTAAATCCTCCTAGATAAAAAAACATTAGTAATGCATGCACTCAATAGCACAATGGCATAGAAATTTAGGAACCGAAGCACTTTATTCTTAATTGATTCAGCTGATCTCAGGGACGAGTTTAATTATCTGGAGTAATCCGAGGACCACATCAACTATATAACATAGAAGAGAGCAAGTGTATGTTACGAATGGTAGCGGCATTATCAGTGGTACAATGTATATACGAAGCAGTACGGATTTTTGGGAACAACTGGACAAAAACCTTCAAATGTGTCATACAGCTTACACAGTCTAGAACTAGCTTGACAGATTCGTATACTGAAGAAGAATGTAATCAACGATAGACTGAAATTCAAGAGTAGATACACAATCTAGACGGTGTAAAATTGCTGCATCCATACGTACTACGTGGGCAGCAAACTTGGCTCATGGTACACGCTACGGCACTAGCTAATACATGGAAGATTCATCAAATCGGAAACTGGGAGAAATCTGGACATCCACCGTGGAAGATGCAAACGATAGCCGAAATGTAGTACTACTTAGTAGTTGAGCGAGGAGAGGAGAGGGATGCATGCTCGCTACATACGGATGCGGCCAGAGGAGTAGGAGGCTTTGATTGCGTCAGCGTATTTTGGCCGGGTGCACAAAGAAGGCGCCGGCGGCGAGGGTCTGCCTGCGAGAAGAAAAAAAAAGTGAGTTCGCCGGGGTCGCAAAACCTTAGGGGGAGGCGGAGAGGAGATTAACTAGGAAGTAACCGAATAGCCGCCGGTGTGGGAGGACGAGACGTCGCCGGCAACGGGAATGGGAGGTGGCGCCGTTGCGCTGGTCTCGCGCAACGCCGGGACGCGATCACACGCGACGGAGGCGCCGTTCCCGAAAAAGAAATCGCGTGGGCTTTAGGTGGCTGTGATAGGCCTATAATAGGCTTTAATATGGGCCTTAGGTGGCTTGTGATAGGCCTTTAATGTGCTTTTATATGGGCATTCCGTGGGCCTTTAAGTCAGAAGTAGAAAGAATACTTGGGACGAACCACCGTTGACGTCCGCCACGTACATCCAAGAGAGGATGGACAACCAACTGGAGAATGACACGTGTACCACGGACCAGTCAACCCCCCAAACCCACCCACTGACGACTCGGGCCTACACCTCGTCTCCCCTCCAGAGAGGAAATGATCACTTATTTCGCCCTCGTCTTTAAAAAAAAAAAAAGTAGTATTTGTCAAACAAAATTATAAAAATAGCCTCCTCCTTACTACAGCATCACAGAAAAAACCCACCATGCTACAGTACGACAGAAGGTGCTATAGTACCCATGATACTGTAGCACAAGCCATACATCTGCCATGGGTTACGAATTAGTGTGCGTTTGGATAAACGCAAAGGGTGGATGGGATTGTTTTATTCATCTTTTTGTATTTTTCTAGTTGTTTGTTTAGATGGATGGGTGGATGAGGTCATCTAACTCTTAGTAATATTTCTCACAGTTGCTAGATGAAGTCATCCCTCTAAATTGGTTGGATGAGGCCATCTAACTTTCATCTCACCAATCAAATTTGAACTCTCATCATATCCACCATCCAACTCTCGTCCCTCCAACCAAATAAAAATTTGGCTCATTCCATCTATCTCCCATCCCTTCAATCAAACATGAGCTTAGATGACTTAATCCTTACTAGGGTGGATAGTTCTATCCCATCCACTCTTCTTGAACCGAACGAACCCTTACACATCTAATCAACAACCTCTTGCATTATTATTTTGGAAGCAAATCTGGTCCTTCTCGATCGCGAAAGCATATGTAGATGATATGTGTCACTTACTGCGATCTCCTATCGCAACGGGTGGTCCGTATCATAGATGTCTTCCTGCTAAGCTCGGGGTATCACAACATGTATCTATCAAGCTTTGCAGGAGGGGTATCACGGTACCAAGCTCGGTAGGAGACGGTACTGCTGAACATAGGTAATACGGCATGTTTTGCCGAGTTTAGCGTACTCGGTAGATCGGCTCGTAACTGACACTGTTGCTAGCCTTTTCCTTCTTGCTGCAATACATAGGTTTTGTTTGGGACTTAAGTCAGCTTTAACTTTTAAAAAGATCAGAAAGTCTCTTAAACAGGTCAGCTTTTAAATGACTTGCATAAGCTAGAAGTCAATATAACTAACAAAAACTAAAAGACAAAAATAGTGTGAAATGTGTTTTTATAACTTATTATGAAGATAAATTAGACATATATCAAACGATCTCTCTGGAGAAATTACAACTGTTTTTTAACTAAAAAAATAAAAAAAACAGTTTTTTAAGAAAAACTACCGCTCCTTCGCACAGGCCAAGTTTGCGTTGCAAATAGTTCCGCTGAAATAGTGTACTTTTGCAGTTGCTTTTAACTGTGAGTTGTATTTTTCTTACAAACAACTCTGACGAAATGGAGTACTAGTAGTCTAGCACAATTCGATGATTTGAGCTCGTAGACCCTCGGCCCCACACAGACAAGGTTTCAAATCTCATTTTCTGTTGATAGAAGGTGGCTAAAATCCAAAATTTCGTCGAGATCTCGAAATTTTGAATAAATTCCGGAAGGAATATATAAAAAAAATTCAAATCAGGTTTATTTTCAACCGAAATTTTCGAGATTTCACCGAGAAATACCGAAATTTCGCCTAGAAATGCCGAGATTTCAGTAAAATTGAACCGAGAGAGAAATGGTGTAAAACACATTGAATTTTGTTTATTTTTTTTGTTGATGATCTTGGCACATCACTAATATTCCTATAAAAATTTCAGATGATTATCAAGCCTGAGGAAGTTTTAAAAATTCTTACAATCGTACTATTATGATAAAAGGCTCATCAACAAATTTGAACTGAATGAAAAATAGAACAAATCACGTTATAAAATTTTGAAAATATTTATAAAAGGCCTTGACGCATCAATAATATTGTCATAAAATTTTCATATGATGATCAAACCTTGGGAATTTTAAAAGAAATTGACAGTGATATTGTCCTGAAAGAAGCAAACTTCAACCGAATGAAAAATGGTTCAAACCACATTAGAAAATTTTGAACTTTTTTTGGATGGTCCTGATGCATCATAAATATCTATATATAACTTTATATGATGAAAAAGTATGAGGAATTTTTAAAAATTCTGACAGTGCTACTGCCATGATAAGAGCCTGATGATCAATACATAGATTTGTTTGAGCAACCCAAAAAGGTTTAGAATTTTTGAAACTTTTACATAAGGGTTATAAGGCAATGTTTAATCTCTTATAAAAATTTTGGATCATGATCACACTTAAATTGAATTTAGAAAATTCTTACAATGGTACTGTACCATTTATGTTCCGTGTGTTTTTGTTTTTTTGAAAGATAACAAATGAAGTTCAATGCATCCATAGTTTTGATTGAGGAAACAAAAAAATTTAGAGAAGGATTACTAGGCAATGATTAAGCTCTCATAAAAATTTTGGATCATGATCACACTCGAGACAATTTATAAAATTCTGACAAGGTTATTGTCTCACTTAAGTTCATTCTGTTTTTGATTTTTTAAAGATAACAAATGAAGTTCAATTCTTTTGAAAATTGTTTTTTTATTATCCTAGACTGATAAATATGATACATAAATTTTTCGAAGTATGATCAAGCTTATACAATTTTATAAAAATCTGATAGTATTTCTATCAAAATTATAAAATATCTCAAAAATTCAAATTTTCAACAAATTTTCTTAGAAGAGGGCATTCTTAAGGGTTATTGGGCCAAATCTGGTAAAAAACACACGAGATTTACCAAAATCTCAACGATTTTTTTGACATTACTGTAGCAATTTTATTTTTTTTATCCGGTCAGGATTTTGAATCTCGTTCCTGACCGAAATCCGAGATTTCGCGGAATTTGTAACCTTGCACACATATTGATGTATTATACCACGTCCCACGACACAAAGTGTTCAAACGAAAATTGTAAATCCTATCCCTTCTCAACCACGGTAAGTACCTTCTGCGTTTTTAAACCTCTACAGCCATCCATCATGCTCTCTAATCACCATAGGTGGACCTACCGTGCTCCTACACTGCGACAGGTGATGTGCGATGGTCTTATGTCATAGCAGATGATACGTCTCATCTCCTGATACCATGATCGAGAAGAGCTACACATCTATAATTTCGTTAGTTAGAGACAAAGTTGAAAATAATCGGGGCAAAGAATGGGAAAACCCTAAAATCTCGCATATTTCTACAACCAGTCAGTCAACCACACACCTAGCTAGTATAGTAGCTAGTACAGTGTACTGCACAAGCTAGCACAAATTGCAGCCATGGATCCCCTTAAACCAACCCGCAGGCGGCTCGTCGGCGCCGCCGTCGGCTGCCTCTCCCTCTTCCTCCTCTACCGCGGCCTCCTCTGGGGCTCCAGCCCCTTGCCGCCATTCACCGAGCCACCGCAAGAAGACGAGCCCAGCAAGCTCAAGCAGCTGGTGGAGACCTCCTCACCGCCTCCACATCCTTACCACATTGCAGCTGCACCTGCCCCAAGCCCAAGTGCGGGTGTTGAGGTATATCAAGAAGCGGAGCAGGCTTCTGGCTTTCCGGCACCAGCGCCGGCGCCGGCGCAGGGGGAGTGCGACCTCTTCGACGGCAGCTGGGTGTACGACCCGGCCGGGTATCCTCTCTACGAGGCGCGGGAGTGCCCGTTCTTGAGCGACCAGGTCACCTGCCGGAGGAACGGCCGGACAGACTCCGGCTACGAGCACTGGAGGTGGCGACCCCGGGGGTGCGGCGGCGCTCTCAGGTTGGTGCCTCTCTGCCTCTGCAAGCAGCTGTGCTAGTCTAGTCTCAACTCTCAAGCAGCTATCAAACCAATTTATTTTCCTCACAAAAACGATTTTTTTTGCCGTGTTTGATTCTTGAATCTAGAATTTTGAAATGTGCTTGTGCACCTTTATTTATGCATATCAGTATGAGGAGTAATGGCTAGATGAGCAGCCCGTGCAAGTGACAGGCCCCGTTCTTGGATACAAAAGGTGTTCAAAGGGTAGTAAAGTTCTGATGTTAATCTCGGCGTTGCTTTTGAGTTGGGAACAGAATTCTGACAATGCCCTCTCTGAAGATGGAACCTTTGTGGAAGGAATTTTTGAAACCACATGACCATACATAGATGTAGCACAAGAGAACCTTTGGATTCTCCACGTGCCTGCGACATTTCCTCCCTTGCATCGTTGCAATTGAACAGCCGTGTGGTTCTCCATTGCAATCGTACACGTTGCCACTGAAGAAACCTGAATGCATTTTCTACTTCTCTCTGGAAAAAAAAATCAGGTTGGGCGGTGGGGAGATGCTGGAGCAGTGCCGGGACAAGCAAGTGGTGCTCGTCGGCGACTCCCTCAACAGGAACATGTGGGAGTCTCTCGCCTGCATCCTCTACGTGGCGGCGCCCGACCGGTCACGGGCCCTCGTCGACGATGCCAGCGCCGAGCACAAGATCTTTCGCGCGTTGGTAACCATTCTTTTCCTCCAGTTCTCCAAAGCTGAAACTTTTGCAGCTTATATTACTCGCCAGTGCAGCAGCAAACATATGTTCCCCTCAATGCTGGTCAACTTATGACCTGTATCAGTACTGAGTATGCACTGGCCTGTACATGCGAATATGCGATGTGCGTTGAAACAGTTGAACTGCATAGAGCATGTGGAAACTGACAACTCTTGTTCAACACGACGATCAGGATCACAATTGCTCCGTGGAGTTCTACTGGAGCCCGTTCCTCGTCGATCTTGAGGAGAAGGACGACCAGACGAGGGCACTCAAGCTGGACCAGCTCCCGGCGACGTCGAGCCGGTTCGTCGGCGCCGACGTCCTAGTGTTCAACACGGGCCACTGGTGGACGCACACCGGCAAGTTCAGGGCGTAAGTTCCCGCTGAACTCGTGAGCTCATTACAAGCTATGATTATACAGCATAACTGCCATGACTCGAGATGAGGTGTCTGCAGGTGGGACCACTTCGAGAGGAATGGGAAGAATGTGCAGATGGAAGTAGAGGAAGCATTCAACAGAGCGTTCAGGACATGGACACGATGGGTCGATCAAAACGTGGACTCCAACAGAACCAGGGTGTTCTTCCGGAGCATCTCCCCTGAACACAAGAGGTGCGTTAATCCACGGTACACTCATCGATAATCTGCGTATAATCGATCGATGATCTTGTTCGAAAAATATAGCCGAATGATGAAACATAACGTGATGATATCTGCAGCATGAACCGGTGCTACAACCAGACATCTCCAATCACCACCGAGACCTACGTGCAACTCTTTCCGAGAAGCGTCATCTCCATCGTCGAGAGGAACTTACGGAGGACGAGGACGCCGATCGCATACCTGAACATCACCTGGCTGTCGGAGTTCCGACGCGACGCGCATCCGTCGGTGTTCGCGGCCAAGGGAGGGAATCTGCTGACAATGGAGCAAAGGAGGCAGCCGGGTTCGTATGCTGATTGCAGTCACTGGTGCCTGCCGGGAGTTCCTGACACTTGGAACGTACTACTGTTTGCCTCCTGGATGAGGTCTCTCCCCACTGTGCCATTGTTAGGGTAGTGGATGAAACTCATTTTTTGCATTTTGCTTTACCTGAGTGAGCTTCATAGCATAAAAAAGGAAAACAAGAAAGAGAAGATCACGGAATCGATGTGCATATCCTACGTATTTAAACAATGGTTTTTGATAAACATCACCCGGATGTTTTCTTAGCAAAAAAAAATTCAAATTTTAGAGCATTGGATCTACGGTGAGATCCGTAAGACGTGAAAGGAGGTGGGATTGTGTTTTGACAGATGGTTTGATACTTTGATCTAAAGGTCTAAAATTTGGATGTTTGTAAGAAACAAAACATCCGGACTTAAACAATTTGTCCCCGCTTAGGGTGTATTTGGTAGGGATTCAGCTCCATCAGATCCGTGGATGGATTTGGTGGAGTTGGGTATTCGTAGCTCCACCAGATCCGTGGAGCTGGAGCTGTGAGTACACTAAGAGTGTTTAGATGGATCATCTTGTTTACATTTTAGACCAAAAATATAAACTTAATTCACTTTATTTTAGCCTACAAGTTTCAGATCTTAGGTGAAGCCGAGATGAAGCTCTACCAAACAGGCCTTTAATGTAGTTAATGCTATTTCTCTGCATCACCTCTATTGATTTCAGCCTTTGGACGAGTATTCGAAGGTAAATGTTGGATGGGCTGTTTTGGTTCGCATTTGTACTCAAGTTTCTACGTGTACAGCAAGAAGGCGACATCTCATAATTTTGGGCATATAATTCTATCAAATAACACTAGAGTTTTGTGCACTGTATTGTTGCTCCTTGTAACAAGTGATCCTGCAGCAACTCACGGCGAATCACCTAGTATTATATATGAACGGTGCTTTCATACTCAAGAGAAAAAGAAAATCCACATGTCCTGGAGCATCTCTCACCAGTGGTGGCGGAACCTCAAATATTTCATAGTGGTGTATATTTCACACGTATAATTTTATAGTCTTGTATAATAATTCCGCAACATTATAAATTGAACACATATATGAAATTTGCTAAAAGTACAATACAAATAGTTCTAATGTCTTTAAAATTCTAAACCACCGAAATCGAAACCAATTTAATTAACAAATTTAACGTATCGAAGAGTTATATTGTAGCGTTTCTCAGAGTACCGCCCCTGCATCTCACGGTTATTAGTGATGAAGCCCAAGCTTTTTTTCCCCGTTTGGGATTACAAGATTGTAGGACCCGTCCGGTTAGTTCAAATCCTGAGACTCGCCTGGTGCCTACCCCTTTAATGCGAGCCATAGCTCCTGCCATACTTATTTTTTACAAGATTGTTTGTTCAAGTTGAATACCAGCAGTAGTGCGGTATGGATAGGGTTACTATACAATCTAAACGGCGATTGCAAATTAAGTAGTCATTAATTGAGCTAACGAATGGTTAGAATCGTTCAATAGTACGTTGCTACAGGAAAAAAATACAGTGTTTTCAAACAATATTCTCAAAATATCTAAGCTTTCGCTTTTTGATCTAACGATGAATATGTAACCGCTTAAGTTGCATTGTATTAGGACTACATTGCCGTGCGGTACCTATCCTGACGGGGACAGGATGTAACCACAAGAAAATTAATAATCTCAACATAAGACAGTTGGTGTGCAACATATTTGATGCACAAGGGCATATTGCTGAACACTGCACAAGCTCGTTCCGAGCCGAATAAGCTGTTGATGAACCGGAACCGAGAATGCAAAACTGTAAACTCTCTTCTTCTCTGTTTGAAGATTTTGTGTCGTAACTCGTAACTAGTATTCTTCAAAGGAAGATATTTCCGGAAGCACCAGTGGTCTAGTGGTAGAATAGTACCCTGCCACGGTACAGACCCGGGTTCGATTCCCGGCTGGTGCAGTCTTTTTTTTTGCCCTTTTTGATTTTCTGCGTGGGCCAATTTGGACTTCAAATGGGCTGAGTAGGTTCATCTTCCCCGTGCGCACAAACAAACATTGGCAGGATAAGGTTGTTCGTCGTCCTCTTCAGTGCGGTGTGCGGCTG
Organism: Otatea glauca; assembly: GCA_036346275.1. Lineage (NCBI taxonomy): Eukaryota > Viridiplantae > Streptophyta > Magnoliopsida > Poales > Poaceae > Otatea > Otatea glauca. The sequence goes on along the minus strand of CM070719.1, from coordinate 63,759,445 downwards.
CTTCCCTTTCCTTCCCCCTCTGCTCTCTATCCGCCTCCATTGCTCTGGAGCATCTTGTTTTGTCTCGTGCTGCTGTCCGGCCAACTTTCTTGCTCAGAAAGCCGCAAGAGTCTGCTGCGGTGTAAGGTCGCAAAACCATGGCGGCGGCCGTCCATTGTGCTAGGTAATGTCCACCACTGGCCATGTCGTCTTCTTTTTAGTTCTGCCCATTGTGTGTTAGACCCGTTGCCGTCCTCCATGTCCAATCCCGTCGCGCTGCCGTAACATAAGCAAAATGTCCATATTTTCTCTGTAACTTGGCGTCTTGTTCGGTTGGAAATTTGGAACTTCGAAATTAATGTAGCCAGAACACCGATGTTATAGGCCACTTTGTACTTGATATTGCAGGTGAATTATGTGTTAATTCATAGAACACCTATGTCGTTGTATTACAGTAAAGTCTTTTAGTTATTGTTCAGATGCATGCTTAGTTTTAAGTCGCGCTCTCTCTTCTTCTATGGACACTGCACTGCCAAATATACTGACATTAATTCAGCTTCACACAACTAGAGGCTCTCCTGCTGAATTTCATTGATAAGACTTCTGGGGACAAGGAGCATAGCTGACTAATTAGTCATTTCGCTTATCTTTCTGTTTACATGTTTCAAGTCAACCTTCAGTTTACTAACTCAAATTGTGCATACAGGGCGCCACCCCCTTCGACGACCTTTGAGTGTGGTTCTAGCACTTCTTCAACAGTCAAATTCTTGTGTTATAAGTACTGTGCACCATTGGAGACAACTCTACTACAGAAAAAAATTCGAGAACCCAATCAATTAATTCGATACAGAGAATTCATTTTGCCCCAGTCATCCTTGAAAGAACAAGCTTGCAAACAGTTGGCCCACACCATGGATGAACAATGGTCCCATCATTCTTACTACTCACTCCCATATTCAAGAGCACAGCCATCTACAAAAAAGAGCGATGTGATGAAGCAAGTGCAAGAACATCATCCTTATCAGCCATCAAATCTAGAAGGTGATGCTTGTCTCACTGATTTGTCAAAAAAGGAAATTGAAAGGAGACGGAAGATTGGTGCAGCAAACAAGGGAAAGGTTCCCTGGACAAAGGGAAGGAAATTAAGCAAAGGTATGACCAAGCTCTCGCTGAAATTTTTGCCTAATTAGCTTTACTGTTCAATGAGGAGTAAGCCATTCTCCTGTAGAGCACAAACAGCTCATCAAGCAACGGACTATCCAAGCCCTGAGAGATCCCAAGGTGATGTCATGTAAGAAACCTTCACATTCCACTCTTGCATATGCGAAAGAGCTACTTGGCTATGGATTGTGAACGATCTAGAGAAATTCAACTCAATTGTTTTCCTTTCCTTTTCTAATCCCAGGTTAGGAAGAAAATGCTAGGGCATCGTCAACTACATAGGTAAATGCATATTTCTGTTATGTCGATGGATGTACAAATATCTAGCTTTGCAAATTCTGAAATAAGTTATGGTCGATCATATTGCAGACAAGTGAGCAAAGATAAAATAAGTGCTGCATTGAGAAAGATCTGGGAGAGGCGAATAGTTTCTGTTAAATCAAGACAGAAGGTTCTTTGGATATGGTCAAATAGTATCGCAGAAGCAGCAAAAGAAGGTGACCACAGCCAAGATAAGCTGGATTGGGACAGCTATGACAAGATAAAGTCTGAGATGATATCTATGTTCCTGTGGAACAAAGAGAGGGAACGGATAATCAAGAAGCTTCAAAAGGCAGTGGCGAAAATAGTTGCCAAGAAGCTTCGAGCAGCAGAGAGAAGGAAACTACAGACTAGAGGGACAAAGAAGTCGAAACCTGAGAAATTGGTGCTACAAAAATCTGATGCTCAGCCGACATGGGTGGTAGTATCTACAAGACCAAAGCTTAAGGAGAGACTAGCCAAGGTAATGGCCACATCCTGCGGTTGGCTGCATTGCATGACGCTTGATTGAGACTATATGCAGTCATTTACATCCCATTACTATGGCTTTTAGGCTTATTAATTTTGAAGTACTCTATCTGTACAGAGTGAGTCAGTAACGCATCCTGAATTTCTTTTTTGATAAAAAAACCCATCGAAATAAACTGCTATGCTGTTCTCTTCCCGTTCATGTTTGCTTTTGACATGGCACTAACTCAAGTTCGTATTCTACTCTACCTTCATGATCGAAGTGGCATGATCGCAAAAAGGAACTTGAAACCTTGATAAGTTCACGGCCAAGGAAAGGAGGAGGGTTGCGAAATCCAGCAGTTTGGCGAAGGACAGCAGAAAGGCGAGCAGAAGTGGACTTGGTGGAGGAGCCTGAGGTTCCCTCTGAAGGCCGGCAGAAGGGGCTTCACTTCTCTTCCAAGAACGGGCTTCCCTGCGCTGACACTTGAGAGGAGCTGTCGAGCACAGGGTAGCGTGCGCGATAGGCATGGCGTTACTCTTTTGAGTCTTGGTTGAGAATGGCCAACTCATGCGATGTTTCGATCTTTTGCGTCATTTCCAGTAGCCTATGTGGATCAAGACTCAAAGAGTAACGCGAGATTTTGCATTAGAGCAGTGCTTCAATGCTTTCCCTTTCAATACAGGTTGCACAAATCTTGAAGTAAGCGAAGGGGTAAGTAATCGTCATCTACCATTCATTCATGCTTTAATATTTGTGCAACTGTCAAAAAGAAAAGCATTGAAGCACCTCTCTTTGCATTATCATTACGGATTTGAAGCTGTGGGTACATTCTTCGCTAATGTAATGTAAGGTGTGTTTTGTCGATTGCTGTCCCTAATATATACGAGTCAGTTACCCTTTTTTGTCGGAATTGAGCAGCCAGAACATATCTGTGTTGGTCCTAAGTTAGTGCCTAGGAGCTGAGAATAGGCACCAGTGGGCCCGCCCAGGGCCCACGCACATGCTTCAGACTCCTCTCCTCACCTAAGCCCGGCCTAGCCTTCTCCTCGGGCTTTCTTCGGCCCGCGCACAACTACTTAGTCCAGCCCATTAATCTCTCACTCGACGCGGGCCCAATTCCCCAACCGGCCTCGCTCGCTCACCCTCGCCGCCGCACCCACCGGCCACGGCAATCGGCGGTCGGGCGCCGGTGCGGAGGAGCACAGGCCACGGGGCGACCGGGCGCGACGGGACGAGGAACGGCCGGACTACGGGACGCGAGCCGGCTACTCCCCCGCATGCGACGGGCGACTGACTGGTGAGATCCTCACTTCCGCACTTCCTCAGATCCATCCGCGTGTTCTTCATTCCTTCCTCTTTCGTACGGGATGGTCGATTTGATTCCTGGATAGTAGCGGTCATAATGATTTACCGCTGCTAATTGGAAATGGTGAATTGATGTGTAGTAAGTACTCCATTACCGTCGACGAGAGTAAAACTAATTTATGCTAGTATTAACTTTCTGTTTACAGCTGGACGCGTTGCATGAGCTAGCCAATGCTGAGATCCTCAGATACTTAGATTTTCAGATCTGCACGCCCAATCTAGCAGTGGAGATCCTAAGCTTGTTAGCTATATCTGCCCATTCATTGAATTCATATGGTTTAGTTTTTTTTTTAAGAACAGAAGTTGTTGTGACATAAAATTCTTATTGAACCCTTACGATGCATGTTGTATAGGTGAAACACAATTTTTTTACCTGTACAAACATGGGAACCGCGGTTTGTGGTGCTTGACACATTGTCGTATATGTCTATCTAGGCCGAGCTACTACATTTGTACACTCGGCTGAAGAAATTGCTTGTTCTTATGATGAACTCTAAGAATAATGGAAGAATACTGAAGGCAGGAAAAGTTACTCATGTCCAAGGAGGAGGACCAAGCTGGGCGGTTATTGCAGGAGGAGTTTTTCTTAGCACACTTTCAGTCAGACTTGGGTGCAAATTAAAGCAAATGTTTCACGCGAAGCAGCACTTCCAAAGGTATAATGTTCCCATTTGCAGTTTTAACCTCGGCCCCTTTTCTATATTCGTTATATGCTGACTGCCGACTATTCAAAATTGCAGCAAAAAGAAGGCCTGGAGCATGTGAGCTGCATTCAAATGTCTACCGGTTTAGTGACTAAACTAGCTGCTACTGCTGTATGTCAGGTGCCTTTTCTGTAAACAGTAAACCCAAACTCTTCGAGTTGTATGCTAATTGTCGGGAAAAAAAATTAACATTCCCACTTAAAACATGTTCAAACCAAACCACTTGCACTATAACCACTAAGTAGAGGGATGAAAAGTTTACTAGGGCCCAGAGGCGATCCACCTTCTGTACTGTGGATCACTACCATTGTCTTACTCTCACATTATAGCTCCTAGGGGTGCTTTGAACCCCACATTGCTCATTGCTAGGATCAAAATCCATCGTGTGGCCCTACTGAGCTTACTACTGGCAGCTTTGTAACCCCAGAGTTCTATAATTTGAGAGCACAATTAGTCTATATTTTCTCAGTGGATTTAAATTGCGAGAAGAGAGAAATCATGAACATAAGGCTATGATGTCATATGGTCAGCACTCATAGTTCTTGAAAGAAATTTAGGGAGTAAATACCAATATGCTGGCTATCAAATATATAAGATGCTACTTGCAAAGCTAGTTGATACTGCTATACCTACACCCCTAGAAATGATAGGAATAGTTCCTAGGCTTCCCCAGAGTTTAGGTTACCACTTACCATTGCCATTCTTTTCTGCTGTAACCAGCCAAACTTGTTGCTGCCTGGTTAGGACATCAATTTAGGAGTATCTGATTTGCAGTGAGTTAAGGGCAACCTAGAGTGGTTTAAGTGTGCTACTCGCGCATCAAACGCCATGAAGTTTGGTTTAACACCAAATAAAGTTGCCTTTTTTTTTTTACCATCTGCAGCTAATAACTGGTACAGGCTACTTGGTGTAAACCTGCATTTTCCTTTGGTTATCTTCCTTTGTCAGTATGTTGTCTTGTTGACAACACACCATTTATTGGGGTTGGATAGTGTCACGATTATTTTGCATGATTTATACGAGTAGATTTATACTTATCATCACCTCATGTTAAACGTCCTCACTGAGCACTTGGATGTACAAAGATAGTTCTGACTGTTAGATTATTGCATCTGTATCCTAATAACAACTTTGAATGTGACTTTATCATTTAGGGACACCATGAACATCTTTGCGGTTCCTGGGTGTTCCTTTAGCTGTGCCAATTGAATTGAAATAGCTAAGTTGCATCGTCCTATTATTACAATTGGACATTAAACTCAACCTTTTTATTCTTTTTCTTTTGTGGCATAACAGTTATTCCAAAAGATGGAAAATACTAATTGCTGCCTATTATATGCAGCGCTTGTAAATGGTGGACTGGAAGTCAAGCAAGCACCTGCACGTCCTGTATCAAAATTAACTGAATCATCCCTTCTTCTTGTGAAGATACCAGGGCCAAAATCAAGTAAAGAGAACACTGGTGTCATGTGGACGTCATCGCCTGACCGGCTTGAAGATCCTCATAAACCATTTCAGTACTTAAACAGTTCTGGCTCTCCCTGTGTTTCAGAATCAGGATCTGACATTTATAGCAAGAAAGAGGTCATACAGAAGCTAAGGCAGCACCTCAAGAGACGTGATGAGATTATCATGGAGATGCAAGCTCAGATTGCTGATTTTAAGAACTCTCTTAGCATCCAGTTGGCACAGACCTCCAATTTGCAGTCCCAGCCGGATGCTGCTAACCGAGATCTTTGAATCTGAGAGAGAGATTCAGCATCTAAGGAAGATCATTGCAGATCATTGTGTTGCAGAAGCACTCTCTCAGGATAAGCCTTTGTATGCTGGTCAGTGGCAATCAGATGCTACCAATGGGCATGCTAATGGTTATGCCGATGGCAGTATCAATGTCCCTGAGCTGCATTCTATTGGTATCTAGAAGGGGAAGGGAGAGGTAGATAGAGTGGAGATGCTCAAGAGAGAGGTTGGTGAGCTTAAGGAAATTATTGAAGGGAAGGACTTCCTGCTTCAGAGCTACAAGGAGCAGAAGGTGGAGCTTTGCTCTAAGATTAGAGAATTGCAAGGAAAGCTCTCAGCACAAGTGCTGAACATCTTGTAGGATCTACTCATAACATTACGTTGCTGCAAGGAGATGTTGGAGGTCTGCTTCACATTGACCAGGAAATTGTAGGAAAAACTCTCAGGACACATACCGAACATCTTCCAAAGACCCTTGCAGAATGTTAGGCTGATTGGTTTTCTTTCTTTTCCTTCATGTAATGTTTGGTTGGTTTGCTATTTCGCTTTCATTCTTTTCAGTTTTTGCCCTTTTTTGCTTCGTGTTGAGAAAAGGGGTTCCTTTTGGCAGTTGCTAGTCCTAGGTTGCTCAATTAATCATGAACTTGATACTTAAGGCACTGTACAGGTTTTCAGTTTGCAGACAAAAATGTGTAATGTGCCTCCTCTTTTAGCTCGGTATGGTTTAGAGGAGTGTCACTTGGAATGTATGGATGATGATATCTCAAAATTTAGCTTTGCTAGGCCCATCTGCTATGTATGGCATTGCTTTTTGCATGCGATGCCTTTTGTTTGCAAAAGGAGTTCACTACAGAAATTTTAATTGATTTATTCGTTGGCAAGGTTTATTTTTCCTCTGTTTTTTTTATGATTACAAATGTCCACTGGTCAAGTTATGTTTATGGACATTCGTCTCGTGCATCGAGTTGTTGATTGCGTAATGTGGTGTTGACTTGGCTGCAGAGCATGTGTGATTCCTCCTCTTCCCACTGCTTACTGCCAAGCAGCCGAATTTACAGCAATTGGCCAAGTATATGTTATTTGTCAAGGATATTTTAAGGTTCTGTTTATTTCTCGACAAATATTCCATGGTTAAATTAAGGCACCAACTTAATACTGCTTCTGCAGGAAAATTAAAGAGAAGCATGATGTCATGGTTACAGACTGAGATGGACGTGTCTGCTTCATTGACGAATGGATTTGATTCGAAATCATTGCCCGGAGGGCTGGGACAAACTGGAAGAGTTTCAGCAGCAAAGAACACCTCAGCTTGGGGTCCTACCAATAAACCAGGTGCCCCTTCGTGCTCCTCCAATTGCAGTATTCAGATAAAGCAACCACTGGCTGTCTCTCATACTGCTCCAGCTGCAATTACACGCCTGTGCAACTACTTCCGTCTCTACAGTCTTTTGCACCCAATCAAGAACCTCAAACTTATGGTTCATGCACACCTGTTGACATCGAAAGGGAACAACTGACTTCTATTCAACATTGTCTGTTAATGAGGAGGGTATATCTGGACAGCTCTCCACTATTGCACTTGATGATGTTGATCCTTTTGCCAACTAGTCACCAAAACTAAGCCAATGATTTCCGATCTGATGAAAGGGAAGGAAATGTCACTGGCATTTCAGTATTTGATCACCACAACAACACAAGTCCTAATATTTCAGGATTGGGTACTGGAAACATAGGATTCTCTGTCAATAGCAATTATGTTGGACAAGGGGAAAATAGTCAAGCAAGCTGGTTGGCCAAACCAACCAGTACACATTTGACTCAGAGGAACTCAGCTTTAAGCTTTGGAGATCCAACTGGAGGACTGAACAACACTGGTTTACCCAATTCAAGTAAGAGCAGTGCTTCAATGCTTTCCCTCTCAATACAGGTTGCACAAATCTTGAAGCAAGCGAAGGGGTAAGTAATCGCCATCTACCATTCATTCATGCTTTAATATTTGTGCAACTGTCAAAAGGAAAAGCATTGAAGCACCTCTCTTCAAGTAATTATAGTGCAAGCCAGAGCATAGGCAAACCAGTATCTGATCTTGGATCAATGTTGGTTGCAAGCAATACTGCTCAGGCCATCTCAAGCTGGCTCCACCTACAACTGCTGCTGTTGGAATAGGGCGTGGTAGAAATCAAGGGCAATCAACGCTGTCCTGAGCATTGCAGCTTCCCGTTCAAATGCTTCGTTAAGACTCCTATCCTGGATTTATTGTGCTTTCTTTCATTTACAGAAAGACCACAAATTGCAGAAAGTGCTGAATTAAGCTTCATATAAGGTGCGGATCTTATCTTCCCTGGACGCTGCTTTGTGTAATTAACGCATTTCATGTCTATTTAATACCCTGGACGTCATGTGTTTGATATGCCTCTAAGCAGCAGATTGACCAAAGTACTTTGAGGGAAGCGTATAACGACATAAATAAACATGAATATAGTCGAATACTTATTGGGTTGTGAATTTTGTACATGGGGACCCAAATCGAGTAAATACACGTACTACCATTTTGAGTTTTTATTTTTGTGTAACAGCCTATTACTAATACACGTACTACTTACTAATAGGCTGCATGTATTTGGACATCACTGTTGGAAATATGCCCAAGAGGTCGATTATGAAGATGATTATCTTGTATTTATGCTTATATTGTTCCTTTAATAATATCATATTATAGATCACCAAGTATGTGACTTGATGGTGAAACTCTATAATTTAATTATGACATTATTATAAATTATCCCTTGTTTATTTATTGGTTGGGATACCCATAATATTTATTCAAAATAAGCACACGAATTATTTGAAAACCATGTTTCACAGATTATGAGTATGCGATACAATTCAATCATTTGAATACATGTAAGTGTACATGCTATTGGACTGATCCGCTTATGAAACACCTTTTGAGGATTTGATTATTGTCATAAGTTGTTTCATATAATGATAATGATTGATCGATCCTTAGACCTGAGATCAACACAGTTTCTTACTTGAGAATGGTATGCTTTGATATTGTCTAATGTTATCCGTAACTGGATAATCATAAAGACAACACTCGGATATACCTTGAATCATGCAGAGGGAAATGTATGATCAAGATGGAATTTGTCTCCCTCATATTGAAGGAATGATATCAATCGGCCACTAGATGAAATAGACCTAAGAATGTGCATGGCTATGCCTGAATGATTAAATGTGTTAATCGATCGATCTAGTTAGTCTACTTCAGATAATTGAGAAAATCAGTTTAACATTACAAGGATGACACACCTCAACTTTGAGTTAAACCATAATATGAAAGTGATAAAGAGACCGACATGTATTCATTGAAGGCTTGTCGGATAAATAACATTAATGCAATTTGGGTAGTCGTTATGTTCTGCTAGGAGTCGCTTGCGACTAATGAATCGAAAAAGGAGTTCTTCAATTTATTGCCAACATAGCATGAATCTAAAGGGTCACACACTAGAATAAGCTTTAAGACAGATTTATCAAATTTTCTCTCGTAACATACGTGTCAATGCGATTGAACATGATATCTAGTTGTTTACAAAAGGGTTGCGAATCCGCGTGCAAAAATATGACTTTTTTCATGCGGAAATCACAGCGGCAGCGCTGAAAATCACTGTAGCAGCTCGCGGGAAAACACTGTAGCATGTCGTCAAGTGCTGTAGCAACCGACATATGAACAGTGCCAGGTGTTGTTGCTGTAGCAGCCAACATATGAACAGTGCATATGGTGTTATTGTAGCAACCAACACATGAACAGTGCCAAGTGCTAGTTGTTGTAGCAACCGACTTTAGTGCAGTGTTTGGTTATAAATTTGGGTTCTAGGTTCAGAAAATTAATGAAAAAATGAGAGAAAAAATAAAGGAAGATGGAAAAGTTACACCTGAACTAGATAAAAGATCCTAAGAGTTGTATTGCGCGGTACTAGTATATCGGCGTACGATGTCGTCCACCTGTTCGTGTGGATACCTGAATGTCGTGGCTGCTACTACCATGAAGATCCTACGTATCCATTTCCGCTGCTACGTCTAGGCGTTGAAGCTGCGAGCTTCGCCGAGAGCTTCTGCAAAAGTTTTGTATTTGCACTCCTAAAACTACGGTATGCATTTATTGCTTTCGATATTTTCTAAATCTTGGTTCTAATGCATACGGTTGGTCCGAAAAGAGGATAATTTTGTAAAATTTACTTGGTCTTGCCTACCCGATTTCCCAACAATCACAACTGTACCTCTCCACTCTCTACAGAGCGTGGAATTCATTTATTCAGATTTCAGACAAGGCCCAAGCTGGGTATGGGCCTATATATTGGGACAAAGCTGTCCTTGTTCTAGTTGTTTAAAATTGTAACTAGAACCCTACAATGAGAATGCTTGCTTTGTTTCTTGCTTCATCGTTACATTTTTAATTAGTTTTTTTTGCTTAAATATAAGATTTTCCACCCTTAATTCTTATGATCATGTAAATTATGTTTCTTGTTTGCCATTGTCCTGAATTATATTGCTGCCAAGCGCCAGCAGCATTTTTTGGCTTATGCACTGGATCGCAGTACCGAAATGTGCCACTTTACTGAAGCCTTTCTTGGCACTGAATCTGTGGTGGTAGGAAGCAGGGGTTTTCGGTTTTATCATTTATACCGGTTTGATGAGCCCCGAGAAAAATGGGCTTGCAGAGCTAGCTATAGATGATGGCAAGCTGGAGTTCACTTCACTTCCCTCATGCCTACTCGATCATCATGGGATGGCCAAGATGCCCATGTTGCTGCAGGTGTAACCAGCTTATTCACGTCAACTCCTGCAAACCCTTCAACTCCATGGCAGGCATCATGCATGCATTGATTGAGAGATTCAGCTTTCCGTGCAGCTAGACAAGCGGCCAAAGCTAGCCTTGACTTCCATTCCAATCCATAGTGCTCAGCTGAGTAATGGAAGTTTACGAAGCAAACGGTGTGCCCGGCCGGCCACCGTGCATGTGATCACACAGCCTGTGACAAGTGTACGTAACAACATGCAAGGGACTGGAACTGGATGAGGAGCTAGACCAGCCCCGGCCCACCATTGCTTCATCTGGCACAGGTCGCCTCCGCTAGGACAACCGCACCCCAGCTTTCGATCAGGGCCGACGGTTTCAGATCAGATGGCCATGGCCCCAGCTTGAGCTGGAAGAAGCTAACTGCAGTGCCCTTACGGCACAGGAAGCAGGTTGCAATGGATGATATATACATACATCCATGCATACGCAACACGCCGTCCTATCATCTGGCCGCGACGTGCAGACGTTGCTGCTGCATATGCATTCCAAAACAAGCGTACGCCGGTCAGCCAGCCATTTGTCAGAGGTCGCAGCTAGCTTGGCCCACCCGGTGCCGGCCCTAGGTAACATGCTGCAGCGCTCTCAAGTCTCGAGATGCTGCCGGAGACATGAGAATGTGAGAGGAAATAATGCATGGGATTTGGACAGCGGCTATATGGGACAATGCTGCTCCGCTAGATCCCTTGTAGCGGAGAATCGTTTGCTTCTTAGGACATTGACCATACTATAGTTTTATGGCCTTTGGTGTGCCGCATGCATGCTGTGCTTGGCAGTTGGCACAATGATTCTTGTGACAACTAGAGCGAAACTGAAAGAACAAATGATCAGTGCATATATTGCATGCGGTGTATGCACCACAATAGAAATGCATATCAAATATAATTAACTAGCAGGATGGGCCTGCGCATTTGCGCGGCTAGATTTCTTTTAAAGTTTATAGTATCAAATGATATAATTTATATGCTTGAGAATATATTAATGTATTTTATAGGCTATTTAGATTTTTAAGTTATCATAAATATTAGAAATGATAATAGAAGATGGATGGAATTTCAACTTGACGAACATAATTGAAGTATAAGCTTTGATTGAAGAAAATCATTAAGAATAATAAGTTGCTGGAGTCTCTTCATCTTGCATAGATCATGTAGCTATACACCCCTATTCTTTCTCCATCAGTAAATCTTTTTTCAAAATATATACAACACATGTACCTCTATTTATGAAGAAATTATATTTATTTAGGGATTTTATTTAGGAATTCCTATGGAAGTTAAATTGTTAATTTTATTATATTTACTATTCTAGATTTAGTTATCTTTGGTTGAAATTCTTATATAAAACAAATTGGCATTTTTTTTGTTTATTTGTATTTCAAATTATATTTGCATATTTTTGGATCATACATGACATAGAGTTTATATATATATATATATAGTTTTAGATTGGAATCGTATACAAATTCAATTTGTATTTTTTTATTTCATTTTTATTCCAAATTTAAGATGTTTAAGGATTTTACTTTGGAGTTCATATGGAAATTAAATTGCTAATTTTACTTTGTTTTCTATTCCAAATTTTAGTTTTAGGTTGGTATTCATATGCAAATCTAACTAATAATTTTTAATTAAGTTTTGTTCCTAATTTCATTTTTATTTTGATGTTCGTATGAAAATCAAATTTCTAATTTTATTTTATTTTTAATGTGAATTTCGGTTTTTTTTATTATACAACTCTTTGTTTTAATCATATGGAAATCAACTTCCTATTTTTTTTATTTTTTATTCCGGATTCTAATTTTTTAGGTTGGAATTCGTATATAAATCCAACTACTAATTTTTATTTAATTTTTATTCTGAATTTCTTTTTTATGATGTTCGTATATAAATCAGATTACCAATTATCTTTAATTTTTATTCTGAATTTTATTTTATTTTAATGTTCATATGGAAAGAAGATTACTAATTATCTTTTGTTTTTTATTTCTAATTTTTTTTTGTATTTTACTTCACATGGACTCTTCCTTTTAATCGTATGGAAATCAAATTTCTAATTTTATTTTATTTTTATTTCGAATTTCAGTTATTTCTATATTGTACATAACACGAACTCTTTCTTTTAATCTAGATTATTGTTATAATTCGGACCTACTATGATCAACGGTGTAGATCTTTCTTTTTTTGCCTTCGATTAATATAGAAATTTCTAGCATTGAGAGTGAACGTGATAGCTTCTTTTAACTCTGCTTTAATATTATAAGAGATAGATTAATTAAGCTGCTTCCTCCCAGCAAGGTTCTTTCATCTACCTTTGGTCTATCTCCTCCAAACAGGGCAATGCTGTTGTCACCCATTTATTGCTTTCAGCGCTCGCAGATGCAGCTTTGCAGCCACGCACATCGATGCCCATACATAAATTTCAGCATCAGATTGGAGCGAGGACACGGTACAGTACAGGAGTACCAGAGATAAAGAAATGGAATGGGCAAAGATGGAAGAGGCCGGCATGCATAGCATAGAGTAGGGGATCGATCAGAAAAGCCCTTGTCTTCTTCTCTCTAATTAACCACCCTCTCTTGATGTTCTCTCTCATCTCCATGACTAGACTTGCTGACCACTGCAGTTCGATCAGACTTCAATAACGAGTAGCGAGATGAGGGAGGAACATTGGAAGAAAACACTAGCTCAGCATGTGGAGCACGTGCAGGGGAGCCCCACTCACGTGACGGGGTGGATGCAGGCAATATGTCAGGCCATTGCTTGCTTGTATAACGTAACCTTGAACTCGAAAGTGCTCAGCTCGATCGCCTCGACGACTACGTCATGCGTCTTTGTCCAAGCAAAAAAAAATCGAAGGCGGCTCACTGTAAGGCCTTATTTGGGAGGTTTATTTCCGGCCAGAATCCATGTGGATGGATCAGGATTTTAGCCTAAAATGCCGACCTATTTACAGGGAACCTGACCAGGAATGGACCTCCCAAACAAAACCTAAAAAACTTAATGGCATTGTGCGATCTTTTCGCCAAAAGAATTATTGTACTTGCACACTGAAATCCACCATGAATAATTCTGGTTGAGCTTTGTTTCTTCTCTGTGGAGTGGGCAATGCCACCAAGGATGAACTGTCTTGTTCCTCTTGTACATTTGCTCACTAACTTTTGGAGGAAATCTGGAAGAAAAAAAAAGGGAAAGCATACATATAAGTAGAAAAAAAGTGAGAGAACATGTTACCCTTGTGAATTGCGACCATTCTTAGATCTAGGAAAAGCCAAGCTCCCAACTTTCATAGTCACTTAACAATGCAAATGTCAAGAAGAGAGGCCAATGGATCGGAGTAGATGCCCTTGACGAGCTTTTAATTTTAGAGAGGTGCTTTCATGCTTTTTTTTTTTGACAGTCGTACAAATATTAAAGTATGAATGAAAGTTAGATGATGATTACTTATCTCTTCGCTTGCTTTAATATTCGAACAACTTATATTAAAGTATGAATGGTTGGAAGTCATGCATGCATGTTAACCCATATTTTGCAACCATAGATACTACATGAGATGCTAGCTGAAAAGTTGCGATGTTGTCTTAAGATGATGCAGCAGTGCAGCCTTCCTCGCGAAAACAAGCCCTTATTTGTTTGAGTCTTTTTTATCACTAGTATCCTGCCCTTCATCAGTTTAATTTCTTTTGGTCTACTGCAAAACAGACCCCTCCTAACAGCAAAGATATAAAAATCCAGTAACCGAGCAAGCACCGAACTTCAGATGCATGCAGCTTTTAATATCCTAATGGTGCCAATGATCTAGTTTTGATTCTACATTGGATCCCCTTCCTTGCACAGCTCTTTCGACCCAAATCAATTGATAGTGACAACTAAAGGATAACTATAACAATCCTTGTTTTAGGATCTTGAGGGCTCATTGAATGGTAAAGAACCAATTGGAGTCTTCACCTTGAGTCGATCATTTTACTAGTTAAGAAACAGGAGTAATATCGCGGACAGGTTGGGAGCAATGCTGGTGTCGTTTGAGGTCAGCAGGGGGCTATATGGTGGTTGGAGCATCACAGATCACAAAGTACAACCAGGTCTTGAGTTGGAAGCAATGTGGATGGGTGTATTGCATGCTAATTATTTATGGCCTTTATCTTGTGGCTCCCAAAGCTGTGAAGCATCTGAGGAGAATAAATAATGTGCCATCACAGGTGGAGAGTGATCTGCATTAAGTAGGACAGGTGTGCATTCATCAACTTTTCTCCACTCTTTAGGGTTCAAAATTGTTTCCCCAACATTTATGTTTTTGTGTCAAAACTCACATGCTGGCTAGCAGCTTCTGCAGACACTATCTAATAACTTGCTTGCCATGACAGCTCCTGTTGGTGCGGGTGTATATTGAGACTAGATTTTCCAGGATTAAAACTAGGTCAAACAGCCTGGCAAATTTTGTAAGAGGTTGTGATCCAACTCCTTCGTTTTCTTAACTGACTCTAAATTCAGTGAATAAACATTTTCATGCTTAGACTGAAGCTTTAGACAAAATGCTAGTTTTTCCCAGGACCGAAGCTAGGTCAAACTGCAAGCTCTGAAGTCTGAACCTGTAATCTTCAGTTAAGTCATCATTTATCTGTCAACTACTGAATTTTCTTTTGCAGTATCAAAAACTGCGAATGCCAAAGTTTCATACTGCAAGAATCCTATAGTGACAGGATGCAATCATTAAGGTAAGGAGCTTCATCTTTCAATGCCTTAACGAAGTATATAGATATGCTCTGACCAGTAGGACACAAAAGCTTCAGCTTGCATACTCTGAAGACTGAACCTTGTTGCCAAGCAACATCGCAAGGAGGTGGATGGAATTCTTATGTATACCATGTGAAATCTCTAGAAGGAAAGGAACAATAGGATTTTCAACAATCTGTATCGAACCGTGCAGCTGGTGGCTAATACCATCGTTGATGACGTATAGAACCGAAGAAACGCGGTCGTTTTCGAACTTCGGTAGTAGTGCGCGAATTTTCCAGAAAATAGGTTTTCTCTTCTAAAAGTTAACGGTGTCATGGTTGAGGCATGAGTCAGGGCTAGTTTTCTTCTCAGTTCGCACTTTTTTTTCTCATTTCGAAAGCTTTCACAATGTATCTGAACAATAGTCTTGTTGTAATTCGGACACTCTTCTTTAATGCATGGCAGAGCTCCTGCCGTTTCTTTAAAAAAGAAGACTGAACCTTCGCATATAAAGATATGAAAATCTGATGCTCATTTGTGACAAGCAGAGTTACTGTCCTCCCCCACCGCAATATATTACCCAATTACCAAATCGGTGTTTACTATATACACGTTTACTTCCTTTCTCGTTGTTTAAATACTACGGCACGCGGTTGCATCGAATGGTTGAAAGACATAGCTCTCTCTATATATTCTCAGCGCTACCTACTGCTCCTTCTGAAGTTTATAGCGTGTATTTTTTTAATAGTCTTATCCGTAAAAATAAAACATATTTTATGTTCCAATACAAAAACTAGTATGATATTCTCTTTACACGTCTAATAAATATCCAGGCTCACTTGATATTCTCTACATACATGTATTGAATATAGTACTTAATGATAATAATTAAAAATAGTCTAATTATGTTCAATATCACTTTCATCTATACGTTATAGATTTGGACGGAGAGTACTAATTTTGTTTCAACAGTGCAAAGGAATCTACGGAGCTATCCGTTCTGGTAAAGTGCCCAAGATGAGGCTGCAATTACTTATCCCTGGCCTGCCTGGTGTCTCATTGGACCTGACAGGCATCACATGGCCCCTCCTGTGCTCAAATCTAATTGTTAAAGAGTTGTAAATCTTGCAAACATGGCTTGTGAGTCTGTGACACAGTACTACGTTGGTTGCACTCGAACTGTGTCCAACTGTCTCAAACTAATCTTTATTTCATGGGGGCTCTCAAAGTTTGAAAATACTTACAAATATTTACCACAATCTTAATTGGCTATATGCTATATATATATATATATATATATATATATATATATATATATATATATATATGAAGTATGCACACATGTTCATGCACATGCATGTTTCTAGTTTTGAGTCGATGAACTAGAACTGGTCAATCATCACTTGAGAGACTCAACATGTTAATTAGGAAACATTAAGAAACAAATCCAGACCATGTTCATTGTCTCTTAACAATAAGTAATGCTGTTCGATACTAGCTAGCCACTATGACATGGAGTACATATAGATAACATGGGTCTTATTTAATAAGCAATCATGCATGCATCTGTTTCTGCATGCATTATTGATGCATGGAAAGAAAGAAACTTGCATGGCTTCAAGTGTCTCTGCAGGATGGCACATGTAATACCAGCTAGCTAGCGTTTTCTGTAATATTCCTCTAGATCTCCAAATCTGAAAGCAGCGTTGTTTTTCTGTGCTCTAGCAGCTTACCCCTTGAGACATCTGTTAACTAGTTCTGCAGAAAAGAGTTCAGACTTCAGAGTGATTAGGAGACGTCATTTCTGTTCTCTAATGAGGATTAAGGCTTGAAATCGTATTCTAACAACCGACCAAGCCGAAAGAATTAGCCTGTCCCCTGACGACAACACACATGCTTTGGGAGGGACAACCATGCTGCATGCAAGCTGTTATGCCTGCAACGCGTACAAAGTAGTTAAACGTAGTTGATCTAGCAGTGTTTAATCTAGATTATCTCTGTGCTAGCTGATGCTAAAATTGGTTAAGCAAGTGGACTTAATCTAGATTATCGCAGAGATGGATGTATATATGAGATCCAAAAATTTGCGACAAATGCAAGCATATATGCAGCCGACGCCACCATCTCTGGACCTCTTTTCGGCCTTGTTGGCCCGGTTATATTCTCTGGACCTTCATCAACTCGATCGATCGTTCTGGATCTCTCCTTTCCCTAAAAAAAAAGAAAGGAAAGAAAGAAAGAAAAGAAAAGCTGGATCATGCACTGTTGGTTTTTGAAGATGGTTGGTGTTGGCCTGTGTACCCAGTTTATGTCCTTTATACTGTTTGTAAGCTGAAATCTCCAACAGGATGATCTTGTTTAATGCTTCCAGTAAAAGCAGGGCCTTTCCTGCATGCCCTAGCTTTGGTCTAAATATACTCCGTGGCCGTGCATGATCGAGTCCAGTCCATCGATGCACAGCACAGGTGGATTAGCCACCTCATTATCATCATCAATTCATCGGTCGTCTCGCGGCCAATGAGGTCGCGAAACGTATATACGTACTGTGATCATGCATGCATGTATATATATATATAGAGCAGTGCTTCAATGCTTTCCCTTTTAATACAAGTTGCACAAATCTTGAAGCAAACGAAGGGGTAAGTAATCTCCATCTACCCTCCATTCATGCTTTAATATTTGTACAACTGTAAAAAAAAAGAAAAACATTGAAGCACCTCTCATATATATATATATATATATACCAGTTTAATTACGAGATACTTGCAGCTAGCTAGCTAGCACAGCTACTAGCCCCGACCGTAACATGTGTTAGATAGGTACGTACACTGTGCTATACGCTAGCTAGCCAGTCATATATATACTACAAGAACACCAGTACGTACGTTCTTGCTTCGAGTACCTACTTAATTACGTACTCATGAACTCGATCATGCATGCAGAGATCGACACGTCGGTCGATCGAGTTGGGTGCCGGCCATCACGATGTACGTATAAAAATATGTAGAAATGCATCGCACGGACGGACACATCTAATGATCGCGCCTGCCAGCATATATATATATGACGAACTTAAGTGATCTAGCTAGCTGTTCCTTGTTTATTAAGCTTCAAAGTGCAATCTCGGCTAGCAAATATTTCTAACCGGCCGGTAGAAATAAAATAATAAAAACGAGCACATTTTTCACATGCATTATACTTGTATACGTACAAATAGTAGAGGCGCGCCACAGGCACAGTATACACGCGCTTCTGCAGTGATGAGAGAGAAAGTTATTTGAGCAGTACTTCAATGCTTTCCCTCTTAATACAGGTTGTACAAATCTTGAAGCAAGCGAAGTGGTAAGTAATCGTCATCTACCATTCATTCATGCTTTAATATTTGTGCAACTGTCAGAAGGAAAAGCATTGAAGCACCTCTTAGGTTATTTTTGTAATTACGTTTGTACGAGAGTTATATTTGAAAAAAAAAATACGAGAGGATAGAAAAGCGTTAACGACGATCCAATCCTCTGGCTTGTTGATCAGTGACAGCCACTCGATCATCGAGTTATCCATGCGACCATATTTGCGTGCATGATGACAAGGAAATAGAGCTAGCATACGCATATACGTAGCTAGTGTGGTCCGTGTACTAGCAAGTTCAGAGTTACGAGACTATATATATCTACTCGAGACGTGTGTGTATCCGATCAGAAGTGGAACGTAAGCAAACCTATATCTATGGAACACTATCTATTGTAGGGAGGACAGTACATTGGTAGTCGTCACAGAGTACTGTTTATATACAATAGAGACATAATGATAAGAAATCACCACCGATTTGTTGAGGAAATGAAATGAAATGAAATGAAATCCTACATGATATTGGGGAAGGGATCCCGTGCAGTTTCTACCCTACGGATATTGCAAGTCAGGGTCATCCGATCAAGAGAATAAACGATCTGAGGTATGCAACAGCGCTCATGTACAGTGTGTGCTACAGTACTATCAAAATCGACATTGTATTAGATCTAATCAATCGTTTTTTTTCATCAAACAATCTACGGCTAAAATTGCAGTGGTAAAGGGACGGCACTGAAACTCAATTCAGAATATGGTGATGCCAGTAGCATTCTAATCAAAGTGGAAAGAGTGCAGGAGAAAGAAATAAAAAAACAAATGAGCTGTTTCTGCTAAGCTAGGTTGGACCAAGGGAAGGCAAAGTGTTGCCCATGAATTCCTCTGCCCCACAGGCCACCATGGCACCAACTGGCCAGCTCGTGAAGTAAGAGAGAGAACACAAATCACTCAAAAAAAACGAAATGGAACCACAATCCAAACTTCAACTACGCAAAATCACAAAAACAAGCCCCAAAACCTGCAGAAAAGCCAAATGAAACTCTTCAATGGCCATAGAAAAATAACCAAATTATCACAAAAAAATCTATATAGCCGCCCTTTGTTTCATTCTCAAGCACAAAAAATAATATAAATTAGTCCCTAGACTAGCTAGGCTTTAGTGACTTACACCACCCTCCCTCCCTCCCTCCCATTCTTCTTCTTCATCTTCTATTCCTTTCCTCCCACTCGCACTCACTCTCCTCCATCCATCCAACCCACCACACTGAACTCGTCTCCCTCTTTCTTGTGCTCATCTTGTTGAGTAGCTCTGCACTTGTATGCCTGCTTGGTCCGCGAGGGGGGTGGCGGCGTCTGCTGTGAGGGAGTGGTGGTGGCATTGGTAAGCGGCCCGGCGATGTCGTCGGAGGCTGACCGGATACGCCTCCGCGCGGCGGCGCTGACGCTCGACGGTGGGGTCAGGGACAAGCCGGACACCAAGAAGGATGTGTTCGCGGATCTTGGCTCGCCGGTGTCTCCGCTGCGGCTGCGGCCGAGCTCGGCCGCCACGCCGTCGACGTCCTCGTCGTCCGCTGGGTCAGCCAAGTCACCGGCGCTGTGCAATGAGGCGACGGCGGCCGGGAGGGGAGGAGGCCGGGGGAGCCACTCGGGTGAGCTGGTGGTGGAGAGCAACCCGCCACGGCCGCCGGGGCACCGGCGCTCCGGATCTGGGCCGCTGATTTTCTCCGGCAGCAGTAGTAGCGCGGGTAGCGGAGGAGGCTGCGGCGGCGGGAGCACGGCGAGCTCGCCGCTGACCAATGCACTCCCCACCGGTAACATCTGCCCGTCTGGCCGTGTCGCGGGGGCGGCGTCTGCGCGGCGGCCGCGTACCCGCCCGGACGTGCTCGGATCCGGCACCGGGCACTACGGCCACGGCAGCATCATGCGGGGCGGCGGAGGCATGGCTCCCGCAAGAAGCAGCATTGACGCCAACCCGTTCCTTAACAACTCCTCGAGGTCTCCGGCGAGCTGCCCGGCGCCACCGGGCAGCAGTGGGGGTCTGCAGGAGGTGACTCGGGCCGGGAACGAGTGGTACAAGAAGGGCCGGTACGGAGAGGCGCTGCGGCACTACGACCGGGCCGTGGCGCTGTGCCCGGACAGTGCCGCGTGCCGCGGCAACCGTGCCGCCGCGCTCATCGGACTCGGCCGCCTAAGCGAAGCCCTCCGAGAATGCGAGGAAGCCGTCCGGCTCGACCCGGCGAGCGGCCGTGCGCACGGCCGCCTCGCCTCGCTATGCCTCCGGTGAGGTTCTTTCGCTTGTTCATGCATATCTGCTGCATTGCACTGGAATCCCGAACAGATTCACAGATCTCGCCTTCTTGTTTCCGCTTTGCTTGTTACTGTTGCCTGTGTGTTACTCCTCTCAATAGGTAGATGCCTGACCTATCCTGTCTCCTTTGTTCTTTTTTTGTCTGTTTCCGTTATGGTGTGCCATATTGATGGTGAGATCGTTAGCGGTTGCTCTTTTACTTGTTTTGGAAGCAAAAGTTTTGATCTTGCAGTTGGTACTTGAGAAGCACAGATAGGATTTCTCAACTAACTTTTGTCCTGCAAGGATGGGAAAGTTTGTATCTTTGGTTGGTTTGTTGTAATGAATTGATGTGGTCTTACTACGATCCACATCACAAAATGCGGTTGAAAGGGATTGCTTACCTGTATTGTACATTGTATTTAGACCGCCCATACGCAGAATTGAAGATTTGTTGTAAAATAGGGATTCTAATTTATTCAATGTTGACGTATGTATAATCAATTTACGGTATTTTGTTTGATTTGTTACTGAAATGGCGCCATGATGGCTACATTGCAGGCTTGGGATGACTGAGAAGGCAAGGAAGCACTTTACCCATGCTGGGCATGTAAATCAGTCTGACCCTGCTGAGTTGCTGAAGCTGCACGAGGTGGAGAGCCATCTGGGGAGATGCATGGATGCAAGGAAAATCGGAGATTGGAAGAGTGCGCTAAGGGAAGCAGATGCAGCCATTGCCAACGGAGCGGACTCCTCTCAGTTGGTAACCTCTCCTTATAGCTTGTGCTTTAAAATATATTGTTCTTTGGTGGTCAGCGTTATAATTCAGTTGGTCACAATGGAATCGCATTTCGCCTGCAGCTTCTTGCCTTGAGGTCTGAAGCACTTCTCCGGCTTAACAAACTAGAGGAGGCTGATTCAACTATTACAAGCTTGTTGAAATTGGACAATGCGTCGCTATCTTTAATGTCAACCAAACTATCAGGGATGGTAGCTGATTCATATGTACGTGTTGTCCAAGCTCAGGTCAACATGGCATTTGGAAGGTGCAATTCTCACACCTAGAGAATTATGATCATTTTCTTCTTTTACTGGGTTGTAGCAACATAAGTGTTCAAGTTGTTTTCTGCAGGTTTGATGCAGCTATTGCCATGGCTGACAAGGCTAGACTTATTGATCCTGGAAACCCAGAGGTTGGAATGATTCTAAATAATGTGAGGTTGGTTGCACAGGCTCGTGCCCAGGGGAATGACCTTTTTAAGGCAGGCAAATTTGCCGAAGCGTCTATAGCCTACGGTGAAGGGCTCAAATACGAGCCCTCGAATTCAGTATTGTACTGCAATCGAGCAGCTTGCTGGTCGAAGTTAGGTCGGTGGGCAAAAGCTGTTGAGGATTGCAATGAGTCTCTGAGAGTCCAACCTAATTACACGAAGGCTCTCTTAAGACGTGCAGCATCCTATGCAAAGGTAAGTAATTTACATGCACCGCCATGTTTCTGATTATTCACCCGTTGTGGTATTGACATCTCCCTGTTAACATTTAATTAGCTTGAGCGTTGGGCTGATTGTGTGCGGGACTATGAGGTGCTTCGCAAGGAGCTTCCTGATGACACGGAGGTTGCAGAGTCATTGTTCCATGCCCAAGTCGCATTGAAGACCACCCGTGGTGAGGAGGTATCAAATATGAAGTTTGGAGGAGAGGTTGAGGCAGTTAGCAGCCTAGAGCAACTCCGAACTGCTATACTTTCACCTGGTGAGTTTTTTCCTGCCAACTTTTACTGGTGCACCCTAGGTCCCTAGGCTGTTATAATCTTTTCATCTAGTCATTGAATTCTAGTAGTGCTAGTATTGTGGATAATTGGGATTATCCCTGTTCTTATTCTTATGCATTTCACAAGTTTTGACTTCAACAATATATAATATGTCTTGCATATATTTAATCTGAATTCAGTATTCACTTTATAGGATGGCCTGAATATGATTAAAGTGGGAATTTCTGCAGGGGTCACTGTTATTTACTTCATGGCGACAATGAATCAGCAGTGCAGACAGATTACCCCATCCGTGGACTCTCTTTGCTCTGAGTGCCCTTCAGTGAATTTTCTGAAGGTAATCCACCTAACATCTGTCTCTATAACTGTTGTAATCAAACACATCTGACAAAAGTTTACAAGTTGCTAATCAATCCTGAATGCAAACTTGCAGGTAAATGTCGATGAGAGCCCTATGGTAGCAAATGCAGAGAATGTGCGCATAGTCCCAACCTTCAAGATATACAAGGACGGTGCAAGAGTGAAGGAGATGATCTGCCCTAGCTTACACATCTTGCGATATTCGGTGAGGCACTATGCTGTCTCCAGTTCTTGAGGAGGTCTTACTAGTGGCACTCATATTTCTTTGATGCATAGAATTCCTTGTCGCCTGCCAACACTTTACAACAGATTGTTCTACATAGCCTCCACAGCATTCCACCAGCTGCATAGTAATTCTCCATTGAGCTAAGCTTGGTGTATGAAAGAGTTTCCTAGTACTTATCTTTCCTTTCCCCCTCCTGTTGCAACTCCTCCTGACCATTTATTCAGCCAAACTTGTGCAATTCTGGGATCATTTATGCTCCTTCATTGCTTATTTCTACCCATCATTCGACCAACCTTAAGCAATTCTTTCATCTCTTACACACTGCTCTGCCACCTCATACACTCCTCAAGAAAAACTGCTGCTGATGTTGTCTAGATGCATGTTGCTAGTCCTAGAGAGAGGAAGAGATGAGAAGAGACTGGTTGGTTTTTTCAGTACATGTACATATACCGTATAGCAAAACATCAAACCCATTGGATGATTGATTCTATGGATCAGGAATGGTGGTGGTATGATTTTTGGCGGTGGATGGAGTACAGGGCTAATTTGCCATTGTAGAGAGAAGATAGATGAAGAAAAGACAATGTAATTGGTAGGGAGATAAATTAAGAGGGAGGTGGTTGGTGTCATTGATGTCGTTTGCATATGTATGCCTCTGGTGGTATGTGGCGCTGATACATACATGCTGACATTTTCTATGAATAAAAACAGTCCGACATTCTTTCTCATTTTTACTGAAGCTGCAATCTGCTTCCGTTTTTGAGTTGTTGTGATGTCAAACCTTGCTTCCATACTTGCAAAACTTCCATTTATATGATATTGAAGATCCGAAACATCTCTGCACCTACAGGGCTGTGCTAATGTTGTTTGAGTGGTACCTTGCTTGCTGATCTAGAACAAATCAAGAGTGCACTTAGTAACATCAGAATCCACTGGAGAAATATTAAAGTAAGCACCGAACCTATGTGTCTTTTGTTGCTGTGGCTGGTCATTGAACACTGGTCATCCAGCAACCAGCATTGCACTTGTCAGTTGTCACAGCTCCGTATGCGCTTAGGAGTGAGTGAGAGAGAAGACTTTTCTTCTGTGTGAATCGAAGAAGATTCCAGCCATATATTTCAATGCGATTCTTTTTGGAGCTCTAGCCCTTTTCTGGATGGAGTAGTTAGTTGGCAATTGATTGCTTTGCAATACTAATACTAGTCCAGAACTTTATAGTAAAAAAGACATTGCGTAGCACGTTCGCTTGCTAGAGCAACAGACATGCTCTTTTTTTTCCTGCCTTAGTCTCGTTGGTCTTGGGGCCACCTCTACCCCTATCTCGATCTCCACGATCGCCATCTCGAACAAGGTTTGAAAATTCGGTTTTGGAATAAATTTCGTCCCTCGCCGGATCGTGGAATTTCGGAAATATTTTGGACGAAATTTGAATTTGAAAATTCAAATCCGGTCCATTCCGGGGGAAAAATCCGAAATTCGGCGAAAAAACCCGAAATTTCGGACGAAATACCCGAAATTTTGGGTTTTCTTGCACCGGCTGAAAAGTGGTCTAAACGTTAACGAAAAATTTTGAAATTTTTTTTGGAGGTTCCTGACACATTGCTGATGTTCTCATAAAAATTTCAGCTGATTATCACATCTGAGGAATTTTTACAAATTCGGAGAGTGGTACTGTCCTGATAAAACACTGACCGACAAGTTTGAACCAAATGGAAAATGGTACAAATCAAGTTATAAACTGTTGAAATTTTTTGTGCATGGTTATGATCCATAAATAATGTTCTCACAAAAATTTTAGATGATTATCATATGTGAGGAATTTTTAAAAATTCGGAGAGTGGTACTGTCCTGATAGAACACTGACCGACAAGTTTGATTCGAATGGAAAATAGTACAAATCAAGTTAGAAACTGTTGATTTTTTTTTCATGGTTATGATGTATCTATAATGCTCTCATAAAATTTTCAGATGATGATCAAACTGTATGAATTTTTAAAAATTCGAACAATACTACTGCCCTGTTAAAAGGCTTACCGGCAAACTTGAACAAAATGAAAAATTATGTAAACCACGTTAAAAACTTTTGAAATTTTTTGTGGATGGTCCTGATGTAACATTAATGTTTATTTAAAATTTTTAGATGATGATCATTCTCAAATAATGTTTAAAAATTCAGACAGTGCTACGTCCTGATAAAAGTCTGATGATCAATATATAGATTTGGTTTAGCATTAAAAAAAGTTTAAAATTTTTGAAAATTTTACAGAATGGTGATAAGGAAGTTCTTAATATCCCATAAAAATTGTGATTCATGATCACACTCCAGTGAATTTATAAAATTCTTACAAGGCACAGTACCATTTATGTTCTTTTCTTTTTGATTTTTGAAATATAATATAACAAACGAAGTTCAATGCTTACATAGATTTGATTGACCAAACAAACAAATTTGAAATTTTTTGAAAAATTTATATAATGGTATTGAGTCAATTATTAATCTCTCAAAAAAAAAGATCATAATCACAGTCAAGAAAATTTATAAAATTCTGACAATATAACTGTCCCAATTATGTTCATTCAGTTTTTGATTTTTTAAAGATAACAAATGAAGTTAAATTTTTTTTATTTATGATCCTAAACTACTAAGGATAGTACCATAAAATTTTCAGCATATTATCAAGCTTGTACAATTCTATAAAAATCTGACAGTGTTTCTGCCAAAATTTTAAAATGTTTAAAAAATTCATTTTCCCAACAAATTTTCATAGGAGATGACTTTCCTAAAGGTTATTGGACCAAATCCGGCCCTAAAAGTTTCAAAACCGGCCAAAAAACCCGAAATTTTGGGTTACTGTAGCAATTTCAAAAAAAAATTAAAAAAAATCGGCCGGTACTTTAGATTTCGGGATGGTCCGAAATCCGAAATTTCGCCGAAATTTGGAACCCTGATCTCGACCTTTATGATTCTGATCTTCTCCTCGGCCTTCACGGTTACTATGACCGTTACGATCTCAACCTCGAACTCCACCATACCATAGGAGAGGATATGCATGACTCGGGTATCCTATTATCCTATAGTTGTAATACTCTCTATCATTAAGTACGGCGTAGACATATCCGACTGGGCTGTTGCTCCCATCATTTGTAGTCGAATTTCCTCCTAAACCATAGCTGAAATAACATCTTCCACAGTAGATAAGTTCGCCAAGTGAAACATAACAGCTCTTCAGAATGTGCGTAACCCGCTTACGTTGCATCCACAATCTGACAACCTCAAGATCACCAGCACATGTCAATTGCAGTGGATTATAGTGATCTAAGTCCGCCCATAGTTGTTGCAACTCAGTAGCATAATCTTGGACTATCTTCTTCTATTTTAGGGCTTCCATCTTGCCCTGAACCTCCACCATTATCATCATATTGCTTTCCCTAGAGTACATATTGCTTAGTATCTTCCACATCTCCACTGCATTTTGCATCATCTCCACCATCCGAGCGATAGACAGAGATATCAAAGTCAACAACTAAGCCACCACCACAGAGTTGGTAGTGTTCCACATCATCCATTCCATACTCGCTCTGTCTACAGGCTCAACACAAGTCTCTTGCAGATAGTGCTTCACCCCTTTCGTCTTCAAAATTAGCTGAGCCCTTTGAGAACAACTCAGGTAATTCTTGCTCCCTTTTAACTTCACATCATTCGGCATCACCTCTAGCTTCAACTTAGATGATCCTATACTAGCTATCGGACATTCGAACTAATCATACTCGTTGCTAAGAGGTCCTTTTATATGTTTCTCATGTCACCTTACGTGACCAGTGAGGAAGTTAACTCAACAATCGCCATCCTCTTCTCTTTGGCCACCTTTATTGCGGCGTCTTCCTCCTACTTCCTCACAGACTCAATCTCCTCGTGAGTCATCTCGTCGAACAACTGGAGCAATACCAATCATAAATCTATGACGTGCTTATCTTCACGCTGCATGAAATTATTCAAGCATCAATGTCAATACAAATTACAGAAGTAGCACCTCTAGTAAACATTCATGTGCACTAAAAAAACAACGAACACCTTTCTCTCCTCTCGTTTCCTTTTTACCTTTCTTTTTCTTCTTTTCTTTTTCTCCTCTATTTTCTTCTTTTTTTCTTTCTTTTCATTTTTTTTCTCTCGGCTGGCCCTTTATTTGTAGCTCCAGCTCCTCTCTCGCCATTATCTCCTCTTTCTCCTGATGACAGCCCAAACAACTGCCCCCCTCCCCCCGCCCTCGGTGGATTACGAGCGGTGGTGGCCTGAGCAGCGGCACCCTCAAGCAAATCCAAGCGGCATGGTTCCCCTAAGCGTAGTGGTGGTGTGAAGACCCTCAACGACGTTAGTGAAGATGGTTGGCGGTGAAACGCGGTGGGCTATGGTGAATCGGATCTAGAATGGGGATAATGGTGGCTCAAAGGTTAGGACTTTGATACTACGTCGAGTATAAAATATTGTGCGTGTCCTATCGGATGCCCACAGTCTTTATTTGTAGTGGTAATTACAGCTGAATTATGACCGGACTCTATCCCGAATTTGACTCTAACCAGACTCTATTCCAGCATTGTTTTAGTAAGAAAATTGTTGTTGTAACCATATTTATTGTCTTTACCTTCGTTGCAACAAGAATGTTTTTTTGTTGCATCAATTATGCCAATTTGTTGCAGCCAGATTAATTTTATTTTCTATTGCAGCCAGTATTTGTTGATGTTGCATCGCCTAAAATTATTGTTTCAGTAAAAAATATTGTTGTAACCATAGATACTGTTTGTTGCAAAAAGAATGTTTTTTTGTTGCAATAGTTATGTCGATTTGTTGTGGCAAGAGAATTTTTATTCTCTGTTGCAGTCGATAATTGTTGACGGTACAATAGGTATTAATTGATGTTGTGTCAGAGTTCTTACACGTTAATCATGGTGTTAGGTTGTTTCCTTGCCGGAGGAAGTACTAGAGTTGTAGAGTTGGATGTGAGGGTAACAGAGCCGGAGGAAGTACTAGAAAGAAGGCTAGTGAAGAAGGGAAACACTGCAGTCACGCAGGGATTAATCAAGTGGATGGGTATCCCAGCTGAATCGGTGACTTGGGAGGATCTCGGTGTTTTGTGCAAGAAGTTTTTGACAGCAGTTGCTTGGGGTCAAGCAACGTCTTCAGGGGAGATGATGTAACGGCTGAGATACAGGATGACTGAAGTTAAGGGGATCCAACAGTGGCTCGGTGGTAATGAGGTTTCGGCAAAGCAAATGACGACAACAGTAATTACTGATTGTGCCGGTAACTTCAGGCGGGAGTAATTCCAGAGGAAAACAGTCTATAACTGAGTTGATTGCGAAGAGAGTATAAAACCTTTGTAAGGAGAGAAAGACAAACGGAATTGAAAAATGGAATGAAATCTACTTTTGCTTTTCATATCTGTTCTTCTCTTTTCTCCTTTGTTCTTCCTGCTGCAATTTCCCCCTTCCCTTTCTGCCATTGCTCATATCTCATGCATCGAGAGAGTCTCGGCTGCCAGGGGACGTAACACTTTAGTTCCTAACAGAACTGGAAGCTGCGATCCAATTATATGCATGGATGAGATAAAACTTTTGGGTTTTGCTGTACTCCATCTTGAACTGTGGATTTTAATGCAAGCTAAATGTATGCATTATAACATTACACTGGACTTTTATACTTAGTTTCTATCTCTCTCATTTACGTTTCCAAGGACACACGTAGAATTAGAACTTAATCCATGTTACTTATTAATTTACTACTCCCTCCGTTATTCTTTTTTTGATGTTTAGAACCGAGACAATAGAACTAATTTGACCATCAATATATGTACCTAGATTACCATATATCAACATATTTATCGTTAAAATATTTCCATAATTTTTTTATTACGCTGAAAAGTTAATACTAATATCAAATAAATAAAAAAGGGATGGAGACAATAATCTTCTTGTAGGGTTTTTGCTATTGAATGGTCGAGTGTTTTTTTATGAGAATGAAGGGAGAGAAGTATATTCAAATTCAAGGAACACCGGCGGAGCTTCGGCTAGGCAAGGAGGGTCCTGGCCCTCATCCAAATTGAAAACCCTTTCATTATATATTGATATTTTATCGAATAGATTCTTATCAAGTCATAGAGTAGCTATTTACACAAAGGATTAATACATAGTGCATTGAATTAGCTAGGGATGAAAACGGGTCGGATATCTCCCGCCCGATCCGGGACCGGATTTTACTATTCGGTCGGATCCGGGACCGGATCCGGATACTTGAATCCGGATTCGGGATCGGATCTGGAGCATCCAATATCCGGTAAATACGGGACGAGATAAGGATATTCGGATTTTTCCTATTCGAATATCCAGATTTTTCCTATTCGGATATCGGATCGGATATTCGGATTTTCCTATTCGGATATCAGTAAGGCCCAGCCCATTTTCATCATTTTTTTTCCATTTTAGCCCATTTATATTAACAATTAGTTGGTTCTATTGATCCTCAAATAGCATATTCTTTCTACGATGTTTGTTGAATTTAATTGATATATAATTTGTTACTATAGTCATGTACTCGTATGGTTTTAATTCAATATATATTACTCTATATATGCGTGCATTATCCGTATATCTTTATCCGTTTTCGACCCGAATCCGTCACATATCCGTTCCGTATCCGTATCCCGAATAACCCGAATCTGTATCCATATCCGGTTAGCCCGTATCCGGTTCCGAATCCGGAAAAAAATATGAGTTAGGATATGGGAAAAGCAATATCCGCCCGTATCCGACTCAATTAGCCCCCTCTTAATCTTTAGTCAAGCTTCGCCACTTCAAGGGAGGGGAGCAAATAAGATCCACCAATCAATATTTAAAAACTAATTAAACATGTGGTAACCGGGGTGAAATCTCAAAATTCATAAATAACCCATTTAACATGTATTTACACCAGCCTTCAGTTGCAAGACACTAAGAGCAAGTACAATAGCAAAGCCAACTACTGGCTAATAGTAAGTTAAAAATCAGTTTATACAATAACTGTCTCTAAAGGTTGTCTCTAGATATTGTGCAATAACTATCTTTTCTCTCTTGTAAATAAATGATCTATCTATGCTCCCGTGCAAAGCTGGCTACTAAATATGAGCCAGCTCTATTCTCTCTCCTCTTTTCTCACTCCTCCACATAGACAAAAGATGATGTGTACGGGTTAAGAGCCAGCTGACGTGGTCTTATTGTACATGCCCTAAGTGCAACACTAGTCGGACTATCTGCGGATGGACGGCGCTAATTTTCACTTGAGTGCTATATAGTCACTACTTTTTTTTATATGCACATTAATTAGTACTCAGATTTGAGCTAACCATACACAGCTAATCTGGCAAATCCAATCTAGATTTATCCAAAGATTTTGTAGACACATAGAGCGTATCCTCCACTACATATGGTAATTTTTAAAACTTCTAAGTTTGGTGTAAATAAAAAAGTTTAGATTTCCACCTTATTCACATTTTCACCCAACACGCCCTAACCATGCGTAGCTTGCTAAATTCTTGACAAAAAATTCAGAAATTGTCTGCGTTTTGAAAAGTCAGAAAACTGACCCCACAAATCGTTGCCCACACTGACATGTGACCCATCCGGAACACTGGCCCACATTATACCTTTTTTTATCATTTTTTTTTCTTTCGAAATTGACATAGTTTAATTTAATATTATTTTATTTATAGTTTGAAAGTATTTTTTAGAATCGAGGTTTTAATTTCATTCAAAATTGACTTATTTTAATATTTAATTAATAAACAAGTGTAGTTTGAATAATTCTGAACTGAGCCGGCAAATCGCACCGACTAGATTTTTCTCTGTGTGCAAGCCTTAGCCCTGACCAGCGTGCCGACTTAGGCTCCTCCAGAAGCCCAACCTGATCCATACAATTCCAGGTGACTGAAGCTGGCCCCCGAAAAGTGTGTGTCCCACCTGTCAGTGAGTAATCTCACCTGTAGCAAGTCGTCGCCCAAGTCCCACCCAGGCGGTCTCGCCTCCCGAACCAGGAGGGACACACATAAAAAAAGGCAAACAGATTAAAATAAAATGATTTAGGAAACGCAGGCAGAACCGTAGCTAGCGCCTAGCGCCTAGCGCTGCTTCGCGTCTTCACCCAGCGCCCAGCGCAGCACAACTCAAGAGCAGTGCACACACAAACCCTTGCTCTGATCACTCCAGCTCACACCCACCGCCCGCTCTGCCTGCCACACAAATCTAGAACCTTCTAGATCTGCCGCCTCCCTGATCCGATCACCACCCCCGACCTCCGCTCCCGCCCGATCGGATCCCAAAGGTCAGCCCCGCCCCCATTGCTCGAGATCGCTCCCGTCGGATTCGGATTCGAACCGAGGCACGTTTGAATCCGAGCTCTGTGCCTGATGCTCTTTAGGGTTTCGGCCTGCCGCGATTTAGATGGTTTACGATGGCGCCGTGAAGGACCAGGAGAGCTCGCCTAACCTGGCATCGGCATCGGCGGCGGCTGCAGCATCGGAGGCGATAGTGAGCTCGCGACCGCCGAGGCCGGGGCACGACAAGCGGCTCGGCGTGCGTCACCCCTTGAAGCACCGCCGGTTCCGCGCGGGAGGGAAGATGATGGTGGAGCCCGGAGGGCTGCCGTCCGCGCCAGCGGTGGTGGAGGAGGAGGAGGCGGAGGCCGGCGAGGTCGAGGAGGAGGCGTCGTCGTCGGTGGAGAGGGAGGTGCAGGCTGGTGTCCTGGAGGTGGAGGTGCAGGTTGGTGACGTGGAGGTGTCATCAGCACCGGCAGAGATGGAGGTGGAGGAGAGGGACGAAATGGAGTTGTCGCCTGCGGCAGCAGTGGCTGTGGGGGAATCGGAGTTGGAGGCCCAGACAGTTGAGGGGGAGGTGTGGTGGGCGGTGGTGGCAGAAGGGGAGAGGAAGCAGGAGCCTGCTGCACCTGCTATGCCAGCTGCGGAGGCACCGAAGGAGAAGGATCAGGAGAAAAAGGAAAAGGAGAAGGAAAAGGAAAGGGAGAGGGAGAGGGAGAGGGAGAGGGTGGATGAGGTGGGCTACATGAGTGGTGGATGGAAGAGGTAATACTTGCTCCACGAGTCCACGATCCCCTATTTTGCAGCTTAAAGATGATCGGTTCTATTGGCGCGCAGTCCCCTTAATGTATTTGATTTAAATTTGCTATGTAGTTTGCGTTCTGATATGATCCAATGTACAGCGGTGCAATAGATGTACATAGCTGAGAACATAATTGCTTTATCATATGGGTGGTATGCCAAACATAGCTTTTATCAATGCTTCATTTAGGATTGTAATCGAAAGGAGTCCTATGTTTAGTTCGTTAGCTTAGCGGATAGAGGTTATCCTTGTGAATTATTAGTTTTTGCACTAAATTATTGAACTTCACCTTAAGGTTGTCAATGCTGTTTTATCTGGTCTCATGCAGGAGGAGGAACTACTTTAGTGAAATACATGGTTCACTAAATACTGGTAAACGACAATTTATTTATATTTAGTATTTAAGGCAGCGGGCATATCTTGAAAATACATCCACACTGGCCCCGTATAACCAGAAGTATTATAGCGGTCTCCCTATTTAGAATTGTGCATGGTTCCAGTGGAACAGGACCTCAAGTTTTTTTTGACTGAATGAACCTTTAGCTTTATGGAACCTGTTGGACTTGCATGTAAATTCTAAATAGAAAGTGCGTATTTTTGCAAATTGCAGTTGGGTCCAGTGATGCAGTGATCCCTGTTGCATGGTACATACACATGCCACCGTTGAAGAGTAGTGCATGGCGTAATTGTGCCGAAAAGCATAATCACATAAATATGTAGTTCCACTAGGTGGTGGTAGCTTGCTGGATTTCGTGGATTGCTGTCCATAGCAATGTCATCGGGAACAAAAGAAAGTGAGATATATTTTTTTGAGAGGAAGTGAGGAACAGTAAGGGAGGAGCCTACAAAATTGCAATGTCATCGGGAACTAAAGAAAGTGCGAAATTTTTTTTAGAGAGGAAGTGGGGAACAGTAAAGGAGGAGCCTACAAAGAAAGCGCGGTATAATATTATGAAAACTGCTTTATAATATTATGAAAACTGCTTACCTAGTGGGAATGATAACAACTTCTTAGTGTTACCGAGATATATCTAGATTGTAGAATGCTCTATTAACCACTCTTGTGTGATACAGAATATGCAACTTTAGTTAAAATGTTTCTATTGGAGTTTGGCAAGCTATGCTCCAAAAAATGCAGTAACATTTGATATGGGAAAGAATGTCTTGACAAGGAATGTCTTGATACAATGTCAACATGTCACATCATTAAGTGGATCAACTCAGTATACCTTTTTCAACCAAATGATGCCAACTTTGCGTGGTGTTCTATTCAATCATGAGCATTGAAGCTCCGATATGATGTTATATGGCTAGTTTGTTTCTGTTTTGATGGGACTGTGGTTAGTGTGTGTGTGTGTGTGTGTTTTTATATGTTCCATGACATTCACTTCATTTAATCCATGATGTATTTGCATTTTTTTCCATTTCGGCACCCGCCATTCTCTCTTAGTGATATCAATCCATTCCACTTTGCTAATTGACAGCTTGGGGCTTGGTTGCTTGAGCTATAGGTTGATGGTTTAATGCATGTCCCAAAATTAGAGATGATTGTATGACAGCAGCAACTGTCTAGTTGGATTTTGTGGGCATCAATTGATTTGTAGAACATTTTTGAAGATAATTTCCTTTTGCTAGTACTTAATGATCGGCGTATTTTTCTTGGAAATCGTGCAATTGGTAATTCTTGAAAAACACTCCGTTTTAGCAATTTCCTGGATCCTGGTTTTATTATTTAGAAGATTATTTAAGAGTTATTTCTGAAGTGTTTTGTAAAAAAAATGACATTTTTCAGATTCAAGTACCTGATAGCATTTTGCACCACATATTTCTTAGATCCGTAGGGGCATCTAATTCAAATACTTGCATATAATTTCTATTGACATATACAGCTTCCTGTTCTTACTTCAAGTAGATAGCCATCTGTAATAATTACTAACTAGGCACTTCCCCTTATCAGAACCTATGAGTAATTTTGCCTCTAGAATATATGCAAACTATAAGCTTTTTAATCTATTACATTTTTAACAATAGGCCTTGTGGATTTTGACTGATTTGCAGTGATGATGGAAGTCTGAGTTGTGGATATTCAAGTTTTAGAGGAAAAAGGGCAAGCATGGAAGACTTCTGTGATATAAAATCATCTAAAATTGATGATAAACAAATAAGTTTCTTTGGAATATTTGATGGTTGGAGATTCGTTCTTGTAGATTTCTTGGTATTTTTCAATGGCTCTATCTAAAGCATTTATTTTCTTGCAGGTCATGGTGGTTCACGTGCTGCTGAATATTTGAAGGAGCACTTGTTTGAGAACCTCATGAAACATCCAGGGTTCATGACAGATACAAAATTAGCCATAAGTAAGATATTGCTCAGAGTATGTTCAATAGCCCATTAATTCCCTTGTGCTGGAGTCATCTGATTAATGTTAACTCACAGGTGAAACTTATAGAAAAACCGATTCAGAATTCTTGGATTCTGAAAGCAACACTCATAGAGATGATGGGTCCACTGCATCGACAGCGGTTTTGGTTGGAAATCATCTTTACGTGGCAAATGTTGGAGACTCTCGGGCTGTAATATCAAAGGCGGGCAAAGGTGCTTCTATTTATTATATATTTATGTTGTACATCGATTAATATTTAATACAATTGCTTCCGTGTTCTGGTACAGTGTACTCAGTATTCTATACCATGGATTAAACAAGACATGACTCACTGCCT
Organism: Otatea glauca; assembly: GCA_036346275.1. NCBI lineage: Eukaryota > Viridiplantae > Streptophyta > Magnoliopsida > Poales > Poaceae > Otatea > Otatea glauca. The sequence goes on along the minus strand of CM070719.1, from coordinate 63,724,301 downwards.
TATTCATTGTAATTACTGAGTATATTTATGCTGACCAATGGATTAATGGCTCTAATAATTTTTTAAGCAGCCTACGGTGTAAACACTAACCTATATGGCATGGAACAGTTGTTTAATTTATCACCAGTGATGTAACATATTATCATTATAGTTCAAATCAATTGACATGCTAGATATCAGATTAACTGTGACTCCGATTGGTTTCTTAGAACAAATGCAGTAAAGGAAGCTATATTTGGATTTCGATTTAGCTTTTCTGTTCACCCTTATTTTCTGGGAAAAACATTGCCTCATTTCTTGTTGATCTTATATTTCTTGATTAAGTCGGTTCTTGGATATACAGCAAGGTAAATATACACAGCATAAAATGGATTGATTATCTCTGGTCCATGGGAGGGAGGTTTATTGAACCTACTAAATTGTTTACTTACCCATCTCCTCATGTGTATCCAAATTTGTGCTCTATGAGAGCTTCCTTTCAATTTTACAAAGTGGAGGTATTGATACATGTTGAGCTTGTGTCAGTATGATAAGCACTATTAATTCTCTTGTTCCAATATCCAAGGCATGTGATTAATGCTTTGTTACATGCCTGCTAAATTGTTGGTAAAATATCTTGTTTACTTCCTGCCCACAGCTATTGCACTCTCTGAAGATCACAAGCCAAACAGAAGTGATGAAAGGAAACGAATTGAGAGCGCTGGGGGGGTTGTTATGTGGGCCGGTAAGTCCTGCATCCATCACACCATGTACCATTTGACTAAAACACATATTTTTATGTTTCAACTCGAGTTGCTGGTAGTTTCTACCTATTTATTCGGCAGAAGTCACATGCGCATGGGGGGAGGGGGCTTGGAATGATCTTCTTGTTGATAGAGGCAAATGGCCTTTTGCAGGAACTTGGAGGGTAGGTGGTGTACTTGCAATGTCTCGGGCATTTGGCAACCGCTTGTTGAAGCAATTTGTTGTTGCGGACCCTGAGATTCAGGTAACTTGTGCAGCACGTATATTTCTATCGGTTTCTGGCAAAAATATGACAATTGATGTTTCTGCGGGATCAATGAAAAAGGTACTTGAACTCTCTAATTATTTGTCAGGAACAAGAAATAGATGATGAATTGGAGTTTCTGATTCTGGCTAGTGATGGGCTGTGGGACCTGGTTCCAAACGAGGTTAGTTTGCAGTCTACATCAATGATTTGTTTAGAGGTGCAGTTGTGCAGATGTCCTTTTGTTCACCATGTCTACTAGACTAGAATATACTCTATTGGACTTTGGAGCTTAGCTGCATTTGTGGCACATGTGGACATGGTGAACAACAGCAGTCGGAATTTTACCATCCAACTGCTCTGGTTCATGTAATTGAAATCGTTGCAATATGGATAATGATGCATTTGACAAAGAATTTACTTGATTCAGCTATTGTGATATCCAATTCAGGAACACAACCTATCCTTTATGTCTGGGTTGATTGCTGCATAAATTTGTTTTACCTCACTGACATGTTTCTTCATTGCCAAAACCACATTGCATTAAATGAACTACCGACGTCTTCTTTCTTTCTTTTTTTCTTTTTTGCTGGTTTTACGCAAAACGGTGATTATTTACAAAACTTTGTAGCATCTAATCAAGTAAATTACTGCAGTTGCATTTTTCAACTGGGGAAATCATTAGTTGACCAAAGTGATGTGTCTCCTAGTCATTTTAAAAAATAACAGCCTTTGAAGTTAATTTCAACTGCTGGCACTGGTACCTGATGTCTGTTACCTAGGGACCGACTTGTAGAAGATGTGGGGAGACTTTTCTGGCATTATCCTGATTGGGTTATTGTCCATGCGTCCATAAAATTCTCTTGAAGATTCATATGGCGTTCCATTATCAACAATCTAGTCATGTGTTCCTCTTGTTCATGCAGGATGCTGTTTCACTCGTGAAGATGGAGGAGGAACCCGAGGCAGCAGCTCGGAAGCTGACAGAGACCGCTTTCTCCCGCGGGAGTGGCGACAATATCACATGTATTGTCGTGAAATTTCAGCATGACAAGATGGGTGGCGATACCTCACCTTCGGGCGACAAGAGTTGATTCCCTTTGTTGGTTATACATGTTGTCGGTCTTTAAGCTGGATGTTGCTGGCTTCATGGTCCTATAGTGGCGCAGCTGATACTAAAGACTTGCTTCATGTTCGTTGCTTGTCTACATATCCCTAATTTTGGTGCCTCTGGTTGTTCACAAGGTTGCCGTGCTATTTACACATTGGTATATCGATTCATCCATAGTGCAATGATTGCTGTAAGGTGTTGTGGAATGAATACATTCCCGGGCTGAAGGCATACGTGCAGCTGTGGAAGCATCAGGGGGAGTTTGTGGATCAACCCTGATATAGCCTTTCGCCTCGTTGGCTCATGAAAGTTTTTGGGCTCGTGTGCTGAGATGCATTCCCAAGACTCGAATTTTTTTTTCTTTGATATTTTTTTTATTCTTTTTTTCAAAACTATGCGTCCGAATTAAAATTTTACGAAAATACCCTCCGGTCGCCCGTGTATGGGGCGATCTGGGGCGATCGCTCCCTCTGCTGTTCTCTCGCCGTCAGCAGAGCACACGCCGTTACATGTGGGCCCCTGTCGCCGAGACAGGCGATCGCCATTTGGGGCGACAGCGGCTTTAAAGCCCGCCGCTTCGCTCAGTAAACGAATGTGAAGCGAATAAACGAAGAGAAAGAGAAAGAAGAAGAAAAAAGAAGAAGAAAAGAAGAGAAAGAAGAAGAAAAAGGGGAAAAAAAGCCGATTCGTCGTTTCTGCGAAGGTATTTTTTACAAATTTTATAAATCTATTATTTAGGAATTTTACGATTTTGTAGTGTTTAGAAAATACTGTAGGACTGTTTGTTATTAGAATTCTAATGTAGCATGTAATATTCAGTGAATTTAGGATTGTGTAGCGTTTAGAACTTTAATGTAGTATTTAGTTTTAGAAATTTGAGGATGTGATAGTATTAAGTACGTTACAAATTTATTGTAGTATTAGAAATTTATTGTAGTGTTTAGAAAATTTAGGATTGTGTAGCGTTTACATTTTCTCGGATAGTGTTGTTTAGAAATTTAATGTCGCATTCATATTTAGAACTTTAATGTACTATTTAGTTTTAGAAATTTCAGATTGTATAGTATTAAGTACGTTACAAATTTATTTTTAGTCTTAGAAATTTATTGTAGTGTTTAGAAAATTTAGGATTGTGTAGCGTTTACAATTTCTCGGATAGTGTTGTTTAGAAATTTAATGTCTAATTCATATTTAGAACTTTAATGTACTATTTAGTTTTTAGAAATTTCAGATCAGTATAGTATTAAGTACGTTACAAATTTATTGTAGTGTTTAGAAAATTTAGGATTGTGTAGCGTTTACAATTTCTCGGATAGTGTTGTTTAGAAATTTAATGTCATGATTCATATTTAGAACTTTAATGTAGTATTTAGTTTTTAGAAATTTCAGGATCAGATTGTATTTTAGAGTAATATTTTTCCGTCGGACGTTAAACATGTCGGAGAAATTGTATTTCCAAATATTTTATGGAGATGGGGAGATAGCACGGGGCGGATGGGGTGGATCTATCATCATTTTCAAGAGTCGACGGGCATATGCGCAGCCGAGCGATAGGACATCTGAGGGTTTGTTGGAGTGGATGTCTCGGATGTTCGGTTTGGATGCCTGATTCGGTTCTTGGGTCGAGCAGAGTGAGCCGAGCGCAAGACCGCTTTTACGGAGAGTTGATTCCTATTAACTCGACGTCAACATGGAGGAGTTATGTTGGTTTTGCTGTAGAGCGGGTTGACCGCTCATGTTGTTGGTCTGATGCTACCGGTAGCTCCATCGGTGTCGCAAGTTCGTGATGTCGGAGTGGACATTACGGCGGAGGACATCAAATGTAGAAGGATGCGAAGAGGAAGGCGGCGAGGAGCCCGAGACGAGGAGCACGAGGCTGGCGGTGGCGAAGGGACCGGGGGAGAGGAGACAGCGGTGGAGGCGAGGGGTGGCCGACGAGGGAGGAGGTGGAGGACATTGTTGACTGATGGAAGAGGAGGACCGTGCGGATGAGGAAGTCCCGATGGTGAGCACTCTGACGAGGAGGACAACGCCCGAGGTGCCTATCCTCGGTGCGTGGACCAATTACAATTTCAAGACCTAACGATGAATGAAGGAACATTGATGCATGGGAGTATCGTGAGAACGAGGTGACGCAGGGGCCATATATAAAGACAAGGAGGTGTGATGGATGCGGTGAAGCATCTTGGGCAATGTCTCTCCGGCGGCAATTCGAGGTTGTGGAGTCCAAGAAGAAGGACTACGACGTGAAGTGCGTAGTTGATTCGTGCCCATGGCGGGTGCATGCATACCAGGAAGTGGACGGACTATCGGAAATGCTCCATAGTGATGGAGCATAACGGCGAAATGGAAGAAGCGGGCGGGGACACCACAACTGTCGTCCACTTGGGTGGCAAATGTGTTTTATGGTCGATCGTGGACAATCCCCATCCGCGGCCGATCTATTATCACGGTAGTGGAGGAGAGGTTTCAAGACAAGATTAGCTACGCAAAGGCATGGAGAGCAAAAGGACGCCTCTGGAAATACGGTTCGGGACGACGAGGCTTCAGACGAGAATATTCCCACTTGCTCGTGGCAATCGCACAAAGGAACCCCGGTACATCCATCGACCTTGCGGAGTTCCTGCGGTGGTGCGTGCACCGAAGTGGTATTGCGGCGTGCATTCTTCGCCCTAGGCGCATGCATAAATGCGTTAAGACGCGCCGCCGGTCCTTTGCATGGGCGGCACATTCCTCACGGGAAGTACAAGGGCGATTCTAATCTGCGATCGCGGTGGATGCCAACAACCGTGTTCTACCGGTTGCGTTGGCATTCATGGGGAAAACACGAGAGCTGTATCGGTTCCTTGAAAGAGTGAAGTGGCGGTTGTTCTCGACAGTTCGATGTTTGTGTCATCCATGACCGACATGCGAGGCTGCTAAGGGCGATCGTGGATATGCAACAAGGGTCCGCCGTCGTGGGAGCGCAAAGTGGCGGATCGAGGAGCGGTGGTGCATGAGGCACATGGGTGCCAATTTTTCCGTCGATTCAGAACAAGGAGCTTATGAACATGTTCAAGCGCCTGTGCAAACAGAACCAACGGAGGAAGTTCGACGCGCTTTGGAAGACGTTGGACGAACTAACAAAGAAGCAATCAATGGATCCGAGAGGTACCGCTAGTTCATCAAGGAACCCGATGGTGTACCATGAGCAAGGAGAGGACCCCATAGCCTTATATGCGGCCGATGCACCCCAAACATCCGGCGAGGGCGGTACCAAAGATAAAGAGTTTCACCGATTGGATACGACATGAGCCTTTGGATAAATGGTCCCTTCTGCACGACGAGGGCGGCTCGCGTTATGGGATCATGACAACGAACTTGCGGAGATTTACAAACTGGGTAATGAAAGGCACGGATGCCTTTCATCGGTGGGTATAGTTGAGGGTGTCTTATTAGGGACACAGAGATATTTCATTGAGCGATACAAGACCTCCACAAGATGTATGTCGGACAATCGATCGTCTTACTCAACTGTTGTGTCTACCTACATGTCCAAGAAAACAAGAAAGGCGCAGACACATCGGGTTACACCGAGAGTGGCGTGGAACGGAGATACCACGTGCATCGCGGTGACCGAGGTCGCAGGGTGCCACCGGAGAGGACTTCCATCCGTGCATACCCGGCGGTGATTGCGAGTGCTCTCGCCGAAACCACGCTGCGTGACTTGCCGTGCTCGCACGTCATTGCCGCGCCGCCGAGACGCATCAATCACGTCGTCCGCTCGTCTCCCGCACTACTACAAGCGAGCGTTCTCAACACGTGGCATCACGAGGTGTACGGTACCGAGTGGACGGATCGTTCACAACAACCCCCTCGGACCATCGATGGGTACCGGACATCCGAATGTTGAAGCGAAGGTCGGACGTCGAAGGACAAAGCGCGATTCGAACGATATGGACGAGTCCGAGGCGCGTCGCAACCGCGGATAATGTAATTTTCCATGTTGTTCCCATCTTGTATTTTTCAATGGACCGTAAGTTGTGATGTAAGTTGTAATGATCGATGTAATTTTCAATGTCTTCGTAAGTTATTTTTCGCATCATGTAATTCTTCGATGTACCGATTAGTAGCTATGAGGATAATGTAATTCTCGACGTTGTGTGCCTCGTCGAACATGTCGTTGTCTTTTGTATGTTTGTAATATGAGTTTTTTTGCTCTCGCACTTGGTTGTATTGTTTGATGAGTATGGTACAATTAGTTATTTCGCATTTCATTTTGTGTGCACATGTAATTCCGACAAATTTGTTGTATTTGCTTTCTAACGAGCCACGATGGCGCGACCTTGCCTCGAGCTGCCGGACGTGACCGTCGATGCGACCACCGGTCTAGGTACTCGCAGAGGAGAACCGAGAGCTAGGGACACTCCGACCTCAGTGCCCAACGAGTCGCCGCATCGACCCACGCTGGGTTCCACGGTAAGTCGCCAACGCTTGCACTCTTTTACGTACATGTACTTACCGTGAATGCAATTCTAACGACGCATTGCACTACATGCGAGTTGCGGCGGTGGCTTACTTCCTCTTTGTAGGATGGTGGAGCGGTGGATCGCCCGTTAGCGGGCAAGGAGGTCCCGCGGTTTGGTACGACCGGTCCTCGCTGGCGCGACTCGTGGACCGGTGGAGACCGAGACGCACACGTTCCACCTTCCGTGCGGAGAGATGGCTCGACGCCGCGGGACGTGTCGTACCTCTTAGGCCTCCCCGTGCGGGTCCAGCGATCGCGTGCCGCACGACGCCTCGCCACGTGGCACGCCGAGTTGTCCGCGTTTAAAGGCGTGCGGCACCCCGGCGACCCCTACCGGCCCCTTAGGGAGGCCGGCGCCACGGACCGACGGCGTGGTCGCGCCGATTCCACGGTGAGTACCTCTTTCTTTGAGAATTAAAATAGAAGCGCCAAGTTGCCGATAATGTTTGTTGCGAACGCCGCAGCTCGGCTTCTCCACCAAGACGCGGAGGAGGCGGACGTGGCCCGCCACTTGGAGGCATACCTCCTGTTGTTGTTCGGTTGGGTGATGTTCCGTCCTCCCACGGAACACGGTGGACCGTCACCGATCGAGTACGCCCAAAGACATCGCCGACACCGGTGGATGAGGTAACACACTCGGCCCAATCTCGCCTCGGTGAGCACGCCTAACTTCCCCTTGTAAACGGTGATGCGGTGGTCGTGGGCCTCGGTGTGCTTGCGGCGACGTCTGAGGTGCGCGGCGACGCCGTCTCTCAAGCGAGCACGACGCGACGATGTCGTTGCGTCCTACTCCTCCGATTGTGGTCTTGGGAGCGCTTCTCCGTCGGCGGGCTGTTGTTGACACGACACCGCACTCGAGGAGCTTTACGGAGACGACCGGTGGATCGCCCACCATGGGCCACTCGGGTCCGGACAGCGGTATGCTCCTCGTATCTTTTCCCACTAACGCACTTGAATAACCTTCGCCATTTCTTATTTCCTCGCGGCGGAGGTTCGCGCGACCGACAGTGAGGAGGTCCTATCAGAGTTCGTTCGGAGTTCGACCGCCTCCACGACGAGGGCGTGCGGTGGGCGCCATACACGCGCGACGACGTCCACGCCCGAGCACCTCACGGGTCTCCGTGCTTTGCACGCGAGATGAGGCCTTTGGCTCACCCGTAAGGTGCTCGTCTTTGACCTTTGTGTCGAGGAGTACTCCCGCGACCGAGTCTTTGCGGCGATTCGGCTGTTCGATCCTTTCCTTTGCCGCCTCGTCACGTTGTCGCGACGTGGCGCTCACGTGTACTTGCCCCGATCCTACTACTCCGCATCTTTGCGAAATTAATGTGGTGTGTACTTACTGCTTTTGCATTGCGGGATGACCGGATGGGTCTCGCGGTGGGCTCTCGATTCGCGACCGTATGCGACCATGGGCCTGCAGTGGGACGCCAGACTCGGACGAGAGGGTCACCGAGACCGGCCGACGACCATGACATGTACGATCGATACATGGGTGGTTCGCCCGCACACTCGCCTCGGTGGGGTACACACCAAGACCGACGTCGCGACAAGATGCATCCGGTAGCGGACACGTACCCTTCACAGATGTCCCGGAGGGACAACGCCTCGGTAAGTGTCGCAATCGAACCTACATGGGCACGTTTTTTCATGTAACTTACGTAATACCAATCGGCGTTACATGCGGACTCGGCTCTTGGCGGAGATTGAGGTGGAGGCTGTGTCCATGTTGACGCGCCTAGAGGGGGCATACGGTGACCACCACCGAGTCCGAGACAGCTTGGGGTCGGGTCCTCGCTACTGATGAGGCGGTTGGCTCGCAGCCACCGCCGAGGGCGCGAGACGTCGGCGGACGCAGACACCACGCCACTTCGCCCCAAAGACTCGCCCTACCCCGGTGCCCGTCACGCCCCACGCACGGCAGGGGGGGCGGTGGTCGACGAGGCTCCTTCGCGTCTCGCCCTACCCGTCGGTTCCTCGCTACGCCCCACGCAGCGGCAGTGGGGGGACAGTGGTGGGAGGCTCCTTCGCGTCTCGCCCTACCCTGCCGGTTCCTCGCACGCTCCCACGCAGCAGAAGTGGGGCGATGGCTGCGAGGCTCCTCGTCGTCCGCGCCCAGCCAGACCCTGTGGTGGTTTCGACGAGCCTTCGACGACGAGTTCGACACGGAGGAGTACCTTTCGACCGACTACCTCGACCCTCTCGGCTCTCGGTGCGCCGCCACAGACTTGGCCTCGCCGCCAAGACTACTCTACGCTGCGCCGCAGGCGGCCTAGGAGGGACGTCCGTCCGTCGCCACTCACCTACCCCACGGGCCGATTAGGAAGCGTGGCGTGATTGACTTGTTGTACGGATGTATTTTTGTAATGGCTTTACGTTCAAGAAGACATTGTATAACTCCCCGAGTTAGTAACATGACAGCGTTATCACTATAAATTGTTCAAATCATTTATGCATTGCTTGCCTATGCCACACGACGTGACAACACACCAACGTTTCGGTACACCTATCGCCTCTAGTAGGGGCGATCGCCCTAATGTGAGGCGATCGCCCTTACATGGGGCGATCGCTCAAATATGAGGCGATCGCTCCATACTCGGGCGATATCTGCCCTTTATAACATTCGTTCTCACAAGCGGTCTCGCAAAGAATAGCGGGAGAAAGAATAGAGGGGTGAGCATCAATCGAAAATGCCGAGGCGTGCAAGTGCAAAGGGTAAGGGGAAGGCAAAGGAAGAAGCAAGTGCATGCCCGCGGAATTTAGCGTACCAAGATCTCTTCCTACCTCGTGGAGCTGTAGCACCCATGTGTATGTGCGGAGATCTTTGCGAGCTTGTCCGCTCTTGGGAAATTTCAACTTGGAAGAGGAGGTATTGGAAGTGCCGAACTTACGCCTTCGATCCGCGGAGAAGAGCTGAAGGATCGCCGCATGGTAACAATCGTGACGGGTTACATAATATTTGTGAATGAAACTTTGCTAATTTACGTTTCATGCGTCACCTCCGCCATGTGTGAATTTGAGCGATGGTTTGATACGAGATCAACCCCGAGGACCAACGGCTTCTTGACCAAGCCAACCGGCAGGATGAGTTCACGCGGCGGTTTCAAGAACAACGCGATGCCGCACGCGAGGAGGCATGTAGGAAGGAAGCGGAGGAGAAGGAGGCCGAGAGAGAGGAAACGAGAGAGGCGCGACGCGTGCGGAGAAGCCTCTTTGGAGGCATGGACGAATGGGAAGTGGCCTCAAGCACTCAATAGATGTCCAGTGTTAACTTTGGTTTTCTTTGTTCGTGGTACTCCTTTTAGTTTTAAGTCGTAATAACAGTGCGGCCCAACCTTCAAGAGTATGCTCACCGTCCGGAGGGCTCGTATATGTCCTCTCGCCCGGTTGTTCCAAATGATGTTATTTTCTCCATCGAGATAGGTTATAGCATTTTCGGTTAAATCGATTTGATTTCATCGAGTTTTACCATCGTTTGCGAAAGATACGGCAATTTTCATGTTTTACCGATTGCATGTTCGGACAACAATAAAATAGTGCGACCTAAAGTGACATCTAAATATTTTTACATAATTGTAACCTATGCAAGCCCAAGAATGCAACAAAACTGGTTCTCAAGCTTTGAGGTCGTTCGGACATTATTCTAACCGCTTGAACAATGAATGTTATAAAGGGTTTAAACTAGCCATCTTTTATTCAAAATGCAATCATATTTAGATATTTTTGCAAAAATGAAGTGCATAAGGTTGTAGTAACTTATTCTATTTATTTCATGAATTATGGATCAACACACATTATAATTCCTTCACAATCCACGATTAGAGCCTAGCATTGAACTCAAATAAAAAAAATTCTGCAAACAACACATGGATTTTTATTTTACACTCTAATTCTTCATTCCAAAATTTAAATTTAGAAACAAGTTTCATTTAATTTGGACACTCTAGCAAAAGTTACGGGTTTATATTAAAAAGCATATAGTAATTACAAAACAAAACTAAAAAAAGGCTGCGCTTGGCCGCCTCTTCTCTCTCGGCGCGGGGGGCCCACCAACGACGCTGAACGGCGTTGACGGCAGAGGGCACCGATCGCCCGTGTATGGGGCGATCGCCCCATACACGGGCGACGGGGAGGCATTTTTGTTATTTTTTTTTCGGACGCATAGTTTTGAAAAAAAGAATAAAAATAAATATTAAAGAAAAAAAAATTCCCCAAGACTCAAAAGGTCTTCCTAACCTGATTGCTACCGGGCTGAGATTCAGTTGTGTCAACTGCTTACTGGAGCTAGCTGAGTGCAGCTGACGGCCCTCCAGTGGCTGAAAAACCTAGCTATCACATTAACTTGGCAAGGTGGTCGTTCTCAAGGTTTAAAATTTCGGTTTTGGAATAAATTTCGGCCCAGACCGGACGGCGAAATTTTTAGATTTCGGAAATATTTCGGACAAAATTTGAATTTAAAAATTCAAATCCGGTCCAATCCGGAAATTAAAATCCGAAATTCGGGCGAAATTACCGAAATTCCGGGTTTTTTGCACCGGCTGAAAAGAGGTCGAAACGTTAACGAAAAATTTTGAATTTTTTTTTGTAGGTTCCTGACACATTGATGATGTTCTCATAAAAATTTCAGCTGATTATCACATCTGAGGAATTTTTAAAAATTCGGAGAGTGGTACTGTCCTGATAAAACACTGATCGACAAGTTTGATCCGAATGAAAAATGGCACAAATGAAGTTATAAACTATTGAAATTTTTTGTGCGTGGTTATAATCCATAACTAGTGTTCTCATAAAAATTTCAGATGATTATCACATATGAGGAATTTTCAAAAATTCGGAGAGTGATGCTGTCCTGATAGAACACTGACCGACAAGTTTGATCCGAATGGAAAATGGTACAAATGAAGTTAGAAACTATTGAATTTTTTTGTGCATGGTTATGATCCATAATTAATGTTCTCAAAAAAATTTCAGATGATTATCAAGCTTGATGATTTTTTTAAAATTCGAACAGTGGTACTATCCTATTAAAAGGCTTACCGACACATTGGAAAAAAATGAAAACTTGTTGTAACGATGTTAGAATTTTTTGAAAATTTTGGTAGATGGTCTTGATGTAATATTAATATTTGTATAAAATTTTGAGGTGTTGATCAAACTTAAAGAATTTTTAAAAATCCTGTGAAGTTAGAAATTTGACATGTTGGTGAAATTGAGTTTGAGAGTCACAATTCAACAAAATCAATATATATTTGCATGAAAATTAATAGACACGAAATAAAATGGATACATATGAGAATTTATTGCATGCTTGCATCACAATGCGTACGACTACCATGGGCCATGCGAGGCAAGTGCTTGTTGTAATGCTTCTGGGTAAGAGTGCTATATGACCACCATATACATGCCAAGTCCAGCCAACATGATCAAATTTTGGTCACTCTAACCTTCAAACAAAAGTGGCCTAATTAATTCTTCAAGTGTACCAATAAATGCTAAGCCTTTGAGAGACCATTGCATATGAGAATGAAATTAATATATATTTGCATGACGTACCTACGAGTAGTAGTAGGACTGTGGTTGAAACTCCACCTCCGCGTTGTCAACAATGACCTCGTGATACCTCCGCTCATGTTGTTGCTTGTATTCTTCCCAGGTCATATCCCGTGGTAGCCAGGCAGACTTCCAATGTTCATAATGAGACTCCCAAGCACTAGGTTTGGGAGTATGGAACGTTTTTTACCTAGGCATTGTACTGGATCCTATTTGGTTAAGCACTTATGTTTTTCTACTGGATCATCTTCATATTTCTGTTGGTTAATCTCTTCTGTTTTTCTACTGGATCATCTTCGTATTTCATTGGTTAATCTCTTACATTTTCTCTTTGGATCATCTCCATGTTTTCGTTGGTTAATCTCTTCTGTTTTTCTATTGGATCATCTCCATGTTTTTGTTGGTTAATCTCTTCTATTTTTCTACTAGATCATCTTCATTCTACAGAGTACAGACTAGAATACATGAATTAAACCGAAAATTAAACAAGTTTGCTCGGAAAAACCGACTCTTGGCGATTTGATGATTCGACCGAAATTCGCTAAACCAACCCGAAATTTCGCTCAGAGGTCTGAATTTCGCTACTTATGCCCGAAATCTTGTCGCAGACGGTGGAAATGCCCGGATTTAGCGGATTTTGGGCGGATCGGGAGAGGAAGGTCGCCGGCTTGGAGAGGCAGGAAGTAGAGGAAAGTGAAAATGAGTGTACGAAGGCATGCATGTGAAACGAGTGCTGTCTTCTATAAAGCAAGGGACAATTATTGAGGTCATGTCATCTTACGTGAAGCCAAAAACATCTTTGAAAGCAAAGACCAATTATCCTTGCCATTAAGTTTTCTTTGAAATTTTGTTTCTCATAGTTATAAGTACGAAAAAATTATGTAAAATTTTTTGGATGTTCTTAGAGCATTGATCATATTCTCATAAAATTTTGACATCATGATTAACCATAAAAAAATCTCAAAATATATGGAAATGCTACTTGACATTACATTTTTTTGGAATAGTTTCGAGCATGCAAAAATTATAAAAAAAATTGTACATAGTTGGAACGCATCGACGATATTCTCATAAAATTTTGAGATCATGATCAAAAAAGTAAAAATTCCCAACAAATGTGAATATGTTACTTCCAGTTTTGGACTTGAGAGCGTGTTCATACCGTTTATACATTTTAATTGAGTAGCCAAAACAGATTCAAATTTTCTAAAACTTTTACAGAAGGGTTATCACATAATTAATAACTTCTCATAAAAATTTCAGGTGATGATCAGACATTAATAAATTTATAAAATTCTAACACTCTTACTACCTTGTTAATGCTAATTCTGTTTTTTATTTTTAAAATATAACAAACGAAGTTAAAATATTTTAAAAAAATTTCTGTATGATCTTAGTTGTCTTATTATGGTACCATAAATTTTTCATGTCAAGAAAAGACTTCCTCAATTTTATAAAATTCCGACAGTGTTTCTGTTCAAACTTTAAAATGTCTAAAAAATTAACTTTTTGGACAAATTATCATTGAAGATCACTTTCTTATAGGTTATTGATGCCATTCTGGTCAAATCCGGCCACAAAACCTGCAAAACCGGTTCAAAATCCCGAAATTTCGCCGGTTTTTCCCGAAATTACTGTAGCATTTTCAATTTTTTCGAAAAATTTTAAATTCATCCGGTATTTCCAAACTCGGGGGGGTCCGAAATCCGAAATTTCGGCGAAATTTCGCCGAATTTCGCCGAATTTTTTAACCTTGGTCGTTCTACACGGCTAGAGCCAAGAGATGTGGAGGGCAACATGTCCTTCGAACTTCTGATTCTACTTTTATCGCAGCTTGTGGAGATGGCTGAGAGCAGGGTTCACAGAATTAACGAACCGCTTGAAAATCACGAAAATCAGCCTTATCGAACTGGTTTATTAGTAGAAACAGGTCGGTAAACTAATCTAATTAAAAAATCGAAAAAATTTATGTGGTGTAAAACGGTCCATAATTGGTGAAACTTGCTCGATTTTCGATGAAAAATGAGCGAAAAGTGTTCAAAAAATTGACTCTAAGAAACATTGAATTGGTCAGTCCAAATTCATCGGTTTTCGATCAAAATCAAACGAAAAACAGGTTGAATTTCGATTTTTAAAAAAAATCCAAAAAAATTGATTTCTTCGATTTCGACTGGTTTTCGCTGATAATAAAAAATCGTTCAGAAATATTACGACCCCTGGCTTAGACTGAGAGACAGCAGCCGGCTCCATATAGGAAGTTATGAATCCGTTTTGACTTGTGATAGAGAGAGCATCTATGACCAGCAATCCATGCACAGTGCTGCCAAGGACGAAGATGAGTTGTACTGTGTGCTGCGATCGACGTGGTGGTGGTCGTGGTTCCAGCCTCCAAGCGCGACACAGGCCAAGGCTGGCTACCAAGATCTGCTCCGTCCACTGCTAAGCAGAGCAGCTGCAGCCTGTGCCTCGGCCCCACAAGGACTGACATATGGTCCCACTCTTTTCAACACAGACTGGCGAGATCTCGTCGGGTGGTCGTTCTGCTCTGCTTGCTCCTTGGCTTTCCCCGTTTCTCCCTACCCTCCGAAACTCCAGTCAGTTTAAGCGCCTCGAGAACAGGTCGAGACACTGCATTTGGAAACTGAAATGCCGGGGCGATGGCACCTGTAATTGCGCGGGTAACCGGTGATTTAATATCTTTGCTTACAGAGTAGCAATGGAGCGTCAGTAGGAGTGCTGTGCTGGTACGGCAGGTTTGGTCTCAGTACTTGAGCAGTGCCGTTGAGAAGTGATGCCCCCCCGTTTGGAGTTTCCGAACCACCCACCCACCCACCCATACAATGACAACCCAATCCCCCCACTGTCCGTATCGATCAGACAGAGACAGCCACTGCTAAACTAGATGCTCCAACCAAACAAAAATAGTGCCTAATCATACCTGCGGATGGGTGTGGACGCCCAATTCATCTGTTTTTTTCCCCTATTCAAGGTTCCATGCATCATATCAAATGAGAACACTGGCCAATTTCTACGATGGGTAAGTGAAGTATGAAAAGAGTGAATGAATCACTGCTCTCAAAAATTGAGTGAATTCAACCCGAGTTATGGGGCCAAAGCCAGATAGCGTTCTCCTCTTGCTGACGCGCCTGCCACCCTAAGCATGAGAGCCAGACCAACCAAATCCGTGGAGCTGTGACTCACTCCTACGATGAACATCCACGTTGATTCCACACATAAATCGGACCACAAGAGAATTAAGACGCAGCAGCCTTTGCGCCTTGTACTCGTCTCTGTGTGCCAATTCACTTCACCTTTGCTCCGGCGCACGCGGCCTAGAAGCGACGGCGCCGCCAATGCCATTTGCACGCGCGCTGCTTTGCCTCTCCCTCGCCGCGGCGCTGGCGCTGCTGTCGGTGCCCGCTGCGCAGCAGGAGACGAGCTCGGGCATCGTGCCGCGGCGCGGGGCGTGGATGTCCTTGGCGAGCTTCGGCGGCACCGGGGGACGGCCGAACGTGGGCATTATTTCACCGAAACCGAAAAATTAGGTTCTTTAGTGTTTGGTTTTTATTTCGGTTTTTTCGCTACCGCTTGGTTTAGGGTTGTCGGTTCGGTTTTCTACTTTCGGAAACCGAACGCACCGAAAACCAAATAGCTCACAGGTTACACAACAAAAAAAACCCACCGGGGTTCACATTTTCGTTTTGCATTCCAAAACCGAAACCTGGTCGGCACCGGTTTTTTGCGAAATTCGATAAAAACCGATCGGTTTGCGAAAGTCAAACCGATTCAAAAAACCGAAAACCGGTCGGTTTTCGACGATAAAAGGAAAAATGGTGAAAAATACAAAGAAAAATTGCAAAAAATTAATTTTTTTTTACAAAAAATCCCAATTAATGTACCAAACACCTCAGAGAAATTTAAACAATTTTTGAAATCATTTATTTCTTCTAAAAAAATCGAAAACAGTAATTAATGAAAAGGAACAAAGACACTGTCAGGTTTTTATAAATATTTAAAAGATTTATTATATTCTAAAATTTCGATTTAACCATAAATAGTGCCAAAGTATTATGTACTAAAATTTTTATAAATATTAGGCTTCGTGTAGTACCCATATAAAATAAAAAACAGAAGAGCATATATAATGATAATAGCACTTTCAGAATTTTTAAAAAATACACATAGCTGACATTCATCTAAAAATTTTAAAAAATCATTTTAATTACGTTATAACATCACAATTTTTTTTAATAAATATTAGACTTTATTTTGTGCCCCTAGAAAATAAAAAACTGAAGAGCATATATTCTAACAGTATCATTGTCAATTTTTTTTTTAAAATACACAGGTATGATAATAATCAGAAAATTTTATAGAATCATTAGAATTGACTCAAGACCTCACAAAAAAAAAATTAACACTTTTTGCTAAATTTCTTCAAAAAAATTTAAATTTACATTTGAACTCCACGGTTTACCGCTCGGTTTGAAATGCCGAACCGGCTCGACAAACTCGGTTTTCGCGAAAATCGACCGATTTTCGTCGGCTTTGCGAACCCTGCCCCACCCCTAACCCTAGGTCGAACTCGAATCGGTCATTCCAGGATCCCTGTCGGTGTCGCCTCCGCCCTCCGAGGTTCCGAGCTCCGCCCTCCGGCCCTTTGCCTAAATCTGTGCCCTCTGCCCTCCAGAGTCCGGCCTTGGACCTTGGACTGAAATACTTTGTTTCTATGACTGCTCCTGTAGACTGCTCATTGATTTCTGTAGTTTCAGTCATTCTGTGAGATTATTTCATGAATGCTTGCTGCTGTCATATCAATTACAAGCTCTAGTCACCTCTCCCTTGTTCTGAAATACTTTGTTTCTATGGCTGCTCTGTATAGACTGCTCAATTGCTCATTGATTTCTGCATTTTCTGTCATTATGTGAGATCCAATAGCGGTTGTAATTAAGGTCCACCAAATTAAGGGCTAGATATTTTGTTTTTTTGTGAGAATTTCTAGATTATTTCTCTTTTTTCTTAGCGTCTCTCATGGGCTTTTAATATATAATAGATTAGCTCTGATACCCCAAGTGAATGTTGTTAGCCGCGGGCATTGCTGTCAATATTCACCATTTATGACAAGTGAAATGATCTGGTTTTCAGTATTCACCAGTAGTCACTGCAAGAGCATTTCCCATCCACAAAATGGTGAAACCTAACAGCATCACGAAGAATAATTCGCCGATCACATAGAGTAGAAATATGCTTCGCCACTTCATGGCAGTCGTTGCACATCCTGGTGTTCTTGATCACCCTGACGGCCACTCGACTTGCATCTGAACGAATCAGCCCGTAAGTGATGGCAAGCTTCTCAGTATGGCTAAGGAGCAGCTTCTCCTTCTCTTCTTCCGGAACATTATACACTATGCAGCTGGTGTCTGGCACATATCCTTCCTTTCTGATCTGACACACCAAACGAATAAGTTCTTCATATATCTCTGCAGTTTCTGGATGTGGCTTCCCATCGACCTCGAAGACATGGATACTTTGCTCAATCTGTATCCAGCTCCACCCAGGTCTAGTATTCACCCCTCTTGCTTTCATTGCGTACTTCAAGCTTTCAGCTTCGTCATACATCTTCTCATACTCATACAAGTTCATCATCAGCAAGTAGTTGGCCGAATTGTACGGCTCCAGTCTGAACAATTTCCTGGCAGCCACCTCTGCAAGATCAAGATTCCCATGTATCGAGCAACCTGTGAGAAGAGCGCCCCACAAGCTTGCTCCTGGATCGATTGGTGACCTCTCAATAAAGTCCATTGCCTCATCAAGATATCCACACCTCGCCAAGAGGTCAACCATGCAGGCATAGTTCTCGGCTGTCGGTAACACGCCATACTTGCTCTCCATGCTGTCAAAGTACTCCCACGCTTCCGTAACAAAGCCCATTGATCTGCAGGCAGTAAGCAGTGCGGTGAAGGTTATGCTGTCTGGCTTCAATCCCGAATTCCACATGTCATGGAACAGCCCTACGGCTTCGCGACCTTGCCCGTGGGCGGCCAGTCCGGTCAGCATTGCATTGCAACACACCAAATTCTTCTTCTGAATCCTTCCAAATATCCTTTTTGCACTCGTCAAGCTCCCTGCCTTTGAGTACGAGTCAATTAGCGCTGTTCCGACAACCATGTCACAGTCATACGCTCTTCGCAGCGCAAAACAGTGCAGCTCCTTGCCCTTCTTTAGCAGCGCGAGCCCAGCGCAAGCCCGGAGCATGACTGACATGGTGACCAAGCTGGGTTGGACACCGTCCTTCTGCATCTCATTGAAGAAGTAGAACGAGTCCTCGTACTCCCCATTGTGGCAGCTCCCGGAGATGAGTGAAGTCCATGAGATCACATCGGGCGTCACACCGGCTGCCTTGATCTGCCGGAGCAGCAGCATCGCCTGCGAGCTCAGCCCATTCATCGAGTAACCAGTGATCAGTCCATTCCAAGTGGTTATATCCGGATCAAGCCTGTTCCTCTTCATTGTCTCCACGAGCTCCAACGCTCTATCAAACTGTCCGACGTTCGCGTACCCTGCGACCATCGAGTTCCATGTGGTCAGGTTCCTATGCCCCAGAGCGTCGAACACCCTCCGGGCGCAATCGAGGCGACCGCACTTGGCGTACATGTCCACGAGCGCCGTCCCCGTGTAGACGTCCGGCTCGAGCTGGTGCCTCAGAAAGAAGCAGTGCATTTCCATGCCATGGCCAAGCAGCCCCATGTTGGCCACCGACTTGAGGAGGCTAGACACGGTGGTCGCGTCCGGCCGCAGCCCTTGCTTCAGCATCCTTCCGACAACGCCGAGCGCTTCCCGGTCTCGCCCATGCCGCGAGCAGCCGGACAGAACGGTGTTCCATGTGACCAAGTTGGGCTCCGGCCCCGACCTCGCCATGTGCTCCGCGAGCTCCATGGCGTCGTCCACGAGCCCGAGCCGCGCGCAGCACGCGATCACCGCGTTCCACGCGACGACGCTTTCCGCCCCCATCGCCTTGAGCACCCTCGTCGCCACCGCCGCATCGGCGTTCTCGGCGTACATGCCGGCGAGGAATCCGGGGACGAGCGGGTGCGCGTCGAGCCCAGCCTTGACCACGTGTGCGTGCACGGCCCTCCCCTCCCGCGACACCCTCGCTCGGCCGCACGCGTGGAGCACCCGCGCGCACGTGTACCCGTCGGCCGGCACCCGCCGCGCCTGCATCTCCCGGAACACGCCGATCGCCTCCCCCCACTCCTCCGCCTCTGCCAGCATCGCGACGTGCTTGTTCCACAGCACCGCGTCCTTGTCCCCCACAGCGGCCTCCTCGAGCAGCCTCCTGCACGAGGCCCCCCGGCCCAGCCGCGCGAGGAGGTCGACGAGCGCGCACGTGACGTGCGGGTCCCGCGCGTGGCCCGTCCGGACGACCACCGAGTGAAGCTGCGGCGCGAGCGGCCGCACGACGCGGTCGGTCTCCTCGCCGTGGAGGCCGGCGCACTCCCTTAGCAGGGAGACCAGAAAGCGCGCGTCGCGGAAGGAGTCGGCCGTCCCGCCTCGTAGCGCTGCGGAGAAGGACTCGGCTTTGAGGAGGGAAGGCGCGTGCCCACGTTGGAGGGCGGGAGGAGAGGGATTCGCGTGGGGAGGTGGGGCGTGGTGGTGGTGGGAGAGGGAGATGGCCTGAGCCATTGGAGGAGACGGGAGCGGGCGGGTAAGAAGGATTTGTTGCGTTGCGGATAAGGGGGGTGGGTTTCCCTTCCCTATCATAATTTATCAACACAAGGCAAAAATCTTGTCGCTC
This sequence comes from Otatea glauca, assembly GCA_036346275.1. Classification (NCBI taxonomy): domain Eukaryota; kingdom Viridiplantae; phylum Streptophyta; class Magnoliopsida; order Poales; family Poaceae; genus Otatea; species Otatea glauca. The sequence continues at coordinate 63,704,353 of CM070719.1, read as the reverse complement.
TGGTGCATCGTGTTCGTGCGTGAACACCTTGAGCACGTTCAGCAGCGCGCCCACCAGCCACAGCACAGCAGGCTCCCGAACATGCACATCCACACCCAGGTCGTCGCCTGCACCAACACCATAACCAACACCAACACCAACACCAACACCAACACCAACACGCGCGCACGGTCACTGACCATGAGCAGTCAGGAATGATGGCGTCGCGCGGCGCGAGTTCACGAACGCGCTTGAGATCGTCGACCGAGCTTACCGCTAGGACTGGCTCGCGGCGCGGGTTGAGGACTTGGCCGCGATCAGGAAGAGCAGGCTCCCGAGGAGCAGGGGGACCTGGCACGAGCTGAGCACCGAGCCCAGCAGCCACAGAACCGCCCCGGCGAGCAGCGTGTTCGCCGCGTGCTGCTCCCTCCAATCAGCCGTCAGCCCGTCACCATGTTTGCCAATGGTCTCGGCGACTGAAGAAAATTCGTGACGTACCTGAGAGAGCAACAAGGCCACGCCGACAACGCCGAGGACGCAGCCCACCGCGTGCAGCGCCGGCACGAGGAGCTCCACGAGCCCGAGCTGGACGTCGTACCGGACCAGCCCCACGCGGCAGTCGACGCCGGCGAGGTCGTGCGCGTTCACGGCGACGATTGTTGGAAATCAATTACTGGTTTCCTCTCTTTCTCACCAGGGAATCACACCATATGTACTCACTAGGGAATCACACCCTTACTTATGTTTCTCACAAACAAATGTATGTGCATGTATATGAGCATGAACTCACACCAAAACTCACATGTACAGAGTATGGGCTCACACTAAGGGTGTGATTGGTAGGACTCTAGCTCCACCAGATCCGTGGATCTGGTGGAGCTGGGTATTCCTAGCTCTACTAGATCCGTAGAGCTGTATCTGTGAGTATATTAAGAGTGTTTAGATGGATTATCTTTTCAAATTTTAGACCAAAAATATAAACTTAATTCACTTTATTTTATCCTACAAGTTTCAGATCTCAGGTGAAGCTGGGATCTAGAGCTCTACCAAATAATCCCTAAAACTCCAAGCTTTATTCACATCAAGTGCTACTTAAATATAACTCATGCATACAATTTTGGCAACCAATCTTGGCCATTACTGACGCCACTAATTGAAGATTCAGAAGCCCAGGATAAGCCCTCTGTATCTCCAAGTAAAATGTCTCTGTAGTTTTATCCGACAACAGCAAAAATACACTAAAGTTCAGAGATCTTCAGAGAAGGCACACACTTGGGCGATTTCCAATCACTATTTTTCTTAACCCCCCTAAGCGAATAAGAAGCAGAGTACTTTAAACAAACTTCGGCCAAAGTTGTGAGGTCGTGTCATCCCACGATCCTACTTTGCCGGACACAATTCACACGACGCTGCGCACACGGCGCGATTACAGGAACGAGAAAACAGACGCATGCAACTAACCTGAAGACTCAAGACAACTAAAAAATGAACAAGTCTAGATTATTTTTCCAACATTAATCCTTCCTAATCATGCATTACATTACTTCCTAATTATGCATTGATCCTTCCTAATCATGCATATTTATTTCCTAAAGAACGTGGAAATAACAATTAAAACAAGATTATTTCCAACAACGATGATCGCCAGCGCCACGGCTGCCATGGGGAGCCCCGCCGCCCGCGAACAGCGCCGCGAGGCCCGCGGCCAGGAGCAGCGCGGCGAACACGTACATCGCCACGTTGATGTACTCCCGCCGGCGCACGGCCAGTGCCGGCCCGTACAGGCGCGCCTCCCTGGCGGTGGGTAGCTTCACCATGGGCGCCCCGAGTGCGAACGCGAACGCAAGCTTCTCGCGTCACGGCGCGCGCTAAGTACCCGCGAAACTGCTGCGAGAGAGTTAATGCGGTGCGAGTGCGACTTGAAGTGTAGATGTAGTGCAGACTGCAGAGTTTGGTGCGGTGATGGAAGCAGAGTTTTGTTGTACGTGGCGCCACGCATGGCACCCGGAACTCTTCTGCGTCCCGACTCCATTCTTTTCTGGGAAAAGAAACTGTGCATCCCGACGAAAAACGTCAAACATTTGGGACTTGGGAATTGTCATTTGTGTTTCCAGATGGACATTTTGCCGTAGATGGATAGTAGTGTTCTTATTTGTGATGTCACATGCGGCATGCTTGTGGGTTCATGTGTCACCTGCTCTGGGTCCTCGTGATTCGTGCGAGATTTCTGACCGACAAGTTCAGGGAGAACCGAGACGAAGATACTCCCTCCGTAATTTTATCTGACTTATATTATTTATGCTATATAGATCGATAACATATTAGAAGTGATTAGATTATCCTTAATTATTATCACTAAACACTGTACTTAATGCATCCAGTAGAGAATTATAAAATACGTCATATATTATACTTACGGATTGTTGCAAACTTGAATGGAGGGAGTAGATGACATGTCAGGGTGATCCTGCCTCAGCATCGGTTCATAGGAAAAGAGATTTCTGAACGCAGACGAGCAGATGAATGTGCTGATTTGCTATGCTAATTAACCAGGGATCATCATTTCTCCTGAATGTTAAGAATTACATCGGATCGAGGTCTGAAATACCTCATGGACACGCCGTCGTTCCTGTCTATACACGTGTCTACAACCCGGAATACAATGATTCCTGCGTCATGCGTATCGATCGATCTGCAGTCTGGAGAGCCGTATATACAGCAGAATATATACACAGTAGAATACCTGCATGTGGTACGTACTACTGGTGCATATATAGCGTTGGAAATTAATTGGCACAGGCTATTTGGTTTGGTATATATATGCGCGCATACGTGAGTAGGATGGAATACTTCACATGTATCTGCGCAGGTACTCCACTCTGGTTGGGTGCTTGAGCTTCATGAGGGCCTTGAGCTCGTACTTGCGGACCATCTCCCTCGAGATGTTGAGGTTGCCGGCGATCTCGCTGAGGGTGCGCTTGCCCCTCCCGTCCAGCCCGAACCTCTGCCTGATCACCACGCTCTCCTTGGGCTTCAGGGAGTCCAGCTGCATGCACACATGCATCAATATATGGTGAATTCAAGAAACCCTTGCTTGTTGGGAGGCGGCGAGGTGTTTGTTAAGTTCGTGTCAGGAATGAACACGCAGTGCTTACGAGATCGTCGATGGCAAGGCGGAGGAGCGTGTTGTGCTTGCTGGCGTCGACCCCGATGGCGTCGGCGTCGGTGACCTCGTTGATGAGCTCCTCCTGGGTGACGCGGTTCCGCGAGTGCAGGGAGTAGGTCGCCTTCGTCATCCTCAGCACGTCGCGGTACCTCGCCGGAGATATCCCCACCCTCTTGATGATCTCCTCGTCCGTCGGAGCCCTCCCGAGCTCGAACGCCAGCTCCTCCCTCGCCTTGTGGATCTCTTGCCTCTCCTGCATCATTGTTCATGGCAGGTTTAACTGCTTTTAGAATCTCCTCACTGGAAAGAATATGTACTACTGAACAAATTATACAGTTGGAGAATTCGAGTTTGGCATTACCGATTCCATGGCGAACGGGAACCGTGTGAAGTTGGAGAGCGTCATCGCGCGAACAATGGAGTGCCGGATCCAGAAGAGGGCGTACGTCGATATGCGGAACCCGCGCTTCGGTTCGAAACGGTCGATGGCCGTGATGAGGCCGTTGGCACCGGCCTGGCAGATATCGTCGAACCTCTCGTCGTTCGCCATGTCCGGGTAGTACTTGTTGATGGCGTACAGCACCAGCCGGAGGTTGTGCTGAAATCGAAAGCAATGCCATCACCAACCTATCATCATATATGCTGCACCACTAGCATCTAGTGACATAGGAGCGCATCTCAGGTTTCAGATTCAGATATCAGCAGTGTGCAGAACTATAGATCAGTATCTAGTCTACCACTATTATCTGACATGTACAGGGGTGCATCTGAAGTTTCATCTTCAGATGTTAACACAGCGTGCAGAGTTGATTTCAGACTTGGGCAGCAGAATATAGTAGAGCAGAACGTGCCATTAGTTACCTTGATGAGCTTGTTCCTGGCTGCTCGGCCGACGTCGAGGTGGCGCCTCAGCTGCGGCACGGTCGTGTTCATGGCCTCTGCGAGCTCTGCGTCCGACGGCTCTCTCTGCAGTTCGTTCTGCAGGTTCTCTTGCACCTCAAAAATAGCCTGAAACACATTGAGCACCTCAATTAATTGTTCAGATCCTAATTTCTCCTCCTATGTAACTAAACGGATGATGATAATAACGATTAATTTGATCGGGAGGGAGACAAATAATTAAATTAGTGCGTTCTCACCTTCATGGGCTGCATGATCTTGAAGAGGCGTGCGCTCTGCGCGGAGCTGAGCACTGGCGGGATCTTCATCCGCTTCCAGTCGAGGCTGCCCATGTCCGTGGACACCGCGTGCTCCCTGAGCAGCATCTCCTCCAACTCCCGCTTATCCTCCTCCTCCCCCTTCCCCTTGCTGGCGGCCTCCCCCTCCCTCCTCATCTCCACCCTCTTCCCCAGGTCCATCCTCCGACCCCGCCGCCTCCTCCGGCTCCTCACGACCACCGTCGTGTTCCTTCCCTGCATATTCTCGGACACACACAAGGTCATTAAGACACTGCAAGAACACGACAGTATTGATGCAACAGTAGTTTCCAGGCTGACATGAATACTCGCCACTCTTCCCTTCTTCTTCTTCCTCTTCGCCTTATCGTCCTCGTCGTCCTTCTCTTCCACTACGGCGGGGCTCAGCTTGTAGATGCTCTCTAGCGCGGCCGCCACCTCGTTGTAGTCCGTCTCCGCCTCCGGAGGGGCCGCTGTCGTCGGCCGCGGCCGCGGGAGCTTCGCCGTGCTCTGCTTCTCCGGCGACGCGAGCGCCAAGCAGCTGGTGGCCGGCGCCCGACGCCGCGGCCCCCAGGCAAGGGAGAGCACGGCGGGCGTCGACCGCCGCGGCGAGCGGCGGTGGCACCCGTCGGAGAGCGGGCGGCTGGGCGTGGTCACGGTGGACGTCATGGCGAGCGGAATGGAACCGTCTATAAGCTTGTTGCGGCGTGGAGAGAAGCTCAGCTCAGTCGTGTTCGTGTGGAAGCAATGCGATGCGATGGCGTCGATGGAATCTCGGGCGAGATGCTCGCCTCCCCGCCATATATGGCTCGGTGAATTCGGCGGGGAGTAACGGCCGCCACGAGCCGTTGCGGGCGATCGGACGGGTGGGAGGCCGCGGGAGGAGGATCGGACGGCGGGGAGGCGGAGGCGTGGAGCGAAGGGGTGCAAGAGCTTGGCGGGGGACATACGTGGATGAGGCGGGTGCCACGTGGGCGAGCGCCATAAGTCGCGTGATATTTTTGGGATCTCCCGATTGGGGTTGGTGCGTGGGGGCCCACCGCGCAGCGGGATGTGGAGGCGTCTCGTGCATCGGCAAATCCGCGTGTAAATCTGCGGGCCTGTAAATTTGGGCCGAATTGGTGGCCACATGAAAATTTGAGAAGGTTGTTTCCGAAATTTGGGTTAAAATTTGAGGTCCACAGTTTGTTGTTCAATTTTTTACGCAGTTTTTCGTCAGTGCAACTTGCCTATGGCGCACACCTGTCCTACAAGTTGCACTACGCAAACATGAGTAGAATTCCCTCTCTCGGTTTTGTCATTGTTTTTGTGCGTGACTACATTAGTTAGCTTTCATTTCATCATCTTTGTGCATTTTTTTTCCTGTTCCTCCGTTGATGTTTTTTCTCTTCCACTACATCCTTTTTTGGTTACAAACAAGCCTCCGAATTGAATCGCCAAAACCGGCTAATTTCATTCAGTCCACCACGCCGTCGCTCAAGAGCCTGAACTGTCCGGCGTCGACCACGAGCTTCCTGATCCACGTGGTCCACAACAGTTAAATGCCAGGTCAACGTGCAGAAATGCCCAACAAGATATGTACGTCCCTAACATATAACCTTTACCACTAATTTCTACTGTAATATAATTATAAAATCTAATAAAATCATAATATTATGAAAGTAAATTTCGAGGCAAATCTACGTATATGATTTTCACATATCAAACCAAAATAATTAAAAAGATTGTAGCGCTATTATGCAATCCGACCATAACAGGTGCCGCACTCAACCACGCCCCACGTGACCGACCACATCCCTCCTGCCCGGTCGTCCCTTGCGCAACCGCTAGTAAGACTGCATGACCCCCTACCCCCCGTCTACCACTGTTGCCCCTTATGTCGTCTTCCACTGCACCGCTCCTACCCGTCGTCTTTGACCGCGTCACACGACGGTGCCAATGCCGAATCGACGGTAAAATGGCATGAGGCCGACCACCACAAAGGCGCGGGAGCCCACCCCATCGACAATAATCAATCACCATTGCTTGTGTCGTGGAGTTTTGTCATCGTCGCACGTCCGCCATTTCCCGTGCCGACACCACCGCTATGTTATGGTGACAGCAAATATGGAAATCATATTTACGACCAAATACAAACCATGTTACGGCCAGATGGATGTGGTTTCACTGTACTAACCAATTTACTAGACATGTTGTTCGAGTTTATTGCCACACCTAACTGCGGCGCATGATGGTATTGTGATGGTGGCAGTAAAAATGGATACCATATTTATGTCCAAATACATTTTAATTTACGACCAAATGAAAAATAGAACCTATGTGTGATGGTGCCAGTAAAAATGGATACCATGTTTATGTCTAAATACATTCTAATTTACAACCAAATGAAAAAATAGAACCGCTGTGTGATGATAGCAGTAAAAATGGATACCACATTTACGTCCAAATACATTCAAATTTACAACGAGATGAAAAAATGGAACTGGTGTGTGATAACGGCAGTAAAATGGATACCACATTTACGACTAGATACATTCCATTCTAGGTCATATGAAAATTGCTTTTACTGTACTGACAAATTTATTGTATACGTTATTGGAGTTCACTACCACACCTAGTCATAGCGCATGCTGGCCATGTGATGGTGGAAGTAAAAATGGAAAACACATTTACAACAAGATACATTCTATTTTACGGTCAGATGAAACTACTTACGCTATACTAATAAATGTACCGGATGCACCATTAGAGTTCACCGCCACACCAAGCTATGGCGCATGCTAATCATGTGACGGCGATAGTTAAAAAAGGAAACCACTTTTACGTCCGGATACATCTCAATTTTACGAGCAAGATGAACCACGTGTCCTGGCCACGCGCCGGAGTTGGCAGTAAAAATGGAAACCACATTTACGATAAGATATATTCCACATTTACGATAAGATACAATTCATTTTATGGCCATATGAAACCGCTTACACCGTACTGACGAATTTACTAGACGCGTCGTTAGAGTTTACTACCACACCTAGCCGTATCGTATGCAGCCCATGTGATGATGGCAGTAAAAAAAAGAAACAACATTTAATACTAGATACATCCAAATTTACGGCCAGATGAAACGGCTTTTACTATACTCACGATTTTATTGGACGCATTGTTAGAGTTTACTATCACACCTAACCATGGTGTATAACTGTATACTCACCATGTGACTGCATTGTGTGATGGCGACTGTAAAAACAGATACCGCAATTACATCCAGATACATTCCAATTTACGGTTAAATGGAACTTCTTTTGCTGAACCCACGAAATTGAAAAAAAAAAATAGAACTGTTGTGTAATGGCGACAATAAAAATAGATACTATATTTATGTCTAGATATATTCCAATTTACGATCAGTTGAAAATGCTTTTACTGCACTCGCGAATTTATTGGATACGTCGTTAGAGTTTATCATCTCACCTTGCTGTGGCTCATCCTGGCCATGTGACGTCAGCATCGAGGATGGCACGAGCGGGTGGGAACAAACAGGACACGTGGCTCAATGGTGGCACGGGCTCAGGTGAGTGGGAAGGGAGGACTTGCTAGCACATAATAGTGTATCTATTTTAAAAAAATGTCGACAACCATAATTTAGAAAGTTTAATTGCAGTATCCTAAATTTTAAAATATCGACAACCATAATTTAGAAAGTTTAATTGCATGCATCCCAAAACGACACTTTTTTTTTACCCTAAGGAGTACACAATATATGAATTTCATAGTCAACTAAAGATGGAATTAATCTAGCAGAAAAGCAGCTAGGCAACGTGCTCATATTGCAAATTTCTATATTATAAGAGATAAAATTCTTCCAACTAGCTACTTTTGAATTTCAATGACATTTTAACTTGTATCAAATTAAAATCATATACTAACTGAATTGATTCCATTCTCCAACTTATTTATTTCAGTTTCCAAGAGATTCATGTTCCAACAACTTCGAAGCCTTGTTTGGGAGGCCCACAAAGGACTGACAGGGAAAACATACGGATTCATCTATCAAATAAGCAAATTAATACACTAGTGTAGTTGCAACATTACATACGTTACTGCATTTTCCAACCATGTTCCAAATCGACAAATACTTCTGATTCTTGAGTACTGGATATAGGTTTGTTGTCCAAACCAGGGTTGATTTTCAGTAGCAAGGTGATACGTAAATACCTCACATGAACGAAATCTCAGGTGAGCCAAAAACCATCACACATTCACATCAGCCACCTAGCAAGAGGTGGTTTAAGAGTAAATATTTACATTTTTACATATATGCATATAAGGTAGAAGGATTCTACCACTAAATTACAAGCCCATAACGATACATGTTCCCAATGCTATCTAGCCACGCTGAGGCAAATTGTATCAACAACATATGCAGGAGACAACAACATAACAGGAGGAACTATAGCTGTCTGAGTGATTATAAGATATATCTAAATAACATTTCAAATAAAGGAATGGAATTTGTTGGACGAAGTTGAATGAGTAAGAGTGGAAATTTTAAAAAAATATTGTTTACTCAAATTCCGAAGTAATACCATTGCTGCACACTCAGGCCTCAAGAAGTATGATTTAAAAGGCTTCTTCCATGTCGGAGTCCAAAGATTAATTCCATAGGCAGCTTATAGGTGGAAAAAAAAAATGGCAACGCAAATAAACAGCTTCATAGCCAGAGAGCTAACTTGTCTCTTCAGGGATGTGCATGCCAAAGCCACGTTTCATCTTCTCAATTCTGATCAATTGAAATTTGAAATAGTTAGTATATGAAAAAAAACCACCCCACATAGTTCATTTAGACAAACCCACACAAGCTACAAGGTTCAGATACAAAACAAGGAAACTAAAACTCATAGTACTACTTGGGCAAAAGAGCACCACAGTTCTAGAAACACATTTCAAGGAAGCTGACCAAGATACTCTTGCTGATAAAGCATTTTAAAAAATTTAAATACATGGTACTCAGAGTTGAGACAAGGAAGCGATGGCTAAAAGCAATAAGTACTAGTAACTGAAAGCTTGCATAATTCCACCAGAGGAACAAAGTGATGATCTTGCACAAGGTCGTCTGAGTAACTTATAATCTTTCCACGTAGAAAAGAGACTACAGACAAGTACAAGGTTTGAAATAACCATAGGAAGGACAAAATAGTCAAAGGAGAAGGTGATGCGGACTTAGAACAGTAGAAATAAGTCATAACCACACTGATTTTGAAGAGAGGATGATGTAGAGATTCCAATGCTGAACATCCACTTTCAACCTCACTGGCTTTAAAATCGGATTTCTTCAAATGCAAATAACTAATGCCAGGGCAATTTCACCCAAGATATTGTGGCATTAGATATCTAGACACCAGAAACTATTTGAGGATGATGTTTCACAAGTGCTGGTTCAAATTGAGTAGCAGAAGATTCGTTTTTATACAAAGGTAGAAAAACAATACATATAACTCACTGTTTCCTGAGGTGATACAGTCTGTAAAGGAACTTACGTAGGAGCAAGCTTTCCAAGATTGCGAAATTTCTTGCCAGATATTTCATCAATGACATTTCCTGAGATCTCAACAGAATATGATTTTCCAGATATACGTGGGAGGCCCCTCCCTACAAGCAAATCAAAATCTTTCTGATGAAGTTCTCTGCCGTTGACACAAACTCCAGTATTCCCACCAGCACAATCCTTGGGCATTGAATAATTGAATTCTTTTATAAATGGCTGCAAAATGGAAGTTCTGTCACGCCATGCAAACATAAAGTTCTAGGGGAACCATTACAGGGAAAAGACTCATCTTACAGGGATAATGCCGCTACACTGGCGCCCCATGACACCCCAAAATCCTGCACGGTAGTCATACCTGAATTACAAAATAGAGAAAACAGTTTGTTACCTTGCTTTAAAGAAATTCCCAATGCCCTGTGAATTGAAGTTACTGTAAACAACTATCTCTGTGCCAAAGATCCAACATAATTGTTTCAAAAAATAAAGTAGCTAGATGATATGCTTCAGACTATTTTTTTTAACCATCCACGGAATTTTACAATCCTGCCTTTGTGCGTTCTTGTCAAAGTATACTCATCAGATTAATTTTAAAACTGCAGCTGGTTAAAGGCAGACCAATGATTTGTGGAACATGCCATATGAGTATGTGTACGAATTTGGATGACACAAGTGTGGAGATGACATAAAACAAATTGTACATCACATTCACACCGTGCCATTACATTTAACAATAGCTAGCAATTGCATAACAAAAATAAAATGTTCTCATGATTGCTGACAAATGGTAACAATATTCTATATTAATGAGGTCCAAAGAAATAAATGAGACCTTGACCTATAAAATCAACAGAAAGGCTAATATAGGAGTTAGGACAGGCATGAAAGTTGTATGGTGTGTAATTTTGAGCAAATAACATTTAATGGGAGCAATCAGCAATGAAAACAGGGCACTGGTGAACAAGAATCTCCCAAATCTCTCAAAGAACGCACAAGCTGTTCTAGTGATCATCTCAAGCTGGAATGCCCGATTTGGTCGACAAAAGGCAAAAGCAAATTTTTTTAATAGACTAAGAAAAGCAAGATAAACATCAGGCATATAAGTATGCAGTGAAAACCAGCATGATCACAGTGGGGATATACTTCATCATGATTCCCACTGTTAAACTAGCTTTCTTCTGATAGATAGTACAAATCGTTTTTTTTTTGTCTCATTAATGTGGCATCCTTTAGATGAGATTTCATAGGTTTGTATGCTCTGAGCGGATGATGCTTAAGTAACAATGACCAGGGCCAACAGGGTATACATCATATGCTAGGTCAATGCAGCAACATATAACACATTCCAAAGAAAATGTGATTAAATGACTTACCAATATGAACCAGGGCCAACAGGACCAGCTTTCTTCTCAGCCTTCCGTAGAGCGCGTTCAGAGATTGGATGACCATTGATTGAAACCTTAACACTGTCCACAGACTGATTGAATAAAGAAAGGTCCTTGAAACCTTTCTTTAAGAAACCAGCAAAAAAAGATGAATCCCCACTCTTACCAGCTGAAGGCTGTATTTCATCTAGCTCAGCCTCAGAAGAAATAAAAGAACTAGAATTTGTGTGCTCATTGACTGATGACTCATTTTTGTCTGTTGCATTGGCATTTTCACAATTTGAGGACAACAAATTACCATTGTCACCCTCCATGTTCTCTTGTTCACATCTCTTAGTTGTGCGTTCAACTTCAAGTCCATTGTTACTATCTTCTTTGTAGCATTTGCCATATCTCCTACTAATGCCTTGAGCTTCAAAGCTGTAGTCATCTTGTTTGCTCTTTTCTTCATACTTTTTGCTCATAACTTCGTCTTCAAGACTGTCATCATTATTGGCCTTCTGTTTGTATTTGCTACACATGCTTCCATCTTCACGACAGCCAGCATTACCTTGTTTATGTTTTTGTTCATATGCTTTGTTAACGATTTCTTCTCTGAATGTGTTCTTATGACCTTCTTTGCTCTTTTGTTCAGATTTCATATCAATCCTTTCATCCCTAACATTAGGACCACAATATACTTTTCTGCTTAGGCCACACTGCTTGCTCATGATTTGATCTACACCACTACAATATTTTTGTTGACCGGAAAAAGGGTCAACAAGTTTGTCCACTAAAATCGGGGCTTGTGGACTGATTGTACCAAGTGCTGAAGCTTCCACTTGACTGTCTGCATCTCCTTGACATAATATATCCTTTGGGCTATCTGCAAATCTAGACCTGCTGGCAGATCCTGATTTTAACTGAATGCTCCTGTTTGACCCACGTTCTTTATCTGTCCTATCAAAACTTGCAGTAGAAGACAATGATATATTGTCAGCAAAATCCTTGTTCTGTCGCTGGCTGTCATTTGCTTGCAGCTTATTGAAACTAGAACTGTCGTCACCCTGATGTTGATACCACCCAAAACTTTGGGGAACCCGGCGATTGGATGTTGTCACACTTTTTGGTACAGGGGAAGTCGATGATGGGATCAAAGGATGAACTTTTACTTCCTTAAGCTTGAAAGTAATAGCCTCTGAGCAGGAACCACACTGAACATGACTCTGCTTCCGTGCTGTGCATTTCCCCGAAGGCAGCTGCAGCAGCAGGTTACAAGAGCTGCACACAACGAAAGGCGCAGCACCCTTTATCGGCCGACAGAAACTCTCTGCCTTCTTCCTAAAATACTCCACCCTCCTCTTCGACATCGAAAGGTGCGAGTAAAGCGACGAGGCCACAGACCTCCGGTCATACTCCGATGAGATTGACGGGGACCTCTCGAACTGGTACGACCCCTGCTGCCCTGCGAAGTACCTCGCCATCGGAATGTGCTCCTCCTGCACCACGGCCCGCTGACCGTACCCATAATTCTCCCACTGCCCCTCCGGGCATTGCCGGAACCGCCCACTCGATTGCCTTGAATACCTGTCGTCACACACAGAGCGATGCAATTGGTCATACGAACTCGGCGGCAGACCATGCCCGTACCGGCCCGCGTAACGCGAGCGGTAGTACTCCGGCGCACGGCCTGGCGGCGGCGGCGGCTTGGCGTGAGATGGGCGCAGCGAGACCGTGCGGCGGCTCATGCGGTGGTGCTCCACCCGCGGCTGCCCCACGATCTCGCAGGACCTGGTGATCTGATCCCGTATCTCGTCGAGCTTCCGGAGCAGCTCCACGGGGTCCTGCTTGAGCGCGCCCCAATCCACCGCGCCGCTCCGATCGCTGCATTGCCAGTAATCTCCTGGCTCCGAGACCCTAGCTCTTCTCCTGTACTTCATCTCCTTCGGTTCGCTCCCCATGGCGCCTCCCAAGGCGGGATTTTCCCCACTTCGCCGAATCGACAAACCTGTGGAGAACCGTGAATGAGCTGTGTCAAATTTGATGAGGCCGGAAGCGAAAATGGAAGAAATCGAGGAGGATCAGAGAGATCTAGGGGGGTGAGATGCAAGGCTTTTGGAGGCCGGGAGATGAAGACCTCGGCGGCGGCGGATACCTCAACGCGGAGAGCACGCCGCCGCCGCGGCAGCGGCTGCGCAGGAGCTACGTAGCAGGAATGCGGAGGCGCCGCAGGTTCTCCGTTAGGGTTTGGCGGGGATGAGGCGGTGGCTCGTGGGGTTCGCCATTGGCGAGGGCGGCGTAGCAGTGTGGTGGTAATGGTGGAGTGGCGGCCGTGTGCCGCGGCAAGGAGGACGAGGGGGTGAAGTGGAAGAGTGCTTATCAGCTTATTATGTAGTATCCGGTTGGACTCTGAGGGACCGGTTTGTAAATTGATACTTTTCCGGGGGCTTGCACGCGATAAGAGTTTGGCGGAACCGCGGGTTTCGGTTGGGGTGACCTGGCTGGCGAGTGGGTCCCCATGGAGGAGGGTGTCCAGCTGGTGTGACCTGGCTTTGCTAATGCTATTTAAGGAGTACCATTGTCAAAAGAGAAATACTATCGGGGATTAGTAGGAGTACAAGAACTAGGTGAGCATAATTAATGCAATTTTAAGGCCGGCATAAGCTCCTGGAAGGTTCAACTTACACATCTGCATTGCATAATCACACTCTTTCGAGTGAAAACCTATGCCCTCGTCTGAAACAAAGTTTTCTTTTTTCTTTTTACAAATAGTGCAGTAATTACTCTGTTTCTTCTGAAATTGCATGCATCACTTAACTTTACGCTTTCAATTATCCGGTGCTAACCTCGAATGGACCCATTTTATCTAAGAAAACTACTCTGTTTCTTATGAAATTACCGACAAGTTTCTACGATCCAGTCAAACCATAAAGGCGAGCAGCTAGTGAGCAAATAATTGGATGTGACGGCGACTTGAAGGGCTGCATGTGTTATGTTTCTTAAGGACAGGGTATTCTGCAGTTGAAATCTGCTTATCAAGGGGCTGCCCCAAGTAAGCGCCGCACTAATCAGTGGTTAGCATTAAACAACTGAGCTCTCATGGACCTCATTTTTCTAGTGAGATGTATTTTCGTTTCAACAATACTAGCTAGCTAGTGTTAGATTATTATGGGATGGCCCATAATTAATTTAATAGAAATTTCAAAAGACCCATTAGAATACTAGGAGTCATGAAATTGGTTTAGTACCATATGGGTAATTGAGAGAAGGTTTGACCAACTTAAATAGTTCAGTTGTGTGTCTCTCAATTAGCAAGGTGGAAAAGGGTAAAGGCTGTGCCACACGCGCGCGCGCGCGCCGAGCCGTGGCGTGTGCGAGTCGAGTCGAGACGAGACGAGATGTGACCAAGAATCGCCGTCGCCACCATGAAGCAGACGTGGTTGATGGTGGCATAATGGTCGTCGATTCTTGTAACGGCTACCGAGTTGATGGTCGCTCTCGCCGTTGCATGTCGCGAGGCTATATAAGGAGAGCCACTACGTGCTTTTCTTCACTGCAGAACTCTCCCACGCAGACTCCATTCATCCTTTGTTCTGCATTGTCCTTTGCATTCCCGCCTCTGTTTTTGCGCGCACAAGTAGCAGAGGGAGCGAGCCTCGGAACCTCGCCCTTCTTGAGATCTTGCTCGAGATAGAAGGCCGATAAGGTTTTGGGAGCGACCACGCGATCGCTCGAAAGGTGTTCTGAAGCGCATCGCTGATCGCAACGCGTCGCGACCTTGCATCAACCTCTTCATCGCACTAACGCTTCATCGCGACAACTCGTGATCGTCTACTTCACCGTCATGGCGAACGAGAATGTTACACTGCGCTGTGCTAACGGTGGCACCGCTCAAGGGTATATTAACTTATACCGTGTTTTATTCATGCTGATTTCTTGTTCATTAGTCTTTGCGTATGAGATAGATAATTTGTTATCTAGTACCTTTGGCTTTGAACAAAAAATGCATCTTTGTTTAATCATGATTTACGTAATTATGTGGATTAAAATATTGAGAAAATTCCTAATATTTCCAACAATCCAAAAACCTTATTCTAGGAATTTTACAACATGGTTTACGCCGCGCTTAAGCCAATCTGTATTTGTGGCGCAAATTACAAGCGTTAGCGCGCCAAGATGATTTTGTGGTTGATCGCCATGAACGTGTATCACGTTGCGCAAGGCAAGCCACGACTGAGTGGGCTCTCTCCGAGCGGAGAGTGCCTTCACTACCGCGGATAACTGCTTTAGGCGCCGTGATTAGCGTTTTGGGAGAAAATCTTGTTGATGTATATATGATTTTGCCAAGTGGTAAAGAAATGTGGGATGCACTTGAGACAAAATTCGGAGTATCTGACGCAGGTAGTGAACTCTATATCATGGAGCAGTTTCATGACTACAAGATGGTCGATGACCACTCTGTAGTAGAACAGGCTCATGAGGTTCAAGCCTTTGCGAAAGAACTTGAGAATTTTACATGTGCATTACCCGACAAGTTTGTGGCGGGATGCATCATCGCTAAGCCGCCACCTTCTTGGAGGATTTTGCCACTACTCTAAAACACAAGAGACAAGAGTTCGCGTTCTTTGGTCTCATTGGGTCTCTAAATGTTGAGGAGAAAGCGAGGGCAAAAGATATACGTGGGAAAGAAAGTTCTAGTGCCAATGTGGTACAAAAGAAAATCTTTAAATTCAACAAGAAGAATAAAAATAAGTCCGAAAAGCACGAGAACAAGAACAAGGCCGCTCAAACTACTAGCTTCAAGAAGAAGAAGAATAAAGGAAAGGAAACCGCTTTATGCAGTAATGGATGCGATCATTGGGCAAAGGATTGCCACGATCGCAAAGGCAATAAGCGAAAAAGTCCGCTAGCGTTGTTATTGGTAATCTCGAGGAGGAACATCCGGGTATGTTTCAATACCTACCGCTCTATCGGTATGTCGTTCACCGATTGGTGGATTGACACGGGGCCAATATACATGTTTGTCGACAGATCCTTATTCTCTTTTACCAGTGTCGCAGGGCTACCTCCGTGTTGATGGGGAATGGGTCGCAGCATTTGTGCGTGGAGTCGGCACAGATTGACTTGAAGTTTACTTCAGGAAAAGTCGTGCGATCGAGAGCGTGCATCACGTGCCGCGATAAATAAAAACCTTGTCGCCGGTCTCTATTGTGTAGAGATGGTTTTAAGCTAGTTTTGAATCCAATAAATGTGTTGTTTCTAAAATTGGAACTTTTATTGGAAAAGGCTATGAGCGGAGGCTTGTTCCGCTTGTCTTTGACGGACATGAATAAAATTGTGAATCATGTTTGTAATCATGAGACTGATGTTTGGCATTCACGACTTTGTCATATTAATCTTGGTTGCATGATGCGGTTAGCAAGATGAATTTAATCCCAAAATTTACCCAAGTCAAAGGTTCTAAGTGTCAAGTATGTGTGCAATCTAAGCAACCTCGTAAGCCTCACAAGGCAAAGCAGAGGCGAGAAACTTGGCACCGTTAGAACTAGTTCATACCGATTTATGCGAGATGAGCGGGAGTTGACAAAGGGTGGTAAGAGGTATTTCATGACTTTGATTGATGATTCTACTAGATATTGCTATGTGTATTTATTAAAGTCAAAAGATGAGGCTTTTCACTATTTTAAGATCTATAAAGTCAAGTCGAGAACCAACTTGAGAGAAAAATCAAGCGGGTTAGGTCGGATCGTGGTGGAGAATACTTTTCTAATGAGTTTAATTTATTCTGTGAGGAACATGGAATAATCCATGAGAGGACGCCTCCTATTCGCCCCAATCAAATGGGGTTGAGAAAGAAAGAACCGTACTCTAATCGAGATGGTTAACGCCATGTTAGAAACAATGGGACTTTCCAAGGAATGGTGGGGTGAGGCTATATTGATCGCTTGTCATGTCCTAAACAGGTTCCTACAAAGAATAAAGAAATCACACCATTCGAGGAATGGGAGAGGAAAAGATTAAATTTCTCTTATTTACGTACTTGAAATTTGTTTGGCTAAAGTGAATGTGCCTATCCCAAAGAAGCGTAAACTTGGACCAAAACCGTTGATTGTGTCTTCATTGGTTATGCTTTTCACAGCGTAGGATATAGATTCTTAATAGTGAAATCTGAGTACTGATATGAATGAAGGTACAATTTTTGAGTCCAATGATGCCACATTCTTTGAGGACTTATTTTCTATGAAAGAGACACTTAGCTCATCCGCCAAGAATCTATCTTCTCTCCTAAACCTTCCACTCCTATACAAATTGAGCCCATTTTTGAGGAAAATCCAATAGATGAGGGCAATGAAGTAACTCGTAAGAGTAAGAGACTAAGGACTACAAAGTCTTTTGGTGATGACTTCATTGTATATCTAGTGGATGATACTCCAAGAACCATTGAGGAGGCTTATTCATCGCGGGGACGACTATTGGAAGGAAGCGGTCAGAGTGAGATGAATTCCATCTTGAGCAATGGAACTTGGGAAGTTGTTGAGCGTCCATATGGGTGTAAACACAGTAGGATGTAAGTGGGTGTTCAAGAAAAAGCCGAGGCCCGATGGTACGATTGAAAAGTACAAGGCAAGGCTTGTGGCCAAGGGTTATACCGTAAAGAAGGCGAGGACTTCTTTGATACTTACTCACTGTTGCCGATTGACCACTATTAGAGTACTCGTCTTTGATCGCCTCCTACTGGTCGATCATTCATCGGATGGATGTAAAGACGGCTTTACTTAATGGAGAGTTGGAAGAGGAAATCTATATGGATCGGCTGATGGATTTGTAGTAAAGGGTCATGAAGGAAAAGTGTGTAGGTTGTTGAAGTCTTTGTATGGCCTTAAGCAAGCACCTAGCGATGTACGAGAAGTTCGACAGAACTTTAACATCTGCGGTTTTGTTGTGAATGAAGTCGACAAATGTGTGTATTACCGCTATGGTGGGGGTGAAGGAGTGATTATGTGTCCGTATGTTGATGACATCTTGATCTTTGGGACGAACCTTAATGTGATTAAGGAAGTCAAGGACTTCTTGTCCGAAAACTTTGAAATGAAAGATTTGGGAGTAGCGGATGTCATCTTAAACATTAAATTGTTAAGAGAAGGTGACGGTGGGATTACTCTTGAGCAGTCCCATTATGTGGAAAAGGTGTTGAGTCGCTTTGGCTATAGCGATTGCAAATCTGCTCCAACGCCGTATGATCCAAGTGTGCTATTACGAAAGAACCAACGAATAGCAAAGGATCAATTGAGATATTCCCAAATCATTGGTTCATTGATGTATTTAGCTAGTGCAACAAGGCCTGATATCTCGTTTGCTGTGAGCAAACTAAGCCGGTTTGTTTCAAACCCGGGAGATAATCATTGGCATGCTCTTGAGAGAGTAATGCGCTATCTAAAAGGGACATCAAGTTATGGAATTCACTACACCGGATACCCTAAGGTACTTGAGGGTTATAGTGATTCAAACTGGATATCTGATGCTGATAAAATAAAAGCCACAAGTGGATATGTGTTCACATTGGGTGGTGGAGCTGTTTCTTGGAAGTCTTGCAAGCAGACCATCTTAACGAGGTCTACAATGGAAGCAGAACTCACAGCATTAGATACCGCCTCTGTGGAAGCCGACTGGCTGCGTGAACTTGTGAAGGACTTACCGGTAGTTGAGAAGCCGGTGCCTGCTATTCTTTTGAACTGTGACAATCAGACGGTGATTGTCAAGGTGAACAGTTCTAAGGATAACATGAAGTCATCAAGGCACGTTAAGAGGCGGTTGAAGTCTGTCAGGAAAATGAGAAACTCCGGAGTTATAGCGTTGGACTATGTCCAGACGGCTAAAAACATGGCAGATCCTTTTACAAAGGGACTATCACGGAATGTGATAGATGAAGCATCGAGGGAGATGGGCTTGAGATCCACATAAAGTCATGTCTTAGTGGTAACTCATCCTATTTGATCGGAGATCCCGTGAATTAGGATGTTGAGACAAGCTAGTGACTGGCTGAGAGGAGAGTACATCTGTACTTGGCCCACTCCGTTTGAGATGCAATAACTCTCCTATTCTCGTATGGCAGTTGGTTATACCTTAATGTATTCCGAGTGGCTTTGATAAGCGAGATGTTGTCCTACGAACACCTTATGAGGAATACACCTATATGAGTTCGATTGCTAGTCACGTTTATGAGATTGGGTGATCTCTGGAGGCTCATGAAAGGCTAAGGAGTATGACTTATAAGCTCCAAACCGAGGGGATGCATTTAGCGACCTAGTATCGATAAAGGACTTTGGTGAAACTTGTTCGCACAAAAGCTGTCAATTCAAGGCATAGTCCATTGTTTAGTTGTGGATGAGCGTAACCTTTGTTCTAGATGGAAGTTCAACTTAACGGTCTCCATCGAAAAGCGGTATATCAAACTACATTGGGCGAGAGTATTTCAAATGTGCCTTTGAAATTTGGTGGGGATTGTTAGATTATTATGGGATGGCCCATAATTAATTTAATAGAAATTCAAAAGGCCCATTAGAATACTAGGAGTCATGAAATTGGTTTAGTACCATATGGGTAATTGAGAGAAGGTTTGACCAACTTAAATAGTTGAGTTGTGTGTCTCTCAATTAGCAAGGTGGAAAAGGGTAAAGGGTGTGCCACACGCGCTTGTATGCCGAGCCGAGCCGAGGCGAGGCGTGGCGTGGCGTGTCGTGCGCGAGTCGAAGTCGAGTCGAGTCGAGTCGAGACGAGACGAGGCGTGACGTGACGTGACGTGGCGTGGCGTGGCGCTTGTGCAGCCGCAGCCGATCCGGACGTGATGTCTTTGGCGGGAGCGGTTTGTTTTGCCGTTTGATGAGTCAATATGACCGAGAATCGCAGATGATTAATGTGACCAGATGCGCCGTCGATTACCGTAACGGACGTGGTTGATGGTCGCATAATGGTCGTCGATTCGTGCGGCTACCGAGTTGATGGTCGGTAATGACCGCTCCGCCGCTGCATGTCGCGAGGCTATATAAGGAGAGCCACGGTGTGCTTTTCTTCACCGAGAACTCTCCCACGCAGACTCCATTCATCCTTTGTTCTGCATTGTCCTTTGCATTCCCGCCTCTGTTTTTGCGCGCACAAGTAGCAGAGGGAGCGAGCCTCCGGAACCTCGCCCTTCTTGAGATCTTGCTCGAGATAGAAGGCCGATAAGGTTTTTGGGAGCGACCACGCGATCGCTCGAAGGTGTTCTGAAGCGCATCGCATCGCAACGCGTCGCCGACCGCATCAACCTCTTCATCGCACCAACGCTTCATCTGCGACAACTCGTGATCGTCTACTTGACCGTCATGGCGAACGAGAATGTTACACTGCGCTTTGTGCCAACGGTGGCACCGGCTCAAGGGTATATTAACTTATACCGTGTTTTATTCATGCTGATTTCTTGTTCATTAGTCTTTGCGTACGAGATAGATAATTTGTTATCTAGTACCTTTGGGTTTGAACAAAAAATGCATCTTTGTTTAATCATGATTTACGTAATTCTGTGAATTAAAATATTGAGAAAATTCCTAATATTTCCAACAGCTAGTATCAGTAGTCAGTAGTATAATTCAAGCAGTCATTTTGTCAACGACAAACCGGACGAATACATGGACCTAACATGTGGCCCGGTTTCTCTGTTTGTTTGTTTCATAGAATTGTCAGATTAAGCTTTCAAAAAAGAATTGTTTGTTTAATAGAATTGTCAGACTAAGCTTTGAAAAAAAGGATTGTCAGACTATTCCATCTGCATTTGTTCGATGCCTGCCGGAAAAGAAGTCGTGGGCTATTCAGTACAGGACGTTTTAGTCCTCAACGAGAATTGACAAGAGCCTGAACACAGCATAAAACAATTGAAGGACAAGAGATCCAAAACTGTACTCGAGTACTTCCAAACACGCATGAAAATCATGTATTACTCTGGACTCTGGAGCATACATGCATGATGAACCTGTACTTACATGATTTTATAAACAGAAAAGAATAAAGAAATGCATTTTCCCTGGGTAAGTTTTCCTCCGTTGTACTATATACTTCCAAATGGATTGCATATTTCCTCGTGAACTTTATCTGATGGGTAATTAAGCTTTGTGAACAAACAAAAGCTATTAACTGAAAGAGTAGAGGTGAAAGTGTGTGTCATGTCATACCTGATGAGAAAACAGCGAAGCAACGCACCGAACTCTGGGAAGCAAGGCCAGAAGGAAACAAGCCCGAAACTGAGCAAAGCAAATCAACAAGTTATTAACTAGTACCTAACCCATCATCAACCACAGACAGCCCAAAAGGAGGCAGATTCTTCGCCCTGTCCAACTCCAAAGTCGCACTTTACTTACCTGACTCTGCCTGTCCAACAGTAATGCATGCGTGCCACACCGAACATACAGATCACATCGAGTCAACCAACGCGGATGTGCATGCAGTGCTAAATTGTAATGCCGGGGTGGGGTTTGGTGTGGCATGACGCTAATGATAGCACTAACTACGACCTCTGAACTTGTATTCAGAGCTCAGACTGAATGTCTGAACATTCCCAGCTCCTCGTCCACAGCTAAAAGTAATATCAGACATGCTTGGCTAACAACATCTGGTCTGCACTAGCTACGACCTCTGAACTTGCTGCAGCCTGGTAGTTAGAGGAGGAGAATCTGTGTTAGCTTGAGAGGTTTTTTGCGTCTGCGTTTTGCTTTACAAAGCACTACTTGTTGGGGATAAAAAGGTCCTCGACTGCTGGTTGAGTCTCGGAGAAGAGGAGGAGAAGCCGAGAAGGGAAGGATCCTGTTGGGCCGTCGTTGTCCACCTATTGGGCCGGAAAATGGATATGGGCCAAGAGACAAGGGCGAGGGAAGGTGAGTCAAACTGGGGGCCCTAACTGGGCGTCTTCAGGGCCAGATAGAAGAAAAAGGAATTTTTTCTTTAATATTTATTTTTATTCTTTTTTTTTCAAAACTAGGCGTCGGAAAGAAAAATTTACAAAATTGCACGCCGGTCGCCCGTGTACGGGGCGATCGCCCCATACACGGGCGATAGCTGCCTGCGTCACGGAGCCGTTAGCTAGCCGTTGGTGTGGGCCCCCTGTCGCCCGAGACAGGTGATAAATCAACGAGAGGCGACGAGGGTATAAAGGGACTCGCCAAAGGCGGCGAGCAAAGCAAATGAGGCAAGAAGAAAAAGGAAGAAGAAGAAGAGAAGAGGAGATAGAAGAAGAAGAAGAAGAAAAAGGGGGGAAAGTAATTCGTCGTTTCTGCGAAGGTATTTTTACAAAAAAATTTATGATTGTTTAGTTACGTAGAAGTTAAATGTAATATTTATTATTTAGAAATTTTAGGATTTTGTAGTTTTTAGAAAATTTAGTAGGAGTGTGTTATTAGAATTTTAATTTAGCATTTAATATTT
The DNA here is from genome assembly GCA_036346275.1 of Otatea glauca. Lineage (NCBI taxonomy): Eukaryota > Viridiplantae > Streptophyta > Magnoliopsida > Poales > Poaceae > Otatea > Otatea glauca. Next base: position 63,681,679 of record CM070719.1, on the reverse strand, counting down.
AGAAAATTTAGGATAGTGTTGTTTAGAAATTTCTCGGATAGCGTTTAGAACTTTAATGTAGTATTTAGTTTTTAGAAATTTCAGGATTGTATAGTATTTAGTACGTTACAAATATATTGTAGTATTAGAAATTTATTTTAGTGTTTACAAAATTTAGGATTGTGCAGCGTTTAGAATTTCTCGGATAGTGTTATTTAGAAATTTCTCAGATAGCGTTTAGAACTTTAATGTAGTATTTAGTTTTTAGAAATTTTAGGATTGTATAGTATTTAGTACGTTACAAATTTATTGTAGTATTAGAAATTTATTTTAGTGTTTAGAAAATTTAGGATTGTGCAGAGTTTAGAATTTCTCGGATAGTGTTATTTAGAAATTTCTCGGATAGCGTTTAGAACTTTAATGTAGTATTTAGTTTTTAGAAATTTCAGGATTGTATAGTATTCAGTATATAGAAAGTGGATACAGTGAAAATAGTAGGCAATATTTACAAATTTAATTTGGTAGGGTTAATGTAATGTGGCACAAATATAATGTTAGGCCATATGGTAGGCAAGTCAAATTACTTATTTGTAGTCAAATCACTTATTTATAGTCGTATTTTGCAGTACGATCAATGTACGTTTGTAGATTGTATTTTAGAGTAATAATTTTTAAAGTGGACGTTAAAGATGTCGGAGAAATTGTATTTCCAAATATTTTATGGAGATGGGGAGATAGCACGGGGCGGATGGGGTGGATTGTCATCATTTTCAAGAGTCGTATGGGGCATAGCGCACCGAGCGATAGGACATCTGAGGGTTTGTTGGAGTGGATATCTCGGATGTTCGGTTTGGATGCCAGATCGTTCGTTGCGGCTCAGAGCGAGTGAGCCGTGGCGCAAGACTGCTTTTTACGGAGAGTTGGTTCCTATTAACTCGACATTAACATGGAGGAGTTATGTTGGTTTTCTTAGTAGAGCGGGGTTGGCGCTCATGTTGTTGGTACAGTGCTACCGGTAGCTCCGTCGGTGTCGCAAGTTTGTGATGTCGGGGTGGACATTACGGGGGAGGGGACATCAAATGTAGAAGGACGCAAAGAGGAAGGCGGCGAGGAGCCCGGAGACCAGGAGCACGAGACTGGCGATGGCGAAGGGATCAGGGGGACAGAGGAGACAGTGGTGGAGGCGCGAGGGGTGGCCGACGAGGGGGAGGAGGTGGAGGACATAGTTCACCTGATGGAAGAGGAGGATCGTGCGGATGAGGAAGTCTCTGATGGTGAGCACTCCGATGAGGAGAACAATGCTCCTGAGGTGCCTATCCCTGGTGCGTGGAACAATTACAATTTCGAAGACCTAACAATGAATGAAGGTAACGTTGATGCATGGGAGTATCGTAAGAACGAGGTGACGGAGGGGGCCATATATAAAGACAAAGAGGCTGTGATGGATGCGGTGAAATACTGGGCAATGTCTCTCTGGCGGCAATTCAGGGTAGTGAAGTTCAGCAAGAAGGAGTACGACGTGAAGTGTGTAATTGATTCGTGCCCATGACGGGTGCATGCATACCAGGGGAAGTGGAAGGACTACTGGAAATGCTCCATAGTGGTTGAGCATAACTGCGAGCTGGAAGAAGCGGAGCAGGGACACCGCAATCTATCGTCCACTTGGGTGGCAAATATGTTTTATGGTCAGATCATGGAGAATCCCCACCTGCAGCCTCGATCTATTATCACAGCCGTGGAGGAGAGGTTTCAGTACAAGATTAGCTACGGAAAGGCATGGAGAGCGAAAAGGACAACTCTGAAAATACGGTTCGGGACGTACGAGGCTTCGTACGAGAATATTCCCCACTTGCTCAGGACAATCGCACGTAGGAACCCCGGTACATCCGTCGACCTTGCGGAGTTCCCTGCGGGTGGTGCGTGCGCTGGTAAGTGGGTATTGCAGCGTGCATTCTTCGTCCTGAGCACATGTATAAATGCGTTTCGGCACTGTCGTCCGGTCCTTTGCATGGAAGGCACATTCCTCACGGGGAAGTACAAGGGCCAGATTCTAACTGCGATCGCGGTGGATGCCAACAACCAGGTTCTACCGGTTGCATTGGCATTCGTGGAGGGGGAAAACACGGAGAGTTGGTGCGATTCCTTGAAAGAGTGAAGTGGCGATTGTTCTTGCGGGTTCGATGTTTGTGTCATCCATGGCCGACATGCGAGGCTGCTAAGGGCGATAGTGGATATGCAACAAGGATCCGCCGTCGTGGGAGCGACAAAGTGGCGGACACGAGGAGCGGTGGTGCATGAGGCACATGGGTGCCAATATTTTCCGTCAGTTCAGGAACAAGGAGCTTATGAACATGTTCAAGCGGCTGTGCAAACAGAACCAACGGAGGAAGTTCGACGCGCTTTGGAGGACGTTGGACGAACTAACGAAGAAGCAATCAATGAATCCCAGAGGTACCGCTAGTTCGTCAACGAACCCGATGGTGTACCATGAGCAAGGAGAGGACCCCACAGCCTTGTGTGCGCTCCCGACAGACTCCCCAAACATCCGACATAGGCCGGGTACTAGCATAAAGAGTTTCACCGACTGGATACGATATGAGCCTTTGGAGAAATTGTCCCTTCTGCATGACGAGGGCGGCTCGCGTTATGGAATCATGACAACGAACCTGGCGGAGATTTACAACTAGGTAATGAAAGGCACCAGATGACTTCCACTGGTGGGTATAGTTGAAGGTGTATTATTAGGGACACAGAGATATTTCATTGAGCGATACAAGACCTCCGCAGCATGTATGTCGGACAATCGACTGTCGTACTCAACTGTTGTATCAACTTACATGTCCAAGAAAACAAGAAAGGCGCAGACACATCGGGTGACACCGTAGAGTGGCGTGGAACGGAGATATCACGTGCACTGCGGTGACCGAGGTCGCAGGGTGCCACAGGAGAGGACTTCCCATCGTGCATACCCGAGCGGTGAGTCGCGAGTGCTCTGCGCGAAACTACGCTGCTTGCACTTGCCGTGCTCGCACATCATTGCCGCAGCCACCGAGACGCATCAATCCTGTCGTCCGTTCATCTCCCCGTACTACTACAAGCAGAGTGTTCTCAACATATGACATCACGAGGTGTACGGATACCGAGTGGATGGATCGTTCACAACAGCCCCCCTCCGGACCATCGATGGGTATCAGACATTCGAATGTTGAAGCTGAAGGTCGGGCGTCGAAGGACAAGGCGCATTCAGAACGATATGGACGAGTCCGAGGCGCGTCGCAACCGCGGATAATGTAATTTTCCATGTTGTTCCCATCTCGTATTTTTCAATGGACCGGTAAGTTGTAATTTTCGATGTAATGTTCGATGTTGTTCCAATCATGTAATTTTCAATGTACCAGTAAGTTGTTGTTCGCATCATGTAATTTTCCGATGTACCAGTTAATAGCTATGAGGATAATGTAATTTTCGGTGTTGTGTGCCTCGTCGAACATGTGTTTGTCTTTAGTATGTTTGTAACATGAGATTTTTTTAGCTCTCTGCACTTCGGTTGTATTGTTTGTGGAGTATGGTACAATTCGTTATTTGGCATTTTATTTTGTGTGCACATTTAATTACTGACAAATTTGTTGTATTTGCTTTGTAACAGACGACGATGGCGCGACCTTGCCCTGAGCTGCTCGACGCGACCGTCGATGCGACCCACCGGTCTAGGTACTCTGCAGAGGAGAACCGAGAGCTAGGGACACTCCGACCTCGGGTGCCCAACGAGTCGCCGCATTGACCACGTTGGGTTCCACGAAGAAGTCGCCAACGCTTGCACTCTTTTACGTACATGTACTTACCTGTGAATGCAATTCTAACGACGCAATGCACTACATGCAGGTTGCGAGCGACTGGCTTACTTCCTCTCTGTAGGATGGTGGAGCAGGTGACTGCCCCGTTAGAGGGCAAGAAGGTCCCACGATTCGGGTACGACCGGTTCCTGCTGGCCGCACTCGTGGACCGGTGGAGACCGGAGACGCACATGTTCCACCTTTCGTGCGGAGAGATGGCTCCGACGCTGCAGGACGTGTCGTACCTCCTAGGCCTCCCCTGTGCGGGTCCGACAGTCGTGCCGCACGACGCCTCCGTCACATGGCACGCCGAGTTGTCCGCGCGGTTCGTCGCAGTGGAGCGACACCCGGCGAGCCCCTACCGGGCCCTCGAGCGGGAGTAAGCGCACGGACCGACGGCGTGGTCGCTTCAGTTCACGGTGAGTACCTCTTTCTTCGAGAATTAAAAGAGAAGCGCTAAGTTGCTGATAATGTTAGTTGCGAACGCTGCAGGCTCAGCTTCTCCACCCGCACGCGGAGGAGGCGGACGTGGCCCGCCATCTAGAGGCATACCTCCTGTTGTTGTTCGGTTAGGTGATGTTCCCGTCCTCCCACGGGAACACGGTGGACCTGCACCTGATCGAGTACGCCCAGCACATCGCCGACACTCCATAGGATGAGGTAACACACTCAGTTCAAATCTCGTCTCAGCGGAGCACGTCTAACTCCCCCTTTTAAACAGATGATGCAGTGGTCGTGGGCCTCAGCTATGCTTGCGGCGACGTACAGAGGTCTGTGCGACGCCGTCTCTCGGGTGGAGCACAACGCGACGATGTCAGGTTGCGTCCTACTCCTTCAGTTGTGTTCCTGGGAGCGCTTCTCTGTCGGCAGGCCTGTTGTTGACACCACACCGTACCCCCAAGACCTTTACAGAGACGACCCGGTAGATTGGCCCACCATGGGCCACTACTGGGTCCGACGACAGGTATGCTCCCTCGTACCTTTTTCCCCACTAACGTACTTGAATAACCTCCGCCATTTCTTATTTCCTCGCAGCGGAGGTACGCGCACCGATAGGTGAGGAGGTCCTACCTCGAGTTCGTTCGGGAGTTCGACCGCCTCCACGACGAGGATGTGCGGTGGACGCCATACACCGCGTACGACGTCCACGCCCGAGCACCTGACAGGGTCTCCGTTCTTTGCACGCGAGATGAGGCCTTCTGGCTGACCCGTAAGGTTCTCGTCTTTGACCTGTGTGTCGAGGAGTACTCTCCGCACCGAGTGCTGCGGCAGTTCGGCCTGTTCTAGTCCTTTCCCTTGCCGCCTCGTCACGTTGTCGCTCGTTGCGCTCACAGGTACTTGCCCTGATCCTACTACTCCGTATCTTTGCGAAATGAATGTGGTGTGTACTTCCTGTTTTTGCATTGCAGATGACCGGATGGGTTTGCGATGGGCACTCGATTCGCAAGACCGTATGCACCATGGGCGGTGCGGTGGGACGCCGACTCGGCGAGAGGGTCACCGAGACCCTGCCGTACGACCCTGACATGTACGATGAGTACATGGAGTGGTTCGCCCCGCGCACTCGCCTCAGGGTGGGGTACACACCAGCACCGTATGTCGCATAGCATGCATCGGTGACGGACACGTACCCTTCACAGATGTCCCAGAGGGACAACGCCTCGGTAAGTGTCGCAATCGAAGCTACATGGGCACGTCTTTTTCACGTAAATTACGTAATAACAATCTGACGTTACATGCAGGCACATCTCGTCGGAGAGGTTGAGGTGGAGGCTGTGTCCATGTTGGCGTGCCTACGGGCGGGCATACAGGTGACCACCGCCGAGGCCGAGCCAGTTTGGGCTCGGGTCCTCGATAGGATGAGGCGGTTGGCTCGCTTGGTCACCTGCCTGGGGCGATGAGACGTCGGCGGACGTAGCACACCACGTCCCTGCGGCCCAGCACCTCGCCCTACCCCACCGGTGCCTCGTTATGCTCCCACGTAGCTGCAGTGGGGACAGTGGGCTGAGGAGGCTCCTTCCTCGTCTCGCCCTACCCCGTCGGTTCCTCGCTACGCTCCCACGCAGCAGTAGTGGAGACAGTGGGCTGCGGAGGCTCCCTCGTCGTCTCGCGCCCCAGCAGGACCCCACGGTGGTTTTGACGACCCTGCGGACGTCGAGTTCGACCTGGAGGAGTACCTTTCGACCAACTACCTCGACCCCTCTCAGCTCTCAGGAGCGCCGCCACAGGACACGCCCTCGTCGCCGCCACACTACTCTACGCCTGCGTCGCAGGGCTGGCCTAGGAGGGACGTCCGTCCGCCGTCGCCACTCACCTACCCCACGGGCCAGATCAGGAAGCGTGGCCGTGATTGACTAGTTGTACGGATGTATTTTTGTAATGCCTTTACGTTCAGCAGCATATTGTATAACTGTCCGAGTTAGTAACATGACAGCCTTATCACTTTAAATTGTGCAAATCCATGTATGCATTGCTTGCCTATGCCACACGACGTGACAACACACCAACGCCTCGGTGCACCTATCGTCTCTAGTTGGGGTGATCGCCCTAATATGAGGCGATCGCTCTATACCCTGGCGATATTTGCCCTTTATAACATTCGTTCTCACAAGCGGTCTCACAAAGAATAGAGGAAGAAAGAATAGAGGAGGGAGGAAAAAAATTCAGGATCAATCAAAAATGCCGAGGCGTGCAAGTGCAAAGGGAAAGGGGAAAGCAAAGGAAGAAACAAGTGCATGCCCGTGCAATTTAGCGTACCAAGATCTCTTCCTACCTCGTGGAGTTGTAGCACCCATGTGTATGTGCGGAGATCTTTGCAGGCTTGTCCGCTCTTGGGAAATTTCAACTTGGAAGAGGAGGTATTGGAAGTGCCGCAACTACGCCTTCGATCTGCCAGAGAAGAGTCTGAAGGATCGCCGCATGGTAACAATCGTACGGGTTACATAATATTTGTGAATGAAACTTTGCTAATTTACATTTCATGCAGTCACCTCCGCCACTGTGTGAATTTGAGCAGTGGTTTGATACGGAGATCAACCCCGAGGACCAACGGCTTCTTGACCAAGCCAACCGGTAGGACGAGTTCACGCGGCGGCTTCAAGAACAACGCGATGTCGCACGCGAGGAGGTATGTAGGAAGGAAGCGGAGGAGAAGGAGGCCGAGAGAGGGCGCGGCGTGCCAGAGAAGCCCCGCCGGAGGCATGGACGAATGGGAAGTGGCCTCGAAGCACTCAATAGACGTCTGGTGTTAACTTTAGTTTTTCTTGTTTGTGGTACTCCTTTCAGTTTTAAGCCGTAATAAAGAGTGCGGCCTACCCTTCAAGTGTATACTCACTGTCCTCAACTAGCCTTAGAGAGGGAACCGATTCCATTTTCGGAGGGCTCAGATATGTCCTACTGCTCCAGTTGTCCCAAATGATGTTATTTTTGTCCATCAAGATAGGCTATAGCATTTTAAGTTCATCAGATTTGGTTTCATCGAGTTTGACCCTCGTTTGCGAAAGATACGACCATTTTGATGTTTTACCGATTGCATGTTCGAACAACAATAAAATAGTGCAGCCTAAAGTGACATCTAAATATTTTTACATAATTGTAACCTATGCAAGCCCAAGAATTCAACAAAACTAGTTCTGTCAAATTTTGAGGTCCTTTAGACATTATTCTAATTACTTGAAATATGAATGCTATAAAGGGTTTAAACTAGCCATCTTTGATTCAAAATGCAATCATATTTAGATATTTTTGCAGAAATGAAGTGCATAAGGTTGTAGTAACTTATTCTATTTATTTCATGTTTTATGGATCAATACACAATGTAATTCGTTCACAATCCATAATTACAGCCTAGCATTCAAACTCAAATAAAATTATTTTTCTGCAAACAACACATAGATTTTTATTTTAGAATCTAACTTCTCATTCCAAAACTTAAATTTAGAAAAAAGTTTCATTTCATTTGGACACTCGTAGCAAAAGTTATGGGGTTCATATTAAAAAGGCATAAAATAATTACAAAAAATACTAAATAAAAAAATTTTGGTTGTAGCCCCGCCGTCGCCCGTGCATGGGGCGATAGGTGCCTCGCACCACCTGCGACGTTATTTTGGCCGTTGGTTGCCCTTAAAGGTGGCACTGATCGCCCGTACATTGGGGCGATCGCCCCATGTACGGGCGACGGGAGCCCAAATTTGCAATTTTCGTGCTCGGACGCCTAGTTTTGAAAAAAGGAATAAAAATAAATATTAAATAAAAAAAAAGACTAGCAGGCACCTTTTGCTCACTTTTGTTGTGTATCATACTGTATCACTGGTATGTATGTACGACTACCCAGTGTGTGTCCTGTAGTATGTATTCCCTCCTCTGACAAATAGTTGTCTTTTTGAACATATGTGCAATTAAACTTTTAAAATTTTGATTGTTAATATCTTTTTAAATATTTAATTTGGATACATAAAAACCATGTGCGGAATTGTCTCAAAAAGTCCTTTCATAATATTATAATTTTATTGGGTTTTTATAAGTATATTATAATAAAAAGTAGTGGTCAAAACTATATTTTAAAGATCGTGTCAATATCGAAAACGACAACTATTTGTGACCGGAGGAAGCACTAAGTATAGAGGATTTCTTTTGCCTAGTGTACAAGGGCATTGGGAAGGCCACCAAATGGGTCTTTCGCCACACAAGGAGGACCTACGACTAAAATTTAGAAGATACTATTGAAGTATAAGTGAATTGCCCATATTTCCTTATCAGCTTAGGCTTTTGGGTGAACTAGCTGGTGCATGCAACTCAATATGGTATCAGAGCCAAGATGTCTCGAGTTCAAGACCTGGTTGGCGTAATTAAAAATAATAATTGCAGCCCACTTTATTCCATGTCCTAGGCGGAGCCTATACGTGGGGGGTAGTGTTGAAGTATGAGTGAATTGACCTCCTTTCCTCATCAGTTTAAGCTTTTGGGTGAATTGGTTGGTGCATGCAACTCAATGTGGTATAAGAGTCTTAAGCTTTTGGGCTATTCCACATCCTAGGCCCGAAGTAGCCTATACGTGAGGGGGAGTGTTGAAGTATAAGTGAATTGCCCAACTTTTCTTATCAGCTTAAGCTTTTTAGTGAACTAGTTGGTGCATGCAACTCAATATTTTATCAGAGCCAAGTGGTCTCGTGTTCAAGACCTGGTTGGCGCAAAAAATAATTGCAGCCTACTTCTATTCCACGTAGTGTTGAAGTATAAGTGAATTGTCCACCTTTCCTCATCAGTTTGAAGTATAAACATTTCACCGATGGAACACACAAAATCCCTTTGACAATCCAGGGAATTATCACGGGCGGCAGCTTATAAATCCTGACCCATGCATCGCATGTTGAAAAGCAAAGGAAGAGGGGAGAGAGAGAGAGATGATCCGTGACCCATGACGCGTTCGCCGGAGGAAGACGGAACAAAAGCAGGGGTGGGGAGCGCGGCGCATGTGAAGAAAATAACTCACCGGCCGGGCCGAGCTAGCTTTGGAGGTGGCGCGCGCGGTCGAATTCATCTTCCTCCCGATGGAGCTAACCGCCCCGTCGATCGTCTCCACGCCTCTTCTTAATTAATGCGCTCTCCAGAGTCAAGAGGCTCCTCGTCCATACATGCGCAAAGCCGGCCTCGTCGATCGTCTCTTCCTCCTCTCCTTGCCCAGTGCTGCTGCTGCAAAGTTATCAGCAGCTCAACTCTCCAAACGCACAAGCTTTTCCGTGGTCGATCTGCACGTACGCACACGTACACGTACGGTGTGTGATCCTGCATGCATGCATACATGTGTCCATCGTGATCTAGTTCATCAAAGCTAGAGCCATCTCTATGAATTTGATCTGACCATGGACAAAGAGGTACGTACATCGTACATGCATGCATGAAAGGGTCGATGCTCTAGCTTGCCATGTTCAGTTTGCAGATTAAGTGTTTGGTTATGTGCTTAATTAGCATCTCTTGTTTGCAATGATCATAGCATAGAAGTCACCAGCAGCTGGATAGCTTTGCGCCGTTGGACGGGGCGCCGGAGGAGCCCGGCGGCCGCGTCGCGGGAGCCGAGATGGTCGACTACATGCTGAGCCAGCCGCCGCCTCCGGGGTCGCAGAGTCAGGTGTCCTTCGACAAGCTCAGCTTCTCCGACGTGCTGCAGTTCGCCGATTTCGGCCCCAAGCTCGCGCTCAACCAGCCGGCGCCGTCCGCCGACCAGGACGACGTGGACGACGACGATGACGACAGCTACTTCCTCGGGTTCCACTCCCTGCCGTCACTCCCCGCCGCCCCTCCCCGCGGCGGCGCCCATCATGTGGAGCTGGAGGGCAGCAAGACGACGGCAGACGGTGGCGCGCACGACGTCGGCGGCGTGTCCGAGAGCACGTCGCTGGTCCAGCAGCCTGACGGCGGCGGGCGTACGGATCAGAAGGCCGGGGATCAGGGGAAGAGCGGGCGGCGGAAGCGGTCTCGGACGATCAAGACGAGCGAGGAGGTGGAGAGCCAGCGGATGACACACATCGCCGTGGAGCGCAACCGCCGCCGGCAGATGAACGAGTACCTCAGGGTCCTCAGGTCCCTCATGCCAGGATCCTACGTCCAAAGGGTACCTACGTACATATCTCACTTCACTCGCTACACAGTATAATATGATTTGGACTATATCATTCATTCATATGAAACAACTATCGGAGTTGCTATACATCGTGCGAATGATTATTTTTGGCCTTTTCTATCTATCGAGCGTGAGTTGCATAGTTATGGAACGAAAATTTCCAAATCAAGGAGGGCAAATTCAGACAACAAAAGACAAATTCAAACAGCAAAATGACAATTCATTTAGGGTTAGGTTAAAGGTTTACTTACCTTCTCTGGCAACAGCGAGGCATGAAGGCGGCAGGATCTCTGGTTTTGCCCGGTGTTAGGTTTAGGGTTTACTAAAGTTAGAGAGGGGTTCACCGGGACCCTGGAGTTTTGAGGGAGGGGGGAGGTGGTGGTCGCCAGGAAGGTGCTGTTGGGCAGATGATCAGAGGTGAGCAATGGGCAGGCGGCATAACATGAAAGGTGGCGGAATATTAGGTTGGATGGAGTTGGGCAGGGGCAACGGGGAAGAAGAGGCAGCGAGGGCACCACCGACTGTGAGTGGTGGAGGCGGCGACAATGGTTTAGACGCGTGGAGCTCTTTTGGACTAGAGAGGAAGAAGAAGCGCTAGCAAAGGCGGCAGTCATGCGCATAGAGCGCGAGCTTGTGGTGGAGTGAAGAGGGGGCTAGGGAGCAAGAAGGAATGAAGAGGAGGGGGTGTAAGTGTGAAGGGGGAGCTCGGCAAACTGAATGGACAAGGTGGCTTGTTGGGTTGTAGACTCATAGTTGGGTTAGGCCTTCGATCCATAGTTATGGATGGAAGCTTCGATAGATAGAGGCTATCTATTTTGTGTAATCATTTGAATTTTGAACTTGCGATTTTGCTTGGAGATTGGTGCTCCGATCGGCAAGGTCATCTTATCCTGCGGTGGTGGCAATGAGTTAGGGCGGGGTTCACCAAGTTAAGGCTCAGTTTCACATGTTAGAGTTTGTGTTTCATCGGAACCGGGATTTAGAGGGAGACCAAAGCGCGGGGGAATAGTGGTGAGTGGCGGCGGTGATGGGGCGACATGGGGTCGGTGGTTAGAGTGACGAGTGCGGGTGGTGGGAGAGGGTTGGGATGGTGGATCCAACAACCGTGAGCCATTGAAGATGGGGAAGAAGGGGGAGGTGGAGACGGTTCGGAGGAGGAGGCAACAGGTGTGGGAGGAGGTCATGGGGCGAGCCTTGCCGGCGTCGAGGCGGTAGGGCAGCGGCACATGGGTAGCGGCGGAGATGGGTGGAAGCGTTCCATGTCGTGGCAGGAGGGAGACAGGCAGGAGAAGCTCGGGTAGGATTGGGAGGTGATGCTTTAATTGGAAGTTGGTGAGAGGCGGATGGCCTTTGGATCTCAATCAAACGGGTAAGAAATCTGACCGATTCGAACCAATAAAGTCAGTCTAATTAATCTGAAGGATGGACAGACTGACCTAAATTGCGGCGCCCTACACTTTGGCTAAAAACGTATGGCAAAACATACAACCGTTATATGTACAGCATAGCAAACTCGTGATCTGTTGTAACTTGTAAGCAATCGTGCTGTGCTATATATACAATCCTCGTAGCCGATTTTTCTACACATACATGCTAATTAACTAGTGCCTTAGACGAAAAAAAAATGAAATTTCACAAAAGAATAGATATGAACACAATTAAATTTCCTATAGACGATCGTATGCCATTGCCTATACTAGCTATAACCAATACGCAGTACTGTAGCTTACTGGCACATACTTACGCTGCAGGGAGACCAAGCATCCATCATAGGAGGCGCCATAGAGTTCATAAGGGAGCTAGAGCAGCTGATCCAGTGCTTGGAGTCGCAGAAGCGGCGGCGCCTGTACGGCGGGTCCGGCGACGCGCCACGGCCTGTCGCAGACGGGGCCGGGGCGCCGCCATCCATGCAGCAGCAGCCGCAGCAGGGGCAGGCGCCGCCGTTCTACCCCCCGAGCCTCCCGTTCCCCGCGGCGTCCGGCGGCGTCAGCGACGGCTCCGCTGGCAAGATTCTGGACCTCGACGCGGCCGATGCCGGCGGCGGAGGGCTCCGGGAGGACGTGGCGGAGAACAAGTCGTGCCTGGCGGACATCGAGGCGCGGGTGCTGGGCGTGGACGCCATGATCAAGATCCTGTCCCGCCGTCGGCCCGGTCAGCTGATCAAGATCATCGCGGCGCTCGAGGACATGCAGATGTCCATCCTTCACACAAACATCACCACCATCGAGCAGACCGTCCTCTACTCCTTCAACGTCAAGGTATATATACTACTGATACTAAACGCACATCACGTAATGTGTGTGTGCGCTCGTGCATTCATATGTATATATAGGCAGAGTACGGCCCTAGTATAAACTGATCACGCGAATTGCTGCATATATGGTAGATCGCCGGCGAGGAAAGATTCTCGGCGGAGGACATCGCCGGCGCGGTCCACCAGATCCTCAGTTTCATCGACGTCAACTACGCGTTATGATCCAAGTCTCCGTTTCAAGATTGCGAAATGAGCTCCTGGTTAATGACCGTTTGATTTAATTAAGATGCTGTACGTTCGACATTCATGTGCCTATATTACACTACGTTTCGTTCGCTTCTATGTATGTAAACTGATTAGAGCAACCAAGACACTGCCATCATGTTGGTATGTTCAGTAACAATATGTATGACTCATATGTGCTACAATTATTAGCTAAGTAAACAAGATGATTTGCCTTTGTAAACAAGATGATTTGCCTTTGTCACAATGTCACCTGCAGCTTTCTCCTGGATCGACCTGTCTTCCTTTTTCATTTTCTAACCAGTGTTTTTTTATGAGGTACAACCAATAAGATTGCAATGATCTTCAGATGTTTCCTAGCTAGAGGCCACAAAGAGCTGCTAAAAAAAGTAAACGAAGGATGAATTAAATAGGATTCATATAGAGTGATTTCCTTCCTGTCTGAGGCACAATAGGAACTGAACTAAGATATTCAGGTAAGTGTTCAGAAACACTGTAACCAACTGGGGCAAAAATCTCATGTCTGGATTTACTTTGGAGTATGCATGCAATTTGAATGACCGAAACCGGGTGCTAGAGGGGGTGAATAGAAGCCAAATAAAATTTCCCTCTTAAGAATCTTTTCGAAAACATTAGTATTATAGAGCAAACACTAGGTTCAAGATCACCGACAACATGATGAATAGAGTAAGAATTTTAGCAATTCAAATGAGAAAAAAATATTTAGTACTCATCCAAAATTGATGAAAATTGAAATATAGCAAGATAGGGTCCTCAGAGTCATGATTCCAAAGGAATTTCAAAACAAAGCCTAAATGAGAGACTCATCTAGCTCAACATCCTTGTTATGCAGAAAAAGAAATTTCAGAAACTTGATCACGAGAAAATCTCAATAACTCAAGTTTTATCTACCCGAACTTGATGAAACTTGAACAACGACTAAAAAATGACCTTACGACTATGATTCCAAAGGAAATTGCAAGAATAAGCTTAAAGTCTCAAACCTTTCATGCAAAAGATTCAAAATGCACCAAAAACAACGATTTTATCTCAAGAACACAATGATACTAGCATAGCACAACTTGAGCAAGAATAATTTCTAATGAATTTTGCTGGGTTGGGACATATTCTAGATGAGTTCGATCCTCAACCTCTTACGCCTTATATCCAGTAGAAACACAGCAAGTGGGAGGGGAAGCAAAGCTCAAATTGTATGAAAGAACCAAGCAAAAATCCAAGAAATAAAAAAAATCAGAACATAAATGAACTTGGATCTTGCATGCATTGCTTAGAGATGGATGATTAAAAAGCACATTTCATTGTGGGCAAAGCTTAAAGAAGTATAAGGAAACAAAAAAACCTTCTCAGATACTTGTTGGAGGTATCTCTCCACCCCTCTATTTATAGTACACTACAAGCAATCTCTATCCTTACATAACCTTTTTGACCCTCAAGAAACATCATCAAAGGTTGAGATTCACTCACTCATAGATTAACCCGTAACCCAACAACATAACAGATTTTAACCACAACCATTTAACACTAACTTGACATCTACTTCACCCGTGAACCCTTAATCCATCGATCCTCCTTCGCTTGAGTAGGGCTCAAGTTAGTATCTCATTCATCCACTTGTCATCCCGATAAGCAGCAACTCTCCAGCCTTAGTTATCTTTTAGCGTCACCTTGACCGTCTGAACCTCAGCTCTCTTAGCCTAGTCCCGATCTCCTCTGCCTCACCATGACCTAGCTTTAAAGTCTCGCGACTATCTCAGCCAAGTAAAACATCACATAACATTGCTCAATATAATATGCAATAGTAATCCACCAAAGTGCTACGACCACTTAAGGGTGCCACGATCACTCCAACCTCTCTTGGTTGTAACCTCCTCATGTCATTGGTCCTGAACAACTCCCACAAATCGACACGAACCTAATAAATATCAAAAACTCATCGCACATCCATAAATTGACCTCCACAACAGTGGCATTAATTTTTCAGATACCCCTTACCACAACTACATATGTCAATTTACATAGGCTTCTAGCCACCACCAGCATAAGAAAAGTATTGTTCCAAGAGACTAAAAATAAACGTTTTCTTTTTCAGGAGGCTAAAACAGAACAGGGAAAAAGAAAGAAAAGGTAATTACATGCATCTACTAGCAGCAGCTTTTCTATCTATCAGAGCCCATAGGCAGTACTGAAGTAATTATGGGTAACATTCCTACTCAGTATCTGCAAGACCTTGCTGTTGGATGGGTTCACGAACCGAGGCGTCTTGAACTGGCTCACCGCACCACCAAGGCTCAGGAAGTGATCTAGGATCTCCTTGAAGGTTCCCTTTCTGAGGACGCGGAGCTCAAGAGAGCCAATGGTGTTTATCTTCCTTGAACCCATGTAGCCTGCATCGACAAAGGCTAGATCCAAGGCATTTGCGCAGCTGCTTAAGACCTCGCCACTGGCATCGGAGCTCAGCTCCCAGAAGATCACGTAGCGACCCGGATCACTTGAACTTTCCACGAAGCTTGTGAAATCCACAACTTCCAGCTTCTCGCCTTCCAAGAGCTTCGCCGCCGCCTCAACAGCCAACTGGAGGTCTTTCTCGGTGTTCTTGTCGATGTTGACGCTTAGCACTAGGCTTCTGCGGCAGATGAACTGGACCTCAGGTGTCGAGTTGTGGAATCTGGCTATCTTCACAACGTCTCCTAGTCGGTAACGATATAGACCTACAGCAGCATAGCCAAAAAAAAGGCAATTGTAATAGTATTCAGAAATAATGGTTTATTTCTCCAGATACGTAATAAGTAAAATATATGTCATAAAAGACAATGACTCAAATTGCCGCACCTAAGGTTTACAACTTCCCGTGAAAGTTTGAAGTTGCTTGTGACAGATATGTACTAGCCGAGATAATAAAGGATGGAAATGTGATTGGTGAATCTTGTATGGCTTATATAAAAGATTGGACAGCATTGGCTGGCTAATACAGTTTGAAACTAATCCTAGTGAGTAGGCAGCAATGAGTGGACCACAAACGTTGGCAATAATTACACCCCCATGTGCTTAATACATGACCTTCATGTATACACTGCAACTGTGTGCTTTTCTGTTCAAAAAGTGATCAAGCTTGCAGGAACATGACTAAGCAATATGTATTTTCATTGGAAATTATATATCACACGAACCACTAGATACTTCTAATAAATGTTACACGGTAAGATATCTGACTCAGATGACAACAGCAGAAAACGAGCATATGATGAAAATCGATGATTGTCCTTTGCTATATTTAACCCAGCGTAAATCCAAGATTCAGAATAAATAGATTAGAGAAAGAATATACCTGCAAAGTTAGTTATTACAACTTCATAGATTTTGCCGACTTCGACTTCAGTCAAGCCGACGGGCTCTGATTCTATGTAATGAATAGAGGCAGTGTTCTTCATCTCCTCCCCTTTTGGTTTCTCCAAGGGAATGAACTCAAAATAACCAATATGTGGGAGAATAGCATATGTCACCAGCTCAGGTGGTACTGTGGGGTCTATGTTAGAGCCAACCCATCCTTCAGATGCACCGTAGTAAGCACTTATCAGTGGCAAGTGCCCTGTATAATGCCTTAACTTCTTCAGATACGGCTCCATGGATCCTGTCATGATGCCATACACGTACTTTGCATTTGGCCACAGTGCTGGGATTACACCATACCAATTGCTCAAGCCGACACATTTCTTGTAGATTGAGTCAGCAAGCTCAGGGTTGGGCTTCAGGATTTTTGAAACAGCTTCACGAATTGATGGTACTGTGACTTTCTCAGAGAGAACACCATCTCTTATATCAGCACATAGATCCTCCCAAACCTCCTCGAATGTTTGAAATGAATGCACTAGGCTGTGAGCAAATGGTGAGAACACAGAATAGACCTCGTCCGAGTATATTAACCCACAGAGCAAGTGACAATATAAGGATTGGTGGAAGTCAGGGCCAAAGACAACTTCATCGGGACTGCAGCACTGAGACTGCATATCCTTCATTCCTTCCTTGTAACGTTGACTCCGGTACAAATTTGTTGTTGCAGTCATAGCCAGGATGCCACCTTTTGTTTCAATTTGCTTGCTACCATAAACAAACTGCAGGGCTTTCCCTTTGCCAATAGGGTATTCACTGTAAACACAAAACAAAACAGTGTTCTAAAATTCTGGGATGTAGTGCAAGAAATTCACAAGCCAAGCAACACTTTAATCGCATGCACATCACATAAATGTACAGTGAAAAGTAAAATTTGTGCTGAACTTGATCAGCAAAGTTAGTTGCACATTCAGATCTAGCAGCTATACTTGAGCATAATAAGAAAATAAAGCTCCTCACCGGTTCGTAAATGCGTACGAAGTACGGAATATTTGAAGTGTGGTCTCAAGCAATTCGTCATTAAATGGCAGGAACTTGGGCTTTCCCTGTGTTGTACCAGAACTGGATGAAAACACAGAAAAACCAGGTTACAAACATTTACTTTCATAGACCATTAAGACAATATATTTTCAAGCGATGAGTACCTGAGGGAGAGGGAGGTGATGGGCTTCCCAGTGAGCACTGGTGAGCTATCACCATCAGCAATCCTCTGGATATAAGGTTCAACATCGCTGTGTACACACAATGGGATGCAAGATTTGAAGCTCTCAGCGTCAGTCCTCCCTCCTAGCCCAAAGTGATTCAGGTACTCAGCATCAGCATTCACCTTGAGGATCTTCTTCAGTGTATCCTGCTGCACGCGTCCAGCATCACGCGTTAACATCTCAAACTCGTGGATAGTCTCTTCACAGCTACGGACCGTCATTTGTATGGGTAGAATCCTGGCTTTATCACCTGATTTGGAAGAGGGAACACAGCAAATATCCATAAAGAAAGCAAGTCAATATCGCTGTGTAGCAAGATTTAAATCATACGCTTGGAAATTAAAAGAGCGAAGTCAAAAGTTTTGCGATTTCTAACCACTAACTGAGCTGGAAACCAAGAATCGGCAGAGCAGTTGGGTTGGCATCAGAATGGTAAGAAATTACTGAAGGATGCAGGACTTTATTGCCGACAGAATAGCTGGTTAAAACACACTATCTTGCAATGAACTGCATAAATTGCATGCCCAGATGACAAAGGGGAAGCGGCAGAAAGAACAAAACAATACTATTATATGGTATACCGGTTAAAGCTAACAACCATGAAAAACTAGGCCACTTTACAAACCATCAGTGGAAACATTGAAAGAAAAAAAAAACAGCCTTAACTTTCCGACACAACGTTTACTAATGAAATCAATCAGAATCCCAACAAAGGAAGAGGCACTGATGCTCACTTTTCTTTTACCAGAGATACCACTGACGCAAGAATTGCAACATAATACATATGTAAAAACTACACATATACTGACAGGAAATGGAGGCAGCTTGCTGAACTATCTACTGGTAATCTTGCTACACTGGTTCTTTTTTTTTCCAGAACACTCAAGAAGATTGAGTGTGATTCCATTAAGAAGAAAAAGAGGGAGCTGAAAGCGGATGACCCAAGCAATCAACCCTAAGTACAGGAAGGAACAGCAACTCCCAACTCAAAACACTCGTTCTTGATGGAAAATTTACCGATACAAACGAGAAAAGATCGAGTCCCCTTGAAAATCGAAAATAGCGGGGAAGGTAGACTATCCTTAGCTTTTCATACGATTACTGCTTACTATAACAGAGCAAACCCGGGATTATTAGAGCAGTCTACAACTCTAGCAGTCGGTGCGCAGGCCAGGAATACGATCTACCTCTAGACAATAGCAGTCATATAAAAGGGTTTCGTTTTGAGAAATATTGGACGAATCACGTGATACGATTCCAAAAAAACAAAAGGATGGTTGATTGGTGAATTACTCAAGTAGGATCCTTAACACCGACAACAAAACTAAAAAAAACAAAGGAGGACACAGGCAGAGGGAGCACTCCCGGACGGACAAACAGAAATCTACAATGCAGAGGGGGTAATTGTGACAAGACTTGGCCGAATAATAGCTAAAAATGGAAGCAAATCGACAGGCTAACTGTGCAAACATTGCCACAGGAAGAGAAATGTGTGCTTTTTATCTGCCCAGGTGCCAACAATCTACGGGCAAACTGTGCCAATTGCTTTTGCATACCGCATGGTAACACAAATTTTATGAACTCGGGACGAAATGGCTCTTAAAAAGTTTTCTCTCAGAACCAACGCAAAAGAGGAAACAATTTATGCTCTGAATTGTACTGGATATCTATCTATCTTGTTTGGAAACCATGGGAGAATCAGAGCACGAGTCAACCTGCGACAGAGAGCCCGTTTAATAGCTCGTTGACCATAGATTCTTGAAAGCCTTTTACCGCCAAAGGAATCGGGAGCCAGGCGGCAAGGCATCTAGAAGGACGCAGCACAAACAATCATGAGACATCTCGGACCTTCTCGTAGTTTTGGGGGTCGAGAAGAAGAAACCAGAATGCTCATCAGAACTCTGGTCCAAGCAAGCCACACCCGAAGAAAAAGAAGCGAACTATTCATTCCAGCAGCTGTTCACGAAATCGCTGTTCTTTCTGTTCTACCCAGAGAGAACAGTGGCATTTAAAAAAAAAAGGAGATTTAGAAAGGCCTAATTTATCCCTAAAAATCAAGGCTTTACGCAGTATATTCGCAGAGGCTAGCAACATTATTTTACCCAAAAAAACCCAACTTTAAAAAGTATATCCCCTGTGAAAGGAAGAGCCTACAGGCTACAGCCCTATAAATACTTCCGAGAGAAACCAGGAGCAATCTTTTCGGTACAAATCCCCGAGAAATCCGCCTCTCCCAAAACGAGAAAAACCAGGAGCTAGACCTCCCTAGAACACGCCCCCAAAAACCCAACCTTTTTTCACAGCAAAACGCAAGAAAGAAGAATCGCTCAGGCACTCACCACACTAATCCGACGAGCCGAGTGTGGCGCAGGAAGGCGACCTCTGCGCCGGCGGCCGGCCGGTTCGGCTTCGGTTTCCGGAGGCGACGAGGGGGAGACGACGACGGACTAGCGCTCGGGACCAACTACCCACATACGAGCTGCGGGGTTAATAAGGGGGGATTAGTCAAGAGGCCAACGAAATGATGGGGTTGGTTAAGTTAAACGGGTAGGTGTGGTGTCTGTGGCGATGCGATGGCACGATGGATGGGCGCGCTGCCCTGTCTTGGTCCCCGCTTTTGTAGGCGGCTCGAGGGGGGAGAAGAGCCTTGCCTGATGGTGTCGTCTCATATGCTTGTCTTTCTCTTCTTCTTCTTCCCCCTCTACAACTTCCCATGTTGTGAATGTGATGCGTGGTGACCGTACACGCTTGCTCGGTGCGTGGAGTATACTGGCAGGACAGGTGTAGAGGGATACGGTCGAGAGTGTGTGTCTGCATGAGCTATGCGTGCCGTGCGCATTTTGTCTGATTTTGAAATACAACTTAACATGATTTTAGCATATCTGCAGTCAGCTATGTCGCACCCATTTCTCAAAAGGTGTGATGACTTCGGTATGTAAATGTGTATCCATTGGACTTTTGGAAACTATATATGACGATCTATATCTGCATGGGCGCTACTTTTATTCCAAATTTACTTGCCGTTAACTATATATATATATATATATATATATATATATAGATGTAATCGGTGTGTAGTATTGAGTTGCATGCACCAATCAGTTCACCTAAAAGGTTAAGCTGATGAGAAAAGGTGAGCAATTCACTTATACTTCAACACTCCCCCCCCAACGTGTAGACTCCCTCAGGCCTAGGACGTGGAATAGAAGTACGCTGCAATTATTATTTTTTTAATTGCGCCAACCAGGTCTTGAACTCAAGACCTTTTGGCTCTGATACGATATTTAGTTGCATGCACCAGCCAGTTCACCCAAAATCTCAATATGTAGTACACTGTGGGCATGTAAAATAGCCTGATTTCTGCTCTCCGTATGCTTTACTGTATAATATTTTTATTGACATAAAAGAGGGAGAATATATCTGTCTCTTCGTGAAGAGATGACAATATAGACAATATAAAACACAATTACCTGAGTTATCATCTATCATAAACACTTTTTCATATTATAATTTAAAGATTGTAGAATCTCATAGAGACAACCTTATCTATTGTACAATATGTCTTTAGTTCTGTCTTTATATGATATAGAGGAATATATAAACAACAACCGTCTATACTATTGTATATACTCTAACAAGCGTAGAGAGAGACAGTGGACATGATTTTCAGCATATCTGTATGAGCTATGCTTGCTTTGGGAAAAGTAACTTGATTTTAACACATTTGCAGTGAGCTATTGGCCGGCACCATATATATTTTCCATTTGAAAAGATAGGATGAGTACTTTAGTCTGTACAAATCTGTGCATAAGCTATCAGTCTCTCCTTTTCCTTTGTAAAGTTACGAAGGTTTCAGCATGTCTGTCATAAATAAAGGGGTCTCAACATATCTGCCTGGTATGGCCGCGTGAGTTGATTTCCACCCTCATTTCTCATAATACGATGATCTCAACATATCTGCACGAGTTAATTTGTACCATTTTTCTGAACTATATGTGATGCTTTCAGCACATTTGCATGAGTTATATATATATATATATATATATAGTATAATTACCTAGGGCACTATGGTGCTTAGCACCATGATCTAAAAAGGATATTTTCTCTATGTATTTTCATACGAAATTTTTAGTATACTCAGTTTAACCAGTTTACTAACTAGTTCAAACAAGTTTAAACTGAAATTCAAACTAGAGTTTCCCCTTTTTATGATAGTTTGGTTGTAGGTATGTGTTGATTTTATATATAAATCAGCAAAGTATGCGATCCAAACTCATTCAAAATCTTTGAATTCGAGTATATTTTTTCAAAGGTATGTGTTTCATTTGAATTGTTATTGATGGGTATATACCCTAAAACTGAAATTTTTGAAAAATATACTCGAATATGGCTTGAATTTGCGCATTTGAAATCATGGTGCCTGGGCACCATGGTGCCCCATTTTGGCTTCCTATATAGTATAATTACCTAGGGCACTATATATATATATATATAAAACTTAGCATATCTGCAGGAGTGCTACTTAATTAATTTCTCGCTCCAGTCTCTAAATTTACTTGCATATATAGCTAGACGGCGCGCGCACGTGTACGTATTTGGTGTTATATATGTGTATTATACTTGTATAAGAGGATCTCGTGAGTGGTTTCGGCATATTTGCACGCACATGAGACATTTTGCACCCTTTATTAAAAAAGAGAGCTATTTTCAGTACAATAAATTTAATATAGACTATTGATTCCTTTTCATCCAATGAATCAGATTAGTTAATATTTATGTATACTTCTTCGGGTAATAAAGTGGCATAACTAACTTTAACAAATCAATGATTAGATTACTGCTCACTATATACCACCAGTATAATGCATTGTAAATTTCTTAAAAAAAACTTTAGGGGCGGTGATGATTTACTAAGCATATTTATATGAGCTATACTTTGCCGTTTTTCTTTCTTAAAAACTAATTGCATCATGTACAAATTCAGTTCAAAAGCAGAGTACTGTAGCTTTTACGTGGCTGGTTGACTGTAGCAATCATCCTTGACCGTTCATTTTCTTATCGGACGGAGGAGATTGAGGAATTGAGCTCACGGCGAAACAGTACTGCTTAGCTATTTTGGCGACTTCTCCTTTCTGAAAGACTACTTTGGGTGCAGATGATTTCAGGTTATCTGCATGAACTATTTTGTCCCCTCCTGTACTTTATTGACAAGCTAATCTTGCCATCTTGGAAGAAACCATGCTGAGTTCTCTTTGCGAGAAAGATCAACCACCCATTTTGTTCTTACTTTTCCCTTTTGCATCCAACCACTATAGTTTCTTGCTACTTGTGTACAGTTACCTTCTAATTGTAGGGTGCATTTGCTTAGAACCGTCCAGACGATCAATCGTATGTGGCGTGTGCAGTGACTGATCATAGATGTGCAAGAACACCATGGGATGATCATTTCAAGATATATATGCATGAGGTAGCCAAAAGTATTTTTGCCCTAGCCTTTTGGCACAGTACACATGATGAACAAGTTTTCTTTCTTCTTTTTTTCCCAAAAGCCCAGTGACTTCCATTGTTGTTCTTGTTTTTCCCTCTGTTGTGCCTAACCACTACAATGGGTACTACTTACTCGGTGTTACTTTCTCGATAAAATTTTGCACCGTGCAATGCAGTGAAAAGAAAATATTCTTCTAGTATATATAGACGACTCATCTGTATTTCACCATGTGATCGATAACTTTCATTGTTAGGTACAACAGCTCATACATCCGATCAAACGTCGATCATAAGCATAATAATTAATAAGCTAGGTCCATTTCATATACTCATCTCAATATTAACTAGAAAGGGTCAAGCGCTATGCTGCGCCGTGTGAAATTCAGTTGCACGACGTTGCTGTTGGAAATATTAGGAATTTTCTCAATATTTTAATCCACAGAATTATGTAAATCATGATTAAACAATGATGCAATTTTTGTTCAAAGCCAAAGGTACTAGATAACAAATTATCTATCTCATTCGCAAAGACTAATGAACAAGAAATCAACATGAATAAAACACGGTATAAGTTAATATACCCTTGAGCCGGTGCCACCGTTGGCACAGGCGCAGGCAGAATATTTTCGTTCGCCATGACGGTCGAAGTAGACGATCACAAGTTGTCGCAATGAAGTCTTGGTGCAGTGAAGACGCGTTGCAGTGCAGATGCGCTTCTAGGAACACCTTTCGAGCAGTCGCGTGGTACGCTCCCCAAAAACCTTATCGGCCTTCTATCTCGAGCAAGATCTCAAGAAGGGCGAGGTTCCGAAGGCCTGCTCCCTCCGCTGCTTGTGCGCGCAAGAAAACGGAGTCGGGAATGCAAAAGACAGCAGCAGCTACAAAGGATGGATGGAGTATTGTGGGAGTTCTTCAGGTGGAGAAAGGCACAGCCCTCCTTATATAGGCCTGCGGCAGAGTAACTGACGGCGATTAATAGGAGGCCATCAAGACGTCCGTTACTAGTAACTGACTCCATCAAGACGTCCGTTACTAATCGGCGGCGGCGATTATGACAACCATCAACCACGTCGCCATGGTAATCGACGGCGGTTCTGGTCATATACCGCCACATTAATCATCAAGCGGCAAAACAAACCGCTTCCGCCAAAGACATCACGTCCGGATCGCTGCGCGCAAGCGGGCTCGACTCGACTTCGACACGCACACGCACACACCACGCCACGCGGCTCGGCGCAGGCTGCAGCGTGTGGCATGACCTTTACCCTTTTCCACCTTGCTAATTGAGAGACACACAACTCAACTATTTAAGTTAGTCAAACCTTCTCTCAATTACCCATATGGTACTAAACCAATTTCATGACTCCTAGTATTCTAATGGGCCTTTTGAATTTCTATTAAATTAATTATGGGCCAACCCCATAATAATCTAACAATCCCCACCAAATTTCAAAGGCACATTTGAAATACTCTCGCCCAATGTAGTTTGATATACCGGTTTTCCAATTGAGAGACGTTAAGTTGAACTTCCACCTAGAACAAAGGTTACACTCATCCACAATGAACAATGGACTATGCCTTGAATTGACAGGTTTGTGCGAACAAGTTTCACCAAAGTCCTTTATCGATACTAGGTGCTAAATGCATCCCCTCGGTTTGGAGCTTATAAGTCATACTCCTTAGCCTTTCATGAGCCTCTAGATATCACCCAATCTCATAGATCGTGACTAATGATCGAACTCATATAGGTGTATTCCTCATAAGATGTTCAGAGGACAACATCTCGCTTATCAAAGCCACTCGGAATACATTAAGGTATAACCAATCGCCATGAGAATAGGAGAGTTATTGCATCTCAAACGGAGTGGGCCAAGTACAGAAGTACTCTCTTCTCAGCCAGTCACTAGCTCGTCTCAACATTCTAATTCACGGGATCTCCGATCAAATAGGATGAGTTACCACTAAGACTTGACTTTATGTGGGTCTCAAGCCCATCTCCCTCGATGCTTCATCTATCACATTCCGTGATAGTCCCTTTGTAAAAGGATCTGCCAAGTTTTTAGCCGTCGGACATAGTCCAACGCTATAACTCCGAGTTTCTCATTTTCCTGACAGACTTCAACCGCCTCTTAACGTGCCTTGATGACTTCATGTTATCCTTAGAACTGTTCACCTTGACAATCACCGTCTGATTGTCACAGTTCAAAAGAATAGCAGGCACCGATTTCTCAACCACCGGTAAGTCCTTCACAAGTTCACGTAGCCAGTCGGCTTCCACAGAGGAGGTATCTAATGCTGTGAGTTCTGCTTCCATTGTAGACCTCGTTAAGATGGTCTGCTTGCAAGACTTCCAGGAAGCAGCTCCACCACCCAATGTGAACACATATCCACTTGTGGCTTTTATTTCATCAAGATCGATATCCGGTTTGAATCACTATAACCCTCAAGTACCCTAGGGTACCCGGTGTAGTGAATTCCATAACTTGATGTTCCTTTTAGATAGCGCATTACTCTCTCAAGAGCATGCCAATGATTATCTCCCGGGTTTGAAACAAATAGGCTTAGTTTGCTCACAGCAAACGAGATATCAGGCCTTGTTGCACTAGCTAAATACATCAATGAACCAATGATTTGGGAATATCTCAATTGATCCTTTGCTATTCGTTGGTTCTTTCGTAATAGCACACTTGGATCATATGGCGTTGGAGCAGGTTTGCAATCGCTATAGCCAAAGCGACTCAACACCTTTTCCACATAATGGGACTGCTCAAGAGTAATCCCACCGTCACCTTCTCTCTACAATTTAATGTTTAAGATGACATCCGCTACTCCCAAATCTTTCATTTCAAAGTTTTCAGACAAGAAGTCCTTGACTTCCTTAATCACATTAAGGTTCGTCCCAAAGATCGAGATGTCATCAACATACGACACATAATCACTCCTTCACCCCACCATAGCGGTAATACACACATTTGTCGACTTCATTCACAACAAAGCGGCAGATGTTAAAGTTCTGTCGAACTTCTCGTGCCATCGCTAGGTGCTTGCTTAAGGCCATACAAAGACTTCAACAACCTACACACTTTTCCTTCATGACCCTTTACTACAAATCCATCAGGCTGATCCATATAGATTTCCTCTTCCAACTCTCCATTAAGGAAAGCCGTCTTTACATCCATCTGATGGATGATCAGACCGTAGGAGGCAGTCAAAGACAGTAGTACTCTAATAGTGGTCAATCTGGCAACAGGTGAGTAAGTATCAAAGAAGTCCTCGCCTTCTTTCTGGGTATAACCCTTGGCCACAAGCCTTGCCTTGTACTTTTCAATCGTACCATCAGGCCTCAGCTTTTTCTTGAACACCCACTTACATCCTACAGGTTTATACCCATATGGACGTTCAACAACTTCCCAAGTTCCATTGCTCAAGATGGAATTCATCTCACTCTGGACCGTTTCCTTCCAATAGTCAGCGTCCTGAGATGAATAAGCCTCCTCAATGGTTCTTGGAGTATCATCCACTAGATATACAATGAAGTCATCACCAAAAGACTTTGTAGTCCTTAGTCTCTTACTCTTACGAGTTACTTCATTGCCCTCATCTATTGGATTTTCCTCAAAAATGGGCTCAATTTGTATAGGAGTGGAAGGTTTAGGAGAGAAGATAGATTCTTAGCCAGATGAGTTGAGTGTCTCTTTCATAGGAAATAAGTCCTCAAAGAATGTGGCATCATTGGACTCAAAAATTGTACCTTCATTCATATCAGGTACTCCAGATTTCACTATTACGAATCTATATCCAACGCTGTGAAAAGCATAACCAATGAAGACACAATCAACGGTTTTTGGTCCAAGTTTACGCTTCTTTGGGACAGGCACATTCACTTTAGCAAAACAGCCCCAAGTACGTAAATAGGAGAAATTTAATCTTTTCCTCTCCCATTCCTCGAATGGTGTGATTTCTTTATTCTTTGTAGGAACCTGTTTAGGACATGACATGCAATCAATATAGCCTCACCCCACCATCCCTTGAAAGTCCCATTGTTTCTAACATGGCGTTAACCATCTCGATTAGAGTACGGTTCTTTCTTTCTGAAACCCGTTTGATTGGGGCGAATAGGAGGCGTCCTCTCATGGATTATTCCATGTTCCTCGCAGAATAAATTAAACTCATTAGAAAAGTATTCTCCACCACGATCTGACCTAACCCGTTTGATTTTCCTCTCAAGTTGGTTCTCAGCTTCAGCTTTATAAATCTTAAAATAGTGAAAAGCCTCATCTTTTGACTTTAATAAATACACATAGCAATATCTAGTAGAATCATCAATCAAAGTCTTGAAATACCTCTTACCACCCTTTGTCAACTCCCCGTTCATCTCGCATAAATCGGTATGAACTAGTTCTAAAGGTGCCAAGTTTCTCGCCTCTGCTGCCTTGTGAGGCTTGCGAGGTTGCTTAGATTACACACATACTTGACACTTAGAACCTTTGACTTGGGTAAATTTTAGGATTAAATTCATACTGGCTAACCGCATCATGCAACCAAGATTAATATGACAAAGTCGTGAATGCCAAACATCAGTCTCATGATTACAAACATGATTCGCAATTTTATTCATGTCAAATCACGGACAAGCGGAACAAGCCTCCGCTCTCATAGCCTTTTCCAATAAAAGTTCCAATTTTAGAAACAACACATTTATTGGATTCAAAACTAGCTTAAAACCGTCTCTACACAATAGAGACCACGACAAGGTTTTTATTTATCACGGACACGTGATGCACGTTCCTCAGTCGCACGACTTTTCCTGAAGTAAACTTCAAGTCAACTGTGCCGACTCCACATATAAGTGCCTGCGACCCATTCCCCATCAACACGGAGGTAGCCCTGCGACCGGTAAGAAGAGAATAAGGATCACAAGACAAACATGTATATTGGCCCCGTGTCAATCCACCAATCAGTGAACGACATATCGATAGAACGGTAGGTATTGAAACATACCCGGATGTTCCCTCCTCAGTATTACCAATAACAACGTTGACAGACTTTTTCTGCTTATTGTCTTTGCGATCAGGGGAATCCTTTGCCCAATGATCAATACCATTACAGACAAAGCAGTTTCCCTTTCCTTTATTCTTCTTCTTCTTGAAGCTAGTAGTTTGAGAGGCCTTGTTCTTGTTCTCAGGCTTTTTAGACTTATTTTTATTCTTCTTGTTGAATTGAAAGTTTTTCTTTTGTACCACATTGGCACTAGAACTTTCTTTCCCAGTATATCTTTTGCCCTCGCTTTCTCCTCAACATTTAGAGACCCAATGAGACCAGCAACGCTGAACTCTTGTCTCTTGTGTTTTAGAGTAGTGGCAAAATCCCTCCAAGAAGGTGGCAGCTTCGCAATGATGCATCCCGCCACAAACTTGTCGGGTAATGCACATGTGGATTAAAATATTGAGAAAATTCCTAATATTTCCAACAAAGCATGCATGCCACACTACCCACGCAGCACGCATTAAGGAAGTCGATCGGTGTTGGTTTCTGCAGGGCATTTCGTTTAGTTTCACTGCCGACAACGTACCATAGGATCATCAGGCCTGGAGCGTCTGGACCTCGATGACAACGCAGCGGAAATTAACACCAATTCAGACGAACGATCGATGAGCTGTTGATATGCGTACGCATGCATATATGCGAGCTTCTTGATTCCGTGTGATCTGCTGGCTGCTTGAGAGTGCAGCTCGCACTTGAAAGCATAAAAAACGGCGTTGTTTGCTGGCTACTAATTAAAACTCGTATCAGCTGCCTTCAGCTCGCACCCATGCCAAATGGCATGTCTGCCATCCTAGTGCAAATCCGAATCACGCCATGACCATTCCGATCGATGGGGCCTATTCCACTGTTTTAGAGAAATTTTACAGTATTATACTCGTAGTATATGGTGGATAGTAGAAATTAGATCTAGCAATTGATTTGTTAAGAGTATTCGTGCTACCCTACTATCGGAGAAAGAAAGTATAAATATATACTAGCTAATCTGATGCATTGGATCGAAAAAAATGAACGGTCTATATTAAATATATTATAATATTAAAGTAGAGGCAAAAGAAACCACCACGTTCGCTCTCAAGGCTAGAAATTCTCATATTGATCAGAAAAAAAGAAAAGATCTACACTGTTGATCGTGCATGTTGGGTCCAAATTATAAGGATCTAGATTAAAAGAAAGAGTTCGTATCATGTACAATACAGCAATAACTAAAATTCGGAATAAAAATAAAATTAAATTAAAAATTTGATTGCCATACGATTAAAAGAAAGAGTCCATGTAAACTACAATAAAAACAAAAAATTATAATAAAAACAAAAATATAATTAGTAATTTGATTTCCATACGAACATCAAAATAGAACTAAAATAAAAAAAATGAAAATTAGTAATTGTATTTGTATACAAATCCCAACCTAAGAAATTGAAATTCACAATAAAAACAAAGCAATTTGATTTCAATACAATTAAAATAAAGAGTCCATATCAAGTACAACAAAAAAAACTAAAATAAAAAATAAAAGAAAATTAGCAATTCGATTTCCATAAAAATACAACCTAAAACTGAAATTAGGAATAAAAAATAAAATAAATTTAGCAATTTGATTTCCATTTAAACTCAAAGTAAAATCCATAAATAGCTTAAATTTAAAATTAAAAAAAATGAAAACTAGTAGTTGTATTTGTGTACGAATTCCAACCTAAAAACAAAATTGGAAATAAAAATAAAATAAAATTAGCAATTTGATTTCCATACAAGCTCCAAAGTAAAATCACTAAATAGCTTAAATTCAAAATAATACTAAAATAAAATATCAATTGGATTTATATATGATTCCAACCTAAATATATATAAACAAAAATCCATGTCCTCTACTATCCAACAACATGCGAATTTAGAATAAAAGTCAAAGGATAATTAGCAATCTAATTTTTTTATATGAATTGCAAATCAATCTAATTTATATATGATCTTAAAAGTAAAAATAAAATTCAAAATACAAATTAAATAAAAATTAGTAGTTGGATTTGTAAATGAATTGCAATGAAAAACTGAAATTCGGTATAAAAATAAAATAAAATGAACAATTTATTAATCTATGATTCCTACATACATGCAGTTAGGTACGTACCAACAACCCTAATTATGTGGTGAGTAACTTTGGGTACACTATCGTTGAACGTTTGTATTTTTCAATCATCATATATCTACTATATAATTAAAATTATAGAAAAAGAAGCAATGACGTTCGTCATCAAGCCATGAGCGTATTTGAGGATGAGTAGGGCATCTGCTTCGCTATCGGTGGCAAAGCAGGAAGAGTAAGAGGAGTATGAGGAAGTGTGATAAGACGTTCGCGAGGACATATTGTTGTGCTAATTAATTAATGCAACCACAACACTGTGAGAGATGAGGTGCATGGAAGAAGAAAAGATGAGGTTTATCGACTGTCGGTAAGAGCCACTAACGTTTTGTTTCAATTCTTAGTAGAAAGATATGCAACGAGGGAGGAGTAATGGATGAGAAGAATATGGACAAATAAAGACAACATAAGCAGTGGTGGAGCTAGGAATAGATAAAGGGGAGCCGGGTAGATGCAACTATTTTTTTATGCTAGACACTAAACAAGAAATTCGATGGACATGCATGAATTCATATGAGTTAAAACAAGGAGCAAAATGCTCAGAGTAGATATGACGCTAATACATGGAATAGGCTTGGAACCACTGTTTAGACCGTGGCAAGTGTCCCCAATAGGGATAACCGATAGTTGTACATATATACATATTAATGTCGTAACGTTTAGTATTAAGTAATAATTGAAGAGAAATAGAAGATAACTACGTGATAGAGTATTGCATTAAAAGGATAGCAGCTGAGAGAGATCGATCAATAATTGAGCTTGTTGTTGGAGATTGAAGCAGAAAAGTTGTGGAGCGATCAAAGAGAGATAGAAGACACAATGTTTGGTGGGATAACTAGCGTGTGAGGATGATAAGTTCAAAGTACATCGCCCATGATGCATTAATTGGTGTATACGTGAGCAATGTGCGCTAATACCATGCAAAATAATCAGCATATTACTTGAGATTAAATAGAGGTACATATGCTGCATATATATATTTGGAAAAAGAGTACTAATGGAGAAAAAATAGATGTACATAGCTAAATGATTTATGCAAGATGAAGAGTTGCTACGTTTCAAAGAACCCCATCAACTTATTATTCTCAATGATTTTCTTCTATCAAAGCTTATACTTCAACTGCGTTTCTCAAATTGATTTTTTTTCAAGTTTCTATTGTAATTTCTAATATTTATGATGTCTTAAAAATCTAAATAGCCTACAAAATACGTTAATATGATCTCATATATATATATATATATAGGAAAATGATTCCATACTCCTGGGTGTACGTACTCCCACCTCCAGTATACCGTTTAAATGATGTTATTATACCTCTTTATCCTTTTGAGTATACTCTAATACTGATTATAAGATACTCCAAAGTGAGTTCCATGAAAAAAAAATCATTAAAGTCCACCCTTTATAGCATAATTTGTTTATATATTCCTTTCACATGTGGAAAAGGTTAAGTAGCAAAAAAATAAAGGGCTCTGATAAAAATTTTCCAACCATATCGCATTGGAGTATCTTAGAATTATTATCGGAGTATGCCGAAAGTGATAAAGGAGTATAAAGTGTTCATTTAAGTGGTATATTAAAGGTGAGAGTATGTACTCCCAGGAGTACGGAAAAGGCTTCCTATATATATATGTGTGTGTGTGTGTGCCCCTGCGTTGCAACGAAAATTTAATTTGCGACAAAAAATTTATTTGCAAAGAACAATAACTTTAGTTATGTTTTAATAGTAGGAAAAGTTTGTTCCTCCAAAGATATTTGACTATCGGGTTAAATCCTCTTCCATCTCAACCGTTTATGTTAGATCCAACGAATCAAGTACTCTGAAGGAGAACAGACGATTGTCACCAACTCTTAATTAGAATTAGTAGAGAGATATCAATCTTTACCATTGAAGGAGGAGAAAGTTATTGCCTTCCTCTTATAGAAAATCTTCTTACTTCTTGCACGCAACCTTTCTCTTCTCTTCCTACGTGTGTCTCCACTACCGACCGGTCTGTCCTCATAGAGATGAGAGTGGGTGCCCTCTAATATGGAGTAGATGAAAGTAGAAGGCAGCGTATGCAGGCGGATAGAAGCCAGGTCTCCTCGACATCTTCGTGATTGGCACGTGATTTGGTTGCATGATTCTTTCCTTTTGATATATGCATTTTCAGATATGATGAGATATAATTCCCGTATTATGGGATATGGTGAGTATATCCTTCTATCCATGCAGGGCATGATGAGAAAATCCTTCCATTTATAAGATATATGAATAACATCCTTCCATAGTAAGAACATGTGAATAGAGATATGCTAAAATAATATTTCTATTCAAAAAAGATATGATAAAATCCTTCCATCTAAGATATGATTAAATCATCTTCTATCTCAGCCGTTCATGTCAGATCCAACGAATCAGATACTCTAGAGAAGAACGGACCACTGCCACCGATTCCTAATTAGAAATAGTATATATATATATATATATATATATATATATATATATATATATATATATATATATATAAGTTACATATTTGATACTATAAACTATAAAAGAAATCTAGGGGCACCACCTAGCTAGTTTAGTATAGAATAAAAGATCTCCTATTTTACAGGTTAAATAGGACTATGATCGGAATGCTCCTAAGCATAATAGCCGTAGAACTGTGAGATCACGATGAATTCTGCCGGCAGGTGCAATTAATAATCCGGGGGTTCCATTAATTTTGTTAGTGACTCGATCGAATGACTAATTTTCTACAAATTAATCTCTTGCTGGTAGGTTGAGCACTTTAATATATATATATATATATATATATATATATATATATATATATATAGCGCTAATGTTAATTATCTCTACTACTTCTAATTTGGAGTTGGTGGCGGTCCGTTCTCCACACCCAACCCACCTCTATAAAAACAACCATCGCAGAAAAAACGGACCGACAAAAAAAAACATTGCTTCTTTTTCGCTCCGTCTGACCACCTCTTCCTCCTCACACCACCCGCGACAAAGAGATTTGACGGAGATGAGCGGTGCCGTCGTGGCCTTGCTTGCCGCCGTTCTATGCCGTATGCCTTCTTGATCTCTCGTGCTACGTGCGGGCTCCTCGAGGTTACCGCCGCGGCGGCGGAGGAGAAGGCGGGGACGCGGAGGAGGAGGACCAGTAGCAGTCCGACTTCTTGGACCGGACTTCCCAACATCTGGGACCCATCCCCCCGCTCCGCGGTGCGACCGCCTCCTCTGCGAGGCACCAAAGGTGAGCGGGGCTTACGGGCTTACTAATCTTTGGTTACTTTTGTGCTTTTGTAATCGGGAGAAAAAGATGTTTGATTTTGTAGCAAAATTTTTATTATTGCTTAACTTTTATGCTTCGTTAATAATTTATTTTTTGTAACAACGTATGGGTACTGAACTAGTATATCTTATCGGTCGCGGTATTGTCTGCTTTTTCTCAAGGTTCGGCCTGTCTGTCCTTTTGCCTTTCGAAATTAAGCTTCAAAACGGGGGGAGATTTCAGGTTTTGCTTTGGTTTGGCTGGCATGACGTGCCTGCCCGCTCGACGAACCGGGATCAGTTTGTGGTTCAACGCTAGGCCTCAGACCAAATAACCTGCCCTTTTTCCTAGCTATGTAGTATATCAGTGTGATCTCGGATATCCACGACCAGCAAGTACACGGCAATTAATCAAGGGTGTGTTTAGTTGGTGGGATGAGATTGAATAAGATGAGATGGTCCTATACCATTTAGTTCCATTATTTTGGGTGAATGGAATGGTTCAGCATCTACAGAGAATATTCCTCAAATTTGTATTACACCGTTCAAGATGGGATGGTTCCATTCAAGTTACCGAACACATAGATGTCACTTGGTACAAACAACAAACACATCCTAAACTATCCCCCAGCATGCATGCAAAATAAATGGATCGATAGGTATATTCGTTTGGCTTCGGATGCTTGATGTGCATGTCCCGATCGATTAACTGAAATAATCCGCACATGTAAAGCATGCACTTGCAAATTAACGTAACAGACAGGGACAAAATTATATATCTTGCTCCAACTAAAAACGAATGCCACGGACGGTATGTATGTATCTATCTATGTGCATGCGCGCAAAATCAACTTAAATATGAAAAAAAAATGAGTAATTATACCGTAGATCCCTAAACTTGTTTGGGTGATTCATTTAGGTCATTGATCTTCTAATTTGCATTTCTGATCGAGTCATTGAACAGGGTTAAGTCAGTTATCAACATCACTGCTCTCATCATTAATTGACGGTTTTAACCACCAACCGTTGCCGGCCAATTGCATGCTGAGAACGAGATGGGATTAGGATATGAGAATATATAGAGACAAACCTGGGACCCCGGTGCAAAATTCACTCTCACATCCTTGTGGAAGGCCACGCTGGCACCGTGATCAGTCTCCGTCTCGATCGTTTCCCAGGTGGCATGGGCAGCTAGTGACGTCGATGAACCACGTACTTAACTTAACCCAGTTCTTCAGTGACCTAGTTATGCAATTAGGAGATTCGTGACGTAAATGAACTACTCAAATAAGTTTAGTGACTCACGGCGTAATTTACGCAATTTTCATCATTAAATTTGTGGCGCTATATACGTGCTAGCTCACGCATGTAACTGTAGCTCAATTTGCGAAATTCAATCGAGTTATTTGTATGCATGTGTTCCGGCCGGTCAGTTGCATCTTGCTGCCTATTTATATATGTCGACTAAATGGCTTAATGGTTGGACCAGGGTTCACAAAGCCGACAAAAACCGGTCTATTTTCGTAAAAATCGTCCCTGCCAAACCGGTTCGACAATAAAAACCGAGCGGTAAACCGTGGAGTTCAAATGTAAATTTAAAAAATTTAAAGAAATTTAGCACAAAGTGCTAAATTTTTTTGTAATTTTTTTGTGAGGGTCTGAGACAATGCTAATGATGCTATAAAATTTTTAGATGATGATCAGATCTGTGTATTTTTAAAAAAAATTCTGACAGTGATACTGTCGCAATATATGCTCTTCAGTTTTTTATTTTCTAGGGGCACAAAATGAAGTCTAATATTTATTAAACTTTTTTTGTGATGTTATAACATAATTACAATGATGTTGTAAAATTTTCAGATGATGATCAGATATGTGTATTTTTTAAAATTCTGAAAGTGCAATTATCATTGTATATGCTCTTCTGTTTTTGATTTTATATGGGTACTAAATGAAGTCTAATATTTTTTAAAATTTTAGTACATGATCCTTTGGCACTATTTATGGTTAAATTAAAATTTTAGAATATAATAAATCTTTTAATTATTTATAAAATCTAATAGTGTCTTTGTTCCTTTTCATTAATTGCTATTTTGGATTTTTTAGAAGAAAGAAATGATTTCAAAAATTGTTTAAATTTCTCTGAGGTGTTTGATAGATTAATTGGGATTTTGTAATTTTTTCAAAAAAAATTTGCAATTTTTCCTTATGTCGTCAATCTTCGACGAAAACCGATCGACCAGTTTTCGTTTTTTAATCGGTTTGATCAGCCGGTTTGACTTTCGCAAACAGCTCGGTTTTTACCAAAATTCGTGAAAAACTGGTACCGAGTACTATTCGGTTTTCGAGAGGCTAACAAAAAAATGAACCCTGGGTTGGACCCGGTTGATATTTCTACAAATGTAGTTGCTTCAAACGCAAGATCTCGTTGGCCGTACCAGTCAAAACACTTCCGAGTTATCTATTGATGATAAGTCAGTCACCAACGCGATCACACGACAAGAAAATAAAGCTACTCAACATATATAATCTTTCCTTCTAGCTACTTTAATCATGACAAACCGTACATGCGATGCTCGTGTCTCAAAACCATATATGTATAATTTAAATCTGGACTTTATAGTTTTTTCGACGTTGAAGGCTCAATAATATGAATGACAATCGACAAGGCCGTACAACGGACAGGAGAGATGAGACAAAGGACTTCCACAAAATCAACAGAGACGACTGTCTATCTCAAGAAGAAAGAAAGAACAGATTGAAGAAAGCAATCAGCAGAAGAGATGGAGTTGGACAGGTAACTAAGCTACGTACGCTATTCGATTCAACTTACAAATGCACTTTGAATTTGTCGTAAACCTTGATTATGAGGAAACTATTATTATTTTAGCTACACAAGTCATGTGTCTAGAAGGCAACGGTACATATGCTCAGCTCGTTTTAGCTTCTGATTTATAGATTCTGGATTAGCTTCTGATTGTGGGAGGATCGGGGCGGATCAGCTGCAACTTCTAGGTTTCGTACCGGGCT
Source organism: Otatea glauca (assembly GCA_036346275.1). Classification (NCBI taxonomy): domain Eukaryota; kingdom Viridiplantae; phylum Streptophyta; class Magnoliopsida; order Poales; family Poaceae; genus Otatea; species Otatea glauca. The sequence continues at coordinate 63,645,172 of CM070719.1, read as the reverse complement.
GATGAGAATCAGCGAGAACCAGATTTCAACCGGAACCTGATTCTGATTCTATGTAGAGGGCAGCTTTTGATTGTGGGAGAAGTTGTCCAAAATTCTCCCGTTCGATAAACAATTAATCCGTTTTTTTAAACAGAAACTGTGCAAAAACTAAAACCATAGCCTAGCGTGACTACGTGAGGCACCTTGGCTTCGTAGATGACCAGAGTTCGATTGCCACCGATCATAAATTGGATAAGTTATTTATGTGAATTTTCTATGGTTATTTTCTAGAATTTGAACCTATTACCTGTGGGTTGTAAATATAAATTGATTGCGCTAGTTGGTTATTTGAACCACCAGCTAATTTTTTTTTTATGCATACTAGACCTGACACCTGGGTAAAATTGGTTCGAACTATGTGTTTGGAGTCAGATCATGCACGCCGGCAAAAGCCTTAACCTGGCCTCACTTTGTACTCCACGGCAAACATGCATATCCAAATAACCCACTCGATCTTCTCAAAAGGAATGTTGTTTTGTGGGATTTAATTTGGCTCCGATTTTGGGTTCGAAAAAATTATAGACATCGGAGGAGCTGGAATCGAAAAACACTGCAACAATTGGCTATTTGATAAATAGCTAATTTCATTCATCAATAAGCTGTAAAAGCAAATCAAATCCAATTCAATTTTTGATTTTTGGTTTTTGCTAGTTATATATGACTTCTCGTTTGTGCCAAAAGCCGCTTAAAAACTAAGCTGTTTGGAGGGGGGTTACTGGGTTTTCGGAAGCTGAAGATGACTTAAAGCCTACCAAACATGGCCTAAGCTTGGTCCGCCTCTGGTTTTGCTTAATTAGTTGGGAATTTTAGAAGAATAATAGGACACATGTTCGCTTTCATCAAGTAGGTAGTAGTCAGAACCCTTCCAATTCGGCTGCTGTTAGCTGCCGAAACATCGGCATCATCCTTGTCTGATCGATGATTATGTTGCATGACCGGCCCTTCCATTTCCATGCTAGAAAAATGACATGCTTGCTTGCAACACGCTTGTCATTTGTCAAATCCACATGCATGTGGCTCGCTCAAGGCAAGCTAGAACAACGACCATGCGTTGGTGTTTAGGTCTCCTTCTGGAACATAGGAATTAATTTCGTTGTAATTTTGCAGAAATTTCATAGGAAACAGTTCATTTCCCATAAGAATCTAGAAAAAATGTCTGTGTTCTAAATTTTCCTTTCCTTTCCTTTCCTTTCTTTTCCTTCCCCTTCCATCGCTTGTGGTCATCTATCAATTCAGCCAAGCTCTCCTCTCTTGCATCTCTCTGAATCAGCTAGCACTTGCAACTAACCAAATTATCTAGTTCCAGTATAGTAAATTATTATCATGCGTAACATGCTCCTATGTTAAATAGTACAAGCTCATTTGACACCAGAACATTGCTAGCTTTTTTAATGTGCCGGCAAATAATCTGCTTCCTCGTAGCGTACAGTAGCAGATGGACGCTGATCGATCGTGTTCAGCTCTCTCAGTTACATCTCAATAATGTTTTTACTTTTTTAAGTGCTCTGCTCATGTGCAATGTTTGTGAATTGATCCTAATCACTGTCGTGTATACTTGCCACAACCTAAGATTTTTCAGGGATCTCTTTGTTCTTTTGTTGTGTGGCTCACATGTACTCTCACTCGATGATATGGTCTATCTCTTCTTCTTTATTTACAATTAAAAGGAAGACAAAAGTGGTTAATCAGTTTCTAGCACAAGACATGATAAAAGCAGATCCCTATGTTGTTGTTTGGGATGTTTGTTCAAAAGAAACATGATTGCTTTACTCGTGGCGGATAAGACCCTAAGAAGATCCCAAGTACATTTCTAGAGACAACCTAACCCTAAGCATGAAAAGAGAACTGATGTGCCATATATCGATCTCTGGGTCATCGGCTATCATTTCCACCCTGAAGATTGCAAAGTCCTGTACTGTCCTTGCATTGCATCTAATCAAAGACCCTTCCATGCAAGCTGATCCTTCACTTCCAAGGATTAGAAAAAAAAAAGGGGGGGTTTTGGATTGCAAACAAGATCTGCCCAATTAAAAGTCAAGTTTCAAGCTTTCATAAGTTTACAGTGATTCTACATCAAACGTGATGGGCATGTTTCACTTATAAGTAGGTACGTGTAGGGTAAAAACGGATCGGATATTTCCCGTTCGATCTGAGACTAGATCCGATCGGGATTGGATTTAACTATCCGACTGGATCCGGATACTTGAATCAGGATCCAGGATCAAATATAGAGCAGCCAATATCCGGTAAATACGGGATGGGATCTGGATATCTGGATTTTTTCTATTCGTAAATCAGCAAGGCCCAGCCCATTTTCCATCATATTTTTTTTCATGGCTGCCCATTTATATTGATAATTAGTTGGTTCTATTGATCCTCAAGTAGCATATTCTTTCTATGACATCTATTGAGTTTGATTGATATATAACTTGCTACTATGGTCATGTACTAGTATGGTTTTAATTCAACATATATTACTCTATATATGTGTGCATTATATGTATATCTTTATCCGTTTTGATCCAAATCCGTCACATATCCGTCCTGTGTTCGTATCCCGAATAACCTGGATTTGCTCGTATCCGGTTCCAAATCCGTGAAAAAAAATATGGGTTGGAAAACGAGAAGATCTGCCCGTATTTAACCACTTTTCACCCCTAGGTATGTGGGCACGTTTGTACAAAGTGTTGAGGGTATGATTCAGTTTAAACCTGAGCTGGTCTAAACTAATGTTTACATATCTGAGCTAATAAATCCCAACAAAGTGATTGTTCTTTACGAATTGATGCAAAACTAATAAAAGATCCATAACTTTATTTTTGTTCCCTTCTAATTAAGAGAAATTTTACAGTGCATTATACTAGTAATATACGATGGGTAGTAGAAATCAAATTTAACCATTGATTTATTGAAGATATTCCTACTACTCTTCTATCAGAGCAAGTATAAATAAAATACTAGCTAATCTGATTCATTAGATCGAAAAGAATGAACAATCCATACATATTAAATTTAGTGTACCATAAAATAGCTCCTAATTAAAGACTAGCAAAAGAGAATTCTCGAGGTCTACTGGGTAATAGCACGATTGTGTGCTAGCTATAGACTGGTTTCAAACCCTCGATTCTTAAATATCTTTTTTTTATTAAAAGACTGTCAAAAGTAGAAAAAACCCACACTGTATCTATTCAACAGCTACATCATGCCTGGTTTCAGTAGTCAGTACCAACCAAAACCGCCACGATTTCTCTCTCTATGAGGCGAAAGTGACGAGGGAACAGAACCAACGACGAGCTCTTTGAAGACTTGAATCGCTCGGTCGATCGTCTTGGTCTAAAACAAACAGTTTCAAGAGTTAGATTTCATGCATATTAGTTATGACCCAAGAAAAAAAATCAAGTGGCCGGCGGGCTCGTAGAAAGCATGCGCCCTTTTCAATATTACAGAAGAAATTGCTAGGCGTCCAAATCAGATTTGATGTTTTCCTACAAGTGACCGTAAGCTTCTGCGTGGTGCTGCTCCTGCTGCTGCAGAAGCTCGAAAGGAATGGAGAACAACAGAGAGGAGTACAGAAGGGAAGAAGGGAAAGAAGTGATGACTTTTTTTTAGCCTTCTTATCTTTTTATATATATATATAAATCTAGTCCTCCTCTAAATAAAATTATAAATCTAGCCTTCTCCACCATGCTCTTCTGCTCCCCTACCGCAGGAGCCGGCCTACCGCACCCCGGGAGCGGGCAACGGTAGGCAATTGTGGCAGCCAGCCGGCGAGCGCGGGAGCATAGTTATCGCGGTAGCCAGGCACGGGATGCGCGCTAGTGTGGGGGAGCCGGCCTGCCGCGGAAGCTGGGCGCGAGAGGCTGCCTGCCTCAGTCGGCGAGCGTGGGAGGCTATCTCCCGCGGTAGGGGAGTATGTTAGAGGAGGCTAGATTTACAATTGCGGTCGGAGGGAGGTTAGATTTGAAAATAAATAAATAAATAAATAAATAAATAAATAAAAGGAATTACAAAAGTCGATCACTAAGCAGGAAAAGCCCAACCAAAGCAATTCATTTCACAACAATGGAAGGGAATTGGACAAGCAGCTAACCACTTGCATTGCATGCATGCTCCTGTGACTAAACTCGATTAGAGCTGCACACTGCTAGCTCTACAGTCTTACACACCCACACCCACAGAAATGTACTGCTAGCTCTGTTGTAGTACCACATGACTGATCACACTCCATAACGAAATGTCCGAGACAAGTCGTCAGATCTGAATATATATATACACACTAGCACAGGGCAATCGAATCAAATCAAACTTCCTTTTTCTTTGCTGCTGCTGCTGCTGAGACTTGGTCGGTTGGTCCCTTGTTTAATTCTGAGTATCCGGAGCTGGGATTAACTCGTCGCATTGATACCGGTTCTGCACCTGAGATGAGAAAATGCGGCTGCTCCGTACTTGTCGATCTGTCTTCCAAAAGAAAATCGGGTGTAGCTAACTGCTGCTACTAGGCCAGTAGGCATCATGTAAAGCTACGGTCCATACCTTTTAGAAATACTATTCAAAATACTATATATATTTTTTTGCTCTAGTTAAGGACTTAAGGTTACTCCATCGACACACTGTTAGATGATTTGAATCGTTTATTGGTTGATCGGACGAGATCCTAAATTAGAGAATTACTTAAGTTGCCGTCCAGATCTTTCTGCTGATATCACATCCGACCAACCACCTCAAGCACGGAATGTTAAACAGGGGATCAATGCGTGTTTGATTGTCATACGCTCCTCGTGCGTATGAATCACATGCTGGTACTAGCTACCTACTGTAGGAAAGATTCCTTTCTAACTCCATATTTTGTCTAGCTAGGAGGATATATAGGAGTAGTATACTACTGTAGTATAGCAATTAGAGTTTTTGTCATTTTTGTCCGTCAGACTAATTTGTTTTTCAAGTTTGGTCTTCGTCCAAATGAAATTGCAAATCTAACATTTTCTCGACCGCGGAAGGATTGAGAGGCAACACATATCATCTTCCTCGGTACAGGAGCACGGTAGGTGCCTGTTGCGGTCAAGAAGGGGTCAGATTTGTAATCGTTCAGATAAAGGTTAAACTTGCAAAGAAAAAAAGGAAAGGGGCAAAAAAAAAAATCAAAGCTTCTAGCAATTAATCAAGGCTAGTTCTGTACACGTTGGTCAAATCATTTTTAGATATAATAGGCAGATGATAGATGGTACGATAGAAAAATGGTTGCTTATCTATTATAATATTAAAGCAGAGGTAAAAGAAGCTATCATGTTCGCTCTCAAAGTTAGAAATTCTCGTATTAATCGGAGAAAAAAAAGAAAGATCTACACCGTTGATCATGGTGAGTCCAGAATCCAGATTATAACAGTCTAGATTAAAAGAAAGAGTTCGTGTTATGTACAATATAGAAATAACTGAAATTCAGAACAAAAATAAAATAAAATTAAAAATTTGATTTCCATACGATTAAAACGAAGAGTCAATGTGAAGTACAATAAAAAATAGAAATAAAAAATAAAATATAATTAGTAATCATTTTTACATATAAACATTAAAATAAAATAAAATTCAGAATACAAATTAAATATAATTGGTAATCCGATTTATATACGAACATCATAAAACTGAAATTCAGAATAAAAATTAGTAGTTGAATTTATATACGAATTCCAACCTAAAAACTAGAATTCGGAATAAAAAATAAAAAAATAGGAATTTGATTTCCATAGGATTAAAACAAAGAGTTGTATAATAAAAAACCAAAATTTACACTAAAAATAAAATAAAATTAGCAATTTGATTTCCATACGAACATCAAAATAAAAATAAAAATCGGAATAAAAATAATTAAAAATTATTAGTTAGATTTGCATATGAATACCAATCTAAAATTAAAATTTGGAATAGAAAACAAAGTAAAATTAGCAAATTAATTTCCATATGAACTCTAAAGTAAAATCCTTAAATAGATTAAATTTAGAATAAAAATAAAATAAAAAATACAAATTGGATTTGTATACGATTCCAACCTAAAACTATATATATAAAAAAACTCATGTATAATTCAACAATATGTAAATATAATTTGGAATACAAATAAACAAAAAATACCAATTTGTTTTACATAAGAATTTCAACCAAAGGTAACTAAATCTAGAATAGGAAATATAATAAAATCAAGAATTTAATTTCCATAGGAATTCCTAAAAAACCCTAAATAAATATAATTTCTTCATAAATAGAGGTACATGTATTGTATATATTTTGAAAAAAGATTTACTGATGGAGAAAGAATAGAGGTATATATCTACATGATCTATACAATATGAAGAACTGCTACATTTCTAAGAAACCCAGTAACTTATTATTCTCAATAATTTTCTTCTATCAAAGCTTATACTTCAATTATATTCGTTAAGTTGAAATTCCTTCGATCTTCTATTATCATTTCTTATATTTATGATGACTTAAAAATCTAAATAGCCTACAAAATACGTTAATATTTTCTCAAGCGTACAAATTATATCATTTGATACTATAAACATTAAAAGAAATCTAACCACGTAAATGCGCAAACCCACCCTACTAGTTTTTTCAAAAAAACGAGGATGCATAGCAGGAACAATGCATATATCGTTGAAGACACTGTTGCATTTTGACATTTTGGCCGGTTAAGATCAGAGAGACGAGTAGACGACACCATTGAAACTTGAAATGTAGGTACTCGCAATTGTGATAATTTGTTCAACCCTTTTTAATTCGGCTGAAACCTGAAATACAGCAGCTGGCTAGCGACTTTTCAGTAACCGTTTGATAGGTAATTGTCAGGCGATGGTGGTGACGTAGATGTATGTACGGTGTTAATCATGACCATGTAGATCCTGGAGCATTTGCGACAAGTTTACGCACCTAGCACCATCATACGGTCAGAGACTAGTAGTGTGAGATTGGCGGGTTAGGCGGTTGGATTGGATGCATGTAGACATGCATATTTGCAGATGCAGCCGATGGATTGCAGTGACGACCGTGCGGTGCGTGTCCTCCTCCTTCCTGCCTGCCTGCCCGATGCAGCAGTGACAACTGACTGAGGCTGCCGATTGACTTGCGCGCACGGTTGAAATCAACAAGGAAGACGCGTGCGCAGGCTTGGTTTGTCGATCTGTTTGATGATTTCAATGTGGTGTCGCCTCATCTAGCCGCCCGGTCAGTTTCTTCTTCTTCTTCTTCTTCCAACGTTTCGTGGATTCAAACTTGTTACGGTTCGAAGCGAGAGAAGGTTCATGCAAGACAAAGGAACTGTTACAATTCCTCCAAAACACCCATGGATCGAACCATTCCATAGGAATTTCATAGAAATCTTGGATTCGCATTCCTTTGTTTCGAAGGCCATATAAGATTATATTCCTACAAAATTCCTCCAAAATTCCATATGGGGCTGTTAATGAGCCAAGCTCGAGCGAAACTCGGTACAAGCTCTCGCTTGAGCTCGGCTCGGTCTAAGCTCGAGGAGGTTCGAGTTTGACTCGAGTAAATTTGGTAATAAAAAATAATTAGATATGCACTATTTTTAAATAATAAAAAATACTCAAACTTGATCTCGACTCGAATAAGCTCGCGCTCGGTTAAATAAGCTCGCTAAGAGTTAATATATAGTTATATTACCAGGCTCGCAAGCTATTCGAATTCGACTCGGTGATATATATCAAGTTTAAATTTAGCTCGTTTGAAGCTCGAATCAAACTTGAATCGATATTAGAGCGAGCCGAGTTCGGACAGCTTAGCTTCGACTTTTTTTATCTGCCGTAGTCCAGAGATGCGCTCGATGTTGTGCAGCCAGGGATGGGTTGGTGCCCTTGACGATGCCAAGCGTCGCTTACTCCACAGGCCCAACAGCCAATAAATGGGCCCAAAAGAAAGCAAGCTTACGCCTATTGGGCTTCAAGAAAATCTGGGGGGATACGTACGGAGAGCCCAGCACAGTGCAAGGCTCTGTAACTCATAGCCCATCTCGGTCAAGCTTAGGGTCGTCTGCGACTTATCTGGCCTAGTAATATCTATTAAGAATATTTTTACTACTCAACTATAAAAAAATTATAAATAGATACTAGCTAATCTAATCCATTAGATCGAAAAAAAAGGAAAAATCCTCACTTTAGAGCAGCTGAAAGAGCTCTATCCGGCGACCCAACACAGCTCCACGCCACTTGGTGCTAGCGACCGCAGCACTTTGGAACCTTGCATGACATGCCAACACAGTCTAGTTCACCAGCATCGATCTATCGATGAACTGAGCTCGCCGAATATGCATATGCATTGCCAATTTCTCGTGACTGCAAATGCATCTTGCTCGTCTGAATTTGCTGTCAAATAAACCGTATCCATGATTTTTTTTCCCAAGGGGGTCCCACGGTGTTCATCCAGAACACCGCTGTGTGATGGCTGTTGCACTCCATTTGCCTCGGCGGTCCAAGAATTACCACCACGAATGGATTGTGAACCCAGCTAGCACTTGGCCCAACACGAACAAGAGAGGCCGAGTATTAGTCGATCTACATCTAGCCGTCGATCAAAATCTAAAAAGGAGCGACAAGTTTCTATGGTAACATTCTGTTCAGAATATCAAATGCTATAAGAAAAACAAAATATATATGTGTCTGCCATGAGCTAAAGTATGCCCACAAATCGACTGGGCAACAAACTGCCATGGCTTACGAGCCAAGCAATGTTCTTTTACGAAGAGAAAAAAAAGAGGAAAAATAAATAAATAACGACTTGTACTACTGAAAAACACTTCCACTGATATAAGTTTCATAGCAACAACAACCATCGTAAAGGGAAAGGGAAATATAACATGTACGAACACGTACACGTCAATTTGTGATCGTAGTTAAAGGTACGTATTATGGTTTCAGAACATAAACTTCAGTTTGAATGGCCATGAGCATACTGGCGGAGTTAATCCAAGACGATGAGAGAAAATATGACAGAATACATACCCATCGATCTCATAACCGAAGCAAGTACACATGACAGGATAATAATTGACAATTACACAAGGTTTAGTTACGGATTTTCTTTCTGGTCATGAGTCTGCAAACAAGCTCAAATCTCACTAGCATCAGTGGTAACTAGTTCTAGCACTGCAAGTGTATCAGATCCAAATGAAAGAAAAGATGCCACTGTTAATTTCTGGCGTCAGATGCGGTGCCCAAGATGTCCAGATGGCAATGATGAGTGCAGACTGCAGAGCTTCTCCTGCAGTGCTCGCCAACCAGGTGAATACCAATTAATGCAATATGATCTAGCATTCAAATTGCTGAGAAACTGAATGAATTTTGTCCCTCTGCAGATAAAAAGACAGGCTGATAATTTCATCAATCTATATTATAAAGGTTTACTGATGGTAAGCATAGTTTCTACTTCCGTGTTGATATTTCACATTTCCCTGATCCTTGGATGCCTGTCTATATTGTATAAAAACCTTTTTAATCATTATCCTTGACCTTTTGGTTTTGATCTTTTGCTAGTGTGATGATGAGGGTTGCAAATACTCAACACACAGTGTGAACCTTAGAGTGATGGGGGATTTCGAGAGAGGAACCATCTGCCCTAACTACCCACGCTGCAACGGCCGTCTAGTAAGACAGGTTTGTTGATATGTGCTCAAGTTTACAATGTGCTTATTTGTGCGTGGTGGTGACTAATACTCTGTACGCTAACAGTACACCGAGGCAGATCTATACAGGCAGTTTTCCTACTTTTGCTATGTACTTGATGCGACCCGATGTCTTGAGAAGGTTACGCATTAACCCAACCACCTGTTTTCTATTTTGCTTTCTTGTCTAATGAATGTCATAGCTGATTTAAAGATTATTATTGTGCATGTAGTTGGACCAGAAGATGCGACTTCCTTTTGAAAAAGAGTTTGCGGCGTTAAGCCAAACTATCAACTTGGCATCAATGGAGATTCAGAAAATCCGAGACAGATGTGCATTTGGATGGGTTCAGTTGGAAGATCTCGCAGTGTCGATCTGATGAGTTACTGATCTTCGTAATCTCAAGCATTACTGAACTGAGCAAGAAATTCCTCATGGGCAGTGGGATGCCGTGTTGTGGAAATTAGATATCTTGATGAGGCCAAAAGGAACAGGAAGCTAAACGATGAATTGAGCCACTAGCCTCTTTTACAGTGGCTTCCCAACATGTAAAGGATGGAGTTTCCCACAGCATATCGCATTTGAGTACAAATGTTCTAACCAGTTGTTTCGGATGCTAAGTGCTTTTCCTAGATTTTCAAGTTGGCTGTATTGTACTAAGCTTGTAAATGTGGTGCATCCATAATCCCATGATTCGTGTACCTACAAACCTTGTATCATATAGTTCGCAATTTACCATCAATCTAGTGGTTTTTTTTACCGAGTGTCATATCTATAACAAGGTTGTTCTTTTTTCATTGAATCATACAGATTGCAAATGCTCTGAAAGATGGAATAGAAAGAGGAGAAAAAGCACTTCGTAACTATGCTGGAATCTTCAGGTGTGCTCTTTATTCGCTTATCCTCTGGCCAACTAGAAATTTATGCGCGGCGTGCCACGCCGCGGGCGTCACTGTCCACACTAGAAAATTGATAAAACGCGTGATTGGCGCTCTACACATGAGTAAATCGAGAAAACGTGCGAAAAAGATATAAAAATAAGCCTGTGTTTTTCGCAAAAGGGCTTAAGCGTAATGCTAGAAAAAGCGGAAAAAGTACATAAATGCAATGCATATTTTTTTTAAAAAAAAAGATATGCTTTTTTTCTTACAAAAAGGACCTGAACGTAATTTCGATTTTCCTAAAAAAAGGACCCGAGCGCTACTCCTAAAAACGCTAAAAGGGCATGGACGTAATTTATAATCTTTTTTCGGAAAAAGGATCCAGTCGTAATATATTTTCCCGAAAAAGACCTATCCGTAATTCTTTTTTTAACAAAGGGATCCAGATGTAAAAAAAATTGACCGGCTCGACTCGAGTATAGGTAGTATAGGTGGTATAAAAGGATATGTACAAACAATTTTTTAAAGATTCTCAAGTCTATAAAACATTATTCAGGTGTTCTTTTCTAAAGAAAAATTTAAGATATATCACTCTATTCGTTAGTACTTAAAAAAGTACCACTTTTTGTATCAATATTGTGCAGAGATAATAAGCCCAAAAAAAACAAAAGAGCGATGACCTCTCTCAACTCCGTGGCGACTGGCGACGGATCTAGGTTTCCGTTAAGCCTCCCTCACCTGGCCCGCTAATACTCTATTCGCGTCATTCCCTGACAGGTGGGCCCCTTCTGTCCATCGCGAGGCTGATCCCGCAGGTAGACGAGCACGGACGGCGAGATCCCCCCCTCCCCGTCCGCGACCTCCCACAAATTACAAGGCTGCCAGAAAAAGTACCACGTACACGTACACCTGCAACTCGCTGCACGCCCATGCCAGATGGGCCCCACTCCAAAACGTACCTAGTTGACCCCACCTGCATTCACTCAGAGGGTAGATGCTCGGTGCGTGCGCGTAACAGTTTCCCGCTAAAAGCTGGAGCGAAATAGCGCAACGAGACGCCGAATTTGCTTAATTAATAACCACCTCCCCTCGCCCTCGCCCCCCACCCCACCACCGCTTGCCTCCCCTGCCGCACACGCACGCGCCCATTCCTTCCGCCACCGCCGCCACAAAAAAACTCCAGGCCGAGTCGAGCCCTTCTCCTCCTCCTCGTCGGCGCGGCTAGCCTCCGTCCGGGTGCGGGCGATCCGGGCGGTGAGGGTTTAGCGGGGTGCGTGGCTGGGGAGATGGCGTCGGAGGACGTGGTGGGGAAGAGCAGGGGCGACACGGCCGTGACCACCATCGTCAACCTGGCGGAGGAGGCCAAGCTCGCGCGGGAGGGGGTCAAGGGGCCTGGCCACCAGGTCCTCACCATCTGCAAGTCGCTCGTCGCCGGCGGCGTGGCCGGTGGAGTGTGAGTTGTCCACTGTACTCTATCCCTCCCTCCCGTCGTCTCTGGGTTGGATTTGCTCCGCGGCTTCTCATTCAGTGGGTGGCTCCCAGATTGGATTCGGTGTTGTTTCGATTTTATTAGATTGGTGTTTGATCCGTGTTGGATTCCTGCGGCTCGAGGCCTAGATGATTGAGATTTTCCGTGGTGGTTGTTCTGTGATATCTGCGTGGATCGTGTGAGTCCAACTCGATGCATGGACATTAGGTGCGGGTGCGTGCTATTCTGTGTTGGATTCGCGAGGCTTAAACCTTAGCCGCGAGGCACTCAGATCTCGCTCAGTTGACTCGTCAGCTGATATGATTCGCTGGGAAACCAAATACCCCTACACATATGCTGCCCTTCTCGTGTCATTATATATTGCCTGGTCGTCTGGATTAACATTCCCGTCTTATGGGTTAATTTGGCCTGTGATCTAAACCATTTCCCTGAGAATATGGTGAATATTTCGTGATCTACAATAAATTGTTCACACAGATTCCTATGGAAAACATTTTGTTGAATGCAAAATTGCTTTGTTTGGATCAGTTTACCAACAGTTAAACCCTAAGCGTAGACTGAGAGCCTGTGACAAAACGGTGGACGGGGCAAAATTGGCTTGCTCATCCTGTTAGTGCAAATTCAATGTGCAATTTTTATGTTTTTTACTAACCCCCCCCCCCCCCCCACCCACACACACACACAAAACCCCACCACCACCAAACAAAAATAATAATAATAAATAAATAAAGAAGTTATCCACCACAAACTCTATTCATCTTGCTTTACATGTTGATATCATTATCCAATTAGTTTTGTATTTTTGGTTAACTTAATGGTGCATTCTTAACTTTTGTGGTTCTTCCTATTGTCATCATCTAAATCTAATAAACCTCTTTGCATGTCTGCGATTACTTTATGTGATATGTTTGTTTGGTAGAAGACTATGGCGACTTGATGTTGTCTTCCTTGTTTGGGCTCTAGCAGTCTAACTATCTAATGTTGTTTTAGTTGGTTTAAGTAAAAGCTGAATTTTTTTTGTTATTTTATTTGTTTAGGTCATTTGGGAATATTGCATACTTGAAACACATATAAAACTAAGAACATTTAATGGCATATTCATAAAAGAACTCTCCACTCTTCATTCTGGTACATTTTGCATGCTTGACCAGCAAAAAGAATATTTACTGGGGCCAATTATTGATAAGTGCTAACTATTTGTGCTTATAAGTTCTGTTTTTTTTGGCACAGATCACGTACTGCTGTTGCTCCCCTTGAACGATTGAAGATCCTGCTTCAGGTGAATTTCTTATGTATTCACTTTTTTGTTATATGATAGCTTGTTATTATCATGAAGATTGAATGATGGATTGATGGGTTAATGTCTTTACCAAAGTTGTTCTATTTGCTGTGGAAGACCCCAAGAGTATATGGCTACTATATTATCAGTTTTTTATTTTGGTAATTTTAACATGTCCTTTTGTTATTTGACATTAGTTAACATGGTGATATGATGCAGACTAAATCTCCCATGTCAATGTATTGGATAGAGTCTGTCTATTCTCATTCCATAACATGTTTTATCTTATCACCAGTAAACAGTTGACACAAGTTTAGGAGCATCTCTACAAAGTGCATGAACACACGGACATCTCTACAAACCAACTGTCAGTAAATCATCGTGAAAATAATGTTAAAGTAGAGAGATCACATTTGTTGCTGTGCCCTAATTCAATTGTTGCTAAAGTTGTCCGTGTGTTCATGTACTTTGTATGAAAATGCAGCGTGTGATTAATTTACTTGGGTTTGACCTCTGACTCATGTTATCTTGCTTAATGCAGGTTCAAAATCCTCACAGTATCAAGTACAATGGTACAGTTCAAGGTCTTAAGTATATATGGAGAACGGAAGGCCTACGTGGACTTTTTAAGGGCAACGGAACGAACTGTGCAAGGATCGTTCCAAATTCTGCCGTGAAGTTCTTTAGCTATGAGCAGGCATCAAGGTGTGTTCTTGTTTGCGATTACTCTTGCCTTACATTACTGCTTGCTCTGCTACCACCTACGTGCTACTTTTAGTTTGCACTTTGCAGACCTTTTCTCTGTTGCGTGATGAAACTGTTTTGACCTGAAATTGGTTAGAAGCATTCCTTTTTTACCCTCCTATTAACATGTTCTTGTTCTCATGGAAATCAGTATCAATAACTTCCTTCCTTTCTCTATCATTTTTACAGGGGAATTTTGTGGCTTTACCGTCAGCAAACCGGAGATGGTATGTCTTTTTGTATCATCCTTAGTATGCAGATTAGTTTTCCTGAGTTCTACATCCTCATTTCTTTTCAAGTGGAAGCGCACCATCATATTACTGCACAGATATTTGATTCTTGTGTCAATCATGCCTACAACAACAGTTCTATCGGCTTTGCCTTTTTTGTCCGAAAATTTAAAAGAGGTCTTGAATTAGTGAAAGCTTGTCCACCTCAAAATATTGATAGGTTCTGTCAGTTTTTAACTCCCAGCATAGAGTACCATCTTTTCAATAATTTTTAGTTTCTTTTGTGTAAGTCCTGGTGGAATTTGTGACGATGGCCTATTCGTCAACAACTGGTAGATGTCATGAAATTATTTCAGATTTTTTGTATTTCTTCTTAGTTTTGACTGAGTTCCAGTTGGCAGATAATTCATTTGGACAGGAATTTGATTTTACCTAAGTCCTAACCACAGTATTGCCCTTGTTGCAAATGTCAATGAGAGTTATGAATGCAGGATCTGGGAGTATCACAAGTGCATGAATTGGGAGTCCGAGTAGAATTTAGTCATACACACACATTCATTTCTTAACCTATATGGCCTTTTACATCTCAGTTTTGTGTTGCTTCGTGCCCAACTTCTGTCATTCTTGCCATAGGCTGAGGCCAAACACATGATAAAACTTGTCGCTCACCAAATTGAACATGAAAAATGTCCTCCCCCTCTCTCTCCCTTTTTTTTCATCCATAGAGGTTTGGCAAGCTAGCTTGCCCTGCTTGTCAACTATGGGACAATTCATTAACAACTTTGAGAGATTCAGACACCCCACCTTTTTGTCACTACTCACAAGTACATACATGCAGTGAAAAACAAGTATAATGTTCTTAGCAAATGTCTGTGTTTGCAGTGTCAGCGCCGTACGCCTTTTGCTGGTTTGCTCAGTTCACACGCTGTACATCCATACTCTGCTCTTAACATGGTGTGGAGTGTTCAGCTATGTGATACCATTTGCAACACCCCCAGGCTGAATACACTTGCTATGTATTGGCTCTTAGAGGTTACACAGTTCAAAGTGCCCTGTTCAATATCAGACTGAGGTCACTTCACAATGTTGAGGATCAGAATTCCCAATTTACAGTGCCCTTTGTAATCCAAAGTAATATCTTGCATGCGTGAACTGCCCTTTGTTATGGGTGCTGTGCTACACAATAATAAAGAAATTAATGTTTAACTAACTTGTCATATGAAAATGTAAAGTTGCTAAAAGTCTCTGGTTCTCTGGATTCAGCACTCACATGGTAATTATGTTGAACAGAGGATGCTCAACTTAGTCCAGTCTTGCGCCTTGGAGCTGGAGCTTGTGCTGGTATCATAGCTATGTCTGCTACTTACCCAATGGATATGGTTAGGGGTCGGATTACTGTCCAGGTAATGTATGGTCTTCCATTGCTTTCTCTCATCGTAATAATGTCTGTCTCGAAATATCTTACTTAAGCTGCTGTAGTTTTTTTTTTTCATTTCTTATTCTGTTTTGATGACCCCCAAATTACATCTGCAGACAGAGAAGTCTCCTTATCAGTACCGTGGTATGTTTCATGCACTGGGCACAGTCTACCGTGAAGAAGGCTTCCGTGCTTTGTACAGAGGGTGGCTTCCATCTGTAATTGGAGTTGTAGGTTCCTCTTAATTAGTAATCATATATACTCTTGTGCGTTGCGCCTTGTTGATGTGTGCTTACCATTTTATGCTTTGTTACTTGTTGCAGGTTCCATATGTTGGCCTTAACTTTGCTGTATACGAGTCTCTGAAGGACTGGCTTCTTCAGACAAATCCATTTGGACTTGCAAAGGATAACGAGTTGCATGTTGTAACAAGGCTTGGATGTGGAGCTGTGGCTGGAACTATCGGGCAGACTGTTGCATACCCTCTTGATGTCATCAGGAGAAGAATGCAGATGGTCGGTTGGAATCATGCTGCTTCTATTGTTACTCGAGAAGGCAAAGAGGCACTCCAGTACAATGGTATGATCGATGCATTCAGGAAAACTGTCCGTCATGAAGGATTTGGTGCTTTGTACAAGGGCCTTGTGCCCAATTCAGTGAAGGTAACCATTCTAATGAAAAATTCAAATATCTGTAAGCTCCAAGGATATCTGAATGTTGTTCTTATTAATTTACTGCCATTGTTTTTGGCCATTCAGGTGGTGCCTTCTATTGCCATGGCATTTGTCACTTATGAGGTTGTGAAGGATGTTCTAGGAGTAGAGATGAGGATATCAGACTGAAGAACTGGACGTAGTGCTTGCCATTATCAACCTCTATTTTTGTAGGTGCTGTTGAGTTCTGTTTTTTTAGGCAGGGCGAGTAGAAGGATAATAGGACTGAGGCTCCATTCAGCATAAGACCCCCTCAGGCCTCAGCCCATGTTGATACATCCTACTACTTGTTCCATTCTTAATTGTTGCTGGGCTCGTGGGAAAATAATAAGTTGGCTGTAAAGCAGTACGCATTTGCTTAACTCATAAAGTCTATTCAGTGAGGATGATGTATTGAGATTGAAACATAAGCAGTATGCTAGGTGCTGCTAATAGTTGATTTTCATGATTTTTTCCCCTTCTCCATTGCTTGTCAACTTTGTTTCCGCGTAAGTAATGTAACTAGGGCAGCTCCTGGTATCAGCGCTATCTAAACAGGCATTTCCTTGCCTGCGCTTGGTGTAATGGTCTGTTTAACAATGGAGTCTTGGAAGAGACTAATCTGTTTATTTGTTTGCAGGAGCACTTGACGTACAATAGTTGCTCTATATTTCTCAAGAGTCAAAGAGACATGTGGTGAATCCCAAGTAAAGAAAGTGTAGTCTAGTGAAGGGGAAAAATCGTGAAAAATTCAAAATCCTTCATCTGCATTCCTATGCTAGTTCAGAGTCGGAAGCGTGGCCCCCGGACATACGTCGTCGTGAAGGTGGAATCGCGGCGGAATGCAGGTGCCCGTCGGACTTTATCCTCGGCGTTCGTCGGGCTATCTGCGGCGGCCTCACCACGCCCATCGACTTGGACTTCTGCGGCGGCCCTGCACAGAGCGCACGTCATTCTCATAGTCATCAATCATCAGACGGCAAGCTTAACGATGTAAGTACAGGAGCAACGTAACTGGAACACTTGCCTGCTTTACTTGTGGTGATCTTGCTGTCCAACTTTCTCGGCGACGCCTTCCTGCTGCTGCTCCTGTCCGGCAGCGACCGCGTCGTGGCGCGGGTCGAAACCGACACCGCGTCGACGTCCGGGAGCATCGTCCCGAACCCGTTGTTGACGCTCTCGTCGCCGCACAGCGAGTTCCCGTCGCTGCCGGAGTCGGAGCTCTTGTCTTTGTTGATGTGCAGGATCGCCTTGGTCTTCTCCTTCTCCATGACCCTGTACGCGTACATCTGAAACGGCACGTCGGAGACGCGCGGCGCCGCGTTCCCCTGCCACGCCGGGAACTTCCTTAGCAGGTGTGCCTCGATGTCGAGGTAGTCGACGGGCGGCGTCGGCGCGTCCGGCTGGCCCTGGTCCGGGTTCATGACCAAGAACCGCTTGACGTAGCGGAGGACGCGGCAGATGGAATGGAACGCCGGCCGCTGCGCCGGGTCGGCGTGCCAGCACCGCTTGGTGAGGCCGGTGAGGTACTTGGGCGACTGGAACGGGAACAGCGGCCTCTCGCCGGCTCGGATGTTCTTGCTCATGTTGTCCCCCTGCAGGTGGTTGTCCTCGAACGGGATCTTGCCGGTCAGGAGCTCGAAGCAGATCATCGAGAAGCTGTACACGTCGGCCTTCTCGGTGCACTTGGCCGCCGCCTGCTGCCTGGAGCCCTCCTGCTCGAGCACCTCCGGTGCGTACCAGATGCAGGGGTTGGCATTGGAATTTGCGCCGGAATGTGCATTGGCCGATGCCTTTGGGCCGGGGCTGGTCACGCTGGATTGGCAGAACCCGGCGACCTTGACGTGCAAGTATGCGTCGGCGTGCCGTGGCCTGACGAGCACGTTGGACGGGTTCAGATCGCCGTGGTATATCTTCTTGGAGTGCAGGTGCTCCATGCCGCGCGCAATCTGCAGCATGACGTCCACGACGACGACGAGCGGGAACGGTACGCGCCGCTTGGCGCAGCTCACCTCTTTGATGTAGCAGCCGAGATCCTTACTCATGAGCTGGTCCATGACGAGGAAGAACTCCCTCTTCTCCTCGTCGTGGAAGCAGTACCGGCAGTGCGCCACGTTCGGGTGCGCCACCGACGTGAGCAGCGCGATCTCGGCGCCGGCCGCCTCGGCGTCGACGCCGACGAAATGGTTCACCGCGAAGGCCACCCCCATCCACTGCACCTCCTTGAGGCTCCCCACAAGGCGCCTTCGCATGTGGAAGTTGCTAAGAAACACGGACGCCGGGTGCAGCTTCCCCCGCGGCGCGGCCAGGAGCTCGGTGATCCGGCGCTCGTGCCGCGTCAACGGCTCCGACGACGCCGAGCCCTTCTTTTCGTCGAGCAGCTGGGACAGGAGCCACATGTCCTCCTTCCACGCCATGTCCATCCTGGCCGCGAGCTCTGGCGTGGCCAGGTATAGCTTGCCAAGCCTGCGCCGGAACAGCTTGGGCTCGAGGAGGTCCTTGTCGTAGTCCTTGGCGAACACCAGCCGCCTCCGGCCGATCTCGTCTGGATCGGAGCCCGTGATCTCGACGACAGCCTCAATGGTCTCGAGCACGACGGCGACGCACCAGAGGAGGTTGTGGATGTGCTGCTCGACGCACTCGGTGCCGTGCGTCGCCGCGGCGGCTCGCGCCCACCAGTCGCGCGGCTCCAGGCACTGCCGGATATAGTGCTCGCCGTCGCGGACGACCCGGTGGAGCTCGCCGAGCGGGCCCTCGAGGGCCTTCCACTTGGTGAGGCGCTCGTCGAAGGGGAGGTGGGCGCGCACCTCGCCGGCGACGGCATCGAAGGCGAGCGCGTAGGCGTCGGCGAGGAGGCAGCATTGCCGCGGGTTGATGCGGAGCTCGTGCTGGAAGGCCATGAGGGCGTTGATGCCGCCGAGCGCCTCGCCCACCTGACGGAGCTGCTCCATGATCCTCAATTCTTGCGCTAACTTTGGACCTCGCAAGTTTTCTGCATATGCAACGAGAAAGGATTGGCTAAGAATGGACATGGATCCTCGGCATTGATGCAGTTCATGCACGGCCCTGCATTACTCCGAATCAGAGCCGTTCCGATCATCATGTCACATGTGCTTTGCTCCGATCATATGTGTCGCACACCTTTTCTCATCATCTTCCATGATATTGTTTATAGGCTATTAACCATAGAAAACCTGTAACTAAACCTTGTTTTGAAATCATAATGTGTACTCAGCTCTAATCAGTAATCAGTCGTGAATAATACGATTGCTGTGGTGTCAGTAAACGAGACAGGGATTGCAGTGACCCTCGTTCCCCAGCAACTCGTAGCGAATTCCTCTGTATACAAAAACTGTGGCAATATATAGAGCGCTAGACATTTTATGGCCGACAATTTTTGCACCACAGCTGTGGCACTATTTCTCTGGAGAATGTATGACGCATGAGAGCCATGTGCCTAAGAAAGTAAGGGCTTGTCACAGTTGTGCACATGAACCAAACACCAGCCACACTTGTCATACATACACGTTATACTTTGATACCCCTTATGCACAACAGTCTTCAGAACAAATAGGAGTCTGTGAGGTATAGCACGAGCGTGCATCATATCTACAACGAAATAGATAAATCCCATAAAGAAAACCAAAATAATGATGACAAAATAATCGTGGTGAGAGAAAGATTTGGCAAAACCACTTGCAAATTTCTTAAGCACAAACTCAGTAGAGTACAAGGGGTTGCCGCTATCTTGTGACCCTCTTGAATCTTTTAGGACAATCGGATCCAAGAATTGTCGACGATCGGAATCGTCTGACCGCAAGAAGAAGGGGGGTAATGATGTAGGAGTGGAACCCAAGATCGTGCTCGCCCGAGGGGAGGAACTCTGGTCGTCGCTAAAGGTGAGGACAAGAGAGCGGTTGACGCGAGGAGTTATACTGGTTCGAGCCCCCAGCACGGGTAACAGCTCTACTCCAGTCTTACCCGGAGGCGGAAGGTAGACAATGATGTACTGTGGTTGAATAAAAGAGGTGATCGAGCCGAGGTCGAGCACTGGTTCTATGTGTTGTGCCCCTATGTTGTCCTTTTTCCTTTGTCCCACGCAGGGGAAGGTTTTATACCTCTAATACAGACCGTTACAAGAAATGGCTTCGTCTGAAAAATTCGAGAGCGCGGCGCCAAACCTGGATCTGGGGCACAGTAAAGTCGGATGGTAACTGCCCCGAGAATGTAACCTCCACGCTCAGCTTGACTCCGTCTTTAAAGCCTTTTACTTGACTTGGTAATCACCGGCTTCTTTAAACCTGGCCCAGCCCGACCTTGCTAGCTCGAGCTGGGCCCTCATTCTCCTGCTCGAGCTCGAGCTCGCTGTTGAAGAGCTCGAGCTCGGGAAGAGCATGCTCAAGCTCGCCTGGCCCCAAGCTCGAGCTCGAGAATGTGTGCTTGAACTCGTGGGATACGACCTCGAGCTCGAGGGGTGTTTACTTGTATAGAGGTTACGGATCCTCGACAAAAATCTAGTACTAAAAAATAATCTAGCCTCTAATCCTCTCAAGGGCCTCTTTCTTTGCTTGTGGCTTGGTTGTATTCTCTACGACCACACCTCATGAGTTTATATAGTCCTCTTAGCTCTCCTGCAAAGCGAAGTAAGAATCCTAATCTAATTAGGATTAACTAATACTTTTTATAGCACACTTCTCCAAATTATACTCTCTCTGTTCCTGAATAGATGATATTTTAGGATTTTGCACTTCAATCAAGGTACGTGTAAAAATGACCAAATCACCCTTCTTCATTAGCTCACCTATTGCTCCTAGATAGTGTGTTACTCTAATCTACGGTAATAAATATTATTGGAAATAATAAATGATAGAGATACGCAAAGGTAAAAACAGTTAAAAGTTATATCAAAATTGTAAGATGACATATATTTAGGAACAAAATTTTAAAGCTAGAATGATATGTATTTATGAACGGAGGGAGTAGTCTATTAGGATATAAGTCACCTTACTCAACAGTGGCTAGCTAATAACGGTACGTCAAAGTGTGGCACTGAACCAAACAACCCTGGAGCCCGGCAAAGTTGGGCTTTAGTACAAACACCGCTAATAATTGTGTGTCACATTCTGTGGTAACGGTCAGAGAGCAGCATTCTGCATAAATATCGTGGGATCAGCTTGGCACCAGCTAATCAAACAAACAAGATGCATCTGCGATCACAGAAAATGGAGCTAATACGTGTCTGAACAACCTCAGTTCGTCGTCATGATGGAAAGAAACAACCAAAACATACGAAGGTCTAAAATAGCGCACACAGAGATAGCGGTAGAGAGGTAACAGGATTACATCCACTTAGAACTACCATCTTCTAGAAGGCCCAATACCACTTCTTTCTCTTGTCTCTCTATAGTTGAAGGATCCTCTCTGCTCGCTTCTCAATTTTTCTTCTCTAGCGTCCTCATCTTTTCTTGAAAATCATTTTCAATCTTGGCTTGCTTCTTCTCTTCTCCACCCGGGCGATCTCTGCAATCATGCGATCCGACCTCTCCTTAGCTATCTCCTTGCCATTTCGGCAGCTACCTCTTTTGGTTTCCTTAGGTTCAGACTTTGTAGCTACGCTCATTATACAGACCAAAGAGTACGAAGGCAGCAGCTGAGAGTGCAAAAACATCTTGGACATTACCATTCAAACCGGAATGTAGGGTAATGAATCGCAAGTTGCTGCCAAATTCGTTATTCACGTTGTGGTAGAAAAAGCACAACAACTGTTCGGCAATCCAGACTATTCGTTGTTTTGATCGAATGGTGCTCACGAGTCACGACAGGTAACCGATTAAGTTATAGTCGTCCCTTACAAACTGCACATGAACTTTATCCCTTGCCGCCTCCATGTTCCTATCACATCGCATTACTCTAAGTGAAAAGAAAAAGGGAGTTAAAAACTCACATTCCGTCTTTGATAGGGTGGAGGTTTTCACTGGGCTGGGCAAATCGTTAGGATGGGAAACTGCCTTTGTGAGAGAAGACACACACATTCAGGGGGGTGGAGACCAAGAACATGAGCAGAAGAGGAAAAAAACAAGAAGAGTGCAACTTGCGACAAAAGGCGAGAGAGACCAAGAAATTAGGCACAAGATGTTGGATATAAATTGGGCTGGGCCCATATTTAATAATAAAACAAGGAAATCTCAAGCCCACAATTAATGCTAGGTGGAATAATACCACATGGAAAGTCTAGATGAGTTTTACTCAATTTAAATAGGTGGGCCTCTTTTACACTTGTTATGAGGTTGAAAAAGAAGGAAGGCAAGCCACACGCGCGCGTGCCGCCGTGTCGAGCCACGACGCGCTGCGGTACCTGGTTTTGCTGCCTGAAGTAATGACCACTGATGTTATGGTGGCTCATCATGGTGGCTTTTGGCATTTCCTCTTCTTCTGGCATCTATATAAGGAGGGTATCTCCTCTGTCTTCAGTGTACTCACGAATCAAAACCAAACCACCACACATTTCCTGCTGCTGCTGTTTCAAACATCTCCATCCTAGACGCCTGTGTGCACAGGCTCTGGGAGAGCAGGCCTCCAAAACCACGTCCGCTGCGATTGTCTGCACTGATAGGCGGGCGATCAGGTTTTTGGGGAGCGCCTCTCGCTGATCGTCATCGCTAATCGCTTCATGAATCGCATGCGTCAACATCTTTCTGCACCGACTTTGATCGACTACTTCGAGCAGCTGATCATGACGACTGATCAGAACGACACCGCCGGTGCCTCCGACACTTAGTCCTGTTCCTGAGTATATCTCTAAAACTTTGAACTTTGCTTTAGTAACTTTATGTGTTGTTATTGCTGAAATTGGAATCACAAAATCACTCGTATATGTCAGGTTTATTTTACTAATTTTCTAGATTATAATATTCTGAATTTTACCTAATTTTCTAACACAAGAGACAATGCAATTAAACCGACCATCGCATTCGCGGCCATGCTTGCTTCACTCCTATCCTACCTTCTCCATCTTCCCACACCTCTCCAATCCGATGTGGTGCGTTTGTTTGTGTCTCGAAAGGCCGGAAAGCCGAAGCATTCTGACTGGTAAACACTGTCATATTGAAGAATCAGAGTTTTTCGCATCTTCTCTTCATCCTTAGGCCTTTTCATCCATCTTTACCTGGCTGTGTCCCATCTTCTCAACCTTTTTTTTTAATCTTCAAGTACAGTCACAATAACCATGTATTCAGCTACTTCCTGCACTAGTATAACTCTGCAACATCAACTGAACCATGCTTTTTAATTTCCTCCTCAATATAATTAACTCTCTCTCGCCAAAAAGGCACTTCCACTTTGCTGTACAATTGTCATTCAAATTGTAATTAACTAATTTATTTTCTGGCGAGCTGGCAGCCATTCTTTGTCTGCTTTCTCTGGACCCTTTTCTATATCTTACTTGTTGTACTCCCTTCGGTTCATAAAAATTTATCGGTTTAGGATACATACAATTAAACTTTTAAAACTTTAGCTATTGATATTTTTAAAAATATTTAGATTGGATGCACGAGAAAATCATATGTGTAGATTCGTCTCGAAATATACTTTCATAATATTACAATTTTATTATATATTTTAAATATATTATAATAGAAAATAGTGGTTAAAGTTGAGTTTTGGGGACTGTGTCGATGTCTAAAACGAAAACTATTTGTGACTGAAGGGAGTATGACTTAAGTTATCGCCCACTCAGGGAACTAAGTTTTCAGAACGGGATTTGACTATCCGGTTGGATACAGGACGAGATCTGGATACTTGAATCTGGATTCAGGATTATATTTGCAGCAGTCAATATTCGGTAAATACGGAAATGGATTCGGATATCTGGATTTTTCTATTCGGATATCAGCCAGTCCCAGCCTATTCATTACAAATTTTTCATGAAAACCTATTTATATTAACAATTAGTTGGTTATATTGATTTTCAAGTAGCATATTTTATATTATCTATATATATTTATCCGTTTTCGACTCAAATTTGTCACATATCCGTCCGATGTCTGTATCCGAATAATTTGGATTCGTATCCGAAAAAAAATATAAGTTAGAATACGAAAAGAACTATGTATGCCTGTATCCAACTCGACAGACAGGTGGGCCGCACCTTGCAGAGGTACAAACTCGACCTGTTTTGTCATGTGAGCCACGAGCCGCTGCTGACCGTCCTTTCTTCTCTTGCGCGACCAGCTCCTTAAACCCTAGCCCCCCGCCGCCGCCGCCGCCATGGCGACCCTCAAGCGAAAGTCCCTAGATGCCCCCTCCGCCGACCGCGCCTCCCCCCTCAAGGCCCCACGTGCCAACGCCGTCGAGCCGCCCGCCCCCAACACAGCCGCCGCCGAGCCCGTCGCCTGCGTGCACGACGTTTCCTACCCCGAAGGCTACGACACGTCCTCCTCCTCCCGCCTGATCGCCGCCGGAGGCGAGGGTGCCGGGCCAGCAAAGACCTTCCCGTTCCAGCTCGACCCCTTCCAGGCCGAGGCCATCCGCTGCCTCGACAACGGCGAATCCGTCATGGTAATTACGCTGCTTTGGCTCTCGGTACTCCTAGCGATTTCACTGTTACTTGCTCTGCATGTTGGATCGCGCAATTTGTATTTCTGTGAGTAATATATCTTCCGATTTCACCTCAACAGAAATGCAATATGTAGCTTTTTCTTGTTTTATCTGTATTTTTTCACGCTCAGCTCCACACATTTAGTTCCTACTTTAGTTGTAGTACCCCATGGATTAGCCAACTTCCCGTATATTTCGGTTTGGTCTGACGATGAATTGTGGTACTTGTGCTCAAGAAAAATGTGTCTCGTTAACTGAAAGCCCGCTCCTTATCTTGTTGTATTCAGATCATCCTGCTAAATTCAGCGCCTTTTTTTTCCTTAAAGCAATCTTAGTCTTATTTATCTTTCTACTGTGATTTTGTTTCGATCAATATGCATGATTGCAATGCTCTTACAAGCTATATATTAGACTATACAATTCATAGACCACAGTAGTATGGTCTCTTTTTTTTTTCAATGCTGTTCTGTTATGTATATACTGGCAAACTATTTAGCTTTTCAATTTAGTTGTTTGTCTGTCATGCATAATTATATACTTTGTTTTTTTGGCGGTTTTCCAGGTTTCCGCTCACACATCAGCAGGAAAGACAGTGGTTGCTTTGTATGCAATAGCAATGTCTTTGCGCAATCAGCAGCGAGTCATCTATACATCTCCAATCAAGGCTCTGAGCAACCAAAAGTACAGAGAATTCAAAGAAGAGTTCTCTGATGTTGGTCTCATGACTGGAGATGTGACAATTGAGCCAAATGCCTCTTGTTTGGTACTAGATCGTCAGTCTTCTTTCAAATTACTCTCTCTATTTAGGCTTGGTACTTAAAGCCTGCTTGGAAATGTAGGTCATGACCACAGAAATTTGGCGTAGCATGCAATACAAAGGGTCAGAGGTCATGAGAGAAGTCGCTTGGATTATCTTTGATGAGGTGCATTACATGCGTGATAGGGAGAGAGGAGTGGTGTGGGAGGAGAGTATAGTAATGGCTCCCAAGAACTCACGGTTTGTGTTCCTCTCAGCAACTGTACCTAATGCCAAGGAGTTTGCTGATTGGGTTGCCAAGGTTTGTTGCCAAGCTTTCCTAGTTCCCTCCCTTTTTCTTTTGTCACCTTGCCTTTCATATTTCCTCATAAAGTTTTCTGCTCAATAAATTAAAGGGACATTTACATAAATGCTATTGTTTTGATGTCTAACACATCTATTTGGCGGAAGGTATTTGTTGTCACACATGGTCAAGCATCCATCTATATTTTTAGCATATGTTCTTTCTGCATAACGGGGAATGCTTTATTTCTCAGGTACATAATCAACCTTGTCATATAGTATACACCGACTATCGACCTACACCTCTCCAGCACTATGTATTTCCTTCTGGAGGTGATGGCTTATACCTGGTAGTTGATGAGAAGGGCAAGTTCAGAGAGGACAGTTTTCAGAAAGCGTTGAATGCCCTTTTACCTTCTAGTGACAGTGACAAGAAGAAGGAAAATGGGAAGTGGCAGAAAGGCCTCTTGGCAGGCAAACCTAGCGAGGAAAGCGACATATTTAAGATGGTGAAGATGATAATTCAGCGTCAATACGACCCTGTGATACTTTTCAGCTTTAGCAAAAGGGAATGTGAATTTCTTGCTATGCAGGTATTTTCTTTTCTAGATTAATAGTCAATTCAGAGGATAGAAATATTTTTTGGTTTCAAGGAAGAACAAAGTCAATTTAGTTGATTTTGACTGTCCTACTTATGTGTTATAGATGGCTAAGATGGACTTGAATGAGGATGACGAGAAAGCAAACATTGAAACAATTTTTTGGAGTGCCATGGATTTGCTTTCAGATGACGACAAAAAGCTTCCTCAGGCAAGTTCCCGTTTCATCTGAGTTTTCAGTGCATGGTACTCACAGGCAATTCAATTCATATAGGTTTTCAGAAAGAGAAAAGCAACTAGCACCAAGGAGTTAGCACGCCCTATATGTATTCCCTGTAGCCACTGTCCATTTTGTTTGCTGTAAGATGGTGGTCTTATGTGCACTATTTTTTTTCCAAACCATCTTTAATGCCATACATAAACTATTGAAAATTTATATTTGCACATTAGTTTTGCTTGGTAGCATTACCCAATTGTACCGCCTGGTACCAGGTTAAATCAGCAATCTAGTAAATGTTATATACGAGCACCGACTATCCATTAGAGCATTAACAAGTAGTGGTAGGCCATACCCGCAATCGATGCTTGCCTTATTGTTGTTGTTGTTGTTGTTGTTGTTATTATTATCTTATTTTATTCTGAAAACTGAGCCTTGAAGCCTTATCAGGTTTCAAATATGCTTCCCTTATTGAAACGAGGCATTGGTGTGCATCATTCTGGTCTGTTGCCCATTTTAAAGGAAGTGATTGAGATACTCTTCCAAGAAGGCCTCATCAAGGTTAGCATATTTTATGAATCACATAACTTCTTGGGGTTGCTGTTATTTCCTTGCCTCAAAACTAGCATATTTTCAAAAGTGTATCAACAATCAGCCTACTAAAACTGTGTTTGGAGCATTTGTCTTTAGAGCAATGATACTTAAAGCGGATGTTTTGATTTAAGTTTTGCACTCTTGCTTGAAGCTAAAACTGTGTGCCTAAAAAGGTGAGGTGATATTGCTTGGTTCCACACCAAAGAACAGATATTTTGATAGTTGCTACTGTATCGTAGTTTCATAATGAAGTGTTTAATGATTTTGTGTGCACAAAATTCATTAAGTAAAAGAATAAAAAAATAAATAAAGTAAAGGCAGTGGTCCACATGTCAGCCAATAATACGCGACGTAAGAGCATCATGCGGTGTTAATTCCCTAAAGCAAGACTATGATGTGCGGGCCCCGCGTGTCATTAAATATAATATTCGTAACCTATCCAATATTAGACTCATCTGGAAGAATTTTTCTCATTTGGAAGGATTTTTCATAAGGAGCACAGAGGTTCAAACGGATCGCAAATCCGATGCTTGTTTTAAAAGATATGGTATGCAGAAGATTAGTGATCAAACAAGTACAAAGAATAAAGCACTAACTAATTGGTTACGTTAGCATACGGTTGTGCACATGCAAATCGGCTTGCACAGTTGGCCGGCTGGGCATTGGGCCCATGTGGCAGTGGTAGAAACTTCCCTTGGGCTCTGTGGCCATCAAAATCAAAGCATACGCCCGTGGTCAATAGGGGTGCAATCGGATCGGATAGATGCCAACTGATCGACTGGATTTGTTCGAATCGAATTTGGATAGTTGTGAGATTCAACATCGGTTTTGGATTCATCATCGAATTCGGGAGATCACTATCCGTCGTATCGGAATATTCCGATTATATTCTCGGATAATTCCTGATAACTCTATTCGGATTCGGATATTTACATCCCATATTTTAGCAGCTTCAATTGGGCCCAACCAAATAGCCCAAGCTAGGCCCTTCCTCCACGGCTCCACCCTCCTACCGCTGTTCGGTACCGCCACCAATAGAGCTTGACATGTAAGAGTATGCGTCCACTTGCCTACTTGAATACCTAGTATTCTTTTACAAAACATAAAGGAATATTTGATACTTTTGCTACTTTGTTGGGCTACCTAATAAAATGACTTGTTAAATTGCGATAATCTTTTTGTATGTTGAACTCATATGATTGATTAATCATTGTTATATGTGTGCTATATGCAGTATGTTTTCGTGTGATATCTGACAAAAAATATTCGGTACCGTATCGATTCCGCTCTATGTTCCCTTCGAATTCGTGACCAATCTTATCTGCGCCGTATTTGTATCCGGCATTATTCGTATCCGACTCCTAGTCCGACAAAAGATATGGTTTAGGATACGAAAAGAGCGATATCCGATCGAATACGAGCCGATTTCACCCCTAGTGGTTTGTGAGATAAAATCACATGCTGGCTGTTAGTAGAGATAAGAGTCTGAATACGGTTGAAACAACTCTCTACATGTTTTATCTAGCAAAAGGTCGAGCCTGCTCTGCCTATAAAAGGCATGACCCCTCGTTTGGGAAAAGGGAGGTATAGATACAAGAGACACACAACACCCAAAAATAAAATAGCCCTTGCCCGACACATGCAAACACGGAGGGCTGGCCACCAACACGACGCACGTATCCCACACACAAGCACAGGAAATTCACTCACGCACAACAAATTGTCGAGGCATACAAAAAGTCTACGCCCTACTCGCTTACATATTTCGTCCGTCATCGTTAACATGCAAATCGCAACGTTCGTGCTTCATGATGAATAACTTGATCGTTTCCGATGAGAATAAAATTCTCCAAAATATGCGGTACAAATTCCCCATTGAAGTGAGACCGACTATAGATCAAAACGATCATAGTGCATGTTTTCCCAATGAGATGGAACTGGCATGGAATTCACAGGAGTGCGCTACGAATTTTTCCAATACAACGGAACTAGGTATGGAATACATAGTTTGAATTCCTACTGATTTGTAGAGAACCGACCGCGACTCTATACAAATCAATACAAGAGAGTATCATACTTTATTGATTTTTGCCCCTCACGCGGGAGCAGAACTATTTAATGCTTCAAAGCAAGCACCTTCCAATGCATTATATGCACATCGCCAGCCGCAAGGCCGAGGTGCGCCATCCTATATTCTTTTTACACATCGACACCATGGCTAGGTGTCGAGAGAGAAAGGCCACTTGATCATTCACATCACCATACATTTACGATCTACGAGGCTAGATGAAATTATGGCCTAGTGCCGACGAGACAAGGTCACTACCTCGTCTACACGTCCCGAACGGACAGGATTGGAAACTCTGTTGCTGGGCACCGACAAGACAAAGACACACGTCTGCGTCTGATGAAGGCAGGCGTATACATGACTGGGCACCGATGAGGCAAAATTCATCCTCTTCATTGACATATCTTGTCCGCGAACCAACACAATGATGACGTACTGTGACCAGGCATCGGCAAAATAAAGCCACCCTAACCACACGTCCTCACCATTTGCATCTACACAACGCCATATATGCATATGGACGAGCTTTATAAAGACGACTACCGCAGCGTAGCTTAATCGGTGGTATCGTGTAGGCTTGTCTTACATATGTAATTAATCGGATGCTATGCAAAGGCGTTGGGAATTAGCGAACTATGTAATCTCCAGTCAGATATTCTCCTTAAGCATAGACGCAGAAGACAAAAAGATGAACTCCTACGGGAGCTTGTAATTTGGTATATTCAATACATAATTAATGAGATACAGTGTTCCACATGTGTTCAATAATCCTTTTGTTTTCACAAACATGAAGATGGAGCAATTTTTCTTGGATTTGCAACCAATAGATGCATATATTAGATTTGTGTCATTCTACGCTTCTATGATCAATTACATGATGATTCCGCGCTTTTTTGTTGTTGTTGGTGTGTGTGTGTGTGTGTGTGTGGTGGTGGTGGGGGGTTAAAGTGATATATTGTGCATTGTGACTTCTAATTTCTTGCTGATATTGAAATCTGGTGTTATAGTGTTTGTTTGCCACAGAAACATTCAGTATTGGATTGAACATGCCTGCAAAGACTGTTGTGTTTACCAATGTGAGAAAGTTTGATGGAGATCGATTCAGATGGTTGTCAAGTGGAGAGTACATCCAGATGAGCGGCCGTGCTGGTCGTCGAGGTATTGATCAGCGTGGTATCTGCATATTGATGGTAGATGAAAAAATGGAACCTTCAACTGCCAAAATGATGCTGAAAGGAAGTGCTGATAGTTTGAACAGGTCCGTAGCATGGATTCCTTGCTTCTACTGCCATCTGTAGAACATAATTAGTATCCAACCTGGCTGCACGATTTGAATGGAAAAACCGGAACATAGGACTGAGACTGTGATTGGCAATCCCAGATTCATGAGTTACTTGGTTAACACTATGCTTAAGACGGTAGCCAGATCAATCCCCGGCTGCATGATTTGAATGGAAAAACCAGAACATAGGACTTGGACTGTGATTGGCAATCCCAGACCCATGAGTCACTTGGTTAACACTATGCTTAAGACGGTAGCCAGATCAATCCTGATAACTACTGTAGATAATGCCATCCATGCATGCTATGCCAGTTCCTTGCGTCCTGAAATCTTGAGTTAGCATATCAGCGCTTAAGTTCTCATTTGCTGTTTTTCACTGTTGTATTATTATGTTTCTTCTAGTTGTTTAAGTGCACTTCTTTTTTCCTATTTTGATGGCTCCCACATGATTATCCTCCTCTTGATTAGTGCCTTTCATTTGAGCTACAATATGTTGTTAAATCAAATGCGCTGCGAGGATGGTGATCCAGAAAAGCTTCTTCGGCATTCATTCTACCAATTTCAAGCAGATCGAGCTCTCCCTGATCTTGAGGTTTGTCGACAACTTGACATTGTCTACGTTTTTTTTTTCTATTGAAGTGGTGAGAGCTTTATTTATGCTCTTGAATTTTGAGCATGATGGTTTCATAGTCATTCTAAATATGTCACATGGTTACCACAGAGGGCGGCCGTGAACCACATTTACTTTATTTACATGTTGCCTGTTTAAACTTGTATTATTAGACAGTTTTTCCCATACCAGCTCCACACTTAGCAATCTAAGGATGAGGGATTAGGCAAAAATAATCCCGCCCTACTAATTCTATGTACTTATTCTATTGGGCCCTTTAGGTTTGTCTTTCAGTGAGTTTTTAAGGAAATAGTCACTAGGGAAGGAAAAATTGTACATTTGCAGGCTGCCTCATCTTATCTGTCTTCCTAATCCTTTTAGTCAATATTGTAAAACGTTTCTGTTAGCTTTGGGCCTGTGGCCATGTTCTTTGAATCCTATGGATTCTTTTGTATGGTTGCTCTACTATATATTTAGTAATATAATTATTTCAGTAGGGGGTCTTCCCTACTGTTCCCATAAAAAAAAGGAAAAAGAAATCCAAGACAGACCATCTTTTCCCCAAAATTTTGAACTGTCCCTTCCTCCCACAACCATTGTTGTTACTTGCTTTTACCCATGTGTGATGAGGTTGCATGGTAAAAAAGGAAGACTTTCAGAATGATTACCCAAGCAGTGTTTGTTGCGTTCCCCTGAGTGTTTCACAGATGCATATATGCTGTAACACTTCTGATAGCAGTTTGTGCTGATAGACTGACTGTTGTCACGTAGTATATTGGTGCCTTTCAAGTTTCAATCAAGCTTAAGCACTTTCACCAACATAAGAACCCAGCTACTGAAGCATTATATCTTCCAGGAAACTTATGCTGGCACGCTGTTTGAATTCTGTGCAGAAGCAAGTCCGGGAACTGGAATTAGAAAGAAATTCCATCGTTATTGAGGAAGAGGAGAGCTTGAAGGATTATTATGAGCTCTTACAGCAATACAAAACTTTAAAGAAGGATGTCCGTGATATTGTACTTTCTCCAAAATATGTTTTACCTTTCTTGCAACCTGGAAGGCTTGTTCGTGTTCAATACAGTACAGATGAGCAACCCACCTTCTCCATTGACGAAAATGTCACATGGGGAGTTACAATAAACTTTGAGAAGGTGAAATCCCATGGTGAAGGTAAAGACACTAAACAGAAAGCATCATCCAACTTTCTCTTGTGTGTGTTTTCTCTTTTGTTCACGGGGTTGGTCCAAGTTGTTTGGCAGTGCAAGTCCATGTTAGATTGCATAGTTAAAACACTTTGAGGTGGATCTGGAATTGAATATTAGGCTCAAGTAGTAGATATGCCTGCTGACCAATCACTGCTATGAAATTCTAATATGTTATGACCATACATATTTTTCCTATGGACTCATGCTCATGCCAACGAGCTTTGGTCAATTGTGACAGATGTTGTTATCTTAGCAGTATTGTCTAGGCCCCTTACTCTTAGGGACGTACTGGCTTGCAGCCAAATGCCTCTTCAGAGTTACACGTAAGATAGTAAAATCATGCTGATCTCAGGTGAGCTGAACCTCGCTTGGTCCAAAACTAAATAGATTAATTATCTGTTTATGGCAAGTTTGTCTATAAGAGCTTGAGGTTGCTTTGTTTCAGATCAACTATGATCAGAGCTTAGCTTGCTTGAGCAACTTGAATTGTGGAACTTTGGCAGCCTTTAGCCTGCCCTGGAATTTTTTAGCACTGTCTGACAGAAGTACAAGAATTAGGGCCTCTTGTTTTGTAACTTCCCTTCTCATTTCATGGACCTCAACTACATGCAATTCCTACCGTCTTATTTTATTTCCTGAAATAGTTAGATTACTGATATGATTCTAACTCTGCCTTTGGAGGCCATTGCTTTACAACATTTAAAAGCAAAAGAAAAAGAAACCTGAACTTTTTATAGCCATATTTTTCTCTCCTGACTTTTGGATTTTGTTCTTACAGACAGGAGGCCTGAGGATTATGATTATTCAGTTGATGTCCTCACCAGATGTTCTGTGAATAAGGACAACAGTGGAAAAAAGACATTGAAGATTGTTCCTCTGAAAGACCGTGGAGAACCAGTCGTGATTTCGTTGCCACTTTCTCAGGTTCTTTACTTTTCCCATTTCACCAGTTAACGTTTTATCTTCGAGGCATTTTTATCACATTGCAAGGCTGTCCTTTTGCTTTGTCTTATTCTGAATTGAACTGAATAAACAGATCGATGGACTAAGCAGCATTCGGATGTACATACCTAAGGATCTTTTGCCTGTAGAAGCCCGAGAAAACACCTTGAGGAAAGTTGAGGAAGTGATTTCCAGGTTTGCTAAAGATGGGGTCCCTCTATTGGATCCAGAAGAGGATATGAAAGTAGGAAAACTAATACATGTCATTTATTACTATATTTCCTCTTTTTTTATGTAGTTCTAACAACTTTGTTCCTTTTAGGTACAATCAAGCGCCTTTCGGAAAACTAACAGAAGAATAGAAGCTCTTGAGAGCTTATTTGAAAAGCACGATATCCGTAATTCTCCACATATCCAACAAAGGCTGAAGGTCTTACATGCTAAGCAAGAAATATCAGCCAAAATGAAGTCCATCAAGAAAACAATGCGGTCCTCCACTGCTTTAGCCTTCAAGGATGAACTCAAGGCCCGAAAGCGGGTTCTTCGCAGGCTGGGGTAATGCATCTAGTTGCATATCTAATGTTTTGAGTGTGCACTTATTTGGAAATTATAAGATGAAGCGTCCAGTTACATATCTAATGTTTGGCATGCATAACATGCATGATGTTTCTGACAACAACTTCAAATCTTGTGTGTGTTTCCAGCCTGCTGAAGAACAAATTTATCATCATGCTACCTGGGCATCTAACATGAACTGACACAGAACACAATCAGTAGATTACTTTGCCAAATTGGAAACATCATTCACTGGTAGCTCAAAAGACTACTACATCATGTGTTCTTGTCCAGATTACGATGTCTGAAGCAGCAAGAATATTTAGCTGTATCTAGTAGATGTTGCTTCTACAAAAATATCATACTGCTAATTTCCATATGAACTTAGAAAGTTGTATTCATTTCTTTTCTTCTTTTTTAAAAAAAAGGGAAAATCATAACCATAGTGTCTTTCTTCCAGATATATTACAAGTGAGGATGTTGTGGAAGTGAAGGGCAAAGTAGCATGCGAGATTAGCACAGCTGATGAGCTAACATTGACAGAACTTATGTTTAGTGGTGCTTTGAAGGATGCTCCAGTAGAACAGATGGTGGCGCTGCTTTCGTGCTTTGTGTGGCAGGAAAAGCTTCAGGATGCCCCAAAGCCAAGGGAGGAGCTTGACTTGCTCTTCTACCAGTTGCAGGAGACAGCAAGAAGGGTTGCTAACCTTCAGCTTGAATGCAAGGTACTTAATATTACTAAATCAGCATGTCAAATGTATATTAGCTTCAGAATTGGATCTTAATGCTGAAACCTACTGTTTTCCTCTAACTGATGGCAGGTCCAAATCGATGTGGAAAATTTTGTGAATTCTTTCCGACCTGATGTAATGGAAGCCGTGTATTCATGGGCCAGAGGGTCCAAATTCTATCAAATCATGGAGATGACCCAAGTATTTGAGGGCAGCTTGATCAGGGCCATCAGGAGGCTCGAGGAGGTTCTGCAACAGCTAATTCTGGCATCCAGGTCAATCGGGGAAACCCAATTAGAAGCAAAACTCGAGGAGGCTGTTAGTAAGATCAAGAGGGATATTGTGTTTGCAGCATCGTTATACTTGTAACAAGTCCTGATGGTGCCATGGTTTCATTAGAGGCTCAGAGCGTCCATGGATGGTTATCATCATGGTTTCGTCAAGAGTTCTCATGGGTTCGCCCGGTATCGTTGTCTCGTTGACATGATCAAGCTGCCTGGTTCACCGGTAAAGTGGAGCAGTGTCGTGGCAGAGTTTTGTTACGGTAGTTCACTTTGTAGTTTGTACAAGCATGTGCTAATTAAATCAGTTAGAATTTGTGCAAGGATCCAAATTTGTAATCATTTTTTCATGTATACAAATTACAGATGTACTGAAAACCTTATCTATCAACTAGGGAGCACTTCCAGAGAAATTTTGTTACAGATATATTTCACTTGTGATATCAGTCAGTCACGGGCTAGGGTGGTCTGAACTTTTGCTTGTCCTTGGTAAGGTCCGTATTCCATGGATGGATCTCTGGTGATGCCATGCAAGTTTTTGATCGACGTGTTGGTGTCCGTTTAGTCAGGGTTGTAGACTAGCCGACGGAAGGAAGGCTCACGAGCATTCGAAATTTGGACAGTCATTTTAAAGTGAAAGGGGGTATTTGTATGTATCTATAGACAGTGACAGAGCTAGAAAATTTTGGAACCTGAGCAAATTTTAGGTCCTAACAACTCAGTTTTTAAACGGCTTTTGATATAAACTAAAAGCCATATATAACTAATAAAAGCTGAAAGTTAGGTTGAAACTGCTTTTACAGTTTATTGCTGAGGAAAATTAGCTATTTATTAAACGGTTTCTTATAAAAAGCTACCATCGCTTTTCAGCTCAGAAACCAAAAAATCAGCTTTTTAGAAAAAGCTATAGCTCCTCTAAACAGGACCAATAAATACGAACAAGCTCATATACACATCACACAAACAAAATTATGAACATCAATAAGTTTCTTTTTATTAAAAATATAATTCAATACACATGTGAATATCAATCGATGCAACCAGACTGCTGAAGATGCCTCCGCCTCTGCCTGTGGAGAAAGTGGTTGATAGAGACCATGGGCGCTGCAGTTCAGCTCTAAGAATCCACATGCACAAAACCATCTACAAATTAGTTATAATATAATATATAGTGGTAAAATATATAATACCATTCTTATTTTTTTTATCTGAAAATTAATGCTGCAGGAATTATAAAAAGTAAACTGTAACTAGTTTAGAATAATAATATTTTACTACAATCTTGATGCGTTAAAACGCATAAGATATTCTACCTAATTCTAGCTTTGTTTCAATCCTAAATGCTTAATCTATTTCTATTATAATATTAAAGTAAAGGCAAAAAAAAGCCACCATGTTCGCTGTTAAGGCTAGAAACTCCCACATTAGTTGGAGGAAAAAAAAGAAAGATCTACACCGTTGATCATTGTGGGTCCAAATTATAACGGTCTAGATTAAAAGAAAGAGTTTGTGTTATGTACAATACAAAAATAATTGAAATTCGGAATAAAAATAAAATAAAATAAAAACAGAAATTTGATTTCCATACGATTAAAGAAAGAGTCCAAGTACAATAGAAAATTTCGCAATAAAAAATAAAAGATAATTAATAATCTGATTGCCATACAAACATCAAAATAAAATTGAAATTCAAAATAATTTTTTTTAAAAATTTCGAAATAAAAAATAAAATATAATTAGTAATCTAATTTCCATACAAACATTAAAATAAAACTGAAATTTGGAATAAAAATTAGTATTTGAAGTTGTATACGAATTCTAACAAAAAAACTGAAATTCGGAATGAAAAATAGAAAATAGGAATTTGATTTCTATAGGATTAAAAGAAAGAGTACATGACAAGTACAATAAAAAAAATTCACAGTAAAAATAAAATAAAAGTAGCAATTTGATTTTCACACGAACATCAAAATAAAAATAAAATTTGAAACAAAAATTAATTAAAAATTAGTAATTGGATTTGTATATGAATACCAATCTAAAACTAAAATTTAGAATAAAAACAAAAATAAAATTAGCAATTTGATTTTCATACGAACTCTAAAGTAAAATCCCTAAATAGCTTAAATTTGGAATAAAAATAAAATAAACCAATTGGATTTGTATACGATTCCAACCTAAAACTATATTAAAATATTCTAGGTCTTGTATGATCTAACAGCACACAAATATAATTTGGAATACAAACAAACAAACAAAATGCTAATTTGTTTTGCACAAGAATTCCAATTCAATTTCTATATGAATTTCTAAATAAAATCCCTAAATAAATATAATCCGGCATAAAAAATAAAGAAACATTAGCGATTGGATTTTTGTATGAATTCAACAAAAAATAACTGAAATTTCGAATAAAAATAAACTAAAAAGAGAAAGGCTAAAGCTGAAGGAGCCAAAAGCTACGATGACGAGTGGTGAGCGTGTGCATTGTTGAAGAAGTCAGTAGCAAAAAAAGTTTGATGACGGGGAGGCCCTGGTAGAGAGGAGATGAAGCTTTGCATGGAAGATTAGTTATAGATGATATATATATCCATTAGGTAGCTAGAAACGTGCCATCGCTGCTGAGGGGCATGACATCATACGCGATAGTGGGAAAATTCTTTATATTGTTAGATAACGACTAAAGCAAACATGTTAGCATCATAGAAGATGGTAGGTCACAGCGTTAGTGAGGAAGCAACATCGTTGAGTTGGCCAACGTCGAATAAGAGAAGCAACCGATATGATACAAGCGTAAATCAAGCATGTATAATATCTTGCATGTGTATATACATGGATGAATTCGTTTGAATCAAAACAAGTTGCAAAAAAACTCAGAGTAGAGATGGCACTACTCTATAGAATAGGCTTGGGGCAACTGGTGAGAGCATAATAGGCTTAGGGCCACTAGTGAGAGCATGACGGGTGTCCCCGGTAGGGATAAGCAATAGTTGTACATGTATGCATTGCATGTTGATGTTGTAACGTTCAGCATTAAGTAATAATTGGAGAGAAATAGAAGATAGTTATACGATAGAGTATTGCATTAAAAGGGTAGCAGTTGAGAGGGATTGATAAAAAATTTGGCTTGGTATTGGCGGTTGAAGTGGGGCGATCAATAAGAGATATAAGACATGGTTCTGCGAGGTAGCCAGAGTGTGAGGAAGATACGTTCAAAGTAAGTCACCCACGATGTATCAGTGTATACCTGTACTCTAATACTATGTAAAATAATCAACGTATTACTTGAAATTAAATAGAGGTACATGTGTTGCATATATTTTGAAAAAGGGTTACTAATGGAGAAAGAACAAGAGTATGTAGCTATATGAAGAGTTGCTATGTTTCTAAGAACCCCCAACAACTTATTATTCTTAATGATTTTCTTCCATCAAAACTTTTACTTCAATTACATTCCTTAAGTTGAATTTTTGTTCAAGCTTCTATTGTCATTTTTAATGTTTACGATGTCTTAAAAATCTAAATAGTATACAAAATAAGTTAATATATTCTCATGCATATAAGTTATATCATTTGATACTACAAACTTTTAAAAAAATCTAACCACGCAAATACACAGGTCATTCTACTAGTTAATTGTTATTTAACTATGATAATACTGTAGAAATGGTATTTGTCAAGCATGTCGTATGCAGAAATCTTGTGATTTGAGGCCTCTCCAAGTCGCCTTGGAGAAGATATCAACAATTAAGTCGTATTTTTGAGCAGCATCAATGATCTGGGGTAGGGTTTGCCCATACCAACCGCCAGGAAATCGCCACGTTGAACCCAACTAGCTTCATTCATACGAGGAGGAGGCTCATATGTTATATCATTCGACACCACGCATATTCTATTCCATCGTTAGGGAGTCAGTCAGTTGGTCGGAAATGAAGGTATTTGGGAGGAGTCCATCCTCTTCACCATCATTATCTTGATCTAAACCCAAGTGATGAATCCTTTACCCTTGCTAATTTTTATATTCTCGAAAAATCTTTCCATGTCCTTCGCGTTCGAGGTCGTATGTACTAATCCTTTACTGTTATCAACCGGAGACACCATTTATTCATATCTACTATATGGGTAATAAAAGAGTGAAGCGCCTTTATATATATATATACATATTCGGAATGCGTTTTCATACCTTAAATCATGTGTAAGTAGTCCGATGCACATTTCTACAAACATCATTCTTTTGCTCTTCTACTCCTAATTTTTTTCCATCATTTAGGGTGTGTTTGGTTGGTGGGATGAGGTTGAATGAGACGGGATGATCATGTGCCATTTGGTTCCATTGTTTTGGGTGAATAGAATGGTTCAGTATCTATAGGGAATATTCCTAAAATTTGTATCCCATTATCCGGGATGGTTCCATTTAAACAACAAAACACATTAATAACTTTTTTCTTAAACCATCTCATGTATATACCACTTGATACAAGTAACCAAACACAACCTTAGTTTCTCCTTGTTTTGTAATCATTTTGATATGATACGCTGCAACACATTGGCTGTAGCCCTGCATGCCACTTTATGCTGTTGGGAGTCAGATTATATTCTCGTTTCTAATCATGTCGCCATTCGAAAATTAGAATTTGGCTAGGTAGACTAGGCGTACACACACACCCAGTGCCAGCCGGCAGACTAAGGTAGGAAGGGAAAAATAAAGATGGAATACGACTACCCCATTCATTTCATTTCACATTATTTGACGGGTCGTGTCTTTGGCACATTGTGTGACTAAGAGCAATGTTCTACAAAATATCTGCAGCAGCCTATAAACTACCTTGGCATATGGTATTTGTCGTCTGACCAGATCACATGTACATAACTACACAAGCATGTTTACTCGCTCCCATTTACAAGCGAAATACAATTTGTCATTACCGGAAACTTCAGCATACAACGTATGCTCACGATGATCGAGTTTGTGATTACAAGTTACTGATTTCGCCATGGGTTTTTTCTTATACGTAACAGTCTCTTGAATCGGATCAGAGTTTTGACATATATGGCACGAGCATGCACGATCTCAAGAACGAAGAAGATGAATCTCGTGGAAATAACCAAAATAACAACGTTGAAGCAACTATGACGAGAGAGAAAGATTTGACGAAACCGACCGTAAGTTCTTTAAACACAACCTTAAATAGTATGTGGGATTGTTGCTCTGTTACAACCTCTAGAACCTTTTGGGACCCTTGGATCCTTATCTTATAGAATAATCTAATACTAAAGAATAACCTAGCCTCTAATCCTCTCGTGCACCTCTTGCTTTGGATGAGTTGGTTTGTGGCTTCTTGGTTGCTTGTATTCTCTATGACTACATCATAAGTTTATATAGCCCACTCAGTTGTGGTAACTTATATAATTAGCCCAGGGTAATGACAGTCACACCGCTATTACTCTAAGGTAATTATACTGATCTCGGCATATTAACTAACAAAATATCAGGCGCACTTAATACTTTATCAGTTAATACATCGTGTTCAGAGTGTTGTAGTAGAACAATAATTATAGATTGAAATATAAACTTATTACAATCCATGACCACGCAGGCTACAAGTCCATGAGTACAAATTTATACATATTATCCATTACAACAAAAATTAATAAACACCGACACTAAGTACCCAGTGGATTGACGGTCACTGTCGTACGGTCCACTACTCCACCCAACCCTCTAGGTAGTCATCCACCTCCTCATGACCCTGAACTTGCGGGTGGTCCTCACCCCATGCCTCATAGGCAAAACCATCAGGATCTGTGTTCCAGCCAGGCACTTGACCACTGGTGCAATTTTCTAAGTAAAGGGGGAGTTAGATAAGAGTGAGTACAAGAATACCCAGCAAGCATTAATAACAAAATGCATCATATGAAAATTTTCATCATCCATCTCATGTACATATCTCTCTCAAATCCATTTGTAGGAAAATAGGGTTTTATTAGGAGAAATGAGGGTTTCAGATTTTAATTATTGAAATTACTACTAGCACTCGTATATGAGGTAGAATTAACTTCCGTAGCCTCCAATCTAGGAGACAGGCTTGAATTCATGATTTGACCCTATTCATGTTTATACCACTTTACCCATAGTGAACTCAACATCTGTTGAGAATCCAAAATGTTTATCACTACTCAGGTATTAGATCTCCAACCTTAGCAGTTGATAAGTCGTGGTGTCCTCGACCCTTCCCCACCTACTCGCAGCATACCAGTTGTACCCCGACTTCAATGCACATCGACAATATTCATCTCATGGTGTTTAAATATAGCGCCCCTGGCTTTAATAGTTTTGTCCCATGGGTCTTGCTGCTCTTGCCAGCATCCCTAGTCTTACCATCTTACCAGTCTGATCTTACCAATGCCTCACCAGGCCCATACTAGTCTTACCAATCTAGTTATCTATACATACTCGTTGCAGAAATCATACACCTTCATAGGACAATCTTTTCTGATCGTTTCCATATACTATGGTTGATACGAAATTATACGACTCTTTGCCTGAGTATAATTTGTTCAACCTTATATTCTAGCATATATAGAGGGCCTAACTAGCAACTCAATATACACAACCCTGGGCATCCTCTACCCACCACATATATACATACGTCACCGGCTCCATTTGTTGGACGAGCCATTTCAACACAACAATAATCAACCATTGCCGCAACAGTTCATCAACAATCCACCTTTCCAACGGTCATTTCAACATATCATAATCGATAACTACCTCAACAGTTCATCATCAAACCATCCTTCCAACCGTATCCGATTTAGGGTTTTCTTTAAAAAGGGATTTTCCAATGCATAAGTGATATCACATATAAGCAAATATATTTGATTGAAATTAATCAAATATGATTAAAAGATTGCTTGCCTGAATTTTGGTAAAAATAATCGTCCTCGCACGGTTGCTATCGGAGATCACCGGTCAGATTAGATTTAATTCCTAAAATTATGGAAAGTTATACTTCAAACGATTGCTAATTTATTACTTATTTTGGGGTGTCCAACCTTTTCTTGATTTCTGGTAAGTTGATATATGTATACCGTGTGTTTCAATTTTTGGTATTTTAATTTGATGTATTTTAACTGGACGTATTTTAGTTTGGTAAGATTTGACTTATCATATTTTAAACTGGCACTGTGTTGCTCATTATAATTCTAGCTCATGATCTCCTTTTAATAAAGGTATTATTTTCCTATTTTTAATCATTCCGGCGGTAGCCAGTCTTGTCTGTTTCTTTATCCCTTCACATTTATCTTCTTTTTTGCTTTTAGCAAATGTTCTAATATCATTATAAATCCCTATTTGCATTGTTGCTGTTTATTTTATCTTATTTTTATTTTAGTATTTATTATTATTATTATTCTCTTTTCATTTCATTTCTTTTCATTTTCCTCACCAGCCAGCTTTATCCCTTTCTTCTCCTCTCTTCTCATTCCCCCATCTAGCTCTCTCTCCTCCCTCTCTCTTGGCTCTCTAGCCGGCGCCCTTGGTTCCCCTCCCGACTGCCCCGGGCCATCGTGCCGCCAGCCACGCCGCGTCGCCCTTCCTCCCCGTCGCCCGTGCTGGTCACCGACCTCCTGGCCTTCGCCCGGTTGTTGCCTCGGCTCTTCACCTTGGACGGGCTCCCGCTCGATCTCTTCTTCCACAATGCCTCGGCTCCACCGAAACCCTATGTGACGCCAACTTTCCCTTATCCCCCATTTTCCCTCCTTACTGGTGTTTGATTTACTAGGGCATTATCTAGTTTGTTTACTATTGTTCGCTTTACACGAGTTGATGATGATTATTAAGGGTTGATTGCTATGGATTGGCGGTGTTGTGACGACACCAGGGGACCTCCCGTATGCCGGGGAGTGTGGTAGGTCTCCGAGAACGCACGCCGCCGCCTCTATGCGGTCCCCATCTGAAACCTAGTCGGTTTTAACTTCCTTAGTGATTGATTTAGACTCGTTTCTATGTCTCTAAGGTTGATAATGGAATGTATGTGTTGATTCTTACCTGATGGATGAGATGTTGGGAGAAAGGGGTTGTGCTAGAGTGGGATTGGCGATGTGTGCTGTGCTCCTCGCTTCCTGGTGGTTGGGGCTGGATTGTGGTCGGACACCCTGCTCCTAGACTTCTTCCCCCTTGCCTCTGGACTTCTGGCTCCTTTGCTCCTTGCTTCCCTGACTCCTTGCTAGCTCAGCTTGTGTGGTGAGTGTGTGGGAAATTAACTGGACTGGGGGAGTGTTCGGCTAGTGGCTTCGGATGGTTCTGGCTTTGGGTGTAGGGGTGTGAATGAGTTGGGTTGCTCTAGTGGCTTGGGTAGAAATGGACTGGGGTTGGCTGTGTTCTTGCTAGCCTCCCCTTTTAACAGTGATGCTTTCGTCCTTTTTACTACTTGAGGCTTTACCTTTTTACCATGTGAGTTTTATTTTTT
This sequence comes from Otatea glauca, assembly GCA_036346275.1. Classification (NCBI taxonomy): domain Eukaryota; kingdom Viridiplantae; phylum Streptophyta; class Magnoliopsida; order Poales; family Poaceae; genus Otatea; species Otatea glauca. Next base: position 63,601,541 of record CM070719.1, on the reverse strand, counting down.
TACCATGTGATATTCCTGTATGCTACCGGATGATGAAACCATATCTAGTAAGAGGTGCTGACTGGTCGCGGACAGTCTAGTATCTTGATGAGCGATACCAACTCATTCGAGTCTGATAGTACCTAATCTTTTTTAATTTTGCTTTATTTACCTTTCGAATATATATACGAATGACTAACAATTGTAAGGTATTTGAAGCCGAAGATTATTAGAAGCTTAGTTTGTTAAGGCACTCGAACATTCTTGTAATTTTCCTTTTTATGTAATTTAATATTAATGTCCATTGCAATGTATATAATTGTTATCTGACATTTGTTAATGAATGAAAACGATGATCAGTCTTTGTTGAATGTTTTAATTATATGTGGTATTAATTTTATTGATGATCTCTTTTGCACTGATAAACTTCTAGGATTGTTTCATTAGTCCTTCTCCAAAGCAAGTAGGAATCCTACTTTGAGAGAAGGTAAAATCATAATCCTATTATAATTTATCTAGCATACTCTTCCAAATTTAAAAAACTAGATATAAATCATCATACTTAACAATCTCAGAAGAATCCGACCCCTTGTTCCTTCCAACGAGTCGAAGAAATGGCTCCATGATGAAGCAAAAGGCTAGTGCAATGCACGCACGAAATTGAGAGAGAAAGGAGACCAGACATGAACACACACGAGTGCTCAAGATATCCCTTACCTTCCTATCCTGGGAGAAGATCATCTCGACAGGGACGGCCAGTGCCCACCGCACTCGCAAATCTGTTCTACCTTTGATCAACACATGAAAATACGATCTCGAGCGCTTTGGCATCATGCTGCTCCCTTTTGGTCGCAAAGCGATAATCGCGGCTATTAGACTTGTCAAACACCGTCATTTCCCATATAAAACCATTGTATTATATCACATATTATGTAAAGGTGTGTAGCATATATTCCATGGACGGACGTGACCAAACCAAGTGATCTTGAATTTTTTAGTTCGAGGGTAACCTCGGTGCAGTGGTACCCAGGTACCCATTGATTAATCGGTAGCGTAAAGACGAGGAGGCTCGCCGAGCTCAGGTCAGCCGTGAGATCATTCATGGTGGTCACCATATGTACTAGACTGTTCCATTCCATCCATGTATTATTGTGTTGCTACATCGCTAGCTACTTTTAATATGCTACATTAGGTAGCAAGTGGGCAAGGCCACTGACTAGACTACAAAGCCACCATGTACCCCAAGCATGAGCAGATTTCGCCACCTTGTTGTGCTTCCTGCTGCTCAGTGTTCACTGTTCTTCATGGCCTCATGGCAATTAATTTTTAACCTCTGATGCAAGCGATCAAGTATTCAGAGGCCAAACCGATCATTGTAGCCTAACTATTTGCCATTTCCCCGGAAATTACACTGGTCTTTTAGGAGGAAAGTGAAGACCAATGGACTGTGAAATTTCTCTGTTGAGTTTTGGATGATGGTGATTTCAGGCATGCAAATTGCCTTGGCATGGCAGAGAGAAGGCGACAAGTGGCATGGAAGATGAGCGCGTAAAGCGTCGATGGGTCAGGAAAGGCATCGTCATCTACTCGATCCAACGCAGAGAAGAAAGATTCCTTGGCATCAACTAACATGACAGCAACATTAGAGAAAGAGAAACCCCCCATGATGACAAGAAGCCTAACACGTACGAAGTGAGATGCTGCCAAGTAAAAACAGAGGCGCCAGAGGCAAATTTACCGTCGATTCGTCGAGGATCGCTGTTTCTGTCTTCTTTCAAATACGCACACACGCACAGTGAAGCTTTCACGACTTCGTAACCTTCAATTATGTCGACATTCCGGAGATTTGTTGTGTACCTGCTGTGTTCTGTGTTACGTTATGCCTACTTCTCTCAAATTGTAAAAAATTATTTGTAACTGTCTTTTATCTTTATCCTTAATGCATTGGCATAGCTCCTGCCCTATTTCAAAAAAAAGAGAGATACCAAAAAAAAAAAACTTAAACATGGGGAGTTAACTAGCTAAAGCCAATGATTTGGGTGAAGAAGAGAAAATAGAGGTGTCAAAGAAGGACGGAGGCATCACGAAAGGATATGCTCTCTAGACTCCCTCTGGTCTGGTCTTTTCTCTTCTCCACGTTTCGGCTCTGTTTTGTACCAGTAATGGCCAAAATCCCAAAAGGCTCCTTTGATTTGCACCTGCCCAAAATATAGGCTACATACATCGGTGTGCCAACACAAGTAGCAAGAAATATCACAGTAGCTGCGGGCGGATTGCTTTCAGTGCGGAAATATTTCTTGTTGCTGATCGAGCAAATATAATTGGTCAGCATCTTGCATGCAAGGGCGAATCAAAGCGTCTATAAAAAGAACGGCTAAGATTAGTACTTCTCTTTTCCGGCGAAACCAATCCAAGCTAGGGTCAAAAAATGTTATTCGGCAGCTAGCACTAGGACAAACTGGTCTTAGTGGATGAACAATGAGAGTCTTCACAAGCCGAATGTAAAGAGCGCACGCATGAATTTCACAGGAAACAAAAGTAAATCCTTGGGAATTCATATCAAAATTCTACGTTCTAAACGGTGTAACATTGGAGCATACTGTACATCATAGCTGAGCAAACACCATGGCACCTGGTTTGAACTTTGTTCTGTATAAAGTGGTTAGGCGATACTTGGATACTTGATAGGCAATGTTACACTGGAGGGCGGCCAAGCTCGCCATTCTGAGCAGGAGAAAGAGGATCCATGCAAATGCTAGCTACTGCGATATACAAGACCGGTCATAGCATTAGCATAGCATTATTGGATTGATAGATTCGCCATTGGTGATTGCTGCTAGCTCCCTTATCTGATACGGCCGGGGAAAACAAAAAAGAAGGGCTAAGGCTAGCTCCATCATCAGGAAGGAATTTGTTCGGTCAGGAAGAGGAAAAAGGGCGGCCAAGGAGTGCTAATTAAGCCGGGCCATTGGTGTGGTCAAAAGGCTCTGGAATGGCTGCACACAGCTACGTATCGAAGACGAGAAAAATTTACTGATTAATTCGAATGTGCAACCAGTGCTTGCTACTCTCATTCATATGATGCATCATTTCCTTGGAGCAATTCGAATGTTTCCCTGCATTTTTGCGCGCGTCCATCATTCAAGAGCACTGGTTTAGCTGAATATACACCGATGTTTTGGAAAAAATTCTGCAAATACAGCAGTCATGTGAAAACACTGCTTAATTGTCCGTGTATACGTACGTGCTACATTAGTATTTAGCAAGAAAAGTTTCAAAACCAAAAGGGCGTGCCTTTTCAGATGTATCAGAAGACGCCTTCTCTCTCACTCAGCTCAAAGGCGACAACAGAAACATGTTTGAAAGGAAAAGAAAAACACAGAAGCAACAGCAGAAACTTGCGGTAGCACGAGCGGACGACGGGTCGTGCACCACGGACGGTGGCGAGCCGCCGCCGCCGCCGACGTGCGGGGTCTGAGGTACTTAGTTCAGAAAAAAAAAAACTTAACACTGCTACTCGATGGGTGCATGTCAATCTTATGTTAACGACTTTTATATGTTAGGACTTGGGAGTATCTAGTGCAATTTTACGCGAAGCACCGTCACACGAAATTATACACGAATAATTGGATGACGTTTCGATGCTTTTGATTTGAAGAGACTCGAGGTGTTTCGGTTCTTAATATATATTATGACATCTTTAAAGGAGTTATTTAGAAAATATTTAGATTTGCACCCAACACAAGATGTGAATTCGAGCTAGATGTATCCTGTTACTCACTGCGGTCACAAAAATAGTTGTCATTTTAGATATCGACAGGGTCTCCAAAACACGATTTTGAACACTAATTTTTATTATAATATATTTATAAAATCCAATAAAATTATAATATTACGAAAGTAGTTTGCAAGACAAATATATACATATGGTTTTCATTTATCTAATTTAAATATCTAAAAAGACATTAACAATCAAAGTTTTAAAAGTTTAATTGTACCTATATCCAAAATAACAACTATTTGTGATCAAAAGGGAGTATACACAGATATACCTTACGAAATGACAAATTATATGCATTTAAATTTATTGAAGTTAAGAATTCATGTGAACTCATTCGGTAAAACCAGACTAGTCAAGAAGGCCTTAAAGGCATGTATGTAATACATCTCTATATCATCTGCAGACAACACTAAAAGCAATTCATACAATGGATAGTCTATATAGTCGATGTAGTGGTCTCTCATCCAATTAATATACTGTTTATATAATCATACATAAAATATAAAGCTATATATAAGACCATATGTTAAACAGTAGATCTCTCTTCTCCTACACATCGTTTAAAATCCTATCTAACATAGTCTTGCAGACAGCTGACATATACTGTTGTACGTGCGCGAAGGCTGCGGACCGAAAGCGCCGAAGAGAACAAAACGCATGGTGTTTTCTCCGCGGACGGACGGTGGTTGCGGGTGGCTTGAGCCATTTTTCCCGCGGCCGCGGGCTCCACCCCCGCAAATCTCGTCGTTTTTATAACCTCCCCGTTCGCGTTCTCGGTTTGCTTCTGCGCACACCCAAACCACCCTTCTCTCTCCTTTCCTCTCCCGTCGGCTGCTCGCTCGCTCCCGTCTCTCGCCCGCGCGCACCTGCCTCCGAATCCCAGCCTCGCCTGCTCGGCTCGGCTTTCGGTTCGGACTCCTCGGCTCCGCTCTCGCAGGTGAGCTCCTCCGTAGATTTCTCTTGTCAGTCTGGTGGCGCTCCTAGTTTTCCCCGCGTTCGGTCGTCGTTGGATGGATCGGTGGTGGAGCCCTCGAGATCTCCTGCGTTGCGCGCGGTCTCGTAGCCGGTTCGCGTGTGGGTTTTCCCCCTAATCTTTTCTCGGATTGTTTTTGTGTTTGCTTCGTGTAATCTGATATCTTAGATTCGTAATACGTTCGGTTTTGTGTGTATTTTGCTGAAACGTTGGCACCAATCCCCTTCCCGTGCAAAAATAGAGAGCTTTTGTCCGCCCTCTTTTGCTGCGTGTAATTAGTTGCCAGTTTATAAATATCTCAACTTTTTTTGGGGACTCGATATCTGATGTTTCGTTCAACCGACTGTTGGCTGCGGACAGATCTATCCCCAGGTTTTGCCGTTCGCATGCTGGGTTTCCTATGATTTTTCTGCTCTTTATCTGTCTGTTGTTTGTTGCTGGTATTCATGTTGGTCTTGTTTATTTGTTTGTTGCTGGTGTTCATGCTGGTCATGTCTCATGCGGAATGTCATCAGAGTTAAAGTTATCTTGTTCTAGGTTCGATGCTACTGTTTTCAATGCATCCCACACGAGATCCATTTTCTGATTAGTTTAATTTAGAGACAAATTTTGACTAAAATTTTTCTCTCTATCCCCTTGCCAATGTTATTTGGAAATTTCTCTTGATTTCAGTGTTTCCATTCTTTACGAGCTGCTTTTGCTACCTTAATTTACTTGGAGTACAAATATGTTTGTCTCATACCTTTTTCAAGACTGGTCATATTGGAAAACAAATAATCTGTAGACGTATGCGGAAAGATGCATCCTACGATATCCTAGCTCTAGCTGTTCTTGTCCGATAAAGTGTTTATTTAGTTGTACTTCACTGACGAAATTTTCAGCAAATTACAGATATAAAAGTATCTATGTAAAATACCTACGGTGCAAGTTGTTTAGTGCGATCTGCACACTGCCTACAACATGCTGTAGGCTGCTGTTGTCGATCTATCACGCCTATGTACTGTTGTTTTTTGTGGTCATAGTTACCTACCGTTTTACCAAACCTTTTCCATGGTACTTATTAACCAACTTTTATTTGTTTTTCAAGCTAAATACTTGTAGTTAGTATTTGTCCGCTGCTGAGCACTGCAATGAAACATTGCCTCGTCATCTACTAAGAGTTATGCCTACATGATTAAAGAAAGAGTAAATTTCACAAAACTACAAGTTTCTTGTACAAACTATCAGAAACCTAGCTCCTATTTCATACAACTATAGATTTTAGGAGAACATGTCACAAAACTACAATTTTTAGAATTGACCGTTTCTTGTAACAAGTCTAACAGTGAAGACCCACATGGTAGCCTCACGCACCTCCATTTCTCGTTTCACTCGCGCGTGAGGCTGCCATGCTCGCTCACAATATCAGACCCATTAGAAGCAACGATCGATTGTAAAATCTATAATTTTGTGAAAAAAGTTCTCTTAAAATCTATAATTTTGTGAAAAAAGTTCTCTTAAAATCTATAATTTTGTGAAAAAAGTTCTCTTGAAATCTGTAGTTTTGTGATACAAATTCTCTTAAAATATGTAGTTTTGTGAAATAGAAGCTAAAACCTGTAGTTTTTATATAGTTTATACATGAAACCTATAGTTTTGTGAAATTTACTCTTAAAGAAAAGGTTAAGCCTGCCATATGCTAAATTTTATCATTGAATCAGTTAACTAACACAAGTTGAGTAACAAAAAAAAAATTCCCTGACAAGTATTGTGGACTCCCAATTGTTGAAATGTTCTTTGAATTATACAGGCCATTTGTCATTTGTTCAATGAACTAGCTTGATACAAGTCTTACCTAAAGCATGAAACCTCTCTTTTCTCTCTAAATTATTGTCATTGATAGTATTTACCATTTGTCCATTGGCATATGATTTATGTAGAGCTAAAATGATATGAAATTTTTGTTCTGGCTTGCTTTGTTCTGATGTGCTATTTCTTGTTAACCAGCAGGTCCATTGGCTCGTCTAGAAACTGAAGCTCAGCTCAGAACTTCATCATTTTTCTTTTATACTTGAAAGTGGCGAGAAATGGATCGTGATGATATAGCTGGTTTTGTTAGTGGAGGTTGCAAAAATTTCTACTGAGACTTCTAACCCAGTAGATGATAATAGAGTTTTGATTTCCGGAAGTCAGGCAGCTAGTTCTTTTCTTTGATATTCGGTTGACACGACTAGATGTTTCTTGATTGGAATGGACAAAGCTTCCCGAAACCTTGGGTTTGGTGGTACTATTAAGTCCTTGAGCAATCTTCGTCCCCGGAGCACAGTTCGGCAGGCAGCTGATTACAAAGATATTACCATTGACTCGCTAGCATATTCCAGCTTTTTTAGTGCCAATCCAAGAGCATTGAAAAGGAAGTGGGTTGATATGACTGGAGTTGAAGGTCCTGAAAATCCACTGCTCACCCTTGGTTTGGGCCATTCACCAAGTTCCTCCGACTCCGACAATAGCAAGATGAGCTCCACTACAGGCTGCACAATGTCTCCATGCTCAGTAAAAGAGCCTGATGAGGAGTCATCAATGGATCTTGGCCTGAATTTTGAGCTTTGTCTTGGTCATGATGCAGCACTTCGTTACAAGAAATCACATGCTGGTGCTGAGCATGTGCCATCTGCTATTGCTCCAAAGTTGGATCTTAAGTTGAGTTTATCCACTGGTTCACCTGAATCAGCTTTGACCAATGCAAGTACTGCATCATTAAATGGTCAGGATGGCTTAGAGACAGTAGCGTTCAGTTTAGTGCCAGATATTGTAGGAAAAGGATCAGAACCCTCTAATTGGGTTTTCAGGCATTCTATGGCTTCATCGTTGTATGCTTCTGAAGGAACCTACACCTTTTCTTTGCCAAAAATACCCAAAAACTTTGATGATGCTATGGCTTCTCCAGATGTCTCATCAACCATTACAGAAAGTTTGAAAAGCCCAGCTGCCTGTACTTCCGGGTTAACTAACCCTGCAAAACGCAACATTAGTACTAAATACTGTCAGTTCCCAGGATGTGAAAAAGGTGCAAGAGGGGCCTCTGGGCATTGTATAGCCCATGGTGGTGGTAGGCGATGCCTGAAACCTGGTTGTCAAAAGGGAGCCGAGGGAAGGACCATCTATTGCAAGGCTCATGGTGGAGGTAGGAGATGCCAATTTCTTGGTTGCACAAAGAGTGCCGAAGGTCGCACTGACCACTGCATAGCCCATGGTGGCGGTCGCCGCTGTAGTGAGGAAGGCTGTTCACGTGCCGCACGTGGTAAGTCTGGCTTGTGCATCAGGCATGGAGGCGGCAAGAGGTGCCAGAAGGAGAACTGCAAAAGAAGCGCAGAAGGTTATTCTGGCCTCTGCATCTCACATGGCGGTGGAAGGCGCTGTCAGTTTCCAGAATGCACCAAGGGTGCCCAGGGAAGCACAAAATTCTGCAAGGCACATGGTGGAGGAAAGCGCTGCACATTCTTGGGTTGCTCCAAAGGAGCTGAAGGTAGCACTGCTTTCTGCAAGGGGCACGGTGGAGGTAAGCGCTGCTCATTTCAGGGCGGTGGTGTCTGTCCAAAGAGTGTGCATGGTGGGACTCAGTACTGTGTTGCTCACGGCGGTGGGAAGAGGTGCGCTATGTCAGGCTGCACCAAGAGTGCTAGAGGGAGGACAGAATACTGTGTACGCCATGGTGGTGGTAAGAGATGCAAGTTTGAGGGTTGTGAAAAAAGTGCTCAGGGGAGCACTGATTTCTGTAAGGCACATGGAGGAGGCAAACGCTGCTCTTGGGGCCAGGTGGGCTCAAGCTTTGGTGTTGGTGGGCCTCCATGTGATAAGTTTGCTCGGAGCAAGACTGGTCTTTGTGCAGCTCACAGTGCTTTAGTTGAGGACCATTGTGTTCATGGTGGTGGCTCATTGGGTCCTGCAATCAAGCAGTTCACAGCTGATGCCCAGCCTGATGATGAGATGGGAGTCGCTGCAGTGAAGGGAGATGTGAGCATGATGAGCAACGATGACCAAGCTTTCCATGGTTGGAATGACCCTGGCCCGAAGAATTTTGTTCATCCTTCTGTTCCGACGCAGTCTAGCACACGTCCATTTCTGGAGGGCAGGGTCCACGGCCGTGGGCTCTTAGCTGTACTCTCTGGGAAAACTCATGGTAATGCCAGTAGCACTGAGAATGGTGCCTCCACTGCTTCTGCCATGCGCACTTGGATGTGAGGGAGGCAATTTCATCGATGAACCGTTTGCTTTTGTTCTGTTCCCGGGTTTCATGTGGTGGCCGGGTTGCAATTGATTTCCTGATGCTTGGATTTGCATAAGAACTAACTCCATGTATGATAAATAAGGGGTTGCCGATATAAATTGTGGACTTGCTATATTTTCTTCAGTGTTACTGTAATTAATGTTGTTACGATGTCTTTGTCTAGCTTATTACTATTCTGTCATTTGTTTTCGTTGTCATTCTGTATTGTCTAAGACTGAGATTAGCAGGAATTTGATTTACTTTGAGAAGTATTTTTGTCATTTTCACGTCATAAATCTTGAATATTTGGTACCTCAAGGAAAAATAGTGTTCCAAATAGCTAGCTGACGAATACTAATAAAAAGGATACCCCAACAGCCCGAAGCGACGAGCCAGCGGCCTCAAGCATATCTCCATTAACAGCGCGCCGCCCCGCACGACCGAATCGCTGCGAGATCGCGCAAGGCATCCGCTCCCGACCGCCAGGGAAGCGACCGACCAGACGGCGCCCCGACCCCTCTTGGCGGGCGGGATCTCCGACTCCAACCAAACCAAGGTGACGAACGCCGAGTGCCGCGTGTCGTCCTCATCGCCTACCGCCACGCACTTCCGAATAAGGTCAATCGAGCGACTATACAAGGGCGGTGGCTCCTTCCCAAGAAGATCCGTGACTGCGAAGACAAAGCTTCGGCCATCAACTACCACGACAAAGACGAGCGCACGCTCCTCCCGAGGCAAGCACCAACGCCACGCACTCGACGCCAAGATTCGCAAGGGTCACAGAGGGCAAGCACGCTATTTCCGGAAATACCTAACCTCCTTGACCACCAAGGCTACCAACCCAAAGATGGGCAAGACGGGTGGCGACTCATCCACGGGACGAAGGACCGAGCTCCTAGCATAGGTCACCTCACTCTTCCTCCTAACTCCCGATGTAACCGCGCCTTCCTTTCAGATAAAAGGAGGCGGGGCTAAACGATTCAAGAGGGGAGAGCGAGAACGAGAGAGGAGAGAGCGCTATCAAACCCATCTCGCTAAGCCATTGGCATTCTCGCTTGTAAAACTTTGTGCATCATCCGTACTCAAGAGTAATACAACACCACCACACGAATCGAGTAGGGACCTTCACCAACCAAGATACATCTTGGACTCACGAGTCTAACCATTCGTGGAGTGGAACGCGCGACCCTTAGACTTACAAATTTACTTGCCGCGCCTCGAAACGCGCGGTTGGCGGTTGGCGCCCAGTAGGGGGCTTCGCGCGTCGTCATCACCATCTCCGGATTCCGCTTATCTCTCGATGGCATCCACCCACCGCGACGGCATGATCGCACTGGGAACCGGATCCGCCGCCTCGACGACCGCCACCCCGACGGGAGGGCTCACGCCGTCCCCCGCCGCCTCCGAGGACAGCGCCACGAGAGCTTGGGCGCCCTCTCCGACGATTTCGCTAAGCTCCGGCTTGGGCGCCCTCGCAGCCCCGGCCGAACCCGAGGAGTGCTCGCGCGGTCGGCGAAACTCCAGAGGCCCGGCGGGTGACCATGTCACCCCGTAGGCTCGCGATCGGTGGCGATGGTGGCTACCGCCGCCTCCATCCACGAGCTCTTTGGAAGACTCTTCCGACACGACTCCGGCCCGACACGGAGTACCGCCGCGCAGCGGCACTCGCGAGTGCAACATGGCGGCACCGCCGATTTGCCCGTGGCCCTCGCGGCCGCGGACCTCCGTCCGACGACTCAGCGCAGGAGGAGGAGTGCCGCAGCAGCGCATCAACGCCGCCGGACCGCCGCGCCGAGCTCCAACAACAGCGCAAAGAGTTGGAGGAACGAAGGATCGAGCTCGACCGCCCAGCCAACTCGGGAGCAGAGGGGCTCGAGGCCCGCATGTGCTCGGCGACGCAGACGCGGCGTCGAGCACACCCCAAAGAAAGCGGAAGGGTCCGACGGTCCTCACTTCTTCCCCACGCCACCAAACGCGTGCCGCGGCGCAATGCCGCTCGAGGCCTCCCGAGCCGACCGACCCGGAGGCCAAGGCCACCTACCAAAACCTCCGGGTCGGTAGAGCACGCGCCGCAGCAAAGACATGCACGCCCCGCCCTATCGCCCGAGCCACCTCGCCACCGGGCCCGACACTGCGGCGGCCGGATGGGTCCAAGACAGCGCCGCCGCACCGCGAGCCACAACAGCTCGCGCGCCCGCGCGCTAACGCCGGTGATGCCTACGACATTCGCGCTACCCTTGAGGCGCGGAGAAAGATGGCGAGGAGGCCGCCCACTCACGGGTTGCGGGCGGCGGGCACCACCCTCGGCCGAGCCCCGACGGTCTGGATCATGGAGCGCTCGCCAGGATCCGCCAGCGGACTTCCCGCCGATTCCGAGCGCCTACCAACATTGCCAAATACACCGGGCCACAAACCTGTGTGTCTAGCTCAAGATTACCGGCCGCGTGTCGGGCGGGAGGAGCAACGGATGACCTCTTCATCATCCAATACCTTCCCATCTACCTCGCAGACTCGCCCGAGCTCGCTCGAGTACTTGCCGCCAAAACCATCGTGGATCGGACCGACTTGAAGGCCTCTTCGTCGGCAACTTCCGTGGCACTTACAAGCGCCCGGAAATTCCTCGACTGAAGGGCCGCAAACAAAGAGCCTGTGGAAACCCTCCGACTACATCCGGCGGTTTTCCCGCCAGGTAACGAGCTCCCGACATCTCCGACGCCGATGTCGTGGGAGCATTCATCTACACACTCTCGCAAGGCCTTGGTACACAAACTAGGCCGCCTCAAGCCCGTAACTACCAAGGAGCTCCTCGATATCGCCATCAACCACGCCCCCGCGAGGAGGCCGTGGGGCCATCTTCGAGGAGGAAAGGCTCAGCCGAACCCGGCCCGCATCGGGTCCCCTTCGACCGCTCCGACAAACGGAAGCGGCACGGGAAGCAGATCCGCGAGCCCCAAGTGGTCGCCACCGTCGACCGCCCTGCCAAGCAGCAGGTGCGACCGACCGTCGCGCCCGACCACTTCGAGAAGTTGATGGACGGCCCGTGCCCAAACCACGGGTTCTCCGTCAAACACAAGTACCGGGACTGCGAGGTCCTGAGGCGTTACCTCTCCAGCGTCCCCGCAACGCCGCGTGGTAAGGGGAAGAAGCCTGCCGCGGCCCCGCGGGCCGCAGAGAAAAAGGCAGACGACGAGTTCCCTGAACCCGACGGCTGCCTCATGATCTTTGGAGGACCGGCCTGCTATGCCGACAAGCGCCGGCTCAAGCTCGCTTATCGCGAGGTCCATACCGTCGCGCCATGCGTCCCCCAATACCTCCGGTGGTCGGAGTTCCCGATCACCTTTGATCGGACCGACCACCCCGACCACGTTCCACAGCCGGGGAGATACCCCCTAGTGGTCAGCCCCGTCGTGGGGAAGAAGCGCCTTTCAAAGGTGCTCATGGACGGAGGCAGCGGCCTCAACATCCTCTACGTCGAGACGCTCGACGCTATGGGGATCCCGCGCCAACCCTCCGACCCAAAGAAGGCGCCTTCCATGGCGTCATTCCCGCCAAGCAGCCCATCCACTCGGGCAGATCGACCGCTGCTACCTTTGGGGAACCGGAAACTTCCGCACCAAACCCTCGCTTTGAGGTCGTGGATTTCCCCTGCCTACCATGCCATCCTGGGAAGGCCATGTTACGCCAAATTCATGGCGGTCCCCAGCTACGCCTACCTCAAGCTGAAGATGCCAGGGCCACGGGGAGTCATCACCGTGGCATCGTCTTTCCAGCTTGCCTACAACTGCGAGCGCAGTTAGCTAGAGCTTGCCTCGGCGATCATCGCGTCTCGCCGAGCTCGACAACCTCGTGAGGAAGCCTCCGAATCCGCCCCGAGTCCAACAAGTCGGGGCGGGATCCTTCAAGTCCGCCGAGGACACGAAGGAGGTCGCGATCGATCCTCGTGATCCGACCAAGACCGTGCGGATCGAGCCACGCCCCGCCAAATAGGAAAGCGCGCCATCGACTCTTCGCACCAACAAAGACGCTTCGCATGGAGGTCCTCCGACATGCCAGAATCCCAAGGAAGTCGCCGAGCACTCCTTGAGCATCCGACTGTGCTCAAAGCCGGCCGCCTAACGCCGCGCCGCTCGACGAGGAGAAGCGCAGGATCATAGGGAGGAGATCGCCAAACTTCGGGCCGCAGGTTCAGAAAGAGGTGCGCCACCCGAGTGGCTAGCCAACCCTGTACTTGTAAAAAGAAAATGGGCAATGGAGAATGTGCGTTGACTATACGAGCCTCAACAAAGCATGTCCCAAAGATCTGCTCCTTTGCCCCGTGATCGACCAAGTCATCGACTCCACCGCAGGTGCGAGTCCTCTCTTTCTCGGATGCCTACTCGGGCTACCACCGATTGCGCTAAGGAGTCCGACCACCGCGACTTCCTTCATCACCCCGCTCGGCTCATTCGCGCACGCTACGATGCCGCTCGCCTAAAGAACGCGCGCGCTACATACCAATGATGTATGCAAACGTGCTTCAATAACCGATCGCCGTAACGCTGAGGTGTACGTCGACGATATTATCGTAAAACCAAGAAGGCCGACGACCTTGTCCCCGACCGAAGAGACCTTTGCGAACCTTCGACGATTCCGCATAAAGCTCAATCTCGAGAAATGCGCTGGGTCCCCAAAGGAAGCTCCTTGGCTTCATTGTTCCGAGCGAGGCATCGAGGCCAACCAGAGAAGATATTAGCAATCGCAAGGATGGGCCCAATCAGCAACCTCAAGGGGGTCCAGAGGCTGACCGGATGCCTGGCAGCTTTGAGCGGTTTCATGTCTCGCCTCGGCGAGCGCGGAATACCACTCTACAGGCTACTCAAGAGATCCGACCGCTTTAGCTGGACCCCAGAGGCTCAGGAGGCCCTCACCCGCCTGAAGGCCTTCTGCCCTCGCCTCGAGCCTGGTCGCTCGCACAGGGAGCTGCTTCTCTACATCGCCGCCACTACCCAAGTCGTCAGCGCGGCCCTCGTGGTGGAGCGAGCGGAAGAAGGCCGCGAGCTTAAGGTACAACGGCCAGTTTACTTCATTAGCGAGGTCCTTCCGAGTCCAAGACTCTGTACCGCAGTGCGTGGTTACTCTACGCGGTGCTCATTGCGAAGAGGAAGCTCGCCCACTACTTCGATCAAGACAACATCACCGTGGTGACCACGCCCCGTTAGGCGAGATCGTCCGCAACCGCGACGCGGGAAGGATAGCCAAGTGGGCACTCGAGCTCGGCCGCCACGACATCACATACGTCCCCTGACGGCGATCAAGTCGCAGTTCTAGCCGACTTCACACCGAGTGGACCAAACCCGTGCACCACAAAGTGATCGAAGACCCCAGCATCGACAATGTACTTCGATGGGTCTTACAACAAGAATGGCGCGGCGCTGGAGTTGTCATCATCTCCCACTTGGGAACAAGCTCCAAGACGCCATCAGCCGCTGACGCCACCAACAACGCCGCCGAGTCACGAGGCCCTCGCCAACGGTCTCGGATCGCCGCCGACCTCGGTGCTCGCCGACTTACGCCCACGGGACTCCAAGCTTGTCGTCGACCAAGTCATGAAGGCCGCGGAGCCCCGAGACGCCCGTATGGCGCGATCGTCGAGAAGCGCGCGAGCTCGGCGCGGTTCAAGGGCTTCGAGCCACCATAGCTACCGACGCTACAATAGCGACGCCGACTACCGCCAATCGGCCTCCAGAGAGCCGGTCCCGCCGGATCTTCGTCTGCGACCTCCGCGCCTTCCATCCGGTGGGCCCGGTGGCGAACGATCCCCGACCTACCTAGCACGGTCGCCCGACCGCCGCGGGCCGGGCGTAGACTTGGCCGGTCGAGCCACGGCGTTAGCAACCGAGTCCGACCGAGAAAGCCATTCATAGATCGCTTGACGGACGGGTCGCTTCTCTCGACCGACCGAGGCCGGCGCCGCCCGCGAGCAAAGTCTTTCGTCCGATCGGTCCGACTTTACAAAGGAGCCCTCCGGGTCCTCCAAAAGTGCATTCGCCGACCAAGGAAAACAACCATCGGACGACATACACGGCTGAATTTGCGGTCACCACGCCGCGCCCGATCTCGGTGGGAAAGGCCTTTCGCAAGGTTTCTATTGGCCGACCGCCGTGTCCGACGCAGAGCGATCGCACGCACCGCGAAGGATGCCAATTCTTTGCCGCGCATACATCCGCCACCGAGCCATGCGCATAATCCCCATCACGTGGCCTTTGCGGTTTGGGGCTCGATCCGGCGGGCCTTTCAAGAAAGCGCCCGGGCTTTACCCATTTGCTCGCCGCGTGGACAAGTTCACCAAGTGGATAGAGGCTGCCGCGGTAAGCGCCACGCCGGCACAAGCGCCATCTTCTTCCGCGACATAGTCTTTCGATTCGAGTCCCAAACTCCATCATCACCGACAACTAACGCAGTTCACGGGAAGGAATTCTCGAGTTCTCGCGATGACTTCAACATCCGCGTCGATTGGGCGCCGTGGCCCATCCGCGACCAACGGCCGTGTCGAGCGCGCAAACGGCATGATCCTTCAAGGGCTCAAGCCGCGGATCTTGATCGGCTCAAGCACTTCGCGGGTGTCGGGCGACCGAAGTTACCCTCCGTCCTCCGAGTCTACGGACCACGCCGACCGGGCGACCGGGTTCACACCGTTCTTTATGGTATACGGCCGAGGCCGCCTTGCCGATGCACTGGAGTATGGCGCCCCAAGACCGCAAGCTTCGAGGAGGCTCGGGGCTCGCCGACAACAAGACTCCGTCGACCGGATCGACGAGGCGCATGACGTGGCCGCCCCGCGATCGGCCGATATCAACAAGCTCGCGACGTTACCACGGCCCGCCAGTTCGAGGCGGTCTTTTTCGTCGGGCGACTGGTCTGCGTCGGGTCCGCACCAAGAAGGATAAGCACAAGCCGTCGCCTCACAGGAAGGCCCTTCACCATCGTGCAGATCCTCCTACCGCACCTTCGGCTCAAGGACACCGACGGTCGATCCTTCCAAATGCATGGAATATAGAAAAGTTAAGGCGATTCTATCCCTAAACTCTTTTCCTCTTCCTAGCATGCTCTTTACTTTCTTCCTTCCGAGCACCGGTCGCCATGCGACGACTGGGTCGCCTTCGACGCCCTGCTCAGCCGCTCCCGGTCGGCAAGGCCGCTGGTTGATGACCCAACCGACCACAAGGTCCTTCCCGAGCGGTAACCCTTTGACCCAAGTGCTACGACCACGCCCCAGCGGCGGCATGGTTGCTAACACTTGCGGAAGAAGGGAGTACCGAGTGGAGTGACCTTGGGTCGGCAGGAACACTCCTCCCGCACGAACTCGCCTATCCCACGCGCTTATGAGGGTACGTGACCCGACCGTCGAGGTCCATCCCGAGCAGTAACCCTCTCAACCCAAGTGTTACGGCCACGCCCCGGCTATGGTTGCTAAGTAGCACTTCGCGGAAGAAGGAAGTGCCCGAGTGGAAAGATCCTCGCCGGTCTAGAACACTCCTATCCTCACAAGTGCGCCTAACCATTGCATAGCCAAGTCTCCAATCCACCTCGCTCCTCCCAAAATGACCCGACCCACGATAAATGACCCTGCGGTCCTTAAGGCTATGGTCGCCAAACGCTCATCCTAAATACGAAAAAGGACGAGGGACGATTTCGGGACTTGATAATTTCAAGATTGTTTAAATAGCGGTCTTTACAATCTAAGAAGGATAAAGCTAACTTTTTCTATTCTTCTTGGCGGGCGGCCGTGGCGAGGCGGAGAGTTGGTCGCCTCGCTTCTGGAGGGCGGCTGCGGCGGATGCGGTGGCGATCTCCCGGCGGCGGCTCGACCAGAGCTCGAACCGGTCGATCTCCTCGCCGATCCGGTTCCAGCCACGCCGCCCCCACCACCGCGAGGTCGATGCCGTCGTAGTACGAGATGGTGTTGACCAGCCGATGAAGCTCAAGCGCAGCCACGGTGACCACCGCCTCTTCTACGGTCCGGCATTCGGGCGGCAGCGGGGCAGGGCACTCGGCCTGCCCGGCCCAAGGATGCGGTCGCAGACCTCCCGACCGCCTTGCGAGGGCCTCGGTTCGGCGCTCATCTCGCCCGACCGTCCTCCGCAACCTTCAACGCCGCCGGGCCTCGCCCCGCCACGATCGCCACGCCGCGGGCATCCGGCCGTTCTCTGCGCCTCCATGGCGACGCCGATTCTTCTGCGCCTCGCAGATTGCGGAGATTTTGATAAGTTCGCCTGTGGGTCGCACCCCAAACTTAATCAAGAATTGAGACACTTACCGCCGCAGAGTTGGTCGATTGCGCCCGACTTGGCGCCAGATGAAGTCTTCACCGGCGGCTCCTTCGGCGATCGCCGCTCACGGAGCGAACTCGGCGGCGTCCCCCCGAGCCTTGTTTCGCTCGGATCGCAGACGTGTTACTGCGTCTGCGCGATCCTCCGCGGCAACGGCGGATCCTTGGCCTCGGTGACCTCCGTCGTGGAGGACTCGATTCGCCACTTTCGCCTCAAAGCCTCGGCTCCTAGGCGCCATCATGAAGGGCCTTTGTGGCCTCTTCAAATCCTTGGCGGATCACCACCGCCCGACCTCCTAATGCCTGTGGCCTCCGGCTAGGCGCACTCAAGGCGCACTGATCAGACTCTTCCGCCGCACGCTACCACGACCGCTTGAGCGCCGCAGAGCTCAACTCGACGACGGCGAGCCCGCAAGTCGCAAAAATGTGGACACTCCGTTAGTCGCACGGAAGAACCATCAAAATGTGCAACGAATCGTAACTTTTCTACCGACTTACGAGCGATCGGGCCGACTTCGACCATCATATCCAGCTACCGGTGGAAGACTTGAGCAAGGGCCGACCTTCACGGACCGCCCTATCTCGCCGGCGTCAGCCCGCGCTTTGCCAAGGACGGCCCACTCGCTCTCCTCCGCCGACCCAGATGCCCGACCGGAATTACACCCGGTGGCGCCGCCGCCTGTCGGGCGGACGCCGCCGTCAAAGCACTATGGGCAAGGGTGACGAGGTCAACCTTCGAAACCCCTCGGCGACTGCGCCGAGGAGCATCGGTCGGCACCTCCCCAGGACGAGGGTCGGGCACCTCCGTCGCCGACTCGCCACGATCCGGCGCGATCACCGGCGGCGCCATTGTCTCATCCTCCAAACGACGATCACGTCGTCCGGAGGGTCTCGCCGAGGCGGCGAAAGTTCTTCTTGGGCACGACCTCCGGGTGGGCCCCGCCCTCAAGGCGATCACGCGGACGCCGACGCCGCGACCTTCGCCGACCCAACCGGGTCCTCAAATCACCGGCGCCAGCATTTGCGGGCCGATGTGGCACGCCCCACGGTCACCCTCAGATAGGCGCCGTGACGTTGCAAAGATTCAAGAGTCGCTCGGACGGCTTTGCCAAAAAGAAAATGCTCCAATAAAAGAATACACTTACAAGGCCGAAGCGGGTGCGTGGCACGCGCGCGCCTCTTTGCCGCCCCGCCAGGGCAGTCGGCGGCCGCTTCCCGGCCACCTCCACCGAGACGCGACGACCGCAAGCGCAAGATCACCCCGCCTGGGATCCGTGGCCACGGGCCCGTGATGCCGCCTCGCCGAGTCCACGCCGCCGCCGCCGATCGGCGGTCGAAAAACCCACCATAGGGGTGGCCGAGGCACTCCCGCATTGTCGATGGAGGTTGTCCCACGGCGGTGGTCTCCGACATCTCGCCGCAGCGCTTCGCCGCTGCGTTCCTTACTTTTCTTCCTCCTCCTTTCCTCCTTCCGCTTCTTGCGGGAGAGTCGACCTCTGTCCTCGCCGGCGGCCGCTCGCGCTTCCTTATCCCGGGAGCGGCGCTGGGAAGACATCCCCAAGAGCCCCGAGAGGATGCGGGAATGTCGGTCAAGTGCTAAGGACAAAGAAAGAGAAGAAGAAAGGAATTTCACCGCTTACAGTTGGCGGAAAAGCCGCGAGAATGGCTCCGGTGGCCATCCGCGCCACCGTGGCACTTCCGCCAGAACGGCCGCCACCCGACTCCACCTCGACGCTGCCGGCTCGGGTTCGCCATCCTCGCCCGGCCGGACGGCCCGATACCGAACAGAGGTGCGGCTCGTGCACAAGTGGTTGCACACGCATCCCCATGAAGGCGCGCACAACCACGCCCGGTGAGCCCGCCTCCTTTGAGCCCCCGACCGCTCCACGATCGGCCGCTTGTTCTTCTCCTCTTTTCGCACCCAGCCCACCGCCTCCGCCATGGGAAGCTCGCCGGTGAAACGAGGGGCGCTGTCGCCGACGTTTGAACGTAGAGCCATTCGAACGCCACCCTTGTTGGACGAGGCGCTTTACCTCCGTGTACTCCGTGTTCGACCGGGCGGCCGAGGGCCAGCCACCTGTGGCGCCCAAGGCTCGACGGCCGCCCTTCGAGCCTTGCTCGAAGAAGTGCCTCCACAACGCCAAAGGCGGCTCGATCCCCAAGAAGGCTTCGCGACAACGTGATGAAGATGGCGATGTGGAGGACCCCATTGGGGTTGAGGTGGTGCACCTCCACCTTGTAATGAAACAACAGCCCCGGACGAACGTGCAATGGCAGCCAAAGCGCGCCAAGAACGAGGCGGCACCATGATCTCGCCGCCGCGGCGCGGGGTGGCAGCCCCGGTCGGCACCCTCCAAACGGAAAGGTCTGAAGATGAGGAAGCCCTTCTTCACCAAGCCGAAGCGCGACGCCTTGTCTTGCGCGAGCACTCCGCCACGACATCTTCACTGGGGAGACGATGGAAGGTGAGAAAGAAAGGTCGGGTTTTTTTCCTTAGCTCTCTGGTGCTTTTCTTGTTTGAGGCGAGACAGAGAGGGCAAGAAAGCGTGACCACTCGAAAGCACCCAACGGGCGATTATAGAGGACGAGCGAACGCCGCCAAGCAGCGCCCGTCAAGCGGCGTCGCGACCACCCTCGCTGTCGCGCCACCGTAACTCCTGGGCCTAATACCACTCCGCTTTTAATCCTCGCCTTGTCAGCGCCAAGGGCCATAAAGACGCCGCCCAACAACGTGTCCCGAACCTCTCGGTCTCGCTTTAGGCCGAACAGTTGCTCGGGCGCGCGAGAAGCCCATCACGGGCGCTGCGCCCCAGACGGCAAAGCTTTGTGGCTTGCGCCAGGCCCAGCCGAGGAGTGGGTTCAAAAGGCCTACCCCACCGAGATGGGTATAAAGCCGCCCAAACAAAACTTGAGCAAGGGGCGGTATGAGGTGAGCCCCACGGTGGGCCCTCGGCTAGGTCGGCCGACGGCCTAATCACCTCTACTCGCGCCCGAGACCATACTTCACACTCTCCCGGAGCTCATCAATGAGCGACACCACCGGTGTGCTCGGGTCGTGCGGACGACCCAGAGTCCATACGGGATTGAGTAGAGAAAGGTTTTTATGGGTCGCCCCCACGCAGGCGGGACACCCTACTGCGGGACCGTCCGCTCGGAAGGGTCCCCTTGGCGGGACCTCCCAGACCCACTCGGACTACCCGCTATTAGCTCCACGAGCACGGCGCTCAAACCAACGCAGTAAACGCGCCGCTCATCCCCTCCAGTCCCACACCGCGGATGGGGTATACATGTGGGATAGACGGCGCCATTCCTCGCAGCTACCTCGCCCGACGAGGACTCGAGAAGAATGCCCCACGCCCAGCTTCACGACGACAGAACGAGCACTCACGCCCGCCACGACGCGGAACGAGCACTCACGCCCAGCCTATTTACAGAACGAGCACTCATGTCTAGCTACGACGTTAAACGAGCACTCGGACACCGTAACCTCACAGAGGCATCCGGCCGTCCCGCCGACCAAGGCACTCGGACACCGTAACCTCACAGAGGCATCCGGCCGCCCCGCCACCAAGGCACTCGGACACCAACCTCACAGAGGCATCCGGCCGCCCCCGCCGACCAAGGCACCGTCTAGCTACGACGTTAAACAAGCACTCGGACACCCGAACCTCACAGAGGCATCCGGCCGTCCCCGCCGACCAAGGCACTTTGACACCGTAACCTCACAGAGGCATCCGGCCGTCCCGCCGACCAAGGCACTCGGACACCGAACCTCACAGAGGCATCCGGCCGTCCCCGCCACCAAGGCACCGTTTAGCTACGACGTTAAACGAGCACTCGGACACCAACCTCACAGAGGCATCCGGCCGCCCCGCCGACCAAGACACTCGGACACCGTAACCTCACAGAGGCATCCGGCCGCCCCGCCCGACCAAGGCACTTGACACTAGAACCTCACAGAGGCATCCGGCCGCCCTCGCCGACCAAGGCACTCGGACACCGTAACCTCACAGAGGCATCCGGCCGCCCCGCCGACCAAGGCACTCGGACACCCGAACCACACAGAGGCATCCGGCCGCCCTCGCCGACCAAGGCATCGTCTAGCTACGACGTTAAACGAGCACTCGGACACCGTAACCTCACAGAGGCATCCGGCCGTCCCGCCACCAAGGCACTCAACACCGTAACCTCACAGAGGCATCCGGCCGCCCCGCCGACCAAGGTACTCGGACACCGAACCTCACAGAGGCATCCGGCCGCCCCGCCGACCAAGGCACTTGGACACCCGAACCTCACAGAGGCATCCGGCCGCCCCCGCCACCAAGGCACCGTTTAGCTACGATGATAAACGAGCACTCGGACACCGAACCTCACAGAGGCATCCGGCCGTCCCTGCCGACCAAGGCACTGTCTAGCTACGACGTTAAACGAGCACTCGGACACCCGAACCTCACAGAGGCATCCGGTCGTCCTTGCCGGCCAAGGCACTGTCTAGCTACGACGTTAAACGAACACTCGGACACCCGAACCTCACAGAGGCATCCGGTCGCCCTGCCGACCAAGGCGCCATCCACAACGATTAAAATTAAAGCAAACTCATCGCAAAGACATTTTCATGAAGAAAAAGAAAATTTCATTATAGGCCAACAGGCTCAAACTTTACACGACTTTACACACAGTACCCGACAGATACAAGAGTGGCCACGCTGCACCACGGCAGGACTCTACCCACGCCTAGAACCTATCAAACATCCGTGCGGCATCGGTGGCACCGACGGCATGTCGGTAGGCCCTTGCTCGGTCGACGGATACCGCCGCGCCGCTGGCAACACGCCGATGCCCTCACGCTGCTCGGCGACATCGACGCGGCCGCACTAACTACGGTCGGCGCCTTGCACCATCGCCTCCGTAAGGCCCCCTTACCACCTCGAGCCTCGAACGGTCTCGGCGGTACACACAACGAAGCGCGTCGCTGGCTGCAGCTTCTTCCTCCCCGAGCTCGGCCATCGCCGGTCGAACTCACCCAAAGCTCGCCAGAGGATCTTCTTCTTCCATCTGCGACGCCATCGCGAAGCTAAAGACTAGAGGGTGTCTCAAGCCATTTGAAAGAACAAAAGAAAAGCTCTCATCCCTTCAAGCAAGCTACGCCGCGCAGATATATATATCCGGACGAAGGAGGCTAAGCGCCTCAGAGTAAATGCGGTGCCGAAACGAAGCATCCTTCACCGTAAACCCGAGGAAGTCAAGAAGACGAGCAGCGCGCGCGCGCAAACTATACTCGGCATGCGCAACGAGGCGAGTAAAGCCCCCGCGGTTCAAATGCCCCGCCAAACTCCAGACAGCCGCCGGATCCAACGGCACACCGACGGAAATCGCTAGCCGGATCGGCCGGACCGACCTACCAGCCCGCCACCACTTTCGTCCAAGTTCAACCCCAACCGAACCGCCAAATCGCTTGGGAGTTCGGGGCTATCGACGAATACTAATAAAAGGATACCCCAACGGCCCGGCGACGAGCGCCGCCTCAAGCATATCTCCACTTAACAGTAGCGCCGCGCCGCCGCCGACCGAATCGCTGCGAGATCAGGCGAGGCATCCGCCCCGACCGCCAGGGAAGCGATCCGACAGACGGCGCCCCGACCCTCTTGGCGGGCGGATCTCCGACTCCAACCAAACCAAGGTGACGAACGCCGAGTGCCGCGTGTCGTCCTCATCGCCTACCGCCACGCACCCCGAATAAGGTCAATCGAGCGACTATACAAGGCGGTGGCTCCTTCCCAAGAAGATCCGTGATCGCAGAAGACAAAGCTTTCGGCCCCATCAACTACCACGACAAAGACGAGCGCACGCTCCTCCCGAGGCAAAGCACCAACGCCACGCACTCGACGCCAAGATTCGCAAGGGTCACAGAGGGCAAGCACGCTATTTCCGAAATACCTAACCTCCCCGACCACCAAGGCTACCAACCCAAAGATGGGCAAGACGGGTGGCGACCACCCACGGACGAAGGACCGGAGCTCCTAGCATAGGTCACCTCGCTCTTCCTCCTAACTCTCGATGTAACCTGCCCCTTCCTTCTGTATAAAAGGAGGCAGGGCTAAACGATTCAAGAGGGGAGAGCGAGAACGAGAGAGGGAGAGAGCGCTATCAAACCCATCTCGCTAAGCCATTGGCATTCTCGCTTGTAAAACTTTGTGCAGTCATCTGTACCAAGAGTAATACAACACCACCACACGAACTGGAGTAGGGACCTTCAGCCTGAACCAGTATACATCTTGGACTCACGAGTCTAACCATTCAGGGAGTGGAACGCGCGACCCCCTAGACTTACAAATTTACTTGCCGGCGCTCTCGAAAACGCCGACACTAGCCATAGCGTGGCTATAGCTTTTTTTACCCTAAACGTGAAGCTACGGGCCAATGTTTCGCTATTTTAGCGATAGTTCTGCTATTTGACATAGTTTGTAGCTACCCATGGGTCAAAACATTAGGCCCATTTTGAAATCTAACATTACTAAAATCTAGTAAGAGATTTCATCTCGCCCTTTTTCAATAATTCAATATCTATATTTCTCAGTGCTTAAGTAATTATTGTTAAAAATATTATGATATAATTATCATTTATGATCTTTTGAACATTTATCAGTATGTTTGTCGATTTCAGACTTGACTCGTATTCTTACTATAAAAATATTAGAACCAAGATATCAATGTTTTAATGATTTGTTTGGAGGTGACTTATATTTATATTTACAAATCTTTTAAATAGTTAGCTATAGCATGGCTATAGCTGCGTTATAGTTTTTTTACCCCTGTTTGCACCAAAATTTGGCCGGTATAATTGATAGAGTTCAAATCTGGATAATTCTAGTATGGAAATTAAAGTTATATAATTTGGAAATATATGACCGATTTGGATGAATAAGTCAGATTTGGATATCTAGTCGACATCGGTCCAAAGAAGGAATTTCATCTGTACGAGATAAAGGCCGATACGGATTATGATTGATAACACATTGAAAAAGGATACGATCGGCCTATGCACTATAAAAAGGATCAAGAGCGAGCCGAAGCTATACAACAATAAATCAAACAACTCGCACATACTTTTATTTACTTTCTTGTCGACTAGGAGCAGCTCTTGTAATTTAGAATCTTTATAATTCGTCTTTGATCAATAAAGTTGCGCATCACCGATTGTTGATCATCTTCGATTACATCAATCTACCTAGGTTTTCTTTTCTCCGATCTAGTTGCGCATTGCCTTTTTTTGCGAAAAAATTGCATTTACCAAATCTTCTAACCAGCCTTAAAAAGTTGTTTAGATTTATCGTCGCTTACAATTTAATCGGCTCGAGTAGCTGTTTAAATCTCTTGCTGATTTTTACATAAAATCGGTTTTGATTATTATTTCAATCCATCTTGCTGATTGCAGGATCAAATCGGCTGGCACGCCCTGAATCAAAATTAAACCCAGTGTTTACGTGTGTTTGAGCCGATTAATCATTCGTCGTATTTTTCGGCGCCAACAACCCCAAAAGTAAAGTTACGAGCCAATGTTTCGCTATATTAACTACATGCGCTATACCTGCTCCGCTATCCTACATAAATACTCATGGGTCAAAATGTTAGGTCTATTTTGAAATTTAACATTACTAAAAGGCCCAAATGCGTCTCTTGTAAGTTTGAACTATGAGAAAACCTAGTAAGAGATCTGATCTCGTCTTTTTCCAATAATTCAATATCTATATTTCTCAATGATTAAGTATTTATTGTCAAGAACATTATGATATAATTATCATTTATGATCTTTTGGACATGTATCAGTACATTTGTTGATTCCAGACTTGACTCATATTTTTACTATAAAAATTTAGTACCAAAGTATCATGTTTTATTGATTTGTATATATATATATATATATGAAGCCAAAATGGGGCACCATGATTTCAAATGCGCGAATTCAAGCCATATTCGAGTATATTTTTCAAAAATTTAGTTTTAGGGTATATACCCATCAATAACAATTCAAATGAAACACATAACTTTGAAAAAATATACTCGAATTCAAAGATTTTGAACGAGTTTGGATCACATGTTTTGCTTATTTATATATAAAATCAGCACATACCTACAACCAAACTATCATAAAAAAAGGGAAACTCTAGTTTGAATTTCAGTTCAAACTTGTTTGAACTAGTTAGTAAACTGGTTAAACTCAGTATTCTAAAAATTTCAAAAAAATTCGCATGATAATACATAGAGAAAATATCCTCTTTAGATCATGGTGCCCTAGGTAATTATACTATATATATATATAGTATAATTACCTAGGACACCATGGTGCCCATGCTCCATGATCCAAAACGGGTATTTTCCCTATGTATTTTTATGCGATATTTTTTGAAATTTCTATGATGCTGAGTTTAATCAGTTTACTAACTAGTTCAAACAAGTTTGAACTGAAATTCAAACTAGAGTTTCCCTTTTTGATGATAGTTTGGTTGTAGGTATGTGCTGATTTTATATATAAATCAGCAAAGCATGTGATCCAAACTTGTTCAAAATCTTTGAATTCGAGTATGCTTTTTCAAAGGTATGTGTTTCATTTGAATTGTTATAGATAGGTATATGCCCTAAAACTAAATTTTTTGAAAAATATACTCGAATATAGCTTGAATTCACGCATTTGAAATCATGGTGCCCGGGCACCATGGTGCCCCATTTCGGCTTCATATATATATTATACTATATATATAGTATAATTACTTAGGACACCATGGTGCCCAGGCACCATGATCCAAAAAGGGTATTTTCTCTATGTGTTTTATTGCGATTTTTTTTGAAATTTTTAGGATGCTGAGTTTAACTAGTTTACTAACTAGTTCAAACAAGCTTGAACTGAAATTCAAATTAGAGTTTCCTTTTTTGATGATAGTTTGGTTGTAGGTATGTGCTAATTATATATATAAATCAGCAAAACATGTGATCCAAACTCGTTTAAAATATTTGAATTCGAGTATATTTTTTCAAAGGTATGTGTTTCATTTGAATTGTTATAGATGGGTATATACCCTAAAACTGAAATTTTTGAAAAATATACTCAAATATGGCTTGAATTCGCGCATTTGAAATCATGGTGCCCAGGTAATTATATATATATATATATAGGAAGCCGAAATAGGGCACCATGGTACCTTTGCACCATGATTTTAAATGCGTGTATTCAAGCCATATTCGAGTATATTTTTCAAAAATTTTAGTTTTACGGTATATACTCATCTATAAAAATTTAAATGAAACGCATAGCTTTGAAAAAATATTTCGAATTCAAAGATTTTGAACGAATTTGGATCACATGCTTTGTTGATTTATATATAAAATCAGCACATACCTACAACCAAACTATCATCAAAAAGGGAAACTCTAGTTTGAATTTCAGTTCAAATTTGTTTGAACTAGTTAGTAAATTTGTTAAACTCAGTATCCTAAAAATTTCAAAAAAATTCGCATAAAAATACATAGAGAAAATATCTTTTTTAGATCATGGTGCTCAGTCACCATGGTACTCTGGGTAATTATATATACTAGTATAGTGCCAGTGCTAACGCTACGACAGTAGTACATCCGCTTATCAATTAAATGAGAAGATAAGTATGAATATAACACTTAATAGTAAATAATCTTGTGATCACATTGTACGTACTACATATTTAGAAGGAGAGCGAATCAAACAAGGAAATAAATAGGGAAGATCCGCATGCAAGGAAACCAGAATTGAATTTTTTTACTGTCCTGATCAAAACTGTATGTACTACATATTTGGAAGGAGAGCGAATCAAACAAGGAAATAAACAGGGAGGATCCGCATGCAAGGAAACCGAATTGAATTTTTATCGTTCTTGCCTCGTGATCGTATTTTTTTCCGAATATAACCTTTTCGAGATTTTTTACGGATCTAGCCCCATATAGCCTAATTTGTGCATGAGAGCGCTGATTTTTTTCATTTTTATCCACGGAACCGGCGGTTTGTGAGTCTTGTTTAAATTTTTTAATTTTTCTCGCGGAACCATCACGGCGAAGCTATTTAATTTTTATCTTTTTCTCTCATGGATCCGGTCCACGAGGACGCTTTATTTTTCCATATTTTTCCAAAATTATTCAGTGGACGGGCACCGCTTGAATTTTTTTTTTCATTTTTTCTCTCACGCTTGAATTTTTCAGCGGCCACCAAGCATTTATTTTTTTTGCCAAAATTATTAAGCTTGATTTAACACCGCTTGATTGTTTTTTTATTTTTCGGAATTTTTACTTGTGTTGGCATTATCGTTATAATTTTTCTCTGAATCACTCTCGCGACGATGAATTTACGATTGTAGCCTCGAGCCGGAAAAATTCAGAGGAGCGGTGGCGCGGTATTATTTACCAGTGCTCAGGCTCGAACTTTTTACTATATTAGTATCGTCGTTATAATTTTTCTAAATCAGGCTCTCGGGCGATAAATTTGCGATTGTAGCCTTGAGACGTAAAAATCAACAGAGAGGTGCTAGAATTTTTTCCGCGGTTTCCTTTTCCCAAAGACGTAATATATGGTCCTTTCCTTTTAGGACGTTTGTTTCTTTTCCTTGATTCCAAGACGCTTGTTTCCTTTTCCTTGTTGATCTTTGGAGGTGAGAGAAGGTCCATTGTGGGTCACAGGATGATTTGGAAAAATATGGAAAAATAAATCTGCGCTCGTCGATCATTGGATCCGCAAGAAAAAAAGATAAAATTAAATAAATACCGACACCGGTTCCGCGAGAAAAATTGAAAAAATTAAGCAAGACTCACGCAGACAGTTGGTTCCTTAGATAAAAATAAAACAAAATTCAATGCTCTCCGTATACCAAATTAGGCTCTATGGGGCTAGATCTGTAAAAATCTCAAGAAGGGTCATATCCGGAATAAAATACGATCACAATGCCAGGACAATAAAAAATTCAAGTCTTGTTTCCTTGCATGTGGATCTTCGTGTTTATTTCTTTGTTTGATTCACCCTCCTTCCAAATATGTAGTACGCATAATTTTGGTCAAGAAAATTCAAGTCCTGTTTCCTTGCATGCGGATCCTCCTTATTTATTTCCTTGTTTGATTCGCTCTCCTTCCAAATATGTAGGTGGGGGAGGTCTGTTGTGGGCCACAGAGATGATTAGACACACTAAATAATGGCCATCGGATGTGGGTGAGTAAAACTGAGGAAATATCTGAGACGTTCATTTTGATGAATGCAAGTTTCTGGGGACGTTTTGCTGGGTGCACGAACATTGGGCCATCTCTAATGAGGTGCATTATTTAGGGTGGACGTAGGAAAAATTGCTTAGGTGCATTATAAAGGGTATAGATATATATATAAAATAGTATTAACTCCTACTTCATCCACAGTCATTGTTCGATGAGATCCGTGAGTCCAATTGAAGCTACTGGTGGTGAAAATATTGGATTTGTGTGAGCCCGATCCAATATTTTGCAGATATTGTTCCTCCTATTTGAATCAAAATGCAGTCCAACTGAATCGCTATTTGCGTTGAAGCTCATATGGTCATTGCGATCTGGAGTCCAGGCCAACTGAATCGCTATTTCCGGTGAAGCTCCCATTGCTGTGGCGATCTGGAATCTAGTTCAACTGATTCGGTATTTCCGGTGAAGCTCTCGTAGCTATCGCTATATGGACGCTGCCATTTTGAATCGGGAATCCAGAGGTCGCTGACATCTCTTTCGCGTTCTGGCCGACGCCTTTACTGGCTTCGATCATCGCCGGCGAACTGGCCGCTGCCTAATCACCATCAGCTCGTCGCCGATGAACTGGTGTTCGTCTTCCTGCCCTCATCTGATCTATCACCAGCGGTATGTTCATGTTTGTTGTAAAGTTCATCTGAAATTAAATTTTTTTTCTCTGTTTTAGGTTCAGATGTTGTCCTGATCTGGCGTGTTGCTTCCTTGAAAAATCCTGTTGATTGATCTGTTCTACCACTGTGTATCAGGTGAATCTTGTTAGTTTTGGATCTGGTGGTGGTATTTGATACGAGGCGATCCTAGTGCATGTTTGAGCCTATCACGGAGGGGCACAGTTGCAGCGGCAGCGGGACCGATCCGAGCGCAAGGCGAGACGTCGCGGCTGCATCCATCCTGGCGCAGGCCGGAGCGTGATTTAGCTTGGCTTCGTGGCACGATTTAAGACAACTTCGAGCCATCGTGTGCGAGTAACGGCAGCGAGGACGATGAGGATGGGCCGTGCGACGGCGGCATGGTCTCGTGCCGACCGGACGCCCGTTCATGCATGTGCCGGCACGCGTCCAAGCGTGGGATGACCAAAGATGCAGGTGTAGGGACGATGAGGTAGAAGTATACTTCTTGTTCTTCTACATATACTCAATTGGTGCATTATTATCTGCCTGCATGTTAGGTGACACAGCAAGTTCCCCTGTGAGCAGCCTTTTCCTTCATAACTATTTTTATGGATCTCTAATGCAGTATACAACTATATTGCAGTAATCTATCTCTGATTCTGATACACAGTTGATACGTAGAGAGGGCTGTGCAGGAGGCGATCGGGTGGTTTTACTCGGCAGAAGAGGGGAAATCGGGCTGCTGAGGAGAGGCGAGGCGAGGCGAGGCGACGTACCAATTGCAACACCACTGACACTAGTATGCAGCTCTGATGTTTAGAGTTTAGGTTTCAGATGCTGCTTCCCGACAAAATATGTCATGTGTTGTGTAAGGATTCAGATCCTGCTACACGGGACGAAAGAATTGCCAATGCTGTATGCCGGGATAATACGTCCTTCTGGTACCATGCACTCATCTATACCCCTTTATAATGCATCTAAGCAATTTTTTCTACATCCACCCTAAATAATACACCTCATTAGAGATGGCCCAATGTTCGTGCACCCAGTAAAACGTCCCCAGAAACTTGCATTCATCAAAATGAACGTTTCAGATCTTTCCTCAGTTTTACTCACCCACATCCGATGGCCGTTGTTTAATGTGTCTAACTCATTCATTCATGTGGCCCACAACAGGAGAGTCCGCACATATATATTTCAATTGAACTATATATATGGAATTTATGTTGCAAATCTAAATCCATTTGATTTCGATTCAATATTTACCATACCAGTCAGTACCATGAATCGCGCGCTTAATTTTCTTCCATTCATGCATGTGCACCACATCCTATACAAGGCGCCACGCATCACCGCCATAATATTATTTAGCTAAAAATATTATATAAGGAATGTGTGTATGGAATGCAATTATCGTAGTGATAAATATAAGGAATAAGTTCATTTTAAGACTTATTCCTAAATACACTATAGGAAGTAACTGATATTCTGATAATAATTAACCTCAATCAGACGCACAAATGATGTTATATATTAGCATTCATATTTAGATGACAATTAAGGAAGTTATTATTGGTCCACTTTTCAGATGACATCTCACGCCCATGCGGCGTTCGACCCGCCCGCGCCGACTACACGTGGGCTTGCGTCGCGCGATCGGCCTGCCGGAGATGGACGCGTACCTTTGCGCGGAGCAGGAGGCGGCAAAGGCTGTCGACGCCGTGCTCGCGGAGGCGATGCTGGCGAGCGCGGTACGTGGAGGAGATCAAGGGTAACACCTTCGGGCATGCGAATCCTCCCTGTTTATTTTCTTGTTTGATTCACTCTCCTTCCAAATATGTAGTACATACAGTTTTGGCAATTCAAGTCTGGTTTCCTTGCATGCAGATCCTCCTGTTTATTTCCTTGTTTGATTCGCTCTCCTTCTAAATATTTAGTACGTACAATGTGATCACAAGATTATTTATTATTAAGTATTATATTCATACTTATCTTTTATTTAAGGAATAAGTTCATTTTAGGACTTATTCCTAAACACACTATGGGAAGTAACAGATATTCTGATAATAATTAGCTTCAATCAGGACGCACAAATGTTGTTATATGTTAGCATTCATATTTGGATAATAATTAGGGAAGTCATTATTGGTCCAGCTTTTCAGGATGACATACTGCTGCTCGTGCAGCGTTCGACCTGCCCGGCGCCGACTACACCAGGGGCTTGCGCCGCGCGATCGGTCTGCCGAAGATGGACGCGTACCTTTGCGCGGAGCGGGAGGCGACGGAGGTCGCCGACGCGCGCGCGCGGAGGCGATCGTTGGCGGCGTGACGTGAAGGAGATCAAGGGCAACACCTTCGGGCATGCGGATCCTCCCTGTTTATTTCCTTGTTTGATTCGCTCTCCTTCCAAATATGTAGTACATACAGTTTTGGCAATTCAAGTCTGGTTTCCTTGCATGCAGATCCTCCCTGTTTATTTCCTTATTTGATTCGCTCTCCTTCTAAGTATGTAGTACGTACAATGTGATCACAAGCTTATTTATTATTAAGTATTATATTCATACTTATCTTTTATTTAATTGATAAGCAGATATACTGCCGTCGTAGCGTTAGCACTGGCACTATACTAGTCATGAATAAGTACAGCAAGCCATACCCGCCAGTGTAATGTAAATGGCCCTCTTTTCCGACACAAAACTCCCTCCCTCTGCTGGGGGACTGTACTACTTCAATATACTCCACACTCCTCATTTCAATGTGTCAAATACATTGCAGATATATATATATATATATATATACTCCCCTCATCTTTCTTTTTTGAGAGTACATACTCCCTCGTATCTACGATCCATGTATACTTCCAATTGCTGCATGGACCGTACTAGCTAGAAAGTACATACTCCCTTGCCAAACAAAAATACTAGTAGTTTCCGTTGCAGTACATTCTGTCCACCTAGCTTTGAGTTGGAACATGTCAAAATGGATCACGGGAGCAAGATACTCCATGCTTATCTGTTTTGTTTGCGACAGATACACGAGCTAATTGGATACTCCATGCTTATCTGTTTTGTTTGCGACAGATACACGAGCTAATTGGCGGCGTTGGGCAGGCAGTTGTGATTAGTGGATGCACTAATGATGCCTTGCCACCCAAAAACCCCGTAGGACGAGAAGTATCTCGTGGTTGATCATAATATAGGAGTAACTACTTCCGGGAAGTAAAAAAAAAAAAGGCTTTTATATATATATTAAGAGCAGTGCTTCAATGCTTTCCCTTCTAATACAAGTTGCACAAATCTTGAAACAAGTGAAGGGGTAAGTAATCTTCATCTACCCTTCATTCATGCTTTAATATTTGTGCAACTGTAAAAAAGAAAAGCATTGAAGCACCTCTCATATATTAATACTAAAAACACGATAGCTGTGGTAGCATTTTTAGGCCTTGTCGCAAAGCCGAGAAAATCGCGATTTGTAAACTCGCTGTCAGCACATTGCTTTCTTTCGGTTGTTTTCTCTGCAGCGGTACTCAATTCTTTTGCTACTCTTATGTTTACCACTGAGTGTATATAAAAAATAATATTTACCACTATGGGGATTCCAGCATTCTGAAATTTTTATCACTAGTATTAAGAAGTAAACCTGAAGTTTAACTGCCACAAAGGGGTAAGGGTGCAAAAATGGAGTGTCCTTGGAGGGGAGCAGGTAACGATGACATGGACTGACATTGACAATAGCTTCTCGTATCAAGTCATCGAGGCTTGAGAGCGACTTGGAGGAAAAGGCCAATCTCCGGGGGTCTCTTTTATCTGCGACCGTGTGTGCTGCTGCTCCTCTCCAGTCTCCACGAGTAGATCGTGACAGCAACGACTAGCCTAGTTTACAATTTGGTCGATAAGGACACGCATCACAAGGCTCAAGTTGCTTCCGCTTCAGAAAACGGAGGGGACGAGATGAAAGACACAAGTGCTCTATGCGTGCTTACAAATTGTTAAGGTTGCTCTTCTTGTGAAATTCCACGACAGTCAGTGCGAGGGTTAAACTGGAATCTACTTGGCGTTTATTCGCAGTATGTCCGTCCATGCATGCTGCAATTTCCATGGTAGCTAGCTTCTCGCCCTGCCTTTTGAGGGTCACCAATCACCATGCAAGTTCCATTTCGATGTATACAGGGCCACCTTAAGCAGTTCAGCATCGATGAGCGATGGTTAGTCTGCTGCTCATGATCAAACTAGCGAGTTTGGCAACAGGAATACTGGGTGTACTGACTGCTGAGGTTGGTGGAGTGATGGGCGCACAAACAAATTGTTGACGTCAAAAACTTGAAATAGGGTTTCTGGCAGCAGCACACCAGACGAATACCTGGTTCAAGAGCGTACCAGTCGATTTGACCTATAATCAACAAGGTAAAAGATATAAAGTTCACTCGAAACCGATCGTTGGGATCAATCGGCTTAGACTCAATCAGCTTGAAGCCGATCAAGATCAAAGTATCAGAATAGATCTAATTAGCCGATTAAGGCTAATCAGAGGATAAAATTCTCTCAAAGCCGATCGTAACGATCAATCAGCTTAAACTCAATCAGCTTGAAGCCGATCAAGATCAAGGTAACGGGATAAATCTAATTAGCCGATTAAGGCTAATCAGAGGATAAAGACAGATCGATTCTAAAGAAAGCGATGCGCAACAAAATCAGAATAAATCAAACCTGGGGCGTAATTTGAAGAAGATCAACAATCGGCGATGCGCAACTTTATTGATCAAGATCGAACTACAAAGACTAAATTACAAGAATTACTCCTAGTTGACGAAAAAGTAGATGAAAAGTAGACGCGAATTGGTTGGTTGGCTCTGGGCAGCTTTTCTTATCACTTCTAGACCTCTTTTATACCCGTTGGCCGATAGAGTCCTAGTACAACACGTTAGGAGTAGAATCCGTATCAGCCTCTATTTGG
The DNA here is from genome assembly GCA_036346275.1 of Otatea glauca. NCBI lineage: Eukaryota > Viridiplantae > Streptophyta > Magnoliopsida > Poales > Poaceae > Otatea > Otatea glauca. The sequence goes on along the minus strand of CM070719.1, from coordinate 63,567,416 downwards.
ATGGTGCTTTCCTTAACAACCTGTTCCGTTTCCAAATATCTTCAATCTGTATCCTGATCATATCTTGTTGCTCTTGCACTGCCGATTCTGATTCTATCTGCTAAATTTTGGTGCAAACACAAATATAGCAGAGGCCCAACAATAGTCTAGACCAGCAGTAACCGCCGACCTGCTGGTTACAGTAGTCAGAAACGGTACGTCCAGACGAAGTTAGCTTAGTCCCATTGGAACTTTGCTTGGCACCAATGAAAGAGAAAATGATGGACACAGCAAGTCAGCAACTACTTTGACATCGAGTGAAAACTGGCAGACGATGTAGAAATAGGCCATGAAGCAACAGGCTTTAATTCTTCAGTAACATCACCTTCAGAGAAGGTTGCCATGCCAGCAAATCTGAAGCTCCCCTTCAAAGTTTCCTTTGGTATAGCTTGCACTGACGGACCATGAAGCTGCGGGACGATCACAAGCGGAAGAAGGATTAAGCCTTGCTGAAAAGGACAGGCAGCGCGCGAATAAAACTAAAGTTCGGCGCAGCCGTCAGAAGGAAAATGTGCACGCAAGTTGGAAGAGGAAGGTTCCGGCCGGTGGGCACGCCGTCAACACCCAGACCAAAGGGGAAAAAAATCCATATAACACCCTAACCTTACTTAAAAATTCGTTCAACACCTCAAATTTTGACACCGATTATCTAAACGAACGAGATTGAAAAGTTTAAATGCTACAGGTTTCAAAGTTTAAAATATCGAACGGATTTTAAGGAAAGTTTCACGGTGATACGTAGACTTTTTCTTCTTATCAAAACGCTACTGTTTGGGTGCCACGGCACGCACAAATCTAATACCAGCGGGGCCGGAAAAAAAAAGATTTTTAAGATTAAATAAAAATTAATTTGATTATAGTAGTTAATAGATTTAAAATTAAAATAAATTTATATCGAACGGAAAAAATATTAAGAGACTCGGCTCAAGAGCCTACGGACAGGTTAGTTCGAAATCAAAATAACCGTTTAAATAATAAATAAAATAATTGAATACTAATTATATCAATTTCGAATCTGTTTAAGCTCGGGCAAAACGGGGGCAAAGTGATGGTCGCCTCCTCCTCCTCCTCCCCGCGGCCCGGCTCCCTCCACCCCGAAGCCGGTCGAGGCCAACGCCACCCAGCCTCCGCGTCAAACCCCTGGGCGAAACCAAAACCCCGGCACCGATGGGCGCCCGCGCCTCCCGCCACCGCCAATCGCACGACCACCAAAACCCCCAACACTCGCAGCCCAAGCACCCAAGCCGGCCGAAACCCAAGCACAAGCCCCAGCCGCAGCCGCCGCCGCCTCTCGCGGATGCGGGCGAGGGGTTCGTGCGCGTGCTGGGGCGGCCGATGGAGGACGTCCGCGCGACCTACACCTTCGGGCGCGAGCTGGGGCGGGGCCAGTTCGGGGTCACCTACCTGGCGACGCACAAGGCCACGGGCCGCCGCTACGCCTGCAAGTCCATCGCCGCGCGGAAGCTCGCGCACAAGGACGACGTCGAAGACGTGCGCCGGGAGGTGCAGATCATGCACCACCTCACGGGCCACCGCAACATCGTCGAGCTGCGGGGCGCCTACGAGGACCGCCACTCCGTCAACCTCGTCATGGAGCTCTGCGAGGGAGGGGAGCTCTTCGACCGGATCATCGCCAGGGGCCACTACTCCGAGCGCGCCGCTGCCGCGCTATGCAGGGAGATCGTCTCCGTCGTCCACAGCTGCCACTCCATGGGGGTCATGCACAGGGATCTCAAGCCCGAGAACTTCCTCTTCCTCAACAAGAGGGAGGACTCGCCGCTCAAAGCCACCGACTTCGGACTCTCCGTCTTCTTCAAGCCCGGTACGGCGCTCGATCCTATCCACGATCCTCCTCTCTGGATTCGCTCATACGCTGTTTCTACTTTCTAGTATAAATTAATTCCTTCATTCCTGTACTGATTTGCTCCTAATTAACTACTCCAATAGCAATCACTAAGCCTTGGTGTGTGGAGAGCTGCCAATTGAGATGGGCATTGTAGGATTGTTCCTCGCTAGGTGCTCATGGTGGGTAGGCAGATCGGATCACGAGTGTAAGAGCTGAAAGAGGGATCAGAGAAGAAACCTCAAGAAAGATTGTTCATAATGTTTAGAAAGTCAGGGGCATTTGTTGTTGTAGGATCGCTGGAGGGAAATGCCTTGAGTTTTAAAAGTTATGGGGATCAATATTGTTCTATTCTTAGTAACTGAGCTCATGTTGTACTCATCACAAACTGAAAGGGGAGATAGTGGCAACGCAGGTGAGCAGTTCAGGGATCTTGTTGGAAGTGCGTATTACGTGGCTCCGCAGGTGCTGAAACGGCGCTATGGAGCTGAAGCGGACATATGGAGTGCCGGAGTTATCCTTTACATCCTTCTATCTGGTGTTCCTCCTTTCTGGGCAGGTACGTTTCGCTGTAAGTTGCAACAATCAGATTTTGATGCCATATATATATATATATATAAACAACCGGTGGTATTCAAGACACCTCCTTCGTTTTAAGGTCAAGAAAATCCCACAATAATTCTAAATTCTAGAAATTCTCACATTAATCGGAAGAAAAAGAGAAGTATCTCCACCACTTATTTTGGTAATGCCAGATTATAACGGCATAGATTAATCATATATAACAAATATGATTGTATTTCAATCATTGGAAGTAGAGTTGTATATCAAAAAAATGATCTCCATCACTTATTTTGGTAGGACCAAATTATAACGGTGCAGATTAATCGTATATAAATAGAGTTATATAACAAATACAATTGCATTTCAATCATTGGAAGTAGAGTTGTATATCAAAGACAATTGTATCATAAAATCTAGATGCGCAGTTGCGCGGGTAAATTTGCTAGTTATCCTAACACGAGCCCTTTGTCTTCTTTGTCCCTTGGTTTTACCAGAGAATGAGGATGGTATATTTGATGCTGTTTTGCGAGGTCATATTGATTTCTCATCTGATCCCTGGCCTTCAATATCTAACGGCGCGAAAGACTTGGTCAAGAGGATGCTACGGCAAGACCCAAAGGAGCGGCTTACTGCTGCTGAAATTTTGCGTAAGTCTCTATTTTCGAACTCACGTCTCCCTTTCATTCCTTCCATTGGCAATTTTGGTTGTACAGATTGATTTGCTCATGTGAATGATAGTGCAATGCCTACTTTTATTTGTAAATTGTTTACTCTATATCTACAGAGTGAGTCTTCATTCTTGTATGGTTGTGCGTATAGTGTCTCAATCTAATATATTAAGCACACAGACCATCCATGGATCAGAGAGGATGGAGAGGCCCCAGATAAACCACTTGATATCACAGTGATCGGTAGAATGAAGCAGTTCAGGGCAATGAACAAGCTTAAGAAGGTTGCCTTGAAGGTAATCAAATGATTTCAACTTGAAGCTTTCCTTCCTTTCGTGCTTAGCAGTCCAGTCTGCAAGACATCATAATCCTGTCATTTCTTCCGCTATAAGTAGGTTGTTGCAGAGAACTTGTCGGAGGAAGAGATTGTGGGCTTAAGGGAAATGTTCAAATCCCTGGATACTGATAACAGTGGGACAATAACTCTTGAAGAACTAAGGGCTGGTTTACCAAAGCTTGGTACCAAAATTTCTGAATCTGAGATAAGACAATTGATGGAAGCGGTATGTTCATATCTCGTAGTCTCATAGCTTTATGTTCATATCTCGTAGTCTCATAGCTTTAATGCTTTACATTTTTCTTCTCTCATTGGCATGGCCTGGCACAAGTATACTAACAGGAACAAAGGAAAGTTGTTTATTTCCTTCTATTATGTATTAATGCCAGTAGTGCACAAAAACATTGTTCTGGATGTGCTTATATCTAAAAAGGAAGTAAGGGAAAGATACTATACAACTTCTGTTGAAATTGACTTCATATTTCTGCTAGAACCGGTCTGATAGCGCGTTCTATTTCTGCTCATTGTTCATTATCTTTCATTCCTGAACAGGCTGATGTTGATGGAAATGGGACCATTGATTATGTTGAATTTATATCGGCAACAATGCACATGAATAGACTAGATAAGGAAAATCACATATTTAAAGCTTTCGAATACTTTGATAAGGACCACAGCGGGTAATTTCTCTTCTATTTTTGTTGTGAATGCATCTGTTAACTTTGACCTTTTACATTAACTAGCTTGTTGCTTGCAAATCTTTTGTACAGGTACATTACAGTTGATGAGTTGGAAGAAGCTCTGAAGAAGTATGATATGGGTGATGAGGCGACAATTAAAGAAATCATTGCTGAAGTGGATACAGATCATGTGAGTGACTCCAAAAATGCCGAAAGTAACTTCACTGGCTACCGCTTCAGCATCAATCATACGATACATTATTGCTGTTTTGAGGATACAGAATTATATAAGTAACTGCTGCTGCTAACTTGCTATTCTATTGGGAAAATAGGATAAATTAAATTGATCATGTTGGTGATGTTGAAGGAGACTTGATTTTCAAAAGATGCTTAATTTTCCATTATCTCTTTTAGATTGTAGATGCAAACGAAATATTTTGTTTTCATGGTATAAAATTAACAAATTCATTTAAGTTTATGAAAAGAACACTTTGATCCAGCCTGTTTTGTAAGCAAGACATCATTTTTTTCTCTATCATCCCTTTTCTGCTAAGCTTCAGCCATCAAGAAATCATGTCTTCTCTGAACAATGTGTTTTAACTTTTTTTGGTGGGTGTGAAGCATTACTAATCTTGATGTTCACAAGTAAATAAGTTCAAATGAACTCTGACTAGCCTGCTTACTATTTACTACATTTCCCATTTTTACTTCTTAGGATGGGAGAATTAACTACGAGGAGTTTGTCGCCATGATGAAGAATAACAGCCCAGAGATAGTTCCAAATCGACGGCGCATGTTTTAAACTTCTCTTATAATTGGTGTGAAGCCTGCTTTTTATGAATTCTCCTTGATTCCATTTAGAGGTGACCATTCAAGATCTTTGCAACCGTTGAGGAATGAGGAATTGAGGAGAGCAGCTCATACTTGAATGCGGAATTCAATCAGGTATCTTCAAGTGATCCTTAATATTTGGACGAGCTACCAATCATGGATAAATCTTCCCTTCGTGTGCCTGCTCATCTTACAATTTGGCATGTACCCTTTATGGGGTGTGCCTTCTGGTCATATGTTCTTCTACCACTTGATCATTTATGTATGAACAGGGTTTGTAAAACAGTTTCAAATCATCATATGAGGCGAGATTATGTTTTCAGATGAACATACTTTTCAATTTGCAAGCAACGTGTACCTTGAAATGCCCATCATTGCATTTCCTTGTACAGCACAACACTAATTTTAATAACAGGCATCGGAAACAACTTCCGTCGACGTAGTTTTTCTTTATTTTAAATCTTCTATATAGAGTTTGTAATGTTTCACTATAAATACGTTAGTGTAATCCATAGGAAAAACAACGTATTATTGTATACATCTTTTTATATAGCGAAATCATTTTTATACTCGCGGTTTACAACTGCAAGGATTTTTTATGTAAAATTCGTATTTCCTATTTCTTTTTTTAGTATTATTTATAACAAGTGCTATCCAAGACAATAGTTTTTTTTAAAAAAATAATCACGTCGGCTGTGCTTCGCCGAATCCGAGTCGACCCAAAAGTCGGAGTCGAGTTCAAAGCGGAGACGCGTAAGCGGGGGTTTTCTCCGTGCGGCTGCGAGCTTCCCGTGCGGCGATTCAAGAGGCAACGCACTACCTCCCGGCGGCGCGTACGAGGCGGCAGTAGCGTTGCAGAGAGAGAAAAAGTAAAGAGAAGGCAGCGAACAACGCTCAGAGCGAGTACAATTATTTATGTTATTTAGAGTAAGCATTAAAACTAATTTGTATAATAGTTATATCTAAAGATTAATTCTAGATACCATGTATTAGCTATCTCTTCTCTTTTGTACATAACTAATCTACGTATACTCCTTTGTAATGCTTACTACTAAATAAGAGCTAGCTCTCTTCTCTCTCCTCTTTTTTCACTATTTCACATAGAACAAAACTGACGTGGACATGCTAAGAGTAAGCTAAGATAATCTTATTTACATGCGAGAAGGAAGTGAACAGTAATTGATCCCTGTAGCAGCGGCGTAGGATTCGGTCAATGCTCGCAAATAGTCTGAGTCCCTGTAGCAAACTGTCAGTTTACTGTCAAATAGTGTTCGCCAATACGCAAGAAAAATATTAAACAAAATCTTTTTGAGAGAATTTTTTGAGTCTTGTTCTACATGGTGACTCTGCAATACGACCTTCCACTATTGGATCGAGACATAAGGTTTTTTCTTTGGTAAGTCAAGATGCGGACTATTTTTGCACAGCTCGATTTAGATGATGCTATTTGGGGATTAACAAGATACCCACTGTATGGTCCCTTGAGTAGAAGCAACGTAAAGATCGTAAAGTCTTATCTTAGATTTATCTTCATCTATCAAATAATATTCTACAGGAGATTTTGAAAGAGAAGATCACCGCCGCATTATGTTTGAAGCTGGAGCAGATTTGAATGACCAATGATCTGATCACTAAGATGCATTTTAAGTAGAAGCTTTATTCGCATAAAATGGCGGAATGCGGGTTATTATTGAACCATCTGACAGTTTTCAAAGAAGTAGTCTCGGATCTCGAGTCTATGGAGGTAAAATATGATGATGAAAATTTGAGTCTTATTCTTTTATGCTCGCTGCCTAGTTCATACTCTACATTTATAGATACTATTCTATATAGCTAAGATACTTTTATATTTAATGAAGTTTATGAAGCACTGCATATGAAGTAAGAGATGAAACTTATGGTTTCGAACGAAAGTTTAAGTTCACATGCAAAAAGTCTGATTGTCCGTGGTAGACAACAGGAGAGAAGTTCAAACGGCGAATCAAAAGGCAAAAGCTCGAACAAAATTTACAGAGGAAGATCAAAATTTAGAGGAAGGTATAAGTCATGCAAGTATTACAGAAAAGATAGACACGACATATAGAGTGTTGGCGAGTAAAGAAAAAGGAGAAAAGGAATAACAGTTCCAAAAAGGATCAACAAGAGGATGAAGCCAAAGCCACCATATTACTAAGCAAGATTCTGATGATGATGTTCTCGTTGCCTTTGTCAATGATTTGAAAAGTGGCGATGAGTGGATTTTTGATTCAGCCTGTACATTCCACATGAGCATGAACCGTAAGTGGTTCGTTGACTACGAAGCTATGCTAAGTGGATTCGTATTGATGGGTGATAATACACTATGTAAGACTGCAGGCATTGGTTCTATCCAGATCAAGAAGTTTGATGGCGTCGTCAGAACTTTGTCAAAAGTTCGACACATTCTAAATTTAAAGAGAAGTCTTATCTTGCTTAGTACCCTTGATACTAAAGGGTACAAATATTCAGGTGGGGGGGAAGTTATGAAGGTCTCTAAAGGTTGTCTTGTTGTGATGAAGGGTGATATGAAAGCTGTCAACCTATATCATCTGCGAGGCACTACAATTTCATGTGATGTTGCTATTGCCTCAAACAAATCATCCGATTCTAATGCTGTTAATATTTGGTATATGTGTCTGGGCCATATGAGTGAAATTGAAAGATGGAGTTATACAAAAGAGGACTTCTTGATGGTCAAAGTATTGATAAGTTGAAGTTTTATGAATACTGTGTCTTCGGCAAGCAAAAGATGGCGAAATTTAACACTATAACTCACTCTACAAAAGGTATATTGGATTATGTTCACTTTGATTTATGGGGGAGGGGGGAATTTCGTGTCTCGTCGCTTGGAGGTGCTAGCTACATATTGACTATCATTGATGATTACTCAAGAAGAGTTTGGCTATATTTCATAAAGGATAAATCGGATGTGTTCAAGAGATTCAAGGGGTGAAAGATTATGATTAAGAAACAAACTAGCAAGTATGTAAAGAAGCTGCGTACCGACAATGGCTTGGAGTTCTGTTCTAGTGAATTTGAAGCTTTATGCAGATCAGAGGGTATTGTGAGATATTACACCGTCCTTAGTACTCATCAACAAAATAGTGTGGCTGAACGTATGAATAGAACCATCATGAAGAAGGTACGTTGTGTGTTATCTAACTCTGACTTACCTAGGAGTTATTGGGCTGAAGCCGCTTTCACTGCTTGTTATTTGATCAATCGGTCACCAAAACCTAGCAATTGATAAGAAGACTCCAATTGAGATATGGTCTGGTTCTCTAGCAAATTATTCAAATTTGAGAATATTTGGTTCTCCTTCTTATTCTCATGTTAATAATGGTAAATTGGAGTCTAGAGCTGTTAAATGCATTTTTCTTGGTTATAAGTCTAGTGTGAAAGGCTATAAATTATGAAATCCTAAAAGTAGAAAGGTGGTTATTAGCAGAAATGTTACCTTCGATGAATCTGCTATGTTGAATGATAAATCATCTATTGATGTTCCTACCGAGGAGCTGCAGAAATCAAACTTGCAGGTGGAACATATTATTGATTTAGGATCTACGCTAGAAGTTGAAAAGAAAAATATACAGGATGTTCCTATTATTGTACAAACATCACAACGTTTTATTTCAACCGACAGGCCTAAGAGCAATATTCAAGTACCCAAGAGGTTGATTGAAGAAGCCAATATTGTGGCTTATTGTTTGAATGTGGCAGAAGAAATTGATGGCATTGCAGAACCTTCAACTTATTAAGAGGCTATCTCTTTTGGTGATTCAGAAAGATGGATGACTGCCATACATGATGAGATGCAATCTCTTGAGAAGAATGGCACTTGGGAGCTGGTCAAGTTGCTAATTGAGAAGAAGGCTATTCGCTACAAATGGATCTTTAAAAAGAAGTAAGGCATATTACCAACCAAAGAGGTTACATACAAGGAAAGACTCGTTGCTAAAGGATACAGCCAAATTCCATGTATTGATTTCATATATGTATTTTCCCCAGTTGTGAAGCATAGTTTTATTTGTACTTTACTCAGTATTGTGGCTATGCATAATTAATAGATTGAGCAATTGGACGTGAAAACTGCGTTCTTACATGGGGAACTAGAAGAAGATATTTGTATGAAGTAGCCAAAAGGTTTCATCGTTTCGCTAAAGGAGAATTGTGCTTGCAAGTCAAAGAAATCTCTTTGTGGTTCGAAGCAATCACCTAGACAATGGTATAAGATATTTGACTCTTTTATGATCTCTCATAATTTCAAAAGATCTGATTATGATAGTTGTGTCTATTTGAAGATTGTTAATGGCTCAGCTATTTATTTGCTCCTATATGTTGCTAAAATGTTGATTGCAACAAAAAAAACAAGGCAGAAATATCAAAGTTAAAGGCACAATTGAACAATAAATTTTAAATGAAGGATTTCGATGCAGCAAAGAAGATTCTAGGTATAAAAATGACCAAAGATAGACAGCTAGGAAAATTATATCTAAGCCAGAAAGGGCATATTGATAAAGTCCTTCGTCATTTCAATATGCATAAAACTAAACTGGTGAGTACTCTGTTAGCTGCACATTTCAAATTATCTTCAGTGTTGTAGGATCAAGGATAACTAACTAGAGGGGGTGAATAGGAGGTTTTTAAAATATTTTGGCTCTAATTCAATAATTAAGTAAATATGACACAATTATCAATTCTATAATAATTAAAGTCTAAAAAAGCTAAATTTTAATAAGTGCACCAACAACCTAAGTCTAGGTAAGAGCAACAATCCTAGAGAGATAATCAATCACTAAGATTACTAGAAAAGTAAATTGCACAATTAGAATCACAAAAGTGCAAACTACAAGAAGATGAACACGATGATTTTTTCTGTGGTCTCGGAGACTTGTCGATCTCCCCTAATCCACGTTGAGGAAGCTTGAATGAATCAAGTCGGCTCCTTGCGCAATTGAGTCTCCCTCGATCACTAGTGGTAGCTCTTTCCTGCTCCAGGTAGTTGAGTTCTAACCTTCACATCGACACTTGGTCTCTTCACAAACTTCTTGAAGAGATCACCGATTCTCACACCTTCAAGCCGTCTAGGAGGCGATGACCTCCAAGAGAATAGAAAGATTATGTTCGCTTGAGGATGATCAAATGTCTAAATGGCTCAAACTTGAATTCAACACTTGAATGCTCCCAACACCACTAGAATGAGAATTGAATGCTCAATTGAGGAAGAGAAAGTAGCAAGGGCTCACAAATATACAATAAAGTGTCCAAGTACTGCCCTTGCTACAGGTGTAGGGGTATTTATAGCCCCCACTAACTCATGTGGTCATTGGGGGAATCAATCATAAAAAGTCAGCAATGTTGACACTACCGACATGTAAAATGCGGTAGTGCTGGCCACCAAGTAACGGTTAGAACAGTGCATTTAATGCACAAAAACTAACCATTGCTACAAAAAATTCGGCACTACCGTCCAGAGGAACGGTAGTACCAATTGCCAAATGAGCACCAAAAAAGGTTATCAGGAAAATAACTACCACTATAAGCACAACAGTACTACCGGACAACGGCAGTACCAGAATTTCAACTGTGATAGTGCCGACGTTCAAATTTCAGAGAAAACCACTTAAAAAAGGCACCTTCTGTAAAATAAGTACCAGACTGATCTTGCGGTACTACCGACCTCCGTGTAAGATCGAGGATGCCGACTAGAGGGGGGTGAATAGGCGGTCTTAAAGATTTGTCTCTAAATGCTCTTTGGCCAAAACCTAGTTTATGTGCGGAAGTGTAAATCAAATGATTTTGTCCAATTAAAGCCTAAATCGACTAGACTCGACTATGTGCACCAACAACCTAAGTCTATGGTTAAGGTTTGCAATCCTAGGTTGACACGCAAACAATTTAATTCTAGGAATGTAAATTGCAAGAATGTAAATGAGCAATAGAAAGCAAACCAAAAGATTAACACATGATCCTTTTTACCGCGGTGTTTAGAGACTTATCGACCTCCCCTAATCCACATTTAGGTAAGCCCAAATGAATTGGACCGGCTCCACGAATTAAACCAAGCACCTCGAATCCAATAGAGGTAGCTCTTTCCCCCTCCGTGTAGGTGAGCTCCAACCTTCATAACTCGCCGGGTCTTCTCATAATCTTCTTAAGAAGATCACTGGACCACGACGCCTCCACGCCGTCTAGGTGTCGGTAAACACCAAGAATAATAGGTCAAGCCTTTTGTTTGATTCTCACTAAGTGCAACACATGCACAAGGATGCTCAATCCTTTTCTAGATACAACAATGTGTTGGAGGAAAACTCGTAACTCACTGAGGGAAGGTCTCATACCCTGCGGGCGTACCTCTGCTGACGTGCTATAGGAGACTCCCACATACCCCCGCTGGCATCTATGGGAGGCTTCCTCATGCCCCCGCGGGCTTACCCCAGGAGGCTCCCTCACACCCCCGCGGGCTCTCTAGAGGAGGTATCTGGGGGGTCTCCAGTCTTCCAAGAGGTCTCACCTCGTCCCTTGATCGCAAGGCACTTGACAAGACGCCCGATCCAAGAGGATGCCCCCCAGACGCCCTGGGGATGGATGGGCACTCTCGAGTCACTTCGGACCAAATGCCTAGTAGGGTCCCCAAGTCCCTGTGGGGACCCCAGAGCTAGAGGCCTACCCCTACTGGATGATGATATGGGATCCATTACCTCCTCGTGGAAAAGACCAAGATGCCCCCACATGAGCTACTGCGGTAGGGGTAGGATGGTACTTTGTGTAACAGGTTGGGCGCTTATAAAACCCTACTGTAACCCATACCTAGATGGACCTCATTGAATACAAGTCACATAACTGGTGTGTCCCCTAGGAGCCTGGACCAAGAGACCCCTCTCTACTCCCTCTGGGGAACAACATCAAATGTGAGCTTCTCCTATTTGTAGATCAAAGCACCATGCAAAGAACGCATCAATAAAATTGCAAGCATGAGCTATATCTATTTGCAAAACACATTCGCAAATGTTTTCTCCATTCAAAAACCAAATCAAGAGGTAAGATAGTGCAAGCGGGATTGAGCCATCAACATATGATGAGACTCAAGCTATAAGACTCAACCCCTCTTAATAGTAGGACAACCTATGCTAGCAACCTGGTCTCCTAATCAAACACCGAGACCGGTAAAAGACTAGGAACACATCCTTAGCCCTATGCTAGTTATACCTTTGCCTCGCGTAACCACTTGAAGCTTTTGCTTGATGACTATCATCATCTCTCTAAGTCCGGGTCTTCGTCTTGTTCATCAACACATGATGGACTCTATTCTCTTCGGGATCCATCTTTGATGCTCATCAACACATGATGACATTCTTCTTCCCGAATCTTAACTGATGACCATCAACACATGATGCCATCCAAAATCTTTATCTTTGGACTTAACCTATTTCACAACTCATTGAAAATGTTAGTCCAACATGCATAGTTGTTTCAATCATCAATACACTCTATTAACACATAATGGATGCCCCAAGATCCATTGATCTACTCCTTTGATGATTGATCATGACCCAAATCAATTGAATGAAATTTTATATTTGTCTTGAGTATATTAGTGTTACTAAAGCTTCATATACTCGAGCACTTTCGATTGTCCTTAATCAATAAGGCACACCATCAGCACATGATGGAGAGCCTAGATCCATTGATCTAGTTCTTTGATGATTGAACAACAACCGAACACAATTTAAATTGTTATGAGTATATTTCAACTACGCAAACTTCATATGCTCAATTTGATGGGTTTCAAAGTAATGATCCAATTGATATGGAATGATGGAAAGGGATCAATGCTATTGAGACCATCAAATATAAAATAAACTCTATTAAATGTGTGAATATATATAATTGAACTTGAACTGATATGCACATATTCAATTTGAGATTTCTTTAGAGTTTATCCTATATTGACGTGAGTATACTACAACTACACAAGTTTTATATACTCAATGATTTATTTCAATGTAAAGATGCTTGAAATGTGTGGTAAGATGAAAGAGATCGATACTATTGAAATTTTAAGATAAAACATGAACTCCTCCTAAATGTGTGCATTCATGTATATATGGAATTGAAAACATTATACACATCTTAAGATTGAGACTACGGTGAAGTTCATCCTTTATCTTGAATCTAAAAAATGCATCTAGAAATAATAGAGTTGCATTTGATGCATACCTTTGGGATTTCTATTTTTCAATGAGATGAGACTAATCAAAGATATACTCAATAAAAGAGTTAGTCTCATATTTGAATTTATCAATATGATCATGAATATTATATCCAAGGAACGCAACAAGATATGATAATATGAACTCGAATGTATACTTTTGATATTTTCATATTTTTTATCTAAAAGAGACTAATAAGAATTAAGCTCAACAAAAGAGTTAGTCTCATAGAAAGATTTATCATTAATTAATAATTGAGACTAATCAATATTATGATTATCAAAAGGGTTAGCCTTAATATTAGATTTATTATTAACACCAAAACCAAATTAATGGAACTTGAACTTTCACCCCGGCAGTACCGAATTTTACATGTCGGTAGCTCTGGCCTCACAAATTTCCAAAAACACATGCTTATGAAAAATAAGTACCGCTCATGAGCTCAGTACTACCGCACCTGCGATAGTACCACTTTTAACACTGCAGAAGTGCTAGCCCAGAGATTTAGTGAATGCACACTAGAAACCACTCTTTGGAATAAAACTACCGCCAACTAAATCTCGGTACAACCGACTGAAAGCATCTAGGCACCCGATATGTTTTGGTTTTGATAATTAATGACAACTTTTGTTATATGATCTAATGCTTTTGTTGAGAATATTGAAAGTAGGTCAATTCCAAGATTAATAATCATGAAAATACCAAAGAAGGCTCAAACCAATTGGCAATATGTCAAGATCATGAAAAGGTAAATTTATAAGGCTCTTTTCTAGTCTTTTGACGATCTTGGAGTTTGGAAGAAAGATCGGTTTACTAGATTTAGGGCCGTACTATTAAGAGGGATCTTGACGCTTATCTCGATGTCTTTTTAGGGTTTAAAGGCTCAAAATGCATATTCAAATAGTTGCCAAATGATAAATAAGTTTCAATCTTGAAAATCCTTTAGAACAAATCAAATCTCTGGAAACCCGGTGCTACCGCCCATGGAATCCCGGTGCTACCGCCCATGGAATCCCGGTGCTACCGGGATCACGGTAGCACCAGACTTTAGCCCGGTGTGAAAGTCACAGAAGGTGTGTTTTGGGGTGTTTTTGTGGCCCGGTGCTACCGGACCTTCGGTAGCACCGGACCAACACCCGGTGTAAAAATTCAAGAGAAGCACCTTTTCTGGGTATTTGGGAGCCCGGTGCTACCGACCATTATATCCCGGTGCTACCGGGCTCATGGTAGCACCGGCCCTGAGCCCGGTGCTATAATTCCAGAGATGTCTCTTTTCGAAGAAAGAAAATGAAGTGGAGCCCGGTGCTACCGGCCCTAGTTGGGCGGTAGCACCAGACTTCCTGTAACGGTCTCTGACAAGTGCATTAATGCACTGTTCTAGCCGTTGAAGCAGAGCCCGGTGCTACCGGTCCTACATGGGCGGTAGCACCGGAAAAACAGATTTTCTGCAGATTCGAGCTCCAACGGCTAGGAAGTTTGGTGGAGGCTATAAATACCTCCCCACCTGCATTCTAGAGCACTTCTTGGTCCTCATTGATGATATTTGAGCTCTAACAAGTGTTCTCCACTCTTGTGTGCATTCAATTTCTATTTGTGAGTGTGAGAAGCAAATTGAGTGTTGCATTTAGTGTTTGAGCCTTTAGACACCGACATTCGACCTCAAGCTAGCGTCAAGGTTTATTACTCTTGGAGGTTGCCGCCTCCTAGACGGCTTGGTGGTGATCGTGCGCGGTGAGCTTCTCAACGGAGATTGTGAGAAGCCCCGGCAAGTTGTGAAGGCCGGAGTTCGCCTACCCGGAGCGGGGAAGAACTACCTTAGTGATTGAGGAAGGCTCAAGCAAGTGAAGCTGGCTTGACGAGGATCAAGTCACCTCAACGTGGAGTAGGGGAGACCGGCAAGTCTCCGAGACCACGGGTCAAAATTCTTTGTCTCCTATTTTATTGTGCTTGGTATTCTTGATTGTTGAAAATCCATTTGGTTAATACCATACTCCTCATAATATTTGTGCTCATAAGTATATTTGCTTCACTTGTATTGTCATAGCATCTCAAGCTTTGCTAGAGACTTTAGTGTGTTCTTCATATTCATATTTAAATTTCGTAGTGTTATTTGTAATTTCTAAATTGTGTTGAGAAAATTTAGAAACCTCCTATTCACCCCCCTCTAGTCGGTTATCCTTGATCCTACACCGACCTTGCGGTAGTATCGACCATACAATGGTGGTAGTGGCGACTTTACTAAATTTGTATAGAAAAATTCAGAAATGCACTCTATTATGCAAGACCATGTCTATATGAATTCAGATTTGAGTCAAATAACATTCAGGCATACTGAAGCTACTAGTCAGAACCCCCCATGATAGTATGCACCTATTCTAGCAATCCAATCTTTTCTCCAAACTCCGAGATCGGCAAAAACTATGAAAAGGTCCTAAAATCTTTTATACCTTTGTCTTGAGCTTGAATTGTTCAATCTTTTGATTTTGTCACCATTAGCTCCTTAAATTGACAAGGACCAACCTTTGTAAAACACTTAGAACAACATGTTAGTCCTTTAACCTTGATTGTCATTAATTACCAAAACTAAATGTAATTGGGGGCTTAGATGCTTCAAGCATGATGCCCACAATTAGATGATGAAATTGAGTACATGTCTAGAGTTTCATATACCAGTGCAGTTGGTTCATTTATGTATGCCATGGTATGTTCTCGCCCTGACTTATCTTAATCATTGAGTGCTGTTAGTAGATACATGGTTGATCCTGGCAAAGAGCATTAGAAAACAATACAGTGGATTTTCAGATATTTGTGGGGTAGTTCTACTGCATGTTTACAGTTTAGGAAAACTAGAGATGGACTCATGGGTTATGTAGATTCAGATTTTGCTAGAGATTTGGATAATAGATCTCTTACTCGTTATGTATTCAATGTTGGAGGATGCGCCGTTAGCTGGAAAGTAAGTCTGCAAACTACCGTTGTCTTATCTACTACAAAAGCTGAATATATGGCTATTTCAGAAGCTTGCAAAGAAACCGTTTGGCTGAGATGTTTATTTACTGAGCTTTGTGGAAACACATCTTGCACTATAATATTTTGTGACAGTCAGAGTGCTACTTACTTTACAAAGGATAAGATGTTCCACGAGAACAAAGCAATTGATGTCAGATTCATTATGTTCGAGGTGTCATTGCTCAAAGTGACATTAAAGTCAGCAAGATAAGTACACATGATAATCCAACTGATATATTGACAAAGCCAGTTCCAACAACTAGCTCAGACTTAGCTGGTATCACTCAGTAGCCCTTTGGACTTTTGGCGTACAAGGTATTCATAATGATTTGTTTCGAGAAGAGTTGCGTTATATTTTGGCTACAAGAGGAATTCGTCTCAAGGTAGAGATTGTTGAGATTGAGGATTCATTTTTTACTCCATTTCAAATCTACTCCTACACGGAGTCTGTAATATTCCACTGTAAATATGTCCATGTAGTCTGTAGAAAAAACAAAAGATTTATTATATACATCTCCTCATGTAGTGAAATCGTCTTCGTGTGCACGTGGTTTTTTCCCATAAAAATTTTCTACGTAAAATTCGTGTATTCTATTTTCTAGATATTATTTGCAACACACTCTTCAAGAGGTACGGTTGCTCCCAGCAATATCCTTGCAGCATTGTATTTGAGTAATTGAGTTCGTTGATGTAGCAGTTCAAATGGCACGTAGATGAAAATAAGGCCTAGGAGGCTAGCTGATGCCGTTTCCAAATCGTACAGTACACACTAACTGCTTCCCATCTTCCCATTAGTATGTTCGTTAGGTCATACCTGCTTAGAAGTCCACATTCAGAAAGATTGGCCATGCCCAGGGGAAGGTGCCACGCCAAGCAAAGCAGCTGCAAAGCTGAGCAGGTATGCCTGTCTTGAAATGTTGATGTGCATGCACATAAAGATGTATAGTATTTGTACAAGCCTACAAGTCAATATCAACTCTGAACACTATTTCAAAGATGCATTTTACAAAATTATTGGTACAAAATGAAAGCACCACGCCAAGCAAAGCGGGTGCAAAGATGACCAGGTATGCCTATCTTGAATGTTGATGTACATGCACATAAAAGATGTATCGTATTTGTACAAGCCAATATCAACCTTAACAGTTTTTCAAAGATGCACTTTATTTGATGCTGAATGCCCAAGCTACACAATTTCAAAGATGCACTTTATTTGATGCTGAATCCCAAGCTTCTGGCAAAGCGGAATTACACGGTTAGCATGTGAAAGGTGGTGTTTGCTGATACGAAATCATTACATTTAGGTCATCAGCAAGATGACATGTTACAAATTCTGAGATGAAAACGGCACAAGACATTCAGCCCTAAACCCCTAGCGTGCAGAATACAAACACCACGGATCAGATGTACAATAAGCCTACTTTACAGTAATTGCTTCCGGCAAACAAGAGCTGATCATCGAACTGAGACCTATTTCATCTTTGCTGATTTGTGCCTGATAAAGAGAGCTGCTAGCATGCTTTTATTGCCGACAGGAGCCTTTTGGATTTCACGCCCTCTAGGTTTTTCAAAAGATTTAAATGTAGACAAATGCTTGACACCTGGCTGGTCCTGAAAATGCATACAAGGTAATTGAGATACAATAGTACCATCAAGAAACAAGGAAAACAAAATCTAAGGGCATAGACCTATTTTACTGAAAGATACACAAATAGGTCCCAAGGATACGATGATAATGCATTTTTAACTTATTATGATTTCACATTAGGCTTAAATCATATTCTAATTTACCTTTGCACCAACTTTTTGTGTAACATAAGATCTGCTGTTCCCATTCAATTGCAGAGGCCTGCGCTTGGGAGAAGCGGGCAGCTCCTTACCTGAAACATTGGTAATTCAGATGAAACACTCAATTTCGGATTTTCCATACATATACTAATCAAAATCCTAACAAATATGTTGTTTCAAAACAGAGTTAACAAATATTTGCAAATTAATCATGAAATCACATTTTGTTCTCGATTTTTTTTTTTGAAATCATGTTCATATGATTCCATGCCCTCTAAGAACTTAAATAACAGTATGGCTAATTACCAGGAAGGTATAAACCATCTGATGCAAGTTTAGATGATATTGTGTCACCTAGGCTGCATAAAAGCAGATGATAGCAAGTTAGAGAGTACACAGCTCCATTGCAGTTAGCAGGTGAAATAAGAAGCCATAGACAAAGTTGAACAAAGTGGAGATAACAGTCTTACACAAATGTAGATTTATGTGCTCCATTTGCTGCAGCGCTGTTCTCTGATGCCAGATGCCAGGAAAGGGTCTTCGCTGCACACCAAAAGTGAAAGGATTTTTTTTCTTGTTTAGTATGGTGAGTAGCATGCATGAATTCTACAAAGTGAAGAAGAAATAAGCACCTGAGGGGTAAGGTCTAGGCTTTGATTCCTGATTAGTGTCTGTCTGCAGGTGTGCATGAGCCTGGGTTCTTTTATTACGAGCAGTAGCTAGCTTGCAAAGAAAATTGGCAAGTTAAAATTCAGCTTTCCTTAAAATAAAAATCCAGACAGTGGATAAGCTCCTAGCCCTGCATTCCCTTACATGGTAGGATATAGTGCTTGTGGTGATTCATGTTTGTTCCCATCATTTGCTGCTGCCTGAGGCCTTCTTTATCCATATAGATTTGGCAGGTGAGGATTTGCTATAGATTGGGCAATATAGTAGTGTCAATTTAGCTTTCATGGTTTCATCAGTATATACTGCATGTGTTGCCGATAGATAACATTACCTGGTTCAAGCGTGCAACCTTCAGCTCAAAGGTCGAGATCTCAGAAGCTTGCTGTTCGAACAGGTCTGTCAATTTGTAGGCAACGGTACCTAGGTGATCGACAGCATTGACAACTGCCCGCACTGCATAACCTTTCAAGTTATCCAGCACCCTGATGTCAATTAACATGTTCAGTTTTCATAATATCAACAGAAAAATCTCAAGACTATGAAAATATGATGTATTATGAAATAGATTCAATTCATTATGCTATTTATCCACGAAAATATCCTGTAAACCGTCAAATATGAAAGAAAAAAAATAACCCTTCCATGTAATTCAAAGGAAATGACAGCATTTGTATTGCAAACCTCCAACATAAATTCAATAGGCGGTGCATAGTACATAGACGGTTGTTAGATAATTCCGAAATTCCAGATAAAACAAAAATTATATGTTCTTCTTTAGCTAGTAGTATTTGTTTTCTAGTCACATCTCGACATCGAGTCCCTTTCTCACACCTGTTGCTGTTCTGCATGGCTTAGGCGGCTTAGCCTCCTATACCGTAATTGCTAGTACATGCTGCACCAACGCTTCAATTCAATTCAACCCCTATACCAAATGACAAAAACAGAGCTAGATAGCATGTAAAATGCATACGTACGAGGAAACTAGCCATAGTCGGTGTATTTAGATGGTAAAAAAAATTCTGACAATAAAAATGCCCAGAGGTGAGCGATGCAGGAGCAGAAATCTCACTCACATCTGCTTCTGGTCGCTGTGGAGGTATGACTTCTCGCAGTACTCAGAGGCGGAGTAGAGCTGCGGCCGCAGGTTCTTGAGCTCCTGCACGCGCGCGCGCGCATCAGCACCATATATCAAGAACCGTGGAACGACAGCGCCGGCTCCAAGAACCGGCCGGATCCACGAGCAAAGCAAAGAAAGAGGTCAAAAGGAGAATTTTTTTTTGTCAGTGTGGGATCTGGGCTGGAATGATCTGGGAATGCAGGGCACCTGCAGGGCCTTGACGAAGCTCTTGCTGCGCTCCATGGAGGCCTCCTCCACGGTGGTGGGGCCGACTCCTGCGACCCCCGCCCAGCCGCCGGGCGCCGGGCTCGGGCGCAATGGCTGCATTCCTTCCGGTCGCGCGTTCTTGACGCTTCCTTCGCCCCCGCGGGCGGTGGCGAGGGGAATGGCAAGCTGGAGTGGAGAGGAAGCGATGCCAACTTACCAAGGCAAGGCACTGTATACTGCTGCTACTCCCTTCCTACTAGCTAGTGTGCAGTTGTGCGCGTGCGATTGGTGCGGAGGACGAACGGAGAGAGCGGTGGTGGTGGCCGGCCGATGGCGACTGGAAGCGCCGGTTAATCGATCTGCGATTTGGTTTTAGCCGACCGAGAGGTTGCAATTATTAGAGGAGCTCCGCTTTGCTGCTTGGTTCTTTTGTAGCTTTGTGCGCGACTACTGCTTATGCCGTAGGATCTTGCTGTCCTAACTCCTAAGCTCCTTTTCCATACTTGTCTTCACTAGGACATGTTTTATTCTAGTCTGAATATAATATTTTTACTTATATATAAATATGAGTTGACGGTGGTTATTTGTTCTTCCTTTCAAAAGTGCCGTTATATGGACTACGGGTTGTATCGCTCCCTTCTTACCTCTTGTGAATAAAAACAAACCAATTGTTTGATTATTTACTTCAAAAATATATTTCCCTTGCAACGAACAGATACTTCACCGGTAGGGGTAAAAATGACTTCGAGCTAAGTAGGGATCTGAGTGACTTACATGAACTGCAAAATGGTACAGGCGCTCGTAATTGGGTCATCATGCTGAT
This sequence comes from Otatea glauca, assembly GCA_036346275.1. NCBI lineage: Eukaryota > Viridiplantae > Streptophyta > Magnoliopsida > Poales > Poaceae > Otatea > Otatea glauca. The sequence goes on along the minus strand of CM070719.1, from coordinate 63,546,610 downwards.
ATAATTATGCAGTTCGGTTTTCACTCAACTCATGAATCATGACGAGGGACTGCAATGCGCATACGGCCATCTTTGCCACTTTGGAGTTGCACATAATCCATCTCCTGACCGACCAAGCGTGGAGGAGTAAAGGTATCTTAGCTGTGCAGCGGACGAGCGGTAGGTGCTCACGATGAATGCCTGTCGGTTTGATCAGGGTCGGTGCAACGTAATGCGGCAATAACTGGTACTAGTACCAGCAGAAGCAATCATCTGATGTACGTGATTTTGATGTGATCGTGAAATTGAGATTCAAAAATACTTGCGAATAGTGTTCTTTTTAATCAGACTGGGATCGCAGGCTGTCTACAAGTTAAAGTGAGTACAGACGATTCTATCTATCCGTTCCCTCAATGAATAGCTCCAATTCTTTACAATAACGCCTTTGCTACAATAATAAACAGTAAGCAATATCGGAAAAATATAGGTCCTCAATCTGACGGTCGTTAGTGGACTGTTTAAGTTGCAATCACACTACCAACTGCATCGGAACTAGGTTCATGATCTACACAGGTGCATCGATCACCAGTTTGACATCTGGCGGGGGTGTTTATCATACAGGCAACAGTGATGGGCACAAAATGAAGGTGCAAACGAAGCTACTCCCTCCAATATCAAATAGTTGTTGTTTTGAACTTAGATGCAGTGGAACTTTTCAAACTTTAACTTTCAATATCTTTTTAAATATTTAAATTGAATACATGAAACCCATATGTATTTTCATAATTTTATAATTCTAGCGGATTTTACAAATATCCTATAATAAAAATTAGTGATCAAAGCTGTGTTTTGAAGACCATGTTAATATTCAAAACAACAACTATTTATGACTACAGGAAATAGGGATTAGTATGTAGTGCTCCAATTTAATGGGCTGACTTTACTTTGGTTGGACCAATACTGCTACAGGAGAGGTCCCCACCAACCAACGTCGTCCTGCTCTAAGCTCGAGGCTAATTACGCTTAGTTCAAGCGTGCTAGGCCGGGTGGATGAAGCAGGTGTGCTAGCTCAACTCAGTAATATGGTCACTCACACCGTTACACAACTGAGTGTACATACATCATACATGCATATAGAATCGTGGACGAAGCAGGGAGCAGAAAAAAATAACATAAAACCTTAAAAAAAAACTATATAAAATCTCGCACGTTACCGCGGATGCGTTAAGAACTGAAAATTCGTAGGGATATTGAGGAGGAAAAATCAGATCGTTCAAATTATTCGTAATAATGATGTTGTAGAGGATACAAAACATAAGAGTATAAGCCGACTTGCATGTAACAAATCATATCATAGGCCTGTGAACTTCTGTATACACACACGCACGCGCTCGTGTACATCATATATTTCACTTGACTTGTGATTTCGTATCGACTAAGCCTCCATCACTTTACACCTCGACTGTTGACATGGTGCCGCGGACTCAGGGAGATGCACGTTCTCGTGGGGTTAGTCCGTTCGCCCGTGATGCGAGATTTCAGGGGGCGGTCCCTGGAATCGTGGTAGTTGAATTTTCATAGCGCTGATATTTCGCGAGACGTTTTGGTGCGACGCGCCTTCATATGGGAGACATCCCTGTGCGTGAGAGGTAGCGACGAACAAAACTGATATAGTCTCATCTTTCTCTATCGATCTCTGCTTCCTCCGGTACGTGCTACCATGTTGTGTAACGGGGCAACGGGCGTGAGGGAGAGCAGTGTCTTCAATCCAACGCCGACCACTTGACGCCCTGCTCGGGAGACTGGCGATTAGGTTTCTAGGAAGTGCCGCACCACACGACTGCTCATCTTCATCTTCGATCGACGCGTTGCTCCTACACATTTTCTAATTCTTCACCAAGCCCATTGTAAGTGACTCGATGATCAAGTAGTTGTTGGTACAAGCTATTTTTCTGTTGTGATTAAGGGCCTGTTTGTTTTAGCTTTTGATTCTGGATTCTGGTCCCAAAAGCAGAATCAGAAACAAACAGTCTGATTCTAGAATCCGATTCTCACAATCCAGTCCACCCATATACACTAGAATCCAGAATCCACTTCATATGTGCTTTTGGATTCCAGCTTTTGGAGAATCAGCTTCTCTAAAACCACAATCCAGAATCAGCTTTTAGAGAATCCAAAGCTGAAACAAACAGGCCCTAAATATGATAGGAATGCATGCTGCTATGATAGTATTGTTTACATCTATGTATCAGTTGGGCTATCTAGCATATATATGAATGCTTTCTTTACTAGCATATTTTATAAATCTGTTGACTACTGGTAATCATCTTGTAGACACAATATTTATCTTCATATTTTTATTACGTATCTATAAAATTAAATTAATATTATGCTATGTTAATTTTGGAACACGTGAGACACTACCACCACTTGGGCAGTTACCTTTCCTCAAGACTGCAGAGATAAGCAAAATGAATGCTATCAGCGTTATTGACAATACATTCGATGGTGATGATGGTACATTCCCTTCACTTCACTTGAGAACATGTTCCCTCGGCTTTGTGAGCTAACAATCATTCACTGCCCAAGGTTTGCAGCACTGTGCATGGAGCTTAAGCATGTCAGGAACCTGAGCTTGTTGATGAACAACAGTTGCTGTGCAGCACAATAGGGGGCATCCGTGGTGTGGCGCGAAGTGTCAGTATTGTTTCGATTTCTCTCTGCCAGGAGCTGGCATGACTTGGTTCGATGGTTGCAAGGCACTACTGGAACTGGGCCCTTTTTTCCTACCTGAACAACCTCGGCTGTTGTTGCACCTCTGTTGCCACCTCCACTAACTAAACAGCGTCACCTCCTTTGGTAACTGAAACTGGAAGGGTGGTTCTGTCGTGGCATGTGCCGCCTCTGCCCTTGAGAACCTGAGGGTTTGATGAGACGTGCTTGTCAAAGTAATTCATGTATGTACATTGAGGAATTAGCAAACCGACGATGTTAAGATCAAATGGCAATGACCAAAAGAAATGTTCATGATTTACTTCTCGAGGACTTAAATACAGCCAACAAATGTACAAACTCAAGTGAAGGATTGTTCACTCCCGCGGTTATATCCCTATCATCGCAAATCGCTCGAAGGATATAATATGTCTGCCAATCTGCTAGTATGTGCAGCAAATGTGCGCAGATCAAAACGAAATCTTTACAACAGGTAGTGCTAATCAACAAGCTAGCCGTGCATGCAATGCAATGTCGCAATCGCGCACAAGGCCGCGCTCAATTAACACTCTGATCGGCCGTGCGCCATTGGGGACTCACCGGCGCTGCTCGTCTTGGAGACAGAAGCAGGGTCGGAGTCTTGGAGAGGACGAGCTCCTTGACGGTCAGATGGACGACCGGAGGTGTGCAAGGATCTTGCTGAACTTTGGCTTCCTCCGCGTGATGGCGATGGACACGTCGTTCGGGAATAGGTCCTTGCGCACGAACGCGTGGTACATGGTCGTCACCAGCACGCCGGTGGCCGTCACGGTGGCGATCCCGGAGAGCCCGATCGCCAGCGACCGCGTCAGCACGTTGGTCACCTCCGACGCGTACAGCACCGTCGCGATCGCCACGCTCGTCATCGGGAACGTGTACGCCCACCACGCCAGCGAGAACCGGAACCCTCTGAAGAAGTTGACACGCACAACCTGTAGATCATGACAAATGAGTAGCACACTACCATCAGTTCAGGATTATATCGCACGTTGGCACGTGAAGACGTGTTGGTTTCGTGTATTACCAGTGACATGTACAAGAAGAGCGCGATGAAGTAGGCGATCTTGGCACCGTAGTTGAACTCGCCGCAGATCCTGGCCCAGGCCATGGAGGCGACGCTCGGTGCGGCGACGAAGAGGAAGAACACCGGGTGGAGCTCCTTAGGGAGCTGCACGTTGGTGGGGAGCCGCTGGTAGAGCGTGACGAACAGCACGAGGTAGTGCGCCAGCCCGACGGCGAAGAAGAAGATTGGCGCCTCACGGAGCCCCATCCTGGCGCCGAGCAGCGCTCCGACGAAGTTGCCGACGACCGCCAGGTGGTTCGACGGGTTGGCTACCTTGGACAGCCTCCGTTCACCGTCCGACAACCACTGCCCGTAGATCTTGAGCTCCAGGCAGAAGATGGGCGCCATGAGCAGGTACCACAAGACGTGGTGGATCTCCCACACCGGGTGCGGCAAGCCCTTGACGAGAAACAGGCAGGCGATCCACGGCGCGAAGAAGAAATTGACGCGGATGGGGTGGTAGAACTCGCGGCGGACGGCCTCGAAGTAGAAGATGATCTTCAGCAGGTAGATTGCCGAGACGAGGCCCATTAGCGCGACGGAGACCCACCACAGGACGTGGTTCACTTCCAGGGTGACGCCGAGGAACGCCGTGGAGGGCTCCAATGCCAGCGTCTTCCACAGCATCGCCAGGCTGCTCACGCCCAGGCACATCCCGAACGCGCTGATCGGGAACCGCAGCAGGAACGGCCACTTCTCGTCCTTGGGCAGCACCGGCTCCTCCGTCGCCTGCACGCAACGACGCACGACGTCGTTTTTCGTTAGAGACGACGGTTGACTATGGCAAGAAGAGGAAAGGTTTTGGAGTGCATGCGCGCCGCGGTTATGTACGTACTCTGAGGGTCTCGAGCTCGAGGCCTTCGAGGGCGGCGAAGTAGCGGTCGGCGGTGGGGACCTCTCTGTCGGTGTCCTCGGAGATCTTCCACTTGGCGGGCTCGATGTCGGCCGGCTCCTGCGGCAGCCCGCGGAGGTTGGAGAGCTGCCGCTCGAGGCGCCCGGAGAATGTTTTGAAGTGATCGAATCGCCGATCCCGCGTGCTGTCGGTCCGCGGCACCTCGCCGCCTCCGATTATGAGGCTCGGCTGCGAGTAGTACTGCGCCTGGTTTAGCAGCTGCGGCTCCGGTGGGTCGATCTCGAGTTTTGTCTCGCGCGGCGTAGCGCCCACGAGGACGACGTCGCCGTCGCTGCGGACGGACTTGCCGAGCTGCGCGAGGTGGAGCCCCGACGGCGAGGCCGGCACGCTGAACGAGACGGAGTACGGTGTCTCTTGCAACTCAACGTCAGCTGCCGGGATGCTAATCGCGACGTCCTTGTTCCTGCCGCCGATGCTAGCAGTCTCCCGGCAGGCATGCGGCTGGTCTTTCCCCTGTCCATCCACGGGAGAAGCGTCGACCGCGTCGTGATCGGCACACTCGAAGCCAGCAATGGCGGCCCGCGACGGGGCACGAATAGGAAACGCTTCCGGCGACGGACATCCCTTGCCGGCCAACCCTGCCACTTGGATGCTCTCGCTGGACGCCATGACAATTCGACGCTATCACCTGTGACCACTGAAAATGCACGCATCAAACAGCAGTTCGTCAATGTGCAGCTCAAAAACGCGATCGGCACGATCGGTGCAGTTTAGTTTTATATACTTCAATGGGAAATGAATGGAAAGGATAAAGAATACGACAGAATGCGTGCAAGTGGCACGCCGGCGGTCAGTGACGCCGGCGTCGGATCAGGCACGCGTGGAGGAACGCGAAGGTTCGATGCACGTACCCGCCAAAACATCACCACCAGTCACGCCGAATTCTACTCAATGTTATCATGTCAGAACTTGGCATTCCGTGGTCTTCACTCCCAAAGAATTCTGCGAGCTCGGACTCGCCGGCGGTATCTATCTGAACACTTAAGGTATCGTTCACCATCAGTACTACTGAATACTATTATCTATCTCTGAGTTAAGCTTCGGCCTTTGTAACTTTACATTCGTCACACAGTAAGATACTCTTCTACTGTTTTCACTTCAGAAAGAAATAAAATAAGAAAAAAAGAACGCATCATAAGAAACCAAAGGCTAGAAGAAAATTTTCACTTCAGAAAGAAAAAAAAGAAGAAAAAAAGAAAACATCATAAGAAACCAAAGGCTACCTAGAAGAAAAGAAAACAAAAAACCCTTGCCTAATGCCATGGATGCATGCCATGATTAACACATGCATATGTGTGTGTATATAGGAGTAGTGTAGTGCTAGTAATAATACCTTGGTTTCAGTATCTGTTGGGCCAAGCTAGCTCCGTCGTGCTGACCACTACTGCGTGCTCAGAGAGAGAGAGAGAGAGAGAGAGAGATGGGAGATCGATGTAGCTTGATCAGGAGAAAAGAGAACATACTACTCCGAGTAATTAAAGAACTACTCTAGTAGCAAGTAGATGAATGAAGCCTGGCACAAGCGAGAGAGAGCTCTTCACATGGCGGAATATATATAGACGCCGGCCAGGTAGGCGTCGGTGTTTTGTAAGGCGAGATGTAGAAGGTTGTAGAAAGTTTATGTAGTTTGGACAAGGAAAATTCTTGGAAGAAGAGAGGGAGGGGAAGGAATAGACCGAAAAGTTCAGCGCTGTGACCAAATGTGGACGAGGGGCCTCCCTCTTGTTGGAAAAAAAAAACAAAAACAAAAAAATCAACTAAGAATATGCGGTCAGTGTAATTGAACTCACGATCAGTGTTCACAATTTCATTTCGAAGCCAAAAATCGTTAACCTGGTGATAGCGGTTTTCGCGAGAAATAGTTCGAAAACCACAAAAAACCGAAAGGTTTGCAAATTCAAAAAAAAATAATTTCGGTCAAATCTATGTGCAAAAACCGCGGTTTTTGACGAAAAACCGTTCGGTTTTCGCGGTTTACCACGAACCAGCCGACCAATTTAACGTTCTTGAAAAACGATTTTTCGAGCGTTTTTTTTGCGAAAACTGCGGTTTTTCAACGGTTTTCGACGCATAATTTTTTTAATTTTTTTTTTAAATTCCACCGGTAAACCGCTCGGTTTCTGTTTTCGAACCGAAGCGGTACGGTCAAAAACAGCGAAAACCGAGCGGTTTACCGCGATTTTGTTAACCCTGCTCGCGAAAAGGAACAAAGCGCACAGACCAACGGAGCAGAAAGCTCTTTGATGAATTACATTGCATCAATTCTCTATTGTGTTGCTACTTCGGTTACAGGACTTGAGCGCCTTGTAAAGGCTATTTCTTAGGATCCGAATCGACTACTAAACCAGCTCCGTTCAAAACCTTCCCTACAACGAACTTGCCAAACTAAAACTTTCCTATTTACAAGATTATCTCTATCAACCACCTCCTTAATCTTGTAATACCTCTTCGCAAATCGAAGTTTGATCTCCTGATGCATCTCCAAGGATTTTCAACTTCTTCTGGCTGGCCATAACACCGGTGACACACCTCGCTGGCGATTACAACTTTTTGACGTAGCTCCAACTTTCTTTTCACCGGTAACACAACTTGTCAGAGACGCGGACTCGCATTAGAACTTACCCATGAGAGAATTTGGACACACCTGCAAGAACTCACATCCACACACACATGCATCATGCACGGACTCTTCCTATGTGCATGTATCTTTATGCTGACTTACTAAGACCCAAACAACTTTATTTTAGCACCTCCTTGCAGAGCTTCAAAGAAGCGCTGGCTCGTCATCCGCATTTCCTGTAGCAAAAAAAAATACCTTTTTCTGTTCGCGGCACTCCTTAGCGAAGTGCCTATACTCTTGGCAGTTGTAGCAACGCACCTTCGCCTTGTCAAAAGTGTTCTTCTTCTTGCCGAAACTGGAGCCACCTTCCTTATTCTTGGCCCTGGACTCCCATTGGGCTCGAGTGAGCAGTAGATGCTCATCATCCACCTTGCTGACCATGTGGCGTTCCTCGAATGCCTTTAGCCGCACGAACATTTCTTCGACTGACATCACATCCAAATCTTCGAGGTTCTCCAGGGTGCAAACGATCGACAGAAACTTTGGTGCCAAGACCCGAAGCACCTTATCTACCACAAAAGAGTCTTCAACCCTCTCACCCAGCGTTCACATCTTGCTGAGAGCTAGGGTGACCCTTATGGCGAATGCATCAATTGACTCCCCTTCATGCATATGAAGGCTATCAAATTCTTTCTTGGCGGTTTGGAGCTTGGCTCTCGTCACGCGCTCAACTCCAACGTATATAGACTTGAGAGTCGCCCATACCTCCTTAGCCGTCCTCTTGCCGTTGAGGGCAAGAAGGGTCTCCTCGCTCACACCATGATAGATGGCCGCGAGTGCCTTCTAATCTTGACGCATGTCGACGTTGTCATCTTCAATGACATCCCACACTGCTTGGGCATCCATGTACACTTGCATCTTTATTGACCATGCAGCATAGTTGCTACTAGTGAACAATGGATATTGGAGCGTGATGCTCCCCTACTTCCCGTCTCGCATCACCGGCCTATCGCGAGCCACCTGCTCGCTACCGCTGTTGACCGTCACCTCTAGACCACTAGCAACACGCCTTGACGACGACGGAGACAACGACCTTGTTGTCCTTATCATCACAACATCGGCTCTGATATCAATTATTGGAACACAAAAAACAAAAACAAAAAATCAACTAACAATATGCGGCCTCCTACCTCCTGAAAGGAACAAAGTGCACAGACCAACTGAGTTGAAAACTCTTTGATGAATTACATTGCTTCAACTCTCTATTACGTTGCTACTTCGTTTATAGGACTTGAGGGCCTTATAAAGGCTACTTCTTAGGATCTGAATCGACTACTAAACCAGCTCCGTTCAAAACCTTCCCTACAACGAACTTACCAAACTAAAACTTTCCTATTTACAATATTATCTCTATCACCACTGTTGTTGTGCCGGAAGATCGAGGTCTATGGGAGGCTTCATCTTTTGACCGACTGCACCGAGGAAGCTTGGCACTATCGTGAACTTTTCACTGTTGTAACCTTTAAAAAAAATTATGAACCAGTCCCTATGCTATTTTTTATACAAATATGGCCACATGGTCCATAAATCCCGTGCGCGGGGAATGCGGCTATTACAATTTTCGCGCACGTGGAGCGCTGTAATAACCACGAGGCGACACATGGCAAAAAACCGAATGCCGCGTCTCCACTCAGCGGCATTCTAAAATCATTTTTTTTAAATTTTGGAATGCCGCTGAGTGGCGATATGGTATTTATCACCGGTGCGCGCAGGAATTCGGTAATTCTGCTGAGTGGAGGCGCGGCATTAGGTATTTCGCCACGTGTCGGCTCGTGGTTATTGCAGCGCTTCCCGTATGAGGGATTTGTATTTGCCGCACTCCCCGTGCGCGGAATTTGCGGACTATGAAGTCATATATACTTGAAAAAGAAAATTGGACGGAGGCTAATTCTAAAAAAAATAATTTTTTTAGGCTACACCAGTCAAGAGTTCCTCAGTCATTAATCGTACCACGTGCGTGCCGCTCCGTTTCCCACGTTTTTCTTCCCCGTTAGCTAGGCTAGGCCGCTCGTCAGTTGTCATCCTGCGTCGTCGATGGACAGAACAGTATGTGCATCAGGCTGCAGAGTGTACAAATACAATCTATCTACCATGATCAACGCAAGATGCGTAGACTGATGGGAGAGAAATGACGTAGCATTGAGAAACTAAGCTGGCAGCTGTACATTCCGGGCATCATTGTTCATTTCAAGCTTTGAATTATGGTTTACTTTGTACCGAGAATTCTTTTAGGATACACTGAATTGAATTCAACGTAGACAATTCATTCTTCTCGATCTAATGGATCATATTAATTAATATTTATTTATACTTACTTCGATAGAATAGTAGTAAAAATATTTTAATAAGTTAATAGTTAGATTTGATTTCTACTGTACAGTCCACTGTATACCACCACTGTAAAATTTCTCTTGTACCAAGCATGCACAGTAAATGCCGTGCATTATAATCGATCTTATATTGACCCTGAAAAGCGGCATGTGCTACGTATAAGAGATGTCAAGAATAATTCTTAATTCCTCGGTGAAAAACGTACTCCGCGTACGTACGACGCCTAATATTGGTTGAACTTGAAACAATCACCTGTACTTCGAAACTCCAACTGTTTCAACCTTGAAGAACTTGAAAGCAACACATAAGCTTTTTATTTTCTTCGTGATACGATATTGCAGATCATCTGAATTCGGAAACGATTGTTCTAGACTTCAGCGGTACCAGACAAATGTAATTAGCAGGTACTAGGAGCCGTAGCCAGCTAGTGAGACGCGCAATTGACTTGCGAGCAATGAAAGTTGTCGTGTGATAAACACTTGATCAAGATTTTAAGTAGGCAACACAGCTCCAACAAAATGATGAACAGAATAGATAGACGTAGTATTGCTGATCCTATATTATGTGTATATTATATCTGTCCGTGTGACACACTTCATCAAGAGATTTTAAGAAACAGCGCGCAGGCGGAAACGCAATCGACAACAAATCAAACTAGCGATACACTAATCCAAGAAAAGCACAAAGCGAATATTTGTCCATGTCAAACACATCAAATTCATTCATACCTATTATATTCGTGATTAACCTCCTATGCAGATGTCATACAAGTCGATGTGTAAACGGTTAGTAGCACACAGATGTATACCTGATCGATCATGCTAGCTCCAAAAGAGAGTCTGGAGAAATAGAATAAAATAATGGGGCAAATTAATCTACACATGCAAGCAGGAGCTAGCATCTGAGCACCAAAGTCCAAGCAGCAAGCAAAGAAGGACGAGTACAAGTCGTTCGATCGAACTGTTGGACCGAATGAATGAAGAGGCTGCTTCCGCGAATCGTGTTCAAGCCGCGAGAAACGAGAAAATGCGCACACCTTTTCCGTTTTTCGCCGGTCCCATCCATCACAAATTCCTATTGGCTCCTCTGACAAAAAGCAGTACTTCCTGTTTTAAGTTCACGTATATATCATAATTTCTCTGGTACATAAATCAAGTAAATATTGATAATGACTGACCGATCTTAGTTATTATCTCTAAACATTATGTTCATTCCGTGCACGTAAAAAATATGAAATAAAGTTGAATATTCATTAGTGATATAGAAATAACAACACACTAAATTTGTATTAGAATATGAAACACACCTTATATTTATAAACAAAAGCATTTAAAAAATACGTCTGGCAAACTTGAGCAGTGGGAGTTGAGAAGTACTAGAGGATGGGTCAAGAACAGGTTACCGGCTGTTAGATTTTTTTGTTGGCTTAAAAGATGTTCTGTTAGCTGCTAGGATTTGTCAAGATATTTTTATTGACTGCTAGTTTTATGTAAGTCATGCTACTCATGTACAGAGAGAGGTTGGAGAAAATTCATTGGAGAAGAATCGGGGTGCTTACTGGGCACGCCGCACGCCGTAAGCATCATGTGCTACTGCTGCTCGCTTACTCGTACGGGAAAAAAGAATCTTGTTGTTACTCACACTGACGTGGAAATACATGTGCAGTGAACGCACGTACGTACCAGCTGATAGTAGAGTACACGCGCAGTTGCAGAATCTTGGTAGATGGTCGGTCGCAGTAGTAATGTATTTCAGGTCACTAACATTGCATAAGGAACGGATCTACGAGAGGTCGATACCGACGTCTTTTGTTTTAGCATATATATAGTTCTGTTAGTATATAAATATATATATATATATGATTCTATTGTTATGGGTTACAAGTTCATATCGATCCTCTTACTAACCTGACGTGGGTACCCATGTGCAGTGACCAGAGAAGGCGAGAAGCTCAGGTAATCAGCAGATGGTAGCTGCGTATGCATGTTGCAATGGGAAGAAGCTAGTACGGATCATGTCAGTATAGATACGTACGTATTCCTTCCAATTATTTCGTTGTTGTTTTTGACGTCGATACGGTCTAAAAAACTTAACTTTGACTACTAATTTTTATTATAATATATTTAAAATTCTAATAAATTCTAATATTATGAAAGTACGTTTCCAGACGAATCTACCCATATGATTTTCGTGCATCCAATCTAGATATTTAAAAAGATATTAATAACTAAAGTTTAAATTTTTTTAACTATATATAGTTCAAACCGACAAATTTTTGTGAACCAAGAGGTACTGTGTATTTATAGAACGTTCGTCGGTCGACAGAACCCGCGCGCTCGTAAGCTGCAGTCAACTGTTAGTTTTAAAAAAATTTATAAGTGGCAGGCGAACAGCGAACTAAGATGGAGTTTAATTTATGTGCATGTGTGTTTTTTACTGGCATACCGCATAATTAAGCAATGCAGCGTGTTTACGCTGACACTTCATTGCGTGGACACGGTAGGAGGAAGCATACGGAGTGCAGTATATGCCTGCACCGCCGGCTTCGACCCGGCATGCGCTGCACGGCCGGTGGTGGTTCTACTTCTACTTTAGAGAAGAAGAAACTATAGCGCATGGCCGGTGGTGGTTTATCTACTTCTACTTTAGAGATGAAGAAACTATATACTGGCCTGTAGCTAGCTTTCTAGACTTCAAGCTGAAAAAGGTTAGGCGAAATAATGCATATGTTTATCGATCAAAAGATCTTTATGAGAAAAAAATTGTTGGGGTAAATTTGTAATAAATCAATACAAAACAATATTTGTAAGCCCTATTATCTCTTCAACTTCAATTTAAACTTCATACCTTTTTGACTCCACTCTTTCTATTCATATATTGTATCATTCCTCGGGTCTAGAAAGGTGCTGTTAATTAAGATATATTCTCCTCTACTGTTTTAACATTTCTTATGGATTAAGAACAGTGAGGATTAAGCACCGTTTTAGTCAAATTCTATTTTCTTCTTTCATTTTTGGGTACAATCTTGCCAACCGGCTAATACTACCTTTCCTAATCCCAGAAGACTTCCTGGATGGGGAGCCAGCCTACGTGTCCCTTCGAGCCGGCTCGGCTCGGCACGAGCCGCGAGCCGAGCATTTAGGTCATTTTTTAGAAAAAAAATTACGTTCGGATTCTTTTTTGAAAAAAAAATTACAATTAGATCCTTTTTTCAAAAAGAATATATATTACGCTTAGGTCTTTTATGCGTTTTTAGGGCTTGCGTTCGTGTCCTTTTTCATAGAATCAAAATTACGTTTAGGTCTTTTTTCGGGAAAAAAGATATGTTTAGATCTTTTTTCCGGAAAAGAAAATACATTTCATTTAGATCCTTTTTTTCGTTTTTTTAGCATTACGTTTAAGCCCTTTTTCGAAAAAATAAAATTTTGTTTAGGTCCTTCTCGAAAAAAAAATATGTTTTTTTTTTCTATTTTTCGTTTTTCCCGACGCGGCCCTTCTGTTCCAGCGAAATTTCATATTATATTCTTTCAACCATTTCGCTTGTTTTCTCGATTTGCTCACGTAGAGAGCGACAGTCACACGTTTTCTTAAATTTGCTCGCGTGGGGAGCGACGGTAGCGGCGTGTCACACCGTGCTTGATTTTCTAGTACTTTACATACTTTGAAGTTAATCACTACAACGATGCAAGGGCCTCATCTTTGTTTTGGAACAGGCTCTGCTCCCAAGTCTTAAGCCCTAAGTTAGAAACTAGCAGAAGCGGTGTCCATTGCCCATCGGAATTGAATTGAACTTGAAGCCGTCTGCAAATTGTACGGAGAAATTAGGGGACTGGGTACTTTGAAAATGGCGTCTTGTACTGTTGTTCGTGTAGGTCCAACGTGGAAACAAACACTGCTGCTTCTTACTCTGTCAATGGAATAGGAGTATTTCCCTTTGTCTTGATCAGTGCTTGCATTTTCTTTTCTCGTGCCCCATTTTTCTCCCCCTAAGTGCACGGTCCTCTGGATTTGTAATTTTACTCTCGGGATTTGAATATGCACCGGTGGACTTTAGTTTGTTGCCCAAACTTTCCAATACGCATGCTGCACGCGGAAGTGGCAGAGCCAGTCATCAGTCGTGACGTCTGCAGTCCAAGTTGTAACCTGTCAAGCCTCAAATCAAACTAGTATCGGGCGTATACATACAAGTAACAGGCCAGTAATCGTTAGGAACAAACACCGAAAGGCTTCAATCATGTGTATATGGCCAGTCTTGAGCTTCTAGTATAAGCTTTCTGCAACTGAGAAATGTCCTCAGCTTCTCTAAATATTGTACCCACCCCAGCTTTCTGAGACTGAGAAACGTGATGAACCTACAGAGAAAGATGTGCACATTACACACATCGATGCCCGTGAACGGGACAGCTAAAGGCTTATTAGGGCTAGCTGGTTAGAGAAATTTGTTCCCTAGAGATTAACCGAACAAATAGTTGTCGTTTTTAGTGTAGATGGAGTAAAACTTTTGAAACTTTAACTATTAATATATTTTTAATATTTAAATTGGATATATGAAAATCATATGTGCAGATTTATCTCGAAAAGTACTTTCATATATTATAATTTTATTAGGTTTAATAAATATATATTATAATAGAAATTAGTTATCAAAGTTATGTTTTAGATACCGTATCGATGTTTAAAATGATAGCTATTTATGACCAAAGAAAGTAAAAGTACCGTGTGGATCCCTATTCGGCTGACGGCAATCAAGGTTTGAAATCTCGTTTTCGCTCGACATCTCGGAGATGGCCGGAGACCGAAATTTCGTCGAGATCTTGAAATTTCGGACAAAACACAAAATCGGAATTTCAAATCCAGTTTTTTTCCACCGGGAAATCCGAGATCAGCCAAAATACACAAGCAAAATCCAGTCCAAACAAAGTCAAAAAAAATTGAATTTTTTTGCATGTTCTTGACACATTAATAATGTTATCATAAAAATTTCAGATGATTATCAAGCTTGAGGATGTTTTAAAAATTCGAAGATTGCTATTGTCTTGATAAAACGCTGACCGGTAAATTTGAACCGAATGAAAAATAGAACAAACGAGGTTATAAAATTTCAAAAAAATTTACATGGTTCTGACATATTACTAATATTCTCATAAAATTTTCAGATGATGATCAAACTTCTTAAATTTTTAAAAATTCGTACAGTGCTACTGTCCTGTTAAAAGCCTTACCGGCAAACTTCAACAAAATGAAAAATGGTTCAAACCACATTAGAAACTTTTGAAAAAAAATTGATGGTCCTGATATATCATTAATATTTATATAAAATTTTATATTATTATCAAGCTTAAATAATTTTCAAAAATTCTGAAAGTGCTACGTTCTGATAAAAGCCTAGTTATCAATACATAGATTTGTTTTAGCAATAAAAAAAGGTTTAGAATTTTTGAAATTTTTACAGAAAGGTGATAAGGAAATTCTTAAGATATCATAAAATGTTTGAATCATGATCGCACTCTAGTGAATTTATAAAATTCTTACAAGGCAATGTACCATTTATGTTATTTCTCTTTTTGATTTTTGAAATATAACAAATGAAGTTCAATGCTTACATAGATTTGATTGAGAAAACAAAAAAGTTGAAAATTTTACAGAATGGTACTGAGGAAATTATTAAGCTCTCAAAAAAAATTTGGATCATTGTCACACTCGATAAAATATAAAATTCTAACAAGGTCACTGCCCTAATTATGTTCATTCTATTTTTGATTTTTTAAAGATAACAAATGAAGTTAAATTATTTTTAAATTTTTTATGTATGATCCTACACTATGAAAGATACTACCATAAATTTTTCAGATCATGATCAATATTGTAAAATTTTATAAAAATCCGATAGTGTTTCTGCCGTAATTTTAAAAATATCTTAAAAATTCGGCTTTTCAACAAATTTTCATGGAAGAGGACTTTCTTAAGGGTTATTGGACCAAACCTGTCCATAAAAAGTAAAAAAAACGGTCAAAAATCTTAAGAGTTCGACGTAAAAATTTCTGTGTTATTGTAGCAATTTAATTTTTTTTAGATTTTTTTACCCAGCCAGAATTCGATATCTCGCAAAATTTCACCGAGATTTTAATGTAAGGTCGATCAGACCCGGTGGATCGTCACTAGAGATGTCCACGTGTCGATGCATGATGTGCAGTGTGGTCCGGCCGGCCTGCTTACAGCGCTTGATCTCTTCCCCTCTGTCTGCTTCTCGATCGCACCTAGATTCTGCCTTAAGTTTCTCTGGCGCCTTTGAGCGCGTACGTACGCATGTTGCTAATTTCTAACAAGATAAGGAACTGAAGGTTACCTTTTGAGGAGCCCAACATCTTTGGACAGCGATAGTTGGAGATACCTCATACCTGTGAGGCGAGACGTCGCAGTACGCGGGACTGACTATGGAAAGCGTGCTGTTATGGAAGCTTCAACCCAGGCCGTCCTTGTCACTGCGCGCCGTCACAAGTAAACTAGCGAATAACGCCATGCCCAGATGCTTAGATACTAGAAACAAGAGGAGGAGGAGGAGGAGGAGGAGGAGGAGGAGGAGAAAAATCTGGACAAGGAAAGAAAAACTAGCGAATTACTTCTACCTTTCATTTTCAGTTCCTGTCACCAATTAATTGTCCTTCGGTAAGCAATGGACAAGATCAAAGCAAAACCGGTCGGAGAACGAGATGAACTGCCGATCGCATGCGATTGGTACGTGGTGCATCGATCCCTGTAACTGTTGTCTCCCAAGACGCGTTCCAATTAAGATTGCGACATGAGCAGTTGAGACTAGTAACAGGCACACCAAGAAATTAATTGGACCATGCGGTGCGGTGCCATTTTAATATGCGGATGGATGCACCGGATCGCCGTGGGGTGCACGCAGGAAACCTGAGCTTTTTAGGTTTTTCTTTTTCTTTTTTGCAAATCTAGCTTATATGCAAAAGTAGTTATAAAAATAGTCCTCTCTCTGACTATGAAAGAACCGTCAGATGACACGTGTCACTTGCCACACTAGTATATCATGGCAGGCGCTATCAAGCTAGAGCAGCACGGCAGGAACCTATCGCGCTCAAGCACCGCGGCAGGTCCTGCCGCCCTACCGAGCCACTCTATCACGGTAGGTGTAAGCAGTGTGCGGTACACAAACACAGTCAGGGGCATAGCTAGTGGGGGAGGGGGGCTTCGTTAGGTTAGAGCCCCCTCTAACTGCTAGACTTTAAGTATCTCTTTAACATCGAACGCACACGCGCTCGAGCGTGGCTGGAGGAAGAAGAAGCTTTGCTATGTGGATGAGTTGCTTCATATACCATGTGGTTTAGTGGGCAGCTGCTTATTGGAAGCCTAATTTATCAATTGGTAACTTCGCTAACTGCTTGCACAACTAGATTCAAACTCTAGACGCATGCAAAGACCATAGAGCGAGAGAGAGGGCGCAGCTCAACGTCTTTTCTTTATAAGGACATAGCAACCTATCGAGTCAAGGTCGTTTGACGCATGCTGGGGAGCCAATGAGGGCGTGGGTGTGCGGCAATAGGCAACCCATCACTGCGATGGCGAGCAGGCAGGGAAGGCAACACAGCGTGAATCAACTAGTGCATGACCGGCTAAGTGTGCTGACAAAAAAAAACAAATAGATAATGTGAGCCTCTCTTCTAAATTATGTTTTTTTGGTCAAATGTAAGTGTGTAAATGGATTGAATAGAGATGATAGACGATTTGTTTGATTGATTAGTGTTAGCTTGTTCATAAATTTACAAAAAAAAATTGACAAGCTAACCTTGTGCATGCATTTTTCAAATAATAATGTATTATTAGTAACCCTCGAACTTATAAGAATACAATATAAATTGTTTAATATGTTTATCTTAATTTAGCTTATTATTTAAGCCTACTTTCTAATTTTTTTCTGATTTTGCGGACCGATAGTTCCACATTCAAAAAGAAAATTGTTTTTTAATTACATTCGCACGGATGTCAAAAGAAAAAGATACGAGAAGAGTAGAAATGCTAAGGCCATCTCCAATAGCGTTTCCTAAATCTGGATCTCTATATCCACATATACAGAATTCCCTAAAAAGATTCCTTCCCTATATCTCTTCCCTCTCCAACAACATTCCCTATATCTCACTCTCTGTTTTCTCTCTCCTATATTATAATGATATTTCATAACCACCATATGAGCCATGTTTTTTTTCTGAAATAATTTGATCGGCTATTTTTAATTGCGGAAATTTAAAATTTGAAATTTATTCTAACGGTCAACGTAATGGCTATATTGCAATGGCTATACTATAACGGCTATATTGTAACGGCTATATTTTTAGGCTATATATACATAGCCATTTGCACTTTCAAACCTTGCCCATTTCTAAATGTTCACTGTCTAGCATATCTCAATGAGTCCTCAGAACTTAGTTCAGCATTTCCTCTCAGAAGACTCATCGTCGGATGACGACGATGAATCTCTTATTACAGTAGCATACCTAGCACAGGAGCAAGATGAGAGTGTGAATGCTCGACGCCATGGAGGTTCTATTTTTGGCCATCAATACGTACATCGCAATAGAGAGGAAGGGCATGCTAGGTCAGACGAAGACTATTTTCACGATCCTCTGGTCTCACGGCCCAACCTTCTTTCATGCAGGTTTATGATGAGAAATATTTTAATTCCTTGCATTTTTGGTTGATCATCTTGTCTATGACTCATTCTTATTTTCGGCGCAGGTTTAGAATGAGTCGTTTTCTATTTCTTCGCATATTGCATGCTATAGAAGCCCATGATGATTATTTTGTTCAAAAAGGAATTGTCTTTGGAATTCTCGGGTTATCTTCTTTCTGAAGGTAATCGCAGATTCCGGATGATAGCTTATGGAGTACCAGCAGATGCTATTGATGATTGTCTACGGATTGCAGAAAGTACTGCCATAGAGAGTCTTAAAAGGTTTGTGCGAGCTATCATTGTCCTCTTCGGAGACGAGTATTTGAGATCTCCAAATGAGAATGATACTGCTAGATTACTTGCAATCGGTGAGGAAAGAGGTTTTCCTGGAATGCTTGGAAGCATAGATTGTTAGTGTTATGCCCTTGAGGCAATCATTTAGATGATTGTAACATGACTATGTTTATAAATAATAATATGATTATTGGTCCAATGAATGTATATCATTGTATTGATCAACAAGTATGTGACTTGCTTATGAAGCTCTTTACTTAATGATGTAATTCGATAAATATCTCTGATCGGATATCATCGATAGGACAACGATGAATAGATCAAGACATGTAGTGATCGATGATCATGCTTCATAGATCATGGGATATGGAGATATCATCTATACATTGTGGACGATATTGAAGAACATGGGTTAGATAGACCCGCAATGGGACATCGCGAGAATGTTTCATTCTTATGTGTCATCGTGTATCTCATACCTAGTAGATGTATGATCCTTAGACCTGAGATTGTCATATTCCCTACATGTGTAATAGTTTTCCTTGGGGCTATCAAACACTACTTCCTAACCGGATAGTTATAAAGGTAGCTTTCATGTTTACTATGAAACGTGCGAGAGGAAGTGCAAATCAAGATGGAATTTGCCACTCCAATGAAACGGAGATATATGACAAGGCCACTCGTGTGATATGATTAAGGAAGTGCATGGCCATGCCGTGATTGAGGAGTCAATCACAACTTATTAATATATCACGGATACGAGAGATGGATTGAATCATCAAAGGATGAAATGCTTCTCGCCTTGAGATCAATCTTCATATACTTGGCAAAGGGATTATTACATGAGTACTTTTGATAGGTTCTCGTCCGATTTGATCATAGTATGTTTGGGAGTTGGCATACTTTGCAAGAAGCCACTACCAACTATTGGATTGAAAAGGAGTTTTCGAATCCATGTCCAAACGTATGTGAACCTGCAGGTCACACACTTAATGGGTGGGACGCATTAATTTGGATTGGATCCGTAATTAATGAACCTCGTGGGCTTAGCACTGATGGGCCCTAGTTTAGGTTTCATCTCGTGGCTATATAAGGAGGGAGGAGGAGGGTGCGGTGTGCTTTCCCACGGTTTAGGAGTGATTCACTCGAAACCCTAGCCTACTCTCTCGCCGCCCGCCGAGCGACGGTGCTTGCACACGACGCACGGCGTTCCATCTCTGGACGTGTGGACTACTGCGGTGACGCTGCTGCGACTGCGGCGTGGGAGGACGATCCACGGCAAGGCGAGGAGGATCCACTACATCGACGCAACGACTGCGGCGAGAACAATCCACTACATCGACGCGCGAAGGATTCCGCAACTGCGCGTCTAGTGGTAATCTTATCTATGATCCCCTTCTTGCGAGTAGCTTTCTGGTTTCGCGGTAGAATTTTTTTTTGTGCTAACGTAGCATACCGCGTTCCTCTTCAGTGGTATCAGAGCCATCTCGTATAGTTTTGTGATCTGGATGTTGCACATATGATGTGTAAGGTTAGTAGATTGGATCTATTACATGTTCAGCCAGTTCATGTGATGAATTGGTGACGGCAGCCATCGATGAGATCGATCGGTTTAGGGTTTGAGGAAAGTGCAAACCGACTCAATCTTGATTTGGGTGAGTCCGTTCATGGTACGACGTTACCCTTACCGATCGGGTTACCACCATCAGGGTTTCTGAAACGTATCCATATGGGACCAAGCCAATCAGATTGAGTTGGATTGGGTCAATCTGGTTGATCCATAGTAAGCGCAAACAGATTCAATATTGATTTGGGTGAGTCCGTTCATGGTACGACGTTACCCTTACCGGTCGGGTTACCGCCATCAGGGTTTCTGAAACGTATCCATATGGGACCAAGCCAATCATATTAGATCGGATTGGGTCAATCTGGTTGATCCGTGGAAATTTTAAGGGCGTTTTCCAATGTCAGAAGACATGCCTCTAAAAAAATTTCAAGGACCGACTGCGATGGGCGCCGCCCTCGGACCTGAGTCGTAGGGTTGCTTTTGTTTAACTTCGTTTTGCAGGAATTATGTGAAATGGTATGGCCTATGTGTATGTGATGCATGTAATTTCCACATGGCCTGCGTGCCGTGTCAAGCCATAAGGCTATTTAAATTGTATAACGACCTGCGTGTCGACTTGTGATGCTTCAAACCCTCATGTAAAATTCATTATCAAAAGTTGTAAGGAGTTGCATCCATAATGATGAAGACGATGGTATCAAGCAAGGTGGCTAGGTGAACAAACAAGCATGATGATGGAGATCTTAATGCTAAGGGCCATGCTATTTCACACTTATTTTGATTTTACGTGGATGTGTGTTTAATCCTTGCTATTTTCTTTATGCTCATTGCATGTGATGCCATGTTCATAGTAATCTTTGTTCATCCCTATAGTTAAAAATTTTAAATCAAATTGTCCATCCAATTGTTGCACCTATCAAGAATTTAGATCGTTATTGATATGATTGCCAAAGTAGTATATCAATGGCTATCTCAATAGATGATAGGGATGTGTTGGACACATCACGCATAACAATGGTAGATTTAATCAAGCTATCAAAACGGTTTTGGGCTTGAGGACATAAGTGGTTGGGATTTGATTTGATAATGAAGGAACCTATACAAGACAAGTGGTGTCTAGGAAAACACACATGAGGCGGTGTTTCTTAATTGGCACCGAATCACGGGAAGTGCTCCTCCTCATGTGAGCCCTTGGGGCAGTGTTGACTGGCCATGAGTCAAGTTGATGGAGGCATTCATTACTTGTTTTCATACTCAACAAACAAGAGTTACATATGATGTAATTAGCAAAGGTGTTGCTTACCTATGTCATTAAATTTCTAGCAGTGATGCCAAAGCTCACTAGTGTTTGATGAATATGGATCTTGAATACTCACTATGTGTCTATAAAGGGACATAAAATAGGAGTGTCTTTAATTAAAAGGTTTAATAAAGTTTTACATGAACATAGTGCTTAGAATCTTTGCATGTTTTTGTTGTAGTTCAATGGCACCTTCTCCTACTCCTGCTACACTGGTTTTGCTTTGAGATCGGTTTTGGAAAGGGAAAACTGAATGGAACTAATTTTGTTGATTGGTATCGCAACCGAGAATTGTTCTCAAGCATGAAAAGAAGGACTATGTTCTAGAGAATCCAATTCTGATGAACCACCAAAATGCTTTTCGAATTTGAAGGTTGAATATGAAAAGCATGTTAATGCTTCAGAGAGTCATTTGTCTCATGCTAGTCACCATGGACTCGAGCTCCAAAAGCAATATGAGGACCAGGATGCTTACAATATGATTGTGGGCTTGAAGGGCATGTTTGGGAATCAAGCAAGAGCTGAGAGGTATGGTATCTCAAAGCTTTTATTTGCTTGTAAGTCGGTCAAGGCATCGGTCGATCCTTATGTGATCAAGATGATTGGTTACATTGGGAGATTGGAAAACTTGAGTTTCCCTTAGCCTCGGTTTGGCCACAGATGTTATTCTCCGTCTACGCCTCGAGCTTTGAGCCGTTCATTATGAATTTTCATATGAATAGCATGGAGAAAAGCCTAACCAAGCTACATGGGATGCTCAAGGTCGCCGAGGAAAGCATTAAGAAAAACCCAATCATGTGATGATGGTTGAAAACAACCGCTTTCAAAAAGAGGAAGGCTAAGGTGGGGAACGGCAAGAGCAAGGGCAAGGGCAAGGGCAAGGGCAAGGCTCAAGATGAGATCGCAAGCCTCAAAACTAAGCTCGAAGCTTAAAGTTGGCCTCAACCCGATACCCAATACTTCTATTGCAAGAAATCGGGGCATTGGAAACGGAATCGCGAAAAGTACAGCGGATAAGAAGAATGGAAATGTGGTTTCCACTTGGTATTAATGTTATAGAAATTAATCTTGCTACTTCTTCACTCACTCATGGGTATATGATACCTGTTCGGTTGCTCACATTTGCAATCCGTTGGGTGATAAAGAGTAGAGACTTGGCAAAAGGAGAAGTGGATTTTCGCGTGGGGAATAAAGCAAGAGTTCTTTGGTCTTGCCGTTGGCACATACCCATTGCATTTGCCTTGATTAGTTTTAGAACTTAATAATTGTTATTTTGTTCCATCTTTGAGTAGAAACATTATTTCATCTTCTTGTTTGGAACATGAAGGTTATGATTTGAAGAAAGAACTTTGTTTGTTCGATATTTTTGAATGATATGTATTATGGTCGTTGCCCCATGGTGGATGGGTTGTACGTCCTTGAACTCAAGAAAAACTGTCTATAATATTAATGTAAAAGGCATCGGCCTAATGATTTGAACCCTACCTTTTGTGGCATTGTCGCTAGGTCATATAAATGAGAAGCGCATGAAGAAGCTCCATGGTGATGGACTTCTAACCTCATTTGATTTTGAATCATTTGAAACATGTGAATCTTGTTTACTTGGCAAGATGACAAAAGCCCTTTCACGAGTTTTAGTGAGAGAGCAAGTGAATTATTGGCCCTAGTACATACAGATGTATGTGGACCAATGAGCTCGATTGCTAGGGGTGGGTTTCAGATTTTGTAACTTTTATCGATGACTTGGTAGATATGGATATATCTATTTAATGAGGCATAAATCAAACTTTTGAAAGGTTCAAAGAGTTTGAGCGAAGTACAAAATCAACTTGGCAAAACAATAAAACACTTACGATCCGATCGTGGTGGCGAATACTTGAGCCAAGAGTTTGGTGATCATCTAAAGCAATGTGGAATCGTTCGCAACTTACTCCGCCAGAACGCCTCAATGGAATGGCGTGTCCGAACGACGAATCGAACTTTATTAGATATGGTTCGGTCAATGATCACCAAACAGATCGCCATTATCCTTCCGGGTTTCGCTCTAGAGACATTGCGTTCACTTTGAATAGGGTCCCATCAAAATCCGTTGAGAAGACGCCATATGAGATATGGACCGAGAGAAGACCCATGTTGTCATTTCTCAAGATATGGGGATGTGAGGCTTATGTAAAACGTTTGCAATCGATAAACTCGCACCTAAATCGGAAAAATGCTTTTTGTGGGGTATCCTAAAGAAACAAAAGGATATTACTTTTACAAAAGAAACGAGAACAAAGTTTTTGTTGCTCGAAATGGTGTCTTTTGGAGAAAGAGTTTCTTTCAAAAGAAATCAAGAGGAGTGATGTGTATCTTGATGAAGTTCGAGAATCACATGAATATGTCAAGCTACCATCGAACCTTCACAAGATGTACAAAGTGTTGTACAACCTGTGGAAGAGACTCCAGCCCCACGTAGGTCGGGGAGGCCACGTCATGTACCTATAAGATATGGGAGTGACATATTATTGTTGGACAATGATGAGCCCACGACTTATGAAGAAGCAATGATGGACCCAAACTCAGAAAAATGGCTTGAAGCCATGAGATCCGAAATTCAATCCATGCGGGACAATCAAGTTTGGAACTTGGTCGACTCTCGATGGTGTAAAACCATTGAGTGCAAATGGATTTTCAAGAAAAGATAGACGAGATGGAAATGTTCAGATCTATAAGGCACGGTTGGTGGCAAAGGGTTTCAAACAAGTTCAAGGAGTTGACTATGATGAAACTTTCTCACCGGTAGCCATGCTCAAGTCTGTCAGGATCATTTTAGCTATTCTTGCATATTTTGATTATGAAATATGGCGATGGATGTCAAAACAAGATTCCTTAATGGGAATCTTTACGAGGATGTATACATGATACAACCTGAAGGTTTTGTTGATCCTAAATATGCTAAAAGGGTATGCAAGCTTCAAAGATCCATTTATGGGTTAAAGCAAGCATCTCGGAGTTGGAACATTCGTTTTGATGAAGTAGTCAAAGGTTTTGACTTTATCAAAAATGAAGAAGAGCCTTGTGTTTACAAGAAGGCTAGTGGGAGCGCACTTGTATTTACGATTTTGTATGTGGATGACATATTATTGATCGGGAATGACATTCCTATGCTTGAAGATGTTAAGACTTCATTGAAAAGGAGTTTCTCAATGAAGGACTTGGGAGAAGCATGCTATATCTTGGGCATAAAAATCTATAGAGATAGATCAAAAAGGTTAATTGGATTAAGTCAGGAAACGTACATTGACAAGATATTGAAAAGGTTCAATATGCATGAATCCAAGAGAGGTTTCATGCCAATGTCACATGGCATCGATCTCGCAAGAATCGGTGTCCTTCGACATCCGATGAGCGAGATAGGATGAGCAAGATTCCATATGCTTCAGCTATTGGGTCTATTATGTATGCCATGATCTGTACACGCCCAGATGTCTCATATGCTCTAAGTGTCACGGCGGATACCAAGCGGATCTCGTGATGATCATTGGATAGCTGTAAAAAATATCCTGAAGTACTTGAGAAGAACTAAGGGTATGTTCCTTATTTTTGGAGGTAAGGAAGATCTGGATGCAACGGGTTACACCGATGCAAGCTTCCAAACTGACAAAGATGATTTCGATCGCAATCCGGGTTTGTGTTTACACTTAATGGAGGAGCGATGGTGGAAGAGTTCCAAGCAAAACACGGTGGCCGACTCTGACGAAGCGGAGTACATTGCGGCCGAGGCCGCAAAGGAAGTCTGTGTGGATTAAGAAGTTTATCACGAGCTTGGTGTGGTCGCTAGTGCCTCTAGTCCAATGGACATCTATTGTGATAATAGTGGTGCCATTGCACAAGCTAAAGAGCCTAGATCACATCAGAAGTCTAAACACATACTCCGTCGCTTTCACCTTATTCGCGAGATTGTGGATAGAGGTGACGTGAGAATATGCAAAGTACATACGAAGCCAATGTGGCCGATCCGTTGACAAAGCCACCGCCACGCCTAAGCATGAGGCGCACACAAGGTCTATTGGTATTAGATACTTAATTGATTGACTCAAGTGCAAGTGGGAGATTGTTAGTGTTATGCCCTTGAGGCAATCATTTAGATGATTGTAACATGACTATGTTTATGAATAATAATATGATTATTGGTCCAATGAATGTATATCATTGTATTGATCAACAAGTATGTGACTTGCTTATGAAGCTCTTTACTTAATGATGTAATTCGATAAATATCTCGATCGGATATCATCGTATAGGACAACGATGAATAGATCAAGCACATGTAGTGATCGATGATCATGCTTCATAGATCATGGGATATGGAGATATCATCTATACATTGTGGACGCATGTTGAAGAACATGGGTTAGATAGACCCAGAATGGGACAACGCGAGAATGTTTCATTCTTATGTGTCATCGTGTATCTCATACCTAGTAGATGTATGATCCTTAGACACGAGATTGTCATATTCCCTACATGTGTAATAGTTTTCCTTGGGGCTATCAAACACTACTTCCTAACCGGATAGTTATAAAGGTAGCTTTCATGTTTACTATGAAACGTGCAGAGGGAAGTAAGTAGTCAAGATGGAATTTGCCACTCCAATGAAACGGAGATATATGACAAGGCCACTCGTGTGATATGATTAAGGAAGTGCATGGCCATGCCGTGATTGAGGAGTCAATCACAACTTATTAATATATCACGGATACGAGAGATGGATTGAATCATCAAAGGATGAAATGCTTCTCGCCTTGAGATCAATCTTCATATACTTGGCAAAGGGATTATTACATGAGTACTTTTGATAGGTTACGTCCGATTTGATCATAGTATGTTTGGGAGTTGGCATACTTTGCAAGAAGCCACTACCAACTATTGGATTGAAAAGGAGTTTTCGAATCCATGTCCAAACGTATGTAAACCCGCAGGTCACACACTTAATGGGTGGGACGCATTAATTTGGATTGGATCGTAATTAATGAACCTCGTGGGCTTAGCACGATGGGCCCTAGTTTAGGTTTCATCTCGTGGCTATATAAGGAGGAGGAGGGAGGGTGCAGGTGTGCTTTCCCACGGTTTAGGAGTGATTCACTCGAAACCCTAGCCTACTCCTCTCGCTGCCCTGCCGAAGCGACCGGTGCTTGCACACGACGCACGCTGCGTTCCATCTCGGACGTGTGGACTCTGCGGTGACGCTGCTGCGATCTGCGGCGTGGGAGGACGATCCACGGCAAGGCGAGGAGGATCCACTACATCGACGCAACGACTGCGGCGAGAACAATCCACTACATCGACGCGCGAAGGATTCCGCAACTGCGCGTCTAGTGGTAATCTTATCTATGATCCCCTTCTTGCGAGTAGCTTTCTGGTTTCGCGGTAGAATTTTTTTTTGTGCTAGCGTAGCATACCGCGTTCCTCTTCATAGATTGCATGCACTGGAGGTGGAAAAATTGCCCTACAGCATGGCAAGGATTGTATACTGGGCATGCACACAAGCCAACAATAATTTTAGAAGCCGTTGCTTCACAAGATCTATGGATTTGGCATGCCTTTTTTGGTTTACCAAGATCTCACTATGATATTAATGTTCTTCACCGTTCCCCTCTCTTCGCAAAGCTAGCAGAAGGACAAGCGCCGGAAGTGAGTTATATTATCAATGGTCACAATTACACAATGGGGTACTATCTTGCGGATGGGATAAATCCTGCATGGGCAACATTTGTGAAGACAATACCAGCTCCCCAAGGGAATAAGAAGAAATATTTCGCCCAAGCTCAAGAGGCAGCTAGGAAGGATGTGGAACGAGCCTTTGGAGTTCTGCAATCGCGTTTTGCAATTGTTCGAGGTTCAGCACGTTTCTGGGATCAACAAACACTAAGAGATATCATGACAGCATGTGTCATCATGCATAACATGATAATTGAAGATGAGCGGGACGGAGGACCACTTGACTACAATTACGAAGGAATGGGAGAAACAGTTTCAGTGTCACATGAACATACACCTGAACTCTCTGAGTTTATTCAAACTCATCGTTCCATTCGGAATAGGGAAACTCACCACCAGCTTCAAGACGATCTAGTGGAACACTTATGGCAAAGTTATGGAGGGGTGTAATTTAGTAGTGTTTTAATTATGTACTAACTTATATGTTATATATGTTGTAATAGGAATCTTTAAATGAAGAAGTTTATGACTCCGTGACCTATTAATCTTATTGTATATGGAAATCTTATTGTATATTGAAATCTTATTTATATGACCTACATTGATCCTACTTGTGTTTTCAAAAGGTTTTATCAAAATATCACATTTAGGGGAGTCAAGTTTGCTACATGTGCAAATTTTATCCCTGTTTCTTCTATATGTTTTCTTGAAAAGGTTCATCGAAAATGTCTTATAACCAGTTAGAATTAAATTTCTCATAATTCTTTGTCCAAAAGTTTTTACTTCTACGCCGGACCACTTGAATTCTTTGTCCAGAAGTTTTTACTTCTACGCCGGACCTCTTGGACTAGTCCTGCGTGGACAAGACTTGAATCCTATGTGTGCGGCGGACCACCTTGAATTGGTCCGGCGCGAACTAGGTTTAATCGCTAAGTAGTCCGGCGCGAACTAGGTTGAATTGCTAGGTAGTCCGGCGCAAAGGACAAAACCTCGGTCCGCAGCACTTCTTTGAACCATTCCTTTTCTTTCCTGTCGAAATCTAAACCTTAGATTTTGGGCAACTCTGTTTTTGCTTATATTGGAATTTCTTCTTGTTCAGGTTTTCTTTTTCTAGTCTGTTTTTTCTCTTGATGTAAAACAACTTGTTTGAGTAGAAATGCAAACCAAGCAGGCTGCAGAAAGCTCATTGGAACCAAGTGCTCAGTGCTCACCAAATTGAATACCAGCTAATAGCTCGGTAAAATACTTAGTGGTTTTCAAAGTTCATAATAATTGTATGATGAAAGAGACTCATCTGTCTGACACCGTTTTTCATGTCAGGGATCTACCTCTTATCTAAGTTCAAAAAGAATAGTTCTTTTGGATTAACAAGGCACTTTCTTAGCATCATTCATATTTGAATGTGCTTATGACTTATGAGTTTATATCCTCTCTGAGTTAAGTTTTTATCTATTGCATCATTCATATTTCTTAAACTCAATGAAGTGCATGTATCTTAAAAGTTCATCACATTGCACTAGTTTAGGGGGAGTTTTTCAAAACTTCCCATGCTCTCAATAAAAGGTATGCAGCATTATTGTATACCAAAAACTATTTAAAAAATCATACCTTCAAATCATTTAAGAGGGAAATTATTGTATACTAAAAACTATTTAACAGGGAATAGTGCCTTAAGAACTTGATTTAATCCTAAGTGTGGCGTAAAAGCTCAGTTCACGCCGGACCACTTCGAAGTAGTCCACCGCAAAAGCTCAGTTCACGCCGGACTAGTTAGCGATACTAGTCAGTTCACGCCGGACCAGTTGAGAAATTCCTGAAATTCCTGAAATTAATTAGAAGAATGACATGATTTCACATAAAGATGTATGAATGACATCTCTACATTTTCAGAGCAGAATTTTTTTACTGGTTCAACAACTCCAGTTGGAAATTTACAGGTAATGTATGAGTCGTATTTGGAAGCCAGTGCGCAAGCATTAAGTAAGTTTCCTCTGCATGAAGTCATGAACTCTTACTGCTTCTCTTCAAAAAGAACAAAGATCATGTCCAAACAGAGCAGCCAAAATGCTGAATGAGTAATTTAGGTATCAGGAAATTAAACACAATTATAAGATCAATTAGTCAGCCTACAAGAGTAACAAGGATGTAGTCATGTATTTTTCTCCAATAATTGTAGTTTATACATCACAAAAAGATGTAGCAGAGATAGTCATGAAAATATCACAAACTCACGACTGAGGGACAAACTGAATGACTTCAAGCAAAAGAAACCACATTGGTTCAACCTGACCTATTACATCTTCTAGCTATTATGTCGCTCTGCAAGCTCATGTAGTACTGTTTTTGTAGTTCAGTGCAGTGACTTAGATCAATGCTCATAATTCTCTCCTCCTCGACCATTTTCTTGAATTCAAGTTCATTTTTTTTGAATTCAAGCCTCTCTTTCTCTTGCTCAATCTTCACTTTTTCTTGTGCAATCCTCTCTTGTTCTTGTGCAATCCTCTCTTGTTCTTGTGCATACAGCCTCACCTCCTGGATGTCACCGGAAGGAGCCGTGGCTCGCAGCATTGGCCTCGCGGACGATCCTCGCAGCTTGAAGTGATCGGCCGTTGCTCGCACCCAGAGGAAGATGGGAACGCGATCGGGATAGGAGAGAGGTTCCTGAGAAGTAGGGATTCTCTCTCCATTCTCTAAAATTAGCGATTCGGTTCGGGAAGCTGTTGGAGTGATCATTTTCGTTTTCGCTCGTACGGAATCTCTATTTTTACGGATAGAGGATGGGAAAAGGAAGCTTTTGAAGTTGGCCTAAGACCTCTGCCTACACATGAGCATCCTCGAACAGACCGGTCGGCCGTACGGAGAAGACACGTCCGCGCGCGTGCGACACGAACAAGATTGAACTTGCAGCGTTCTGTGACTTTGACGTGCACGAGGAATGCACGCGTGTTCAGACCCTTTGGAAAACAGCTTACAAAAGTTGTATAGCTAGGAATGTTCAGGCTTGTGCGGCGACAAGTATTCACTCAAATTTCGTTCCTAAACTCCCCGGAAGTTTTTTTTCCCAATTGAAAATCGTCAGATTCAACTTCTGCTGCAGCTGTTGCAAAATTTGCGTGGCCTTAATTTAATTTTATAGTTACGCAATAAAAACAAAATTAAATTTTGTGGACGAAGAGACATAATGACTTAGATGACAACAAGCATGATAGAATGTAAAGAGCGCCAAAGAAAAAACGAGATCGATTTTTTATCGTGTGCTTTCACATACAATGACGTCTTCCTTGTAAAGACGCGTCAAGCTAAAACCACCTCGCGAGTTCTCAGCAATACGAAACTGTCACGATCGTAAAAAATCGTTCCCTAGAATCTCATCGTCCCTTGGCGTGCATGTGTAGAGGTGGGAGTTGGAACGGGCTTCGAGCCGTGGCGTGTTGTGCCATACTGGCCCGACTCGCCTCCCGTGAGGCCCAGGCATGGCCCAAAGCACGCTATGCTGCCGTCGTGCCGTGCCGACTTAAATCTTGTCTTGTTGGACTTGTGATGTTATGAATACCGTCGCTATCGGTCTATCTCTGTGAACGATCGCTATCGGTCTATCTCTGTGAACGACACTAAGGACGATGAGTGAGTGTTGACTGCTAGCAAGGGTCTGGTACATACAATTATTTAGGGAAAAAGAACTAAATTTTATTTATTCATTGCATACAGATACAAAGTTATCTTTAAAAACTTTACACCCTAGAGTGGGAATTCCCCTTGTATAGAAAAGTATCGCAACAATACTCAATGTCGAGATCTTTTTGCATTTCAGGTTAGCATATGTCTAATGTGGTGGTGTCGATGGTCATGTCTGGCAAGTGGGAAGACGGTCATACATGGTGCTGCGGGCATGTAGGGCACTCTACCGCGTATCATATCTGCTTCAGGCCTGTTTCGTGCCATGCCGACCCAAACACGATCTATATAGACATGTCGCACCGCCCATCGTATCCAATTGCAAGACCCGCCATGACCCGCCCGGCACGTGCCGTGCCTATCGTGCCACGGACAGGCCCAACTCCCACCTCTATGAATGCGTAGATAGCCAACCATGCATACTTTTATCCTTGCTACTAAATGATGCTAAGTTCATACAAGAGCTCTGTTTATATGTTAGGTTAGTTTTTCATGACCTAGATAAGTAACGTGGGAGTTGGGACTAAACGTACAATTCAATACCCATTTGCCTTTTTACAATAAATTAATTTCAACAGCAGCAAGATGGCTGGCCACTAGAGAAGGACGGAACCCGGGCCAAGTTTAGCACCAATTGCGACGACAAGATTCCGTTTGTGGCGCAATTTGGCCCAAAACTGGGCCAGTTTAGGCGCCTCTTGCCCAACACTGACCTCATAGAGACGTACGTTTTGAGAGCCTTTCAGCACTGGGCCCGTAGTTACAGTCGACACGTCATCTCTATAGGACTCCCCTTCAAAGCCCATAAATTGCGTCGCTGCTTTCGTGAAGTCTCTTTAATACTTACAGTAGTACTACGGAATGAGTCCAGTGGAACAATCGAGCGTGCAGGCCCGTGCAGTCTATGATATGATTTGATGGATATTTTTTGGTTCACGCTTTACTCTGCCGTGGCTTTAACTCTTGGCAAGAAATGCATGCATGCCGACCTGCCTAGCTGATGGACGGATCAACTGTTGCGTCTCATGCCGCAGATAGACCGATGGATCGATCATTGAGCGGCGGCAGCAGTACGTAGCCTGGGGCCTCACATGCCGGCGAAATCAGATACACGGTGTGCCGCCCACTACAGATATTTATCTTTTTATTTTTTTGCATCGAACTACCAGTTCATCGCCATTAATCAATCACTTCTCTTCTCCTCCTTAGCCGAGCCGAGTTGTAGGTGCATCCGTGCATGCATGCGCGTGCTGGTTCCTGCACCGACAAGCACGGAGGGGTCATTCTCCACTGATTTATTACCCGCTTCGTTCCTAAATAGCCGACGGTTTTACGATTTTGCACCTCAATCAAGATATATATATATAAATAGTTAGATTGTTATCTTTCATTAGTTCACTTATTGCTCTTAAATGGTACTATGTGTTACTTTAATATACAGTAATAATTAATATTGGGAATCATAGACGGTAGAGGCATGATAATGAAAACAATTAAAAACTATCACACGTTTTTAGAATAATACATATTTAAAACAAAATTTAAAAGTTAAAATAATATATATTTAAAAACGAAAAGAGTACTGTTAAATAACCACGCTTGCTTCGCCCCCAACCTAGGACGTGTTCTCTTGAGAGGACCAGCCTAGCTAACGGCACCCAGTGTTTCAACAAGGCCCAGCTAACAAAACTTAGTTTAATTTTGTACTCTCTCCGTCTAAATTTACAAAGCGTATTTTTTCTTGACACGTGGACTAATAATACATTAAAAATGACTAGATTATCTCTAATTATTACCTAAACTCTATATTCAATGCAAGCATGTAAAAAATATGAAGTAAGGATATATGTTTATTAGGGATATATAGAGAATATCACACTAATTTGTATTAGAATATAAAATACGATTTAATTTATTGATAAAATTATTAAAAAATAAGCTTTATAAATTTGGACAGAGGAAGCAGTACATTTATTCGAAACCAGAAACAAGTTGCATAGCTGCTAACTGTTGTAACAATGGGAGCCACGGCAGCAGGCAACATCTTTAGTTGCCATTGGCCAATCACACCGGATCATGGCCCACGAACCATGTGCGCCTTCCCGGCCTGCTAATACTACTACTATCAAACAAAAGTAGTACTTCATCTAGTAAAAAAAATTGCAGGTTCAAACATTATAAACTTTGTTTAGCAATATCTTTTTAAAGTATTTAGATTGGACACATGAAAATAATATATAGTATTTGTTTTGAAAAGTGCAGTACTTTTGTCATATTTTAATCTATTAATTTTTTGACCGATGGGAGTGGAGTACTAATTAAGCAGCTTGGGGTCAACCAACCGAGTTGAAGCGGCAACCATGCCTCACTCGCGCGCATTTGGCCAATTAGTGGCATACTTATAAAGCCAAAACCCAGCTCTCTGATTGGCTGGTCACGTCATCGGCCTAATTCACTCGTTGTTCTAGTCTTCTAGATAACTAGCAAGTGCTGGCTAATCAATTCATTATTAAAGCTTTTCGGATGCCATGTTCCCTAATGAGAAGTGGCTTTCCATGGAGGGCGACATGCACAGATCATGGGAGCAGAGTGCAAGTTGCTAGTATACTACTCCTACTACTCTACCGACTCTACAAAAAGGAGACCTAACACCACACAATCAATCAATGGGATATGAACAAGGAGATGGTGAGGATCAGGCTAGTATCTGCTGGCTCAATAAGAAAATTTGTATCATTACACACGAAACACAATCCTGGTCCCTGTCAAATTTGGGTTCCAACTTCCAATCTCCCGTTAGTGCTTCCTTTCAGTTGTACTAGCCGGAGTAGTAGTTGTCTACAGGGATGAAAACGGAAAGGAATTTCCGATCGTTTCGAAGAAAAACAAAAACAGAAGCTTTTTTTGAAATGGAAACGAAAGATTTTTTTTTTAAACGGAAATGGAAAATATCGGTACCAAAACAGAAACGAAATTTTTTTATCGGAAACGGAAACGGGAGAGCCATTTCCGACGGAAACGGAAATTCTGTATAAATGATACTGGAAATTCCGTCGGAAACTTGGCCCACTTGGCCTAAAAAGGGGAATGGATAATTTAAATTTATTTTCGAATTAAAATAATTTCAAAATTACAAATAGCTTTATAGAAAATATCAAATAGAGTTAAAAAAATCCAAAAAAAATCTCAAAAATACTTTGGAATATTTTGAACCTAGGAAAATTATTTATAGTATAATTTTGGTTTTATTTTTCATGAATAAATTAAATTTATAAATCTAAAAAATAGCAAAACTGTATTTATAAACTCCAAAAAATCCAAGATAAATCTTAGAAAATCATAAATGAACATTGAACAATAATATGCAAATTTTAGGACATTACACCTTTATAATTGGAGGAGCAAGAGGATGTCGATGATAATGATATAGAGGAGGACATAATAGTCTGATTTGGGAAACAAATAGTGAGCCTTCAGCTGATAAACTTGAGAAAAAACTTTCTAGTTATATCGGTGAACATAATATTGTTCTTGTGTCCGTCTTGTTTTTGCGGTCATGTCTATTGTGATCATGTACTATATTCTTATAGAATTTTTCACTTTCGTTTCCATATCTGTCCTGTTCTGTTTCACATCTGTTTCCGTCACTATCCTTATCCGTTTTGAGGTTTTCAATTTCGTTTCCGTTACCGATAAAAAATGTAGAAACGGAAACGAAATGACCATTTACCGATCATTTTCGTTCTGTTTTCATTCCTACTTGTCCAGACTCCAAAGTGGCAAAAGGGCCTCTACGCATGTGTGTTATGCCCAAATAGGATACTCACTACCTATAGCTAATGTCTATATAAAAAAACTCAAGGCTAAGGGCATTTATACATGTGTTACGGTCAAATAGGATACCCAATTAGCTAAAACAAGCTCGAGACTCGCTCTATACTCGATTTGAGCTTCAAACGAGCTGATCTCGAGGTTGATCCTAACCTCGTGAGTTTCAACGAGCCGAGCTCGAATAGTTCGTTAGGGCTTAGTAAATTTAATATATGTTGTGGATCACTTGTTCAATATTTCAATAATATTGAACGTTATACTCTTACCGAGCTCAAGCTTGAGCTTTTCATATTGTTGAAAATTGATGTATGTTAGATTATTAATTGTTACCGAGCTTACTCGAACTCTTTGAGCTCGGATCCCAATTCAAACTTGCTCAAGCTTGACTCAAGCTTGAGAGGCTAGGCTCGCTTGAACTCGTTTACAGCCCTGTTCGTGCGTCGTTTCAAACTTAAATCGGGGCCTTTACATTCTTGCCACTCCTTTAGCCTAATTCTTCCGCTGTTGAAAAGCTTAATTAGGGGGTAGCTTCCATGGAAGGTTCACACTAAAAGAAATAAAGGTTCAACCTGCTGTTGTTGCCTGCGGCCTAATTTTCGGTCCTTTCGATGGTGCAAGCATTTGTCTCTAGTCTACTGGACTACTGAGGCACAGTCGCACAGAAATGCCTGGACCGAGTTTTTTTGTTCATACATCGTATACTCCTATACATTAGCAACATGTAGAGTAGCTAGCTTCTCTCGTTTCTTTCTCCAGTAGTTAATTAGCTAGAGAATTGCTTGCAGCAAAAAGAAACTACTGGCGTGATGCACTGCTGTACCAGCCAGACATCGCTGAACTTTTTTTAAAAAATAATATATATTTTTATTCAAATTGCAAAAATATACCACGATCTCAAAAAATTGCAAAAATATACCTCTGTCGCCCTATTTTGGTGTCCCTTTCCTGTAGCCAGTTTCTAAAGAAAATCATAACTTTTTCATATGATCTCGGATGGAGATGAACTTTATATGAAAATTGTAGCTCTCGACGAGATCTACAACTTTGGTATATAAATTTTTTTCATTTGAATCCATTTGGACTACAAAAACGAGATAGAAGTTTCAGATCTAGTATAGATCTGATTTTTAGATCTGAACTTTCCATCCTATTTTTGGGCATCTAAATGGATTCAAATAAAAAAAATTGTATATAAAAGTTGTAGATCTCGTCGAGAGTTACAATTTTCATATAAAGTTCATCTCCATCCGAGATCATATGAAAAAGTTATGATTTTCTTTAGAAACTGGCTACAGGAGAGAGGACATGTCGCCTATTCAAAGGCCGACAAGTGCCAAAATCGCCCTACCAAAGGGCGACAGAGGCCTTAGTTGCACCTGTCACCCGTTCAAAGGGCGACAAGGGTATATTTTTGCAATTTTTTGATATCGTGGTATATTTTTGCAATTTAAATAAAAATATATATTATTCTAAAAAAAAATCTCTATTTTTATATGTCATCACAAGGAATTAAGTAATACCATTGCTAGAAACTTGGTCTAAGAAAAAGAAGATAGATTACAATCTACTTTCTATCGCTGTATACAGTAAGAGAGGTGCTTTCATGCTTTTTCTTTTAACAGTTACATAAATACTAAAGCATGCATGAATGGTAAATGGTGATTACTTACTCCTATGTTTGCTTCAAGATTTGTGCAACCTATATTAAGAGGAAAAACATTGAAGCATTGCTCATATAGTAATATGTTCTCAAGACCTAACTACTCCACTAACTTACGTACTTGTTGGAGATACTGGCTAGAAATAATTTGATAGCACATCAATTCAGCGTACATGTTAAATACTCCATAGAACAAGGCCATAAGCTGTAGAGAGTAGAGGCTAGCTGAGCTAGGACGGTAGAGAATGTGTATCCTTTCTGCAATTCTGCTGTTGCTAGGATGGGGGGAGCAGGAGCATATTCCCAACATGCACGCTACAGGGCCAGCCGGATCTTATCCTCACACTTACGGGAAAAACGGTGCCTGGCCGCCTGGGTGTAACATGTACTCGCAGTCGGCGGCTAAACCAGGGTAAAAATAGAGGGTGAGTTCAAATGATTAGATTAAATTAATACAAAAAAAGACTAAATTGATACAAACACAGTAAATTTAGTCTTATACTCTTGTATAATCTAAATTTATACATGAAAATAGAAGAAGAACAAAAGGAGAAACGCAACGAAGACACCTCACATGATCTTCTAATAGTATGCAATGCGCTGGATCGGCAATAATTTTTGTTATGATCTAATTCTAGTCAAAGTCTCTTTGATTGAATCGTGCTCTCATTGGTTAGAAAAGTACAATTTGAATTACTTGTGAAATAGATACGTATATTGATTGAGTTGTACTCTCATTGGTTAGAAAATACAATTTGAATTACCTTGAGAAATAGATACGTAGAGTTCGTTTTCTATTATTTCATTACAATCTGTTAGCACCAAAAAATTGAAGTAGGGTTTCTGATAACAGCACACCAGACGAACACCTGGTTCAGAGCGTGCCAGTCGATTTGACCTATAATCAACAAGGTAAAAATATGAAATTCACTCAAAGTCGATCGTGACGATCAATCGGCTTAGACTCAATCAGCTTGAAGCCGATTAAGATTAAAGTAACAGGATAAGTCTAATCAGTCGATTAAGGCTAATCAGAGGATAAAGGTGGATCAATTCTAAAGAAGGCAATGCGCAACAAAATCAGAATAAATCGAACCTGGGGCGTGATTTGAAGAAGATCAACAATCGGCGATGCACAACTTTATTGATCGAAATCGAATTACAAAGGCTAAATTACAAGAACTACTCCTAATCGACAGGAAAAAGTAATGTAGATTGGTGTGTTTGATTGTTGTTGTTTTTTGCAGCTTGCTTTAGCTCTTCTTTCTTTTATACCCGTCGGCCGATCGTATCCTTTTACAACACGTTCCAAAACTTGATCCGTATCGGCCTTATCTCGGACAGTTTTTCTTCAAAGATCTTGTTGTTACCAAATATCTTCAAATCCTTTCATATCGTCTGTTAGTTTCTGCATATTTGACTTCCTTGCCGATTTTAAGTAGACTTGCCAAATTCTGACGCAAACACAATCAAACCCACTCAATCCCTTTTTCTGCGTTGGTTTGCCTTTGGCAATCTGACGGCATAACCTCTACCCTAAACCACCATTATTGTTGCACATTGGTATTTCCATCCTCCATCACCATAATCAAAAGTGAAAGTCCATAGTCCAAACTCCAAAGTCTGAAGGGCCAAGACAAAAGTTCCTCACTGTGCCCCATAGAACACCACCACCCCAGAGAGAGAGCGGGGGGGTGTCCTCACATGCAAACTGAGCCTCTCTCATCACCTCTCTCTTTCTCTTCGTTCCCCCTCAATTCCTCCTCCATTTCCCATCTCTTCTCCTCTTCCTCCTTTTCCTCTTCTCACGACCAATAGATCCTAGCAGCTGCATCCCCATTCACCATGCAAAAGCTAGTACTAGCTAGCTGCTCCCTAGAAACGAGGAAAAAGTGACCAAGGAAAAGCCAGCGAATCGAGCGCTACAAACCCAAGAACCTATCGATCGATGAAGCCCATGGGATGGGTGAGTTCGCCATATCCTGCCTCGACATCAAGGCGGCTACGAGCGGTGGGCGAGTGGGCGCGTTCGCCATATCCTGTCTCGACATCAAGTCGTTCGTCGCCTCCCTTGAGCTGCTTATACCCTCATCCTGACACTCTGGCGGCTCCACGCCTCCACCCCTACCAGCCCCTCTTCGCCGCTCGCACCTCCTCCTGCCCACTCCTTCCTTGCTCACCTATCGCCACCACCTTCCTGTCCTTCCATGGCCATGGTCGGTCGCCGCCACCACATGAAAATGGGTACCGGTGTTGACGGAGGGTAGGCTCTAGCCCTACGAAACCGTTGAATGGGATTCGCCCCACTCGCAATGGCATGCATTCATAGCCCCTCTCGCTCCTCTGCCGGCCATTGCAACTGTAGTGGCAGATGAACACGATGCCGCGAGCCATTCCTATCTTGCAAGTGCAATAGAGCTATGTGCTCAACAAGCTAGTAGAGTCGAGCGTTTTCTAATACAAGTTGCATAAATCTTGAAGCAAACAAAATGGTAAATAATCACTATCTACCATTCATTCATGCTTTAATATTTATACAACTGTGAAAAAGAAAAACATGG
Source organism: Otatea glauca (assembly GCA_036346275.1). Lineage (NCBI taxonomy): Eukaryota > Viridiplantae > Streptophyta > Magnoliopsida > Poales > Poaceae > Otatea > Otatea glauca. The sequence continues at coordinate 63,507,676 of CM070719.1, read as the reverse complement.
AAACATCTCTCAATGAACATACATACGGCAGTATCTGGCCGTCCAGTTGTACGAGAAATTCAGGCGGTTGCTCGGTAAGAAATGCGATCTGAATTCGATGGCAAGGTGGGCCCGCGGCCGCTGTCACTACATGACATCCCCAGCTGGTTGCCGTGGGTCATGATCGATCGGTGGAATCTCAGCGCCGGTGGACACGAACCTACCACTCGTCGACACGTCAGGCTACCAAGTTCGATCGGTGCTCGCGTCGGGATGGACGAGCAGATCGATCGACGAGGATCCAGATCGTCCGCCTGAAAAGTTGCTTGTCAGCTAGCGTCGGATATGTGAGCGCGTGGATCGGTTCGGATCCCATGCGGTCCCATCGGGCCACACAGCAGCGATCGGAAACAGCGAGATTGCACGGTGCCTGCGTCGTCCGTGCTGTAGATCAGGATCCGTGTAACGCAGCAGCTTCACGCACGCATGTCAGATGCCACTGTGTGGGACCTACCTCTTGATTACCTCGAGACCTGAAGCGCTCCGTAAGGGATATATCGCAGTCGCCGACTGTGATTTCGCCCGATCGATCGGTGGGCACGCACGCCAAAGTTGACTCGACGCACGCTATAAGTCGATGATCTCTGGGTTCATTATTTTTCAGCCCTTCATCTGATAACCGATGGCCCTGATTGCATTGGCTCACTCCCTGCATATATACAGTACGAATCAATGTATACGCTAAGTGAGCTGGCGTGGAATAGCGCAGGTACGTACAGCAGTTTCTGAGGGCAAATGGCCAACATGATACTTGCTATAATTCTATTGACCATCTCCAGGATAATATACATAATAGCATCCTGCTGTATATACATACTCTATTTAAAAGGTACATAAAGTGGTACGGGTTATCGATCCACCTAGCAAGTGTCAACCAAGTTTATAGTTTTCAACTAATGCAAGTGTCAACCGATGCATGCAACCAAAACGCATTGCATGCGCTCATGCATATTGAAGGAGAGGAATACTTTCTAGAATTAAACAAGCTACTACAAACTAAACAACTTGTCTGCCTGTTACGTCGAAAAATATGACGACGGATCTGTCAGCCTCAACATACGAGAACGTCGGGTTTAATTTAGTTCGTGGCGTGCTAACCGATTTGATCCTACAATCGGTAAGATAGATGAAAAAATATGCTCAAAGCCGATCTAGCGTAACGATCGGCAAAGATCTAAAAGGCTAAGAAGCCGATCAAATCAAAGGTAATTAACGATAAGTCTAAACAGCCGATTAGGGATGATTAAATAGTAGATAATGGTAGACTTTCTCGAAAAAGGCAATGCGCAGCAAGATCGATGAAAACCAAACCTAATTGGTGTAATCGAAGATGACCAACAATCGGCGATGTGCAACTTCATTGATCAAGATCGGATTACAAGAAAGATTCTAAATCACAGAGCTACTCCTAGTTGACAGGAAAGAAAGTAAATGCTAGTTGTTCGATTGATTGGAGGTTGTTTTTTTATTCACCCTCGACCATCTTTTATAATGCATCGGTTGATAGTGTCCTTCTCCAACTAGTATAGTGCCCGTGCTAACGCTACAACGGAAGTACACCCGCTTATCAATTAAATGAGAAGATAAGTATGAACATAACACTTAATAATAAATAATCACAGTGCCCATATGCGAGTATAAAAATGAAGATATAACACTCAATAATATTTTTCGCTAAACGTTTCCCGTATGCTCTTAAGACTTGTTCTTATGTCTTGAGGGATGTTTTCTGCGCACTCATTCCATTTGTATTTTAGTATTTCAATTAAGAAACACTTCATGAGGATAGGTGAACCCTGTAAGTACATTGTAGAGCATCATCAGTATAGACCTACTTTACAACCTTATAAAAAATGATTAATAAAATAGTATAGTGTCCGTGTTAACGCTTACAACTAAAGACACCCGCTTATCAATTAAATGAGAAGATAAGTATGAATACAACACTTAATAATAAAAGAAAAATTCAGAATTTTAAATGAATTTAGAAAGAAAAATGGAACTAAATGGAGGTCGAATGAGCGAAAACAGGCTCCCAAAAGATTTTAAATCAAGAAAGAAAGAGAAAAGAATTTTCTGATTTTGGATTATTTTTTTGCAGCTTCCACAGAGAGCAAAGCGTGGCCAGCGCAAGGGGAGGGAAGGCCAGGGGTGGCCGGCCGATCGCAGTGGGTTGGCACTGGTGCGGCGAGATCGCCGGCACCGGCGCCTGTGGGGGAGGAGGCACGGTTGCGGTGAATTTCGCCGGGAAAGATGACGGTGGTGGCTTAGGTTACCTCCAAAATCCGGCGATCTTTACAAGGGGAGCACTTGGGGATTTACGCAATGCGATGGGTGGAGGAGAGCTCGCCGGCTTTTATAGCCCCGAAACAAGCATATACATGGAAACCATAATTTGGGGTAAAATCAGATTGGGAGGAAATTTTGGCAATAGAGCACGAAATTTGGAGAATTAACACCATAGATGGAAAGAGGAGATTTGGTGCGGGATTGATGAAGTTTTGGAGCTTCTTTCTTGCTTTAATGGAGGGAGGGAAGAGAAGAAGCTTCTCTGGTCTGGTATGCAGCTAGAAGAACCTACAGGTGGATTGCCTTCTTTTTTTTTTAAATATAGAAGGATTTTTTGAAAAGATAGCACATTAAGTTAAAAAATTCTAGAAAAGTTCTCAAAAAAACTTTCGATTATTTTGTACTTAATAAAATTATTTTAAAAAAAAATTGAATTATAAATTTGCCGAGGCACGGCGGCCGCGAGGTCGCCGACCAGCAACCTCGCTGCGTTGGCAAAGCCACCGATGGTGACCGTGGAGCCATTGCAAACCTGCGTTCTCCTGGCCACGCTGCCCTGGCCGCAGCGTGCAATCTCCCAACCGCGCTGCCCCATCTCCCAGTTTCCTTTTCCCAGCACGTAATGTATGGTCCTTTCCTTTTGCAGGACGTTTGTTTCCTTTTCCTTGTTGATGCTGGAGGTGGGGGGAGGTCTATTGTGGGCCACAGGAATGATTCCGAGAAAATATGGAAAAATAAACTGCGCTTGTCGACCGCTGGATCCGCAAGGGAAAAAAGATAAAATTAAATAGCCACGGGACGGTTCCGTAGAAAAATTGAAAAAATTAAGCAACTCTCACAGACCGCTGGTTCCGTGGATAAAAAATGAAAACAAAAATTCAGCGCTCTCCGTGCGCTGAAATTAGGCTCTATGGGGCTAGATCTATAAAAAAGTCTCGAGAAGGGTCATATTCGAAAAAAAAAATACGATCACGATGCCAGGACAAACAAAAATTCAAGTCTTTTTTCCTTGCATGCGGATCCTCCCTATTTATTTCCTTGTTTGATTCGCTCTCCTTCCAAATATGTAGTACGTACAATTTTGGTCAGTAAAAAATTCAAGTCTGGTTTCCTTGCATGCGGATCCTCCCTGTTTATTTCCTCGTTTGATTCGCTCTCCTTCCAAATATGTAGGTGGGGGAGGTCTATTGTGGGCCACAGGGATGATTAGACACACTAAATAATGGCCATCGGATGTGGGTGAGTAAAGCTGAGGAAAGATCTTAGAGGTTAATTTTGATATAGGCAAGTTTCTGGGGACGTTTCGCTGGGTGCATGAATGTTGGACCATCTCTAGTGGGATGCACTATTTGGGGTGGACGTAGAAAAGAATATTTATGTGCATTCTAAAGGGGTATAGATAGAGAGTACTGACCATGCAGATCCGTGCATTAAACTGTTGACCATTCGAGATGTGCATGAAGTTAATGACAAAATAACCTGTCAAGTTCCTGCACAACATTTAATTGCTACATGTAAGTACACAAAAATTTAACTATTTACTAATCATGTGTAAATAACTTACCGGTCTATTGTTTTTGGAACAGACTTTGGAGCTACAATACGCCAATCATAGATATCGTCGTTCTATGAGGGATTTACTATCCTCATAGCACGATCGAATATTATACCATTTTTTTGTATTCTATCAAGATAGTAACTGGATGGTTTATCCGTTAGAACTCATCCGGGTAGAGGTGTTGGATCAATAACGGATATAACCCTGTCCTTCATGTCGAACGATAACATGTTGAATCGTCCTTCGTGATGAAAAGGCAGCATACTCTATAAATATAGATATTATATCTTTTGCACACATATATAACATAATAAAACGTCAAACAATTTATTAAGCAAAGCTTACCATTCGGCATTCACACAACGCAATTCCAGTCTCAGGCCAAGCATCAAATAAATTTGCAAGCTTCTCATCTTCAACCTTGACACGAAACTTATGGTACCGTCGGTAATTACAAAGTGGCTGCGATAAATTAAAACATTAAAAAATAGCCAATTGATTATTGCATAATGTGTACATATATAACACAAAAAATATGAAAACATACGCAGAACTGTAAATCTAGGTAGTGGCATATGGGATCCCTAAAATACATGGTTTCATCGCTTGCGAGCATGCGCACCCCTGCATTAAAGCAATCAATGTCCATAGGTTTTCTACCATCAAGTATTTCTTGGAGTTTCTCGAGTGTTATGCTTATAGGGTAAGGCTTGGAGTTTCGCACCCATTCTTTCCTGTAAAAGATGCTTTGTGTTAGATATTAACACTAATCAGCTTAACACGTACAAAAGAGTAGCTATGTGTATGAAGGCATGAAAAAATAGTAGAAACAATAAGAATCACATACCCCAAAGCATCTTCGTCAGTTATAGACATGATATAGCCACAAATCGCATTGGCCGTCTCTTTAAAGCTAACACAATTCACTTGAGTGTTTATGCCAGGCAATAGTGCATCTTCTCTTATTTCGTGTTGTGTGTCTAAAATCACACATTCATTTGGATCTACTACTTCTTCGGTATTGGAAACTTCATCTTGGCATCCTTTTTTGTAATTTAGAGGCGAATCGAAAATGATGGCAGCTAATTTTGATCTGAAATTAGTCATGTCTTGCTGCTCAGAAATATTAAAATGCATTAACTTTATACGAAACACATGTGTAAACACGTAATAATAACTTTTTTACAATTAGCTGACTAATATTGTTAGTTAGTCCATCTTCCGTCCAGTACTCCATGTAATTTAATAAAAATAGGCCACATGACACACTACAACCAAATATTGAACATTCAGACATTTTAATATATTGCTTAAACAAAGTTTTGTGGTAACATATAGATTGAAATCGTACCCGTCATCCTGCATTGGTTCTTTAAATTGCTCAATAACAAGCCACGAAGTAACCTGTAGATCCGACCACTTGTAGGCTGTGAACTCTTTAACCTGTGACGCTATGTCAATTTGTATTTGGAGGCCTTTTAACACTTTTGAAGTAAAGATCAAATCTAGGGGCAACTGGAAATCGACGCATGCATGCATACCTTGAGGAACTGAGGGCTTTCAGTGAAGTAGCATCCCTGAGAAGTTGGTGCACAACATTAATAGTTCTCCAAATAACACCCTGCAAAAAATCGCACGATCTGGAGTATTTAGATAGATCATCTTGTTTACATTTTAGACTAAAAATATAAATTTAATTCACTTTATTTTAACCTACAAGTTTCAGATCTCAGATGAAACTGGGATTTATAGCTCTACCAAACATACCTACGTATTCCCAGTCAGTCACCCCTACGTACGAAACGCCTCACCATCTTCTCCACGGGCTCCCACACCACCTCCTTCCACACCTCCTCACCGCCGTCGCCGCCCGCCATGCGCATCAGCACCTCCGTGAAGTCCACGCGCCGCATGTCCCACCCCTCCAGCGTGCTCATCCTCCTGATCTTCTCCACCTGCGCGACCATCAGCCCGAAGGTGTTGCCTTTGATCTCCTCCACGCATCGCCGCCAAAGATCGCCTCCATGGCGGCGGCCGACGACCTCACGCCTCCCTCCGCGCGAAGGTACGCGTCCATCTCCGGCAGGCAGTATATAATCAAATTCTGAGTGTGCAAAACTGAGTCCCTTCTTCTTACTCCTAAGAAAAAAAAACATGGTAGTACATGCTAGCAGAAGCATGCTAGTATTTTTGAAGGAGCAAGAGAATTACTAAACGACAACACAATATCTCTAGAAATTACACCCGCAAGAGAAGAACACATTATGCTTACAGACAAAGAAGTGCAAACCAGCAAGCTACTGTACAGTACCAATAAGAACAACATGAGCATGACAGTTCAACATGAAACAACATGGCTAGCATGAGTGCATGACACACTGTGATCGTATTCGTAAACTACCTTCGTTCCGTATGCATAGCCAGCATTGCAAAGGAACAACATACGCGTATATACGTACGTATGTATGTATGCCAAGCCAGTTGTATGGAAGGCGATGCGTGGGCTGGCTTCTTACGCTATTTGCTTCTCGGCCAGGCCGCACGGGGCTTTGTAGATAGCAGCAGCTACCTATGCCATTCTAGCTAGCCTACTCGATTGGTTTGGAAAATCCGTTTATTTTGGAATTGTTTATTAATTGCCTCATCTTACCATGGCTATGAGCCATATTAAACAGGATGCCGGTCCAGTGCATGATTTGCTAAACATCATTCACGTGTACACATGGTGTTTGTGATGGATAGTACATGGAATTTAATGGAAATATGGCCTTGAATGGGGCCAGAAGAGGAAGGGGAACACAAAAGGAAATTAAACAGAAGGAAATTAATTAAGTTGATCCTTACCGCTTTTAAAGATTTCACATCGCAAGTTTTGGTGATTATCCTTCTCTCTTGGTATTCCAAATGGTCGATCCTCCTTATTCTGTTTTTACAAAACTGGCTACTAATTAATCCTATGGTATGTATGCATTCATTGAAATGCATACATACCTTTTTATAGCTTAGTGCCTTCAAATCTTCATTTTCACACACAAATTAAAAAAACGTGTTTCCTCCCCAATCGAATCTACCCAGCTAGCTAGCGTTGTATCATCATTTCCATTTCATTTGGCATCCCACATTAATACCTTACCATGTCTGCGTGCATGCATGCACGTAATTAAGCATATATCATGTATGCAACTGGTAATCACAGTTCATACATATCCCACTGGCACCTTAACCTCCCGTTAATAATTACCATTTATGTTACATTAATCTCTCTATGAATACTACACATACAGGATACAGAACGCTACAGCAAGAAGGGCAAACTAAAGAACAAGAAGGGAGGAGAGAAATTGAAGGAAGTGGGAATGAGGTGGCTTCTTCTTCACCTTCATCTTAAACCAAGGTGTAAGTGCGTATATCTATTAAAAAATTTCTAGCTCCATCACTGCTCTATAATGACAGGCTCACAGCAGATTATTTAGTATACACAATTATATTAGTCCATATGTCATGAGCTCAACTCAAACACTAATCCTCACCCACACCAAGACACCAACTCCATCCCGTCGGTCCGAGAGCACCAAACCCTCTCCCTCTGCCCTCAAAGAAAGCAAAATATTAAGATCTGACGAAACTACTCGTAAATCTCAGTCACAAGACATAATTAAGCTCACGCCGAAGTGCGGAAGGAGTGCTCCAACATGTCATCGCTGCCCGGGGACAACGCGGACAGCGCCCCGCCCGTTGCACGGACTCCGACCACAGTGGTCGACGGCGACATCGTCGTCTCCGGTGTCCTCCTCCTCTTCGTAGCCCTCGCCTTCGCCTTCGTTCTTTACCACTACCTCACGATCCATCGCCGTAGGGACGTCGTCGAGGGGTGGCTGGCGCGGCATGCGAACGGATGCCGCTTCTGGCGGACAAGGCGTTGATCCGGTGGTGCTACGGGTGTTGTCGCTGACGTTGTTCCGTGCGAAGGACTTCGCGGAGGCACTGGAGTGCGCCGTGTGCCTCACCGAGCTGTCCAACGGCGAGGCGGCCAGGTTCTTGCCCAAGTGCGGCCACGGCTTCGGCTTGTTGGCCGTCGGGCTGATCACGGCGGCGGCGGCCATCGTGGATCGGTGCATGACGAGCATACGTGCCGGATCGTGGGAAGTGGCGGCGGTACGTGAGCACCTTGTATAGGATGCGGTGCACATGCATGAATGGAAGAAAATTAAGCGCGCGATTCATGATACTGACTGGTATGGTAAATATTGAATCGAAATCAAATGGGTTTAGATTTGCAACATAAATTCCATATATATAGTTCAATTGAAATATATATGTTCGGGCTCTCCTGTTGTGGGCCACATGAATGAATGAGTTAGACACATTAAATAACGGCCATCGGATGTGGGTGAGTAAAACTGAGGAAAGATCTGAGATGTTCATTTTGATGAATGCAAGTTTCTGGGGACGTTTTGCTGGGTACACGAACATTGGGCCATCTCTAATGAGGTGCATTATTTAGGGTGAACGTAGAAAAAATTGCTTAGGTGCATTATTAAAGGGTATAGATGCGTTGTCGACTATGATCCGTACCAGCCTTTATATGGATAAAATCATATCTTTAACTTAATATCGGTCATAATCCTATTCTAACTCAACTTTCATTTCTTAACCGATATCGACTAAAAATATTCTATTCTTAGCTTGATAAATCGGTACTGCCTTACTAAATTCCCGTGCTAACACTGTCCTTCCATACGTTCTCTCAAAAAGATTTACGCGCGCATGGTACATATGATCTATTGCTTGTATACAAACAAAACTGGATCGATCGCACATGCCGAGGCGAGCCGGAGTCTTTCTCCCCAAGCAAAGTGCAGCTAGCCACTAGCAAAAAGGTCCAAGTGAATCGCTTCAAGTAAAGAATATTTTTTTGCAGCGTCCAAGGTGCTAATAGAAAGCAACGCTTGCATTCAAAAAGTTTGAGTAGAAAACAAATTAAAGGAGGGCCAAAAGGCAGGAGAGAGAGACACTACCATACCCAAAAAAAAAAGTTGCACCAGGCACGCTGAGATGACTTGGTTCTAATGAATCACACAAAAGGCATCTTATATATTCATTGCATTCCCTCTATCTATACCTCTTTATAATACACCTAAGCATTCTTTTCTACGTCTACCTTAAATAATACACCCCACTAGAGATGGTCCAATCTTCATGCACCCAGCGAAACGTCTCCAGAAACTTGCCTCCATCAAAATTAACCTCTCAGATCTTTCCTCAGCTTTACTCACCCACATCCGATGACCATTGTTTAATGTGTCTAACTCATCCCTGTGGCCCACAACAGATCTCCCCCCACCTCCAGCATCATCTCAAGGAAAAGAAAATAAATATTCTGGAATTAAGGAAAAGGAAACAAACATTCTAGAAAAGGAAAAGATCATATATTACGTACTGGGAAAAGAAAACCGGAAGACAGGACACTATACTAGTTCAACTATAATGCATGCAACTTTCTTTGGACTTTCACCTTTCACAAACCCCCCAAGTTGGAGTTTGTTAATTTAGCATGTAGACATTGGGGGAAAAGGTCGCAAAATGCCAACTTTGCCACGTTGGAGGCACCGGTAGTCGCCGCTCCAATTATCGTTTGCCTCTTGGTTAAGCGTATGTTAATTCCGCATGCCTGGCAAATCGATACAGCCATGCTTTTCCAACCAATGGATCACATAAACCTCTCTCGTGGAGTACATACGTTCAGCGCAAGCCTCAACGACTAAGGCTTATTAGTTTGTCAATGCAATGGCTGTAATTATATAATCCATAATTTTATATGGTGGTGTTTTATGAAATACCCCAGCTTTTTTTCTCATAAGAATACTCAGATTTTTAGCCTTTAGAGTATATTTAAGGTGTGTTTGGTAGGGCTCCAGCTCTACCAGATCCGTAGATCTGGTAGAGCTGGGTATTCCTAACTCCACCAGATCCGAGGAGCTGGATCTGTGAGTATATTAAGAGTGTTTAGATGGATCATCTTTTCAAATTTTAGAACAAAAATATAAACTTAATTCACTTTATTTTAGCCTACAAGTTTCAGATCTCAGATAAAGCTGGGATCTGGAGCTCTACCAAACAGACCCTTAATCTAGTAGATCTAATCACCTCTCCGTCCTAAATACTCATCTGTCGTCTCTTTTTTCTGGAGAATACTCCGATGTTCAACATACATCAAATCCCTTTTATGTTCACTACCTTTGAGTCTATTAACTGTGTACTTGAAAGCATCTTGATTTTGCGGCCATAACAACACAATCTTATTGCTAGTTAGTAAAGACTAGGTAGAATAGCGCACCGCGCGAAAAAAAATTATCCAAGTTTTTTTTTCTGAAAAAAAACGTAATTTTGTTCGTCTCACCTTTTTTGTTAAAAAAATTTAGCTAGCTAAGAACTATCAGTGAATTTGTGTAACTGCAGTTTTTTCTGTAAAGACCCATTCGAAATCTCCTGGGTTTAAAGGACCAGGTTAAAAATTGGTTGTATACCAGACGGTTTTTTCGCGAAAAGAACGACGTGGCATGCCTGGTTGCGGCCGAATTCTTCCGCGCATAAGATATATAATATTATTCCGTGGCAACAAAGGTTCTATAGCATAGCACGTAGTTCCAATAGCTGCAAACTGGCCATTGTCATTGTAGTTGCCTAGTTGGCCTTCTATAGAGAGTTGGATCCAACCGTGCGTTAGCCTTTAATTGTGTTAGCTTTTGCCTTTTGCACGCTCACAACTTTTACAAGCCTTGTCTAAGGCTCACACATCAAGCCTTTTTCCTAAGTAGAGTATCATCAAGTATATGCTAATGGTTTAATTTTGCACCGTCCTTGTCAGCGAAACAGTGTGTTTATTTGCACCGCCGTCTGCACTTAATTAGTCAGTTACTCGATTCGCCTCTCTCTCACACACACACATATTAGTAGTATATTTAACTGGGAAATTTAAGGTGCCAATCACAGTAACGATGTGTCTTTTGGTACGTACAAATTCAGACAAAAATGGAAGAGTTAGCCAATAATGAATGAGAGATGCATGGGTGTACTAGTGTAGATTAGATAATATAGTAACGATCTGTACTTCAGTACATGGCTGACACCTGCGGACAAGCAGGCCATTTTTTAAAGCACTTGACCTAACATGGTGACCAATTAGATCGCCCAATTAACCAATTGCTTTTATTCGTACGGACTGCTTAGCAGCAAGTATTAGTAACCAACAATTAGCTAGCGTTAGTTTATCGATCAAATGCACAGCAGGGTCTTGTCCCCATGGAATGTTTAGCTAGCTAGCTCGTTAATTAGTTTACGGAGGTGACTAGCCTTCATCCGGATATTTTGTTTCTTATAAACATCTAAATTTTAGACTTTTAGATTAAAGTATCAAACCATCCATCAAAATACAATCCCACCTCCCTTCACATCTTACGTCTTACGGATCTCACCATAGATCAAATGCTCCAAAATTTGGATGTTTGTTTGCTAAGAAAACATTTGGACGATGTTTATCAAAACCCTTAGTTTACATGGAGGCCAGGTCAGGAAGCTGTCGATCATGCACGCCAACACGAATGTTAATTCCTTTGCTAATTAGGTTCCTTGTACTGATCAAGCAGTTGTTAGACGCAGAAGCTTTTTCAATGGAGATGGAGTGTGATGTGCGGATCGATAGCAACACGATCGATCGAGCATGCATATGCATGGGATCGAGTACAAAAGGTAGTGGACCGGCCGCCGTGTCGGATCCACGTCAAAGTCCGACCCGAACACGTCAGTCCCCACGAACACGACGCCGACCACACTCGCGCGCCTTTTCCGCTCCATCGCAGGCCAGCTTTACACGTCCGGCCGGATACAACAAACAAACTAGCGACTACTCAGCATATATATATGCTTATATAGCATGCGGGTACCAAGCCCCACAGACGACGACTGTAAGATCACTAGCTAGATGTATTTGTGTGATAGAACTGAACCGATGTGAAGTTCTCCGTCTCATGTGGTTTGTGATTACATTTACAACCTAGTTGTTTACGGTGAACAGCGAAAAAAATACTAACTCATATTAGGTGCATAAAACCCTAAAATTTCAAGGTTAACATAGCACGGAACGGATACACATTTGAGTAAACCGGCAACTTTGCTAAAAAAATATAAACCGTTGGACATTCATCATAAGCCAACTCGACGGAGCCATCAATATATATACGTGGCTAAACATTGAAACCGTTAATTACCAAATGTATGTAGATAAGAGATGCTCCATCCAAGATAATTCACATGCATGCCATGGGTACCACCACAACCGTTGCTCTCCAAATGCATAACTCCTCTAACTCGCACTAAAAGTGGCCGTTTAATTAGATTTATAATTTTAGGGGAAATGAAATTTCAAACTGTTAATTGCTACATACAGAACCCGTCTAGCAAATTGGGTTATTTCTGCATTTAGAAATATACGTTTATAATGTTCTAAAAATTTAGATTTCTTTTTAATAAATATAATCTATTTACAATATACACTGTTGAATTTCCACACACAAAAATTATATCCACTGTTCAAACAAGTCGAGGCGTGAAAAGCCTTCTTTTCCAAGTCACGAACCAAACCCATGTTCGCCGGCGCCGCCATGCCACCTCTCCCTTCCCTCCCGCCTCTATATATACCCACCAAACCTATCCCCATAGCTCATTTCTTCCACCTCACATCTAGCACTCTCCACCACCACCACCACCACCTCCTCCTCCTCGCTTCGCCTTCTTCGAGTTCGAGAGCACGCGGGCTGGGGTTTTGCGAAGCGCGTTGACGCGGTGGTCGATCGAGCCCATGGAGCAGAGGAACCTGTTTGTGTCGGCCCTCGGCGTCGGCGTCGGCGTCGGGCTGGGGCTCGCGTCGGCGAGGTGGGCGACGCCGCCGCACGTAGAGGGTGGTGTCGACCCGGGCGCCGGCGTTGCGGAGGTGGAGGCGGAGCTGCGGCGGCTGGTGGTGGACGGCCACGAGAGCGAGGTCACCTTCGACGAGTTCCATAATTTCCATTGCTACCTCAGGTTGGTGGGGTTCCTCGAGTATGAGTCGTTTTGATTGGATTGGCGTTGGGAGCTGGGGAATGTGTAGTGCGATCCGACGCGGAAAGTTGAGACTTCATTTTTGTGCCTTTTTGGTTTGTTGTACAAGAATGATTTGGTTGGATACTTCCTAATTTGATGGTTTTACACGGTACTTGTCACTCTGTAATCCGTACCAGTTGATGAGTATGCTTTACAAGTTTAATTATCAAATGATGGCATCATTAAGAGTCGAGCTCTAGAAAAAAGCAGAGGGGGTTAATTCACATGAATCACAGCACGTCTAGTTTGTTAATTTAAGCATGAGATTTCTAGTTCTGTTCAGTTCAGTTTCGATGCTATGTTACTGGCATGGATAGCGACTGATGTGGTAGTGTTCATTTTGCAGCGATCAGACGAAAGAAGTGCTCATAAGCGCGGCTTTCGTTCACCTGAAGCAGGCGGATTTGGGCAAGCACATCCGAAACCTCTCTGCTGCAAGCCGCGCTATACTGCTCTCCGGCCCTGCAGGTTGGCCTTGCTTGGATTCTTTGCGTGGTCCTGGTTAACTGCTGTTGGTGTTGTTGACTGTACTTTACCTGCAGAACCTTACCTGCAGTCGCTTGCGAGAGCTCTGTCGCACTACTACAAGACACGGTTGCTACTTCTGGACGTCACCGACTTCTCGCTTCGGGTCAGCTGGAAACTGTTACAAACCTACAGTATGTAATTTTGCTTTGTTGTTGTCATGCTGTGTTTCTGAACTCTTTATTGCTGAATGTTGTTGTAGATCCAAAGCAAATATGGGAGCTCCAGCAAAGGCTTGGTGAGTTAACAACATGCATACTTTGTGTGGTTCTTCAGGTGGCCTCATATTTGGGAGGGGGAATTTCAACATCCCAGTCTCTTTGTTTTCTTTGATTGGGGTACCTCAGGATTTTACTTTGGCTAAAGAAAATATTGAAAACAGGGTTCCTGATTGATCCCGGCAATAGCTTGTCCACAGTGATTGATTAAAAAAATCGGAGATCACGATCATACAATTTTGCCTGCGTAAAAATGATCATTACATCTGTTATTTTACTCAGCCAATATTCATGGATTTATTGCTTCTACAGGTTCATAGTCAGTCCATATCTGAGACCACATTTGGGAGGATGTCTGATTTAATTGGATCTTTTACAATGTTTACTAAGAAGGATGAACCTGGAGGTATCAAAGCATTACAGATTTCTCTGTTGATATGCTATTTCAGTTTTATTAAAAAAAAGCACTATTCGACATTTCTTTAGTATGTAACTCCAGATGAAAACTCCCTATTATGTGCAATTTATTTTGTCAATTTTTATCCACCTACCGAGTTTCAAATTTTTCATGTGAATCTTGTGCCAATTAAACATGCAATGTGATTGCTCAAATTTTGGAGATTTTGACTTGTTCCTGTTCTGTTGTGCATGAAAACCTTATGCAGAATCATTGCACCGTCAGACGAGCAGTGCGGATTTGAGGGCTAGGTAATATACTTGTTAGTTTGGTTATCAAATCTGAGAAGAACAATATTCTATTTTCCGTATTATTTATCTGTCCTTCGTTTTCTTCAGAGGCTCCGAAGTTGCTAGCAATGCTCCTACACTGAAAAATGCCTCTGTGTCATCCGATATGAGTGATCTTGCCTCACAATGTTCTGGACATTCAGGTGAACTTGTTTGTTCATTTCTTTTTGTTGTTGTTTCAGTCATTTTGATGTCGCACATGTGTAGAATTTAGTGTAGACAGCTCTTAGATCACAGTTATTAATCTCCACCAGTTTCAGACTGCACGGCATCCACATTTTCTGGTAAAATTATGTGTGTGTATATATATTAGTTCGTCAAAATTAAGTGCTGACATATAAATAGCCTTTACATTATATTTACGTCTGTGTTTCTTTAAAAAAATGCTTTTTACATTAGAAAGATGGTTCTTCTTTTGCACATGCCATAGATTAGAAGAACTAGAGAATCATATGGTGCAGTAGTTTTTTTTATGGTTTTTCACTTTTTATGTTGATACAATTTCAGTTAGGCGAACCAGTAGCTGGTGTTTCGATGAGAAAGTTCTCATACAGTCACTTTACAAGGTAATCATACGTCTTGATTGAACCTGACTGGCTCTGTTTAGTTATGATTTACTTATCTTGTAACCACTTTTGCAGGTCATGGTTTCTGTGGCTGAAAGTGATCCGATTATTCTTTACATAAGGGATGTTGACCACTTACTTCATAGATCACAAAGGACCTACTCTATGTTCCAGAAAATGTTAGGCAAATTGTCTGGACAAGTACTGATACTTGGTTCCCGATTACTCAACTCTGATAGTGATGTGGACGAGAGAGTTAGTAGCCTGTTTCCTTATCATGTTCATATCAAACCTCCTGAGGAGGAGACCCATCTCCGTAGTTGGAATACTCAGATGGAAGAAGACAAAAAGAAAATCCAGATTCAAGATAATAGAAACCACATCATAGAGGTACTCTCAGCGAACGATCTAGACTGTGATGATTTGAGCTCAATCTGCCAAGCAGATACTATGGTTCTTAGCAATTACATAGAGGAAATTATTGTATCAGCAGTCTCTTACCATTTGATTCATAACAAGGATGCTGAATACAAAAATGGGAAGCTCGTTATATCTTCTAAAAGGTTTGATCATTTACCTTGATGGTTAGTATCAAGTAGCTTTTTTTTCCTTATTTTCTTAACACAATTACTTTACAGTTTGTCCCATGGATTAAGCATTTTCCAAGAGAGTGGCCTTGGTGGGAAAGACACTCTGAAATTGGAAGCAAATGATGAATCCAAGGTATGCATTTATCTTGTACAGATACCTAAAATAGTGCACCAATGTTTTGATGACGCTAACTTCAATGCTACTGTTGGCAAAGGATGATTTGAAAGGTTCTAAGAAAAATGAGACAGAGAATTCAACCACGGTGACAGGTAAAGATGGCAATGGTCCATTGCCACCACCAAAACCAGTAAGTTCTAACCAGCTGCTTGTGCAATTTGTTCTACTACTCCAGTATCTTGCCGCAATGTAATGCAAAGTATCATAGTTCTTTGTGGACATTGCTAAAGTTGGAGTTTTTGTCTCTGATGTGTTTCTAACTGAGCAGGAAATGCCAGACAACGAATTTGAAAAGCGTCTCAGACCAGAGGTTATACCGGCCAGTGAAATAGGAGTGACGTTTGATGACATTGGAGCCTTGGCTGATATCAAAGAGTCGCTTCAGGAGCTGGTCATGCTTCCTCTTCGACGGCCCGATCTTTTTAAAGGAGGACTTCTAAAGCCTTGCCGAGGAATATTACTGTTTGGACCACCTGGAACCGGGAAGACAATGCTTGCTAAGGCTATAGCAAATGACGCCGGTGCCAGCTTCATCAATGTATCGATGTCCACCATCACATCAAAATGGTTTGGGGACGATGAGAAAAATGTCCGGGCATTGTTTAGTTTGGCTGCTAAGGTCGCTCCTACTATTATTTTTGTGGATGAGGTAGATAGTATGTTAGGGCAGCGCGATCGGTGCGGTGAACATGAGGCGATGCGGAAGATCAAGAATGAATTCATGAGTCATTGGGATGGCCTCCTGTCAAAGTCAGGTGAAAGAATCCTTGTTCTTGCCGCGACAAATAGACCGTTTGACCTTGATGAAGCCATCATTAGGAGATTCGAGCGCAGGTCTGTTCAAATGCATTGTTTTATGGGAGAATACATGTAGTTTGACCTAGATGCTAATTGTTTGCTCTCTTTTTTTACACTCAACAGAATCATGGTTGGCCTGCCAACTCTAGGGAGCAGAGAGCTGATCTTAAGGACACTGTTGTCAAAGGAAAAGGTTGATGAAGATATTGATTTCAAGCAGCTTGCAGCCATGACCGAAGGATACAGTGGCAGCGATCTTAAGGTTTGTGCACCGCTTCGAACCCGAGTTGATAGGAATCTACTGTGAATCTGACTGGATCACTGAAAGCTGTTCTTTTCATTTTGCCCCAGAATCTTTGTGTGACAGCTGCTTACCGCCCTGTCAGGGAGCTCCTCAAGAAAGAACGCGAAAAGGACCTGGTAAGATTATAACTGTTTTGCTGTTTATAAGTACTTCGCTTTTTTAACTGAAGATGCGATGAGTTTAAATAGCTTCTAGGCCAATTATGAACAAACATCTTCTGTTGATCATGTAGTAATACTTGTCTAACGATACATAATTGATAATTTGATGCCTCAGGAGAGAAGGCATAAGGAGGAAAAAGAGAAGGCAACTACGGCAGATAATTCAGAAAATCCTGGAAATAAGAAGGACAATTCAGAAAACAAAGAAGGCAATTCGGAAAGCAAGGCGGATGCCTCCGAAGCGAAGGCTGAAGGTGAAAAGGAAGTGGCGATCGACCTTAGGCCACTGACGATGGAAGACTTGAGGCAGGCGAAGAATCAAGTGAGTTGCTGCTGACTGCTGTCCTGACTTGCATGTTGTACGAAATAAGAATAGAACGACATAAACAGATTACTCAACCATTGTCCGATGGTGCAGGTTGCTGCGAGCTTCGCGGCCGAGGGTGCTGTCATGAACGAGCTGAAGCAATGGAATGACCTCTATGGTGAAGGGGGCTCTAGGAAGAAGCAGCAACTGACATACTTCTTGTAGAAAAGACGCGCGCGTGGCGTGCTTATACGCATATCAGTGATATTTGGCCCAGAGAATCCAATGGAGCAGAGCATGAGCTCGGGCGTGGGAACGGAAGGATCTCCGGTGAGCCGATGTGAGGAGCAGCAGCTTGGAAAATGGAATGGATACCTTGAGATCGGTGGTATCGGAGGACGAGTCGGAGTCATTTCCTTTTATACGGACAAGTATTTACATATGTGCATCTGTAGATTGTAATTTTCTTCGTTTGTTAGTCTGCATGTATATTCGGATTGAGCAGTTCCTCTTGAATTAGTAGGTCATTTTAGCTTGAACTCTTCAGGCTGCTGTAATGTAAAGCATAGTTAGAAACAAACCCATATATTCAATGAGTAGGTCTGTTAATCGGAGTAGATGCTTCCCAGAAGCATGATATTGCCTTCAGCGTGTAAGCCATTACGTTCAGTTTTCGCTTTTCAGTCACAGCTCCAGCTCATGTTCCTTGTCAAGATCAAGACACGTTCTGGTCTCTTTCTTGGCTTCAGTTAGACAGTTACTCATGGAACGGCTGCCAGCGCTGCACCTTGTCAATGGTCAATCATAAATTTCGTATCAGATTATTCAGTTTCGATTTTTTGAATCTAAAACTTTCAGATGATAATTTATCAAGGTGGAAGCTTTGTTTTAAAATTTTGAAACTCAAAAGAACTCAAATAATTCCCCGAACCCAATCTCAGTCTCATATGCCTATCTGCGGGCAAACTTGGACGATACAAAAGGCTGTTCATCCATAGGTCCCTCGTTTACTCCGGCAAGATTAATACTGACTAGCTTCGTAGCGCAATAGCGATTTTCAAGCTGTAACCGTGGCTACAGATGTAATGGAACCACAAACCAATCACACATCCACGAATCCACGGCGCTAACAAATACATCTCGCTTCTGTGCGAAGATTATGATCGTTAGAGACCTAGCACGGCAAGACGGCGACCAGAGTCACCGAGCATGGGACCTCGGTAGGAGCTAGGTAGCCCTGCTACTGAGCACCGGACCGAGCGTTGCACATCCTTTCGAGCTGGGGAGCACGGCACCAAGATGGACCCTGCGTTGCTGCCACAGTTAGCCAGTCTACAGCGGGCCCGAAAACCTATCGTTTAAAAAAGTGTAATTCAGAACGGACCATATTTAAGAAAAATGTAGAAAAAAGAGAGGCTAGAAAAGAGAGTGACATCAAAACACGGAGCCGCACTGGCCCAGCATGGCGCACACCATGCCACGGCAGGCACGATGGAAACGTCGATTCTTCTCCTGCCTCACCGAACCCAGTAAAGGCTCAGACTGTCACCCACCTCGCGTTTGGCCGTATAAGCGGCCACGTCTATACCCAGTATTGAAATTGTATTTGATTTAGTCAATCTCAGCCCTTAAGTATTGACGCTTCTGTTTTTCTATTGTAACTACTCGTATAGCAGATCCGGCATGATCGGGTACTCGCTCCCACTTCTTTTCTCACATTTTGTTACTTGCTGTAAATGTGTGCGCCTGAAGCGTTCTCTAACGTGTAATACTTCTATCTATAAATAGATTGGTTGTGCCCACAATTCAAGTGTGGCCTTACACTACTTTCTTCTCTGCCTTCTATGGTATCAGAGCCATTGATCACCAATTCTACCAATTCCTCTGCCACCGATGCTAGCGTAGGATCATTGACTTCCATTGATGCTAGCCCACTCCCCACTCCCAATTTCTCACACTTCATCAATGTCAAGTTGAGTGGGGAGAATTACCTGCTCTGAAAGGCTCAATTGAGTCAACTTTGCTTGGGTTCGTTGATGGATCAGTAGCAGCTCCCCCACGCATGGTGACACAAGCAGTTGAAGGCGGTGCCACACAAGCTCCAAATCCGGCATACGCGACATGGCACCAGAAGGACCAAATGGTGCTGATCTCTCTCCTGTCTTCTATGACAGAGGAGATATTGGCCCAAGTGTTACTGCTTACAACTTCAAGCGAGGTATGGCAAGCTCTGGAGCAAATGTTTGCTTCCCGCTCTAGAGCCCGTATCACGCAGATACGGCTACAACTCTCCACCCTTCAAAAGAAGGAAATGTCTATGACTAATTATTCCCACGAAGTAAAGAGCCTTACAGACACCATGGCTACAATCGACCATCCTCTTCAAGATGAGGAGATAATTTCCTATCCCCTTGTGGGTATTGGCTCTGACTTTGGTTCGTTTGTCACCTCTGTTACCTGCCGTGCAGAACCGCTATCGCTTCATGATCTCTACGCTCACCTAGTGAGTCATGAACTACGACTCGAACACCACACTTCCAACCTTCAATTTTAGTCTTCAGTGAACAATGCTGTCAGAGGTGATCGTGGTGGTAGCAAAAGGGTCATGGACGAGGAAGATTTCCTGGCCGTGGGTTCAACAACTATGGTGGTAGCAGCTATGGTGGCAACAGCAACTCAACTCGACCAACTTGCCAGCTATGCGGCAAGATTGGCCACGACGCTTTCAAGTGCTTCCACCGCTTTGATCACAGCTTTCAATCTGAAGAACGACCCGTCGCTGCAACTGCCATGACCTCATATGACATTGATCCCACCTGGTACGCAAACACAGGAGCGACAGATCACATCATGGGAAAGTTAGATCGCCTCACCGTCAAGGAAAACTATGCCAGTTCAGATCATGTTCAAATGACAAATAGAGCAGGTTTGTTAATTTCTAAAATTGGGCATTCTACAATATCTGGTTCAATTCGTCCTTTACTCCTAAATCTTCTCTCTGTTTGCAAATCGGCTCTTGACAACAATGTTTACTTTGAATTTTTCCCTAACTCATTCCGCATAAAGGATCTTCACACGAGGAGAATTCTACTCCAAGGCCAATGTAAGCATAGTCTATATCCTATCCCAGTCAACTTTAGAAGATCAAGGCCTAGCATTAAGAGACCCTACAGCACAACAATAAAGCTTTCTTCTTGTGCTCTCGTTTTCCCCTTTCAGCATCTAGACTTAGTCAAGTAACACAGCATCAAAGGCTTGGTCACCTAGCCACTGATGTCATCACAGATGTAGTAAAATTGAGCAATGTTTAGTGCTCTTTCAATAAAAATTCTTCTTCTTGTGATGCTTGTCAAAAAGCTAAGATCCACCAATTACCTTATTCTGCCTCTTTGTACAAATCCACATCTCCTCTTGATTTCATTCACACAAACGTCTGGGGATATGCTCTTCCTTTTGTCAATGGAAACAAGTATTACGTCAGTTTCATTGACGATTTTAGCCGTTTTACTTGTCTATACCTTCTGAAATCTAAGTTAGATGTAGAGCAAGTATTCTTGCAGTTTCAAGGGCATGTTTAACTAGTTCTTAAACACAAAATACAAGCAATGAAATCTGACTAGGGTGGAGAGTATCATCGATTGCATAAGTATTTTACAAATACTGGCATCATCCATCATATCTCATGTCCACACAGTCATCAACAAAATGGCTTGGTTGAACGCAAACACAGACATATTGTTGAAAATGGACTTGCTCTTTTAGCTCAACCTTCCATGCCCACAAGGTTTTGAGATGAAGCTTTCCTTACTAGCTGTTTCCTCATCAATCGTCTTCCTAGTTGAATACTAAACAACTCTACTCCATTGACCAAACACTTTAATAGCTCTCCAAATTATACAATGCTTCGTGTATTTGGATGCGCATGCTAGCCAAACCTTCGACCATACAACACTAGGAAACTTCAATTTAGATCTAAACAATGTTTGTTCATTGGCTACAGTAGTCATCATAAGGGCTATTAGTGTCTAGATAAATCAACAGAAATAGTTTACATATCATGAGATGTGATATTTGATTAATCATGTTTCCCCTTCTCAACTCTATCAGAACAGCCTGTAATTTCCACTGAAACTCCTACTGAACATTCAGTTACTGTTCTTCCCTCTCTAACTTCAGCTACACAATTTCCTTCCAATGAACCAGTTATTGAGAATGAACAATTGAGAAATTACTAACTTGTGTTTATCTAACACTAATGAACCTAACTCTCCTATTCATGAGTAAAGTCCTACATGTGTTTCTGACAGTCCAAGCAACCCTCAAGATAATGCAGTATTCGAAGAAAATGTGAACACCAGAATACACCCTATGAGAACACGACTGCAGGACAATATTCTGAGGACCAAAACATTCACAGATGGAACAATTCCATACTCAAGACACAAGAAGGCACTCACTGCTACTGCAACTGCTGTTTCACACAAAATTCCTCATTCATATGCACAAGCCATGGAAGATACTAGATGGAGAGAAGCAATGGACAAACAATATGAAGCACTGATGAAAAACAAGACTTGGCACTTGGTTCCTCCACAGGAGGCACAAAACTTGATTGATTGCAAATGGGTCTTTAAGATCAAAGAGAAATCAGATAGAACTATTAAGAGTATAAGGCTCGACTGGTTGCAAAGGGCTTCAAACAGTGATATGGGATTGATTACAGTGATACATTCAGCCCAGCCATTAAGCCCACAACCATTCATCTCATACTCTCAATAATTGTCTCTCGAGGTTGGGAATTGAGGCAAATAGACATCCAAAATGTTTTTCTTCATGGAGAGTTGCAAGAAGATATTTTCAAGAGACAACCACCTGGATATGAGCACACAAAGTTTCCAAAGTTCATCTGCAAACTTGATAAGGCCTTGTATGGTCTGAAGCAAGCACCTCAAGCGTGGTTTGGCAAGCTGAGTGACAAGCTTCAAAAGTTGGGATTTATTACATGTAAAACTAACACCTCTCAGTTTGTGCTCAAGAAGCCAGAAGTCACCATCTACATCCTCATGTATGTAGATGATATTATCATAGCGAGTTCCAGTGCAAGTTCAGTCGACAAACTCATATGTCAGTTAAAAAGTAATTTTACTGTTAAAGATCTAGGCAAACTTCACTACTTCTTGGGGATTGAAGCAGTCCACAGGGGGACTTGCTCTTACTCAAAAGAAGTATGCATCGGACCTTCTGAAGAAAGTGAACATGACAAATCGTAGCTCAATGGCAACACTAATTTTCAGTACAAAAAAAATTGTCGAAACAGCAGGGAACGCTTCTAAAGAATGATAATATTTTCTTATACTGAAGCACTATATGAGAACTTCAGTATCTCACACTAACAAGATCAGATATCTCCTTTACAATCAACAAGGTGTGCTAATTCCTTCAAGCTCCTACAAATCTCCATTGGGCAATAGTTAAAAGAATCTTGCAATATGTCAAAGGAACTGTCACGTTTGGGCTCAACATTCAGACGTCAAACAACACACTTTTGAGTGCTTTCTCAGACACAGATTGGGCAAGTTGTGTTGACAATCACCGTTCAACTGGTGGATATGCAATCTATTTAGGATCCAACTTAATATCCTAGAGTGCACGCAAGCAACCTATGGTGTCGCGTTCAAGTATAGAAGCGGAGTACAAAGCTCTCGCTAATGCAAATGCTAAATTCATTTGGTTGCAGTCTTTACTGAATTACATGGGCATTTTTCAAGCTAGAGCTCCAATACTATGGTGTGACAACTTAGGTGCGACATACTTGACAGCAAACTGGGTGTTTCATGCTCGTACAAAGCACATTGATATAGATTTTCACTTCGTCAGAGAGCAAGTTGCATCCAAGGCTCTTGATGTGAGGTTCATCTCGTCAACAGACCAAGTTGTAGACGTGTTCACAAAACCTTTAGCGCGAGAGCCGTGCAAAGAGATTCAGTGTAATATGAATATAACTCATTGTGGCTGATATTGAGGAGGCGTGTTAAAATTGTATTTGATTTAGTCAATCTCAGCCATGTATGCTTCTATTTTCTGTTGTAACTACTCGTATAACAGATCCGGCATGATCGGGTACTCGCTCCCACTTCTTTTCTCACATTCTGTTACTTGCTGTAAATGCACACGCTTGAAGCGTTCTCTAACGTGTACTACTTCTTTCTATAAACATATTAGTTGTGCCCATGATTCAAGTGTGGCCTTGCACTACTTTTTTCTCTGCCTTTTAAATATTGAGTTGCATACACCAACCAGTTCACCCAAAAGCTTAACCCGATGAGGAAAGGTGGACAATTTACTTATACTTCAATACTCCCCCTCACGTGTAGGCTTCTAACTGGAATAGAAGTAGGTTGCAATTATTATTTTTAATTACATCAATCGGGTCTTGAACTCAAGCTCTCTTGACTCTGATACCATATTGAGTTATATGCGCCAACCAATTCACCCAAAAGCTTAAGCTGATGAGTAAAGATGGATAATTCACTTATACTTCAACAAGACACACCTGATCCCGTATCCATCAGGGTATAACAAGCTGATGATGCATGTGCATAGTCACTCAAATACAACGTGGTGGCGCATGTCCAATACTTGTTTGCCTTGCCCATGTCACTGGTAAAGGTATAGACATGAAGAAGATGCTTTCCCCATGATGTACCCTATATCTTTTTTTCGAAATCATCGATTATCGAGCCCCTTTTACGGGTTTTTTAATCTAACCCATCACGTATGTATTTACAAATTTGATTCACTCTCCCATCTTGAAAGACGCTGTAGCGACACATGTCCCATACCACGATGCCTCTCGATCTCACAAGCCGACAAAAGAAGTGTACCATGTTCCAAACTTTTTTCTTTTGCTCCACACGTTCTCCTCTTCAAGTGGAGTCTTACGGAGATATATAGGGTGAAAACAACCTAAATATTGCAAACCGCGAAAATCATGTCTCTAAAATTTTCAAAAAAATCAAAACAAAAATACTATATGTAGGGGAGGTGGTGTTCTTTAACCATGGAAAATGTCAAGATGAAACTCAAGCTCATTTGCAAGAAGTGAAAAAGACAAATTCTACAAAAATAGTGACAAATCATTGTTCGCTAAGAATTTTCTTTTTATGTTATGCAAATGAGGTTGAGTTTGGAAATTTTACACAGTAAAAGAACACCTCTCTCCTATATGTGGTATTTCTCCTAGAATTATTGAAAACTTCTACGATATGGTTTTCACGAGTTTTCATCATTTAGATGGTTTTCACCTATGCACCGGATGCTTACACCACTATGTCCATCTTATCAGAATGATCTTTCTTGAGGCAAATGCACTACCATACCGTTGGGCATTGGCAAAAGCCAGCTTAACTTCATAAAATATCTTGATTCTTGACACTGAGGAACATGGAATTGAAGCTTGGAAGGTGCATCTTAAAGGCTAATAAATCTGATATTTCTAATACTGGACTTGTCCAGCTCAAATAATTGCAGTATTGACCGGAGTCTAGAGCACTGCCGATAAGTTGGACCTGGAGGAGAACTGGGGATGAAACACAACTAACCAAAAAAAAAAAGCTGTAAAAGCTTGCAACATGGACTTGGGCTCATCAAGTGCAATGCAGGCAGCCTCTGCAATTCTTCTTCATCTGCGTCTGCAATGAGCACTGCAGCTCACCACTCTACTAGTATTCAGTCACTCAATTACTGAACAATCCCTTCTACTAGAGCACTAGACAGGGTAGGTGGTAAGGGTTGGTAAAACTGAACAGCATTAGCCGCCCATGCCTGCTCACTCTGTGCCAACGAGGCAACGAGCCTCTTTTCTCACTCGTTTTTTTCTTTCTGACTTTGCTCACTCTGTCCTGGGTCAGTCTTTCTCCGTGGTTTGCGCATAGTGCATCTGGAGAGAAAACAGATCAACTACTACCAGCCAATCCGGTTAACGAACATTAACGTGGGCGGCATGGAGGCGTTTCGCGTGTGCGTGCAAACTGATGTCGAAGACTGAAGTGTTAGTTCCGCGTCAACCATGAAAATAGGCGGAAGAAAAGTTCCACGTCGGTTATTGATCTCCAGACGACAGTTGCTTACACGTGTAAGCAGTGAACACCACGGCCCATCCGTAGAGAGTACTAACTGTTAAGGAACCTCGCTATCGAATAGTCCGGAGTTCCCGAACAGATCTGAAGTGGAGAACAGAAAGAGAGAGACACGTGTTTAGGGAGAGCGAAAGCGGAAATTCTTTATTGCTAATGAATTCTAGTCCATAGGGGACCCTCCTCCTTTATAGCGCCATCCGGGGTTTTGGCTAAGGGACACATGGGCCTTCCAATGGGCTATTAGGGTTTCTTAACACTCCCTTGGGCCCTTTGCCGCGAGATGCATATGCCTCAAAAACTCCGAAAACCCAGTGGGAAAAATACTTGGAGAAAGAGTACATAGCATACGCTACTATGTTGCACGAATTGCCTCGTTAAAACCTTACGCAAGAAAACTTCAGAAAAACTTGCTAAGAAAAAGAGTACAATTCTCCCAACTTCAATTGCTAATCTTCGAGATTTATGTTGGGTATTCATAATTCATGTTCGTGGATTCATGCGGAGTATGTAACATATCTCCCCGAATCTGACTTCTCTAAGTCTCATCATCCCAATTCCTTTCACGCACCTTTCAAAGGTAGATTTGGGAGTGATTTAGTGAACAAATCTGCAAGATTTTCACATGACTTAGTATGCAATATCTTAATCTCGCTCATCTTATGCAATTCATGAGCATAGAAGAACTTGGGGTTGATATGCTTCGTGAGATTGATCTTCACATAACCCATCCGTGCTTGGGCAACACAAGCCGCATTATCTTCATAGATTATCGTGGGAGTTTGCTCAATGTTCAAACCACATGACTTCTAGATGTGGTGAACCATTCTTCCGAGCCATGCACATTCACGAGATGCTTCATACAAAGCGATGATTTCCGAGTGGTTTATCGACGTCGAGACAAGAGTCCGCTTAGACGACTTCCAAGAAATTGCTGTTCCTCCACATAGGAAAACATAGCGGTTTGGGACTTGCCAAGATGCTGGTCCGATAAATACCCAAAGATCGGCATAGCCAACCAAATTCAATTCATTATTTCTTCTAAAGAATGATCGATGTCTTTGCTTCCTTGGAGGTAGCTAAGATGTCCTTGATCCCTTTCCAATGCCTTTTGGTGGGTTCTCAGACTGCATCGAGCTAGCAAATTCACAAATAACGCAATGTCCGGTCTAGTGCTATTCGCAAGGTACATGAGCGCCCAATTGCACTCAAATATGGGAATTCTGCTCCCGTGACTTCCTCCCCTCTTCTCTAGATCTGTATGGGTCTAGGTCCGCTTGGAGTGACCTTCCCACCATTGGAGTCTTCGCAGATATGCCTTTTCAAATCCAAACCTTTCCAACACTTTCGTGTGTAGGTTGATTGATGTACCAAGATTCCTCCTTGGACATGTTCAAGTGCAAGCCTAAACAAAACTTGGTTTTACCCAAATCTTTCATTTCAAACTCGGACTTCAAGTATGAGCATGCCTCTTCAATTTCTTCATCCGTCCCAATGATGTTCAAGTCATCTACATAGACGGAGATTATACTGTAATCCATTCGGGATCGTTGATAAACACACATGGACAATCTTCATTGCTTGTGTAGCCTTTCTTGCAGAGAAAGTCACTCAGCGATTATACTGCATTCTTCTTGATCGCTTCAAACCCATACAATGATTTCTCCAATTTCACACTGCATGTGTTTCTATTTGTTCCATCTTGGTTCGGATAGGAATTCCTTCCAGGTACTTTCATGTATATCTCCGAATCCAAGTTTCCATACAAATATCTTTGTGACAACATCCATTAGCTTCATTCTCAACTTCAAGTTGATCGCCATTGAGATCAAATATCTAAAGGTAATTCCTCCCATGACCGGAGAATAGGTTTCTTCATAATCAACTCCAGGACGTTGAGTGAAACCTTGAGCTACAAGCCTTGCTTTGTACCTTACAACTTCGTTGTTTTCATTTCTCTTAGAACAAAGACCCATTTGTGACCTCACGGGTTTATATGGGGAGGTGTGCGGCATACGGGCCCAAACACCTCTCTCTTGTTCGAGAGACTAACTCGCAGATGATTGCCTTTTCCATTCTTCCCAATCTAGCCTTTTCTTGCACTCTGCGAGAGATCGTGCTCGGGATCATGATCAATGATCGAGGCAATCTTCTTTATAAGTATGCATCAACGCTGGTCGTTGCTCTATTCAGGGATTCTCCTGTTATTACAAAGTTTATGGCCATTTCTTCATGGGGTGCTTCATGCACTTCTACTTGCTCTTCGCTGCTATTCCCTATCGCAGGAGCAAGTTCCTTTAGCTTTTCATCGCCTATGTGTGCGCACACATTATTTCCGATGGCTTCCTTCAGTGGAAGATTCAAGTCCGAATTGCCTTTCTGTTGGCTTCTTTCAAAGTGCTGTGTCTCAACTGCTCCCTTCTTTCCTTGGGGCATTTTCGTGATTGGTTGTGGTAAGTCCTCTCGCCCGCTTTTCCGACGCCTCCGGGTACTTTGGGTTTGAGGAGCCGATTGCTCGCTTTTTCTTTGAGGCCTCAACAGTTGAGGGATACCTTCTATTTTCTTTGGTATTTCCACCCTCTCGTGCATTCCTTGCGGGTACATGCGACTTAACCACGCCCTTCGATCACAAAATGATCAGCAGTTCATTTGCTAAATTCGCAAATCAATTATCTTCGGACTTCTTGATTTGCTTCATTAGTTCGGGGTCATGCGGGATCCAGTGGAATGCCATATGATTTCCGGCATTTTTCATCCAAAGGTTGATTTCTCCCTAATGACGGAAACGATCCTCGTCAAAGATGCTATCGAATCGGGTCAGATGCAAATCTCCATCATGGGTTCCAAATACCGATTATGGATGCACTCTCATAACCAACGATATCCTGCACTTGGGAGAGGGCCCATTGCAATCCATTGGGGTGGTATAGGTACATATACCATACACCCAAATTTTCTAAGGTGGGAGATCTTGGGATGATCCGTGCACAAGCTGCATAGGAGAATGGATGTTGTAGGCCGACGGTCTAAAATTGATAAGAGCTGCTGCGGCAGATCGCGTGTCCCCAACAAGTGTTGGGCAAGTTACAACTCGCAAAAGCGGTCCGCAATGAACTTAATCCTCTTTATTAGTGTTCGCTAGTCCGCTCGCGTATGAACGTGCGGCGACGGAGTGCTCAATCGCTATCCTGTTCGTTGTGCAATAATCATCAAATGCCTTTGAAGTAAATTCTCGGCATTGTCCATTCTAATGGACTTCACGCGATGATCGGGAAAGCATTCTTAATTCTTATGATCTGCGAGATCACTTTGCAAAAGCATGGTTTCTTGTTGACAACAAGCATACATGCGACCATTTCGAGGAAGCATCGATGAGCACCATAAAGTATCGAAACGGCTCGACAGGGCTGAATCGGACCGCAAATATCCCCCGGATGCGTTCCAGAATGCAGGATTTCACTTTGCACTTTCATGACAGAGGGTCTAGTTATTAATTTCGGTGGCACATGCAGGCACACAAAATCTTCATGATTCGGAAATTTTTAACATTTATGCCATGACCTCGTGAGTTGTTCATTATATTTCTCATCATTCTAAGACCAGATGACCTAATCTACCATGCCATAAAGAAAATAACTCGTGAGCTTCTAAAAGCAGTCTTCAAGGAAGTATACACTTCGGTGCATGAATATTCGTGTAGTACAACCCGGATTCATATGAGGGACATTTTTCTAATACCATTTTTCCACATACCGCGTGCTTCACAATGCACAAGTATTCTTTGCCATTTTCTTCATTGGTTTCTACGTGAAAACCATTGGCGCGGATGTCTTTAAAGCTTAAGAGAGTACGTGTTGATTCAGGTACAAAAGGGCTTCTTCAATTACCAAAGTTGTACCCATAGGCAATATAATAGTGGCTCTTCCTGAGCCGATTACATATGAGTCGCTTCCTGCGATCGTAGTAATCTTTCCAGCGTTCTTCGTGATCGACTGGAAATACTTAGACTCTCTTAAGATGGTATTTGTTGTGCCACTATCAACAATGCATATCTCTTCCATTTGGGCGCTACACGATTTCTAGATAAAAGAAATATAATTCTAATCAGATAGAGGCAAAACAATCCAAATATTACTTGCAAAATTGAAGAATACTGGAATAAAGAATAAATTGCGTATTTATTCATGAAAGAAGTATGCTCTTCTAGAGCTTACAATCCTTTATTCAAAGAAAATGCTAACAACCATAATCTAAAAGAAATGCATTAAATAGAATCTGTAAAATATGCATTAATTTCGCTTCTATATCATCTGCGAAGTTTTCTTCATTTGCCATAATCATGGTCGCAAAGATCGATGTCCGTGCTATTTCGTGAGGATGAGGCAAGTGGGGTGTCTACATCCATGACATCATCTTCACCGATGTTGGGCGCGCCTACGGGCGTTTTCCTTTGCCTTCTTCTTAGCCCGATATCGTTGATCGCTTCCTTAGATTCTCGACATATCTTCGACCAATGTCCCTAAGTGCCACACTTGAAGCACGCCCGTTCTCGCTGTCCATACGGCTTGGCGTGCGTCTTTTCTTTGTCATCCTCTTCACGGGCTTTGACTTTCCTTTGGCCCGGGTCTCTCTTTTCCACCGCTTGCCCTTCTTTCTATGAGTGGGCTTTCTCACCTTGTAGTCATGGCATTGACTTGATGCGTTGCCTCGTCTGTGGTGCGAGACATAGTTCTTGCGTAGAACATCGTCTTGCGATTCCGCAACTTGCATTACATCAATCAGCCGCTATACTCCTTGTATGCGCCCCGACGATAGTGCGTGCACTCTGGATAGCATTAGGTAGAAGGTAGAGAGAGTTTTCAATCTTCTCCTCATCGCTGATCTTCTTGCCACATAGGGAGAAATTGGTACAAATTCGTGCAAAGCGTAATTGTACTCTGCCATCGCTTTGAAGTCTCGCAAACCTCAGCGCACTCCAATTTTCTTGTGCTTGGGGCAAGATGGTGTACTTGAGCTTTTCAACCGCTCAAGTGCACCAAAGCTCAAGTGCACTCCTCACCATATATTCATTCTTTAGAGTGGCCGAGAGATGATGCTCGAGAAAATGCAGAGCTTGATCGCTCGCCGGCGGTAGATTTTGCGCCCCGCGAGGACCCTAGACCTATCGCGAGCGAGCTTCTTGCCCCAAGAACGATCTTCACGTCCGATGCCCAAGTGAGATAGTTTCGACTGTGCGGGGCCGCTTCTTCAAACTCACGATTCACTATGCCGATATCCGCATGATTTCAAGATTCTCGTTTAGATTATCGTGTAACTGATAGAAAATGGTTGCAAAAGCATAAAGTGCAGAAAAATAAATTCATATGCATTGCAATATATTAAAAAAAGCAACGGATTCAAATTCATAAAGAAAATTCATAAAACAGAAAAATAGAGCAAGAAAAATTAAAAACAGAACCAAATAAATCTTCTTGATTTTCTGGCAATTTTTTAAAAAATTCTGCAATTTTTTCCTTTTTTTTCTTTTCTTTTTTTTTTCTTTTCTTCCCAGCAGAGTGGCCTTTGGGCCACTTTCTTCTTCCTTTCTGGCCCAACCGGCCACTGGGCCTTGCCCTTTTTTTTTGGGCCGAAACGGCCGTGGGTCGTGCCCTTCTTGCTTGGCTCGCGCAGGGGCTAGGTTTTCCCAGCGCCACTCCAGCGCCGCCTCCTTGCAGACCAATCGCGCGCCTCGCCTCTTGCTGCCCACGCCGCCTCCTTCTTGCTGCAGTAGCGGCGGCGATGCTTCGAGCACTCTTGCGGGCTAGGCGGTCGGCGGCGGGGCGCTATGCTCCTTGCGCGTGACGG
The DNA here is from genome assembly GCA_036346275.1 of Otatea glauca. NCBI lineage: Eukaryota > Viridiplantae > Streptophyta > Magnoliopsida > Poales > Poaceae > Otatea > Otatea glauca. Next base: position 63,476,279 of record CM070719.1, on the reverse strand, counting down.
CTTCGAGCCAAAAGCGGTGGCCGCGAGCCGGCCGAGCAGCGTTGGCCGGCGGCCGGGCGGGCGTCTTGGCGCGCAAGATGTGGCTTCGAGCGAACCGAAGCGCAGCGGTGGGCGGTGGAGCTTGGCGCGCCCGGCGAGGCGAGCGCTTCCGGGCCGGCCGCTCGAAGCGGTGACACGGCGGCGCGAACCGACTTCAGCCGGCCGGGCGAGGCGGCGCGCGCGGCTTGCGCCACGAGCTTCGCTTCGCGGGCCGTCGCGGCGCCGGCGCGGAGTCGCGGGCGTTCGGCGGCGGCGGCTCGGGCGCCGGGCGCGGTCGAGCACGCGGCGTGTCCGGCGAGGCTTCGTGGCGATGCGCGCGGTGGCCGTCTTCGTCGCGGCGTGTGGGTGCGCGCTTCTTGCTGCGGCGCGGGAGTCGGCGGCCGAGCGGCCGGGCGGCTGCGCGGCCGAAGGCCATCGGCGCGGTGGCTTTAGCCGGCCGCGGCGGCGGCAGCAGCGAGCCAGGGTCGATCGTGGCGACGCCGGCCGCGAGCCGAACGCCGAGGCGGCGGCCGGCGGCCGGCGCGCCGCTGCTAGAGGCGCGGCCAATGGCTTGCGGCGCTACCGCCGAGGCGCCACAGATCTTGTTTTTTTTCTTTCTGCGATGAACAAGAAAGAATGTGTCGTAGCCGTGCTAGTAGTTTTCGAGCGATCGCGTGTAACCGTACACGTGACGAAAGCGGTACAAAATTCAGAGGATAGATGCATGCGAAAAAACGACAAGCGCTTAGATTCAATCTCCAAAATCCTACCTTTCTCACCTTTTCAATTCGATCTTCGTAGAGCAATTCGTGCGATAACGTGTTAAGGAACCTCGCTATCGAATAGTCCGGGTTCCCAACGATCTGAAGTGGAGAATGAAAGAGAGAGAGACACGTGTTTAGGAGAGCGAAAGCGGAAATTCTTTATTGCTAATGAATTCTAGTCCATAGGGGGGACCCCCCTCCTCCTTTTATAGCGCTCATCCAGGGTTTTGGCTAAGGGACCATATGGGACTTTCAATGGGCTATTAGGGTTTCTTAACACTAACATTTCTGTTGGTTGGCAGGAAGGCACGAACAGCTTAAAAAACAATACTGGTAGGCAGGGCAGCAGAGAACTAGGAATGGTGTCCTGATTGCGAGTAGATTTCCAATTCCAAAACGCAACGGCCGTCGTGGTCAACCTCCAATCCGCGCACCTCTGCTCTGCCGCACCGCACCCATCCCCTGCCGCCCGCGCCACAAAACGCCCACAAATTCGCCGGCCGGCCCAGCATTTTCGCCGCACCGCACACACAACGGCGCGGTTCCTCCGATGTCCGTGGCGTGCCGCACACCACAAACACGACAGAACACGGGGGAAATCAATCCCCTTTGTTTGTGTGACTTGCGTCCTCTCTTGTCGCGCTCCGCTTCTTCTTCTGGGACCTGTTTAAAAGCCACGCCCACCCAGCCACAGGACACATCCCCGTCGCTCCCTTCCCACTCTCGCAGCCTCGCCTCCCATGCAGGTCTTCCGGCTCCTGGCGCCGCGCCGCGCCGTGTCGACCATCACCGCGGCGCCGCCGCCGGCCGAGGACCGGGACAGCGAGGACGAGGGGCCGTTTTTCGACCTCGACTTCTCCGTCCGGGCCTCGTCCAGCTCCGGCAGCCCGTCGGGGTCCGGGTCCGAGTCCGACGACGCGTGCACGGAGCTCGACCTCATAATCTCCTTGCAGCGGAGCCGCTCCGCCTCCCCGTCCTACGAGACCCTCTTCTTCGGCGGCGCGGCGGCGCCGCTCAAGTTCTGCGCCTCGGAGCCGAGCAAGGTCAATTTGCACTCACAGTACTGCAGTAAGCGCGGCAACCTGCGGAAGCTCAGCTTCGGTGACAAGAAGGCCGCGTTCCACGGCGGCCGTCACAGCTTCGCCCGGAGCTCCAGCAGCGCGCGGTCTCTAAGGCTGTTCATGGAGTCGCCGGCGGATGAACAGGAGGTCGTGGAGCCTAGACGAGCGCCGTCGAGGGACATCATTAAGAGGTACCTGACCAAGATCTCCAGGCGGTTCTGGGGGGTGGCCCCCCGCGCCGCCGTCGAGGCAAGAGGGCTGCGTCGTCTGCGGAAGAGCCGGTCGGCGTCGGCGGCGGCGACCCTGGCAGCGTCCAGCTCAGTGCAGCCGTCCCGCCGCGACGACTCCCTTCTTGAGAAGCAGGACGGCATCGCGAGCGCCATCGCGCACTGCAAGGAATCGCTCCACCGAGGTGCGTACATCTCTGAATTACATGACGTTAACAGTTAGCAAGATGTGCGCTGATCTGGCAAGAATTTCCATTGTGCAGCGTCCGTGTCAGAATGCGACTCGTCGCTGTTACGATCAAGGAGCGATCCGGGGAAATGTGAAGCTGCATAGCCTCAAGTTGACGTTTACCATCTCCGTTCAGAACTCTCGACGAAATGGAGGTTGAACGTGGAAGCTTCTCGCTAAATTTCAGAAAAGAACAGAAAAGGAGGAAGAATTTAAAGCACAAATTATTAAAGTGTCAAGAACATGCGGCTGTTAAGCATCGGAGATCTTTCATCTCTGTTTAATTAGTTTTAGATTAGGTTATGTCTTTTGTTAGAATCGTGGGAAAAGAGCTCTTTTTAGGCTTCTTTATCCCTCATGTAGAAGCGTGGATAGTATTGTAGCCGCGTCTTTTGCTGTTTTTTTCCTCTTACCTCTGTGTGCTCGCTCGCTTTGTTCGTCCTCTCTTTGGTTTGCTTTGTACAAGTGACTTGTAACACGACATGTAATTAGGCAGTACATTCTTGCCATTTGACTAGTACTGGCTTTCGCCAATGCCTCTTCACCCTTTTCAGAGCTTGGCAGCTTGCCGTGTGACCACCTCGAATTACTTCCAGGGAGTGTCTCCATGTACAGTGTACACCCTTCTTTATGTTGGATGTGCATGCTGCTAGGCCTAGCTAGGCTCATCTGCGTGAGCTCCTTCAGTGCTTCTTTCGGCCGAGTTTAAGGTTTTTTCATCTCTTGCACTACTGTCTAATTGAAGCAGTACATGTTAATTGGGCTCATCTCATGGCTTTGTCTGCAAAGCTGAGGCGTACATATGGATAGTGGGGAAAAGCTTGGGGCCCTTCACGGTGTGGCGCCATGATGACGAAGAGAGGGAGTGGGTAAAGCGCGGTGCGCCTACGTACGATGCGGGCTGTGAGGCAAGCCGGAGAGAAGACAAAAGATCTGTGCGTGATTCTGAGGGGTCCTCGGGAACCGTGCCGAGCCATTTCTTTTGGCTTGTTTACCTCTCTCAGGCAGCGACTGCAGCCGGTGCAGCCTTTGCTTTTGGTTGCTCCGTGACTTCCTCCTCCTCGCTCCGGGGGGAACGGGACGCTTTCCGTTGCTCTTCTTGGGGGCCCTTCCGTTTACCCCTCTCATCTTCTACTTCTCGTCCCAGGAAAAGCTGTTGGATGTATGCAATGACCAAAGCCTTGAGGACGCCATGGATCTAAAAGAGTTTCACAAAGGCTTTGTTTAGTCTGACCATTGGTTCCGCTTTGCTTTACTGCCCTGCCCTGCCCTTCTTTAGCTCGGCCAAATCTGGCCTAATTCTGCTGGAAAGGCACGGCATGAGCAAAGTTAACAAAAGCTATACGTGCTCTGCCTTGCGGTCAGCATTAGCAGCGATACCGAGGAGGTTTTCGGTTTCGATTGCGATTACAGTTTTTTTACAGTGCAGTGATTGTGAGTCCCCTGGCAGAAATGGGCCAGTGCAATGCTACTACCAGTAGTCAGTCAGGTAGTATAAGTTGGGATAGGAAGGATCATTGCATGCCTTCTGAAGCAAAACTGCATTCCTCAGCAGAAGCTCGCGAGCGCAATGATGGACGACAGAGCGCAGGGCACTGACCGCGCTGAGTCTCCTGAGACTCCAGTGATCAGGGTGGATCTAGGAGGACCCAAAAATTTGAGAAAGATGTAAGATAAACTCTTCGATAGATTAAATTTGGTGATTGAATGGATTTCGGTTTCAATGGTTTAGAATTTTTAATACTTTAAAACTATTTGTATTGTATTTTTAGTATATTTTAAATATATATATTGCATTTATGATATTATAAAATCATTATAAAAAGCTACAAAGTTATACATATAAAATATGCACCTCGTAAAAAAAATCAAGTTCCGTCAACGCGCGTGATCCTCGTAACAGGCCAGTAAAGAAAAGCAAGTTACAATGTCATGCTCATGCGGGACTCGACCTGAGTACTGTACGTCAGTTCTCAAATCAAGTTGGCACCGGAAGCATAACAGTATTAGAGTCTAAAAAAATTGTTCTTGCGATGAGCGATGTGAATTTTCTGCTGTTGCAGCCGGATGTATAGATAACTGGCCATTCAATACTACCCAGATGCAGAATTAATGTCAGTGCGGCAAGGCGACCAAAAAGGCCAAGAATCTCGAGGCTGTGGCCTCACTGTGTCTGGGTATAAGGTTGTGTCATGTGGCCGTGTGAGTTTGCACTGTGCGCTTCGGTGCATCAGTTGCGTCTTTGATTCTTTACAGCGGCTGGAGGAGACGACACGGTAGTTGCCGCAGGTATAACAACCTACCAACTTGTTTTGCAAAATATCGAGCAGGCTCCTTGCGCCGCGCGGGGGAATTTTTTGACGGTACATTTTACTGTTAGCAAGAGATGATAGTACAGATTAAATCTGATTTTTTTTAATGACACGGTAGACTTTTTATTGTGTAGCTAATATTTTTTCGAATGGTATTATCGACTTCCCCTAGATCTACACGACAAATTCGCTCTGCATCGTCGTCTTGTCTCGTACGCCCCTCCCTTGCACTACCACCTTGTTGTACGCTTCCTGTCTGGCGTGCCACGTCGATGTTGAGGAAGGAGGTGGAATCCAGATGCGGCGGGGTCGATCCAGCAATAAACACGGCAAAGGTTGGGCTGCTGCTCGACCTAAGCCGCTGATGAAACCCCAGCGCCAACCCATTACCGGTGACGGGGACGAAATGACCGGTGATGGCTGCCACGAAAGACAAGCTGTTGAGAGAGAGATGATTGAGGAATTATTTTTAAAATAATATTTGAAAAATAAATAATTACAGAAATAATATGTCGAAATTTAAAATTACAAATATACCTCTATGTCGTTATTTGAAATTCTCTGTCGCCATTCTAAATGGCGACAGAGAGTAGTTTTAGGTCTCATTTTCGCCGATCAAACGCAGGCAACACGCCTCTATCGTAATTTCAAAAAGCGAAAGAGAGGTACATTTGCAATTTTTAATTTCGGCAAATTATTTCTGTAATTTTCTATTTTTCAAATATTATTTTAAAAAAATAATTCGATGATTGAGCGTCGGGCTCAAGATTTCAAATTTCGTTTTCGGACCACATCTCGGAGATGATCGATATCAGGAATTTCGGTGAGATTTTGGAATTTCGATTGAAATCCGGACAAAATTCAAATCCGATAAATTTGAAACAAAAAACCCTTAATTTTTGAAAATTCGATGATTTTCAACCTCATGTGAAATGGTCTCCCGATGCTAGAAAAAAATATGAAAAAAATCATACAAATATTTATCTACGTTTTCTATCTATTTGAATTCAAAATACTAAGTATTTGCACGTAAAATTTCTAAGTTAGTGTTTAAGCCGAAATCCAAGTGGGTTTAGGGTTTAGGTCAAATACAATTTAAGGCCGAAATCCAAGTTAGGGTTTAGGGTTTAGGCTGAAATACAATTTAAGACCGAAATCCAAGTTAGCGTTAAGGTTATATAATTTATATACGTATTTTTTTACAAACTCTTCACATGTATTCCTTATAAAAGTCATTTCAATTCTTTACAAAAAAAATTAGTGTGAAATCCGATCCAAATCACCGAAATCTCGTCGAGATTTACCGAAAATACTGTAGCAAACCCTAACCTTCAAATTTTCTCATTCCACTGGATTTTGGAATCTCGGCACTGGCCGAAAAACGAAATTTCGAACCCTCATCGGTCTGTTTAGCTTGTGCATGACAACATGGACTGGCTCCTTCGGTTGGCAAGTAATGCCTAAAGGCCTAGCGGCCGATAACGGCAAAGTTCATCTAAATACCTTAAAGCCTTCTTGCTACTCCTGAGACATGTGGAGATCCGCATAATTAACTCAGGATAACAGCAATAATTTTATCATTAATTTTGAGTTAATTACATTGATCTAGATATATTAGCTAACAAAACAACAAGCGGGCCTGATGATTTATCAGTTAATACACCGGATTTAGAGTGTTGCAGCAGAACATTAATTAGAAACTTATTACATTCCAATCACGCAGTACCAACTTACAGTTCTTCACCTGTCTTATTACATAATTTACAACAAAAGCTTAATATAACATTTATTCTACATTGTACCCTAGAGAACGAGGGCCTCGGCTGTAGGGACCACTACTCCACCCAGTCCTCCGGGTAGTCCTCCGCCTCCTCGTAACTCTGTTCTTGCGAGTGACCATCCATCCACTCATCGGTACATCCATAGCAATCAGAATCTAAGAAAAGAGGGAATTATACAATGGTGAGTACAAAGGTGTACTCAGCAAGTATTATTAACAAAATACAGTGCTTTCATATTTAACTCTTTTGACTGTACAAAATTTACTATTTGACTGAGGGTACTATTCAAATTTTACCGTGCGATATTTTCAAAGTACGCACGTATATAGCTTAAAACATGTTTGTATAATTGCCGAATAATGTAAAATAATTTGCAAGAGGTGTCAATTTGGCCCCAGACGAATCTGGTACCTCAGTGAGCGATACCAAATTATATCGGACTACCGGCAACTCTAACTTTATTTAATTTATTTAATCTATGCTGCTATATTAATTCACTGCCTTTACTGATCAATGCGAATTTTTATTAATATGCAGGTTAACAAAGGATTCTGGCGCGAGAATATTTTAGAATCTTGTAGGATTTTTATTTCTGCTATGTAATTATTCATTTATGTAATTTGCGTTGTAATTTATAATTTAAATTTTTATGCAATGCAATCCATTCAATTGTACAGACTGTAATAGTTAATATCTGCAATTAATCACTATTGCTTTTTTTAATGACTGTCAATTTAATTTAACACTGCTAATTAGATTAATAGAACTCAGTCTTGTTTCAAGACACTACTGAGCGGAGGCGGCACAGGAGCACAACGGGCGATTCTTGCGGACGGCAGCGCAATGTCTCACCGATTGCAAGGCCATGAGAGGCTCGTAGAGTAGTAGCTAGAGCATTTGCGGAAACTACTCTTATGCTATACATTAGCTTTACTATTTTACCTTGTTTAGGATTCCAATAATTATACTATCGTCGGTACTATAACTAAATTCTAACTAATCTAATCTGTTGAATAAAAAGAACTTATGCCATACGTTAGTTTTACTATTTTACCTTTTTTAGGATTCTACTAATTATACTATCGCCGGTAGTATAACTAAATTCTAACTAATCTAATCCATTGAATAAAAAGAAATGAGTGGCACGTATTAGATGGTGTGTACCATAAAAGAACTCTAGGTTTTGTCGTATGTTCCCAGTTAGGGACACAGCCGGGAACAAAGACGATGAGAAGATCTAATCTCTGCAAAGCCAAGAAATCGTCGTAAGCTGTTGTACAGTTCCATTACATGCATCCCATGGGACAATACTACAATGTATATACATTGGATACTGTTTGCACCAAAATTTGGCAAATCTAACCATAATCGGCAATGAAATCAAAGATATGGACGTTAACAGACAAGTTAAGAAAGTTTGGAGATATTTATGCTAACGGCAAGATTTTTTAGGAAATAACTGTTCAAAGATATGGCCGATACGGATACGGGCTTGAAGCGTGTTGTAACAGACACTATCGCTAAAGGTATAAAGGAAGGACCGGCGAAGTGCGGAAAAAATCATCAACACAATGCAATCAACCAGTCTTTACTTTTTCTACTTTTCCTGTCGACTAGGAGTAGCTTCTGTAATTTAGCCTTTGTAATCGATCTTGATCAATAAAGTTGCGCATCGCCGATTGTTGATCTTCGTCAATTACACCCCAGGTTCGATTTGTTCTAATTTTGTTGCGCATCGCCTTCTTCAGAATTGATCTGCTTTTATCTTCTGATTAGCCTTAATCGGCTAGTTAGACTTATCCTGTTACCTTGATCTTGATCGGCTTCAAGCTGATTGGATCTAAGCCGATTGATCGTCACGATCGGTTTTGTGTAAATTTTATATTTTTTACCTTGTCGGTTACAGGTCAAATCGACTGACACGCTCTGAACCCGGTGTTCGTCTGGTGTGCTGCTGTCAGAAACCCTACATCAAATTTTTGACGTCAACAGATACCTTCCAAAGTCAGCAACCACGTACATGGTTCTCTTCCAGATGCGAGGGCAAGAAGAATCATGCATTTTTAGTTTTTTTTTTTAACTTTGCGGCTTTGCCCCCATGGAAAAAAGAGGGGTTTTTTTTTCTCCTGTTGATTTGCTTTTCCAAAGTTCATTGTTAATTTTCTATAATCCTATCCTTTTTCCTCTGAAGAAAGGCAGCATGCATATGCCTGCCCCTTTTCTTCGCGTGGTGTACTACAGTGCTAGTCAATTTTGTCCATTGGAGGTGGTCAACTACTCAACTTGCATCCTATAGATACGCTTGTCTACTGTAAAAACTAGTGTTGGAGCATCTACTGAAAAGATATCCAAGGAAGTGCCACTTGACAACCGTGGTTTTTAGGCTACCATTTGATGATTTGAAACTGGCAAATTTAGTAGTGTGCTAGTTTGCCTCTCAGTTCTCATGCTTCCAAAATATAACTAGTGCTTGTGTTCTGGAAAAAAAAATATATACCTAGTACTCAAATTTCGTTGCACATACGGCAGTGCAGTGTGACAACGTGACATCACAGGACACAGGACGTCATATGCAACAATAACACTACTGTGAGCTGGCGTGAATGCTGCAGGCTTGGAGCAACGGGAGGCTTCACGCGCCGGTGCACGAACAATGTGACGAATCAGTGCGCCTGACATTGACCATCTTTGTAAGAATAAGCAGTGTACGTTCTTGCTGTAAGATCCTCGTGTGCTCCATAAAGTTGTGGTGGAGCTAACCAATCCGATCATCACGAACCATTGTGCAGTGTTGTGCCACACAACTTCTATTTTTCACAGATGCGTTATACGGTCATTTTGCAGGGCGATTCAGAAATTGAACTGCGAAAATTGAAAACCTCCGAAGGGCCAGCGAGCCTGAGAGCCCCGACCACCTCCTCGCCGCCGCCATCGCCGGCGTCTGCCGCCGCGGTGGCAGCCCCCACTCCCTCTGCCTCCATTCCTTCCTTTTCCTCTGTCTCTCCTGTGATGGTTGTTGTCCAGATCTAACGCCGATGTGGGCTTGAGGCGCCGTAGTTCCTCTCCGTTGTTGTCTGCCGTTATAGCTCTCGGATCCTGGCAAATCCGATGCCTTGGCCCTTGAGACGTCTCGACCGCCGGTGGTACGTCCATGTTGCTACGCCGTCTAAGATGAGAGCGACTAGATGGCGCCAATCGTCAACCGTCTACAACCGCGCCGTGCCGTCATCCTGCACCGCCGCCCAAGATGAGAGCGAGAAGAAGGCATCGATTGTTGGCGTGGGGCGGCGCGGTCCCAGCCGGTGCACTCGGGTTGTGTGTGTGGTGGCCATGACTCACAGAGATGGGCTGCGGCAAGACGCATTGGAGGAGCACCACCCACGCGACCTTGGAGGCGTAGGCCCGAGGATGCTGGCAAAGAAGTGGTGAGAATATCCGATGTGAGCCATCCCCCTCGATGTGGCTTGCCGGGCTTGGTCTCGGCCACACATGGTGTGCGTGGCTGTCGTGCCTGGCCTCGGTCGCGCTGGGGTGAGTGACTTGGTGGACGCTGCGTGGGCTATTGCGACGGCATGGACGTCCTCCTCCTCAGTGTGACTGGCCAGGCTTGGCCTCAGTCGTACGTGATGTGCGCGTGGCTGGCGGGCCTATCCTCGGCCACGCAGGGGTGACGAATGGCTCATCGACAGCTGCGGGGGCATGAACGTCCTCCTCGGCATGGCTGGCTGAGTTGGTCTCGGCCGCGAGTGTGTGCCTGTGGCTGGCTGAACCTAGCCTTGGCGGTATGGGATTGAGCCGCTCTACAGGTGGTGTGTCAACGGCTGCGGCAGCACTGATGTGCACTTCCTCGGTGTAGCTAGCCGGGCCTGGCCTTGGCCACACACGGTGCATGTAGCTAGCTAGGCCTTACCTCGACCACACGGGGATGAGTGGTGCCCGGGTTTGGCCTCAGGCGCGCTAGGGTAAATGGCTCGGTGGACGCTGTGTGAGCTGCTACGGCGGCATGGATGTCCTCCTCCTCGACGTGGCTGGCCGGGCTTGGCCTCAACCGCGTGTGGTGTGCGTGTGGCTGGCGGGCCTACGTTGGCCCCGCGGGGGCAATGGAAAACGTGTTGACGGCTACGGCGGTGTGAACGTCCTCCTCAGCATGGATGGCTAGGCCTGGTCTCAGACACGCGTGTGTGCGAGTGTCTGGCTAGGCCTAGCCTTGGCGGTATGGGAGTGATCCGCTCTACAGGCAGTATTGTGGCAACACTAATGTGCACTTCCTCGGTATAGCTAGCTAGGCCTGACCTCAGGCACACGGGGATGAGTGGCTCGATGTACAATGCGTCGACGATTGTGGCGACACGGACGTCCTCCTCCTTGGCGTGGTTGGCTGGGCTTGGTCTTGGCCGCGCTAGGGTGAGTGGCTCAGTGGATGCTGCGTGAGCTGTGACAATGATATGGACGTCCTCCTCCTCGGCGTGGCTGGCCAAGCTTTGTTAGAAATATGCCCTAGAGGCAATCATAGAGATCATTATATTTCTATAAATGTTCATAAACTATGAGATTGTTTTTTGAATAACATCATAGATATTGATTAACAAGTACGTGACTTGTTTGTGAAACTATGTATTTATCTTTATGATGTTCATTCTAAAAGAGAGTCCCTAGTTGATAATTATATGAGGACACATATGAGTAGACTAGCATATGTATTGGTCGATGACCATATTTCACGGGTCATAGATATAGAGATATCAAACCAGTAATATGGACATATGTTAGAGAACATGGTGTTGGACATCGATCCACTGTGAGACACTGCGAGAACGTTATATTATTTCATGTCATCAGTTGGTCTCATATACGATATGTATGCTATATCCTTCGACTTGATATTATCGCATGTTCTCAAGATGCGTAATGGCTTACTTAGGGGTCATCAAACACTACTCCGTAATTGGGTAGTTATAAAGATGGCTTTCGAATTTGTCATGAAACATGCTGCGAGGCGTGGTCGATCAAGATAGGATTTGCCCCTCCATACAACAGGAGTGATATCTCTAGACCTCTTGAGTGGTCGGATTCCGGAAACGCATGGCTATGCTACTTAAGTCATCGAGTTAAAAAGTTAACTCGATGTATTCAAGGAATCCGAGTCACAGCATCGAGAAAGAGTGGTCGAGCCATCCAAATAAGGATGACAATAACTCGCCTTGGGTTTGACCGATATCGTGAGGCAAAAAGAAATGCATATAGGACATTGTTGAGGTTCATCCGATCTTTACATGTACTCGGGAGTCGATAAGTCCTGCTATGCGTCGCTATCGACTATTGGTCGAATGATCGATGATCGAGTAGGAGTACTCGATGGTTGAGTGGGAGTACCCGATAGTCGAGTAGGAGTACTCAACGATCAATTGGGGTACTCTAGCCATGTCTGAGTGCACGTGAACCTATAGGGTTGCACGCTTAAGGAGCTGTAACCAATTCAGATAGGGATCTGAGTTGAAATGGGCTTAGAGTTCCTAATGGGATTCAAGGGTTAGAACCCGTTATGGGACGTCTATATAAAGGGAGGAGGTGGTGGCTTTGCGAGGGGTGAGATATATACACGAAGAGACACAATAGGAATTTGGAATTCACAGAACCTTTGCCGCCTCCCCTCCTCCGTCCAGAACTGCGCAGCCGGCGCTAGCACTCCGGCGCGTGGTGTTCCTACCCCGTACGTGTGGATACCTTGGAGGCATTGCTGCGAAGCTGCACCACCGCGCTACATCAACTCTACTTCTGCTACGGGTTTGTGCGTCCAGTAGTAATTCTGTGATCTATAATTTGCAGTGATTCCTTGGTTACACGGTAGAAAATTTTGTTTTTTCGCTAGAGTAGCCTTCCCGTTCCTCGGCGTGGCTGGCCAAGCTTGACCTCGGCCATGCGTGGTGTGCGCGTGGCTGGCGGGCCTATCCTCAGCCGCGCGGGGGCGATGGGCGACACATTGGTGGTTGCAGCGGCATGAACGTCCTCCTCGGCGTGGCTGGCTAGGCCTGGTCTCGACCGTGGCATGTGTGTGAGCGTGATCGGCTGGGCCGAGGCTCGGTGGTACGGGAGTGAGCCACTCTACAGGTGGCACATCGACAGCTACGATAGCCCTGATCATGTGCACTTCCTCAGTGTAGCTAGCCTGGCACGCGGTGCGTGTAGTTGGCTGGGCTTGACCTCGACGCTAAAGAAACTAGTAACGTGACTGGACACACACGAGACAGATGTTCTATTTTTTACCAATCTTTCACCCAAATCTGACGTAGTCTCCTGCGCTTTATAAAACTTTTCTTTCCTGCTAATATAATCACAAAGCTGTCTTGAAAAAAACAGACGCGTTATACAATGCACTCCAAGTAGATACAGACACAGAGAGCTTCCATTAGCTACAAGGTAGATGATTATGTGTTGTATGACAAACGGTTGTGATCTCTAACCTGTGTGTGAAAATGATCTGGACATAGATAGTATGCAATTATCATGTACGACTCCTTAGTATTAACCTTTTTGTGATATTTGCAGTGTATTTTTTTTGTCCTTCACCGATGGTATGAGATGAGGCGTTAGTGATAAAACTTTGTGTGGTAGCGTGTGTAGCTAAATTCCCATTTCTACATATCCGCATTTCGCGGTCGCGGATACGAGCAGTGCTTCAATGCTTTCCCTTCCAATACAAGTTGCATAAATTTTGAAGCAAGCGATAGGGCAAGCAAGCACTATCTACCCTTCATTTATGCTTTAATATTTGTGTAACTGTCAAAAAGAAAATCATAGAAGCACCTCTCGTACGTATATCACTGTGCGGACGGTTTCATTCATCACTAAAACGGAACTACTAAACACTTGAAATTTTGAGAAAACCAGTTGAATTTCTCATGTTTAGATTTGCATCATGTGATTCATGGTCTGATCTGCCTCTATCTTCATCTCAATGAAGATCCAATAAGTTACGGCTTTTGGATTTATCAGATTAAGGATTTAGGTTGACCAGAATCGTGGACTACCGTCCGTTAATTAGCACGCGTCATGCGGACATTGGATTAGCGAGCGGGTTCGGCATGGGCGAGGCGATTCGTGCCGTGCTGGGCATGGCTCAAGAGGCGAAGGAAAAAGACCGTGCGTGTCAGTTCTCCGGCACACTTCGTGATCTTATTTGCATACGACAGTATGGTGTACAACCCCTATTTTCTTTCTGCGCTTGAGCATTTGGCATGTGTTGTGTACGACCTGAGGCTCAGGAGATTATTCGAGTTTGTTTACAGGAAAAGAAAGAGGATTTGCAGTCGTAGTGTTGGACGGCGGACAGATTACGTCGAACAGGATTACCTCATCCGTTGCACTGTAGCTTGTGTGTGCAAGAAGAGAAGTTACAGCATCTTCTTGTGGGCTGTGTTGTAGCCGAACAAATCTGGTTTGAGACTCAGTGACAGATCATGGTGCACTCATGCAGCACGGTGATGCTCAGCTAGCTGACTGGTAGATGATGGCAAGAAAGACAGTGCCAAATGAGCTAAAGAGGGAATTTGACGCGTTGGTTACTTTGGTCCTCTGGTTGCTATGGAAAGAAAGGGATGCCAGAGTCTTCGATGGAAAATTCAGCACCTTAACGGAATTGTTGAGAGTAAATCCGGCATGAAGGTTTTATAGCCGCTGTTTTGTTCGTGTTTCTTGTTTTTCTTTTCTTCGTGAATGTATCGTGAATCTTCTTCCATCCTAATTAAAATGATATGCAAAGCTTTTACATGTTTCGGAGAAAAATCATAGTGTGGTGCGAGCAGACAAGATGCGTAGGTGGATGGGCATAGGTAGATGCCAGGGCTTCATCCGGGCTCGAAGGATCACAAGAAAGGGAGACTTCTCTTATTTGTACATAGTGTACAAAGGATTTTATCATTACTCAACGAAGGTCAGAATAAACGTACAGCTTAATTAAGGTACCAAACGAAAATAAGGTATCAACGAAATTTATCTGACAAGGGAGAAGAGAGGAACGGACGGTTATACCTTAGCCGCCGCTATAAGCCTATAACCAAGCCGGTCATCGCCGGCAAAAAAAAGGGTCAAAAAATATACCGGCACATACACGTACTAGCAAAGCAACTCTTCGCACCAAGCCTCGCACCTTGGGCGTCAGCGCCCGAAGTCCGCGACGCACGCCGGGTATCCAGCCACGACGACGACGGCCGACACACGCAGCACGACGCGGCACCGCATCGCCAAGCGCACCGTACGCCGGCCGTACAGGCCGCCGAGCACGCTTATCCTGCCGTCCACGGCCGTGTGGCTTGCGAGCCGCACCTCGCCTCCACCGAACAGCACCTCGCCCACCACGGCCGAGCCGACCTTGTCCACGAACACGTCCATGTCCGCGCGCACCTGGCTCGTGCCCCGCGCCGGCACCACCCCCGGCGGCGCGCTTCCCAGGCCGACGTACTCCGGCACGCCGTCGATGTAGATCTCCGTCGTGCTCGGTCCGAACCGCATGGACTCGTAGTTCGGGTTCTTGATCACGATGCCCGCGGCCAGCGTCACGTTGATCTTCAGCGGCCGAGTGGCCTCCGGTCCGAAGTGTACGTTGAAGTGTTTGACCGTGACGGAATCCATGGATAGGGTAGGATCCCTCACCTTGAGCACGGTGAGCGACATGATTAGCACCGCGACGGCGGCCGCCGCGGCGATCACGGCCAGGCCACAGCACACGCGCCGCAGCAGGAGGCTACGGCGCTCGTGCTCGGCCGGCTTCGCGGCCTGCCCGTCCTCGGCGTCGGTGGCTTTGTCCTTGGCCTTGGCGTCGTCAAAGACGTCGACGGTGGGGTTTGAACCTTTGGGTTTCGTGGTCTTGGCATCCGCCATGAGATTGCGGTGTGTGTGGCGTGGGGAGTTGGCATCGGCAATTGCTGAGTTCGAACGGCGGTTGGACGCTGGGGGATTTATGGCGGGTAGCTGTCGCACACGGTGGGTGACTGGGTGTAGCGCAAAGTGCAATTGCTTTGGCGCCAATTTGGTGGTTGGGGGGTTCGAGGTCGCGCTCGGAACGCTATTTGGGTATATGTCGATCTTAAATTCGGTCATGGCGCGGTTGGTCTACTACTCTACGCCTCTACTCTAGCTCGGATCGACAAGACCGTCACAGGATGACTAGATGAGACGGCGTTCGGATCAGAGTTGATGCCAGACGTGCCATGCCACGGCGTTTCTACTTTTTATTTCCACCATGTGGGCCGAACTACTCTTGTGGGCTGTTCTATTGAGTTTTCGTAGCCCAGCTCCTCTTATGGGCTGCTCTATTTTAATTTTCCTCTTCCTTTTATAAAGGTATTGTTGCCTCTTCCATTTTAACTTGCTCTCATGGGCTGTCGGCACGACATGCTCCAACTCCAACACGGAGAAACCCCAATATCGCAGGACCAGTGCTGTCGCAGTCGTCACCTCAAATTCCCAATCTCATAAGCCGAATTTTTTTTTCTTTAATATTTATTTTTATTCTTTTTTTCAAAACTATGCGTCCGAATGAAAATTTTGCAAAATTGTACGCCCGTCGCCCGTGTATGGGGCGATCGCCCCATACACGGGCGATTTGTCCGCTGTAGTTCTTTGCCGCACTAGCCGTTTCTTCGCAATTCTTTGCCGTTGGAGTGGGCCCCGTCGCTCGAGACAGGCGTCGCCGAGCAAGGGGCGGGGAAGAGAATATCGTCGAGCGAGCGAAAGCGAGAAGCCAATGAGGCGAGAAGAAAAGAAAGAAGAAGAAGAGAAGAGGAGAAGGAAGAAGAAGAGAAAGAAGAAGAAGAGAAAAGGAAAAAAGGGAAAGTAAATCGTCGTTTCTGCGAAGGTATTTTTACAAAAATTTATGATTGTTTAGTTACGTAGAAGTTAAATGTACCATTTATTATTTAAAATTTTAGGATTTTGTAGTTTTAGAAAATTTAGTAGGAGTGTGTTATTAGAATTATAATGTAGCATTTAATATTTAGAAAATTTAGGGTAGTGTTGTTTAGAAATTTGTCGGATAGCGTTTAGAATTTTAATGTAGTATTTAGTTTTAGAAATTTGAGATTGTATAGTATTTAGTACGTTACAAATTTATGTAGTATTAGAAATTTATTTTAGTGTTTAGAAAAATTAGGATTGTCGGCGTTTAGAATTTCTCGCATAGTGTTGTTTAGAAATTTCCGGATAGCGTTTAGAACTTTAATGCAGTATTTAGTTTTAGAAATTTGAGATTGTATAGTATTTAGTACGTTACAAATTTATTGTAGTATTAGAAATTTATTTTAGTGTTTAGAAAAATTAGGATTGTGCAATGTTTAGAATTTCTCGCATAGTGTTGTTTAGAAATTTCTCGGATAGCGTTTAGAACTTTAATGTAGTATTTAGTTTTAGAGATTTGAGATTGTATAGTACTCGGTATATAGAAAGTGAATACGATGAAAATAGTATGCAATATTTACAATTTTAATTTGGTAGGGCTAATGTAATGTGGCACAAATATAATGTTAGGCAATATGGTAGGCAAGTCGAATTACTTATTTGTAGTCAAAATCACTTATTTATAGTCGTATTTTGTAGTACGATCAATGTACGTTTTGTAGATTGTATTTTAGAGTAATATTTTTCCGTCGGACGTTGCAGCATGTCGGAGAAATTGTATTTCCAAATATTTTATGGAGATGGGGAGATAGCACAGGGGGCGGATGGGGTGGATCTATCATCATTTTCAAGAGTAAATGCAGGGCATATGCGCAGGCGAGCGATAGGACATCTGAGGGTTTGTTGGAGTGGATGTCTCGGATGTTCGGTTTGGATGCCTGGGCTGTTCGGTTCTTGGTCGAGCGATAGTGAGCGAGCGCAAGACCGTTTTACGGAGAGTTGATTCTGTTAACTCGGCGTCCACATGGAGGAGTTATGTTGGTTTTGCAGTAGGCGGGGTTGGCGCTCATGTTGTTAACACAGTGCTACCGGTAGCTCCATCGGTGTCGCAAGTTCGTGATGTCGGGGTGGACATTACGGCGGAGGGACATCAAATGTAGAAGGATGCGAAGAGGAAGGCGGCGAGGAGCCGGAGGCGAGGAGCACGAGGCTAGCGGCGGTGACGAAGGGACCGGGGCGAGAGAGACAGCGGTGGAGGCGCGAGGGGTGGCCGACGAGGGAGGAGGTGGAGGACATTGTTGACTTGATGGAAGAGGAGGACCGTGCGGATGAGGAAGTCCACGATGGTGAGCACTCCGACGAGGAGGACAACGCCTGGGTGCCTATCCTGGTGCGTGGACCAATTACAATTTCGAAGACCTAACAATGAATGAAGGAACATTGATGCATGGGAGTATCGTGAGAACGAGGTGACGCAGGGGCCGTATATAAAGACAAGGAGGCTGTGATGGATGCGGTGAAATCTTGGGCAATGTCTCTCGGCGGCAATTCGGAGGTTGTGAAGTCCGGCCAAGAAGGACTACGACGTGAAGTGCGTAGTTGATTCGTGCCCATGGCGGTGCATGCATACCGGGGAAGTGGACGGACTATCTGGAAATGCTCCATAGTGATGGAGCATAGCTGCAGTTGGAAGAAGCGGAGCGAGGACACCGCAATCTGTCGTCCACTTGGGTGGCAAATGTGTTTATGGTCGATCGTGGACAATCCCCATCTGCACCTCGATCTATTATCACGTAGTGGAGGAGAGGTTTGATACAAGATTAGCTACGCAAAGGCATGGAGAGCAAAAGGACAGCTCTGGAAATACGGTTCGGGGCGCACGAGGCTTCGACGAGAATATTCCCACTTGCTCGGGGCAATCGCACAAAGGAACCCCGGTACATCCATCGACCTTGCGGAGTTCCTGCGGGTGGTGCGTGCACCGAAGTGGGTATTGCGGCGTGCATTCTTCGCCTGGCGCATGCATAAATGCGTTAAAACGCGTCGCCTGGTCCTTTGCATGGATGGCACATTCCTCACGGGAAGTACAAGGGCGATTCTAAGCTGCGATCGCGGTGGATGCCAACAACCGAGTTCTACCGGTTGCGTTGGCATTCGTGGAGAAAACACGAGAGCTGATGCTGGTTCCTTGAAAGAGTGAAGTCTGGCGGTTGTTCTCGGCAGTTCGATGTTTGTGTCATCCATGACCGGCATGCGAGGCTGCTAAGGGCGATCGTGGATATGCAACAAGGGTCGCCGTCGTGGGAGCGACAAAGTGGCGGATCGAGGAGCGGTGGTGCATGAGGCACATGGGTGCCAATTTTTTCGTCGATTCGGGAATAAGGAGCTTATGAACATGTTCAGCGCTGTGCAAGCAGAACCAACGGAGGAAGTTCGACGCGCTTTGGAAGGCGTTGGGCGAACTAACGAAGAAGCAATCAATAGATCCCGGAGGTACCGCTAGTTCATCAAGGAACCCGATGGTGTACCATGAGCAAGGAGAGGACCCCACGACCTTATATGCGGCTGAAGCGGACCCCTAAACCTCGGCGAGGGCGGGTACCAGCATAAAGAGTTTCACCGATTGGATACGACATGAGCCTTTGGAGAAATGGTCCATCACGCACGACGAGGCGGCTCGCGTTATGGGATCATGACAACGAACTGGCGGAGATTTACAACTGGGTAATGAAAGGCACGGATGCCTTCCAGGTGGGTATAGTTGAGGTGTCTTATTAGGGACACAGAGATATTTCATTGAGCGATACAAGACCTCCGCGGCATGTATGTCGGACAATCGATTGTCTTACTCAACTGTTGTGTCTACCTACATGTCCAAGAAAACAAGAAAGCGCAGACACATCGGGTTACAGGAGAGTGGCGTGGAGCGGAGATACCACGTGCATCTGCGGTGGCCGAGGTCGCGAGGTGCCACCGGAGAGGACTTCCATGCATGCATACCCGGCGGTGATTGCGAGTGCTCTGCCAGAAACCACGCTGCTGCACTTGCCGTGCTGCGCGTCATTGCGCGACCGCCGAGACGCATCAATCTCGTCGTCCGTTCATCTCCCGTACTACTACAAGCGAGCGTTCTCAACACGTGGCATCATGAGGTGTACGGTGCGAGTGGATGGATCGTTCACAACCCTCTCCGGACCATCGATGGGTACCGGACATCCGAATGTTGAAGATGAAGGTCGGCGTCGAAGGACAAAGCGCGATTCGAACGATATGGGCGAGTCGAGGCGCGTCGCAACCGCGGATAATGTAACTTTGCATGTTGTTCCCATCTTGTATTATTCAATGGACCGGTAGTCGTAATGTACGTTGTAATGTTCGATGTAATTTTCAATGTACTAGTAAGTTGTTGTTCGCATCATGTTATTCTCCGATGTCCCGTTAGTACCTACGAGGATAATGTAATTCTCGACGTTGTGTGCCTCGTCGAACATGTCTTTGTCTTTCGTATGTTTGCAATCGAGTTTTTTTGCTCTCCACACCCGGTTGTATTGTTTGTTGAGTATGGTACAATTCGTTATTTCGCATTTCATTTTGTGTGCACATGTAATTCTTGATAAATCTGTTGTATTTGCTTTGTAACAGCCACGATGGCGCGACCTTGCCACGAGTGCTGGGCGTGACCGTCGATCGACCACCGGTCTAGGTACTCCGCAGAGGAGAACCGAGTGCTAGAACCACCGACCTCGAGTGCCTGGGAGCCGCCGCATCGACCCACGCTGGGTTCCACGGTAAGCTCGCGAACGCTTGCACTCTTTTACGTACACATACTTACGTGAATGCAATTCTAACTACATGCGAGTTGCGGCGGTGGCTTACTTCCTCTTTGTAGGATGGTGGAGTGGTGACCGCCTGTTAGAGGGCAAGGAGGTGCCGCGATTGCACGACCGGTCCTGCTGGCCACACTCGTGGACCGGTGGAGACCGGAGACGACACGCCCACCTTCCGCGGAGAGATGGCTCCGACGCTGCGGGGCGTGTCGTACCTCTTAGGCCTCCCTTGTGCGGGCCCAGCGATCGTGCGCCGCACGACGCCTCTCAAATCACGTGGCACGCCGAGTTGTCCGCGTTTGCCGAGGTGTGCGGCACCCCGGCGCCCCTACCGACCCTTAGGGAGGCCGGCGCCACGGGAAGCGAAGGCGTGGTTGCCGATTCACGGTGAGTACCTCTTTCTTTGA
This sequence comes from Otatea glauca, assembly GCA_036346275.1. Classification (NCBI taxonomy): domain Eukaryota; kingdom Viridiplantae; phylum Streptophyta; class Magnoliopsida; order Poales; family Poaceae; genus Otatea; species Otatea glauca. Next base: position 63,455,762 of record CM070719.1, on the reverse strand, counting down.
GAATTAAAATAGAAGCGCCAAGTTCCGATAATGTTTGTTGCGAACGCCGCAGTGACCTTCTCCACCAAGACGCGGAGGAGGCGGGCGTGGCCCGCCACTTGGAGGCATACCTCTGTTGTTGCTCGGTTGGGTGATGTTCCGTCCTCCCACGGGAACACGGTGGACCGTCACCGATCGAGTACGCCCAAAGACATCGCCGACACCCGGTGGATGAGGTAACACACTCGGTTCAATCTCGTCTCAGCGAGCACGTCTAACTCCCCTTGTAAGCGGTGATGCGGTGGTCGTGGGCCTCGGTGTGCTTGCGGCGACGTCTGAGGTGCGTGCGACGCCGTCTCTCGGCGAGCACGACGCGGCGATGTCGGGTTGCGTCCTACTCCTCCGGTTGTGGTCTTGGGAGCGCTTCTCGTCGGCAGCTGTTGTTGACACGACACCGCACTCGAGGAGCTTTACGGAGCGACCGGTGGGTGGCCCACCATGGGCCCTCTTGGTCCGACGCAATGCGCGCCCTCGTATCTTTTCCCACTAACGCACTTGAATAACCTTCGCCATTTCTTATTTCCTCGCGGCGGAGGTTCGCGCACCTACTGGTGAGAGGTCCTATCGGGAGTTCGTTCGGGAGTTCGACCGCCTCCACGACGAGGGCGTGCGGTGGGCGCCATATACCGCGTCGCGTCACGCCCGAGCACCACCACGGGGTCTCCGTGCTTTGCCGCGAGATGAGGCCTTTGGCTCACCCGTAAGGTGCTCGTCTTTGACCTTTGTGTCGAGGAGTACTCCCCGACCGAGTCTTGCGGCGATTCGGCTGTTCGATCCTTTCCTTTGCCGCCTCGTCACGTTGTCGCACGTGGCGCTCACGTGTACCTGCCCGATCCTACTACTCGCATCTTTGCGAAATTAATGTCTTTGCGTACTTCATTGTTTTTGCATTGCGGGATGGCCGGATGGGTCTTTGCGGTGGGCTCTCGATTCGCGACCGTATGCGACCATGGGCCTGCGGATGGGACGCGCGACTCGGCGAGAGGTCACCGAGACCGGCCAGACGACCATGACATGTACGATCAAGTACATGGAGTGGTTCGCCAGCCGCGACTCGCCTCGGTGGGGTACACACCAAAGCCGTCGTCGCGACGGCGAGCATCGGTGGCGGACACGTACCCTTCACAGATGTCCCGGAGGACAACGCCTCGGTAAGTGTCTGTCGAACCTACATGGGCACGTCTTTTTCATGTAACTTACGTAATGCCAACCCGGCGTTACATGCGGACTCACTCTTGGCGGAGATTGAGGTGGAGGTTGTGTCCATGTTGACGCGCGCTAGGGGGCATACGGTGACCACCGCCGAGTCCGAGACGGCTTGGGTCGGGTCCTCGCTCTGGTGAGGCGGTTGGCTCGCAGCCACCGCCGAGGGCGCGAGACGTCGGCGGGCGCGAAGACACCACGCCACTTCGCCCCCAAAGACTCGCCCTACCCACCCGGTGCCCGTCACGCCCCACGCGGTGCAGGGCGGTGGTTGGTCGACGAGGCTCCTTCCGCGTCTCGCCCTACCCGCCGGTTCCTCGCTACGCTCCCACGCAGCGGCGGTGGGGGCGGTGGTAGGAGGCTCTTCTGCGTCTCGCCCCACCTGCCGGTTCCTCGTTCCCGTTCCCGCGCGGCGGTGAGGCGGCCAGAGGCTGCGGAGGCTCCTCCTCGTCCGCGCCCAGCGAGACCCCAGGTGGTTTCGGCGAGCCTTCGGCGACGAGTTCGACACGGAGAGTACCTTTCGACCGACTACCTCGACCCTCTCGGCTCTCGGGTGCGCGCCACACAGACTTGGCCTCGCCGCGCGCGACTACTTCTACGCTGCGCGCGCGGCGGCCTAGGAGGGGCGTCCGTCGCCGTCGCCACTCACCTACCCCACGGGCGATTAGGAAGCGTGGCGTGATTGACTTGTTATGCGGATGTATTTTTTAATGGCTTTACGTTCGTGAAGACATTGTATAACTCGAGTTAGTAACATGACAGCGTTATCACTATAAATTGTTCAAATCATTTATGCATTGCTTGCCTATGCCACACGACGTGACAACACACCAAGCGTTTGGTGCACCTATCGCCTCTAGTAGGGCGATCGCCCTAATGTGAGGCGATCGCCCTTACATGAACAATCGCCCAAATATGAGGCGATCGCCCATACCCGGCGATATCGCCCTTTATAACATTCGTTCTCAAGCGGTCTCGCAAAGAACGGCGGGAGAAAGAATAGAGGGTGAGCATCAATCGAAAATGCCGAGGCGTGCAAGTGCAAAGGGTAAGGGAAGGCAAAGGAAGAAGCGAGTGCATGCCGCGAATTTAGCGTACCAAGATCTCTTCCTACCTCGTGGAGTGTGGCGCCCATGTGTATGTGCGGAGATCTTTGCGGGCTTGTCCGCTCTTGGGAAATTTCAACTTGGAAGAGGAGGTATTGGAAGTGCGCAACTACGCCTTCGATCCGCGGAGAAGAGCTCGAAGGATCGCCGCATGGTAACAATCGTGCGGGGTTACATAATATTTGTGAATGAAACTTTGCTAATTTACGTTTCATGCGATCACCTCCGCCATTGTGTGAATTTGGCGATGGTTTGATACGGAGATCAACCCCGAGGACCAACGGCTTCTTGACCAAGCCAACCGGCGAGATGAGTTCACGTGGCGGTTTCAAAACATTGCGATGCCGCGCGCGAGGAGGCATGTAGGAAGGAAGCGGAGGAGGAGGAGAGAGAGAGAAGCGAGAGAGGCGCGGCGTGCGGAGAAGCCCGCCGGAGGCATGGGCGAATGGGAAGTGGCCTCAAGCACTCAATAGACGTCTGGTGTTAACTTTGGTTTTCCTTGTTCGTGGTACTCCTTTTAGTTTTAAGTCGTAATAAGCGGTGCGGCCCAACCTTCAAGAGTATGCTCTTTGTCAGGAGGGCTAGTATGTGTCCCTCTTGCTCAGTGTCCCAAATGATGTTATTTTCTCCATCGAGATAGGTTATAGCATTTTGGTTCGTCATATCGATTTCATCGAGTTTTACCATCGTTTGCGAAAGATACGGCAATTTTCATGTTTCTGGGATTGCATGTTAGGACAACAATAAAATAGTGCGACCTAAAGTGACATCTAAATATTTTTACATAATTGTGACCTATGCAAGCCCAAGAATGCAACAAAAGCTGGTTCATCAAGTTTTGAGGTCGTTGAGATATTATTCTAGCGCTGAACAATGATTGTTATAAAGGGTTTAAACTAGCCATCTTTTATTCAAAATGCAATCATATTTAGATATTTTTGCAAAAATGAAGTGCATAAGGTTGTAGTAACTTATTCTATTTATTTCATGAATTATGGATCAACACACATTATAATTCCTTCACAATCCATGATTAGAGCCTAGCATTCGAACTCAAATAAAAAAATCTGCAAACAACACATGGATTTTTATTTTACACTCTAATTCTTCATTCCAAAATTTAAATTTAGAAACAAGTTTCATTTAATTTGGACACTCTAACAAAAGTTACGGGTTTATATTAAAAGCATATAGTAATTACAAAACAAAACTAAAAAAACTGCTTGGGTCCTGTCGCCTCAGAGAAGCGTCGCCTCAGAGAGGCGATGGGGGCCCACATGGCCATGCTAACTATGGCGTTAACGGTGGCGGTATCGCTCGCGTGTAGAAGCGATCGCCCATACACGGCGACGAAGCATTTTTGTCGTTTTTCATTCGGACGCATAGTTTTGAAAAAAAGAATAAAAATAAATATTAAATAAAAAAAAATTCCTCATAAGCCACCCTCTCGCGCTTCATATCGCCGGTTTGACTCTGTAAGCTTGGGTAGATAGGGCAGCAGTTCAACCCCAAAGCGGCGCCCAATCCATAAAGCGATAGAATAGGTTTCATGGTATTTTCTCTTCGGTTTCCCCCATTGGTGCCTTGAGTTTACACAGATGGAGTGTTAAGATTCCCGCAAAAAAGGAAACACACGGAGAATTGACATGTAGCAGTATTTTACGTGGGCGATCTGACCGCGTCAGTTCGTCGGTGCCGCAGGAGATGCGATCTGCAGGCAACAGATAAGAAAGGAGGGAGAGGGCGATTCAGCACCGTCCATTCCGGGACGTCGCGCCGCGTGGGGTCCCGTGCCGCGGCTTCTCCCTTTGACGTTATCAAATTCCCCTTGCCGCGGCTCAGATTTACGCACCGGTCCTCGCAGCCCACAAATTTATTATAAAAATAGATTGCTTATCATCCTTTAGATGTATCGATCTATATACTAGGTACTATACCTAAGAAACATTAAAAATTTAAAAAAACAAAGATATCAAAAGACACTGAAAACTTAATAATAATTTAATGATACCTTATATAGCTCGCATCGCAAGAATGGTAAAAACTACTTCCTTTCACGATATCAAAATTGTCAAAACTATGCATCAGGTGGCAGGTGCCGAGCCACCATATATGGCGAGGTTTCACGTACCAAAAACGCAATAATCCACTCGGGTTCCACGCGCCTCTGCACATGGTGCCCACTCAGCGCGCCGTGCCCTCCTCTTCCGTATAAACGCAGCGCTTTCCTCTTCTCCGGTATCTCCTTCCACGGTTCCCCGCACCACCATCGATCCGGGATTCCAAGCAAAGGGAGAGGAGAGGCGACCAGGAGAGCAGGAGGGAGAGCGCCGCGGCGTCGACCATGTCGAGCATGATGGACAAGGCGAAGGAGTTCGTGGCGGATAAGATCGCGCATATCCCCAAGCCGGAGGCGTCGCTGGACAACGTGTCGTTCAAGAGCATGAGCCGCGAGTGCATCACCCTGCACAGCAACGTCAACGTCTCCAACCCCTACTCCCACCGCCTCCCCATCTGCGAGGTCACCTACACCCTCAAGTGCGCCGGCAAGTGCGTATCAGTAAAAGTCCTTCACCATTAATTATTTAGTTCTGCATAGTTGCCTTGGTCTGATCCAATCGATCCGAGTTTTCGCACGATGAGATGGTGTTTTACTAGTGTTTTGGCGGCCCATGCTTGCGTAACTTCATATAGGGTTGTGGCGTCCGGCACGATGCCCGATCCGGGGTGGATTGCGGCGAGCGACACGACGAAGCTGGAGATACCGGCGAAGGTGCCGTACGACATCCTGATCTCGCTGGTGAAGGACGTGGGCAGGGACTGGGACATCGACTACGAGCTGGAGGTCGGCCTCACCGTCGACCTGCCCGTCATCGGCAACTTCACCATCCCGCTCTCCACCAGCGGCGAGATGAAGCTCCCCACCCTCAAGGACATGTTCTAACTAAGGACAATGTAACTACTGTGACCCCTATGATCTATCTGTGTGTGTGTGTCAAATAATGGTGGCTGCTCTGATCCAGCTTGCTACATATATATACGAGCGGCTGAATGCCTAATGGTTACAATTGGTAATTAATGAGTTCTGGTTTGTGGGATTACCTGTGCTGATATATACGCACGGTTGTATTATTTTGTGAACATTTGGGAAAACTCAACCAGTTTGTGCCGGCTTATACCGTATCGTATACAATGGTTGCATTTTAGCCTGCTTGTTGTGCAGCGAAGGCAGACTCAGCTCCCTGACCCTGAGTGCAAGCAACCAGATGGATTGGCAAGCTTCGTTCAGTTCGCCGGGGAATGCCTAGTTTTCTACTGGATTACGCCATCAAATGATTCAGAGTTGATAATCCAAGGTAGCAATGGTCATCTAGAACGGCCCAACCCATAGAAATATCATCGCCCAGCCGCAGCTTGCTTTCTGATGGCCTTCCAGCCCAACATACTGGAATTAAAAACAGTGTTAAAATTGCATAGTAGTACAAGGATAATCAGCATGTGATTTCAGAAAAGGATAATCAGCGTGTTTATTCCGCACATGATTAGGCATAACTCAATGGCCTAGTCATCAGTATATGGCCTATTTGGTGAGATGTAACTTTTATGAAAAGCTTTTTTTTAGCTTTCTAAGCTAAAAAGATAGTTGTAGCTTTCAACAAGAGGCCATTTGATAAAAATCTAATTTCCCTCAACAATAAGCTATAAATTAGGTCCTACTTAGCTTTTGAGTTTTTCTAGTTATATGTGGCTTATAGGTTATTCTAAAAACCACTTAAAAACTGAGCTATTCGGAGGAGCTTACTGTTTTTTTAAGCTGAAGTGGCATATAAATGGATCTCAGTAAACAATTATAAGCAACACACATCAAGTCCAACAAGTGTGTATAAATCTTCCATCGAGAGAGATCGTGCCAGACACAACAAAGAAAAACAACAGTTAATTTATACAGAGTTCTCCGTTTTTCGCTATCTGCATCACGCCATCACTTATCTCTCTTAATGGAAGAGAACAATACATCTCCCAAACTACAGCGACAGCCGGCGTCCAAGAACGCCGTCGTTGTCATCTAAAAAATGGTCGAACTCATCGTCGAAGGGACCGAAGAAATCATCCAGCTCCATCCCCACGGGCGCCCAGAGCTCGTTCTCGTCATCCACCGTCCCCCCGCCACCGTCCACGGCCATCGAGCACGTTTCTGCGCTGTCTGCGCGCTTGGCCGCCGCCTCGTCCGACGCGCCGTGGAACTGTGACGTCTGGTGGTCGGAGGACGCCGGCTTGTGGCGAGTCGTGCCGGCGAGCGCGTTGAGCTGCGTCGGCACGGAGTGGCAGTGCTCGGCGATGTACGTGACGACGAGCACCCCGGGCTTCGCCGGGCTGCGCTCCACCATCTTGCGCGCCATGCAGGCCTTCACGCTGCTGCACTTGTAGTATCCCCTGCACGTACGAGGGAAGAATATTCAACCAAACTACAGATACGCAATACCTGCATGTACACCAGTACGTGGCACTGTGCAGTTGTACCGTTCGTGTACGTAACATTTGTACCGTTTGACTGGTGCTGTGGTCAGGTGGAGGTGGATTTTTAAGGCGATTTTTATCTACCTTCAACGTATTCTCTTTATCTTAAGATCCGCGCATGTATATTTTAGAGAATATATAAGATAACATAGTGCGAATTTCGAGACAAGATGGAGAATGAGACAGGAGAAATGTACTTTTCCGGTGCGTTGGCTTAAGGCTACTACGCGTATATGGAAAAGCAGCTTAATGGTTAGAGTAAATACCGGGGATACGGCGAGCCCTTGATAGGTTTCTGGCCGTACTTGCGCCATGCCCACAGGTCGGTGGAGACGCCGCCGTCGGCCAGCGGCATCTCGCACACTACTTTCTTTAGCTGGCTCTTCTTGCTGCATCAGGTATTCAGGTATATATGTGTATATAAAAATCAGTTAATTAGTTCATCCACCAAAACAGCTGCAAACTACGCCTATGCGTGATGTTAATTAGAGCATGATTTTCTACCTTGTTTTAGGCCTGGGACTACGAACGCCCCGTTTCCGGCCGGGCTGCTTCCTAGGCAGCAGCTGCCCGGACGTCGAGGCAGCCGGGAAGGAGATGAGCACCTCGTGCTCACGGGATGACGGCGTAATCAGGAAGGGCGCCCGAGGCAACTCGTGATCCAAGTCCAAGTACTCCAAGTCGTACAACGAGGCCGCCGCCCTCACCGGTTGCCCGACGAACTCCGGGAAAGCCACGCGGCCGACGATTTCCCGGCGAGCCCCATCGCGCCGCACCTCCGGTGGCTCTGCCTCCGAGCTAGGGACGGCTGAGCTGCAGCTCCTCACAACCGCCTGAAGATCCCAATCGTTGGAGAACTCCATGAGCGATTCTCAACGAGGTCAATTTGGCAGAGGCAAAAGGAGGGGCGTGTACATGGAGGCGGGGTTGACTATGGCATTGGCCGTGTGTATATAACTATATATAGTGCTTTACTATATGGCGAGATGAATGGAACTATCTACAAAGTCAAACACAACGGGCTCTTGTGCTAGTGGTGGGCACGAAAAGCACCACCGATTGATCATACACTAGCTAGCATGAGGGATAAAAAGGGATCGCATCAGGATTTGCCGCGATCAGTCAGACACTCAGACCTAATTTATCCCATTTCACGTGTTGCATGTAAGTATCGGCCTAACAGCCGCAAGGGATGAGGGGTCTTATGACATATGCTATGCGCGCACTTGCCGCTTGAAATGGGATGAGGTTTTTAATTACTAGTATTTGACTTTGGTCCAAATGTCAAAAGGACGAGAGGGGAAACCTGTCAGGTCTGCCACAGATAAACCGCTCTCGTACACCTGGCAGATGCATGGAGTACGGAATAAACGTGGAATTACACAACCCACACTTTCTTTTTTAACACAGTCGGGCTGCGATTAAAAAAAACAGAGAAAGGGGAAAGCGGAACAAAGTTTTAGTAGCTTACAAGGTGCAGGAGACTGCACCTGAGGTAGAAAGACAGATAGAAAAGACAGACCGCATTAGAAAGAAAAGAGTAAGAACCAAAACGCAAGCATAACCCTAGGGCGGACGATTTAACAGATTTTTAAGATGGTTCGATCCTGCGAAAATCCAATTGGAGGCCTCATCTTTGATTGATTGAACGATTTCTTCATGCGTTGCGCAAACGGCTCGAAAACTCTGTTGTTGCGCTCTTTCCACAAGCACCAACAAGTGAGGATAATGAGGGTTTTGACCCCTTTTCGAAGGTTCGGTGTACAGTTTAAAAGCCGAAGGTTCCAATGTTCAAGATCAGCAGGTAAGCGCAATCGGTTCATCTGTAGAGATGGCATGCGAACCCAACATGCTATGGACGACCACAGCTGCCGAGCTTTGGGGCAGTCGACGAAGAGTTGGAGAACCGTTTTTAGGTTCCGGCAGCACATAGGGCAAAACTATTTGATTGGGTCATCCTCTAATTTGCAAACGCTGTGGTGTCCATAAGCGGTTTTGTTGTGCAAATCAGAAGAAGATCTTACACCGCATCGGCGCCCATACCGACCAGATTATGGTCGTGAATGATTTCTGGACGAGAGGTGCTTCAATGCTTTTCTTTTTTACAGTTGCACAAATATTAAAGTATGAATGAAGGGTAGATGAAGATTACTTACCCCTTCGTTTGCTTTAAAATTTGTGCAACTTGTATTAGAAGAGAAAGCATTGAAGCATTGCTCTTTCTATACGCTTCCTGCAAACTGCATATGATAAGTCTATTTTGCTGAGTAGGCATCATCAGAGGATTGTATCCATGTAATGGCATCGTTCGTGTCCGGTTGAAGGGGCCCACACTTTTGAGCTGTGTAGGCTAGTGCAAACACCAAGTTGGCAAGTTAATTGTACTGCTTCCTTCTTTCTGATATGGCATCCATTTGTTATCCATTGGACTGTACCACATGTCAAACGAGAGAGGGAGCGAAGGTGAGCTACAGCATCCTAGCAATACGATACGAGTCGTGTCTGGATTGGAATCTCGTAGCCTGCGGACAGCGGGGGGTCCAAAAGTGCGCTTTTGGCATTTCGGGCAGCGGAATGGACAGGCGCGAGTGAGGGCGCACGCCGCTGCTTTGGCCGCTAATTCTGCCGTGCGCGCGCGCCTACTTCACGAAGTATTCCAATTTTTTAAGCCTATTTTGTATTTTTTTTTACCAATGTTATTCTTTTCAGAGCGGAATTATAAATATAGTTCCGTCTCAACCACAAAACATGTGCCCCGCGTACTGCGGCAGTGTACGCGGGAGGTCTCCTCCCGCGGTAGGAGAGCGCGGGAGAGACGTGCCGCGATCGGAACGAGGCTATATTCACAATTCTGTTTGAAAAGGAGGCTACATTTGCAAATAATAAGATAAAAAGAGGCTAAAAAAGTCATAATTTCCTACTTCACCTCGGTGCCCGAAGTTTTTGTTTTCGTCATTTGATCTACTAGTTTTTATGCAAATTTAGTATTTATTCAAACAAAATTACAAACATAGCCCACTTCTCGATCACGAAAAGATTACAAGACCGTAGTATGTCCATCTATCATGGTACGAAAGAATAATAGATAACCACCGCTGTCGAGAAGGAATAATGTTTGCAATTTCGTTCCAATAGAGAGGTAACCGGCAAAAAGTTGAGCCACTGGACCATAAAAAAAAATGACTTCTGGTGCACGCGGCGCGTGCGGTGGTCACCGCCGGATTGGGATTGGGGCATTGGGCTTCTCGAACTGTCGATTCGGATGCACAAATTGGGGCGATCGATTTGACGCACGCGAAGCGAAGGCACGAGCTAATGCGTCATCGTGAGTGTGGACGTAGGGATCTCATCGCTCATAAGCGGATCTTTTTGCAGTGCCAATTGTCAATTCCGTTACTTTTTCAGAAGAAACGGTGGAGAAAGATAAACTACGCGGGAGCTAACGTTGAGGAGAGACTTGCCACTTGCCCATCGTTATAGTGCCGACTTGACACGCTAGGGTTATGATTCTACGTTGTTTGTGTGACGTATGTCTGCGTATAGAAACGCCCGGTCAAAATGAAGCAGCGAATTTGAGTTTTCACAGTGAAAAACCACTCGTAAACGTACGGGTTTTGGACGGGAAGCGGATGGTTTTCGTTTTCACGTCAGCCTAAGTAATTATTCTCTCCGATTATAAATACATATTATTTTAGATATCGATTCGGTCTCTGAAGCATAACCGTTAGAGATAACTCGATATATCAATTTATTGCATCTTTTAGTTTTATCTAAATAGATAGTTGGTCCAAGTCTGCTACAACTCAGACTATTTTTGCTATTTAAGCTACATCTGTGTACATGTAATCCTTAAACGATTATAGTGGATTATTTCCCATAATTTTTTCTCGCAAAGATTTTTCACGTTAAATTTTGTCTTCAGTTTTTTTTGTCTTCTTCTAACCCTAACAAATGGTCCAGCAAAGAAAATTCTTGGGATGAAAATTTAGCGTGATCGCAAAGCTGGTACATTATTTCTATCTCAGAAAAATTACATTGAGAAGATAATTGACATATTTTATCTCAATGATTGCAAATCTATTTCTACACCTTTTGCCTCACACTTTAAATTATCTTTAAGTTAGTGTCCTATTAATAAAGAAGATAAGGAATATATGTCCCGTGTTCCTTACTCTAGTGCAGTTGGTAATCTCATGTATGCTATGATTTGCACCATACCAGATTTACTCATTCTGTTAGTGTTGTTAGCAGATTTATGCATAATCTTGACAAAGAACATTGGAACGTAGTTAAGTGGATTCTTCGTTATTTGAAAGACACTTCTAATTTTGGCTTGATGTTTGATAAGAATAAGTGAAGACAAATGATGTTATTGGGTTTGTTGATTTCTGATTATGCCGATGATCTTGATAAAAAGAACATCAATTTATAGATATATCTTCTCTTTATGTGGTTCTGTAGTTAGTTGGAATACATCCTTACAGCATGCTGCCGCTCTTTCTACTCAATATCTCAACTTACCATATCTTTTGGCTTTATCCAAATAAATAGTTAGTCCAAGTCTGCTACAACTCATACTTTTTGGCTACTAGTTATGTGCCCGTGCGTTGCAACCAAAACACAATTTACGACAAAAAAATTATTTGCAAATAACACTAACTTTAGTTATGTTTCAATAGTTGGAAGAGTTTGTTCCTCCGAAGAGATTTGACTATCAGGTTAAATCCTCTTCCATCTCAACCGTTCATATTAGATCCAACGAATCAAGTACTCTGAAAGAGAACGGACGATCGCCACCAACTCTTAATTAAAATTAGTAGAGAGATATCAATCCTTATCATTGAAGGAGGAGAAACTTATTGCCTTCCTCTTGCAGAAAATCTTCTTGCTTCTTGCACGCAGCATTTCTCTTCTCTTCCTACGTGTATCTCCACTACCGACCGGCCTATCCTTCTGGAGATGAGAGTGGGTGCCCTCTAATAGGGAGTAGATGAAAGCAGAAGGCAGCGTACGCAGGCGGATGAAAGCTAGGTCTCCCCGACATCTTCGTGATTGGCACGTGATTTGGTTGCGTGATTCTTTCCTTTTTAATCTATGCATTTCCGGATATGATGAGATAGAATTTCCGTATTATGTGATATGGTGAGTATATCCTTCTATCCATGCAGGACATGATGAGAAAATCCTTCCATTTATAAGACTAGTATAGTGCCCTGTCTTCCGGTTTCCTTTTCCCAGCACGTAATATATGGTCTTTTCCTTTTGTAGAACGTTTGTTTCATTTTCCTTAATTCCAGGATATTTGTTTCCTTTTCCTTGAGATGATGCTGGAGGTGAGGGGAGATCTGTTGTGGGCCACAGGGATGAGTTAGACACATTAAACAATGGCCATCGGATGTGGGTGAGTAAAGCTGAGGAAAGATCTGAGAGGTTAATTTTGATGGAGGCAAGTTTCTGGAGATGTTTCGCTGGGTACATGAAGGTTGGGTCATCTCTAGTGGGGTGCATTATTTGGGGTGGACGTAGAAAAGAATGCTTAGGTGCATTATAAAGGGGTATAGATATATGAATAACATCCTTCCATAATAATAACATGTGAATAGATATATGCTAAAATAATATTTCTATTCAAAAAAGATACGATAAAATCCTTCCATCTAAGATATGATTAAATCCTCTTCTATCTCAGCCGTTCATATCAGATCCAATGAATCAGATACTCTAGAGGAGAACGGACCACTGCCACCAACTCCTAATTAGAAGTAGTAGAGATTTAAGCCGCACCCCTGTACATGTAATCCTTAAACGATTATAGTGGATTATTTTCCGTGGCTTTTCCCCCTAAATCTTGTCACCAATTAATTTGCCATGATTCTAACCCTAACAATAACGTTAACAACTAATTTTATATTATAATATATTTATAAAACTCAATAAAATTATAATATTACAAAAGTAATTTCCGAGACAAATATACAAATATAATTTTCATATATTCAATTTAAATATTTAAAAAGATATAGTTAAACAAACTTTCGTAAGTTTGACCATTCCAACGTTTGAAACGACGTGCGCTTGTGACAAGAGGAAGTAACAGGGAGTCAATACAGTAAAATCAAGGCGAGCACGCGCGACGCGACCTGAACGAGTCCTTGTGGGTGGATGCATGCATGGTCCAGTTTGGCTAAGGTTTGGACCTGTACACCAAAGACTAGGACGGGTGGGGTGGTGCCGGTGCCCGGTGCAGCGTGGATAAGATGCGCGCCGAGCGTTTAATTTGGACGAGTCTACGGTGCGACGATCGAGCGCCAGCTTGCCTTTGAAACCGTCTTGAGGACTTTGATCGGTAAATGAACGATGATCGAAGCCACCGTACTGTCAATTTCGAGCGTCGGTTTCTGATACAAGCAGGCCGAGCAATATCTCTTGCATACGCTCGACTCGAGTGCAACCGAGACACGTCCTCGTCGACAATGCTTCTGGTCAATGCACAAACGCAACAAGGTTTGACTTCCCCTGATGCGTGCGTGATAGTTTATGAAATAATAATTCTCCCGATCGAGATTGTTCGCCGATCGCCGCTGATGTGCAAGAGAAACGGGGAAGACACGATATATAGGCAAATGTAGAAGCTCATGATGTAATCAAGTTAATTTAGTTAGACCCCTATGATGAACTGCGATGATCAAATGCCGTTTTGCACTTGCTAATTGCTATGATGGATTTTCTCATCAATGTCAGTTCCACTCATCTAATCCATGGATCACTCACGTCGGCACGGCACGTTGTTACCTTTATTTACCGGGAAGGAAAGTATGGATAGAAAGTAGATAATGATTTCTTATCTCTTTGCTTGATTTTGTATCAACAGAGCAATGCAGGGCTTATATTGGGCCGTCATCCATCTCAACAGCCCAGCCCACTTGGCCCATTCCACGTTAGCATCGGCCCTCGACCGCATGATAAGCAGCAGTCAGCAGACACGAGAACTATTCGCCTCTTTCGCACTCTCGATCTCAAATCTCGCCGACTTGGAGGAAGCAACCGCCTCAAACCCTAGGTCTCTAACCGCTTCCATCGCGCTCCTCCTCGCCTCTCCGAATGCACCGGATTCGCTTCGCTAGGATCGCGCCGTTGCGCGAGCCCGACGCGGCGGCGCAATGGCACCGCGCGGTCACGCCGTCTTCGCGGACGATTTGTGGCCTTCGGGTAAGGTAATCCCCGCCTTCTCTCCCCTACCCTACCACTCATGTAGGGTTTCGCGCTGCTTGTGCTGTTCTGGCTGGGGATTTTGTTTTTGCGAAATCTGGTTGGTATTTTTTGGGGGGGCGAATTATAGTTGGGGATTTCGGGATTGGATCCGATAGATCCAGTGAATTGCGACTTATGAGGAGAGATTAGGGTTCGGATTCGGTTTTAGAGTGCGCAAATTGCGATTTATTAGGTGATTAGGGTTTGGGTTGCTCTAATAAAACCCCTTTTGTCCACAAAAATTATGGTTTGGGTTCGGGTTTTGGCATGGATTAGATCACGTTCCTTTGAATTAACGAGGATTAGGGTTTCGTTTGGATTAGATATTGCATGGTTTGGATTTGCGAGGAGGGATTAGGGTTTGGGTTGGCTCAGATAGAATGACCTGGGATTTACAAGGATTAGGGTTTGGGTTCGATCAGATCTCATGACTTGGGATTTAGGGGGTGGGATTAGGATTTGCATTAGATTTGATAGCCTGTTGTGGAGGGATCACGACTTCATTTACCGTTATTCCCTTGATGAATTGTTATTTCCCTGAATTGTGATGTTCTAGGGATCTGTTTGTTTATGCCCTGATTCGATGGGGCCTCCTACTTGCTAGTTGTGGAACCAGGAGTCATGACTAATTTGCGATACTCTCCATCTTGAGGGGGTTGTTGAAAGATTGAAGTAGCATTTTACCAACCTGAGGTATACTTTTGTGTGTTGCGGAGTGCAGAGCCGTGGAGATGATATTCCTGCCACAATAGCATTGGCACTGCCTGCAACCTAATTGAGAGACTACACTCATATTCAAGATTATTATTGAGAATGATGATTGGACCTGTGGCCCAGAGACTAGAAACAGTGTACCCAAACTACCTTTGCTTTGTTCTTACATACATGTTATTTGTTCACTCATTATTGTACTCTCTTTGCTTTTTTCTTGTCGGTCCAGCTTTTGCATCAACGACATAGCACTGCAACCTATTTTTGCTTTTGGGTCCTTTGTTTGTATGTATATTGTTTACATCTATGCAGTGCTTCTGTCTCTATCCATAGTGTGTCGGGTCAATCTCAGTGTTTATGTGATCAGATAGCACCTCTCCTGTTTCTAGCTTCTGTTACTGTGATGTTGTCTTTCTGTTGTTGCCCTTTTAGTTCGATATCTCTGTTGCACTTGGTTATGCATGCCCTGCTCCATGCTTGCTGCAATTTCGTGGGGCTTAGTCCTGCAGCTTATCTATGTCTTAGATTATATATTCCATTCACATGGTCTGTGCTTATTTGCCCCTCTTTCCTACTCAAACTACAGATGTACAGTTTGCTCTCAGCCCCTTATTGATTAATCCAGGCAGCAAGCATTAGACTATATGTGTATCAGTGTATGCATCTCTTGGTTGTGGCTCTACTGTGGACTGGCGTGGAGGCAGTGATACCGGTCATCAACCACACTGATTTAGTCCTTGATGAGCAGGTACTTTCCAGAACTGGATATCTCCATGCTTATTCCGGCATCTTTTGCCTTTGCTGTTGACATCACCATGCAATGTTATTTTCCATATTTACTCGCAGGGCAACAGTATGTATGCCGAGATGTGGCTTGATCACTGTAAACCCTTTTGAGCCTCTCTTAGAAGAAGGAAAGATTTACGAAATGAAGAAATTTATTGTAGCTTGCCGAAACCTGTCTATACTCAAGCCCGTTGAAGCAACTTACATGACTTGAGTTACAAAGCATACACTGCTTGAAGAAAAGATTGATAGACAATTTTCCGTTCTGCACCTACCATCAGATCCTCTTCACACAGCTCCGTAATCCTAGCAATGCACCATAATGTTTTGTCTCCGTAATCCTAGCAATGCACCATAATGTTTTGTTGGTCAGTGCTCCGGTCTCTACAATTGTACTTGACTGGCTTCTGTGGTATCAGCAAGATGGCTTCTGCTGCCTTCATCCAGTGACTCACCTGTCTTTTTTTGTTCGTAGATGTCACAGGAACAATTTCAGCTGTTTCTGATGTTGAGCGAATCCAAACTGCTTCATGATCTACACTTTTGCTTAGTAGAATGGTTTTCCTTAGGGATCTCAGGTCTGTGGTAGCTTTCCTACATAGAATGCTCATTCACATTTGTGATTTACTGTTCTTCCCTACTAGACTGTTTACCAATTGTCTGCTATTCTTTGTCAGTTGTCATTAAATTAGATTAGTTATGTGGGGTCAACGTATTCCTACCTTTAATGGTGACACTATCCAGGCAACTGGCGACAAAGAATCTGTTGCTATATTTGTTGGACTTTAAGAGACTGATGGTGTGTCCATGCTTCTCGACTTGATATTGTTGCACGACTGTTTACTTCCATCAGTGCTTGCTCTGTATACTATCGAGCACTGACAACACCTTTGCCTCCTTTGCCAGTGGCTTTATAGGTGGCCGAAGTCTTGAGTGAAAGTTCAGCATGTAGCTGGTACGTAAATGAGGATGTAACTGACAAACATTTTTTTGTGCCAGGTATGCTGCTTCCCTTGTTACAGGCCCTCTCTGTTTACCTCCTTACTGTGATCCTTTATTTAAACTATATGCTTCGGTGTGCAGATTGCAAGATCAGTTTGAGCCAAGTTAAGAGCATTCTCTCTTCTGGACAAAATATTTCGGCACCATCATTTCAGGCACAGCTTGAAGAAAAAACTGTTTAATGACATCAATCTCCTAGATTTACATGGACTAGTTGGGTCTAGATTTAGTGAATTTTACGTTGGGTCTAGATTTAGTGAATTTTGCAATGGAAAGAATTTTCTACAGGCACATGTGGTTTGCCGTTTGCCTCTTAATGGTAACTTATTCACATTCTTAAGCAATGGGTGAATGTTCAAGATTTCTATTGGTAATACTTGAAGTAAGCTTTGTGGACTTAGAAATGTGTGAATGTTCAGGATTTCAATTGGTAATACTTGAAGTAAGCTCTGTGGACTTAGAAATGTGATCTGTTTCAGAAAGGAAAAATTGCTACCATGGTTGGACTAGTTAAATAGCTAAGTGCAAGTTAAGTTTTCTTTAGGAATTGTTTTACTCTAAAGTAGCAGTAGGGTAGAAATGCTGTGTTAATGATAATTTGTGACCGGACACTGCCTGTAATGGGACTATCAAATGGACATTTTATTATGTATTTCGGTTGGTTATAATTTATGATCGTTCACATGTAATGGGACTAACTAAATGGACACTCTACTACGTATTTTGGTTGATTATAATTTACGATCGTTCACATGTAAACTGGACATTTTTTAACGTATTTTTGTTGGTTATATTTTACGATCGTTCACATGTGATGGAACAGTGAATAAATTTGATGTTTTGTTTTGTTGTGTTGTTTTTTTCTGTACTCAAATTCTGTACGAGACTGATATTTGTAACGTACCTTTTCATTTCCTCTTGGTAGTTCCTATTTAATTGTCACTTAAGTCGAATAATGCTGAAACATTATTTTATTAATGGGGGCCAACCGGAAGACATCATCGCACTTTTAATGTGACGAGAAGATAGCACTTTTTTTTTGGGTTGAACAGACATCATTGCACTTTCAATGGGGCGACATAAGAAAATTCGTACATTTTGCACGAAACAGTACTTTTAGGCCTGAAACATTTTTCACCTGAAAGTGGCCTAACAAAAACAATTTTGGTCCATATATAGGCCAGTGAACGCTATATTGGGCCAAAATGTGCGTAAGTAAGATTCTTTCGGCTACCAAACAGTACTTTTCTGGATATGAATAGGCCAACCGACAGATATCTGACCACTTAATTCTATTATGTAATCAGCGTTATATGGACTGACTACATAACATGCTATCACTTAATTGGCCAAAATGGGCATAAGCGAGATATAAAGATCTGAGTAGGCCGATCGACAGATATTTTAACCTTAATTATCTTAATGCTATGATTGGCCTAGCTGTATCCTTCGGGACACGTGAACTTAGTCCATTCGGGTCGGTATCTTTCGGGACACGTGCCACTACTGCGTTGTTTTTATCGAAAGCAACCGGAACTGCAATGGGCGTAGCACGATGCTGGTAGGCCGTCGTATCGACATTATTGGGCCGTGTTGGGGCCGCTGCAACTCGTTCTGGCCAGTATTACAAGTTACATTACACCTAGGTCGTCGAGCCTGAATTAAACGAGCTGTTTCCGGCGAAAGCACATCAGAGGCTGTTCATCAAGAATAATTCCACCGTTGAATATCATCAGCGTCATGTAGTCGCTACAAAATAAACAAGGATATGATCAGATAAGAAGAATGCTAGCACCAATTTGTTTTAACAATTGCAGACAATAGAGTGAAATATCTAAACTATGTCTAAATCGGTTTTACATATAACTTGCCAGATCTGAACAATGGTGAAGATAAATAACTAAATGACTAAAGCCACCAAGAGCAGCAATTTTAATTCTAAGATGATCAAAAGATCCATCATAATCTAAATCAAGACCTATGTAACCTACACCACCACACCAGATCAGGTATTAAAATGCCTATATGGAGTACATCTTAACAGGCAATTAAATCCAATAATTTGACTTCACAACCTGGCAACTACATTGAAAAAGATTCACAAAACTATTTGTGCACGTTTGCAAGTTGCATACAGGAAAAAAGAACTAACCTCAATATCAAATGGTAAGGCCCCTTTACTGATAATATATATCATCCAAATGACATCTGAATCCGAAGTTATTTTATGGTGGATCCATCATCTAACACATCTTGCTGCAAAGGGGGAAAAAGGATATTCAGTGACAAGTACCTCTGAAACATATAGTGATTGATCCTTAAACAAGCTTGCAACAAGTGTTTAAAAAGACGAGTTAAAAAATTAAAATCATGCGGTTTTGTTTTAGCAAATATTTAAACCCCACCCCCACATAAGAAATATATTGTATATATTTCTTTAGATGTTTCTAAATTATACAATTTCTGACAGAAGTACAGCTAGCAAGTACAAAAATGACAATATGGATGTAGCCACTACATAAGGCGCAATTTAGCTGCAACAGATGGAGATGCAAGATCAAACCACAGGCCACAATAGCATATCAAACCATATACCAAAAAAGAAGAAGACCCATTTAGGTTATGAAGTAGCCTAGATAACCGAAATGTTCTCAGAAATATCAAGAAATTACTTTACCATAACATATAACAGAAGAGGTGACGGAACAAACTGTGCAACGAAAGGAGATGCTAACAACTCAGTACGTGTCACAGGCTCGCAGCATGCATTACCACAGTGGGTATCTGTCTAGCCATATTTGGATAAAGAACGAAATGTAAAAAGAAAAGATGGGCAAACCCTCAGTGTTGCCACTGAGGTCCTATTTAAAGCAGAAGGGCAGAGGGAAATTCCGTTCTTGCCCTTCCACAATGCTACTGAAGGATAGTAATTTCAGTTATTTGACACATCTAATTTCAATGGCCCCATTGTTTCCATAACCAGTATTACTTTGCAGATCAGCCAGCATATAATAATTGAACTTTGAGGAACTGCTGCCTATAGTAGAACTATCAGACACGAGGTCATTGAAAATTATTCAGATTTTGACTCTTGGAATTTTGACATTCGAAGCGACCGTCGTCAATTTCCAATAACATAAATGTTGTCCGTATTTTGAGGAACTAACAGGAAACATGTAGATAATTAGAACAAACGAGTAGAACGGCCAGCAGAAAGCATGTCTTTCTGACGAGTGTAACAACTACATAACTAGAGATTTAGGAATTGGACCACCATGCAGGACTGAATTTGTATCTTATTGACCAAAAATTATCTTGTTGGCAGGTAGATGGGTACTACAGTAGGGACTACGGGCAGTAAAAGATAGCTTGGTATTACCAGAATACCCCAGTAAACTACACCTAAATACATCAGGACATAAGACCTGTTGCCAAACACATCCTCTAGTACGTTAAATGATGATATGCGACCAAAACACATGCTAATAGCTCTGTAAGTGTCGCAGGCTTGCAGCATGAATTATAGCAGCGGGTATCTGTCTAGCATATTTGGATAGAGTAAGAATTAAACTGAAAAAGAAGATGGTCAAATCACCCTGATGTTCCTATTAATAGCGGAAGGGGAGAGGGAAATTCCCTTCTTGCCCTTCCACAATGCTACTGAAGGACGGAAATTTCAATTATTTGCAAAATATCTACTCTGAATAACGCTCCTCTCCCCAATGTTTCCATAACCATCATTACTTTGCATATCAGCGAGCATATAAAAACTGAACTTCGAAGAACTGCTGCCTATAGACTATAGTAGAATTATCCGACATGAGGTCATCGAAACTCATTCAGATTTTGTCTCAGGGAACTTTTTGATATACCAACATTGTCAATTTTCAATAACATAATTATGTACGTATTTTGAGGAATTAACAGGAAACGTGCAGACAATTAGAACAAACGAGCAGAATGGTCTGCAGAAAACATGTTTTTCCAACAGGTGTAACAACCCCACAACTATAGAGATTTAGGAATTGGATGTAACGATCCTTTGGTCAATACGAGGTAAGCACCACCGGGAGGATAGCCGGGCGGCATCAGCCGCTCGGGATGAGAGGTTAGACTATAGGTGAGGGTGAAGAACCTTGGGATGAGAGATTATATTAATTCATTGATCTTGCTTGATTACAAATGACCAGCCGCATGTCTCTTTTAAAGTGGCCGGCTTGCTCCTAACAAATCGAGCTAACAACTTAACTAAAGATAAGAACCAAAACTAACTTCTTGCTAAAATAAAGGAACAAGCAAACAACTAGATAGATGGATAACTAGGGGCCTAATCGCTGTGCATGATGCCTCCTGTTCGCAGCCTTGAGCTGCAGGGTAGTGGATAGGGCTGAAGACCCCCATAGCACCACATCAAAGAGATGCAGCGATTTTGGCTCCATGCTGTGCTAGAGCACCGTGACATCTTGAAGATCATGAGCATGGCTGTGGCCCCCCCGAGGCTGAACTTGTGGCTTTCACTGCCCAAAACTGAGGAGTCCCACATGTTGGTTGAGTGTTTAGCATTGAATTGGCCCTCTTGGGAATCCATCCAGGACTTCGGGTTAAGGGGGGTGCGACCCACTGAAAACCACCGCCACCAGTGCCATGGTAGATGGCTTTGCCACCGCCGCCATTACGCCTCGGTACGTGCTGTGGAAATTGCTGCTGCCACCGCTTTAAGTGTCACTGCTGCCACGACGGAAGGCATCTCCGTCGCCACTGCTACCACGAAAAGGCATCACCACCGCCAGTGCTTGAAGCGTTGCCTAAACCACTGCGGAAGGCCTCACCCCCGTAGCAGTGTGAAGCGCTGCTGCCACCACAGCAAGCGTTGCCTTCGCCACCTCTTGAAGTTCTGCTGCCGTCACGGAAGGCAGCGCTGCCGCCCCCGCTTGCAATGTGACCGTCGCAGCGGCTGTATGCAATGTTGTGGCCGCGTCTTCTTGGTGCGTTGCCACCGCCGCCGTTGCGGAAGGCGTCAACACCGTTGTTGTGGACAGCACCACACCTCCCTGGTGTGCCTCGACACAGGTCACTCTACCGTCGACGGTTGCAGCACTGTAGCCACTTCCTTTAGCACTGCTACCGTCACGCCTTGCCGCATGCCCCATATGCTTGGGCTGAGAGACACGGTGAGACCACCGTATCCAGATGGTGTGTCACCGTGTAAAGGTGGCACACCGCTTGAAAAGGCTGCGGCCCCCGTATTGGAAGGAGTAGGGTGCGCCTAGTTGCGCCTCTGCCTTCGCCATGAGAGAGTCAGCAGCAGAAGTTGTGGTGTTGGCTATGATACCAAATGTAACGATCCTTAGATCATTACAAGGTAAGCACCGCTGGGAGGTAGTCGGGCGATGTCAGCTGATCAGGATGAGAGGTTGAGTGGGTGAGAGTGAAGATACTTGGGATGAGAGACTATAGGCCTGTTAGGTTCATATACTAAGGTTGCTATGCTTTGCAAAAGTTTTTTGTCAAACTAGCCTAAGGTTACATCAAAATTGAAGCCACACTTTGGCTAGTAAAATGAATGTTGCTACACTTTTTTGAGTCAATGATGCGTGGGACCTAGATGGCAAGAAAGAATCTTGTCATAGGTGTGGCTATGAACCAAACAGACGTCTAACTCGGTTAAACTTGCCTAACTTGATGTGTGGCAAAGTTTGGCTATGAACCAAACAGCCCCTATATCAATTCATTGATCTTGCTTGATTACAAATGACCAGCCGCATGCCTCTTTTAATGCGGCCGGCTTGCTCCTAACATGTTGAGCTAACAACTTAACTAAAGATAAGAACCAAAGCTAACTTCTTGCTAAAACAAAGGAACAACCAAACAACTAGATAGATGGATAACTAGGGGCCTAATCGCTGCGCATGCTGCCTCCTGTACACAGCTGGTCCTTGGGTGCTCCATTAAAGTAATTAATTATTTCTTCCACAGATTGTAGTCCTGACTCGTCATGTTTATATGAATAGCACAATGTGCAACAGTATAAATGCAAATTCTTCCAAGCACCGCCACAAAACTGTGTAGAGTTTGCAGCAGTGTATATCTGTCACGCCCATGACTGATGCTGGGAAGAACAGAGTCGAGATCAACTGTAAGAAGATGGGTTCACAGGCCGGCCCTAAGAAGTGAATGGGCCAAAGGCCATGCAAGAATAGTGTGCATGTGTCCTGTCGGTCTAGGGGACCTGCTTGTAAGTGACTGACGACCGGGTAATATAACCGGTGCGAAATGAGTTGTAAGGGTTGAACGATCTTGATGAAAGAACTCTATTCCAAATTCCCCAATCCTATCTACTACTCTTACAAGTCTTCCTTCTTCTTCCCCCAAATCCCCCAATTCTATCTATCCAGAATAGAGAGGCTTAGGACCGTAACAATATCATCCTAAAAAATGCCCTAACAAAGCTAAGCGTCATAAAAATTGATTATTAGTCAGCGAGCTCATTTGTCAGCTTCCAACCACCTCATCCGAGGTATGAAGTCTAAATTTCCAAATTGAAAAAAGGATAATCGCACGTGTAGCTAAATTAGCTGTACACCATTGTCCCAGAACTAGGAACCACGTCAATTCAAAACGTAACCAGCAGTACCAAAGCACGCTAGGCCAAGAGTAGGAATGTAGGATAAAATACAGTTGTAACAAGCACAGTGCTGAATAAACCTGAGATCCTCGTGTACAACACACTAAAATCCAGTCCAAATCCTAAACCCAACTATAATCCCTCCTCGGAAGACACGAGTTACACACTTACACGATCGAACAGAACCAAACCTCAAAATCCTAAGCAGTACAGCACAAGCATCGTGAAACCCTACGCAAAAGGATACAGGGCAGGTTAGAGGGGAGACGGGGGAGGGGTTTACCTTACCCGGCGCCACGAATGCTCGAGGAGGACGCGCACGTCGGGCAGCTTCGAGTCATCGCGCCGAAGCCGGAACCCCGCCGGTTCACCGGCGATTTGATGGAGCGGAGGATGAGGAGGACGAGCACGTCGGGGCAGCTTCAAGTTATCGCGCCGAAGCCGGAACCCCGAATCCCCGCCGGTTCGCCGGTGATTTAATGGAGCGCAGGATGAGGATAACGAATGCTCGAGAAGGACGCGCACGTCGGGGCAGCTTCGAGTCATCGAGCCGAAGCCGGAACCCCGAATCCCCGCCGGTTCGCCGGCGATTTGATGGAGCGGAGGATGAGGAGGACGAATGCTCGAGGAGGACGCGCACATCCGGGCAGCTTCGAGTCATCGCGCCGCCACCGGAATACCGAATCCCCGCCGGTTCCCGGCGATTTGATGGAGCGGAGGATGGGGAGGAGGGGATGGGAGCGGCTAGGGTTTTCGTGGGCGAGAGCGAGAGATGGCAGACCCGGAGATGAGATCTGCACCTGTTGCTTGCTTCCAAGTGGAGTGGGCTCGTACCCTCCTCCGTCTCCATATCTTTTATTCTCCGCCCAACTTGTTTCAAAAGCCCAACAGCCTATTGGGCCGCACGTCACTTTTCCTTTTTTTCTCTCTCTCTCTTTGGGGACAGAACAATTGATGCAACAATTGTTTAGCCAATCAACAACCTTGCTACGGCTCTCTTTGTTTGGATTTTTTTTTCTCTACCTTAAGGCTCTGATTAGAACGGATTCAGTTTCTTATCTTTGAAAGCCGAAAGCTATTTTAAACGGCTAGCTTCTTCACTAGCAGTCTATTTGTATTAAGAGAAACTGAAATCCGAAAACTGTATAAGGTAGTTTTTCACGGCTTCAGTGGGTTGGGTTGGGTTCTGACTTTGCTACTGAAGTCGAAAAAAATTACTATTCCTACCAAGTATAAAATCCCAAGCCTTATCCCATTCACCTTCATGACCCGCACCTCTCAAACCTAAAAGCTAGACTAAAAAATAGACTACCAAATACCAAACCTTTTCAACCCAGCCGTGCAGCTATTCATCCACGAAGGCCAGCACAAAGCTACTTTTCAAAAAAAAAACTACAACCATACCAAACAGGATCTAAAAACTAAAAAAAATCAAATCTAAATAAATAGATGACTTTTTATCTAGGATTTTTCAAAAACGAACTAAAAGCTAGAAGTTATCTGAAAGATTTTTTTTTTTGTTTATTAGGGTTTGATTTTAGACCAACACTATTAAAGTTAGAGTAAAATTACCCGTCTCTGAGTATAAAAACAAACTGAAGCTAACTTTAAGGCGTAAACCAAAAGGCAAGAGCTAGCTCTTCCATTTCCGTAAGACCGTAACATCTACGTTACAGTCATGCATAGGGATGCATGCATGACAACAGCGTAACTCGCACGTGAAAACAGAGTGGGCTGAGAGAAGCATCTCTGGTAGCGTTCAAAGGAGAGAATCTCAAATATGGTCTCCGGATACGGACAAGCCCGATGGCGTCTTATGCTTGTTCCTGCGCAACTAAACTAGCGCCGTATTAAAATTGCGGATCATCCTCGAAGTAACTAATTTTTAAGAGATCCTTGCTTGTCTAGAGTTTGAGGATTTTTACTGTTATTAGACAATACCAAAATATACAGTAAATTAGTATCAAGAGTTTAAAAAATTTAAAAATTTGATGTACCAAAAGATACAAGAATTTAAGATTAATTTAGTGATACCTCGTCTCTTTAGATTTTTTTATCACTTGGTACTAACTCAATGTATATTTTGATACCTCTTAAGAACGGTAAAAAAAACTCATATATCATATAGTAATTAGGTATGTGCATCGTCGTCGTTGTTTCATCACCTACTCCCAGAACGTTCTACAATTCTGTGCTGCTGGTATGCATTGTTACATCCTGTAGTACGTAGTATTTCTTGATACTGTGCTGCTCCAAGTCTGGCCAAGTAGGAGCGATCCTGTTTAACCCAAGCACTACGGCCCTGTACTTGCACAGATCAAAGCAAATTAAGCAAAAATATCTTGCATCTTCAGTGTAGTTTGAACTTTGAACTACAGCCCTGTCGTTGTAGAGTTTTTACAACTTAATTAGGCGTTGGTGAGTGTTCTCCATCTCCTCATAGATTACATGCAATGAACACATATAATGGTCGTGACAACAATGATGGTGTCCGAGAGGACGCAGGGAGGGACTATCCACTTGCCATCGATCCTACCCGTACTGATGCGGTGATGCCTACATATGGAGGGGCCTGCAGGTCGGGCCTACGTACCAATCACCAGGTGTACGACTTATTTTGGCCGCGACGCAGAATCGAAGCTTTGCCTGTTCGGTCTCCTGGCACTTTTTTCTTCTTCTATTTTTGGTTTTTTAAAGAAATTACAAATCTAAATCCCTTTTACAACCGTGAAAGTATGACGTATGCCACCTACCACGGTAGATCGGTGGCACCGCATCCAACTAGGTAACAAGGTACCACGGTGCCCAAGTTCAGCACGAAGGTAAGGCCTATCACTTGCCGCGTTTGTCGAGGAGCTATCATGGTGAACAGAGCCACCGTGGCACTGACAATCTACTGTAGTAGGAGACACGCACCATCTACCAATATTTATACGGTTGAGAAAGAAATTATATTTGTAATTTTGTTTGGAAGAGAAGCAAAGATAAAGGAAGTGTGCAGAGGGGTCTTAAGACCTAGGCTTCTGCAGAATCTGCAGATTACCGCCGGGTACGCGCGCAGTACTACTGGAGTAGCCATCAGTGGAGTGGAGTTTCCGTGTTTGGTAATCTGTCCTCGTAAGTCCTAACAACCTCATCACATCAACATCGGTCGATCTCACGCTAGGTTTCCACCAAAACAGTGAAAACACATAATAACATCGATCGGCGAATTCAATCTCTGTAGACATCATGGCAAGAACTCAACAAGTTGCTAGCATATATAAATTGCCTTGAGATCGGAGAAAACATAACAACTTAACAAGGCTAACTAGTAGCTAATGACATCAACATCACTAGTTACACATTGATGCATGGAAGAACAAGCAGCTACCTATTCATGTCTTACAACGCATTGGTGTAAGCTAACGATCGATCACGGCTCCTTGCCGAAGAAGATGGCCTCCCAGACGTCCTCGAAGGCGGCGAGGATGGCGGGATGGTGGCGCGGCATGTTGAGGGACAAGTACGACACCAGGAGCTCGCCCATGGCGTCGGCGCCGCAGATGCGCCGCTCGACGACCATCTCCACCATCGAGCTCCGGAAGTCGGCGTACGGGTTGTGCGACCGTTTCACCACCGCCATGCTGCCCGCCGCGGCCAGGACGCAGCCATCCTTGTCAGCCTTGTTCGCGTCGACCTTGTCGTGCTTAGGCGCCGCCTGCGAGGGCACCACCGCCCGGCACGCGTCGGAGGGCTTGGCGCCCCTCGGCGGCACGCGCCTCGGCGCGCGGCGAGGCGGGTTCTTGTGGTGCTTTAACCTGGTGCTATTGTGGCTGGTGGTGTTGTAGAAGTCCGAGGTGGAGTTGGAGGAGAAGCTGAAGGAGGAGAAGAGCGGGGACCTCGTCTCGGCCTCCTCCTCGCCCCTCTCCCCGTCGCTGCTGAACGGCGCGAGCTCGTCGTCGGTGACGGTGGAGGACGAGTAGCTGTACGACGGCGAGCGCGGCTTGTTGCCATTTCCATTGCGAGCCCTGCTCTTGACCTTGACGTCCTTGGCCGCCGGCATCGGCGAAGGCAGGAGCGCGGTGCCTACTGAGCGGGCGGAGCGGCGGGCGCCGGTGGTGCCAGCATCGACGCCAGAGCAGTCGATGGAGATGTGAACAAGAGCCCGCGCGCTGCGGCGGCGACGACGCCGGCAGCTGACGTCGATCTTGGGCCTCGGTTCGTGGGGACAGGTGCCGTCGGCGGGGGGTGGTTCTTGTCGTGAGCTGGCGACCTTGGTCTTGGCGAGGCTGACGAAGGCCGTGACCGAGGTGGTGGTGCAGGAGGAATGGAGAAGGATCTGCGCGAACCGCTGCTTTAGCCGGCCGCCCACGCCGTCGCGCCCATTCACGTGGCATGTGTGCTTGTCCATGAAGGCTGTGCAAATGTGTGTATAGTTTTCCTCGCGAGTGTGGGTTTCTTTGCAGCGTAGTGAGCAGAGTAGTAGAGAAGAGTAAGCACCTGCTGGCTGCTAATGTATTAGAAGGCTACAAGCAACCTGCTTCTTCTTTTCTTTTTCTTTTTTTTTGGGGGGGGGGGGGGGGGCAACGAGATCGCGATCCTCTCGGCAGACAGGACCTAAGCTACGGGCGTCATGGGGACTACTTGGCTTTGGAAAAGGGACATGCCTGTATATGTTTGCTCGATCGCTTGTAGGTTAATATAATCACTGATAAAAAAAATGATGATCGCCACGCACGCTGTCTATTTTCTGGCAGCCCGTATTCCTCACCTTCCATCCCCCACAGTGGCGCCTCGCCGTCGCCCCGAAGCCGAGCCGCTCCTCGCGTCGTCGGAAACCTTGGGCTCCGCTCGCCGCTCGCCACATAACCTCGCCGGAAACCTCAATCTCGGCCACTGGAAACCTTGGGATCCGTGAGCCGCGCCGTCCTCTTCACCGGCTGTGAAGGAGAGAGGGATACGGTATACGGCATCCCTTCAAATACAGGAGAGTATTTCCCACCCCATTGAATACTAGCACATATCTTGGAGCAGGCTGAGCAGCATCCAACGGCAATCAACTTAGGAGGATGTCCTCCTCCCAGCTATATGTGTTTGGGATAGCTTCAGCTCCACCAAAATCCGTAGAGTTGATGGGCGAGGTATTCTAACCAGAAATTTATGGAGTGGAGTGTGGAGTACATTAAGAGTGTTTAGGTGGGTCATCTTGTTTACATTTTAGACTAAAAATATAAATTTAATTCACTTTATTTTAGCCTACAAGCTCCAGCTCTGAGGTGGAGTTGGAATCTGGAGCTATACCAAACATGGCCATAATACTCGTACTTACGAGGCTCCTAACTCAACCAGCCGGCCCTACTTCTATGGATCAAGCATGTATGTATAAATTGTAATAATGGGCTGGCAAAAAAAAGATTGTTTCGGTTCAAATCAAAATTACTTCGATTAATTTAAAATTAGAATAATTTAATTTTAAATAAAAAAGTTAACCATGCTCACCTCGATATTGGCCTTGTTACCTCGATTTAAAAAAAAACAACTTATATGATAAACAAAATAAATTTAGGTCGAACTATTTTAATTTCGAATAACTCGGGAAACTCGGACCTACTCGCTACCGGGAATGGGATACTGCCATTCTGATTCTCGCGTGCATCGTGCTGGCGAGCCACTGCTCTTTGTTGCCGCACCGTCCTAGCTTTTGCAGCTGCATGCTCATGACATTCACTTGACCGCAATGCCGCATCGCCACGTACGTCTGTGCAGATATGCGAGAATAATCACAGCAGCGCGCTGCATCCCAGCGTTAGGTACGTAGGACCCGTGCCAGCCAAGACGAGCGGTAAATTACGGCGAAGCGGAGTCGTCGTGGTTTTGACTGCTTAGAAGCGCAACGCGAGAACATGCGATCCGGTTCCGCGCCTCTCCTGATCTCGCGTTCCCGGCCGTGAGCGCATAGGCCGCGGCAGCCGGCAGGGCAGGCACGACGAGCATACACGTATGTCCCACCCCACCCCGAGATGCCCTGCCTGACCCGAGTGATTTCATCCTCATCCCCTCTAGAGCTGTCCATATAGGCCGGCCCGGCCGGGCCGCCCACGGCCCGTTACTGGGGGCACGGCCCACGGCACGGTACGAGGCCGTGGGCCATGCTTGGGCGGGCGCCGCCCATGGGCCGCACGCGGCGGCACGGTGAGGTGGGTCGGCCCAGCACGGTGGGCCAAGTGCGGCCGACGACGTACGAGGAGAGGCGGCCGAACACGATGGCGAGGGGAGAAGCGGTAGGCGCAGACGCGGTGGTGGGCGCCGCGCCGTTCTGCCGCCGTGCCGACCGTTAGCCTTGGCCGTCTTGGCGGCCCGAACGCAATCTGACTGGTTTTTCGAATTTTCTAATCGTTTATAGCCGTTAGGGGTTAAAAAATTGAAAAAACAGGCAAAAAATCCCGAATTTTTTCCTACAAATAAGGAGGACCCCTCTCCTCATACAGCACCCATTCACTCATCATCTTCTCTATTGATCATCTTGTGAAAATTGTGATAATGTTTGTAGTTATTTAGCAAAATTCGGAGAAATTTTGCTAAAATTCGGAGAAATTCAAACTCGAGCTTCGGTAACACAAGAGGTTTGTCATCTGAATTTTGCTAATTGTATTGTTTTATTATTTTTACTAATATTCGAAATATTCATTTGCAGGTTTTTGCATGGATCATTTTTCCATCTCCGATTTCGGGATCGCTCCGAAGGACCTTGAATCCTTCCAAGATTTGTCACCGTGCAAAGCGAAGCACTGAAGAACATCATGGACAAGAAGAACCATCGGGCTCCATGACCATGAGTGCTTACGGCTCGACATCTTGGAGCGAAGAGAGCGAGGCGGACATCGAGTTTGGGATTTTTCGACAAGCAGCGAGGACGGATCACGAAAGGAAAAGAGGTAAGAGTTATTGTTTGTAAACAATGTCATCATGTTTTATCTGCAAAATCTCTGAAGTGCAGGACACTTGCATAGGCATATTGAAAGTTGCAATGCGAAAATAGGAGCGACTATGAGACAGACACAACTAATATACAACCGGACGGTTCGGTCAGAATGGCGGGAATGTAGTGGCGATGTAGCTAGGCAATCTCTTATGCGCTTAATTGCATCACAGATTTACCTTTAAACTTTGTGAGAGTCTTGATTTTGAAAATTACATTAAGCGTGCACATAATCCAAAATTTAGTAAAGTATCTAGACAGGACAACTAGTAGAGATGTAGTTAAGTATTACAATAGTTGTCGTGAAAATTTAAAAACCATGTTCGATTACTTGCACATTTTCCGTATCTTTGACTTGGACATATGGAGTGGTAGGGCTAAGCAAGATTATATTAGCGTAGTTGCTCATTATGTCAACCAAAGCGGCAACTAGAAAAAGAATTATAGGTTTCAAACTAATTGATGTCGCACATCTTGGAGAGAATATTCTTGAGAGTATTATTAGGGTGGTGGAGGACTTTGGTTTCGATGATAAGATTTTTACTATAACTTTAGATAATGCCTCATAAATACCTCGCAATGAATATTCTCACTCCAATATTTGGTACTTATCTTTGAATCATTTTGCTTCATCAACGTTGTGCTGTCATATTATTAACCTTATAGTTAAAGTGAACTTGCCCGTTAGAGCGTTACATTGCACCTTTCCGTTTGGCAATTTCTTTTATGAATCATTCTAATGCTAGAATAGCATCTTATAAAATTTTGCATTGCAATGGGCGTACGTCCAAGAATATTTGGTTTAGATATACCAATAAGATGGAATTCTACTTACTTAATGCTTAGAACCTTACGCCATATAAGAGCACGTTTGAGGTTTTCATTCAAACACATCACCCTCAACGTGATTTATTATCGAAGAACATTGGTATGTTGCATCAAAGTTACTTGATTTCTTGAAGTTTTATGACTCCACGATTGCTTTATCCGCAGTTTATGAACCCACATCTTCTCTAATTGTGCATCATATCTTAGATATGGCTACCCATTTAAGAACAACGAAAATGACATGATTTTAAGAGATTACATCATCGCAATGAAATCCAAATATTTGAAATATTGGAAAGAAATTCCACTTCTATATGCCTTCATCTTTATTTTAGATCCTAGAGCAAAACTTAGAGGATTTAGTAACGTCCTCTCCCTTTTAGGTGATGTTCTAGGGAAGATTATTCAATTTATTTTACTCTTTGTTCGTACTAAACTAGCAGAAGTTTACAACAAGTGCGAACAAAGCATCAAGGAGTTCGTTTGCAGCGACCTCCTGTACCTATCGTGGTAAGAAAAAGACCGCGTGGGGCAAAATCTGGGGTTCTTCTTCTTCTTGGTATAGGTTCTCGACGGTGGTGATACAAGCCGACCAACAAGTCTCCTCGGGGAACTATCGCCTATATGGGCGACGCGTTGGATTACCAACAAGAAGGAGGCGATGTCTTCAATATTGTTCAATGGTGGCATGAGCACAAGCTAACATATCCGTGCTATCCATATTAGCTCGAGATGTGTTAAGCATTCGATCTCGACGGTTTCCTCCGAGTGCGCCTTGATCTCTCGTGAGAATATTGGAGGAGAGAAGAACAAGCCTATCGAGTGATATGGTGGAGATGCTCATGACTATCAAAGACTGGGAACACGCTGATTCAAGAACTCAACATTCCGCTGAAAACCAAGAACTAGAGGAAGCCTTCGAAAATCTCTACCTCGACAATAACGAAGACCCTCCATCTACCTCTTAGTATGTATTAGAGGCTTAGAGCTTTAGCTGTACTCTTTGCTTTGTCAAGGTTTTCTCTAGATGAGTTTTTACTTGACAAAGTTTTTAACGAGGCAACCATCCAAACATTAATAAAGCTCTTTGTTAAATGTTCTACATTTTTTGTCTCAATTTATTGTACGTCATTTTTATGCTATTTTCTAACTCTACATATTTTTCCTCATTTTTTCCCTATTTTTTTTTCTATTTTTCTCTATTTTTCTCCTATTTTTTTTGCACACGGGCTGGTGGGCGGCCCGAGGCCCACCGTGCCTATTCGTGCCCGGGCCGGCACGGCATGGCCCATGTCCCCGGCGTGCCGTGCCTGAGCCTCTACCCCGGCCCATGGGCGGGCACAGCACGGCACGGCACGACCGAGCCTTCGTACCTAGATAAGCCGTGCCTCGGCCGGGCCGGGCCGTGCCGTGCCGGACCACCCATCTGGCCAGCTCTAATCCCCTCCATCATTCTGCTTTTTACCACCATTAACGTAGAGCAGCTGCTGGATTGCTAGATACATAGTACAATCTCCACCGATCACATTAAAAGAAGAGAACGGGGAAAGATTCAAGAGCGAAACAGTGTGCAAACAGAATGCGAGACAAGAAGAGTCTTCAATGGTATGTAAAAGCTCCCAAGGAGAGGGCTAGCGGAGAGGATGTCTGCTAATTGAGCATCACAAGCCTCGCGCGAAAGCTGTTACACCGTGCAAACATGTCTAAGCTTAGCCTGAACTTCACAAAGCATGCACCAAACTGGTTGGTGAACATTTGCATATATCTGTTAAACTTGTCTTGGGCTTCACTGGTTTAACGAGAAAACTATTCTATCACAAGAGCACTACGCTTAGCCTTTTTGGCTTTTACAGCTTAAAACCAGCTTTTTTTTTTGGGCTTAAGTGGTTTAAAAGCATTCTGTTTTTACACGTGATAACGATGGATAATTTTAACCTAGCTTCAACGATATTGTGTAAAATCAACCCTCGATAAGCTAAAAAATCAACTCCTAATGGCTTTCAACATTTTTTTATATGGAGACTTATGAAATTAAGAAAAGGCTAATTGCTAAGTAAACCCTTTGTTTAGCTTTTTTCTTCTTTTTTTTAAGCTGAAGAAAAAACCCAAATAAACAGGGCAATACAAACACACTAATAATTGGACCCAATACTCTATATTTAAACCTTCTCTGCTGATCTCTCTCCCTCTCTTTCATCCTCTCGCTCACCTTCACACGTTCACGCGGCGGCCGCGCACGGGCGCAGCACAGCAAGCAGGGCGTGGCCAGCCGCGACGGGCAGGGCAGCCAAGGAGGGAGCGCGCGGCGGCGGCGAGCGGGGAGCCGGGGATGCATGGAGGTGGCGGCGTTCGGCGGGGCAAGCCTGCAAGGCTGCAACCTTGAACTAATACAAGATTCCAAGTTAAGATTCTTCCATTCTTCTCCCCTGTCCCCTGTCTGCTTTCCTACAAAGTATTGCATACGACGTACGTATATTGAATAAGAACTAAATAGTCTCACTAGCTGATAAATTTGGTGGGATTTGGTTAGAAATAGCAGCAGCAGTGAGTAGTTGTATAAATCTAAATTATAACTGTAAAACTCACATATTTGATCCAAATTCAGCATGTTTTATGCTTGGATGCACCCATCCACTGTTTATAGCTTTAACAGTAGCAATGGCTTCCAAACCACCAGCTGCACCAAGGCAATGTCCTATCATGGACTACAAATGGAAGATCGCACATGAATGGGCAATGAATCAATTTCCTGTAACTATAAGTAAAAAAGATAACACATTAAAGCACCTTGGGTGCGTGGTTTTTTTATTTATCCCGGAGATGTCTCTCTCTTTCTGTGCGTACAACACCATGATGACAACTCAAACAACCATATGAAAATTAAGATGTATTATTAGGACATGTGCATGGTATAAATGGTTGTTGTTTATAATACACGTCATGTCATTTATAGATAAGATTAAAGACTTATACAATGAATACTTTATATATTTGTCTGTAATTGACTCTCATATAATTAATAGATTGTTTATACAATGATACACACAATACAATATTAAATAATAGACATCATATTTCTCCGCTCTCCTCTTCTCTCTTTCACTGATACAGGCTTACGGACAGCGGACTTTTATTATTATACGTACCCTTACATAATTAAGGTCGTACTCACGGTACTTAGTGCTAGCCACGCAATTGCATGGACCAATCTGTTAAGGAATCTCGCTATCGAATAGTCCGGGGTTCCCGAACAGATCTGAAATTGGAGAACAGAAAGAGAGAGACACAGGTATATGAGGAGAGCGACGACGAATTCTTTATTGCTAATGATTTACGGTACATAGGGGAGACCCTCCTCCTTTTATAAGCGCTCTCTAGGGTTTTGGCATAAGGGACCACATGGGCCTTCAATGGGCTTTAGGGTTTCTCAACACTCCCTTGGGCCCTTTGCGCGAGATGCATATGCCTCGTTAAAACTCGGAAAAACCCAGTGGGAAAAATACTTGGAGAAAGAGTACATAGCATACGCTTACTATGTTGCACGAATTGCCTCGTTAAAACCTTACGCAAGAAAACTTCATGAAAAACTTGCTAAGGAAAAGAGTACAATTCTCCCAACTTCAATTGCTAATCTTGAGATTCATGTTGGGTATTCATAATTCATGCTCGAGATTCATGTGGGAGTATGTGACATATCTCCCCAAATCTGCACTTCTCTAAGTCTCATCATCCCAATTCCTTTCACGCACCTTTCAAGGGTAGATCTTTGGGAGTGATTTAGTGAACAAATCGCAAGATTTTCACATGACTTAGTATGCAATATCTTGATCTCGTTCATCTTATGCAATTCATGAGCATAGAAGAACTTGGGGTTGATATGCTTCGTGAGATTGCTCTTCACATAACCCATTTGTGCTTGGGCAACACAAGTCGCATTATCTTCATAAATTATTGTAGGAGTTTGCTCAATGTTCAAACCACATGACTTACGGATGTGGTGAACCATTCTTCGAGCCATGCACATTCACGAGATGCTTCATACAAAGCGATGATTTCCGAGTGGTTTGTCGGCGTCGAGACAAGAGTGCGCTTAGGCGACTTCCAAGAAATTGCTGTTCCTCCACATAGGAAAACATAGCGGTTTGGGACTTGCCGGTGTCTGGTCGATAGGTACCCGACATCGGCGTAGCCAACCAAATTCAATTCATTGTTTCTTCGAAAAAGCATCGAGGTCTTTGCTTCCTTGGAGGTAACGGAAGATGTCCTTGATCCCTTTCCAATGCCTTTTGGTGGGTTACGCCAGATCAGATCGAGCTAGCAAATTCACAGTGACGCAATGTCCAGGCCTAGTGCTATTTGCAAGGTACATGAGCGCTCAATTGCACTCGGATATGGGAATTCTGCTCCCGGGACTTCCTCCCCTCTTCTCTAGGTGCAGTATGGGTCTAGGTGCGCTTGGAGTGACCTTGAGCCATTGGAGTCTTTGCAGGATATGCCTTTTCAAAACCAAACCTTTCCAACACTTTCTGTGTGTAGGTTGATTGATGTACCAAGATTCCTCCTTGGACATGTTCAAGCTGCAAGCCTAAACAAAACTTGGTTTTACCCAAATCTTTCATTTCAAACTCAGACTTCAAGTATGAGCATGCCTCTTCAATTTCTTCATCCGTCCCAATGATGTTCAAGTCATCTACATAGGCGGAGATTATCTGAGAATCCATTCGGGATCATTGTATAAACACACATGGACAATCTTCATTTGTTTGTGTAGCCTTTCTTGCAGAGAAAGTCACTCAAGCGATTGTACCACATTCTTCTGATTGCTTGACCCATACGGTGATTTCTCCAATTTCACTTTGTCTGATTTCTATTTGCTCCGTCTTGGTTGGGATAGGAATTCCTTAGGTACTTTCATGTATATCTCGAATCCAAGTTTCCATACTAAATATCTTGTGACAACATCCATTAGCTTCATTCTCAACTTCAAGTTGACGCCATTGAGATCAAATATCTAAAGGTAATTCCTCCCATGGCCGGAGAATAGGTTTCTTCATAATCAACTCCGGACGTTGAGTGAAACCTTGAGCTACAAGCCTTGCTTTGTACCTTACAACCGTTGTTTTCATTCCTCTTAGAACAAAGACCCATTTGTGACCTCTGGGGTTTATATGGGGAGGTGTGCGGCATCTGAGGCCAAACACCTCTCTCTTGTTCGGAGAGACTAACTCTGCAGTGATTGCCTTTTCCATGCTTCCCAATCTAGCCTTTTCTTGCACTCTGCGAGAGATGCGGGCTCGGGATCATGATCAATGATCGAGGCAATCTTCTTTGAAGTATGCATCAACGTTGGTCGTTGCTCTATTCGAGGATTCTCCTGTTATTACAAAGTTTATGGCCATTTCTTCATGGGGTGCTTCATGCACTTCTACTTGCTCTTGCCGCTTTTCCTATCGCAGAGCAAGTTCCTTTAGCTTTCATCGCCTATGTGTGTGCACACATTATTTCGCGGCTTCTGCAGTGGAAGATTCAAGTCCGGAA
This sequence comes from Otatea glauca, assembly GCA_036346275.1. Classification (NCBI taxonomy): domain Eukaryota; kingdom Viridiplantae; phylum Streptophyta; class Magnoliopsida; order Poales; family Poaceae; genus Otatea; species Otatea glauca. The sequence continues at coordinate 63,419,194 of CM070719.1, read as the reverse complement.
TTGCCTTTCTGTTGGCTTCTTTCCGGTGCAGTCTCAAGCTGGCTCCCCTTCTTTCCTTGGGGCATTTTCGTGATTGGTTGTGGTAAGTCCTCTGCTTGATTTTCTCCAGGCGTCTCGGGTACTTTGGGTTTGAGGAGCAGGTTTCTGTTCTTTTCTTTGAGGCCTCTGAGCAGTGAGGATACCTTCTATTTTCTTTGGTATTTCCACCCTCTCGGTGCATTTCTTGCTGGTACATGCGACTTAACCACGCCCTTGGATCACAAAAATGATCGAGCGGTTCATTTGCTAAATTCGCAAATCAATTATCTTCGGACTTCTTGATTTGCTTCATTAGTGCGGGGTCATGTGCGGGGATCGGTGGAATGCCATATGATTTCCGGTATTTTTCATCCAAAGGTTGATTTCCTCCCCTAATGACGGGAAGCGATCCTCGTCAAAGATGCAATCGTGAATCGGTGTATGCAAATCTCGATCATGGGTTCCAAATACGATTATGGATGCACTCTCATAACCAACGTATATCCCGGACTTGCGGAGAGGGCCCATTGCGATTATTGAGGGTGGTATAGGTACATATACCATACACCCAAATTTTCTAAGATGGGAGATCTTGGGATGATCCGTGCACAAATTGCATAGGAGAATGGATGTTGTAGGCCGACGGTCTAAAATTGATAAGAGGCTGCTGCGTGCAGATGCGTGTCCCCAACAAGTGTTGGGCAAGTTACAACTCTGCAAAAGCGGTGCGGCAATGAACTTAATCCTCTTTATTAGTGCTTACGCTAGTCCATTCTGCGTATGGACGTGCGGTGCAGTGCTCAAGCGCTATCCTGTTCTTTGTGCAATAATCATCAAATGCCTTTGAAGTAAATTCTCGGCATTGTCCATTCGATGGACTTCACGCGATGATCGGGAAAGCATTCTTAATTCTTATGATCTGCGAGATCGACTTTGCAAAAGCATGGTTTCTTGTTGACAACAAGCATACATGCGACCATTTCGAGGAAGCATCGATGAGCACCATAAAGTATCGAAACGGCCACGGCGAGCTGAATCGGACGCAAATATCCCCTGGATGCGTTCCAGAATGCAGGATTTCACTTTGCACTTTCATGACAGAGGGTCTAGTTATTAATTTCCCGGTGGCACATGCATGGCACACAAAATCTTCATAATTCGGGAAATTTTTAACGTTAATGCCATGACCTTGTGAGTTGTTAACTATATTTCTCATCATTCTAAGACCAGGATGACCTAATCTACCATGCCATAAAGAAAATAACTCAGAGCTTCTAAAAACAGTCTTCAAGGAAGTATACACTTCGGGTGCATGAATATTCGTGTAGTACAACCCAGATTCATATGAGGGACATTTTTCTAATACCATTTTTCCACATACCGCGTGCTTCACAATGCACAAGTATTCTTTGCCATTTTCTTCATTGGTTTCTACGTGAAAACCATTGGCGCGGATGTCTTTAAAGCTTAAGAGAGTGCGAGTTGATTCGAGGTACAAAGGGCTTCTTCAATTACCAAAGTTGTACCCATAGGCAATATAATAGTGGCTCTTCACGAGCCGATTACATATGAGTCGCTTCTGCGATCGTAGTAATCTTTCGGCGTTCTTCGTGATCATTGGAAATACTTAGACTCTCTTAAGATGGTATTTGTTGTGCCACTATCAACAATGCATATCTCTTCCATTTAGGCGCTACACGATTTCTAGATAAAAGAAATATAATTCTAATCAGACAGAGGCAAAAACAATCCAAATATTACTTGCAAAATTGAAGAATACTGGAATAAAGAATAAATTGCGTATTTATTCATGAAAGAAGTATGCTCTTCTAGAGCTTACAATCCTTTATTCAAAGAAAAATGCTAACAACCATAATCTAAAAGAAAATGCGATTCATGCATTTAAATGGTAGTGCACGGTTTGATCGTTCTGCTCGACGGTAGGTTTCGCGTCCTGCGAGGACCCTAGACCGATTGCTGCGCGGAGCTTCTTGCCCCCAAGAACGATCTTTACGTTCGATGCCCAAGTGAGATAGTTCTGACCGGGCGGGGCCAGTTCTTCAAACTCACGATTCACAATTCATGATTTCAAAATTTCGACATTAGATTACTGCGTGTAATCTAATAGAAAATGGTTGCAATAAGCATAAAGAACAGAAAATAAATTCATATGCATTGCATTATATAAAATAAAGCAAATGATTCATACTTCATAAAGAAAATTCATAAAACAGAGAAATAGAGCAAGCAAAATTGAAAACAGAGCCAAAAAAATCTTCTTGATTTTCTGGCAATTTTTTCAAAATTTTCTACGATTTTTCTGCAATTTTTTCTTTTTCTTCTTCTTTTCTTTTCTTTTCCTTTTCTTTTTCTTCCTGACGAACCGGCCCATGGGCCTTGCCTTTCCCGCTTGGCCCACTTGGCCTGCTCATAGGGCTGCACTAAAACGTCCTGGCGGCTAGGGTTCCACCCTAGCCGCCATTCAATTCGTGCCCTTGGTGGCCGGTGGTCAAGGCGGCGAGGCGGAGGCCAGGGCGCGGCGGCGCGGCGCCGGAGCTCCATGGTGGGCTGGCGGAAAGGCGCGGCGGCGGCGGCGGCGGGCGGAGCCGACGAGGCGGCGGTGCTCGCGGGCCGGTGCTGGCGGCGGGAACGCGTCGGTCGCGGCGAAGACGGCGTGGAAGCGGCCGTCTTGCGGCGCGACGACACCATCCGTCCGGCGGCGCGTGGCGCGGAGGAGATCGGCCGGGCGGCGGTGCAGCAGGCGCTTCTTGCGCGCGACGGTGGCGTAAGTGCGGCGCCGGGCGCCTAGGCGGGCGGGCGAGCGAGACGAGGCGGCGGCGCAAGCCGCGGCGCGCGTCGGTGGCGCGGCTGCGACCGGCGGCTCGGTCGTCGCCAGAGCGCAGACGAGCACGGAACCGAAGGGCGCGGCGCGGCGTATGGCCGGGCGTCGCCGGCGAGGCGGGCCGGCCGGGCGGCACGCGGAGCCGCCGCCGCGCGGCGGCTGGCGCGGAGGCCGAGCCGAGCGGTCGGTCGGGGCGCAGACGGAGGCCGAGCCGCTTCATCTGTGCCGGACGGCAACCGAGCCGGCGGTGATGCCGTGTGCGCTTGCCAAGGCGAGGCGCCGTGCGCTTGTGACGGGAGGGCGGCGCGCAAAGCGCAAGGGCGCGTCGCTCTGGCGGTGGCCGTGGCGGTGCGGCAACGGCGCGGTACCGGCGTGTCACGTCGGCCGTGCTGCTGGCGGCCGATGGTCGGGCGCGCCGGCGATGCTTCAAGTCTTTGCGTCGCGAGGCGGCGATCTTGGCCATCGGCAGCAGCGGCTGCGTCTTGCGAAACCGATCTGATGTCGTTTTTTCTTTTGCGTGAGCGATAAAGCTGTTACGTAAAATCGTCTTATCTTGTAGCCGAGCCATAAGGCGAAAAAGCGAAAAGCGATGGCGTAGGGTAGATGCATGCATAAGAACGACAGTGATTAGTTACAATCACCGATTCTCACCTCTTCTCACCTTTTCAATTCTGATCTCCGTAGAGCTTCGTGCTGATAACGTGTTAAGGAATCTCGCTATCGAATAGTCCGGGGTTCCCGAACAGATCTGAAATTGGAGAACAGAAAGAGAGAGACACAGGTATATGAGGAGAGCGACGACGAATTCTTTATTGCTAATGATTTCTGGTACATAGGGGGAGACCCCCTCCTCCTTTTATAGCGCTCTCTAGGGTTTCGGCATAAGGGACCACATGGGCCTTCAATGGGCTTTTAGGGTTTCTCAACACAATCCACTAGTTTCGTTAATTCCAAACGTTCATCCTGGTAACGCTGGGTTCGCCGGCCGCTGCATGAGAGGCCGGCCGGCATCTACAAATCTCCCTTCTGATTAACATGCCGCCGAATTGCACCCTCTGACCTAAATTTGTTTCCTATTCAACAGAGGAGATCATCGAACACAAACCGACATTCACCTGCACCTACTTGTTCCCCATATCACCCCTCATTCGCTTTGATTTCAAGCAAAGCTGAGTACGTAGTAGTAGTAATTTAGAACGAACAATCCCAACGGCCCAGTTTTTTCTCTCCCATCAATGCAACCGGTAACCTTCTCATCACAAATTTTGTAACCATATGATCGGGATACATCTATACTCCTTTATAATCAGGGCCGTTCCTGAGTTTTCAGGGGCCTAGGGCGGGATTATAAATGGAGGCGCTATAACATAAGTACTAATTTTTGTAATATTATATATCAATTGAAATGATTTAATATATTGTAAAAAAATGACGAACGACAAAAAAAATGTATAAAAGTAAGATTATTTACCTCAAATATTTTGTAGAGATCGCCTTTAAAAATGTCTTCTAACATTTCTAGATGCAAAATCATCAATGATGGCTTCAACATTAATATCATCTAACAATTTCTTCTCAATACATAAAGTTGCTAGACCATTTAACCTTTCTTGAGACATTGTAGACCTCAAATAATTCTTCAATAATTTTAGCTTCGAGAAACTCCTTTCAGCTGATGCCACAGTTACCGGTATAGTAAATAATATCCGATAAGCAACAAATATGTTAGGATAGCAATCCACTTCCCTGACAAACTCAAAAATTTCCATAGCAGACATTGATCTATCTGGCAAGGTCATGTGCAATATTCTTAGCTCTGATATCAGATTACTTTCCTCAAAATCAAATGAATCATCAACAGAGAAAGTTTTTGCCAACTTAGTAAATAATCCTCAAGTTCAATGTGATCCAATGATTTCAATGATGTTGAGTTCAGAAGAGGCTCAAATATACCATTGAATACTTGGAGTTCCTCAAATCTATTTTTCAATGAACTGTTTGCCATATCAAGCATAACCAAAAAGTAATTAACTTCAAAATCTTTCTCACCTTGTAGATTTGCTTCACTACTGCAATCATTTTCATTAAAATATTTTTTTCTAAGATAACGACGCTTTACTGGAAATGATACCTCTACATCCATATCAGAAGCAATATCCTTGGCAATGGTCATACTAGAAGCAAACCCTTCATTTCTGTACTTGTCAAAGTAACTCATTATACCATCTATTTGCTCCAAGGTAGAGTGAATGCACATGGATGGTGATTGCAACTTCTTGCTCACAACATTTACAGCAAATAAAATGTCATGCCAAATAACCATACCAAGTATGAACTCAAAGGTACCAAGCAAGTCATACAAATTCTTTGCATCACTCTTTGCCATGGGATCAGTATCAGAAGCTTGATGTAACTCAAACAAAGCTGCCCTTATCTGAGGAGCTTGATATCTAATTGCCACCACACTTTTGATACGACTCTCCCAACGAGTATTGCACAATGATTTCACAGTTAAACTTGGCACATGATCAAGTAAAACTTTCCATCTTTTCGTAGAACCCGAAAATAATGTATATATTCGTTGCACAATTCCAAAAATGAAATAGCTTTGCTCTGAGTTTTGCCATATCACAAAGAGTAAGATTAAGACTGTGACAAGCACATGGCATATAAAAAGCTCTTGGATTCTTATCAAACAATCTTTTTTGTACTCCCTGGTGCTTTCCTTTCATATTAGAACCGTTGTCATAACCTTGACCCCTTATATCACCAATATTAAGATCAAAGGTCTCCAGTGAATCGATCAATACATTGAAAAGTCCCAAACCAGATGTGTCATCCACCTTTAAGAAACCCAAAAAGTACTCCTCAATCTTAATTTGGTTGCAAGATATATTGACACATCGAACTATCAAAGACATTTGTTCTTCATGGCTCACATCCGGAGTACAATCAAGAATAACAGAGAAGTATTTGGCCTCTTTAATAATCTTTATTACAGTGCTGGTAATATCAGAAGCCAAAAGAGAAATCAACTCATTCTGAATTTTATTACTAAGATAATGGTAATGGATATCCTTGCTTTCAATTCGCCTAAGATGATCTTGCATTACCAAGTCAAATTCTGCAATCATCTGAACACAAGCTAAGAAATTGCCACTCTGTTCATTATAAAGCTGATTACTGGACCCTCTAAAAGCTAAATTGCGTTTACCAAGAAATTCCACAATGGCAACTATTCTGAATAAAACTTGTCTCAAGCGTTCTTTCTCTTTTGTGATTTACCGCTGCAAATCTTTATCGATGGTTTCTTGTTTTCTTAGTCTAGCTCTCAGTTCATTCCAACTGCACATGCTAGTAATATGCTCAGCACTATTTTCATGTTCTTTTAGCCTCTCACTAATATGTCTCCAATCTCTATATCCATCATGTGCTAATGAATTTGTGCAACTATCAGATTTGAAAATCTTACAACAGAAGCAAAACACTCTGTCAACATGTTTTGAGTAAACTAACCATTTTCTGTTATGTACCTCACCATTGCTCAATTTTCTATAATAATGAGAATAAACAAAATGCCTAGTGTTGCCATCCATAGGAAACACAAGATTTTCTTCTCTTATTGGTCCCTTCTCGACTAATGTATCTCTTACTTTGTTGTCAAGATTATTCCAATTTATTGGATCATATATATCTATAGTCACTACTGGTGGCTCATCAACATTAGCTAAATCTGTAGCAGTTGAATGAAATATGTTCTCATGATCACTTACATTATGTTCTATAGGGCCTCGTTCTTCTGAATTCCTTGTTCTTCTGAATTCCCACCAATTTGTTCCTCCACCGGCTCCACAAGCACTATTGCCAATTCATTTTCGTTTCTTGAATTTCCCGTATCCTTCTTAAGAAATTTATCCATGGCTCCTTTCTGTGATAGTACAAAATCCTCTGTGTCTTTCCTTTTTTTTCTTTTTTGGCTACCAGATGCATATTTCCTAGGCGGCATGATGTCGACAACAATCTACAAGGAACCAGTAAAAATAATAATCGCATAAGTTGTAAGCATGCATGTTACTAGAAGAATTAAAAAAGGATAAATAAACTAGTAGATTAATTAAACATTTAAACTAGTACCTAGGGCCTGACGGCTGAACACGTGATCGGTGGTGTCACGGCGACCGGCGAGTACTCGCGACGAGACGGCCACCCAGGCAACCAGCCGGCCAGCCACCGCGTGGCCACGCCCGTCGGCCCACACGTCTGCCTCCGCCGTCCACGATCTATGCGTCTCTCCTGTGCGGCGTCGAGAGGAATCAAGCGACGCTACTGTTTATCACTTCGTCTCTCCCGTGCGGCGGCGGCGCTACAGAGGATAGCAGCAAGGTCGACTAGAGGCTACAGAGGACAGCAGCAAGGCCGACTAGATCTCCCGTCGTTTCGTTTTCTACGCCTCGTATACGGTATATGTACTTGGGCTGAATAGCTGATATGCCGTTGGGTGGGCCCCTGGGAATTGGGGGCCAGGGCGGTCGCCCCGCTCGTCCCGCCCCAGGCACGGGCCTGTTTATAATGCACCTAAGCATTCTTTTCTACGTCCACCCCAAATAATGCGTTCCACTAGAGATGGCTCAACCTTCATGCACCCAGCGAAACGTCTCCAGAAACTTGTCTCCATCAAAATTAACCTCTCAGATCTTTCCTCAGCTTTACTCACCCACATTCGATGGCCATTGTTTAATGTGTCTAACTCATCCCTTTAGCCCACAACAGATCTCCCCCCACCTCCAGCATCATCTCAAGGAAAAGGAAACAAATATCCTGGAATTAAGGAAAAAGAAACAAACGTTCTAGAAAAGGAAAAGACTATATATTACGTGCTGGGAAAAGGAAACCGGAAGACATGACACTATACTAGTACAGCACAAATGTTGCAAGCTTCCAGATTCCAATACAGTAGGAGGCAAAGATTAGCGCATCATTTGCGCAAATGTCCTCTTCAATGACCTCGTTCAGTTACAGGCTAAAACATCCTCATGCTCATCGATGCAGAGCTAAATCCAAGCAAGCGAAAACTAACACCAAGAAAGCAACAGCCAACAGTTACCTACCGGAAAAAAAACAATAAGAGTCTTGTACAGAATTGAAATGTACGTACTTGGACCCGATGTACGGGCCAATCAATGTCCAAGAAAACCTTCCTTCACGGGGCTCATGTAGTACATGCATGTTGTCTTGGATCAGTTACCACTGGGCTGTCCCGGCCACGGCTAACAAAATCAACGAAAATAGGTCGTATCGAGCTGGTTCGAAACACTAAATCGATTGGTAAACCGGTTAAATTCAGAAAAATTTATGTCACGTAAACCGGTCGAAAATCGGTGAAAATCGCTCAAAAAATCGACTGCAAGAAAATTTCAATTCGCTTGTCGACTTTCATTGAAAATTGACCGATAGAGAAAACCGATCGATTTTCGTTTTTTTTATTTTTTTTCCAAACCGTTTGATTTCGAAACCCTTAGGTTTTTGGTGATTTCCGTTCAATTTTCACGATAAATCGGTACCACCGGATCTTCTATTTTCAACCTAAATTCGGTTTTGTAAACCCTGGTCCCAGCTATAGAAGAATGGCAAGTGCTGGATAGTACGATCGTACGTGCTACGCAATGGCAAATTACATCACGGAAAGACCGGAAGACGACATATGTTACCTGCCATAGTGTGGGAGCACTGCAGGTGACTACCGTGGTATAGGAATGCGATAGGTGCCCGTTGCAGTTGATATGAGACCACATTTGTAATTTCGCCATACATATGTACATATATAGAAATGCTATTCTACAGCTACGTGTAGAATAGACTATTCTAGTCCCCAGCCATTTAACGTGTACCAATCGAGCCACTTATCACAGCACTCAACACAAGGAACTATCCCAGTGACTATCTGCTACGTGGCAAAACACAAACTGTATCCCAATTAGTAAATGACTAATAAATGCTACTTCTTGTTTGTACATGAATCTTTTTTTTTGCCATAACTTTCAAATGAGAATGATTTTGATCTTCAAATTTTTTAGGATGGTAGAATCTCACATCCTATGATAATTTTTTGAGAATTCTTGAAAATATGTATATGTGTTTTTCATGAACTTTAGAAAACACTGGATATGTTGCTTTTACTATTCAAACAAATGACATGTTACGAATTATTACACCAGATGTTACCATATTGAAACAAAGAGCTACACAACAGCTTTACACAGGATATAGTAACAACACATTGAGTAATAGACAATAAAATGTTATTTTCTTGACAGTAAAAGACAGCATATCCTACTATTTAGCACATTGTTAATTTTGTATCTTTCAAATGCAATTGGGTTAGATCTTCAAATTTTATAGGGTTGTAGAAGCTCACCTACCCTACGTGTGGTAATTTTTTTGAGATTTTTTCAAATATTTTACTGCAGGTCTGACAAAGAGAACTAAATTATTATTTATGAAAACCATATGTACAGGTTTTCAAAAATTCTCAAAAAATTACCATACATAAGTGTGATGAGATTATACAACCCTATAAAATTTGAAGACCAAAATCAATAACAACTAAAAGATACAAAAAAGACAACTTCGGCTGACTAGCGATTTTTCACTTAGTGCTTTGTCAATTTCATCTCTTTCAAATGCGATTGAGTTTGGTCTTCAAATTTTTTAGGGTTGTAAAAACTCACCTCCCTATATATGATAATTTTTTGAAAACTTGTACATATGATTTTCATAGATTTTACACTGTATGACTCCTTTATACAAGATATAGTAACACATTGAGTAATAGGTAGTAAAATGTTGTTTCTTGATGGTAAAAGACAGTATATCCTGTTGTTTGTCATTTTGTCAATTTTATATCTTTCAAATGCGATTGAGTTTGGTCTTCAAATTTTATAAGTTTGTAGAAGCTCAACTTCCCTATGTGTGGTAATTTTTTGAGAATTTTTCAAATATTTTACTGCAGGTCTGACAAATAAAACTAAATTCTTATTCATGAAAACCATATGTATACATTTTGAAAATTTCTCAAAAAATTTCCATACATAGGTAAGGTGAGATATACGGCCCTGTGAAATTTGAAGACCAAAATCAACAACAGCTGAAAGATATGAAAAAGACAAATTCGACTGACTAGTAATTTTTCACTGTTTAGTGCTTTGTCAATTTTATATCTTTCAAATGCAATCGAGTTTGGTCTTCAAATTTTTCAGGGTTGTAGAAGCTCACCTCCCCTATATATGATAATTTTTTAGATTTTTTGAAAACTTATACATATGAGTTTCATAGATTTTACACTGTATGACTGCTTTATACAAGATATAGTAACACATTGAGTAATAGGTAGTAAAATGTTGTTTTCTTAACGGTAAAAGACAGTATATCATGTTGTTTGGTATTTTGTTATTTTTATATCTTTCAAATGCGATTGAGTTTGGTCTTCAAATTTTACAGGGCTGTAGAATCTCACCTCCCCTATGTGTGGTAATTTTTTGAGAAATTTTCACAGTAAAATGTTATTTTTTGACAGGATATCTTGTTATTTAGCACTTTGTCATTTTCATATCAAATGCGATTGAGTTTGGTCTTCAAATTTTATTATTTTGTAGAAGCTCACCTTCCCTACGTGTGATAATTTTTTGAGAATTTTTCAAACAATTTACTATCGGTCCGACAAACAGAACTAAATTCTTATTCATGAAAACCATATGTATAAGTTTTTAAAAATTCTAAAAAAATTACCATAAATAGGGGAGGTGAGATTCTACAATCCTGTAAAATTTGAAGACCAAAATCATCTTCATTTGAAAGTTATGGGCAAATAAAAAAAGATTCATGTATAAAGAAGAAGTATTTATGAGTCATTTACTGTTTATTGCATGGAAGATGTTACTGATTGGCTTACGTGAATGGTTTAAACGTATTTATGTCTTGGTTTTGTATGACGTCGAGTTACGACCAGCGTAAGGGGGTTTATAGCTCGCGCGTGAAATAGGTAGCGCTGCGTGTTGGTGCAGAATAGCTCTACCGTGTTTGTGTGTGTGTGTATATGAAGCCTTTTTCGTACTTCTAGAAGTACAATGAAGCCTTTTTCGTACTTCTAGGAGTACATACTCCCACTTTCAATATACTATTTAAACGAATATGTTATACTTCTTTATCACTTTCAGTATACTTAAATAGTAATTCTAAGATACTCCAATGCAACATGGTTGAAAAAAATTCATCGGATCCCTTTATTTTTTCTATACACACTTTTTCATATGTAAAAGGAGTACATAAACAAATTATGTTATAAAGGGTGAGCCATGACGAAATTTTTTATGGAACTCACTTTAAAGTATCTTATAATCAGTATTAGAATATGCTTAAAAGGATGAAGAAGTATAACAATGTCATTTAAACGGTATACTTAGAGTAAGAGTATGTATTTCTAGGAGTACATACTCCCACTTTTAATATACTACTTAAACGAATGTGTTATACCATACCTTCTACTCCCGGGAGTAGTTACTCTCACATTTGAAATACCACCTAAACAACTTGAAATACTCTTTTATCACTTTGGATACACCCATACACTAATTATAAGATACTCCAATACGAACCACGTGAAAAAATTGAATGGGAGTCTATAGTTTTTAGTGTATTTTGCAAATACCTTTGTATACACATATAAAATGGAGTATGTCCAAAAAAAAAAGTACATACCATATAGATAGTCTTATATACTCATATACTACACGTACATACCCTTCGTTTCGCGAGATACTCTCTACGTTACGAAATACATCATAGAGAATAACTACTCCTAGGAATAGAAAAGAGTCTTCCCTGGATATACACACACGACAGCTCAGCTGCTTTTGCTTCGTCACTGCATTGTTACAGACTCACAGGCCCAGATCAGGAGGAATGCTGGCCTACTGGACAGTAGCCTTCCACTGTATACTTACCCCGCTGTAAGCTTGTCAGTACTGTGACAGTCATGCTCATGTATGCGTACAGTGCACTACGGGGCCAAGAGTACAGTACTATACTGCCCGTGTCTCTGTTGAACGAGAGGATTATTGGTCACTGCTGCTGCCAGTTCAGACAGGCAGGAAGACCGGACATGAGGGGCATGAACGAGCGGCAGAATCCAACCGAAATGCCGCACAGGGATCTTGGCAGGGAAAGGGAAAGGTCCAGAGAACAATCCCTGAGACGCGCCAAGAACCATCGTAGCTTGGACATGTAGGACCATGGCGTTTTTTTGGGTTACTTGCGCTCAGTTTGTACCGACGATGTGCGTGGCCGCGGCCGCGGCCGCGGCGGTGCTCTGATCGGCATCGGCCGGTAGCCGACTGGTGCTCCACGGCCGCATGCGCTGCACTTGCAGATACCGCCCTCTCTCGTCCGCGGTTTTCACAACCACCTGGTGCAGATTCTGCGAGGTTTCAGGCGGTGTTTTCGTGCTGTTGTTCCCTGCCTGACCGATCATCCCGAGACGCAGCCTGCCGTAAAACTTTACGGTCGTCGATACATTCGTTGCTGTGAGAACTGTGGGCGAATGAGCAGCTTAGTACCGTACTTTATTACAAGGGAAGCGCTGAGATCTCTAAAAATTAATGCTTGCTGCTTAGTGCTTACGATGTATATAAAACTGTCATAAGAGATGTACAAGTGCGAGCATGTGCGTACGTGACAAATAGGATGATGCTCAATATTCATCTTAGAACAAATGCTACTGATGCGACTCTCAAGGCAGCACATCACAGAGATCCAGCAAGGTGCCATAAGCTCCAATAAAGCGACAACAAATCGACAATCATGATTTCAGATAGAGCCTTTATTAACAACCAGGAACTGAGGAATTCCTCAATCCACTCTTTATCTTCATTGATCATCGAGCAGAGTTACATAAGTAGGGCATATCACCAAAATCATTTACAGACGCTAACAAAGAGTACAGCTATCCTACGCTACAGCAAATTTGCTGTACCAATCTCTCTTTTCAGGCTGTATCATGTGTACCAAACCCTATGAGGAAAAACTGACACCAGTCTGCCAAAACACAAAACCGGCCTAGTATGGTCCAAGGGAAAAAAAGGGACCATTCTCACAGGTTGCTAATTAATCGTATTCACACTGCACAAAGCCGTCTCCACTTTAACTGGGATGTCAAAACAACAGTACTTATGAAACCATCCTATTTACAGCGAAATGGATCAGCATTCTGGAACGGCAACACGTGTCTGAAACAAAGCTCCATGACTCATTCATCACAAAAAAGTCATTCCAGCGCGCAGAACTGCTGTTTATCTTCATGCCACTTCCTCACAGATTCATCCAACTCTGGAAATGCAGCTAGAACAAGTAGCTCTAGGAGTTCAAATGCTAGTTGCTTCAAACAAACGGTGGACTGTATTGAAAACAAATTGTAAATATCAGTTAAGGGTCAAGTAGTTGCTGCTGCTACTATTTCTTTTATCTAAATGTCGTTTCCTACAGTAGATCTACTCTGTTCGCAAATGTTTTTTTACTTTGTACAGTCTTATATATATATATATATATATATATGACTTTGATCATTAATTTCTACTACGGTATGTTAGAAAATCATCATAAATCATAATATCACGAAAGCATTGATGAAGTGAATCTGCTCGTATAATTATTTGCATAGCCAATCTAAATATTTTTTTATTCAGTCATGGTCAAAGTCAAGAAAATTTGGCATGTATACCATGGGGACATGCATTTGTGGACAAAATATCCCAGGTTTTGACCAATTATGTTGTGGTTGTTTGGTTGCTTGAAGCAACTCATCCTAAATGGGTTCATGGAGGTAGAACCAACACATCTTAAATAGGTGATGCTGGTTGAATTGGCTGTCGAACAGCTGTATGAATTTGTGTACAACGTGCTGATATGCCGGCGTGCTGCCTTTCCAACACAAGGGTAAACAAACAACACCGATAATATGAGGCTGACAAAATTGGATGATGGATCTTATCTACTTGAGCATGTTTATGGCAATAGGGTGAGGTTTCCGGAGTCTTCTGTTAAAGAGCCTTAGGAGCTTTCATGGTAATAGAACCAATGTTGTGCCGAATACAAAACAAAATGGTAAATTTGCATTCACTATGAACTGAATCCTAGTGAATAAACTGAATCCTCCAAGAATATTTACCTGAAGAAAGAAGTAGATATCCTGAGCACATCTTTCATACTCCTTTCGACCAACCAGACTCACTAGTGCAGGTGGTGCTTTATCTGTGCAGATAAAACGGTAAAGATTGTGGTGAAAGCTTAAAGAACATCGAAGTCCTTTACAAAGGAATCATTACACCTCTACAAACAATG